>OU823256.1:21884821-23206987 GCA_917490735.1 Dryobotodes eremita | reverse complement strand
TGACCAGAGTGACTGAACGCATCCGGAGAGTCGGTAATCTGGTGGTTGAGGAAGTAAAAAATAAGGACCCCCTCATCATCGTCAAGGACGTCCTCTCCTGCCACTCAGATGTGGAGGTCACACAGGCCCTGCAGCGGCAGAACACCCACCTGATGGGGGACATACCTGCGGAGGAAGTGAGGTTGGGGGTGAAGTACCGTCGTAGGACGAGGAACCCCCACATGTGCCACATTATCCTGCAGGTGTCCCCTACGGTGTGGCAGAGGCTGACTATGGCGGGTCGCGTGCACATAGACCTACAGCGAGTGCGGGTGCAGGACCAGTCACCATTGGTGCAGTGCACTCGCTGTCTGTGCTTTGGTCACAGCCGGAAACTGTGCACGCAGCCCGCCAACCTCTGCATCCATTGCGGCGAGCCCCATATGCGTGCTGACTGCCCTTCACGTCTGGCAGCAGAGGCACCGAAGTGCCATAACTGCGTATCAGCAAAATTTGAACAGACTGACCACAACGCCTTCGACAGCGTGTGCCCGATTCGCGTTAAGTGGGACGCCTTGGCACGCCTGTCGGTGGCGTACTGCTAAGGTGAGGTCGACGTTTTCCGAACCACAACCGTTTGACCACACCGGTATTGTTTTCAAAAGTTATTTTCAGATTTTCAAAAATACAAACCTAATCAAAAATTATAGAATTTACAAATCAGGAAAACCAAATTGGAGCCAATTTCATAAGAAATTGGCCCAATTAAATGCAGAAACTAAACTAAATTTATCAAAAATTAGAGAAACAATTACATTACCGTTGTGGTCAAATATAATGTGGCATGAGGGGCAGGACAAATTAGAAGCAACAATTGGTTTTGGAACAGCAGCTATGAGTCTATCAGGACTGACAAAAAATAAGCAGGGATATTATATTAAACTGAAATTTAAAAAATATAGGATAGGTAATAAATATAACAAACTAGATTAAGAAATTATGTCTATATGATATATTGAATATATATTAGAATAGCCATATTACAAACATAGTATATATTAAGAAAAGATATAAAAATTATAGGTATTAGCATAAGTAGACTCAAAAAATATATAACAAAAATAAATAAAAATACAAAAATAATATAGAAAAATAAGTTAATAGGTATGTAAGAAACGCTATAAATACATGAGGGTATTAAATAAGTAAAAATAAGACGAAGTGAGGCAACTGCTTCCAGGAAATCTCCATTTCGTAAAATAAGACCAGAGAACGAGACACTACAATAATAAAAGAACGTTATAATCAAAACTATTGTTAAACAAGGTCTCTGATAATGTCAGAGGGACACTGGCAAAAGCAGGAGTGGGTTTTAGCCGGTAAGAGTCCGGCACTGCCCAGACTGACTCACTTGTGAGTCAGTCTGGGCGTCCATGAGGATTTCCCACTCCTGCTACAATAAAAAAAAAAAAAAAAAAAACATAACCTAACCTAACCTAACCTAACCTAACCTAACCTAACCTAACCTAACCTAACCTAACCTAACCTAACCTAACCTAACCTAACCTAACCTAACCTAACCTAACCTAACCTAACCTAACCTAACCTAACCTAACCTAACCTAACCTAACCTAACCTAACCTAACCTAACCTAACCTAACCTAACCTAACCTAACCTAACCTAACCTAACCTAACCTAACCTAACCTAACCTAACCTAACCTAACCTAACCTAACCTAACCTAACCTAACCTAACCTAACCGTCATAACTTTGCATCCAGGTGACGCATTTTCAAGCTGTTTTCAGCTATTTTGATTTTAAATAGGCTCCGTCCTACTATCTGACTAGTTTAAATTGACAAAAACGTGAAAAAATTTTTTCATTCATAGACTTAGAAAAATTTTCAATATTTTTCTAAAGAAAACATAATAACATTTTTATTTTAAAATCTATCTTCAAAATCCGCTTGTTCATAATTTTAATAGATACTTACCTGCCTTACCTGTATTCCCGTGCGCGTTCCGCGTGCTCGAGTCCCGTTAGGTAGTTGTAATTTCGGGTTTTCACACATTTTTCAGTCGAAAAACACGTTTTTTGACCAAAACTCAAAATTTTTGTTCAGCGTAAATTCCAGTTCCTCTATAGATCGCTAGCCCGCGCGGAGACGCGTCTTTTGACACCTCGCACGTGCGCCTGGCATATATAGAAATTCAAAAATTATTCCAACAAGTAAATTCATATAACCACGAAATCCACCTTAGCAAGCAAGTAAATACATAAAATCGTCATAACTTTGCATCCAGGTGACGCATTTTCAAGCTGTTTTCAGCTATTTTGATTTTAAATAGGCTCCGTCCTACTATCTGACTAGTTTAAATTGACAAAAACGTGAAAAAATTTTTTCATTCATAGACTTAGAAAAATTTTCAATATTTTTCTAAAGAAAACATAATAACATTTTTATTTTAAAATCTATCTTCAAAATCCGCTTGTTCATAATTTTAATAGATACTTACCTGCCTTACCTGTATTCCCGTGCGCGTTCCGCGTGCTCGAGTCCCGTTAGGTAGTTGTAATTTCGGGTTTTCACACATTTTTCAGTCGAAAAACACGTTTTTTGACCAAAACTCAAAATTTTTGTTCAGCGTAAATTCCAGTTCCTCTATAGATCGCTAGCCCGCGCGGAGACGCGTCTTTTGACACCTCGCACGTGCGCCTGGCATATATAGAAATTCAAAAATTATTCCAACAAGTAAATTCATATAACCACGAAATCCACCTTAGCAAGCAAGTAAATACATAAAATCGTCATAACTTTGCATCCAGGTGACGCATTTTCAAGCTGTTTTCAGCTATTTTGATTTTAAATAGGCTCCGTCCTACTATCTGACTAGTTTAAATTGACAAAAACGTGAAAAAATTTTTTCATTCATAGACTTAGAAAAATTTTCAATATTTTTCTAAAGAAAACATAATAACATTTTTATTTTAAAATCTATCTTCAAAATCCGCTTGTTCATAATTTTAATAGATACTTACCTGCCTTACCTGTATTCCCGTGCGCGTTCCGCGTGCTCGAGTCCCGTTAGGTAGTTGTAATTTCGGGTTTTCACACATTTTTCAGTCGAAAAACACGTTTTTTGACCAAAACTCAAAATTTTTGTTCAGCGTAAATTCCAGTTCCTCTATAGATCGCTAGCCCGCGCGGAGACGCGTCTTTTGACACCTCGCACGTGCGCCTGGCATATATAGAAATTCAAAAATTATTCCAACAAGTAAATTCATATAACCACGAAATCCACCTTAGCAAGCAAGTAAATACATAAAATCGTCATAACTTTGCATCCAGGTGACGCATTTTCAAGCTGTTTTCAGCTATTTTGATTTTAAATAGGCTCCGTCCTACTATCTGACTAGTTTAAATTGACAAAAACGTGAAAAAATTTTTTCATTCATAGACTTAGAAAAATTTTCAATATTTTTCTAAAGAAAACATAATAACATTTTTATTTTAAAATCTATCTTCAAAATCCGCTTGTTCATAATTTTAATAGATACTTACCTGCCTTACCTGTATTCCCGTGCGCGTTCCGCGTGCTCGAGTCCCGTTAGGTAGTTGTAATTTCGGGTTTTCACACATTTTTCAGTCGAAAAACACGTTTTTTGACCAAAACTCAAAATTTTTGTTCAGCGTAAATTCCAGTTCCTCTATAGATCGCTAGCCCGCGCGGAGACGCGTCTTTTGACACCTCGCACGTGCGCCTGGCATATATAGAAATTCAAAAATTTGCCCTCCCACCCACCCTATTCTCACTGGCCAGGTAAACTCTGCATTTTGTCATAAATTCAAAATTATTTAAAATCTCTTCTAACTACATCTTATTCCTTTACCCTAATACCAGACCTAAAATAACGTGTTTTCACGCGTATTGACACCATTTTGACGGAGCATTGCATTTAGTAATAATATTAACCTTACGGTCTTGCGGCCGTGCGTAGGATAAGTTTTATTTTAGTGTTTTATTTTATATTTTATATTTCCATTATACTTTCTGTTCTGATCCCCCCTTTACAGGGACACAGAAGTATTGCCAGTGTCCTCCGACTTGTAATCTCACATGAACCTTACCTTCACTTCATCTTCCGCGATGTTCCGCACACCGGCCAAGAAGGACGCGAGTTCACCAGGTTTCGGACGCTCGCCGCGTTCATCTGAGAAGGCTGGCCCGTCGCTTCCCAGCGTGAGGCGTAGTATCGGAGAATGGGAGGCCGGGAAAACCGAGGCCCAGCCCAAGTCCCCGGCCAACCCAAAGCAGGATACCACACCACCTGCTACCAGCATTTTGGAGACGCGCCGAGTGGCCGTGGATACCGCAAAGCAGCCAAAGAAGACAGAGTCCCGTTACCCCAGCCTCACTGCGGAAGCGAGAGCTTGCCTGAATAAAGCGAAGCTTTATTTGGGCAACTCTCGCAATCTCAAGACTGAGATAAAGACGGAGGTGTTGGGCGCGATCAACAGACTCTTTGAACTCGTAAAAGAGTCAGAGCGAAGCAAAGTTCCCGTCGTGACTGTGGGTACAACAGCGGATACGAGTGTGTCTGCTGCTGTACCTGCAGTCACACCGGCAGCCGCAACGCCACTTAAGCCGACCACCGATGAACCGACAGAGCTGATGAAGAGCCTTGTCGAAGGCCTTAAACAGCACAAAGAGGCACTGCAGGAGTGCCAGCAGTACACCCAGGCTCTGTCGGGGCAACTCCAGTTGGCCCCTCGCTACGTCGCAAACCAGAGTCCGACTTTCGCGGAAATCGCCGCCGGCCCGAAGCAGAACATCCAAGAGCCTCTTCACTCGGTGGTTGTATCATCTGTGAATGATCAAGACACGAGTGAAGAGGTTATTGAGAAGCTCAGGACGGCGGTCGATGCCCGAAATGAGGGCACTAGGGTCGAACGGCTGCGCAAGGCGAGGGACCAAAAGGTGGTGGTCGGTTTTAGAAGCAGGGAAGAGCTGACAAAGGTGACCGAACGCATACGGAAAGCCGGAAATCTGGTGGCAGAAGAGGTTAAAAACAAGGACCCGCTCGTCATTGTCAAGGACGTCCTCTCCTGCCACTCAGATGTGGAGGTCACACAGGCCCTGCAGCGGCAAAACACCCACCTGATGGGGGACATACCTGCGGAGGAAATGAGGTTGGGGGTGAAGTACCGTCGTAGGACGAGGAACCCCCACATGTGCCACATTATCCTGCAGGTGTCCCCTACGGTGTGGCAGAGGCTGACTATGGCGGGTCGCGTGCACATAGACCTACAGCGAGTGCGGGTGCAGGACCAGTCACCATTGGTGCAGTGCACTCGCTGTCTGTGCTTTGGTCACAGCCGGAAACTGTGCACGCAGCCTGCCGACCTCTGCATCCACTGCGGCGAGCCCCACATGCGTGCTGACTGCCCGTCACGTCTGGCAGCGGAGGCACCGAAATGTCATAACTGCGCATCAGCAAAATTTGAGAAGACTGACCACAACGCCTTCGACAGCGTGTGCCCGATTCGCGTTAAGTGGGACGCGTTGGCGCGCCTGTCGGTGGCGTATTGGTAAGGTGCAATTAGCCAGACCCGGAATAAAAAGACCGTGTCGTGACCTCAACGGTATTGTTTTTAAAATTTACTTACAAAAACCCAAATCAACGAAGATTCTTAGAGCCGCAAAATTTTACAACACGAGAGAAGCAAATTGGAGCCAATTTCATGAGAAATTGGCCCAATTAAAAGCCGACTTCACACTTAATTCATTTAAATTAGAAAAAATTAAACATAAAACAGATTTACAAAATAGTTTATACGATTTTATTAATACATTTTATTTTATATCCATTATTATTGAGAATCAAACCCTACCGTTGTGGTCCGACGAGCCCATTGAAGCGAGGAAAGCGGTCAACACCGTGAAAAGCCGCATTCAGAACGCTGTAATTGTAAAAATTATATGTGTAAAAGCAGCTGTGAGTCTACCAGAATTAAGGAATAGGAAATATAGTATAAAATTAGTTGTAAGAATTGATAGAATAAGAAATAAAGATAAACAAGTAGAATAAGAAATTATGTCTATATGATATATTGAATATATATTAGAATAGCCATATTACAAACATAGTATATATTAAGAAAAGATATAAAAATTATAGGTATTAGCATAAGTAGACTCAAAAAATATATAAAAACAAAAATAAATAAAAATACAAAAATAATATAGAAAAATAAGTTAATAGGTATGTAAGAAACGCTATAAATACATGAGGGTATTAAATAAGTAAAAATAAGACGACGTGAGGCAACTGCTTCCAGGAAATCTCCATTTCGTAAAATGAGACCAGAGAACGAGACAATACAATAATAAAAGAACGTTTTAATCAAAACTATTGTTAAACAAGGTCTCTGATAATGTCAGAGGGACACTGGCAAAAGCAGGAGTGGGTTTTAGCCGGTAAGAGTCCGGCACTGCCCAGACTGACTCACTTGTGAGTCAGTCTGGGCGTCCATGAGGATTTCCCACTCCTGCTACAATAAAAAAAAAAAAAAAAAAAAAAAAAACCTAACCTAACCTAACCTAACCTAACCTAACCTTTTTTTTTTTTTTTTTTTTTTTTTTTGTTCCGGGGTGGAAAATCCTCATGGATGTCCTCCGCCCTGGGGGGGCGGAGGGGTCTGTCAGACTCTTACTGACTAAAAACCACCCCGGTGTTCCGTCTCACACCTACGCCGGGGGTCGCGGGAACGTACAAATCTTCCGCAACCCCCGGCCGGTGCCGGCCCGCCTCTGCGGTCCCCGTCCGGTCCAGCGGGGGGAGTGAGGTGTTTGACTCCCCCCGCGACGTCTAAGAGGGGCGCGCGTGGAACACTACGCGCCGCCACCTCGGGTCCTGATGTATGGGGGGCGACGGACGTCCCCGAGTCCATCGCCCCTGGACCCATTTAGGGGGGCTGGAAGAGGGCGTTGTCCGCCCTCCGCCGACGCCCGGTGCGCCTGCTGCGGGCCGGGTGAGAGGATGAGATCTCTCGCTCCCTTTCCGCAGCCTCCTTCTGCGAGATGACTGTTTCGCAGAAGGATACCACCGCGTCCCAGGACTCCTCGCCGCCGACCATCGCATTCACAACGGCCGGCAGCGAGAGGTCACTGCCTACTCCTGAGATGAGGGCACGGCGCGGCTCCTCCCAAGCGGCACACTCTGCCAGCGTATGCCGCGCTGTGTCCTCCCGGCAGTCGACGCAGTGGTGACACCGGGCGTCCGGCTCCCTGTTTATGCGACACAGGTACTTCCCGAAGCAACCGTGCCCCGAGAGCACCTGCGTCACCCGAAACGACAGGGAGCCGTGCCTCCTCCCGAGCCAGTGGTCGAGCACCGGCCGGACCGCCTCGATGGTGACGAGGCCGGCGGTAGGGCGTGAGAGCCTGTCCCGCCATTCCGCCACCAGGACCTCGCGGAGCTGCGACCGACGCTGCTCCATTTGTCGCTGCATCGGTCGCTCGCCCCGCGCCCGCGCTTCCTCGCGCCACCGATACAGTGACGCGACCACCTTCGCCTCCAGGTCCCAGGGCGGGGATCCGGCCAGTGCACAAGCCGCCTCGTAGGAGATCGTGCGGTATCCCCTTATGACTCTGACGGCCATTGCTCTCTGCGGCTTTCGCAATACAGCAATGCTGCCGGCCGTCAGGTCAGCCGCCCAGATCGGGGCCCCGTAAAGGGCCATCGACCGCACGATCCCCACGTAGAGCCGCCTACAAGCGGCGCTCGGGCCCCCCAGATTGGGAAGCAGCGTTGACAGCGCCCCGGCCGCGCCCAACAACTTGGGCGCCAGCTGCCGGAAGTGGGGGCCGAAATCCCACCGGCTGTCGAGCACCAACCCAAGGTACTTCATGGTGGGCTCCACAGCGATTCGAACCCCCCCCACCACAATGTGGGATCCGGATGGTGGCGCCCGCCGGGGACCATGAAACACCATGGCCTCCGACTTGTTGAGGGCCACCTCCAGGCCGAGGCGCCGTATGCGGCTCACCGTCTGTGAGACCGCAGCCGTCGTCAGCAACGCTGCCTCCCTGTACGAACTCCCCCGGGCCGTGACCAGCGTGTCGTCCGCGTAACACGTCAGGTCGACGCCCGGTTGGAGTTCGCCCCTCAGCACCCAGTCGTACCCAATGTTCCACAGGAGTGGGCCCAGGACCGAGCCCTGTGGAACACCGCACGACATGTGGCGCTGGTTGACGCCATCGCGTCCCACGAAGGTGACACACCTCTCCGCCAAATAAGCCCCAACGATACGGCGGAGGTAGAGAGGCACCCGATGATAACGCAGTGCCTCTCGAATACAACTCCAGGGCAGGGTGTTGAAGGCGTTGGAGATGTCCAAGGACACCGCCACCACCACCCCACCCCGGGACACCGTTTCCTCCGCCAGGACTCTCACCCGCGATATAGCGTGTATGGTGGAGCGCCCATGCCTGAAACCGAACTGGCTCTCGTCCAGGTCCGGCCCTTCTCTGCACAAGTGGCCGACGAGGCGGGCTGCGAGTATCCGCTCCAGCAGCTTACCCACCTCGTCTAGCAGCACTATGGGCCGGTACGCGGACGGCGAGTCCGCAGGGCGCCCCGCCTTCCTGAGCAGGACCAGACGACCGGTTTTCCACAAAGTGGGAAACTGGCCCTGCTCGAGGCACGCTGTGTAGAGTCCTCTCAGCTGGGGCTCCAGCTCCTTCAGAGCGAGGGCTAATACTCGGCCGTGGATCCCGTCGGGCCCCGGAGCCACGTTCTTGGCCCGGAGCCGCATCACGGCCGCCCTCATCTCTGCCTGTGTCACCTCTGGGACGCTAATGGCGTTCTCCTCTGTAGACTCTGCGGCTGTGGGCAAAGCCATCGGCGGCGGAGTATGCTCCGCTCTTGCCGGGAAGAGGGCTGCGACTACCTCCTCCAGCAGCTCTGGCTGAAGACTCTCCGTAAGTGGAGGCGCCGCGGCTCGAAGTTTCCCTCGAACCGCTCGATAAGGGCGCCCCCACGGATTCCCGTCTAGAGTCTCCAGCATCTCCTCCCTGGCTCGCGTCTTCGCCTCGCCGATGGCCAGCCACAGAGTCTCTTTAGCCGCGCGGTACACCTCATACAGCGCGGCTTCTTCGTCAGGGACCCGACGACGTCTCCTCCGGTATCGGGTGTACTGGCGTCTCACCGCCACGCACGCGACGCGTAACTGCGCGATCGCGGCGGACCACCAGTACACCTGGCGCCTTGCTGACTGTGCGTGGACTCGGGGCATGGACGCGTCGCAAATTTGCGTCATCGCCCCGCAGAACCACAGCGCCTCCTGTTCGACGTCGACGGGTCCGCTCACTGCCGACTCCCGGCCCCAGGCCTGGACAATGGCGGCCTCCTCGAGAAGCTCCCTGTCGATGCGCTTGAGCGACCAGCGCGGGCCGTCCGTTCTCGGGCCCGATGAACTGCGGCCGCCGGCGGTCTGGGCGGAGACGTCGAAACGGATATATCGGTGATCCGACAACGTCTCCACCTCCACGGCGACACGCCAGTCACGAACACGGCTCGCGACAGCAGGGCTAGCGAACGATACGTCCACTATAGACCCGCCCCGCTGCCGAACGCACGTGTGGACCGAGCCCACGTTCAGGACGACCAGGCCGGTCGTGACCGCCCACTCCTCCAGCGCCTCACCCCTAGCATCGGTCACCGGAGATCCCCACGCCGCAGACTTGGCGTTGAGATCCCCTAGCAACAGCACGGGGCGAGGGTGGAGTCGGCCCACGACCGCACCCAACTCGACAAGGAAGCTTTCGAAGTCGGCGAGACTCTTGTTGGGCGAAAAATACGCCCCAACCACGCCAATACCGTCCGCGAGGGCGGCCACCCAGCCGTGTCCTCGGGACGGGTTGGCGAGAGCCCCGCCGATGATGGCCACCAAGCCGTCAAGGTCTCCCACCCAGTTATCCCGGGGGGGGACAAAGTACGGCTCGGCGACCACGGCCACGCGAATCGACCACTCCGCCATGCTCTGGAGCAAGAGATCCTGAGCTCTGGCACAGTGGTTGATGTTGCCCTGGAGGAAATGGTAGAGCGCCATTAGGCGCAATCCATCCCCTCCGCACCATTCCTAGGCCGGGAGTCGGCCGAAGGGCAGCCAGGCTGAGGGGGGGGTAAAGAGCCCCCCGCAGCCTTGGCACCCCTTCTCTTCTTTTTGTTGGCGGGTACGCCACAGGCCTTTCCGCCCGCTCTGTGCCCGGCGGGCCTTCCTGCAGCTGTACAGAGGCTGCAGTTTGGCGCCGCGGAGCACTGGGCCGCCTTGTGGCCGGGCTGGCCGCAGCGATAGCACTGCTCGCTGCGGTCCACTTCGGCGGTGCACCGTGCCCTAACATGCCCAATGTCAAGGCACCGGTAGCACCGCATAGCCCTGGGCTGCAGCAGTTTCACACTCGCCGCAACCCATCCCACCAACAAACGCCCACCGTCAGCGACCTTGTTCGCCGCCGCCACCGGGCACCGCACCCAAATCGAGCCGAGCCCGGAAGCGTCGGCGCGGATGTCGCCCGTCCGCACGTCGTCGGGCGGACATCCACCGACTCGGGCGATGGCCGCCACAACCTCAGCCGGGGTTATCGAGTCGTCCAGGCCACCGACGCGCAGCTCAGCTGTCTTCATCGGCCTGGACACCCGGACGTCCTCCGGGTTGAGGACCTCCCTAAGCTTGGCGGCCAGGATGTCTGCCTTTTCACCGCTAGAGGCACCCGACACCTCGAGCAGCCGCGCCCCCGTAATCGCCGGCTTCATTCTGAAGCCGGACGGTGTTCCAAGGTCGGGGAACGCGACTTTGGCTTTCGCCTCAGTCAGGACCGCCTTGTAGGTGATGCCCCCTTTCGACGGCTCCGCGGCTGCAGCGTAATCACTACAGCCCGCGGAGCGTGGGGCTCTGACCCTAGGCGGTCCCTGGGCCCTCTTCGCTGCCGGTGCCGGTGCTCCAGCCGGTGCCGGTGGTGCCCGCCTTCCTCCCCTTACGACGGGCCCCTCTTAACGACCGTCGTCCAGGCCTCCGTGGAAGGCCCGGGCACGGGCCGCCTGCAGTGCAGCCGCCGGTGGCGCAGTCGCCGGTGGCCGCAGCAAGCCCGGGAAGTGGGCACCGGACGCACCCTTAGCGGGCTTTTTGGTCCCACTCCCGGAGCGGCTTGTCTCTGCTGCCGCGGCGATTACTGGCCCCTGCCTAGCGGGCCCCCTCCTTTCTCCGCTTGTCCGCAGCGAGTGGTGGGTGGAGGGGTTTCCTCCGGCAGGAGCCTTGCCTCAATGGCCTCCAATCGGGCCCCCACCATCGTTCCACACTGCATCATGCAGATGCGGGCGATCTTTTCGGATCTCCGCATCCGCAAGTGCAGGGGTCGAAGCCGGAACCGGCAATGGAGCCGACGACGGGAGCCGCGACGGTAGAGGTGCCGGTGGCTACGGGAGCTGCCCTCTGGGCGGCGAACTGCCGCTTGAGGTCCTCCAGCTCGGATCGGAGACGGCCATTCTCCTCCCAAAGCTTCGCCGTCTCTTCCGTGCTAGTACGGTTAAGGAGGACCTCAACCGCCTCCTTAATGCCGTCAGCCGCCTCCTTCAGGGCACGGGTGAATGTGCCCTTCAGGTTGCCCGATTTGGTGGCAACCTTCAGGACGACATCCACGCCGTCCAAAACCTGGCGGCTGAGCGCCACCGCTGTTACGCTCCCCCCGGCAGCCATCCGGGTAGAGCGCCGCTCACGGGCCTGTCGGGCCAACTCGCTGACCTCGTCAGCCGCGACAGTCTTCCGCTGCGCCCGCTTTGCAGCATTTGCCTCCGCTCGGTTTGATCCTAGCAGGGACACGGTGGAGCCCCCGCTTAGATCCGCCTCCATGGGTTCGAGGCCGCTCTCCGTGCTTTCGTCGCGCTCCACCGGAGCTGGCGTGTATGTCCGGCGTATCGGCGCGAAGCGACCCCGCCCGTCACGCTCCGTCACCCGAGCGGGGACTCCGCCCGCTTACCCACACGACCTCGCCCTCTTTGTGTCGTTGGCACCTTCGCGGCCAACAGGTTCTCCTCACTAGAGGAGAGGCTGCGCTTCCTCCTAGAGTCCTCTCTGTCGGACCGGTCCCTATCAGGACTTGAGCCTCCTCGGCTCTTGTTGCTGTCGGAGACAGCAATCGGCGTAACCACGACGCGCAGGGGCTTCAGGTGCTTTTGAAGCTCTTTTTCTCGCTGGCCGGTGGTGTCGGCATTAAAATTAATCACGTCCTCGGATGATTGAGAACGTGATGAGCCTCCTCGGCTCTTGTTGCCATCGGCAAGTGGAAGACATTGGTTGCCCCCCCCAGAATACGAGGGGCATGACGTTCCCGATGGGAACGTGACGGATTCTCCGGCTGCTGAGCAGCCGGTACCGCCCTGGGGTAGTATTTTTCCCTTTGTCTTACTGTCCATTATTTGTTCCTTTGAAGGGTATGGTCCCTGTATTCCCCTGTTAACCCCCCAGCGCTAGCGACCGGATCCCCTCCGGCCATTCATCCCCTCGGCACGCTCGACCTTGGGATTGGGGTAATTTTTTAAAGAGGTTGTCTCCTCTCCCCCTCCCACTATACGCCTACCACCAACCCTCTGCAATCAGAGGGGGTGTAAACGTAAGATGGCCACCAGGCCTACCCCTATGACGGACTAGCCGTCCCGCCCCTAGCCCGGTTCCCTTCACCGACCATCTAGGATGATAGGTGATTGGAACCATGACCCTTCCCCGTTTGTTGAAGATTAGCCGCCAGCCCCAATTGTCCACCACCAAGAGCAGGTGGGCAATTGGAGCTGACGTTGCCCAGGGTGCGCCACGAGGAGGCTCTTCAACATGCACCCCAACCTAACCTAACCTAACCTAACCTAACCTAACCTTTTTTTTTTTTTTTTTTTTTTTTTTTTTTTTTTTTTTTTTTTTTTTTTTTTTTTTTTTTTTTTTTTTTTTTCCCGCTGGGAAAAATGCATTACGCATACCCGCCCGTCGGGGGACGGGAGGGGTATGTGGGACTCCCCGGCAGAGTGCCGGTATACCCACTAAAAAAAAAAAAAAAAAACCCAGCGGTGTTCCCTCAATGCCGTTATGGGAGGGCCATGGGAAACTGGCACAGCCTTTACGTCCACGACCCTCCCGGCGCGTGCCCGCCTAGCTGGCGGGCCCCGCATGCCCCCCAAGCTGGGGGGCTACGGGAATGGCCGGGAACACCTGGCCATTCCCATCCGACACTGGTGGAGGCCTGTGCAATACAGGCAAGGGTGCCCCTGCACCCGTTGCCTGCTGGCCTCCACCTGGGAGGAGTCGGAGATGACTGTCGTACTGACGTCTTCTTCGACCCCTCCTCCGCCTTCGGAGCGGTGCCGCGAGAGGATCGTCCTCCCGCACGCGCTCCGCCTCCTCCTTCTGCGACATCACTTCCTCGCAGAAGGAGGCGACCGCTGCCCAGGCCCCCTCGCTCCCCAGCATGGCGCTGACGACGCCGGGAAGCGAGAGGTCCTGCCCGACCGCTGCAACCAGGGCATGGCGCAGCTCGGACCAGGCAGGGCACACCTCCAAGGTGTGCTGTGCCGTGTCCACCGCCGCGCCACAGTCATGGCACGACGGGGTCTCCTCCCTTTGGATCCGATGCAGGTGCGATCCGAAGCATCCATGCCCGGACAACACCTGCACCAGACGGAAAGAGAGGAAACCATGGGACCGCTCGAGCCAATCCTTCAGGACTGACCCGAGCGCGTCCAGGGTTCGGCGGCCAAAAGTGGCAGAGGCGAGGTCCTCCGTCCAATGAAGGACGATAGCGTCCCTCGCCTCTTGCCGCACGGCCTCCCGCTCTTCTGCGGCGGGGAGCTCCCCTAGCGCCTTGCGCCGCGCCGTCCACTCGTACACTCTGGTCAGCACCCATGCCTCGAGCTCCCAAGGAGGGGTGCCGGCCAGAGCGCACGCTGCCGAGAACCCTACCGAGCGGTAGGCCCTCGCCACCCGCTGTGCAATGGCCCTTTGGGGCCTGCGGATGGCAGTGGCGTTCTCCCTCCTGTGGAGGGAGTCCGCCCAGATCGGAGCCCCATAAAGGGCCATGCTCTTGAGGATGCCAGCGTACAACTGCCGGCATCGCGCCTTCGGACCCCCCAGGTTCGGGAGGAGCCAGGACAGGGCGTTCGCGGTCTTCAGCAGGCGGGTCGACAGCCCGCTGAAGTGCGGACCGAAGCGCCACCTGCTGTCGAGAACGAGGCCCAGATATTTCATCTGGGCCCCGACCCCGATCCTGACGCCCTCCACGACAATGTGGCCGTCAGGGGGGATGCGCTGCCGAGGCCCGTGGAAATACACGGCCTCGGTCTTTTGCAGCGCCACCTTCAGCCCTAGGCGGCGGATCCTTCCCGCCACTAAGGACCCGCCAGCGGAGGCCAGACTGGCCGCCTCCCTGAAGTCCCTCCCCCGGGCAATGAGGAGGGTATCGTCCGCGTAGCAGATGATGCTCGTGCCACGGAGGAGGGTTCCCCGCAGGAGCCAGTCGAATCCGATGTTCCACAACGGTGGTCCTAGGACCGACCCCTGTGGAACACCGGACTCTGCGCCATAGCGCCTCAATCTGGCCGTCTTATCTTCGAGGAGGACCACCCGGTCCTCCAAGTAGCTGGCCAAGAGTTGGCGCAGGTACTGAGGCACTCCGTGGTACCGGAGCGCCTCCAAGATTGTAGAGTGGGGGACGGAGTTGAAGGCGTTTGCAATGTCGAACGACACCGCCAACACTCCGTCACCCGCCTCCACGGCCTCCTTGACCTGGCCCTTGAGTAGGGCCAGCGCGTCGACCGTCGAACGACCCCGTCGGAAACCGAATTGGGCGTCCGACAGGTTCGGCCCCCACAGTCCCCAGGTGGCCATTTAGCCGGTCAGCGATTATCCCTTCGAACAACTTACCGACCTCATCGAGCAGAACGATGGGCCGGTAAGCCGAGGGGGAGTCTGCCGGGCGTCCCTCTTTTCGGAGGAGGCATAGCCGCCCCTCCTTCCAGAGCCTCGGGAACCTCCCAGTCGTGAAACACGCGCTGAAGAGGTCCCGAAACCTCTCCTCCATCTGAGAGGCGGCGATGGCCACCACCCGTGCGGGAACGCCGTCCGGCCCTGGGGCTGTGTTCTTCGCGCGGAGGCGAAGGGTCCCCCCGTACAGCTCAGACGCCGTAACCGGAGGGATCTCCTCCTCCGGCGAAACCACCCCCGGCGGGGGGGTCCATCACTGGAGGGGTGAAGTCGGCCCTGGACGGAAACAGGGACCGGACCACCCCATCCAGCAATGCCGGCTCGAGGGTCTCCGTCAGTGGAGGACCGCAGGGGCGCAGTTTGTTCCGCGCCGCCTTGTAAGGCCGTCCATACGGATCCCTGTCGAGACCCTCGAGCATCTCGGCTCTCGCCGAGTCTTCGGCCGCCCCCATTGCCGTCTTGAGGAACCTCTTTGCCTCGACGTACGAGGCATAGAGGCCCTCCTCGTTGGTGGGGTCTCGGGGCCTGCGTCGTCGACTCCGCGTGTACGCCCTCCTGGCCGCTACGCACGCGGCCCGGAGCCCGGCCAGCTCCTCCGACCACCAATAGACGGCGCGGCGGGGAGCCGGGCGGCGTGACCGGGGCATGCTGGAATTGCACACCTCGGTCAAGGACCGCCTCAGCTCTACCGCCGCGGCGTCCACGTCCAATCCCTCGACAGGGGGCGCGAGCCAGTCTTGGGCGAACGCCGCCTCCTGCGCGGCCTCTCGGTCCAGGCGGGTGAGAGCCCACCGTGGGAACGCAGATTGGCCCGAGCGGACCGTCCCCTGGGAGCTGTGGGTGGAGATGTCGAACCGCACGTATCGGTGGTCCGACAAGGTCTCCACCAACTCCACCCGCCAGTTCACGACGTGCGCGGCTAGCACGGGGGTGGCAAACGATACGTCGACCACCGACCCTCCCCGCTGCCGCACACACGTGTGGACAGTCCCTCTGTTAAGGAGGGACACACCACAGGACGCCGCCCAGAATTCTGTGGCGCGTCCCCGGACGTTGCAGGAGGCGGCCGGGTTGCCCCAGGCCGTCGACTTGGCGTTCAGGTCGCCCAAAATGGCTACCTGGCGTGGCGCCACTCTACCGACCACTGCGGTGAGGACTTCGAGAAAATTCTCGAAGTCCTGGAGGGGGCGGTTTGGGGAGAAATAAACGCCCACAAGGGCGAATTCTCCCCACGCGGCGGCCACGTATCCCGGTCCCCTCTCTAATAGCGAGAGGGGAGGGGAGTCCGTGGAAGACCGCGCCGCTAGTGCCACCAAGCCATCCCGATCGCCCAGCCAACGGCCAGGGACCGAGTACGGCTCGGCAACCACCGCCACGTCCACCAACCACTCAGCCATGGTCTGCATCAGCAGGTCCTGGGCCGCTCTGCAGTGGTTGGTGTTCGCCTGGAGGATGCGGTAGTCGGAAACCATTACTCCGACATCGCACCCTCCTCCTCAGCTACCGCCGCTGGAGCTGGAGCTACAGCGGCGACGACAGCGGCCGTGGTGGCAGCAGGGCGAACCTGCGCCGACACTACGCCCTTCCTCGCAGGTGGCCGGCAGCTCTTGCCCCCCATCCTGTGCCCCGCGGGGCGGCCACTGGCGGCACACGCCGCGCAGCGAGGCGTGGCGACGCTGCACGTGGCACTCCTGTGCCCCTCCTGCCCGCACTTGAAGCAGGACTCGCCCCAGTCGGACTTGGAGGGACACGTGGCTCGGGTGTGGCCCGGCGCGAAACACTTGAAACACCGCAAGGGCTGGTCCTCAAGCGGCCGGACCACAGCCGAGCTGAAGCCCACCAGCAGCCGTCCCTTGGTCGCCTTTAGAGCGGCCGCAGCCGCGGCGACTGGGCACTCGACGCGGATGGTGCTCATGCCGCGGCGGCCTAGCCTGATGGCTCCCCCTCTCACTGCGCCAGCGTCGCAGCCTCCAGCCGCCGCAACGGCCGCCACCACATCCTCTTTGGTGACCGAATCATCGAGATCGGCCACCTCCAAGGCTGCGGTCTTAACGGGTCTGGCGACCGTTGCCGCATCCGCGATGACCTCTCGCAACTTGGTCGCGAAGAGGTCCGCGTTTGCGCCGCGCTGCTCCCCCCCGAACTCAAAAATTCGGGCTCCGGTTAGGGTACGGCGGCAGGTGATGGCTCCGATCCCCAGCCGGGAGGGATCCGCGTTAGCACGAGCCCGTCTTAGGACGGACTCGTACGTCTCGCCCCGCTCCACGGCCTCCGGGGTGATGGTCACCACGACCGCCGCCGTTTTCGGAGGAACCAGCTTCCTCCCGCCCGCCGGAGCCTTCTGGGCTGCCGAAGCAGTCGCAGTGGGCTGGGACTTTTTGCCCTTTCCCCCCCTCTTGACCACTTCCGTCCACGTCTCGTTGGACGGAGTGGTGGAGGGAAGCAGGGCGTCCTCCCTCTGCGAGCTCGGGGGGGCTGCTGGAGTAGCAGGCGCTCCCTCCGTGCCCGTAGCAAGGGTCTGAGGGGTGGTCCTCTTTCCCTTGCCTTTGCCCTTGGAGGGCTTCGGGGCTTGGGGCTGCACCCCCGATGCCGGGCCTGCCGCAGGCATAGGCTCCGCCTCCTTCGCCGGGCGACGATTGTCCGCAGCTAGCGGCGGGCGGAGCCGCGTCTCCGGCAGGAGCCGGTCCTCAATTCCTGCGAAACAGGCTCTGGTGAAGGCCCTCTCCTCCATGACCACCTTTCGGATTGTATCCTCAAGGTTGGAAGAGGAGGAGGAGCCTCCTACCACTGGACCAGGGGCAGGGGCAGGTTGGACGTGCCGGGCCGTGGCCTCAGCCAGCTTCTGGTGCAGCTGGCTGACCTCCAGTTGCAGGCGATCCACCTTCGCCTGCAGCTGCCGCGTCTCTTCAGTGGCGGTGCGCTGCACCAGCTCCGCCACGATGCCATGTAAGCTCACGGCCCGGCACTTGAGGGCCTTCTGGAAGGTCCCCTTGAGGTTTGAGGACCTCGAGGCGACCTCCAGAACTCCCTCCTTGTCTTCGAGCGCCATGCGCTCAAGTTCCGCCAGGGAGTGGTCGGCGTACAGCACACTTGATGCACCGTAACCGGCCCTCGACCTGGCGGCCCGCGCCTGCCGCTCTTTCGCGGCGACCTTCTCCTCCAGGTCCTGCTGGAGCTGCGCCCTCTTGGCTAGGCCGAGTTGACGCTCGGCGTCCAGCAGGCCTACTTCATGGGTGGAAGTCGACGGAGAGGTCGAGTTCTTTTTTGACTTCGGCCTCTTCTTCGACTTCCCAATAGACTCCGAGGAGCCACCGGACCCGGGCTTCATGAAAGCCCGCTTCCTCTGGAGGCGGTCACTTCCAGCCGCCGACGTATCCATTGCAGACTCCGATGCGTCGGAGTCCGATACTTCCAGCTCCGCCTGTAGGCTGGATAAGCTGGCCGCAGATGGTGCGCGGCCAGCTCCAGCGTGGCCCTTAGAAGGGCCAATGGACTCGTTGTCCGAGTCTGCTGGACAGTAGAAGCTAGCCGCAGACGTTGCGCGGCTAGCCTCCGACGCCGAAGCGCCCTCGGACTGGCCCTGAGAAGGGCCTTTAGGTTGGCCCTGAGAAGGGCCTTTTGGTTGGCCCTGAAAAGGGCCTTTTGGTTGGCCCTGAGAAGGGCCTTTTGGTTGGCCCTGAGAAGGGCCTTTTGGTTGGCCCTGAGAAGGGCCTTTTTTAAAACGCCCGGAGGCTTCCCTCAGGGGTCTAGGCATAGCCTCAAGAGCAGGTCGTAGCTTGCCGACTCGGATAAAATACAATAAAAAAGGATTAAAATATGCTACGACTTCACAGCGCACTTTAGCCGCCGGTCTGCCACTCCGTTACGGTGGTCAGACACGGCGTTGCCCAGGGGATACTACGAGGAAGTATGCGCTGTGGGGGATCCCCCAACCTAACCTAACCTTTTTTTTTTTTTTTTTTTTTTGTTCCGGGGTGGAAAATCCTCATGGATGTCCCCCGCCCTGGGGGGGCGGAGGGGTCTGTCAGACTCTTACTGACTAAAAACCACCCCGGTGTTCCGTCCCACACCTACGCCGGGGGTCGCGGGAACGTACAAATCTTCCGCAACCCCCGGCCGGTGCCGGCCCGCCTCTGCGGGCCCCGTCCGGTCGAGCGGGGGGAGTGAGGTGTTTGACTCCCCCCGCGACGTCTAAGAGGGGCGCGCGTGGAACACTACGCGCCGCCACCTCGGGTCCTGATGTATGGGGGGCGACGGACGTCCCCGAGTCCGTCGCCCCTGGACCCATTTAGGGGGGCTGGAAGAGGGCGTTGTCCGCCCTCCGCCGACGCCCGGTGCGCCTGCTGCGGGCCGGGTGAGAGGATGAGATCTCTCGCTCCCTTTCCGCAGCCTCCTTCTGCGAGATGACTGTTTCGCAGAAGGATACCACCGCGTCCCAGGACTCCTCGCCGCCGACCATCGCATTCACAACGGCCGGCAGCGAGAGGTCACTGCCTACTCCTGAGATGAGGGCACGGCGCGGCTCCTCCCAAGCGGCACACTCTGCCAGCGTATGCCGCGCCGTGTCCTCCCGGCAGTCGACGCAGTGGTGACACCGGGCGTCCGGCTCCCTGTTTATGCGACACAGGTACTTCCCGAAGCAACCGTGCCCCGAGAGCACCTGCGTCACCCGAAACGACAGGGAGCCGTGCCTCCTCCCGAGCCAGTGGTCGAGCACCGGCCGGACCGCCTCGATGGTGACGAGGCCGGCGGTAGGGCGTGAGAGCCTGTCCCGCCATTCCGCCACCAGGACCTCGCGGAGCTGCGACCGACGCTGCTCCATTTGTCGCTGCATCGGTCGCTCGCCCCGCGCCCGCGCTTCCTCGCGCCACCGATACAGTGACGCGAGCACCTTCGCCTCCAGGTCCCAGGGCGGGGATCCGGCCAGTGCACAAGCCGCCTCGTAGGAGATCGTGCGGTATCCCCTTATGACTCTGACGGCCATTGCTCTCTGCGGCTTTCGCAATACAGCAATGCTGCCGGCCGTCAGGTCAGCCGCCCAGATCGGGGCCCCGTAAAGGGCCATCGACCGCACGATCCCCACGTAGAGCCGCCTACAAGCGGCGCTCGGGCCCCCCAGATTGGGAAGCAGCGTTGACAGCGCCCCGGCCGCGCCCAACAACTTGGGCGCCAGCTGCCGGAAGTGGGGGCCGAAATTCCACCGGCTGTCGAGCACCAACCCAAGGTACTTCATGGTGGGCTCGACAGCGATTCGAACCCCCCCCACCACAATGTGGGATCCGGATGGTGGCGCCCGCCGGAACCTAACCTAACCTAACCTAACCTAACCTAACCTTTTTTTTTTTTTTTTTTTTTTTTTTTTTTTTTTTTTTTTTTTTTTTTTTTTTTTTTTTTTTCCGCTGGGAAAAATGCATTACGCATACCCTCCCGTCGGGGGACGGGAGGGGTATGTGGGACTCCCCGGCAGAGTGCCGGTATACCCACTAAAAAACCCAGCGGTGTTCCCTCAATGCCGTTATGGGAGGGCCATGGGAAACTGGCACAGCCTTTACGTCCACGACCCTCCCGGCGCGTGCCCGCCTAGCTGGCGGGCCCCGCATGCCCCCCAGGCTGGGGGGCTACGGGAATGGCCGGGAACACCTGGCCATTCCCATCCGACACTGGTGGAGGCCTGTGCAATACAGGCAAGGGTGCCCCCGCACCCGTTGCCTGCTGGCCTCCACCTGGGAGGAGTCGGAGATGACTGTCATACTGACGTCTTCTTCGACCCCTCCTCCGCCTTCGGAGCGGCGCCGCGAGAGGATCGTCCTCCCGCACGCGCTCCGCCTCCTCCTTCTGCGACATCACTTCCTCGCAGAAGGAGGCGACCGCTGCCCAGGCCCCGTCGCTCCCCAGCATGGCGCTGACGACGCCGGGAAGCGAGAGGTCCTGCCCGACCGCTGCAACCAGGGCATGGCGCAGCTCGGACCAGGCAGGGCACACCTCCAAGGTGTGCTGTGCCGTGTCCACCGCCGCGCCACAGTCGTGGCACGACGGGGTCTCCTCCCTTTGGATCCGATGCAGGTGCGATCCGAAGCATCCATGCCCGGACAACACCTGCACCAGACGGAAAGAGAGGAAACCATGGGACCGCTCGAGCCAATCCTTCAGGACTGGCCCGAGCGCGTCCAGGGTTCGGCGGCCAAAAGTGGCAGAGGCGAGGTCCTCCGTCCAATGAAGGACGATAGCGTCCCTCGCCTCTTGCCGCACGGCCTCCCGCTCTTCTGCGGCGGGGAGCTCCCCTAGCGCCTTGCGCCGCGCCGTCCACTCGTACACTCTGGTCAGCACCCATGCCTCGAGCTCCCAAGGAGGGGTGCCGGCCAGAGCGCACGCTGCCGAGAACCCTACCGAGCGGTAGGCCCTCGCCACCCGCTGTGCGATGGCCCTTTGGGGCCTGCGGATGGCAGTGGCGTTCTCCCTCCTGTGGAGGGAGTCCGCCCAGATCGGAGCCCCATAAAGGGCCATGCTCTTGAGGATGCCGGCGTACAATTGCCGGCATCGCGCCTTCGGACCCCCCAGGTTCGGGAGGAGCCAGGACAGGGCGTTCGCGGTCTTCAGCAGGCGGTTCGACAGCCCGCTGAAGTGCGGACCGAAGCGCCACCTGCTGTCGAGAACAAGGCCCAGATATTTCATCTGGGCCCCGACCCCGATCCTGACGCCCTCCACGACAATGTGGCCGTCAGGGGGGATGCGCTGCCGAGGCCCGTGGAAATACACGGCCTCGGTCTTTTGCAGCGCCACCTTCAGCCCTAGGCGGCGGATCCTTCCCGCCACTAAGGACCCGCCGGCGGAGGCCAGACTGGCCGCCTCCCTGAAGTCCCTCCCCCGGGCAATGAGGAGGGTATCGTCCGCGTAACATATGATACTCGTGCCACGGAGGAGGGTTCCCCGCAGGAGCCAGTCGAATCCGATGTTCCACAACGGTGGTCCTAGGACCGACCCCTGCGGAACACCGGACTCTGCGCCATAGCGCCTCAATCTGGCCGTCCTATCTTCGAGGAGGACCACCCGGTCCTCCAAGTAGCTGGCCAAGAGTTGGCGCAGGTACTGAGGCACTCCGTGGTACCGGAGCGCCTCCAAGATTGTAGAGTGGGGGACGGAGTTGAAGGCGTTTGCAATGTCGAACGACACCGCCAACACTCCGTCACCCGCCTCCACGGCCTCCTTGACCTGGCCCTTGAGTAGGGCCAGCGCGTCGACCGTCGAACGACCCCGTCGGAAACCGAATTGGGCGTCCGACAGGTTCGGCCCCACAGTCCCCAGGTGGCCATTTAGCCGGTCGGCGATTATCCCCTCGAACAGCTTACCGACCTCATCGAGCAGAACGATGGGCCGGTAAGCCGAGGGGGAGTCTGCCGGGCGTCCCTCTTTTCGGAGGAGGCATAGCCGCCCCTCCTTCCAGAGCTTCGGGAACCTCCCAGTCGTGAAACACGCGCTGAAGAGGTCCCGAAACCTCTCCTCCATCTGAGAGGCGGCGATGGCCACCACCCGTGCGGGAACGCCGTCCGGCCCTGGGGCTGCGTTCTTCGCGCGGAGGCGAAGGGTCCCCCCGTACAGCTCAGACGCCGTAACCGGAGGGATCTCCTCCTCCGGCGAAACCACCCCCGGCGGGGGGTCCATCACTGGAGGGGTGAAGTCGGCCCTGGACGGAAACAGGGACCGGACCACCCCATCCAGCAATGCCGGCTCGAGGGTCTCCGTCAGTGGAGGACCGCAGGGGCGCAGTTTGTTCCGCGCCGCCTTGTAAGGCCGTCCATACGGATCCCTGTCGAGACCCTCGAGCATCTCGGCTCTCGCCGAGTCTTCGGCCGCCCCCATTGCCGTCTTGAGGACCCTCTTTGCCTCGACGTACGAGGCATAGAGGCCCTCCTCGTTGGTGGGGTCTCGGGGCCTGCGTCGTCGACTCCGCGTGTACGCCCTCCTGGCCGCTACGCACGTGGCCCGGAGCCCGGCCAGCTCCTCCGACCACCAATAGACGGCGCGGCGGGGAGCCGGGCGGCGTGACCGGGGCATGCTGGAATTGCACACCTCGGTCAAGGACCGCCTCAACTCGACCGCCGCGGCGTCCACGTCCAATCCCTCGACAGGGGGCGCAAACCAGTCTTGGGCGAACGCCGCCTCCTGTGCGGCCTCTCGGTCCAGGCGGGTGAGAGCCCACCGTGGGAACGCAGATTGGCCCGAGCGGACCGTCCCCTGGGAGCTCTGGGTGGAGATGTCGAACCGCACGTATCGGTGGTCCGACAAGGTCTCCACCATCTCCACCCGCCAGTTCACGACGTGCGCGGCTAGCACGGGGGTGGCAAACGATACGTCGACCACCGACCCTCCCCGCTGCCGCACACACGTGTGGACAGTCCCTCTGTTAAGGAGGGACACACCACAGGACGCCGCCCAGAATTCTGTGGCGCGTCCCCGGACGTTGCAGGAGGCGGCCGGGTTGCCCCAGGCCGTCGACTTGGCGTTCAGGTCGCCCAAAATGGCTACCTGGCGTGGCGCCACTCTACCGACCACGGCGGTGAGGACTTCGAGAAAATTCTCGAAGTCCTGGAGGGGGCGGTTTGGGGAGAAATAAACGCCCACAAGGGCGAATTCTCCCCACGCGGCGGCCACGTATCCCGGTCCCCTCTCTAATAGCGAGAGGGGAGGGGAGTCCGTGGAAGACCGCGCCGCTAGTGCCACCAAGCCATCCCGATCGCCCAGCCAACGGCCAGGGACCGAGTACGGCTCGGCAACCACCGCCACGTTCACCAACCACTCAGCCATGGTCTGCATCAGCAGGTCCTGGGCCGCTCTGCAGTGGTTGGTGTTCGCCTGGAGGATGCGGTAGTCGGAAACCATTACTCCGACATCGCACCCTCCTCCTCAGCTACCGCCGCTGGAGCTGGAGCTACAGCGGCGACGACAGCGGCGGTGGTGGCAGCAGGGCGAACCTGCGCCGACACTACGCCCTTCCTCGCAGGTGGCCGGCAGCTCTTGCCCCCCATCCTGTGCCCCGCGGGGCGGCCACTGGCGGCACACGCCGCGCAGCGGGGCGTGGCGACGCTGCACGTGGCACTCCTGTGCCCCTCCTGCCCGCACTGGAAGCAGGACTCGCCCCAGTCGGACTTGGAGGGACACGTGGCTCGGGTGTGGCCCGGCGCGAAACACTTGAAACACCGCAAGGGCTGGTCCTCAAGCGGCCGGACCACAGCCGAGCTGAAGCCCACTAGCAGCCGACCCTTGGTCGCCTTTAGAGCGGCCGCAGCCGCGGCGACTGGGCACTCGACGCGGATGGTGCCCATGCCGCGGCGGCCTAGCCTGATGGCTCCCCCTCTCACTGCGCCAGCGTCGCAGCCTCCAGCCGCCGCAACGGCCGCCACCACATCCTCTTTGGTGACCGAGTCATCGAGATCGGCCACCTCCAAGGCTGCGGTCTTAACGGGTCTGGCGACCGTTGCCGCATCCGCGATGACCTCTCGCAACTTGGTCGCGAAGAGGTCCGCGTTTGCGCCGCGCTGCTCCCCCCCGAACTCAAAAATTCGGGCTCCGGTTAGGGTACGGCGGCAGGTGATGGCTCCGATCCCCAGCCGGGAGGGATCCGCGTTAGCACGAGCCCGTCTTAGGACGGACTCGTACGTCTCGCCCCGCTCCACGGCCTCCGGGGTGATGGTCACCACGACCGCCGCCGTTTTCGGAGGAACCAGCTTCCTCCCGCCCGCCGGAGCCTTCTGGGCTGCCGAAGCAGTCGCAGTGGGCTGGGACTTTTTGCCCTTTCCCCCCCTCTTGACCACTTCCGTCCACGTCTCGTTGGACGGAGTGGTGGAGGGAAGCAGGGCGTCCTCCCTCTGCGAGCTCGGGGGGGCTGCTGGAGCAGCAGGCGCTCCCTCCGTGCCCGTAGCAAGGGTCTGAGGGGTGGTCCTCTTTCCCTTGCCTTTGCCCTTGGAGGGCTTCGGGGCCCGGGGCTGCTCCCCCGATGCCGGGCCTGCTACAGGCGCAGGTTCCGGCTCCTTCGCCGTGCAACGCTTGTCCGCCGCTAGTGGCGGGCGGAGCCGCGTCTCCGGCAGGAGCCGGTCCTCAATTCCTGCGAAACAGGCTCTGGTGAAGGCCCTCTCCTCCATGACCACCTTTCGGATAGTATCCTCAAGGTTGGAAGAGGAGGAGGAGCCTCCCACCACCGGACCAGGGGCAGGGGCAGGTTGGACGTGTCGGGCCGTGGCCTCAGCCAGCTTCTGGTGCAGCTGGCTGACCTCCAGTTGTAGGCGATCCACCTTCGCCTGCAGCTGCCGCGTCTCTTCAGTGGCGGTGCGCTGCACCAGCTCCGCCACGATGCCATGTAAGCTCACGGCCCGGCACTTGAGGGCCTTTTGGAAGGTCCCCTTGAGGTTTGAGGACCTCGAGGCGACCTCCAGAACTCCCTCCTTGTCTTCGAGCGCCATGCGCTCAAGTTCCGCCAGGGAGTGGTCGGCGTACAGCACACTTGATGCACCGTAACCGGCCCTCGACCTGGCGGCCCGCGCCTGCCGCTCTTTCGCGGCGACCTTCTCCTCCAGGTCCTGCTGGAGCTGCGCCCTCTTGGCTAGGCCGAGTTGACGCTCGGCGTCCAGCAGGCCTACTTCATGGGTGGAAGTCGACGGAGAGGTCGAGTTCTTTTTTGACTTCGGCCTCTTCTTCGACTTCCCAATGGACTCCGAGGAGCCACCGGACCCGGGCTTCATGAAAGCCCGCTTCCTCTGGAGGCGGTCACTTCCGGCCGCCGACGTGTCCATAGCAGACTCCGATGCGTCGGAGTCCGATATCTCCAGCTCCGCCTGTAGGCTGGATAAGCTGGCCGCAGATGGTGCGCGGCCAGCTCCAGCGTGGCCCTTAGAAGGACCAGTGCATTGGGTCCGAACATCGAACCCAATGGACTCGTTGTCCGAGTCTGCTGGACAGTAGAAGCTAGCCGCAGACGATGCGCGGCTAGCCTCCGACGCCAAAGCGCCCTCGGACTGGCCCTCAGAAGGGCCTTTAGGTTGGCCCTGAGAAGGGCCTTTTGGTTGGCCCTGAGAAGGGCCTTTTGGTTGGCCCTGAGAAGGGCCTTTTGGTTGGCCCTGAAAAGGGCCTTTTGGTTGGCCCTGAGAAGGGCCTTTTTTAAAACGCCCGGAGGCTTCCCTCAGGGGTCTAGGCATAGCCTCAAGAGCAGGTCGTAGCTTGCCGACTCGGATAAAATAGTAAAAAGATTAAAATATGCTACGATAGCACAGCGCACTTTAGCCGCCGGTCTGCCACTCCGTTACGGTGGTCAGACACGGCGTTGCCCAGGGGATACTACGAGGAAGTATGCGCTGTGGGGGATCCCCCAACCAAAACTTTTTTTTTTTTTTTTTTTTTTTTTTTTTTTTTTTTTTTTTTTCCCGCTGGGAAAAATGCATTACGCATACCCTCCCGTCGGGGGACGGGAGGGGTATGTGGGACTCCCCGGCAGAGTGCCGGTATACCCACTAAAAAACCCAGCGGTGTTCCCTCAATGCCGTTATGGGAGGGCCATGGGAAACTGGCACAGCCTTTGCGTCCACGACCCTCCCGGCGCGTGCCCGCCTAGCTGGCGGGCCCCGCATGCCCCCCAGGCTGGGGGGCTACGGGAATGGCCGGGAACACCTGGCCATTCCCATCCGACACTGGTGGAGGCCTGTGCAATACAGGCAAGGGTGCCCCCGCACCCGTTGCCTGCTGGCCTCCACCTGGGAGGAGTCGGAGATGACTGTCGTACTGACGTCTTCTTCGACCCCTCCTCCGCCTTCGGAGCGGCGCCGCGAGAGGATCGTCCTCCCGCACGCGCTCCGCCTCCTCCTTCTGCGACATCACTTCCTCGCAGAAGGAGGCGACCGCTGCCCAGGCCCCCTCGCTCCCCAGCATGGCGCTGACGACGCCGGGAAGCGAGAGGTCCTGCCCGACCGCTGCAACCAGGGCGTGGCGCAGCTCGGACCAGGCAGGGCACACCTCCAAGGTGTGCTGTGCCGTGTCCACCGCCGCGCCACAGTCGTGGCACGACGGGGTCTCCTCCCTTTGGATCCGATGCAGGTGCGATCCGAAGCATCCATGCCCGGACAACACCTGCACCAGACGGAAAGAGAGGAAACCATGGGACCGCTCGAGCCAATCCTTCAGGACTGGCCCGAGCGCGTCCAGGGTTCGGCGGCCAAAAGTGGCAGAGGCGAGGTCCTCCGTCCAATGAAGGACGATAGCGTCCCTCGCCTCTTGCCGCACGGCCTCCCGCTCTTCTGCGGCGGGGAGCTCCCCTAGCGCCTTGCGCCGCGCCGTCCACTCGTACACTCTGGTCAGCACCCATGCCTCGAGCTCCCAAGGAGGGGTGCCGGCCAGAGCGCACGCTGCCGAGAACCCTACCGAGCGGTAGGCCCTCGCCACCCGCTGTGCAATGGCCCTTTGGGGCCTGCGGATGGCAGTGGCGTTCTCCCTCCTGTGGAGGGAGTCCGCCCAGATCGGAGCCCCATAAAGGGCCATGCTCTTGAGGATGCCGGCGTACAACTGCCGGCATCGCGCCTTCGGACCCCCCAGGTTCGGGAGGAGCCAGGACAGGGCGTTCGCGGTCTTCAGCAGGCGGCTCGACAGCCCGCTGAAGTGCGGACCGAAGCGCCACCTGCTGTCGAGAACAAGGCCCAGATATTTCATCTGGGCCCCGACCCCGATCCTGACGCCCTCCACGACAATGTGGCCGTCAGGGGGGATGCGCTGCCGAGGCCCGTGGAAATACACGGCCTCGGTCTTCTGCAGCGCCACCTTCAGCCCTAGGCGGCGGATCCTTCCCGCCACTAAGGACCCGCCAGCAGAGGCCAGACTGGCCGCCTCCCTGAAGTCCCGCCCCCGGGCAATGAGGAGGGTATCGTCCGCGTAACATATGATACTCGTGCCACGGAGGAGGGTTCCCCGCAGGAGCCAGTCGAATCCGATGTTCCACAACGGTGGTCCTAGGACCGACCCCTGTGGAACACCGGACTCTGCGCCATAGCGCCTCAATCTGGCCGTCTTGTCTTCGAGGAGGACCACCCGGTCCTCCAAGTAGCTGGCCAAGAGTTGGCGCAGGTACTGAGGCACTCCGTGGTACCGGAGCGCCTCCAAGATTGTAGAGTGGGGGACGGAGTTGAAGGCGTTTGCAATGTCGAACGACACCGCCAACACTCCGTCACCCGCCTCCACGGCCTCCTTGACCTGGCCCTTGAGTAGGGCCAGCGCGTCGACCGTCGAACGACCCCGTCGGAAACCGAATTGGGCGTCCGACAGGTTCGGCCCCACAGTCCCCAGGTGGCCATTTAGCCGGTCGGCGATTATCCCCTCGAACAACTTACCGACCTCATCGAGCAGAACGATGGGCCGGTAAGCCGAGGGGAACCTAACCTAACCTTTTTTTTTTTTTTTTTTTTTTTTTTTTTTTTTTTTTTTTTTTTTTTTTTTTTTTTTCCGCTGGGAAAAATGCATTACGCATACCCTCCCGTCGGGGGACGGGAGGGGTATGTGGGACTCCCCGGCAGAGTGCCGGTATACCCACTAAAAAACCCAGCGGTGTTCCCTCAATGCCGTTATGGGAGGGCCATGGGAAACTGGCACAGCCTTCACGTCCACGACCCTCCCGGCGCGTGCCTGCCTAGCTGGCGGGCCCCGCATGCCCCCCAAGATGGGGGGCTACGGGAATGGCCGGGAACACCTGGCCATTCCCATCCGACACTGGTGGAGGCCTGTGCAATACAGGCAAGGGTGCCCCCGCACCCGTTGCCTGCTGGCCTCCACCTGGGAGGAGTCGGAGATGACTGTCATACTGACGTCTTCTTCGACCCCTCCTCCGCCTTCGGAGCGGCGCCGCGAGAGGGTCGTCCTCCCGCACGCGCTCCGCCTCCTCCTTCTGCGACATCACTTCCTCGCAGAAGGAGGCGACCGCTGCCCAGGCCCCCTCGCTCCCCAGCATGGCGCTGACGACGCCGGGAAGCGAGAGGTCCTGCCCGACCGCTGCAACCAGGGCGTGGCGCAGCTCGGACCAGGCAGGGCACACCTCCAAGGTGTGCTGTGCCGTGTCCACCGCCGCGCCACAGTCGTGGCACGACGGGGTCTCCTCCCTTTGGATCCGATGCAGGTGCGATCCGAAGCATCCATGCCCGGACAACACCTGCACCAGACGGAAAGAGAGGAAACCATGGGACCGCTCGAGCCAATCCTTCAGGACTGGCCCGAGCGCGTCCAGGGTTCGGCGGCCAAAAGTGGCAGAGGCGAGGTCCTCCGTCCAATGAAGGACGATAGCGTCCCTCGCCTCTTGCCGCACGGCCTCCCGCTCTTCTGCGGCGGGGAGCTCCCCTAGCGCCTTGCGCCGCGCCGTCCACTCGTACACTCTGGTCAGCACCCATGCCTCGAGCTCCCAAGGAGGGGTGCCGGCCAGAGCGCACGCTGCCGAGAACCCTACCGAGCGGTAGGCCCTCGCAACCCGCTGTGCGATGGCCCTTTGGGGCCTGCGGATGGCAGTGGCGTTCTCCCTCCTGTGGAGGGAGTCCGCCCAGATCGGAGCCCCATAAAGGGCCATGCTCTTGAGGATGCCGGCGTACAACTGCCGGCATCGCGCCTTCGGACCCCCCAGGTTCGGGAGGAGCCAGGACAGGGCGTTCGCGGTCTTCAGCAGGCGGGTCGACAGCCCGCTGAAGTGCGGACCGAAGCGCCACCTGCTGTCGAGAACAAGGCCCAGATATTTCATCTGGGCCCCGACCCCGATCCTGACGCCCTCCACGACAATGTGACCGTCAGGGGGGATGCGCTGCCGAGGCCCGTGGAAATACACGGCCTCGGTCTTTTGCAGCGCCACCTTCAGCCCTAGGCGGCGGATCCTTCCCGCCACTAAGGACCCGCCAGCAGAGGCCAGACTGGCCGCTTCCCTGAAGTCCCTCCCCCGGGCAATGAGGAGGGTATCGTCCGCGTAGCAGATGATACTCGTGCCACGGAGGAGGGTTCCCCGCAGGAGCCAGTCGAATCCGATGTTCCACAACGGTGGTCCTAGGACCGACCCCTGCGGAACACCGGACTCTGCGCCATAGCGCCTCAATCTGGCCGTCTTATCTTCGAGGAGGACCACCCGGTCCTCCAAGTAGCTGGCCAAGAGTTGGCGCAGGTACTGAGGCACTCCGTGGTACCGGAGCGCCTCCAAGATTGTAGAGTGGGGGACGGAGTTGAAGGCGTTTGCAATGTCGAACGACACCGCCAACACTCCGTCACCCGCCTCCACGGCCTCCTTGACCTGGCCCTTGAGTAGGGCCAGCGCGTCGACCGTCGAACGACCCCGTCGGAAACCGAATTGGGCGTCCGACAGGTTCGGCCCCACAGTCCCCAGGTGGCCATTTAGCCGGTCGGCGATTATCCCCTCGAACAACTTACCGACCTCATCGAGCAGAACGATGGGCCGGTAAGCCGAGGGGAACCTTTTTTTTTTTTTTTTTTTTTTTTTTTTCCCGCTGGGAAAAATGCATTACGCATACCCTCCCGTCGGGGGACGGGAGGGGTATGTGGGACTCCCCGGCAGAGTGCCGGTATACCCACTAAAAAACCCAGCGGTGTTCCCTCAATGCCGTTATGGGAGGGCCATGGGAAACTGGCACAGCCTTTACGTCCACGACCCTCCCGGCGCGTGCCCGCCTAGCTGGCGGGCCCCGCATGCCCCCCAAAGTGGGGGGCTACGGGAATGGCCGGGAACACCTGGCCAATCCCGTCCGACACTGGTGGAGGCCTGTGCAATACAGGCAAGGGTGCCCCCGCACCCGTTGCCTGCTGGCCTCCACCTGGGAGGAGTCGGAGATGACTGTCATATTGACGTCTTCTTCGACCCCTCCTCCGCCTTCGGAGCGGCGCCGCGAGAGGGTCGTCCTCCCGCACGCGCTCCGCCTCCTCCTTCTGCGACATCACTTCCTCGCAGAAGGAGGCGACCGCTGCCCAGGCCCCCTCGCTCCCCAGCATGGCGCTGACGACGCTGGGAAGCGAGAGGTCCTGCCCGACCGCTGCAACCAGGGCGTGGCGCAGCTCGGACCAGGCAGGGCACACCTCCAAAGTGTGCTGTGCCGTGTCCACCGCCGCGCCACAGTCGTGGCACGACGGGGTCTCCTCCCTTTGGATCCGATGCAGGTGCGATCCGAAGCATCCATGCCCGGACAACACCTGCACCAGACGGAAAGAGAGGAAACCATGGGACCGCTCGAGCCAATCCTTCAGGACTGGCCCGAGCGCGTCCAGGGTTCGGCGGCCAAAAGTGGCAGAGGCGAGGTCCTCCGTCCAATGGAGGACGATAGCGTCCCTCGCCTCTTGCCGCACGGCCTCCCGCTCTTCTGCGGCGGGGAGCTCCCCTAGCGCCTTGCGCCGCGCCGTCCACTCGTACACTCTGGTCAGCACCCATGCCTCGAGCTCCCAAGGAGGGGTGCCGGCCAGAGCGCACGCTGCCGAGAACCCTACCGAGCGGTAGGCCCTCGCCACCCGCTGTGCAATGGCCCTTTGGGGCCTGCGGATGGCAGTGGCGTTCTCCCTCCTGTGGAGGGAGTCCGCCCAGATCGGAGCCCCATAAAGGGCCATGCTCTTGAGGATGCCGGCGTACAACTGCCGGCATCGCGCCTTCGGACCCCCCAGGTTCGGGAGGAGCCAGGACAGGGCGTTCGCGGTCTTCAGCAGGCGGGTCGACAGCCCGCTGAAGTGCGGACCGAAGCGCCACCTGCTGTCGAGAACAAGGCCCAGATATTTCATCTGGGCCCCGACCCCGATCCTGACGCCCTCCACGACAATGTGGCCGTCAGGGGGGATGCGCTGCCGAGGCCCGTGGAAATACACGGCCTCGGTCTTTTGCAGCGCCACCTGCAGCCCTAGGCGGCGGATCCTTCCCGCCACTAAGGACCCACCGGCGGAGGCCAGACTGGCCGCCTCCCTGAAGTCCCTCCCCCGGGCAATGAGGAGGGTATCGTCCGCGTAGCAGATGATACTCGTGCCACGGAGGAGGGTTCCCCGCAGGAGCCAGTCGAATCCGATGTTCCACAACGGTGGTCCTAGGACCGACCCCTGCGGAACACCGGACTCTGCGCCATAGCGCCTCAATCTGGCCGTCTTATCTTCGAGGAGGACCACCCGGTCCTCCAAGTAGCTGGCCAAGAGTTGGCGCAGGTACTGAGGCACTCCGTGGTACCGGAGCGCCTCCAAGATTGTAGAGTGGGGGACGGAGTTGAAGGCGTTTGCAATGTCGAACGACACCGCCAACACTCCGTCACCCGCCTCCACGGCCTCCTTGACCTGGCCCTTGAGTAGGGCCAGCGCGTCGACCGTCGAACGACCCCGTCGGAAACCGAATTGGGCGTCCGACAGGTTCGGCCCCACAGTCCCCAGGTGGCCATTTAGCCGGTCGGCGATTATCCCCTCGAACAACTTACCGACCTCATCGAGCAGAACGATGGGCCGGTAAGCCGAGGGGAACCTAACCTTTTTTTTTTTTTTTTTTTTTGTTCCGGGGTGGAAAATCCTCATGGATGTCCCCCGCCCTGGGGGGGCGGAGGGGTCTGTCAGACTCTTACTGACTAAAAACCACCCCGGTGTTCCGTCTCACACCTACGCCAGGGGTCGCGGGAACGTACAAATCTTCCGCAACCCCCGGCCGGTGCCGGCCCGCCTCTGCGGGCCCCGTCCGGTCCAGCGGGGGGAGTGAGGTGTTTGACTCCCCCCGCGACGTCTAAGAGGGGCGCGCGTGGAACACTACGCGCCGCCACCTCGGGTCCTGATGTATGGGGGGCGACGGACGTCCCCGAGTCCGTCGCCCCTGGACCCATTTAGGGGGGCTGGAAGAGGGCATTGTCCGCCCTCCGCCGACGCCCGGTGCGCCTGCTGCGGGCCGGGTGAGAGGATGAGATCTCTCGCTCCCTTTCCGCAGCCTCCTTCTGCGAGATCACTGTTTCGCAGAAGGATACCACCGCGTCCCAGGACTCCGCGCCGCCGACCATCGCATTCACAACGGCCGGCAGCGAGAGGTCACTGCCTACTCCTGAGATGAGGGCACGGCGCGGCTCCTCCCAAGCGGCACACTCTGCCAGCGTATGCCGCGCCGTGTCCTCCCGGCAGTCGACGCAGTGGTGACACCGGGCGTCCGGCTCCCTGTTTATGCGACACAGGTACTTCCCGAAGCAACCGTGCCCCGAGAGCACCTGCGTCACCCGAAACGACAGGGAGCCGTGCCTCCTCCCGAGCCAGTGGTCGAGCACCGGCCGGACCGCCTCGATGGTGACGAGGCCGGCGGTAGGGCGTGAGAGCCTGTCCCGCCATTCCGCCACCAGGACCTCGCGGAGCTGCGACCGACGCTGCTCCATTTGTCGCTGCATCGGTCGCTCGCCCCGCGCCCGCGCTTCCTCGCGCCACCGATACAGTGACGCGAGCACCTTCGCCTCCAGGTCCCAGGGCGGGGATCCGGCCAGTGCACAAGCCGCCTCGTAGGAGATCGTGCGGTATCCCCTTATGACTCTGACGGCCATTGCTCTCTGCGGCTTTCGCAATACAGCAATGCTGCCGGCCGTCAGGTCAGCCGCCCAGATCGGGGCCCCGTAAAGGGCCATCGACCGCACGATCCCCACGTAGAGCCGCCTACAAGCGGCGCTCGGGCCCCCCAGATTGGGAAGCAGCGTTGACAGCGCCCCGGCCGCGCCCAACAACTTGGGCGCCAGCTGCCGGAAGTGGGGGCCGAAATCCCACCGGCTGTCGAGCACCAACCCAAGGTACTTCATGGTGGGCTCGACAGCGATTCGAACCCCCCCCACCACAATGTGGGATCCGGATGGTGGCGCCCGCCGGGGACCATGAAACACCATGGCCTCCGACTTGTTGAGGGCCACCTCCAGGCCGAGGCGCCGTATGCGGCTCACCGTCTGTGAGACCGCAGCCGTCGTCAGCAACGCTGCCTCCCTGTACGAACTCCCCCGGGCCGTGACCAGCGTGTCGTCCGCGTAACACGTCAGGTCGACGCCCGGTTGGAGTTCGCCCCTCAGCACCCAGTCGTACCCGATGTTCCACAGGAGTGGGCCCAGAACCGAGCCCTGTGGAACACCGCACGACATGTGGCGCTGGTTGACGCCATCGCGTCCCACGAAGGTGACACACCTCTCCGCCAAATAAGCCCCAACGATACGGCGGAGGTAGAGAGGCACCCGATGATAACGCAGTGCCTCTCGAATACAACTCCAGGGCAGGGTGTTGAAGGCGTTGGAGATGTCCAAGGACACCGCCACCACCACCCCACCCCGGGACACCGTTTCCTCCGCCAGGACTCTCACCCGCGATATAGCGTGTATGGTGGAGCGCCCATGCCTGAAACCGAACTGGCTCTCGTCCAGGTCCGGCCCTTCTCTGCACAAGTGGCCGACGAGGCGGGCTGCGAGTATCCGCTCCAGCAGCTTACCCACCTCGTCTAGCAGCACTATGGGCCGGTACGCGGACGGCGAGTCCGCAGGGCGCCCCACCTTCCTGAGCAGGACCAGACGACCGGTTTTCCACAAAGTGGGAAACTGGCCCTGCTCGAGGCACGCTGTGTAGAGTCCTCTCAGCTGGGGCTCCAGCTCCTTCAGAGCGAGGGCTAATGCTCGGCCGTGGATCCCGTCGGGCCCCGGAGCCACGTTCTTGGCCCGGAGCCGCATCACGGCCGCCCTCATCTCTGCCTGTGTCACCTCTGGGACGCTAATGGCGTTCTCCTCTGTAGACTCTGCGGCTGTGGGCAAAGCCATCGGCGGCGGAGTATGCTCCGCTCTTGCCGGGAAGAGGGCTGCGACCACCTCCTCCAGCAGCTCTGGCTGAAGACTCTCCGTAAGTGGAGGCGCCGCGGCTCGAAGTTTCCCTCGAACCGCTCGATAAGGGCGCCCCCACGGATTCCCGTCTAGAGTCTCCAGCATCTCCTCCCTGGCTCGCGTCTTCGCCTCGCCGATGGCCAGCCACAGAGTCTCTTTAGCCGCGCGGTACACCTCATACAGCGCGGCTTCTTCGTCAGGGACCCGACGACGTCTCCTCCGGTATCGGGTGTACTGGCGTCTCACCGCCACGCACGCGACGCGTAACTGCGCGATCGCGGCGGACCACCAGTACACCTGGCGCCTTGCTGACTGTGCGTGGACTCGGGGCATGGACGCGTCGCAAATTTGCGTCATCGCCCCGCAGAACCACAGCGCCTCCTGTTCGACGTCGACGGGTCCGCTCACTGCCGACTCCCGGCCCCAGGCCTGGACAATGGCGGCCTCCTCGAGAAGCTCCCTGTCGATGCGCTTGAGCGACCAGCGCGGGCCGTCCGTTCGCGGGCCCGATGAACTGCGGCCGCCGGCGGTCTGGGCGGAGACGTCGAAACGGATGTATCGGTGATCCGACAACGTCTCCACCTCCACGGCGACACGCCAGTCACGAACACGGCTCGCGACAGCAGGGCTAGCGAACGATACGTCCACTATAGACCCGCCCCGCTGCCGAACGCACGTGTGTACCGAGCCCACGTTCAGGACGACCAGGCCGGTCGTGACCGCCCACTCCTCCAGCGCTTCACCCCTAACATCGGTCACCGGAGATCCCCACGCCGCAGACTTGGCGTTGAGATCCCCTAGCAACAGCACGGGGCGAGGGTGGAGTCGGCCCACGACCGCACCCAACTCGACAAGGAAGCTTTCGAAGTCGGCGAGACTCTTGTTGGGCGAAAAATACGCCCCAACCACGCCAATGCCGTCCGCGAGGGCGGCCACCCAGCCGTGTCCTCGGGACGGGTTGGCGAGAGCCCCGCCGATGATGGCCACCAAGCCGTCAAGGTCTCCCACCCAGTTATCCCGGGGGGGGACAAAATACGGCTCGGCGACCACGGCCACGCGAATCAACCACTCCGCCATGCTCTGGAGCAAGAGATCCTGAGCTCTGGCACAGTGGTTGATGTTGCCCTGGAGGAAATGGTAGAGCGCCATTAGGCGCAATCCATCCCCTCCGCACCATTCCCAGGCCGGGAGTCGGCCGAAGGGCAGCCAGGCTGAGGGGGGGGTAAAGAGCCCCCCGCAGCCTTGGCACCCCTTCTCTTCTTTTTGTTGGCGGGTACGCCACAGGCCTTTCCGCCCGCTCTGTGCCCGGCGGGCCTTCCTGCAGCTGTACAGAGGCTGCAGTTTGGCGCCGCGGAGCACTGGGCCGCCTTGTGGCTGGGCTGACCGCAGCGATAGCACTGCTCGCTGCGGTCCACTTCGGCGGTGCACCGTGCCCTAACATGCCCAATGTCAAGGCACCGGTAGCACCGCATTGCCCTGGGCTGCAGCAGTTTCACACTCGCCGCAACCCATCCCACCAACAAACGCCCACCGTCAGCGACCTTGTTCGCCGCCGCCACCGGGCACCGCACCCAAATCGAGCCGAGCCCGGAAGCGTCGGCGCGGATGTCGCCCGTCCGCACGTCGTCGGGCGGACATCCACCGACTCGGGCGATGGCCGCCACAACCTCAGCCGGGGTTGTCGAGTCGTCCAGGCCACCGACGCGCAGCTCAGCTGTCTTCATCGGCCTGGACACCCGGACGTCCTCCGGGTTGAGGACCTCCCTAAGCTTGGCGGCCAGGATGTCCGCCTTTTCACCGCTAGAGGCACCCGACACCTCGAGCAGCCGCGCCCCCGTAATCGCCGGCTTCATTCTGAAGCCGGACGGTGTTCCAAGGTCGGGGAACGCGACTTTGGCTTTCGCCTCAGTCAGGACCGCCTTGTAGGTGATGCCCCTTTCGACGGCTCCGGGCTGCAGCGTAATCACTACAGCCGCGGAGCGTGGGGCTCTGACCCTAGGCGGTCCCTGGGCCCTCTTCGCTGCCGGTGCCGGTGCTCCAGCCGGTGCCGGTGGTGCCGCCTTCCTCCCCTTACGACGGCCCCTCTTAACGACCGTCGTCCAGGCCTCCGTGGAAGGCCCGGGCACGGCCGCCTGCGGTGCAGCCGCCGGTGGCGCAGTCGCCGGTGGCGCAGCAGCCCGGGAAGTGGGCACGGACGCACCCTTAGCGGGCTTTTTGGTCCCACTCCCGGAGCGGCTTGTCTCTGCTGCCGCGGCGATTACTGGCCCCTGCCTAGCGGGCCCCTCCTTTCTCCGCTTGTCCGCAGCGAGTGGTGGGCGGAGGGTTTCCTCCGGCAGGAGCCTTGCCTCAATGGCCTCTAATCGGGCACCCACCATCGTTCCACACTGCATCATGCAGATGCGGGCGATCTTTTCGATCTCCGCATCCGCAAGTGCAGGGGTCGAAGCCGGAACCGGCAATGGAGCCGACGATGGGGCCGCGACGGAAGAGGGGCTGGTGGCCGCGGGAGCTGCCTTCTGGGCGGCGAACTGGCGCTTGAGGTCCTCCAACTCGGATCGGAGACGGCCGTTCTCCTCCCATAGCTTCGCCGTCTCCTCCGTGCTAGTGCGGTTAAGGAGGACCTCAACCGCCTCCTTGATGCCATCGGCCGCCTCCTTCAGAGCACGTGTGAATGTGCCCTTCAGGTTGCCCGATTTGGTGGCAACCTTCAGGACGACATCCACGCCGTCCAAAACTTGGCGGCTGAGTGCCACCGCTGTGATGCCCCCCTCGGCAGCCATCCGAGCAGAGCGCCGCTCACGGGCCTGTCGGGCCAACTCGCTGACCTCGTCAGCCGCGACAGTCTTTCGCTGCGCCCGCTTTGCAGCGCTCGCCTCCGCTCTGTTGGACCCTAGCAGGGACACAGTGGAGCCCCCGCTTAGGTCCGCCTCCATGGGCTCGAGGCCGCTCTCCGTGCTTTCGTCGCGCTCCACCGGAGCTGGCGTGTATGTCCGGCGTATCGGCGCGAAGCGACCCCGCCCGTCACGCTCCGTCACCCGAGCGGGGACTCCGCCCGCTACCACACGACCTCGCCCTCTTTGTGTCGTTGGCACCTTCGCGGCCAACAGGTTCTCCTCACTAGAGGAGAGGCTGCGCTTCCTCCTAGAGTCCTCTCTGTCGGACCGGTCCCTATCAGGACTTGAGCCTCCTCGGCTCTTGTTGCTGTTGGAGACAGCAATCGGCGTTACCACGACGCGCAGGGGCTTCAGGTGCTTTTGAAGCTCCTTTTCTCGCTGGCCGGTGGTGTCGGCATTAAAATTAATCACGTCCTCGGATGATTGAGAACGTGATGAGCCTCCTCGGCTCTTGTTGCCATCGGCAAGTGGAAGACATTGGTTGCCCCCCCCAGAATACGAGGGGCATGACGTTCCCGATGGGAACGTGACGGATTCTCCGGCTGCTGAGCAGCCGGTACCGCCCTGGGGTAGTATTTTTCCCTTTGTCTTACTGTCCATTATTTGTTCCTTTGAAGGGTATGGTCCCTGTATTCCCCTGTTAACCCCCCAGCGCTAGCGACCGGATCCCCTCCGGCCATTCATCCCCTCGGCACGCTCGACCTTGGGATTGGGGTAATTTTTTAAAGAGGTTGTCTTCCTCTCCCCCTCCCACTATACGCCTACCACCAACCCTCTGCAATCAGAGGGGGTGTAGACGTAAGATGGCCACCAGGCCTACCCCTATGACGGACTAGCCGTCCCGCCCCTAGCCCGGTTCCCTTCACCGACCATCTAGGATGATAGGTGAATGGAACCATGACCCTTCCCCGTTTGTTGAAGATTAGCCGCCAGCCCCAATTGTCCACCACCAAGAGCAGGTGGGCAATTGGAGCTGACGTTGCCCAGGGTGCGCCACGAGGAGGCTCTTAAACATGCACCCCAGGGGAACCTAACCTAACCTAACCTAACCTTTTTTTTTTTTTTTTTTTTGTTCCGCTGGGAAAAATGCATTACGCATACCCTCCCGTCGGGGGACGGGAGGGGTATGTGGGACTCCCCGGCAGAGTGCCGGTATACCCACTAAAAAACCCAGCGGTGTTCCCTCAATGCCGTTATGGGAGGGCCATGGGAAACTGGCACAGCCTTTACGTCCACGACCCTCCAGGCGCGTGCCCGCCTAGCTGGCGGGCCCCGCATGCCCCCCAGGCTGGGGGGCTACAGGAATGGCCGGGAACACCTGGCCATTCCCATCCGACACTGGTGGAGGCCTGTGCAATACAGGCAAGGGTGCCCCCGCACCCGTTGCCTGCTGGCCTCCACCTGGGAGGAGTCGGAGATGACTGTCGTACTGACGTCTTCTTCGACCCCTCCTCCGCCTTCGGAGCGGCGCCGCGAGAGGATCGTCCTCCCGCACGCGCTCCGCCTCCTCCTTCTGCGACATCACTTCCTCACAGAAGGAGGCGACCGCTGCCCAGGCCCCCTCGCTCCCCAGCATGGCGCTGACGACGCCGGGAAGCGAGAGGTCCTGCCCGACCGCTGCAACCAGGGCATGGCGCAGCTCGGACCAGGCAGGGCACACCTCCAAGGTGTGCTGTGCCGTGTCCACCGCCGCGCCACAGTCGTGGCACGACGGGGTCTCCTCCCTTTGGATCCGATGCAGGTGCGATCCGAAGCATCCATGCCCGGACAACACCTGCACCAGACGGAAAGAGAGGAAACCATGGGACCGCTCGAGCCAATCCTTCAGGACTGGCCCGAGCGCGTCCAGGGTTCGGCGGCCAAAAGTGGCAGAGGCGAGGTCCTCCGTCCAATGAAGGACGATAGCGTCCCTCGCCTCTTGCCGCACGGCCTCCCGCTCTTCTGCGGCGGGGAGCTCCCCTAGCGCCTTGCGCCGCGCCGTCCACTCGTACACTCTGGTCAGCACCCATGCCTCGAGCTCCCAAGGAGGGGTGCCGGCCAGAGCGCACGCTGCCGAGAACCCTACCGAGCGGTAGGCCCTCGCCACCCGCTGTGCAATGGCCCTTTGGGGCCTGCGGATGGCAGTGGCGTTCTCCCTCCTGTGGAGGGAGTCCGCCCAGATCGGAGCCCCATAAAGGGCCATGCTCTTGAGGATGCCGGCGTACAACTGCCGGCATCGCGCCTTCGGACCCCCCAGGTTCGGGAGGAGCCAGGACAGGGCGTTCGCGGTCTTCAGCAGGCGGGTCGACAGCCCGCTGAAGTGCGGACCGAAGCGCCACCTGCTGTCGAGAACAAGGCCCAGATATTTCATCTGGGCCCCGACCCCGATCCTGACGCCCTCCACGACAATGTGGCCGTCAGGGGGGATGCGCTGCCGAGGCCCGTGGAAATACACGGCCTCGGTCTTTTGCAGCGCCACCTTCAGCCCTAGGCGGCGGATCCTTCCCGCCACTAAGGACCCGCCGGCGGAGGCCAGACTGGCCGCCTCCCTGAAGTCCCTCCCCCGGGCAATGAGGAGGGTATCGTCCGCGTAACATATGATACTCGTGCCACGGAGGAGGGTTCCCCGCAGGAGCCAGTCGAATCCGATGTTCCACAACGGTGGTCCTAGGACCGACCCCTGTGGAACACCGGACTCTGCGCCATAGCGCCTCAATCTGGCCGTCTTGTCTTCGAGGAGGACCACCCGGTCCTCCAAGTAGCTGGCCAAGAGTTGGCGCAGGTACTGAGGCACTCCGTGGTACCGGAGCGCCTCCAAGATTGTAGAGTGGGGGACGGAGTTGAAGGCGTTTGCGATGTCGAACGACACCGCCAACACTCCGTCACCCGCCTCCACGGCCTCCTTGACCTGGCCCTTGAGTAGGGCCAGCGCGTCGACCGTCGAACGACCCCGTCGGAAACCGAATTGGGCGTCCGACAGGTTCGGCCCCACAGTCCCCAGGTGGCCATTTAGCCGGTCGGCGATTATCCCCTCGAACAGCTTACCGACCTCATCGAGCAGAACGATGGGCCGGTAAGCCGAGGGGGAGTCTGCCGGGCGTCCCTCTTTTCGGAGGAGGCATAGCCGCCCCTCCTTCCAGAGCTTCGGGAACCTCCCAGTCGTGAAACACGCGCTGAAGAGGTCCCGAAACCTCTCCTCCATCTGAGAGGCGGCGATGGCCACCACCCGTGCGGGAACGCCGTCCGGCCCTGGGGCTGTGTTCTTCGCGCGGAGGCGAAGGGTCCCCCCGTACAGCTCAGACGCCGTAACCGGAGGGATCTCCTCCTCCGGCGAAACCACCCCCGGCGGGGGGTCCATCACTGGAGGGGTGAAGTCGGCCCTGGACGGAAACAGGGACCGGACCACCCCATCCAGCAATGCCGGCTCGAGGGTCTCCGTCAGTGGAGGACCGCAGGGGCGCAGTTTGTTCCGCGCCGCCTTGTAAGGCCGTCCGTACGGATCCCTGTCGAGACCCTCGAGCATCTCGGCTCTCGCCGAGTCTTCGGCCGCCCCCATTGCCGTCTTGAGGACCCTCTTTGCCTCAACGTACGAGGCATAGAGGCCCTCCTCGTTGGTAGGGTCTCGGGGCCTGCGTCGTCGACTCCGCGTGTACGCCCTCCTGGCCGCTACGCACGCGGCCCGGAGCCCGGCCAGCTCCTCCGACCACCAATAGACGGCGCGGCGAGGAGCCGGGCGGCGTGACCGGGGCATGCTGGAATTGCACACCTCGGTCAAGGACCGCCTCAGCTCGACCGCCGCGGCGTCCACGTCCAATCCCTCGACAGGGGGCGCGAACCAGTCCTGGGCGAACGCCGCCTCCTGCGCGGCCTCTCGGTCCAGGCGGGTGAGAGCCCACCGTGGGAACGCAGATTGGCCCGAGCGGACCGTCCCCTGGGAGCTCTGGGTGGAGATGTCGAACCGCACGTATCGGTGGTCCGACAAGGTCTCCACCAACTCCACCCGCCAGTTCACGACGTGCGCGGCTAGCACGGGGGTGGCAAACGATACGTCGACCACCGACCCTCCCCGCTGCCGCACACACGTGTGGACAGTCCCTCTGTTAAGGAGGGACACACCACAGGACGCCGCCCAGAATTCTGTGGCGCGTCCCCGGACGTTGCAGGAAGCGGCCGGGTTGCCCCAGGCCGTCGACTTGGCGTTCAGGTCGCCCAAGATGGCGACCTGGCGTGGCGCCACTCTACCGACCACTGCGGTGAGGACCTCGAGAAAATTCTCGAAGTCCTGCAGGGGGCGGTTTGGGGAGAAATAAACGCCCACAAGGGCGAATTCTCCCCACGCGGCGGCCACGTATCCCGGTCCCCTCTCTAATAGCGAGAGGGGAGGGGAGTCCGTGGAAGACCGCGCCGCTAGTGCCACCAAGCCATCCCGATCGCCCAGCCAACGGCCAGGGACCGAGTACGGCTCGGCAACCACCGCCACGTCCACCAACCACTCGGCCATGGTCTGCATCAGCAGGTCCTGGGCCGCTCTGCAGTGGTTGGTGTTCGCCTGGAGGATGCGGTAGTCGGAAACCATTACTCCGACATCGCACCCTCCTCCTCAGCTACCGCCGCTGGAGCTGGAGCTACAGCGGCGAAACCTAACCTAACCTAACCTAACTTGTGCGAAGCTCTTATGAACCATTTTGGGGCCATAGTTATGGCAGTAAAGTTGTCTGGAGCAAGCGAAGTTGTCCTCATCGGAGACGTCAACCAGCTCCCATTTTTGGACAGAGAGAACCTATTCGAGTTAAGGTATACCCGTCCAAACCTGGTGGCAGGCATCACCCAGGAGTTGCTTTGCACACACCGTAATCCGATGGATGTGGCGTTTGCACTGAGCGAGATATACTCCGGTATATACTCCTCCAAGTCGTCGCTGTCGCGGGTCCACTCCCTGAGGGTGGAAGGTTACACGGGAGCGCAAATACCGAGCACCGCCCAAAACACCCTGTTCTTGGTTCATACACAAGAGGAGAAAGCTTCTCTTATGAGCCAGGGATATGGGTCCGGCGAAGGGTCGCGCACGTTGACCATACACGAGGCTCAGGGGTTGACCTACGACAGCGTAATAATCATCAACACCAAGTCCAGGAGGCTCCAAATCCACGACAGCATCTCTCACGCGGTAGTGGCGGTGTCGCGACACACTGTCAGTTGCGTCTATTACACCGACGACGCCGACGACGCCACGGGCCGCTTTGCAAAGAGAGCGATGGATGCGCCGACTAAAACGGTCGTCGAATACAACCTGAAGACGGCCATGCGGCATCGAGACGAAGTCGTCGTGGAAGCCTTGCTCAGGCTAGCGAAGTCCCTGGCTAGCAGACCCCACCTAAACTCCACCTAAAAAAAAAAAAAAAAAAAAAAAATCCCCATCCAAACTCCAACCCAATCCATAACCAAATAAAGTAAACCACCACCAGTCTGAACCCCCTGCATAGTAATAAAAACAGATATGTAAACTGCATGGCAGAGCGAGTCTGTCATACTCACGTAAATGTCCTGCCGATGGTGGCGCTGCACATTCGGTCGTTGAGTTCCCTAAAAAATGGTTGAGCTGAACGGCGCGGATGTTCACGTCATGTCCGTGAACGGAAGCCGTCTAGTGGGACTGGTCGGCTCGCACTGCCATGCAGTTCACTATCTCTCCATAAATTGTAATAATTAAGATAGTAGTAAATATAATAAAGTAATCCTGTGTTAGATAAAAAGTATAAAACTAAGTAATAAAAATAAAACGTAGTAAAGTAAGTAAAAATTTTAATGCCTGTGTAAAAAAAAAAAAAAAAAAAAAAAAAAAAAAAAAAAAAAAAAAAAAAAAAAAAAAAAAAAATGTATATAACATAATAACACATACTGCATGAGCATGCATATATATAAATTAACGTAATAAAAAAAAAAAAAAAAAAATAAAAAAAAAAAAAAAAAAAAAAAAAAAAACATATATAATGATGGACTCACGTAGATTTAAGTTAGTTTAGTATAACATAGAATAATGTGTCCGACGTAGGAGCACAATAATTGTAAAAAATAAGTAAAATACACAAACAATTCAAAATGTTAACAAAGGGGCGGACCACCATGTCCGCGGTATAAGTTATTCATAATAAAAAAAAAAAAAAAAACCTAACTTGTGCGTTCTATAAGAATAGTGCAGTGTCTTGACGGAAAACCTGCTGATTTTCCCTAGAAATACCGAAAAACGTGTTTTTGGAGGTTAACTCTCAAAAAATCACGTGTTGAAGACCATTTTTTGCGTGCGGCGCCTGATTCATCGCGGTAACCTACTGATTTTATATTGCTGTTTGGAGAGGCACACTTTGCTCCACATCTTGGCAAAGTTTTGGATTTTTCTCGCCTCGCCCCTCGCTGCTACGGTGGAAAAAGTGAAAAACACGTGCAGCGCAACTTCAGAACCAGCTTACCCAGGATCACAATCACGATCACATCTGGAAGAGGACTACGTAAGCAACATATAATAATTTCCTGCTTGTTTATAAGTACCCTGGGAGCAGAGATAAAAATTTTAGAACATTTTTCAAGATACACCAATTTTGTGACAGCCCTAACTTGAAGGAACGATCGGTGACCCCTTGTTTTTAATTTATTTTTAGACTAGTTACTTTGTAGACAATATATGTGTAAATTTTCAGATTTTTATCTCACACATTGGTTGAGTTATTTGAATTTCTAAAATACCTATTGAAATACCTAACTTTTTACCTAAACTTACCTATGGTTTTGCCAGAAGGGGGGCAAGCGCTACTTGATGCATTATCATCCCCTTAAATCATAATTAAATTTTTATTACTATCGGGATATTTTTTCCATTCATTATTTTCAGAAAAACTGTTTATTTGCAGTTGTTGGTTTTGGTAATTGGTTTTTCAAATGGGTATACCCCAAAATTTTTATATGTAATAGTATATATGTTTTAATCTAGTTCAATAGCACATTTCATTATCTTCCTAAGCAAATTTTTTGAAAATTTTTTGCCCAATTATTACTGAGTAGTATTTTATTAACTTGAACGAGGGCTGTCCTGAAAACCGCACGATAACTGTGTTTTCAGTTTACAGGAAAACCAAGCGTCCTAGACCAATTCTGACCATTTTTACCGGGTCCCCCCCCCCTAACAACCCCCCCCACGGTTTGTACGTAAGACAAACCCTTTGAGACCCCTCCGATCATTTGACACAAGTTTCATCCCCCTACCCCAATTTTTGCACTTTGACTTAGTCTCTGGGGATGAAATTGCCTTCTTGGACATTTCTGGCTATAACTTCGAGACCCGTAGTCCGAATCAATTAATGTTTTCTGTTTGGGATAGAGCAGACTTTAGTCTCTCTACTCGGAGCGAGACCGTCTCTAGGTAGAGTCTCTAGGAGGGTGTACAGGGTATTTTATTTTTATTTTTTATTTTTATTTTTGATTACACGTTTATCATATTTGACAACAAATTGCAGTTAAAAAAATAGTTAGAACGGACTCTAGGTAGAGTTTACAATAATAGTTTTATTTCGTTTATTTTTAGGTCACGTCTTGATATTTGTCAAATAATTGCAATTTATAATTACGGGATAACGGACTCTATGTAGAGCATACTTTTTTTAAATTATATTTTTATTTAGATTTTATTTTACACTTTTGTCCTTTGACAATAAATCTTTTACGGACTTATTGACGCATCCCTGTGGCCAAACAAAATGTTCGGAATCAGAACTCCGGCCAAGAAAATGACGATCACTCGCGGATCTCCCGGTGATGACGAGAGGGCCGGTCCCTCGACGGCACAGACCCATTCCTCAAATGTGAGGAGGAGCATAGGAGAGTGGGACGCTTTAAAAACTGCGCAAGAATCCCCAAAATCACCGCAAAAAGCAATACTGCCAGCACCTATGAAGCTAAAGATAAAGGTTGCTGCAGTCGAGGACAAACCGCTAGGACGCAGAATGTCCGCAGAGGCACCAATCAGCTCCCCGAAGCAAAAAAGGGAATACCCTGACAGAGTGACGGAAGCACGCGCCTGTATCAGGAAGGCAAAAACGGCTTTGGGAGAATCCCGAAATTTGCGAGCCGATATCAAAACGGATGTCACACAGGCGGTGGAGCGACTGTTCCAGCTAGTGAAGGAGTCCGAGACTGCGAAATCGTCATCGAAAACTGCTGGCAATAGCAAAGATATAGAAAGAACACAGACAGAACAGACAGCACAGGCATACAATGGTGAAAGCAAGCAAGGCCATCTGACTCAAATAATAGAGCAACACGCCAAGCTCATACAGGAAAATAACCTCAAAATGGAGGAATTAAAGAAAGAGCTAGAGACAGGCAGACAAATTGTCGAAAATAGAGCCACGTACGCAAGTGTCGCAGCCACTGTTCCTGGAGATATGGCACCTATGCACACGGCTCTCCACTCAATAGTGGTAGCCTCGACCGACCAGTTAGAAACTGGAGACGAGGTTATCGAGAAAATTCGGAAAGCAGTGAACGCAAAGGATGGCTTTATAACAGTGGACAGAGTGAGAAAGGCCAAAGACCGCAAGGTAATAGTGGGGTGTAGAACAAGGGAAGACAGGCAAAAGGTGAAGGAAAGGCTGCGTGTGGGAGGGGACCTCCTAGTGGAGGAAGTGAAAAATAAAGACCCGCTGATGGCTCTAAAGAACGTCTTTAACTATAACACCGATGAGGACGTCCTAAGAGCTTTCAAAAATCAGAACACAGACCTCTTCAAAGATCTGAAGAGCGAGGATGACAGGGTCGAAATAGCTTACAGGAGGAAGAACAGAAACCCCCACACAAACCACGTAATTCTGAGAGTGTCGCCGCAGCTGTGGAATAGAACACTGCACAAAGGGGCCATACACATTGACATCCAGCGCATTAAAGTAGAAGACCAGTCTCCACTGGTCCAATGCACATGCTGCTTAGCGTATGGCCACAGCAAGCGTTTCTGTAAAGAAACTATAGATAAGTGCAGCCACTGCGGCGGCCCTCACACCAGAACACAGTGTCCTGAATGGCTCGCCGGAGCAGCCCCAGCATGCGTGAATTGCTTGCAAGCAAAACACGCCAATACTGAACACAATGCATTCAGTAACGAATGTACTGTGCGCAGAAGATGGGAGGCAATGGCGAGAGCGAGGGTAGCATACTGCTAACGCGGAGGGCAGCCACAATCATAATAGGGCAGGCAACCCCACCGGAGGATACGCAGTGGCCCAGGCCAACCTCCAAAGAAAGGAGCTGGCAACAAACGAGCTCATGGCAGAAGCCACTGACCGGAAAATCGCCTTCGCCTTGGTCCAGGAGCCGTATGTTGGCGGGATTCGAAGGATGAAAAGCTACCGAGGCGTGCGGGTGTACCAGTGCGAGGACGATGGAAGAGGGACTGTGAAAGCGGCCGTGATCGTTTTCGATCATGACTTAGACGTCGTACAGTGCCCAGAACTCAACACGAACAACATCGTAGTGGTGAGGATCCGGTCCAAAGCCTGGGAAATCGCTGCAGTTTCTTTTTACTTCGAACCGGACCAGCCCATAGAACCATACGTGGACCAAATACGGAGGACGATAGAAAAAGCTGGGCCAAGAAAACTGATCATTGGAGGCGATGCCAATGCTAAGAATACCTGGTGGGGCAGCATCGTAAATGACACCAGGGGCATAGAAATGTCCGGGACCCTGGAAGAGTCGGAAATGCAGGTACTCAATAGAGGGGATATACCCACATTTGACACAGTAAGGGGCAACACGAGATACAGCAGTTTCGTCGATTTAACAGCTTGCTCGACGGACATGCTTAGTCTCGTGGAAGACTGGAGAGTAGACCAAGGAGTGACGAGCTCGGACCACAACACGATCCTGTTTCGGCTGCGCTTACAGAGGGAAAAAGGGATCAACATCCAAAGGACCACTCGACTCTACAATACGAAGAAAGTAAATTGGGACACTTTCATTGAGAAAATGGAACAATTTCAAGCGGAACACAACATCAACGCAATTGAAATAGGTAGAGTTGAGCTTAAACAGCAGCTGGAAGGCATGGCAGAGACAATAACTAAAGGCATAACTTCAGCCTGTAAAGACAGCATGCCACTTAAGTCGGCAAACATGAAATTTTCTTTGCCATGGAGAACAGAGGAGCTCATACTGTTAAAAAACGAGGTCACCACAAAAAAGCGGAGGATTCGCAATGCGGCAAAAGACCGCAAAGAAAAAGTCTTCAAAGAGTACCTGCAAGCAAAAGAGAGCTACGAATGCCAAGCCAAGAAAGCCCAAATAGCAAGCTGGAAGACCTTCTGCCAAAAGCAAGATAGAGAAGGAGTATGGGAAGGTATATACAGAGTGATCGGTAAGACCGCCAAACGTCAAGAGGATCTGACCCTTAAAAAGGACGATGTGTTCCTAAACCCAAGAGAATCGGCAACCCTTCTAGCCGAAACCTTCTACCCTGAGGACTCCGAAGAGAAGGATAACTCACATCATCGCCAAATAAGAGAGCTTGCGAAGCAAGTAAACGCCCCGTGTCATAATGAAACACATGATCCGCCGTTTACGGTAGAAGAGCTAAAGACCGCGAGTGTGAGTTTTAACCCAAAGAAGGCACCCGGAGCGGATGGCTTAACGGCGGACATATGCAGTCGAGCAATCTCCGGAAATCTGGACGTATTCCTTGCCCTGTATAATAAGTGCCTAGAGATAGGTCACTTCCCGGACATATGGAAGAAAGCCACAGTGGTGATATTGAGAAAACCGGGCAAGGATGACTATCGGAATCCCAAGGCCTATAGGCCGATCGGTCTGCTACCAGTCTTGGGCAAGATCCTGGAGAAGATGATAGTAGCAAGGATCAGGTGGCACCTAGTACCGCGGATTAGTACTCGCCAGTACGGCTTCATGCCACAAAGGAGCACCGAGGACGCCCTCTATAACCTAGTGAACCATATCAAGGGGAAAATAGAGCAGAAAAAGCTCGTAACCCTAGTCTCATTGGATATAGAGGGGGCCTTCGATAGCGCCTGGTGGCCAGCTATCAGAGTCAGACTGGCTGAGGAAAAGTGTCCGGTCAATTTAAGGAGGCTACTAGACAGCTATCTCGACTGCAGAAAAATCGGGCTGAGGTATGCCGGGGAGGAACACACTAGAAACACCCAGAAAGGTTGCGTCCAGGGATCCATTGGCGGCCCGATACTCTGGAACTTACTCCTGGACCCCCTATTACACGGTCTGGAAAAAGAGGGTGTATACTGTCAGGCGTATGCAGACGACGTGGTGATGGTCTTCAGCGGGGATACTGGTTTGGAGGTCTCGAGGCAGGCCAATGCCGCTCTCGCTTATGTTCGGGAGTGGGGAGTCCGGAACAAGCTGAAGTTTGCACCGCACAAAACTTGTGCTATGGTGCTGACGCGTAAGCTCAAGTACGACACCCCGCTCCTGAGGATGGGGGAGACCGACATTGTAATGGCAAGGGAGATAAAAATTCTGGGACTGACTCTGGACGACAGGATGACTTTCAACACCCACGTTGCAATGGTCTGTAAAAAGGCGGCAGACCTGTACAAACAGCTCTCCAGAGCCGCAAAAATAAGCTGGGGTCTGCACCCCGAAGTCATTAGAACTATTTATACCGCAGTGGTTGAGCCGGTCATCCTGTACGCGGCAAGCGCATGGGCACCAGCAGCCAAGAAAATTGGAACGCAGAAGGCGCTGAATGCAGTACAGAGGGGCTTTGCACAGAAACTGTGCAAGTCCTACCGCACGGTCTCCCTAAACTCAGCACTGGTACTGGCCGGGATACTGCCTCTGGACCTTCGATTACAGGAGGCAGCCGCCCTGTATAATGCAAGGAGAGGGTCGTCGCGGCTCGTACTGGGAGACCGGGAGACCGAACGTGTGGTGGGATTTGCTGAGATTCCACATCCGGCTCTGCACGTGGAGCTGATCTTCGGAAGTTTGACCACTCAACAACAGGTCGACAACAGCAACGGGCAGGCGGTGAAAATTTACACCGACGGCAGCAAGCTTGAGGGTAGGGTCGGAGCTGCGCTATCCATATGGGATGGGGAGACAGAGACCAAGGCCATCAAGCTAAGCTTAGCCGCGTACTGCACCGTTTACCAAGCGGAGATTCTCGCTATATGCAGAGCCACAAAAGAGGCCTTGAAGCGCACAAAGAGGGAATACTGCATATATAGCGACTCAAGGTCGGCCCTGGAGTCCATCACCAACTATAAAGCCCTGCATCCATTGGCGGTAGAGACGCGCGAGAACCTGAAGAGCGCTTTCAACCAGGGGAAAGCTGTGAATTTCTACTGGGTGAAAGCGCATGCGGGTCTCATAGGAAACGAGCGCGCTGATCAGCTCGCGAAAGAGGCGGCACTCTCGAGCCGGAGGAGCCCCGACTACGACCAGGTTCCGGTCTCATTCGTCAAACGGATTATCCGAAAGGACTCCCTTGACGAGTGGAACAGGAGGTACAAGTCGGGCGACACAGCCTCCGTAACGAAAGTGTTCCTCCCGGATGCCGTAGACGCCTACAGAGTAATTAGGAACATGAGGCCAGCGGGCTTACTAACGCAGGTACTCACGGGACATGGGGGGCTCTCCCAATACTTGCATCGCTTCAAGTGTAAGGAGAGTCCCGCATGTGTATGTGACCCTGATGCTGCAGAAACAATTTTCCATATATTACTGGAATGCCCGGTACATAGTAGGGACAGGTATGACTTACAGCAGAGAATTGACATCCAAATAAAAAAGGAAAACCTGGAGACTCTACTTACTGATAAACGTACTCGTCAAACCTTTATAGAATTTTGTACAAAAATAATAAGCACGGTAATCAATAGAAATAAGGTATAATAAGTATTTACTACAATATGTATTGTAAAAATATATCAATGTAGTAAAGATAACACAAAATAGGAGAGAATAAGTTTATAGAGTTTAAGGAATGTATGTATAGAGTCTTTCAAATAAAAACTGTAATGTAAGAAATAGCAATAAGAGATAGAAAATAAGTTAAAATAAATAGATTAAGAATCAAGGTATAATAGGAATTAGGCACAACCTGGGTTGTAAAGAAAATGGAAATCAAAAGACGTAGATATAGGCACAAGGATTGTACGAATTGTAAAAAGATACACCTTGTAAAGAAAATGTTGACAGAAAAGAGAGGATAGGGACAAGCGGTTCTAGAATGTATAGAAAAAGACCGCCTGTAAAGAAAATGTAGAAATGTAGAGACGGTATAGTCTGAAATAATAATAAGTGTAGGACCCTACTAGGGTTAGACTATTTGAAATGTTAAATGCGTAGATTTAAATTAGAGAAATAAGATCTGTGAAATCTGATAAAGTCACAGGGAACAAGAAAAAAAAAAAAAAAAAAAAAAAAAAAAAAAAAAAAAAAAAAAAAAAAAAAAAAAACCTAACCTAACCTAACCTAACCTAACCTAACCTAACCCAGTAACCGATAATACATCGCACGTATAACATCAGCTCCGCGAAAAAAATTCGCCAAAATTAGTCGCGTTGAGCTACGAGCACAAAAAAGTTACCAGTGGAATTGTGAAGTGTCGATTCACCAGGATTCGTGTGGGCAAGTGTCTACAACATCGGGTGGCCAAGCAGGACCCCCAGAACTTCAGCGGTGAACTACGCAGCCAAGGTCAGTTCAGTCGATCTACGAACGTTAATCCTAAGAGTCGCTGCAGAGGTCTATCTACCAACATCAAGATCAGGCGAATCGGATCAGCAGGTTGGAAGTTATTAAGGTGCGAAAATCGTCAAAAATCGTGAAAACACGTGGTTATTTAGTGAAAACCAACCTCACTTTTACTACACGTGTTTTTCTATACACGAGGCGTGACGTACCGACAGCCATCCCAGCCACTACTGGAGACTCCGAAGCCGGCCGAAGAATCTGCCTTCAGACCAGCGACCAGCGTGACGACTCCACGACCCATCATCAGGTTAGCCCCGACGGAACTCCTCAGCCCTTAATCCCATCCCCCCCGAGTTTGGACTCATCCAACTTGGAACTCCGGGACCTTGTCAGAGCCATCAAGGGTCCCCACAACCCCAACCCCCACCACCCCCACCCCCCTCTATTACCCCCCCCCCCCACTCAACAACATAACTTCCCCCACCTATATCACCTACCCCTTCCACTAAAGACCTGAGTAAGGGTACCCCCCCTCAACTTTTTTACCCCTCCCCCTCCTTCACCCCCACCAATAGTCTCCACACGAGACCTCCCCCCCCCCAACCCCCCTCCTTCACCCCCCCTCAATAGTCTCCCCACGAGACCTCCCCCCTCCCCCTCACCCCTCCTCGGGATACTTCACCCCCCCTCGGGCTAACTCTGCTCCCGTTGGACCTGGGAAGCCGAGATTGGGCTCGTTTGAAAGGGCGCAAGAAGTTCTACAACTTGGCCCCAACAGAAACCCCAATCCGCACACCCCACACGAGCAGCGACACGTCGACACCACAGGATTCCACTGAGGACCACCATCAGTGCTCACATAGAGCTAACAACAACGAGCTCTAACAATTATCGGGCTCCTCATCGGACAGCAGACGCAGACCACCAGCGGAACATCCGTGAGTCCATCAAACTATTAGAAATATTATTAATATTGCACAGGCATAGGATATTTACTAACCAACTCTAGCTTTAAGTATCATTGTATATATTCCTAATAACCACACTCCCACTAACACAAAAAAAAAAATAAAAAAAAAAAAAAACCACCACTCAACAATGTCCTCCAAACAGCCCACCACCTCCCGCAAGGCTTCCACGGACACCGTAAAAGCCCCAAAATCCCTTAGGGAAAAGGTTCTAAAAAATACGGCAAAGTCAGTCGTCTCGGACAAGCCGGCGCATCCATCAGAGAGGCCACAGGCGCCGAGGGCAGCGTCGGAGCCGGACGTCACGAGCAGGGTACCGCCATTGCCACTACCATCGGTGCCCGGGTCGCCTCCGACACCCCGGATGGAACAGCGCACAAGGATCGCCGAGTTGACCATAGACTGGGAGCAGTGCGGCATCTCTCCCCCCCACCAGATCATCTCGGACGAGGAAAGCTCGGTGGCCTCCACAGCGAGCACGACCGACCGCCCCCTGAGTGGACGCCCGAGCCTGCTCTATAGAACACCGAGAAGAGGCACGGGGGTGGAGATGGACCTGGCCACAAGGGAAGCAAACAACCTGCTTCAGAAGGCAAAAGACGCTCTGGAGGCTGCAGGCAACATGAAACGGGAGTGTAAGGTCACAGTCCACGAGTGCCTGCAGGGCCTGTACGAGACGTCCCTGTCCTTGGCGGACTCGAGAGCACGCCATAAGCACAAGCTCGAGAAGGAGCGCTCTCGACATGCGCAAGAGCTTGTGCGGGTCGAGAGAGCTCACACTCGAGAGCTCATGACGATGAAGGTGGAGCTCTCCATGTTAAGGACGGACGTCTCTGATACTAAAAAAGAGGCAAAAGGGATCCGGGAATGGCTCGGCCACGAAACCCTTGACGCCTTCAAGGGCATCAAGGAGGTGAAAGACGAGGTCGCTTCAGCAAGCCTCAAGAACCAGAAGGAGCACGAGAGGACCAGGCAGGAAGGCGCAAGAGCCCCGGGGGATCCCAAGTGGGAGACAATGGGGGCCGGCCTTTCACGCTTAGATAGCAACATCACCAGCGTATCTAACCAGCTGGACGTGCTCCGGAAGGCCCTAGAAAGGCTCAAGGAGGACCTCAACCGGCCAAGGCAAACAGAAACGGACCCGATTAGCCGGGAGACAGGCCTACTCACGACCACCAAATTTGAGGAGGACATGGAGAGACTGCGCCTCCAAATACAGGCCATCGCCGACAAGCCTGTAGCCTCCCCCTCACCACCACATCCACCAATAAACATAACACAACACCTGAAACCCATCTCCGAGAGGCTGGAGATCGTCTCGGCAGACCTCCGCGTACTGCGCGACAAAGAACCGGTAATCCAGGCGCCCCCGGCGTTGAATCTGGAAGCGGAGATCGCAGTCGGGGAGGTAAAAAAGACCCTCCAGAACATCGAGAAGGGGGTAGCAGACCTGGGCAAAGCGGACAGACCGCTCCAACAACAGCAGGGCCCCAAAACCTTTGCCCAGGTCGCCAGCACACCCAAGGCCCCCAAACCACCCACACAACCTAACCACACCCTGATCGTCTCGTCAACGAACCCCCAGCACACTGGAGACAATGTGATCGAGAGGATCAGGACCGCCCTGGACCTCAAAACAAGTGGAGCCCGAGTCGACACAGTCCGGAAAGCGCGCAACCAGAAAGTGGTCCTAAGGTGCGCGAGCAAGTCGGACTTGAATAAAATAAAGGACCAGTTCCAGTCGCACGCAGGGCTCAAGGTCCAGGAGCCGAAGGCACAAAACCCCCTCGTCTGCATCAAGGGAGTGTTGTCCAGCTACAGCGACGGGGAGATCGTCGATCTCCTAAAGGCGCAAAATAAACACCTGCTGCAGAACGCCGCTGTAGATGGACAGACCCTAAAGGTGCGCTACAGGAAGCGCGCGAGAAACCCCCATGAGTGCCACCCTGTTCTGGAGCTCTCCCCGGAGCTCTGGAAATGCTACACGTCGGTGCAGAAAGTTCATGTGGGCATAAAGCGATGCTCGATTGAGGACCAGTCCCCGCTCGTACAGTGCACAAAGTGCCTTGCTTATGGACACAACAAGTCCATATGTAAGGCCGCAAAGGTAGCTTGCAGTTACTGCAGCGGAGCGCACAACGCAGGGGACTGCCTCACTCGAGCCGATGGCAAACAACCCACATGCATAAACTGCAAAGTAGCACACAGGACGGGCAGCGACCTGGCACACACAGCGTTCAGCGAAGACTGCCAGGAACGCCAAAAATGGGATGGTATAGCAAGGTCGCGCGTTTCCTATTGCTAAGGGCGACCAAGACCACACACCAACCAGCCAACCAGTCACCCCCCAAAACGCAACAAGACCGACAGCAAGATTGAAATTCATCCAAGTCAATCTTCAGCGCTCCAAGCTGGCCACAGAAGAACTCCACTTGGCGGCTCAGGCGAGGGGAGTTTCAGTAGCACTTGTTCAAGAGCCCTATGTAGGAAGAACAGGTGTGATGAAACAAAGTCCCGGCACGCAAGTCATCCAGTGCAGCCTCAACCGCCAAAAACCAGTAAAAGCGGCGATCGTTGTTTTCGGGAACCACCTGGAGGTCATCCACGACCCTCAGCTCGTGACCGAAAACATCGCCGCCGTCCTGCTGAAGGTGGGCCAGCTCAGTCTTGGAGTGCTATCGGTCTATTTTGAGGGTGACCAAGACATCGAACACTACCTCTCAGAAACGCAAAACACAACACGCAAACTACACACAACCAACATCCTAGTGGGAGGAGACGTAAACGCCTGGAGTCAGTGGTGGGGAAGTGTTTCCGAAAACCATCGCGGGGCAGCGTACAGCTCATTCCTCAATGAGCGGGATCTCCACATCCTAAACACGGGCCAAACACCGACGTTCGAGACCTACAGAGGAGACAGGTGGTGCACAAGCATCGTCGATGTGACGGCATGCAGCCTGTCGCTGCTAGGCAAAGTTGAAGAGTGGCGTGTAGAAAGAAGTCTAATAACTTCAGACCACAACGCAATTACCTTCTCGATGCGCTTAGAAAAGGCCTTGGAACCCTTAAGGCCAATCTCGACGCGCATCTACAACACTAAGAAGGCAAAGTGGTCCGACTTCAGCACGCACTTCAAGACCAGCCTGGCAGACAGAGACATCACACCAGCCAGAGTCTCGGACGTCTCGAACCCTGAGGATCTGGAGACAATAATAGCTTTGTACACACAGAACATCCACCGCGCATGCGAGGAAGCGATCCCAAAGCTGGGGTCGCCTAAACACGACGCCAAGCCCCCATGGTGGACCCCTTCTCTAGACCGTCTCAAAAAAGTAGCTATGACGAAGAAGAGAAGGATCCGAAATGCAGCCGCAAGCCGGAGACACTTCACCATCCAGGAATACGTGCTGGCAAAGCAAACATACACCACAGCAGCAACGGAAGCAGCCACAGCCAACTGGAAGGAGTTCTGCTCGAAGCAGGACCGAGAGAGCATGTGGGACGGCATCTACAGGGTACTAAGGAAGACAGCCAGAAGACAAGACGACGCGCTCCTGAGAAACACCGCAGGCGAGACGCTCAGTCCAGAGCAATCCGCGGAGCTTCTGGCAAAAACCTTCTACCCCGACGACTCAACGGATGCCGAACAGCCATACCACACAGCCCTGAGGAGGCTAGCGGAGAAGAAGAACCCCCAAGGTCTGTCTGCCGATGATCCACCCTTTACGCCCGCGGAGCTGGAAATGGTTCTCCAGAACCAAAATCCGAAGAAAGCCCCCGGCCCCGACGGATTAACGGCAGACATCTGTACAGCGGCAATAAACTGCAATAGGGAAGTGTTCTTAGCGATAGCCAACAGGTGCTTGTCGCTGTCACACTTCCCGAAGCAGTGGAAGGTCGCCCACGTGTGCATTCTCCGCAAGCCAGGTAAGGACGACTACACCAGCCCAAAGTCGTACAGACCAATAGGTCTGCTCTCGGTCCTAGGAAAAATCGTCGAGAAGCTCCTAGTAGGCAGACTCCAGTGGCACTTCCTCCCAACACTCAACACGAACCAATACGGTTTCATGCCGCAGCGCGGAACCGAGGATGCCCTCTACGCTCTAATGGGCCACTTACGAGCCGAAATCAAAGCCAAAAAGATCGTGCTTTTGATATCATTGGACATAGAGGGAGCCTTCGATAACGCGTGGTGGCCAGCACTCAAAAAGCAGATGGTAGTCAAGAACTGTCCCGCGAACATCTACGCTCTCGTCGCCTCATACCTGGAAGACCGGAACATCAGGGTCAACTACGCCAGAGCGACTAGCGAGAAGGGTACCACGAAAGGATGCGTCCAGGGCTCAATTGCCGGACCGACGTTTTGGAACCTTATCCTAGATTCGCTCCTACACAAGATGGCGAGTATGGGGGTATACTGCCAAGCCTTCGCAGACGACGTTGTCCTCGTATTCTCGGACTTCACAGCCGGTCCCCTGCAGCAATCAGCCAACGACACGCTAGACACAGTATCGGAATGGGGCGTTCAAAACAAGCTACGTTTTGCCGCGCACAAGACCAACGCGATGGTGTTAACGAGAAAGCTGAAATACGACCTTCCGGTACTCTACATGTCAGGCACGCGGCTGAACCTGGTCGAACAGGTCAAACTGCTAGGTCTCACAATAGACTCCAAACTCACCTTCAACGCGCACGTGTCTGCGACCTGTAAAAAGGCTGCAGACATCTATAAGCAGCTGGCATGCGCGGCAAGGGTGACTTGGGGTCTCAACAGAGAGATAATTAGGACAATATACGTGTCGGTGATAGAGCCCATCGTGATGTATGCAGCGAGTGCGTGGGCCCCCGCAGCTGAGAAACTGATGACAAGGAATCAGTTTGACTCACTGCAAAGAGGCTTCACGCAGAAGATCTGCAAAGCATACCGCACGGTGTCTCTGACATCGGCACTCATTCTGTCAGGCCAACTCCCCCTAGACCTCCGGGTAATCGAGGCCGCAACCCTTTTCAAGATCAAAAAGGGACATTCCCAAGAGTTCATACCGCCGGGCCGCGAGCTGGAGTGCAACGTGCACCACTCCCAGAATCCCCACCCAGCGCAACTCACAACAACGGAGTACGCACGCCTAGAGGACTTGACTCCCGAAACCCTGGAAACTCATCAAGTAATCGGTCCCCAAATATACACCGACGGCAGCAAGATAGAGGGGAAAGTCGGAGCTGCCCTAACTTGGTGGGAAAACGGAAAGGAGTCGAAGTCCAGCACCTTTGGCCTGGAGCCTCACAACACAGTCTTCCAATCGGAAATGTACGCTCTCTTCAGAGCCGTCAGGATGGCAAGAGAATCCAGGGCGGCCTCCGTAAGCATCTTAAGTGACTCAAGATCGTCACTTGACCTGCTGAGGAGACCGTCTGTCACTCACCACCTGGCACTCCATATCAAGAGAAGCGTCCGAGAGATCAGAGAGGAGGGCAGAGAAGTGAGGCTCTTTTGGCTCAAGGCCCACGTGGGAACCGCCGGGAATGAGAGAGCGGACGAGCTGGCCAAGGAGGCAGCCCTAACAATTGCGACAGCCGACTACAACAAGGTCCCCGTATCGTTCGTGAGGAGGAAGATACGGGAGGAGACTATAAAGAAGTGGCAAGCGCGATACGAGTCCTCGAGTACAGGAGCGGTCACAAAAGTGTTCTTCCCAGACGTCCTAGCGGCGAAAAGGACACTCAGAGACGCAGTGCTCACACCGGTCCATGTACAAGTCCTAACAGGACACGGAGGATTCTCAGCGTATCTCCACCGCTTTCATCTCAAGGATAGTCCCTCGTGCGTCTGTGACCCCAGTTGCGAAGAAACAGTTTGGCACCTGCTCTTCGAATGCCCAAGGTTCAGTCACGATAGAATGGAGCTGGAAGCAAAGATCGAGACCCAGCTAAGCCAGTCCACACTCCACACCATCATGGGGAGACCGGCTATCAGGAAACCATTCTTGGCATTCGCGAGCAAAGTCGCTACTGTCGCAGCAGGGGCTAATAAAACGGACGCAACCTTGCGCAGTCGAAACCGACCACCATCTACGACCACATCAACAACCACGACAATCACCGCACAAACAACTACAACACGAAACCCAACACGCACGCCACTCAACATAACACAAGCCACACGCACAAATACCAACCAACATCCAACACAACCAGTCACGACCACACCGATAACTACGACAATTACAACACAAACAACAACAACACGAAACCCAACACTCACAGCACTCACAACAACACAAACCACACACACAAACACCAACCAGCAGCCCACACAAGCGGAAGCAGCAACAACAACAGCAGCAGAAGCCAGCCTACAACCAGCCCCTAGCACCATGCCCATCACGCAATTCCTGGCATGCGGAGGAGACGGAGTCCCAGGCGTCAGACTGCGAGGCGTCCCCCTTTTCATGAACAGAGAAGGGGAAAAGTTAGGCATAAGCTTCTGCATAGGCTCAAGCCGAGCTGCAGCCCGTATACCCATCTCTCCAGGCCTTGCCGCCTTGATCAACGGAAGTACCACCAAAACGAGGATGAAAGGCAGCAAGTATGCTGCACTGCCGCAAGTGGAAGTTGCCACTCACCGTTTCCGTCTATTGCGATCCAAAGGTAAGACGATCGCACTATTCGAGTGGGGAGTGGAAACTCCATTTGCTCAAGTAAGCTCGTTCCTTCAGAGGATCAGGGAGGCAGGGGAGTACATGGCAGTTACAGCCCGTACTATTAGCATCGACGCGATGATGATCGAGGGCGAGAGAGGAGACGTCGCAGACCGCTTCGGCTGTTTAAAAGCCTCAGAACAGCATGAGGTAGTTGTCTATGAGGACAGAGGGGAAACTCTGAGTTTCCTCAAAGCCCCCAGACAGCCAACAGCCGGTGCGACGAGCCCCACAACAAACCCGACCAGTCAAAGCGGATCAGAGAGGGCCCAGCAGAAGGCAGCCGCCGAAAAAGCTGCAAAGGAGCAGAGCAAAACCGCTAGCCCGGAGGACCGGGCCCGGTCGAGGAGTCGCCTGAAAGCCTTCGGCACTTTCCTCAGTGCACTGCTCCCAAGCCGCACATCACCTACCCAGAAGCAAGAAGCAGCAGTGGAGAGGTTCTTCAAGAGGAAGCCAACAGAACCAATCCAGCAGAAGCCTACGCCAACAAGAGCCGACAAAGGGCAAGTCAGCCCGCCGACCCTCGCAGTGAACTCGGGCACCACGGACCACGTGAAGAGCGCCTTCCTCGAGTACTTAGCAATCGTGAGAGCGACCAGAGAGGTCAATCTCATGACATGCAGGAAGATCCTGCAGACCTTCCAGAGAGAAACAGAAGGTCTGCTAAGGGTACTACTCGAGGAAGCAGAGGCAGCAGTGTACGACAACGTCAAATCTCTAGTCATCAGAGGAGAAATGGCGGGGTCGTACATGGCAGCCTACAGCGCGAAGAGCGGTTTCGTGGCCCTGGACGAGGAAGAAACGGAGCGCTCAGGCAAAATCAAGTTCAAAGCACCAAATGACGACCCGATATTGGTTACCGCCAAATGTACCAAAATCATGCTGGACGATAAGATCCTTGAAATGGCACAGTCCATTTCGGGGACTTCAGATATCCCAGCATCGCAGGAAAGTTGGGCGGTACCCAATATCAGGTGGGTAAACGGAGTCCCGGGTTGTGGCAAGACAACCTGGGTGGTGAAGCAATTCGATGAGGAGAAGGACGTTGTAGCAACCACGACGACCGAAGCTGCCAAAGATCTCAGGGAGAAGCTAGCGCACCGCTTAGGAGATCGAGTAAAAACAAAGGTGCGCACTATGGCCTCAATCTTAGCCAACGGGTTCAAGAAGCAAGAGAAATGCTACCGCCTCACGGTAGACGAAGCTCTTATGAACCATTTTGGGGCCATAGTTATGGCAGTAAAGTTGTCTGGAGCAAGCGAAGTTGTCCTCATCGGAGACGTCAACCAGCTCCCATTTTTGGACAGAGAGAACCTATTCGAGTTAAGGTATACCCGTCCAAACCTGGTGGCAGGCATCACCCAGGAGTTGCTTTGCACACACCGTAATCCGATGGATGTGGCGTTTGCACTGAGCGAGATATACTCGTACTCCGGTATATACTCCTCCAAGTCGTCGCTGTCGCGGGTCCACTCCCTGAGGGTGGAAGGTTACACGGGAGCGCAAATACCGAGCACCGCCCAAAACACCCTGTTCTTGGTTCATACACAAGAGGAGAAAGCTTCTCTAATGAGCCAGGGATATGGGTCCGGCGAAGGGTCGCGCACCTTAACCATACACGAGGCTCAGGGGTTGACCTACGACAGCGTAATAATCATCAACACCAAGTCCAGGAGGCTCCAAATCCACGACAGCATCTCTCACGCGGTAGTGGCGGTGTCGCGACACACTGTCAGTTGCGTCTATTACACCGACGACGCCGACGACGCCACGGGCCGCTTTGCAAAGAGAGCGATGGATGCGCCGACTAAAACGGTCGTCGAGTACAACCTGAAGACGGCCATGCGGCATCGAGACGAAGTCGTCGTGGAAGCCTTGCTCAGGCTAGCGAAGTCCCTGGCTAGCAGACCCCACCTAAACTCCACCTAAAAAATCCCCATCCAAACTCCAACCCAATCCATAACCAAATAAAGTAAACCACCACCAGTCTGAACCCCCTGCATAGTAATAAAAACAGATATGTAAACTGCACGGCAGAGCGAGTCTGTCATACTCACGTAAATGTCCTACCGATGGTGGCGCTGCACATTCGGTCGTTGAGTTCCCTAAAAAATGGTTGAGCTGAACGGCGCGGATGTTCACGTCATATCCGTGAACGGAAGCCGTCTAGTGGGACTGGTCGGCTCGCACTGCCATGCAGTTCACTCTCTCTCCATAAATTGTAATAATTAAGATAGTAGTAAATATAACAAAGTAATCCTGTGTTAGATTATGTATTAAATAAACCAAAAGAAGCGTAATTCCTGTAAAAATATATTTGTAATAAGTAAGTAATAAAGTAAAAGTAATAAAAGTAAATAAAGTAAGTCATAAATTAAAAAGTAGTAAAGTAAGTAAAAATTGTAATGCCTGTGTAAACTATGTATAAAAAAAAAAAAAAAAAAAAAAAAAAAAAAAAAAAATATATATATAACATAATAACACATACTGCATGAGCATGCATATATATAAATTAAAGTAATAATAATATAAAAAAAAAAAAAAAAAAAAAAAAAAAAAAAAAAAAAATAACAATACATATATATATAATTGTGATGGACTCACGTAGATTTAAGTTAGTTTAGTATAACATAGAGTAATGTGTCCGACGTAGGAGCACAATAATTGTAAAAAATAAGTAAAATACCCAAACAATGAAACCTGTAAACAAAGGCGCGGACCACCATGTCCGCGGTATAAGTTATTCATAATAAAAAAAAAAAAAAAAAAAAAAAAACCTAACCTAACCTAACCTAACCTTTTTTTTTTTTTTTTTTTTTTTTTTTTTTCCCGCTGTGAAAAATGCATTACGCATACCCTCCCGTCGGGGGACGGGAGGGGTATGTGGGACTCCCCGGCAGAGTGCCGGTATACCCACTAAAAAACCCAGCGGTGTTCCCTCAATGCCGTTATGGGAGGGCCATGGGAAACTGGCACAGCCTTTACGTCCACGACCCTCCCGGCGCGTGCCCGCCTAGCTGGCGGGCCCCGCTTGCCCCCCAGGCTGGGGGGCTACGGGAATGGCCGGGAACACCTGGCCATTCCCATCCGACACTGGTGGAGGCCTGTGCAATACAGGCAAGGGTGCCCCCGCACCCGTTGCCTGCTGGCCTCCACCTGGGAGAAGTCGGAGATGACTGTCGTACTGACGTCTTCTTCGACCCCTCCTCCGCCTTCGGAGCGGCGCCGCGAGAGGATCGTCCTCCCGCACGCGCTCCGCCTCCTCCTTCTGCGACATCACTTCCTCGCAGAAGGAGGCGACCGCTGCCCAGGCCCCCTCGCTCCCCAGCATGGCGTTGCCGACGCCGGGAAGCGAGAGGTCCTGCCCGACCGCGGCAACCAGGGCATGGCGCAGCTCGGACCAGGCAGGGCACACCTCCAAGGTGTGCTGTGCCGTGTCCACCGCCGCGCCACAGTCGTGGCACGACGGGGTCTCCTCCCTTTGGATCCGATGCAGGTGCGATCCGAAGCATCCATGCCCGGACAACACCTGCACCAGACGGAAAGAGAGGAAAACATGGGACCGCTCGAGCCAATCCTTCAGGACTGGCCCGAGCGCGTCCAGGGTTCGGCGGCCAAAAGTGGCGGAGGCGAGGTCCTCCGTCCAGTGGAGGACGATAGCGTCCCTCGCCTCTTGCCGCACGGCCTCCCGCTCTTCTGCGGCGGGGAGCTCTCCTAGCGCCTTGCGCCGCGCCGTCCACTCGTACACTCTGGTCAGCACCCATGCCTCGAGCTCCCAGGGAGGGGTGCCGGCCAGAGCGCACGCTGCCGAGAACCCTACCGAGCGGTAGGCCCCCGCCACCCGCTGTGCAATGGCCCTTTGGGGCCTGCGGATGGCAGTGGCGTTCTCCCTCCTGTGGAGGGAGTCCGCCCAGATCGGAGCCCCATAAAGGGCCATGCTCTTGAGGATGCCGGCGTACAACTGCCGGCATCGCGCCTTCGGACCCCCCAGGTTCGGGAGGAGCCAGGACAGGGCGTTCGCGGTCTTCAGCAGGCGGGTCGACAGCCCGCTGAAGTGCGGACCGAAGCGCCACCTGCTGTCGACAACAAGGCCCAGATATTTCATCTGGGCCCCGACCCCGATCCTGACGCCCTCCACGACAATGTGGCCGTCAGGGGGGATGCGCTGCCGAGGCCCGTGGAAATACACGGCCTCGGTCTTTTGCAGCGCCACCTTCAGCCCTAGGCGGCGGATCCTTCCCGCCACTAAGGACCCGCCAGCAGAGGCCAGACTGGCCGCCTCCCTGAAGTCCCTCCCCCGGGCAATGAGAAGGGTATCGTCCGCGTAGCAGATGATACTCGTGCCACGGAGGAGGGTTCCCCGCAGGAGCCAGTCGAATCCGATGTTCCACAACGGTGGTCCTAGGACCGACCCCTGTGGAACACCGGACTCTGCGCCATAGCGCCTCAATCTGGCCGTCCTATCTTCGAGGAGGACCACCCGGTCCTCCAAGTAGCTGGCCAAGAGTTGGCGCAGGTACTGAGGCACTCCGTGGTACCGGAGCGCCTCCAAGATTGTAGAGTGGGGGACGGAGTTGAAGGCGTTTGCGATGTCGAACGACACCGCCAACACTCCGTCACCCGCCTCCACGGCCTCCTTGACCTGGCCCTTGAGTAGGGCCAGCGCGTCGACCGTCGAACGACCCCGTCGGAAACCGAATTGGGCGTCCGACAGGTTCGGCCCCACAGTCCCCAGGTGGCCATTTAGCCGGTCGGCGATTATCCCCTCGAACAACTTACCGACCTCATCGAGCAGAACGATGGGCCGGTAAGCCGAGGGGGAGTCTGCCGGGCGTCCCTCTTTTCGGAGGAGGCATAGCCGCCCCTCCTTCCAGAGCTTCGGGAACCTCCCAGTCGTGAAACACGCGCTGAAGAGGTCCCGAAACCTCTCCTCCATCTGAGAGGCGGCGATGGCCACCACCCGTGCGGGAACGCCGTCCGGCCCTGGGGCTGTGTTCTTCGCGCGGAGGCGAAGGGTCCCCCCGTACAGCTCAGACGCCGTAACCGGAGGGATCTCCTCCTCCGGCGAAACCACCCCCGGCGGGGGGTCCATCACTGGGGGGGTGAAGTCGGCCCTGGACGGAAACAGGGACCGGACCACCCCATCCAGCAATGCCGGCTCGAGGGTCTCCGTCAGTGGAGGACCGCAGGGGCGCAGTTTGTTCCGCGCCGCCTTGTAAGGCCGTCCATACGGATCCCTGTCGAGACCCTCGAGCATCTCGGCTCTCGCCGAGTCTTCGGCCGCCCCCATTGCCGTCTTGAGGACCCTCTTTGCCTCGACGTACGAGGCATAGAGGCCCTCCTCGTTGGTGGGGTCTCGGGGCCTGCGTCGTCGACTCCGCGTGTACGCCCTCCTGGCCGCTACGCACGCGGCCCGGAGCCCGGCCAGCTCCTCCGACCACCAATAGACGGCGCGGCGGGGAGCCGGACGGCGTGACCGTGGCATGCTGGAATTGCACACCTCGGTCAAGGACCGCCTCAGCTCGACCGCCGCGGCGTCCACGTCCAATCCCTCGACAGGGGGCGCGAACCAGTCTTGGGCGAACGCCGCCTCCTGCGCGGCCTCTCGGTCCAGGCGGGTGAGAGCCCACCGTGGGAACGCAGATTGGCCCGAGCGGACCGTCCCCTGGGAGCTCTGGGTGGAGATGTCGAACCGCACGTATCGGTGGTCCGACAAGGTCTCCACCATCTCCACCCGCCAGTTCACGACGTGCGCGGCTAGCACGGGGGTGGCAAACGATACGTCGACCACCGACCCTCCCCGCTGCCGCACACACGTGTGGACAGTCCCTCTGTTAAGGAGGGACACACCACAGGACGCCGCCCAGAATTCCGTGGCGCGTCCCCGGACGTTGCAGGAGGCGGCCGGGTTGCCCCAGGCCGTCGACTTGGCGTTCAGGTCGCCCAAAATGGCGACCTGGCGTGGCGTCACTCTACCGACCACTGCGGTGAGGACCTCGAGAAAATTCTCGAAGTCCTGGAGGGGGCGGTTTGGGGAGAAATAAACGCCCACAAGGGCGAATTCTCCCCACGCGGCGGCCACGTATCCCGGTCCCCTCTCTAATAGCGAGAGGGGAGGGGAGTCCGTGGAAGACCGCGCCGCTAGTGCCACCAAGCCATCCCGATCGCCCAGCCAACGGCCAGGGACCGAGTACGGCTCGGCAACCACCGCCACGTCCACCAACCACTCAGCCATGGTCTGCATCAGCAGGTCCTGGGCCGCTCTGCAGTGGTTGGTGTTCGCCTGGAGGATGCGGTAGTCGGAAACCATTACTCCGACATCGCACCCTCCTCCTCAGCTACCGCCGCTGGAGCTGGTGCTACAGCGGCGACGACAGCGGCGGTGGTGGCAGCAGGGCGAACCTGCGCCGACACTACGCCCTTCCTCGCAAGTGGCCGGCAGCTCTTGCCCCCCATCCTGTGCCCCGCGGGGCGGCCACTGGCGGCACATGCCGCACAGCGAGGTATGGCGACGCTGCACGCGGCACTTCTGTGCCCCTCCTGCCCGCACTTGAAGCAGGACTCGCCCCAGTCGGATTTGGAGGGACACGTGGCTCGGGTGTGGCCCGGCGCGAAACACTTGAAACACCGCAAGGGCTGGTCCTCAAGCGGCCGGACCACAGCCGAGCTGAAGCCCACTAGCAGCCGACCCTTGGTCGCCTTCAGAGCGGCTGCAGCCGCGGCGACCGGGCACTCGACGCGGATGGTACCCATGCCACGACGGCCCAGCCTGATGGCTCCGCCCCTTACTGCGCCAGCATCGCAGCCTCCAGCCGCCGCAACGGCCGCCACCACATCCTCTTTGGTGACCGAATCATCGAGATCGGCCACCTCCAAGGCTGCGGTCTTAACGGGTCTGGCGACCGTTGCCGCATCCGCGATAACCTCTCGCAACTTGGTCGCGAAGAGGTCCGCGTTTGCGCCGCGCTGCTCCCCCCCGAACTCAAAAATCCGGGCTCCGGTTAGGGTACGGCGGCAGGTGATGGCTCCGATCCCCAGCCGGGAGGGATCCGCGTTAGCACGAGCCCGTCTTAGGACGGACTCGTACGTCTCGCCCCGCTCCACGGCCTCCGGGGTGATGGTCACCACGACCGCCGCCGTTTTCGGAGGAACCAGCTTCCTCCCGCCCGCCGGAGCCTTCTGGGCTGCCGAAGCAGTCGCAGTGGGCTGGGACTTTTTGCCCTTTCCCCCCCTCTTGACCACTTCCGTCCACGTCTCGTTGGACGGAGTGGTGGAGGGAAGCAGGGCGTCCTCCCTCTGCGAGCTCGGGGGGGCTGCTGGAGCAGCAGGCGCTCCCTCCGTGCCCGTAGCAAGGGTCTGAGGGATGGTCCTCTTTCCCTTGCCTTTGCCCTTGGAGGGCTTCGGGGCCTGGGGCTGCACCCCCGATGCCGGGCCTGCCGCAGGCATAGGCTCCGGCTCCTTCACCGGGCGACGATTGTCCGCAGCTAGCGGCGGGCGGAGCCGCGTCTCCGGCAGGAGCCGGTCCTTAATTCCTGCGAAACAGGCTCTGGTGAAGGCCCTCTCCTCCATGACCACCTTTCGGATTGTATCCTCAAGGTTGGAAGAGGAGGAGGAGCCTCCTACCACTGGACCAGGGGCAGGGGCAGGTTGGACGTGCCGGGCCGTGGCCTCAGCCAGCTTCTGGTGCAGCTGGCTGACCTCCAGTTGCAGGCGATCCACCTTTGCCTGCAGCTGCCGCGTCTCTTCAGTGGCGGTGCGCTGCACCAGCTCCGCCACGATGCCATGTAAGCTCACGGCCCGGCACTTGAGGGCCTTTTGGAAGGTCCCCTTGAGGTTTGAGGACCTCGAGGCGACCTCCAGAACTCCCTCCTTGTCTTCGAGCGCCATGCGCTCCAGTTCCGCCAGGGAGTGGTCGGCGTACAGCACACTTGATGCACCGTAACCGGCCCTCGACCTGGCGGCCCGCGCCTGCCGCTCTTTCGCGGCGACCTTCTCCTCCAGGTCCTGCTGGAGCTGCGCCCTCTTGGCTAGGCCGAGTTGACGCTCGGCGTCCAGCAGGCCTACTTCATGGGTGGAAGTCGACGGAGAGGTCGAGTTCTTTTTTGACTTCGGCCTCTTCTTCGACTTCCCAATGGACTCCGAGGAGCCACCGGACCCGGGCTTCATGAAAGCCCGCTTCCTCTGGAGGCGGTCACTTCCGGCCGCCGCCGACGTGTCCATAGCAGACTCCGATGCGTCGGAGTCGGATATCTCCAGCTCCGCCTGTAGGCTGGATAAGCTGGCCGCAGATGGTGCGCGGCCAGCTCCAGCGTGGCCCTTAGAAGGGCCAGTGGATTGGGTCCGACCATCGAACCCAATGGACTCGTTGTCCGAGTCTGCTATACAGTAGAAGCTAGCCGCAGACGATGCGCGGCTAGCCTCCGTCGCCGAAGCGCCCTCGGACTGGCCCTGAAAAGGGCATTTAGGATGGCCCTGAGAAGGGCCTTTTGGTTGGCCCTGATAAGGGCCTTTTGTTTGGCCCTGAGAAGGGCCTTTTGGTTGGCCCTGAGAAGGGCCTTTTGCTTGGCCCTGAGAAGGGCCTTTTTTAAAACGCCCGGAGGCTTCCCTCAGGGGTCTAGGCATAGCCTCAAGAGCAGTTCGTAGCTTGCCGACTCGGATAAAAACAATAAAAAGATTAAAATATGCTACGATAGCACAGCGCACTTTAGCCGCCGGTCTGCCACTCCGTTACGGTGGTCAGACACGGCGTTGCCCAGGGGATACTACGAGGAAGTATGCGCTGTGGGGGATCCCCCAACCTAACCTAACCTTTTATTTTTTTTTTTTTTCCGCTGGGAAAAATGCATTACGCATACCCTCCCGTCGGGGGACGGGAGGGGTATGTGGGACTCCCCGGCAGAGTGCCGGTATACCCACTAAAAAACCCAGCGGTGTTCCCTCAATGCCGTTATGGGAGGGCCATGGGAAACTGGCACAGCCTTTACGTCCAGGACCCTCCAGGCGCGTGCCCGCCTAGCTGGCGGGCCCCGCATGCCCCCCAGGCTGGGGGGCTACAGGAATGGCCGGGAACACCTGGCCATTCCCATCCGACACTGGTGGAGGCCTGTGCAATACAGGCAAGGGTGCCCCCGCACCCGTTGCCTGCTGGCCTCCACCTGGGAGGAGTCGGAGATGACTGTCGTACTGACGTCTTCTTCGACCCCTCCTCCGCCTTCGGAGCGGCGCCGCGAGAGGATCGTCCTCCCGCACGCGCTCCGCCTCCTCCTTCTGCGACATCACTTCCTCACAGAAGGAGGCGACCGCTGCCCAGGCCCCCTCGCTCCCCAGCATGGCGCTGACGACGCCGGTAAGCGAGAGGTCCTGCCCGACCGCTGCAACCAGGGCATGGCGCAGCTCGGACCAGGCAGGGCACACCTCCAAGGTGTGCTGTGCCGTGTCCACCGCCGCGCCACAGTCGTGGCACGACGGGGTCTCCTCCCTTTGGATCCGATGCAGGTGCGATCCGAAGCATCCATGCCCGGACAACACCTGCACCAGACGGAAAGAGAGGAAACCATGGGACCGCTCGAGCCAATCCTTCAGGACTGGCCCGAGCGCGTCCAGGGTTCGGCGGCCAAAAGTGGCAGAGGCGAGGTCCTCCGTCCAATGAAGGACGATAGCGTCCCTCGCCTCTTGCCGCACGGCCTCCCGCTCTTCTGCGGCGGGGAGCTCCCCTAGCGCCTTGCGCCGCGCCGTCCACTCGTACACTCTGGTCAGCACCCATGCCTCGAGCTCCCAAGGAGGGGTGCCGGCCAGAGCGCACGCTGCCGAGAACCCTACCGAGCGGTAGGCCCTCGCCACCCGCTGTGCAATGGCCCTTTGGGGCCTGCGGATGGCAGTGGCGTTCTCCCTCCTGTGGAGGGAGTCCGCCCAGATCGGAGCCCCATAAAGGGCCATGCTCTTGAGGATGCCGGCGTACAACTGCCGGCATCGCGCCTTCGGACCCCCCAGGTTCGGGAGGAGCCAGGACAGGGCGTTCGCGGTCTTCAGCAGGCGGGTCGACAGCCCGCTGAAGTGCGGACCGAAGCGCCACCTGCTGTCGAGAACAAGGCCCAGATATTTCATCTGGGCCCCGACCCCGATCCTGACGCCCTCCACGACAATGTGGCCGTCAGGGGGGATGCGCTGCCGAGGCCCGTGGAAATACACGGCCTCGGTCTTTTGCAGCGCCACTTTCAGCCCTAGGCGGCGGATCCTTCCCGCCACTAAGGACCCGCCGGCAGAGGCCAGACTGGCCGCCTCCCTGAAGTCCCTCCCCCGGGCAATGAGGAGGGTATCGTCCGCGTAGCAGATGATACTCGTGCCACGGAGGAGGGTTCCCCGCAGGAGCCAGTCGAATCCGATGTTCCACAACGATGGTCCTAGGACCGACCCCTGTGGAACACCGGACTCTGAACCTAACCTAACCTAACCTAACCTTTTTTTTTTTTTTTTTTTTGTTCCGGGGTGGAAAATCCTCATGGATGTCCCCCGCCCTGGGGGGGCGGAGGGGTCTGTCAGACTCTTACTGACTAAAAACCACCCCGGTGTTCCGTCTCACACCTACGCCGGGGGTCGCGGGAACGTACAAATCTTCCGCAACCCCCGGCTGGTGCTGGCCCGCCTCTGCGGGCCCCGTCCGGTCGAGCGGGGGGAGTGAGGTGTTTGACTCCCCCCGCGAAGTCTAAGAGGGGCGCGCGTGGAACACTACGCGCCGCCACCTCGGGTCCTGATGTATGGGGGGCGACGGACGTCCCCGAGTCCGTTGCCCCTGGACCCCTTTAGGGGGGCTGGAAGAGGGCGTTGTCCGCCCTCCGCCGACGCCCGGTGCGCCTGCTGCGGGCCGGGTGAGAGGATGAGATCTCTCGCTCCCTTTCCGCAGCCTCCTTCTGCGAGATGACTGTTTCGCAGAAGGATACCACCGCGTCCCAGGACTCCTCGCCGCCGACCATCGCATTCACAACGGCCGGCAGCGAGAGGTCACTGCCTACTCCTGAGATGAGGGCACGGCGCGGCTCCTCCCAAGCGGCACACTCTGCCAGCGTATGCCGTGCCGTGTCCTCCCGGCAGTCGACGCAGTGGTGACACCGGGCGTCCGGCTCCCTGTTTATGCGACACAGGTACTTCCCGAAGCAACCATGCCCCGAGAGCACCTGCGTCACCCGAAACGACAGGGAGCCGTGCCTCCTCCCGAGCCAGTGGTCGAGCACCGGCCGGACCGCCTCGATGGTGACGAGGCCGGCGGTAGGGCGTGAGAGCCTGTCCCGCCATTCAACCTAACCTAACCTAACCTAACCTTTTTTTTTTTTTTTTTTTTTTTTTTTTTTTGTTCCGGGGTGGAAAATCCTCATGGATTTCCCCCGCCCTGGGGGGGCGGAGGGGTCTGTCAGACTCTTACTGACTAAAAACCACCCCGGTGTTCCGTCTCACACCTACGCCGGGGGTCGCGGGAACGTACAAATCTTCCGCAACCCCCGGCCGGTGCCGGCCCGCGTCTGCGGGCCCCGTCCGGTCGAGCGGGGGGAGTGAGGTGTTTGACTCCCCCCGCGACGTCTAAGAGGGGGCGCGCGTGGAACACTACGCGCCGCCACCTCGGGTCCTGATGTATAGGGGGCGACGGACGTCCCCGAGTCCGTCGCCCCTGGACCCATTTAGGGGGGCTGGAAGAGGGCGTTGTCCGCCCTCCGCCGACGCCCGGTGCGCCTGCTGCGGGCCGGGTGAGAGGATGAGATCTCTCGCTCCCTTTCCGCAGCCTCCTTCTGCGAGATCACTGTTTCGCAGAAGGATACCACCGCGTCCCAGGACTCCTCGCCGCCGACCATCGCATTCACAACAGCCGGCAGCGAGAGGTCACTGCCTACTCCTGAGATGAGGGCACGGCGCGGCTCCTCCCAAGCGGCACACTCTGCCAGCGTATGCCGCGCCGTGTCCTCCCGGCAGTCGACGCAGTGGTGACACCGGGCGTCCGGCTCCCTGTTTATGCGACACAGGTACTTCCCGAAGCAACCGTGCCCCGAGAGCACCTGCGGCACCCGAAACGACAGGGAGCCGTGCCTCCTCCCGAGCCAGTGGTCGAGCACCGGCCGGACCGCCTCGATGGTAACGAGGCCGGCGGTAGGGCGTGAGAGCCTGTCCCGCCATTCCGCCACCAGGACCTCGCGGAGCTGCGACCGACGCTGCTCCATTTGTCGCTGCATCGGTCGTTCGCCCCGCGCCCGCGCCTCCTCGCGCCACCGGTACAGTGACGCGAGCACTTTCGCCTCCAGGTCCCAGGGCGGGGATCCGGCCAGTGCACAAGCCGCCTCGTAGGAGATCGTGCGATAACCCCTGATGACTCTGACGGCCATCGCTCTCTGCGGCTTTCGCAGAACAGAGATGCTGCCGGCCGTCAGGTCAGCCGCCCAGATCGGGGCCCCGTAAAGGGCCATCGACCGCACGATCCCCACGTAGAGCCGCCTACAAGCGGCGCTCGGGCCCCCCAGATTGGGAAGCAGCGTTGACAGCGCCCCAGCCGCGCCCAACAACTTGGGCGCCAGCTGCCGGAAGTGGGGGCCGAAATCCCACCGGCTGTCGAGCACCAACCCCAGGTACTTCATGGTGGGCTCGACAGCGATTCGAACCCCCCCCACCACAATGTGGGATCCGGATGGTGGCGCCCGCCGGGGACCATGAAACACCATGGCCTCCGACTTGTCGAGGGCCACCTCCAGGCCAAGGCGCCGTATGCGGCTCACCGTCTGTGAGACCGCAGCCGTCGTCAGCAACGCTGCCTCCCTGTACGAACTCCCCCGGGCCGTGACCAGCGTGTCGTCCGCGTAACACGTCAGGTCGACGCCCGGTTGGAGTTCGCCCCTCAGCACCCAGTCGTACCCGATGTTCCACAGGAGTGGGCCCAGAACCGAGCCCTGTGGAACACCGCACGACATGTGGCGCTGGTTGACGCCATCGCGTCCCACGAAGGTGACACACCTCTCCGCCAAATACGCCCCAACGATACGGCGGAGGTAGAGAGGCACCCGATGATAACGCAGTGCCTCTCGAATACAACTCCAGGGCAGGGTGTTGAAGGCGTTGGAGATGTCCAAGGACACCGCCACCACCACCCCACCCCGGGACACCGTTTCCTCCGCCAGGACTCTCACCCGCGATACAGCGTGTATGGTGGAGCGCCCATGCCTGAAACCGAACTGGCTCTCGTCCAGGTCCGGCCCTTCTCTGCACAAGTGGCCGACGAGGCGGGCTGCGAGTATCCGCTCCAGCAGCTTACCCACCTCGTCTAGCAGCACTATGGGCCGGTACGCGGACGGCGAGTCCGCAGGGCGCCCCGCCTTCCTGAGCAGGACCAGACGACCGGTTTTCCACAAAGTGGGAAACTGGCCCTGCTCGAGGCACGCTGTGTAGAGTCCTCTCAGCTGGGGCTCCAGCTCCTTCAGAGCGAGGGCTAATACTCGGCCGTGGATCCCGTCGGGCCCCGGAGCCACGTTCTTGGCCCGGAGCCGCATCACGGCCGCCCTCATCTCTGCCTGTGTCACCTCTGGGACGCTAATGGCGTTCTCCTCTGAAGACTCTGCGGCTGTGGGCAAAGCCATCGGCGGCGGAGTATGCTCCGCTCTTGCCGGGAAGAGGGCTGCGACTACCTCCTCCAGCAGCTCTGGCTGAAGACTCTCCGTAAGTGGAGGCGCCGCGGCTCGAAGTTTCCCTCGAACCGCTCGATAAGGGCGCCCCCACGGATTCCCGTTTAGAGTCTCCAGCATCTCCTCCCTGGCTCGCGTCTTCGCCTCGCCGATGGCCAGCCACAGAGTCTCTTTAGCCGCGCGGTACACCTCATACAGCGCGGCTTCTTCGTCAGGGACCCGACGACGTCTCCTCCGGTATCGGGTGTACTGGCGTCTCACCGCCACGCACGCGACGCGTAACTGCGCGATCGCGGCGGACCACCAGTACACCTGGCACCTTGCTGACTGTGCGTGGACTCGGGGCATGGACGCGTCGCAAATTTGCGTCATCGCCCCGCAGAACCACAGCGCCTCCTGTTCGACGTCGACGGGTCCGCTCACTGCCGACTCCCGGCCCCAGGCCTGGACAATGGCGGCCTCCTCGAGAAGCTCCCTGTCGATGCGCTTGAGCGACCAGCGCGGGCCGTCCGTTCTCGGGCCCGATGAACTGCGGCCGCCGGCGGTCTGGGCGGAGACGTCGAATCGGATGTATCGGTGATCCGACAACGTCTCCACCTCCACGGCGACACGCCAGTCACGAACACGGCACGCGACAGCAGGGCTAGCGAACGATACGTCCACTATAGACCCGCCCCGCTGCCGAACGCACGTGTGGACCGAGCCCACGTTCAGGACGACCAGGCCGGTCGTGACCGCCCACTCCTCCAGCGCCTCACCCCTAGCATCGGTCACCGGAGATCCCCACGCCGCAGACTTGGCGTTGAGATCCCCTAGCAACAGCACGGGGCGAGGGTGGAGACGGCCCACGACCGCACCCAACTCGACAAGGAAGCTTTCGAAGTCGGCGAGACTCTTGTTGGGCGAAAAATACGCCCCAACCACGCCAATGCCGTCCGCGAGGGCGGCCACCCAGCCGTGTCCTCGGGACGGGTTGGCGAGAGCCCCGCCGATGATGGCCACCAAGCCGTCAAGGTCTCCCACCCAGTTATCCCGGGGGGGGACAAAGTACGGCTCGGCGACCACGGCCACGCGAATCGACCACTCCGCCATGCTCTGGAGCAAGAGATCCTGAGCTCTGGCACAGTGGTTGATGTTGCCCTGGAGGAAATGGTAGAGCGCCATTAGGCGCAATCCATCCCCTCCACACCATTCCTAGGCCGGGAGTCGGCCGAAGGGCAGCCAGGCTGAGGGGGGGGTAAAGAGCCCCCCGCAGCCTTGACACCCCTTCTCTTCTTTTTGTTGGCGGGTACGCCACAGGCCTTTCCGCCCGCTCTGTGCCCGGCGGGCCTTCCTGCAGCTGTACAGAGGCTGCAGTTTGGCGCCGCGGAGCACTGGGCCGCCTTGTGGCCGGGCTGGCCGCAGCGATAGCACTGCTCGCTGCGGTCCACTTCGGCGGTGCACCGTGCCCTAACATGCCCAATGTCAAGGCACCGGTAGCACCGCATAGCCCTGGGCTGCAGCAGTTTCACACTCGCCGCAACCCATCCCACCAACAAACGCCCACCGTCAGCGACCTTGTTCGCCGCCGCCACCGGGCACCGCACCCAAATCGAGCCGAGCCCGGAAGCGTCGGCGCGGATGTCACCTGTCCGCACGTCGTCGGGCGGACATCCACCGACTCGGGCGATGGCCGCCACAACCTCAGCCGGGGTTGTCGAGTCGTCCAGGCCACCGACGCGCAGCTCAGCTGTCTTCATCGGCCTGGACACCCGGACGTACTCCGGATTGAGGACCTCCCTTAGCTTGGCGGCCAGGATGTCCGCCTTTTCACCGCTAGAGGCACCAGACACCTCGAGCAGCCGCGCCCCCGTTAGCGCCGGCTTCATTCTGAAGCCGGACGGTGTTCCAAGGTCGGGGAACGCGACTTTAGCTTTCGCCTCAGTCAGGACCGCCTTGTAGGTGATGCCTCTTTCGACGGCTCCGGGCTGCAGCGTAATCACTACAGCCGCGGAGCGTGGGGCTCTGACCCTAGGCGGTCCCTGGGCCCTCTTCGCTGCCGGTGCTGGTGCTCCAGCCGGTGCCGGTGGTGCCGACTTCCTCCCCTTACGACGGCCCCTCTTAACGACCGTCGTCCAGGCCTCCGTGGAAGGCCCGGGCACGGCCGCCCGTGGTGCAGCCGCTGGTGGCGCAGTCGCCGGTGGCGCAGCAGCCCGGGAAGTGGGCACGGACGCACCCTTAGCGGGCTTTTTGGTCCCACTCCCGGAGCGGCTTGTCTCTGCTGCCGCGGCGATAACTGGCCCCTGCCTGGCGGGCCCCTCCTTTCTCCGCTTGTCCGCAGCGAGTGGTGGGCGGAGGGTTTCTTCCGGCAGGAGCCTTGCCTCAATGGCCTCCAATCGGGCCCCCACCATCGTTCCACACTGCATCATGCAGATGCGGGCGATCTTTTCGATCTCCGCATCCGCAAGTGCAGGGGTCGAAGCCGGGACCGGCAATGGAGCCGACGATGGGGCCGCGACGGAAGAGGGGCTGGTGGCCGCGGGAGCTGCCTTCTGGGTGGCGAACTGGCGCTTGAGGTCCTCCAACTCGGATCGGAGACGGCCGTTCTCCTCCCATAGCTTCGCCGTCTCCTCCGTGCTAGTGCGGTTAAGGAGGACCTCAACCGCCTCCTTGATGCCATCGGCCGCCTCCTTCAGAGCACGTGTGAATGTGCCCTTCAGGTTGCCCGATTTGGTGGCAACCTTCAGGACGACATCCACGCCGTCCAAAACTTGGCGGCTGAGTGCCACCGCTGTGATGCCCCCCTCGGCAGCCATCCGAGCAGAGCGCCGCTCACGGGCCTGTCGGGCCAACTCGCTGACCTCGTCAGCCGCGACAGTCTTTCGCTGCGCCCGCTTTGCAGCGCTCGCCTCCGCTCTGTTGGACCCTAGCAGGGACACAGTGGAGCCCCCGCTTAGGTCCGCCTCCATGGGCTCGAGGCCGCTCTCCGTGCTTTCGTCGCGCTCCACCGGAGCTGGCGTGTATGTCCGGCGTATCGGCGCGAAGCGACCCCGCCCGTCACGCTCCGTCACCCGAGCGGGGACTCCGCCCGCTACCACACGACCTCGCCCTCTTTGTGTCGTTGGCACCTTCGCGGCCAACAGGTTCTCCTCACTAGAGGAGAGGCTGCGCTTCCTCCTAGAGTCCTCTCTGTCGGACCGGTCCCTATCAGGACTTGAGCCTCCTCGGCTCTTGTTGCTGTCGGAGACAGCAATCGGCGTTACCACGACGCGCAGGGGCTTCAGGTGCTTTTGAAGCTCCTTTTCTCGCTGGCCGGTGGTGTCGGCATTAAAATTAATCACGTCCTCGGATGATTGAGAACGTGATGAGCCTCCTCGGCTCTTGTTGCCATCGGCAAGTGGAAGACATTGGTTGCCCCCCCCCAGAATACGAGGGGCATGACGTTCCCGACGGGAACGTGACGGATTCTCCGGCTGCTGAGCAGCCGGTACCGCCCTGGGGTAGTATTTTTCCCTTTGTCTTACTGTCCATTATTTGTTCCTTTGAAGGGTATGGTCCCTGTATTCCCCTGTTAACCCCCCAGCGCTAGCGGCCGGATCCCCTCCAGCCATTCATCCCCTCGGCACGCTCGACCTTGGGATTGGGGTAATTTTTTAAAGAGGTTGTCTTCCTCTCCCCCTCCCACTATACGCCTACCACCAACCCTCTGCAATCAGAGGGGGTGTAGACGTAAGATGGCCACCAGGCCTACCCCTATGACGGACTAGCCGTCCCGCCCCTAGCCCGGTTCCCTTCACCGACCATCTAGGATGATAGGTGAATGGAACCATGACCCTTCCCCGTTTGTTGAAGATTAGCCGCCAGCCCCAATTGTCCACCACCAAGAGCAGGTGGGCAATTGGAGCTGACGTTGCCCAGGGTGCGCCACGAGGAGGCTCTTCAACATGCACCCCAACCTAACCTAACCTTTTTTTTTTTTTTTTTGTTCCGGGGTGGAAAATCCTCATGGATGTCCCCCGCCCTGGGGGGGCGGAGGGGTCTGTCAGACTCTTACTGACTAAAAACCACCCCGGTGTTCCGTCTCACACCTACGCCGGGGGTCGCGGGAACGTACAAATCTTCCGCAACCCCCGGCCGGTGCCGGCCCGCCTCTGCGGGCCCCGTCCGGTCCAGCGGGGGGAGTGAGGTGTTTGACTCCCCCCGCGACGTCTAAGAGGGGCGCGCGTGGAACACTACGCGCCGCCACCTCGGGTCCTGATGTATGGGGGGCGACGGACGTCCCCGAGTCCGTCGCCCCTGGACCCATTTAGGGGGGCTGGAAGAGGGCATTGTCCGCCCTCCGCCGACGCCCGGTGCGCCTGCTGCGGGCCGGGTGAGAGGATGAGATCTCTCGCTCCCTTTCCGCAGCCTCCTTCTGCGAGATCACTGTTTCGCAGAAGGATACCACCGCGTCCCAGGACTCCGCGCCGCCGACCATCGCATTCACAACGGCCGGCAGCGAGAGGTCACTGCCTACTCCTGAGATGAGGGCACGGCGCGGCTCCTCCCAAGCGGCACACTCTGCCAGCGTATGCCGCGCCGTGTCCTTCCGGCAGTCGACGCAGTGGTGACACCGGGCGTCCGGCTCCCTGTTTATGCGACACAGGTACTTCCCGAAGCAACCGTGCCCCGAGAGCACCTGCGTCACCCGAAACGACAGGGAGCCGTGCCTCCTCCCGAGCCAGTGGTCGAGCACCGGCCGGACCGCCTCGATGGTGACGAGGCCGGCGGTAGGGCGTGAGAGCCTGTCCCGCCATTCCGCCACCAGGACTTCGCGGAGCTGCGACCGACGCTGCTCCATTTGTCGCTGCATCGGTCGCTCGCCCCGCTAACCTAACCTAAATAATAAGAAAAATAGAGGAGCTCAAGGAGAAAATAGACCACCAAAATGAATTCTTGGACAGGGGTACCTATGCGAGTGTGGCCGCAACTCGTTCCGAGAAATCACTGCCAAAGCGGAGCACGCTTCACTCTATCGTTATTACGTCCAAAGACGAGACAGAGACTGGAGATGAAGTTCTGGAAAAAGTGCGAAATACGGTAGACGCAAAGGAAGGATGGGTGAAAGTGGAGAAGGTGAGGAAGGCGAAGGACAGAAAGATAATTATGGGCTTCCAAAATACCGAAGAAAGGGATAAGCTGAAAGGAAAGTTGGCAAGACAAAATCAGGACCTCCATGTCGAGGAGGTGAAAAACAAAGACCCGTTGCTGATCCTCAGGAGTGTCCTCTCTGTAAACTCAGACGAGGACATTCTCAAGGTGTTGAGAAATCAGAATCGAGACGTTTTTCACAACCTCGACAAGGAGGAGGACAGAGTCGTGGTGAGGTTCCGGAGGAGGACCAGGAACCCACACACATGTCACGTTGTGGTTGGCGTCTCGCCCATCATCTGGGGGCGGGCAACAGAACTCGGATGCCTGCACGTGGACCTCCAGCGAGTGAGGGTTGAAGATCAAACCCAGTGGTGCAGTGCACGCGCTGTCTGGGCTACGGGCATGGCAGACGTTACTGTAAGGAACCGGCGGACCTGTGCTGTCACTGCGGTGGGCCGCACCTGAGGCCGGAATGTGCCGACTTTTTAACGGGTGTCCCGCCTAAGTGCCAGAACTGCACAAGAGCCAAGCTCACGGACGTCGGCCACAACGCTTTTAGCTTGGAATGTCCGACACGCCGCAAATGGGATGAAATAGCAAGGTCTACTGTAGCATATTGCTAAGGGCACCCAAGGCAACCCAAATCCCTATAGACTAGTACAGGCAAACCTCCAGCGAAAAAGACTGGCGACAAACGAACTTATGACCGAGGCGGAAAAGCGCGGGGTCGCCGTTGCTCTCCTCCAGGAACCATACGTTGGCGGGGCAAAGGTGATGAGGAGTCACAGGGGCGTTCGGGTCTTCCAGAGCATTGACACCGGAGAAGGGACAGTTAAGGCCGCAATAGCGGTCTTCGATAAAGACCTCATCATCGAACAATACCCGAAATTCACCACGAACAACATCACCGTGGTGGGGATCCGAACCAGTGCCTGGAAGATCACGCTTGTCTCCTTTTACTTTGAGCCCGACCAGCCAATCGGACCTTATCTCGAGCACCTCAAATGCGTTGAGGAAGAGGTAGGTTCCAGAATGTTGGTTATTGGAGGAGATGCAAACGCCAAAACTACCTGGTGGGGAAGCCTGACCATTGACCGCAGGGGCGAAGAAATGTCTGGAGCTCTCGACGAGCTGGATATGAACATCCTCAATAGAGGGGAAATTCCGACCTTTGACACGATCAGAGGGGGGACACGATACTGCAGCCACGTTGACATTACGGCTTGCTCAACGGATATCCTGGACCTAGTGGACGACTGGAAAATAGACGAAGGACTCACGAGCTCGGATCACAACGGTATTGTTTTTAATATAAAATTAAAAAGGTCCAAAGGCATACAAATAAATAGAACAACTAGAATTTTTAACACGAAAAAAGCAAATTGGCCCGAGTTTCGTAAGAAACTCGGCCAATTAATGAAGGAGGGTAAATTAAACCATATAGAAATAGATACATTAAATACAGCAGAACAACTAAACTCAATAATAAATTTTTACATCAAATTAATTAAAGACACATGCATTTCATCAATTCCGACGAAGAAAACAAATCAAGTGTTCATTTTACCGTGGTGGTCCGAGAAACTCGAGGGTATGAAGAAAGAGGTCGCCACCTTGAAACGTAGAGTTAGGAGTGCTGCACCAGTCCGCAGATCGAAGGTCGTTGAAGAGTACCTGAAACTGAAAGCTGAGTATGAGACGGAGGCAGCCAAAGACGAGATCGAGAGCAGGAAGAACTTCTGCACAAGACAGGATAAAGAAGGGGTTTGGGAAGGCATCTACCGGGTGATAGGTAGGACCAAGGGAAGAGGAGAGGACCAACAATTAGTGAAGGATGGGGAGATTCTGGACGCAAAGGGTTCGGTGGAATTATTGGCGAAAACGTTTTACCCAGAAGACCACCCAGACACTGACAGCACTTGCCACCGCCTAATAAGAGAAAAGGCCGATGTCGTGAATGCTGGTGGGCAAGATGAATCATGCGATCCACCATTCACAATGGCCGAGCTGATGGCAGCGTGCGGGTCCTTTAACGCCAAAAAAGCGCCAGGAGCAGACGGCTTCACGGCCGATATTTGCTGCCAAGCTATTAGAAGTGCACCTGAGATAGCCTTGGCTCTCCTGAATGGCTGCCTGAGAACCTACCTCTTCCCCGAAATTTGGAAAGAAGCAACGGTCATTATCTTGAAGAAGCCTGGGAAAACGGAATACAATACCCCAAAGGCGTACAGACCAATCGGTCTATTACCTATATTTGGTAAAATTTACGAGAAGATGTTGGTGGCCCGCCTCAAGTTTCATCTTATTCCCAAGATGAGTACTCGTCAGTATGGATTCATGCCCCAGAAGAGCACCGAGGACTCTCTCTATGTACTAGTGCAACACATACGCGGTAAGCTGGAACTAAAGAAAATAGTAGTCCTTGTATCATTGGACATAGAGGGAGCCTTTGACAGCGCATGGTGGCCAGCCATAAGGGTCCGTCTGGCCGAGGAACAGTGCCCAGTTGGCTTGAGGAGGGTCATCGACAGCTATCTCGAGAACCGAAGGGTCAGGGTCAGGTACGCGGGTGAAGAGTGCTGCAAGGCCACAAGCAAGGGCTGCGTCCAGGGTTCTATTGGAGGACCAATACTCTGGAACCTATTGCTGGACCCGCTTCTAAAGAGCTTGGAAGCTAGGGATGACTATTGCCAGGCCTTTGCAGACGACATTGTGCTGGTGTTCGATGGTGACACAGCGTTGGAGATCGAGGGACGTGCCAGTGCCGCTCTCGAACATGTTTTGGCGTGGGGCGTTCAAAACAAACTAAAATTTGCACCACAGAAAACCAACGCAATGGTTATAACGCGTAAACTAAAATACGACACCCCGCGCCTGAGCATGGGCGGGATCGACATTGCCATGTCCAATGAGATAAAAATCCTGGGTGTCATCATCGACAAAAAGCTGACTTTCAACGCACACGTCGCAAATGTATGCAGAAAGGCAATAGGCATCCATAAGCAGTTAACCAGGGCAGCAAAGACCAGCTGGGGGCTTCACCCTGAGGTCATCAGAGTGATATATGTGGCCACCGTCGAACCAATCATCCTATACGCCGCCAGTGTATGGGCTCCAGCCGTAGAAAAGCTAGGTATAAAGAAGCAACTAGGAGCGGTCCAGCGTGGCATTGCGCAAAAGCTGTGCAAAGGATACCGGACGGTCTCCTTAAACTCCGCGCTAGTGCTGGCTGGGATACTACCTCTCGACCTGCGAGTCCGCGAAGCGGCATCGCTATATGAGGCTAAGAGAGGGGTGTCTCAGCCAGCACTTGGCGACAGGAGCGTCGAGCAGGCCGCTTCGGCAATGGAGGCTCCACACCCTGCAGAGCGCACTGAGCTAGAGATCATAAGCCTGGAAAACCAAGAGCAAGTAGATGCGCAGAACGAATTTGAGGTTCGTATCTTTACGGACGGGAGCAAGATTGGGGGCAAGGTTGGGGCGGCACTATCCGTATGGAGTGGGGACGCAGAAACCAAAGCCCTCAAACTTGCTCTCCCACACTACTCCACTGTTTACCAGGCTGAGCTTCTGGCGATATGCGTCGCAACCAGGGTGATCCAAAAGCACAGTGCGCATTCGTTTGGAATTTTCAGCGACTCCATGGCAGCCCTTCAAACCATCCAGAACTACAATCGACACCACCCCCTGGCAGTAGAGGCAAGGGCTAACCTTAGGTCCCTCTCTGCCCAAGACAAGGTGGTTACCTTGTTTTGGATAAAAGCTCATGCGGGGCTGGAGGGGAATGAGAGGGCTGATGAACTGGCCAAGGGGGCCGCTGAGGGTTCCAAACGGAAGCCCGACTACGATTTATGTCCGGTTTCATACGTCAAGCGATGCCTTCGAATGTCAACTCTTGACATATGGAACCAAAGATACAACACCGGAGGAACCGCTTCAATAACGAAACTGTTTTTCCCGGATGCGGTGGCGGCCTACAGGATTATCAGGAAGTGCAAAATAAACAATGTAACAACCCAAATCATGACGGGGCACGGTGGGTTCTCGGAATACTTGAATCGCTTCAAGTGCAAGGAGAGCCCATCGTGCATTTGCGATCCTGAAATCGCAGAAACGGTGCCACATATATTATTTAGCTGTCCCGTTTTCGACAGGGAGAGACTTGAAGCTGAGCACGTAGTCGACACTAAACTCGAAGCCGGAAATATGTGGCTTATAATGAATAGTAGAAAGAGAGAGCTGTTTTTTTAATTTTGCGTGAAAATTTGTGAAAAAGTAATAAAAAGAAACAGAAGTGCCTAAGTAAAAATGTTTGCATAATATTGTATAAAATATTAGGGTCAAGCATTGAAAATAGATGTTATAAATTTGCCGGGAAACGCCTGAAAACAAGTTACCATAATTATAGGTTGCCCATATTGTAAACTAGAGTCTAAGTAGTCTTAAGAAACTGTCGTAGAAATAAGAATAGAGAATACAAATTAACATATAGGTTGCCCATATTAATAATTAGAGCCTAAGTAGTCCTAAGAAACTGTCCTAGAAATAAGAGTAGAGAAATAAAATGCCTGTTTGAATTAAAATAACAAATGTACTAGTATTAAGAAGTAGAAAATAGAAGTAGTCCTAAACTGTTAGCAGGAAATAGAAATAAGCTAGAATAAGAACGATTGTAAAGATTAATAAAAACAATTGTGACGTCGTATCCCTGATATAAAAACAAAGAGGAATAGAGAACAGAATAGGTGAAAAGTAGAAGGGGATCCCACCCTTATAAATAGAAAGAGGAAAGAATAGAAGAAAGATAAAGTATGCGGAATGCAAGTGCGAGAGGAATAAATGCGAGAACTAGTATGAACGATAAGCCTAGCACAGGCTCCGATTATGTTGGAGGTAGAAGCATTAAAAAAAAAAAACCTAACCTAACCTAAAGAGTCCGACACTGCCCAGACTGACTCATAAGTGAGTCAGTCTAGGCGTCCATGAGGATTGCCCACTACTGCCAAAAAAAAAAAAACCTAACCTAACCTACCTTTTTTTTTTTTTTTTTTCTTTTGTTCCGGGTTGGAAAATCCTCATGGATGTCCCCCGCCCTGGCGGGGCGGAGGGGTCTGTCAGACTCTTACTGACTAAAAACCTCCCCGGTGTTCCGTCTCACACCTACGCCGGGGGTCGCGGGAACGTACAAATCTTCCGCAACCCCCGGCCGGTGCCGGCCCGCCTCTGCGGGCCCCGTCCGGTCGAGCGGGGGGAGTGAGGTGTTTGACTCCCCCCGCGACGTCTAAGAGGGGCGCGCGTGGAACACTGCGCGCCGCCACCTCGGGTCCTGATGTATGGGGGGCGACGGACGTCCCCGAGTCCGTCGCCCCTGGACCCCTTTAGGGGGGCTGGAAGAGGGCGTTGTCCGCCCTCCGCCGACGCCCGGTGCGCCTGCTGCGGGCCGGGTGAGAGGATGAGATCTCTCGTTCCCTTTCCGCAGCCTCCTTCTGCGAGATCACTGTTTCGCAGAAGGATACCACCGCGTCCCAGGACTCCTCGCCGCCGACCATCGCATTCACAACGGCCGGCAGCGAGAGGTCACTGCCTACTCCTGAGATGAGGGCACGGCGCGGCTCCTCCCAAGCGGCACACTTTGCCAGCGTGTGCCGCGCCGTGTCCTCCCGGCAGTCGACGCAGTGGTGACACCGGGCGTCCGGCTCCCTGTTTATGCGACACAGGTACTTCCCGAAGCAACCGTGCCCCGAGAGCACCTGCGTCACCCGAAACGACAGGGAGCCGTGCCTCCTCCCGAGCCAGTGGTCGAGCACCGGCCGGACCGCCTCGATGGTGACGAGGCCGGCGGTAGGGCGTGAGAGCCTGTCCCGCCATTCCGCCACCAGGACCTCACGGAGCTGCGACCGACGCTGCTCCATTTGTCGCTGCATCGGTCGCTCGCCCCGCGCCCGCGCTTCCAATCGCCACCGGTACAGTGACGCGAGCACCTTCGCCTCCAGGTCCCAGGGCGGGGATCCGGCCAGTGCACAAGCCGCCTCGTAGGAGATCGTGCGGTACCCCCTTATGACTCTGACGGCCATTGCTCTCTGCGGCTTTCGCAATACAGCAATGCTGCCGGCCGTCAGGTCAGCCGCCCAGACCGGGGCCCCGTAAAGGGCCATCGACCGCACGATCCCCACGTAGAGCCGCCTACAAGCGGCGCTCGGGCCCCCCAGATTGGGAAGCAGCGTTGACAGCGCCCCGGCCGCGCCCAACAACTTGGGCGGTCCGAACCTAACCTTTTTTTTTTTTTTTTTTTTCTTCGCTGAGAAATGCTTTATGCACTTCCGCTCGTCGGGGGACGAGACGGGGTATGTGGGACTCCTGTCCGAATGACAGTATACCCACTAAAACTCAGCGGTGTTCCCACATCGCCGTGGTGGGAGGGCCATGGTAAACCGGCTCAGCCTTTACATCCACAACCCTCCCGGCGCTTGCCCGCCCAGCTGGCGGGCCCCGCATGCCCCCCAGGCTGGGGGGCTACGGGAATGGCCGGGAACACCTGGCCACTCCCGTCCGACACTGGTGGAGGCCTGTGCAATACAGGCAAGGGTGCCCCAGCACCCGTTGCCTGCTGGTCTCCACCCGGGAGGAGTCGGAGATGACTATCATACTGACGTCTTCTTCGACCCCTCCTCCGCCGTCGGAGTAGCGCCGCGTGAGGATCCTCCTCCCGGGCGCGCTCCGCCGCCTCCTTCTTGGACATGACGTGTTCGCAGAAGGAGGCGACTGCCGCCCAGGACCCCTCGTCCCCCAGCATGGCGTTAACCAAGCCAGGGAGTGAGAGGTCCGGTCCGATCACCGCGATGAGACTGCGGCGCGTCTCGGACCACGAGGGGCACACCTCGAGGGTGTGCTGCGCCGTTTCCTCCGCCGCGCCACAGTCGTGGCACGACGGCGTCTCCTCCCGTCCGATCCGGTGCAGGTACGATCCGAAGCAACCGTGTCCGGACAGCACCTGCACCAGACGGAACGAGAGGAACCCATGCGACCGCTCGAGCCAGTCTCGCAGGACAGGCCCAATCGCGTCGAGGGTTCGGCGGCCGAAGGCTGCGGTGGCGAGTTCCCCCGTCCAATGGACGACGATGGCGTCCCTCGCCTCCCGCCGGACGGCCTCCCGCTCTTCCGGGGCTGGGCGTTCTCCTCTCGCCCTCCGCCCCGCCGTCCATTCATATACTCTGGCAAGCACCCACGCCTCGAGTTCCCAAGGAGGGGTGCCGGCCAGAGCACATGCTGCCGCGAAGCCCACCGTGCGGTAGGCCCGCGCCACCCGCTGGGCTATGGCCCTTTGGGGTGCCCGCAATGCGGCGGCGTTCCCAGATAGGAGCCCCGTAAAGGGCCATACTCCTCAAGATGCCGGCGTAAAGTTGCCGGCATCGCGCGCTGGGCCTCCCCAGGTTGGGAAGCAGCCACGAGAGCGCGCCTGCGGCCTTCAGCAGGCGTGACGACAGCCCGCTAAGATGCGGACCGAAGCGCCACCTGCTGTCGAGTACCAGGTCCAGATATTTCATCTGGGCCTTCACCTCAATTCTAACGCCCTCCACGAAGATGTGGGCGTCAGGTGGGGGGCGCTGCCGAGGTCCATGGAAGAACACGGCCTCGGTCTTGTGCAGCGCCACCGTTAAGCCTAGGCGGCGGATCCTCCCCGCGACCAAGGATCCGCCCGCCGAAGCCAGGTTGGCCGCCTCCCTGAAACCCCCCCCCCGGGCGGTGAGGAGAGTGTCATCCGCATAGCAGACGACACTCGTGCCCCGGAGGAGTTTCCCGCAAGAGCCAATCATAGGCGATGTTCCAGAGGAGAGGTCCTATGACTGATCCCTGCGGAACGCCAGCCTCGACGGCGTACCGCCGGACTTGGCCAGTCCTATTCGCCAGGACGATCGTCCGATGCTCTAGGTAGCTGGCCAGCAGACGACGCATGTATCGAGGCACTCCGTGGAATCGGAGCGCCTCTAGGATGGTGGAGTGGGGAACGGAGTTGAAGGCATTGGCTATGTCGAACGACACAGCCAACAATCCGTCCCGCGCCTCCATCGCCCCCTTCACCTGGCCCTTAAGGCGGGCCAGCGCGTCCACCGTGGAACGCTCAGCCCGAAAACCGAACTGAGCGTCCGACAAGTCCGGCCCGATACGCCGCAGATGACTTTTCAGGCGGGCAGCGATTATCCCCTCGAACATTTTTCCGACCTCATCGAGCAGCACGATGGGCCGGTATGCCGAGGGGGAGTCTGCTGGGCGGCCCTCCTTGCGAAGGAGGCACAACTGCCCCTCCTTCCACGGCTTCGGGAACCTCCCACACGCAAGACATGCGCTGAAGAGGTCCCGAAACCTCTCCTCCATTTGAGTGGCAGCGATGGCCACCACTCTTGCCGGAACACCGTCGGGGCCCGGAGCCCTCGTCTTGGCGCGGATATGCAGAATCGCCGCGCCGAGTTCCGACTCCGTGACCGGAGGGGCCTCCTCTTCCTCTTCAGCTGGCGGAGCTATCCTCAACGTGGCCCCCATCACTGGCGGGGCGAAGTTACTGTCCCTGCACGGGAACAGGGACTGAACCACCCCATCCAGAAATGAGGGCTCCAGGGTCTCGGCCACCGGGGGACCAAAGGGGCGCAATTTTTTGCGGGCCGTCTTGTATGGTCTCCCGTAGGGGTCATTGTCGAGACCCTCCAGCATCTCCGCTCTACCCGAGTCTCTGGCGGCGGCGATGGACCTATCGAGGACCATTTTTGCCTCAATGTACAGCTCATAGAGGTGGTCCTCGTTGGCGTGGTCTCGTCGACGCCGCCTTCGGCTTCGCGTGTAGGCCCTCCTTGCCTCCAGACACGCTGTTCGAAGCCCCGCCAGCTCCACCGACCACCAGTACACGGCGCGTTTGGGTGGTGGTCGGCTAGACCGAGGCATGCTAGAGTTGCATACCTCGGTCAGAGACTCCCTCAGGTGCCCCGCCACGGTGTCCACATCCAGGCCGGCGGAAGGCGCTGAAAGCCAGTCCTGGATGAACGCCGCCTCCACCGCTGCCTCCCTGTCCAGGCGGGTGAGAGCCCACCGCGGGAACGGTGATTGCACCGAGAGGGGCCGCGACTCTCCGGGGCCACCGGTGGAGATGTCGAATCGTACGTAGTGGTGGTCCGACATAGTCTCCACCAGGTCCACCCGCCAGTTCAACACGCGCGCGGCCAACGCAGGGGTGGCGAAAGTGACGTCCACTATTGAGCCACCCTGCCGCCGCACGCATGTCTGGACGCTTCCTCTGTTCAAGAGGGAGAGTCCAGAGGAGGCTGCCCACATTTCCACTGCCCTCCCGCGAGCGTCGGTGGCCGGGTTGCCCCAGTTCACCGACTTGGCATTCAGGTCTCCCAGTACGGAGACCTGACGCGGCACTGCCCTGCCGACCACGGCGGCCAGGATTGCGAGATAATTCTCGAAATCCTGAAGAGGGCGGTTTGGGGAGAAATAGACGCCCACAAGGGCTAATTCTCCCCACACGGCGGCCACGTATCCCGGTCCCCTCTCTAATAGCGAGAGGGGAAGGGAGTCTGTGGAAGACCGCGCCGCTAGTGCCACCAAGCCGTCCTCGTCACCCAGCCAGCTGCCGGGGACTGAGTAGGGCTCGGCGACCACCGCTACGTTCACCAACCACTCGGCCATAACCTGCACCACCAGGTCCTGGGCCGCCCTACAGTGGTTGGTGTTCGCCTGGAGGATGCGGTAGTTGGAAACCATTATTCCAACATCGCACATCCCTCCTCGGCTACCGCCGCTGGAGCTGCAGCGGCGACAACGACGGCGGTGGTGGCAGCAGCAGGGCGAACCTGCGCCGGCACTATGCCCTTCCTCGCGGGAGGCTTACAGTTCCTGCCCGTCATCCTGTTGTCCGCGGGGCGGCCACTGGCGGCACACGCCGCGCAGCGCAGCGTGGTAGCGCGGCAAGCGGCACCCTTGTGTCCCTCCTGCCCGCATCGAAAGCATGAGTCTCCCCAGTCGAACTTGGAGGGACACGTGACTCGGGTGTGGCCGAACGCGAAGCACTTGAAGCAGCGCGTAGGTTGCTCTTCAAGCGGCCGGACCACAGCTGAACTAAGCCCCACAAGCAGCCGTCCCTTGGTCGCAGTAAGGACGGCCCCAGCCGCGGCGACCGGGCACTCGACGCGGATGGTGCCCATGCCGCGGCGGCCGAGCCTGATGGCTCCACCTTTCACCGCGCCAGCGTCGCAGCCTCCAGCCGCCGCAACGGCCGCCACCACGTCCTCTTTAGTGACCGAATCATCTAGATCGGCCACCTCCAAGGCTGCGGTCTTTACAGGCCTGACGACCGTTGCCGCATCCGCGATGACCTCTTGCACCATTTTCGCGAAGAGATCCGCGTTTGCGCCGCGCTGCTCCCCCGAGAACTCGAGAATTCGAGCCCCGGCTAGGGTTCGGCGACACGTGATGTTGCCGATCCCCAGCCGGGAGGGATCCGCGTTGGTACGAGCCCGTCTTAGGACGGACTCATACGTCTCGCCCCGCTCCACGGCCTCCGGGGTGATGGTCACCACGACGGCCGCGGTTTTGGGAGGAACCAGCTTCCTCCCGCCGGCTGGATCCTGTTTCGCTGCAGGAACAGTCGCAGCGGGCTTGGAGGTCGACTTTTTCCCTTTTCCCCCCTTTACCACTTTCGTCCACGGCTGGTTGGACGGGGTGGTGGAGGGAAGAAGGGCGTCCTCTCCCTGCAAGTTCTGGGGGGCTGCTGGAGTTGCAGACGACCCAGACGCTCCCTCCGCGCTCGTGGTGGGCGTTTGAGCGGGCACCGTGGTCCCCTTGCCCTTGCCCTTGGAGGGCTTTGGGGCCCGGGGCTGCTCGCCCGATGCCAGGCCTCCCAGAGGCGCATGTTCCGGCTCCGTCGGCGGTGGTCTCATATCCGCCGCTAGCGGCGGGCGGAGCCGCCTTTCCGGCAAGAGTCGGTCCTCGATGCCCGCGAAGCAGCCTCTGATGAAGGCCCTCTCCTCCATGACAACCCCACGGATAATTGCCTCAAGGCTGGCAGGGGAAGAGGAGCCCTCCACCACCGCACCTGGGGCAGATTGGGCAGGTTGGGCCGTGACCTCAGCCAGCTTCTGGTGCAGCTGGCTGACCTCCGCCTGCAAACGATCAACCTTCGCCTGCAGCTGTCGCGTCTCGTCCGTGGCCGTCCGCTTCACCAGCTCCATCACGATGCCGTGCATGCTGGCGGCCCGGCATTTGAGGGCCTTCTGGAAGGTCCCCTTCAAATTGGAGGACTTTGAGGCGACCTCCAGAACTTCCTCCTTGTCCTCCTTTGCCATGCGCTCCAATTCCGCCAGGGAGTGGTCAGCATATAGCACATTGGGTGCACCATAGCCAGCCCTCGACCTGGCGGCTTGCGCCTGCCGCTCCTTGGCTGCGACCCTCTCCTCCAGGTCTTCCTGGAGTTGCGCCCTTTTCGCCAGGTTTAGCTGGCGCTCGGCGTCCACCAAGCCCACCTCGTGAGCATAAGCCGAAGGAGAAGTTGAAGCCTTTTTAGACTTCGACTTCTTCTTCGCCCTAGATCCGACCGACTCCGAGGAGCCCTCGGACCCGAGCCTCATGCCGGCCCTCTTCCGCTTGGGGCGGTCGTTTTCGGCCGCCGACGTGTCCATATTGGACTCGTCGGCGTCCGACAAATCGTCCGGCCTGCTGAAAAAGCTGGCCGCAGATGGTGCGCGGTCAGCTTCCGACGCCGAAGCGCCGCCGGCGTGGCCCTGAGAAGGGCCGCTGGATTGGCCCTGAGAAGGGCCGTCGGGTTGGCCCTGAGAAGGGCCGTTTGAATCACCCTGGGAGGAGCGATTCGAATTAAAACGCCCAGAGGCGGCACGGCTTGGTTTTTTCGGCATATCCGCAGACGACCTCGTTTTTGTCTGCGAATCACAGCGCACTTTAGCCGCCGGTCTGCCACTCCGTTACGGTGGTCAGACACGGCGTTGCCCGGGGGAAACTACGTGGAAGTATGCGCTGTGGGGGATCCCCCGTCCGAACCTAACCTAAGCTAACCTCTCCGGAACGCGTCGAGGTATCGAGTTGAAATTAAAACCATATACTTACTCAGGTCTACAGTCCCTTGAAGCTGTGAAAAAATCAAACTTCTAAGTTAACGTTAAAAAAAAGATATGGCCGTTTAAGTATGCCGCAAATAAACATATATGTCGACACTCTCAAGGGAATCACAATGTATAGGGTACTTCCCGTTGACCTAGAATCATGAAATTTGGCAAGTAATATTGTCTTATACTACAACTACAGCGAAAAATCTGAAAACTATACATTTATAATTAAATCATAAAAATATAGTCTTATTGATTGATGAGGATATTGATAGGGAGCGGAGGGCGCTGTGTGTGAGAGCTAATATGATTGCCTGCAGATTCAGGCGTGCATCTAATGAGGTCAAGCGCACTATATTTACTGCTTACTGCACGTCTTTTTACACTTGCAGTCTGTGGGGTCATTATACTCAAAAATCATACAGCGCCCTTCGCGTCCAATACAATAACGCATTCAGGGTGCTGATGGGGTTGCCCCGATACTGCAGCGCATCAGGGATGTTTGCTGAAGCTCACGTAGACTCTTTCTACACGGTGTTGCGGAAAAGGTGCGCATCCTTGGTCCGTGGGGTACGGGGCAGCGCCAACAGCATCTTGTCTATGATTGCAAGTAGGCTTGATTGTGTGTTTGTGAACCACTGCTGCAAGGTTTCGGCTGGGCCTGTCACCTTGCAGCAATGATGTCACAATCTGTTTTCTGTTTTGTTTTGTTTGTAAGTGTACTACTAACATAGTTTGTAAGTATATTGTTACTAACACTATGAGTCCTGTTGCTCGAAATAAATGATTTATTATTATTATTATTATTTATTTAAAGTACGTAATCAATCATCGAGGTTAAAGAACGGTATGCGTGGTCATAATTGTATGGGTGAACAAATCGTACATTTTTTAAAACTTTTACTAATTTGTACAGAAGAGAAAAATCTGAAAGCCATATATTTTTAATTAAATCACAAAAAACCGGGTCTTTATGCAAGGAACCGGGGTCCGAACCGTGTCATGTGGGGTATCGTATGAAAGGCCTTCATTGGCACAATTTTAAACAGATTTTTAATTATTTTTATGATGTTTACGATTTATGACGAAGAATGAAAAAAAAAAACTTTTCCCTCTTTTATATGTATAGGTACCTAATAACTTTGGTGTATGTAGTAAGTACCTACCAGTTGGCACTAATATGCGTACTTGCATAGTCCTCTTTTAAATTTGTAATTAAACACAATCCTAAACAGGTACCTACCTACTTAAGTGTCTTGTACAGTAGCGGCCATAAGTCCAGTAGCAGTTACAAAAATCTATCGCATCAAAACAAGTCGTACTTACGACCTTTTTCTTCAACAAACATTTTGCACACATACACGATCTCGTATATCGCACTCTTTCTTTATTATCTAGTCAGAATGAGTGCAACATAATGATCATTTGCCTTAGTGACAAGCCTATCATGTCACGACGACGTAATATGATACTGCTATTTAATTTCAATTAGAAAAATATGTGTCTGTGTGGCTTAGCGGTTAACGTTTTGACATAGTCCGCACGTTGTAGCCTGCGTTCGAACCCCAGTGATATTACACTTTTTGTGTTTTAATTATGAATTCTAAACGTCTACGATAAGTTAGACACGATGAGATGTGTATTAGTTAAACTTATTATTAACAAAAAAGAAAAAAATGAGGGTGAATGTGAAACAAAATAAGCTACTCGATTGAATAAAGTAACGACGTTGTTGGTAGGTGAACTTTGTTACGAGCGTTTGTGTTATTATTGCGATTAGCATGTTGTTTGAATATCTTTAATCAAGATGCAAGCAAATATTAGTATTGATGCCAGGGCAAATATTGTCGCTTTGCGTAAAAATGGGCTTAATATTTCTCAAATTTCAACTGAAACCGGCTTATGTGTAAGTTATTTTTAAAGATTATAATTATGATGATAGTTGTGGTGTATGATTTTCTTATTAAATAAATCGCTAGTTGCAAGTGTGTAATAAAAATTATATTTTCGTTTTTTAGAGAAATACTGTGAGCCGTTGGATAAAGAGGTTTGAGGAAGAAGATAGTCTGAAGAGTCTTGTAAGAAGTGGAAGGCCGCCGCTTATTAACTCGATTCAGCGACGTTTCATGGTGGAAGAATATGAAAAAAATGGTTTCATTCCAACTAGAATGTTTGCAGATCAATTTGATACATCATTGCGAACTGTTCGCCGTGCACTCCATGCTGGAGGCTTACATCATCGGAAACCAGCTAAAAAACCATTTTTGACACAAAAACACAAGGAGGAATGACTACGTTTTGCTCGGGAATATTTAGATTTTAACTGGGAGACGACCATATTTTCTGACGAGAAGACTTTCAAATCATGCTAAAAAGGAAGACTTCATTTATGGCGAAAAGACAATACTCGCTGGTCTGAGAAAAACATTATTCCTAATACAGAGTCAGGTAGAATAAGTGTGAATATGTGGGGGTGGATTAGTGCACAAGGGCCGGGCGAGTTGGAATTCATACCTACGCGTGCCAACAGCTCTAATTACGTCGAAGTTTTAAGTGACATAATGCTACCTACTGTGCGTAATGTTTACCCATCGGAAGACTTTAGTGAACTACATTTTGTTCAAGATAATTGTCCAATACATCGTGCCAGTGTTGTAAAAGAGTGGTTTAGTCAGCATACTGATATTAAAGTTATTCCGTGGCCAGCACGATCCCCTGATCTAAACCCCATCGAAAATATGTGGGGTTTCATGGTTCAAAGATTGGAAGCACGAGATGAGAGGTGTCCTGAGCAGCTTAAATCCCATTGCATTCAATTGTGGGATGATTTACGTGGCACAAATATATGTGCAAACATTGTAGCCTCCATACGTCGACGTCTGCTTAGCTGCATTGACAATAATGGAGGTCATACCAAATATTGATACGTTGTTTTTTACAGGGCATGTGCTGGTCGCACGCAAATACGCATACGTAAGTTAGTTTATGATTGTAAGATTGGGGTTAAGCTTCAATCTTCTTTTCTCTTTGAGAAAATGAATAATTAAGCTATAATCTCAATACTTAAAGTTAAAAGCATAAGAACAATTGTATTTTCATATCAACAAACTTGATACAAATTTTGGTTTTTCAACTTATTATAATAATATAAATAAATGTTTCTTCAAATTACCTACCTACTATTATTTTATTTCAACCTAAAATATTATTCACTTTTGTAATTTCCTTCGTTCTTCTTAATTCTTATCATATCAATTTTAACTATATATAACGAAATATATAAATAATATTAATATCACATATAAAGTAAGTATATAAGATTACTTATATATAATAATATAAACAATATTCATATATATAAAGTATATTGTTTAGCCGCACAGAGACAATTTACCCAGTTCAATCGCGATCGTTATGTCAACTGTTCCAAATTTGTTAATTAACTCGTCACTAGATGGCGTTGCTCCATTTCGATCGAATTGTACATCGCGGTGTCAAGATTCTCCGCCGATAATATAAGGTCTTTGTATTAAGATAGCTTTTAACCACTTCAATTCTAAGGTGTAACCACTACATCTACGAATAAACCAGGCTTGAGGTCAGTGTCGGTTTTTTGGTCCGCACTCCCAAGTAAAAAGTGAAATATTCTTTCAATTAACCCCAGTGTACTAACCCCCTAAGTCGAGGGTTATTCATGGTCCTTCGAGCCGGATGTGGCAAGGGCTGCTCCAGCGATATCAGGTGTGTTCTCCTAATTGGACGGAGAATCATCAACCCCATACGCTCCTGCTGAGTGATCTTGGAAGGTGAGAGAGGGAGATAGCAATACCGGATCCAGTTGCGGGAGGTACGGAGGAAGGAGTACCAAACAGCGGCAAGCAAGCTGCAGACGACTAAGGTCGTAAGGAAGTGAGTGATAGTGCCGAAAATCGTGAGTACTTTGTGAATTATTATGTGTCAAGCAAAAGTGAACTTTATTGCCTAGAAGATTTAAACTTTAAACTTTCATTTAGTAAATTTTGAACTTAGAATAATTTAATGTGTGCATGTTTAGACTTAGGTACGAGTAGATTTAAGCCAATTGTGTTCAGACGGGGAACCTATGCCCGATTTTTTTGTAAAGTTTAAAGTGTCAAACACTTAGAAAAATTTCTTTGTTTACATCGACTTGTAAAATTTTCGATAACTTTTTGGACTTGTAGTTTTTTAAACTTATTGTCAAACACTTAGAAAAATTTCTTTGTTTACATCGACTTGTAAAATTTTCGATAACTTTTTGGACTTGTAGTTTTTTAAACTTATTGTCAAACACTTAGAAAAATTTCTTTGTTTACATCGACTTGTAAAATTTTCGATTACTTTTGGACTTGTAATTTTTTAAACTTTTTGTCAAACACTTAGAAAAATTTCTTTGTTTACATCAACTTGTAAAAATTTCGTGAATTTTTTTGGACTTTTAGATTTTAAACTAACTTGTTTTATAAATTGTTTGGATTACATACTAACTTCAAAATGTCTTTGCAATCACATGTTAAAGTACAGGATGATATTTACGCTCGGTTGTTAAGAGCTAAAAGTAATTTTAAAAAGTCGCCAAAGGATAGAATTACCAAGCAGTATATAGAGACCAGGTTGGAAATTGTTGAAGAGTTGTGGGCGCAATTTAGTTTAACACATACACAAATTGTTAAGGATTTTGAACCTAAGGAATTGATATCTTCACCCTACTCTGTAAAAGAAGTTTATTTTAATACGGAAGAGTTATATTTAGATTTAAAATGCGAGTTAAAAACTGTATTAAATGACATAAAGGGTAGTGATGTTTCTCCGGTTGCGGGGTCATCATCAAATAATGTTTCCGAAGGAAAAGGCACATACATAAAGTTGCCCAGAATAACTATCCCAACATTTTCGGGGAAATATACTGAATGGCCGACTTTCCGAGATTTGTTTGTATCGGCAATACATAAAAATAGCACTATTGATAATGTTCAAAAGTTACACTATTTAAAAAGTTATTTGACTGGGGAAGCCGAGCAGCTCTTACGTCATATACCAATTTCAGAAGCAAATTATGACAGGTGCTGGACTCAATTGGAGACCAGGTATAACAATAAAAAATATTTGTCTCACTGTATTTTGAAAACTTTGCTTAGTCAAAAGAATATAGTACAAGAGTCAGCTAGTGCTTTAAAGGAATTAATGGACACAACATCAGATTGCCTAAATGCACTTACTAATTTAGATATTGATATAGCTTCATGGGATATTTTGATCATTCATATCATAACGTTGAAACTAGATTCAGACAGTAGAAAGGATTGGGAACTAAAGGTAACTAGCAACACTGATTCAGATAAGCTGCCTACATTTGAACAGTTTAAAGATTTTTTAACAAGCCGTTATAGGGCATTTGAATTCCTAGAAACTAAGTCAAGTAAAAATAATGTTAATGTTAGTAAGGCAAAGGTTTTTCACACGGCATCCAATGCGGCCATGGTTTGTCCGCTTTGTAATAACGAGCATAAATTAAGAAATTGCAAGCAATTTGTTAGCCAGGATGTGGATACTCGGCGTAGGTTTGTGCAAACTCACAACTTATGTTTTAATTGTTTGGGGCACAACCACTCTGCCAGGTTTTGCAAATGTACAGCCACTTGTCAAGTATGTAAGCGTAGACATCACTCCTTGTTGCATCCTAAAGGTGAGCAGGAGTCTAAGGGAGAGAAAGGAAATTCGTCTAGCGACAGTGTTTCGCAGACGAAAGAACATACAATTGGAGTAGAAGCTGAAAACAAGGTAGTAACTTGTTTTTCTAAAGGTACAGCGAATAACCAGGTCCTATTAGCCACGGCTCTAGTGAGGGCTGTATCGAAAAATGGGGCTAGGTATACAATCAGAGCCTTGTTAGACCAAGGCTCACAGGCCTCTTTTGTGACAGAACATACTGTCCAGAGTTTAGGGTTACAGAAAAAACCAGCTAAAGGATTAATTACTGGTATAGATGCTAATAACAAATTATTACTGAATTCGGTTGTTGAGGTTACAATTCAGTCTAGGGTCGATCCATCGGTTGAACTTGTAGTCAAAGCATATGTTCTCAAATCGATTACGTCTTTATTACCTGGTAGGGAAACGGTATATTTAAATTGGGCACAAGTTAACGATATACAATTAGCGGATCCTAGATATAATAGACCGGATAAAGTGGATATGTTGTTAGGAGCTGAAATTTATAGTCAAGTTTTACAAAACGGGTTAAAGAAAACTCCTGGTGGTAGCACTCTAGCTCAGTGTACTTCATTGGGATGGATTTTATCAGGAACAGTAGCTTCCGCTACTCAGAGTACATCAAATATTACAGTGATGCATGCTCACCTGGGTGATGATGAAGTCCTGAAAAAATTCTGGGAATTAGAAAGGGAACCACAAAATAAGAAACTTATACTTACCGAAGAAGAAACACGATGCGAAGAGATATTTAAGGCTACAACTGTAAGAGACAATGACGGTCGTTACGTGGTTAACTTACCATTCAAAAGTCAAGATCCAAGCTGTAAATATGGAGAAGCAAGAAAAGTAGCTATTAACAGATTTTACGCATTAGAAGCTAAACTTAATAAAAACACAGATTTAAAAACAAAATATGAGGAAGTGATTAACGAATACTTGCAGCTCGGTCACATGAGGCCAATAACCAAAGCAGAAGAACAAAATCAATACGCAGTGTACTTGCCTCATCATGCGGTTGTACGGAACGATAAAGACACAACCAAGGTTAGGGTTGTCTTTGATGCTTCCTGTAAGGGAAAAAATGGAATATCACTCAACGATGACCTAATGATTGGTCCAGGGCTGCAACCAGATCTGAGACATTTACTGATTCGTTGGAGAACGCACCGTATTTGTCTAGTTTCAGACATTATCAAAATGTACCGAATGGTGCGCGTGGCCGACCACCATACCGATTTTCAACGCATCGTGTGGAGAGACAACAAAAAATCTTCAATTAAGGATTATAAATTACTTACGGTTACTTTTGGTACCTCTTCGGCGCCCTATTTAGCAGTTCGAGCGATGCAGCAAGTAGCGCACGATGAAGGAGTTAAATATCCACTAGCAGCTGAAAGAGTGCTTAAGGACTACTACATGGATGATCTTATGACTGGTTGTGACTCGATAGAAGAAGGCATGCAGATCTATAGCCAAATGAATAAGTTATTAGCAAAAGCAGGATTCACCTTACAAAAATGGTCAAGCAACAGTAGTGAACTACTAGAGAAGATCATCGGTGAAAGGCACTCGTACAAAGGACAGGATGGTGTAGAAAGGGAGATCAACATAAAACAGGATGAGATATTAAAAACGTTGGGACTTACCTGGAACCGAAGCTGCGACACCTTCCAGTATTCTGTTCAGTTGCCTCTGCTGCAGGAACCTGTAACTAAAAGGAAAATGTTATCAGATATAGCAAGACTATTTGATCCTTTGGGATGGGTCGCTCCTGTGATCGTAGTAGCAAAAATTTTAATTCAAAAATTATGGATTTCTGGAATTGGCTGGGATGAGGAAATTCCATATGAAATAAAAAAGGAATGGTTTACTTACCGGCAGGAGCTGAAAGGTTTAACGGAATTTTCAATACCTCGATGGTTGAAAATGAAACCCGGTGACAAGCAGGTTGACTTGCATGGATTTTGCGACGCGTCAAAATCAGCATACGCCGCAGTAATTTATGCACGGGTAGTAGATACTGACGATAGTGTTTATGTTACTTTGATCACGGCGAAAACTAATGTCGCACCTATAAAAACAGTATCAGTGCCTCGATTAGAGTTGTGCGGAGCAGTCCTCCTAGCAAAGCTGCTTTCTGAAGTCTCCGAAGCGATGGGAATCGGTAAATCTAATTTGTACTATTGGACCGATTCAGAGATCGTGTTAGCGTGGCTAAATAGTCATCCCAACAAATGGAAGACATTCGTGGCTAATCGCGTTTCTGAAATTTTGAGCATCAGTGAACCACAGCAATGGAATCATGTTCAGTCAAAAAGCAATCCTGCAGATTGCGCTTCACGAGGTTTATATGCGTCGGAATTTGTAAATTTCAAGTTGTGGGTAGAAGGTCCTGAGTTTCTGAAGGATAAAATTAATCTATATGGCAAACGCAAAGCAGTAACAACTAATATAGAAGAACTAAAGGTGCATGTAATATCAGACGATAATTTTATTTGGGATAAATATTCATCACTTACCCAATTAGTTCGAATGGTAGCATATTTAAGACGTCCTTTAGAGTTGAGAAAACCGAAAGCTGAAAGAAGGTGTCTTAAATTTATAACGGCAGAAGAATTGAGATTGGCGTTGGAGACATGTATCAGGGTATGTCAAGGTCAAAACTTCGAAGCGGTAATTCTGGATCTGCAAAAAGAAAAGCCTCAAAGAAAGATGTTCAAGTCTTTAAATCTTTACCTCGATTCTGTTAAAATCCTGAGGGTGGGCGGCAGATTGGAACGTTCCGATCTTGACATGGATCGTAAAAATCCAATGTTAATCCCAAGTAATAGTTATTTTACCAATCTTCTTATTGCCGACGCACATAATAGGAATCTTCATGGCGGTCCTCAATTGATGCTCAACTACTTATGCACGAAGTATTTTATTCAGGGAGCTAAGCGGTTGGTTACTGCATACGTGCGAAAATGTGTAATTTGTTTGCGTTATGCAGCTTCTACTCAACCTCAATTAATGGGTCAACTACCACCTGCACGGGTTACACCAAATAGGCCGTTTAGGAGCAGCGGGGTAGATTATGCTGGTCCTATTCAGTTAAGGGCATCAAGGGGTAGGGGTCACCATGCTTATAAGGGATACATTTGTTTATTTGTCTGCATGGTGACTAAAGCTGTCCACATTGAGGTTGTAAGCGACCTAACAACAAAGGGGTTTCTTGCCGCTTTCAAAAGGTTTGTGGCAAGACGCGGACAATGCAAGGATATATGGAGTGATAATGGAACAAATTTCCAGGGTGCTTCTAAGGAACTAGACACATTACTTCGCTCGGAAAATTCAGGTATAGCTAGGGAAATTGCTGCGGCCTTAGCTACTGAGGGTACCACATGGCATTTTATTCCACCACATGCTCCGAACTTTGGCGGATTATGGGAGGCCGGAATAAAATCATGTAAGAAACATTTGAACAGAGTAATAGGCAGCTCTACTTTAACTTTTGAAGAGATGTCCACTTTATTAAGCCAAGTAGAGGCATGCTTGAATTCGCGTCCCTTGTGTAGACTGACCGATTCGAACACTTTTAACGCATTAACGCCAGGGCATTTTCTTGTGGGCGAGCCAATTGTCAACGCGCCTGATCACAACTATGAAGAGGCTAATATTTCCAGCTTGAAGAGGTGGCATTTAGTCCAACAGATGACACAACATTTCTGGCGTCGCTGGTCCAACGAATACTTGACCACACTGCTCCATCGTTATAAATGGTCTAAGCAAAATCCTGAACCGAACGTAGGCGATATCGTTTTAATTAAAGAGGACAACTTACCTCCTTGTCGGTGGCTTCTTGGCAGGGTGGTTGAAAAACATCCGGGGTTGGACAATCTTACACGAGTGGTCACACTTCGCAGTCATGGTTCCATTTTTAAAAGACCAACGTCGAAACTGTGTGTCTTGCCTATTGCCTAAGAAGCTGTTAGTAGTTTTAAATCATAATTTTTAAGCATTGTTTAGACATGTAAGTAATTGTTTATGTTTAAGGTTATATGTATATTGTAAGGGTAATGTAAACTGTTTAATTAGCAATTTAACATTGGAAGGACATAATGTTTCTCAAAATGTCCTTGGTGGGCGGAATGTTTAGCCGCACAGAGACAATTTACCCAGTTCAATCGCGATCGTTATGTCAACTGTTCCAAATTTGTTAATTAACTCGTCACTAGATGGCGTTGCTCCATTTCGATCGAATTGTACATCGCGGTGTCAAGATTCTCCGCCGATAATATAAGGTCTTTGTATTAAGATAGCTTTTAACCACTTCAATTCTAAGGTGTAACCACTACATCTACGAATAAACCAGGCTTGAGGTCAGTGTCGGTTTTTTGGTCCGCACTCCCAAGTAAAAAGTGAAATATTCTTTCAATTAACCCCAGTGTACTAACCCCCTAAGTCGAGGGTTATTCATATATAAATATTACTTATTATAATAACTATATAAAACATTCATTTAAATATTAAAAATATATATATTTGTTGTTTATAATCAAAAAGTAAAGAATAATAACAAAATCGATCTAGCCAACCGAGCGGGGTTCGAACTGACAGTCACTCGTATCCAAGTCAGACATTGCTGCACTTAACTACATGAACTGGTTATATTGAGTTTAAATTTTCGCTTTAGTTTCGGATTGACTCGGTGCGAACACTAATGTGAAGAAAACAAAAGTATATTGTTATCTTTGTCTAGTATTGACCCCACACACTATCACCTCGTAGTTATACCTGTATGACAGGTAAATGTTTGCGTTGAAATCACTCACACATGTATTTATACGCGCAGTACCGTGCAGGCGAATACGATCGTTGATGTGCTACTGGACTTATGGCCCCTGACTGTACCTAGTAGTATTATACATATTATATTTTTAAATAGATATTAAGTAAACATAGGTCACATTCAGTTCACGTATAAAGCAGACAACAAACGTTAATAAATTCCAATCAAAACTCAAATATTCCCTCTTTAAAATAATAATATAAAAGTAAATAATATTAAATATAATTTCCCAATCAGCACACAAGTGACGGAGGTAGAACTGAGAGTGGTGGTACGAAGGCTGAGTGCCAAGAATACCGCCCCAGGACCCGACGGCTTACCTGGAAAAGCCTGGTTCCTGGCCTTGGAGGCTCTCGGGCCTCGACTAAGAGGGCTCCTAAGCGCATGCTTGGAGGAGGGCCAGGTCCCACTTCGTTGGAAGACGGGGAAACCTGTCCTCATTAAGAAACCGGGGCGCCCAGCGGACTCTCCGTCCGCTTACCGGCCCATCGTACTGCTCGACGAGATGGGCAAGCTCTTTGAAAGAGTCATTGCAGACCGCCTCGTCGGGCGGCTGGTGCGGGTGGGGCCGGATTTGGCGGAGAGCCAGTTTGGTTTTCGCAGGGGGCGCTCTACGGTGGACGCCATCATGCGCGTGCGAGCCCTCACGACGGGGGATACTGTGGCCCGGGGTGGAGTCGCTTTGGCGGTGTCTCTAGACATCGCCAACGCCTTCAATACCCTGCCCTGGAGTTGTATCAGGGAGGCACTCCGGTATCACCGGATGCCGACCTACCTCTGTCGTATAGTCGAGGCCTATCTGACGGATAGGGCCGTCATCTACCCCGGTCACCAGGGAGAGTGGAACCGGCACGAGATATGTCGTGCGGTGTCCCACAGGGATCGGTCTTGGGGCCGCATCTGTGGGACATCGGATACGACTGGGTGCTGCGCGCCGACCGAATAAGTAAATAGGTACGATTGTATATTTAAATTATAACTTACCTCAAAGTTATAAGTATCCTTTCTTCTGGACTGACACATGCTCGCATTGCAGTATTTTGTCTTTGTAGCAATGGTCCAACAGTAGAGACTAAATTTTGGTGCGTATGTTTAGTATCATCTTCTGATAACTCTCTGGCAGCAACAAACAATCTACAATTTATATTTCTTTCGATGTATGGATGAACCCAGTACTTTCTTCGCCTGTTTCGTCGTCTTCTAATAAAATTGTATGCTATAATCACTTCATCATCATCACTTGACATTTTTACAACAAAAGACGTGCTTTCTCGATGCTAGTTGAAAGAAAACTGAGACGTTTTGTAGCGTGACTGACTATTGCATGAAGCAGCGTGGACATAACAAATATGCAAAATACGCCATTGCATGACTTGCATTGATGCGTCATCGGGTGATGACGTGCATTTAGTGAGGTAGTTTTTGAACCAGTCCGAAGTTACACCTCCGATTCCAAGCATAACCAGCTGTCTCAGAAATAAATACATCGAAAGTGGTGAGATATGTTGAAATCGCCTAAATACACAGATGAATATTTTATTTATTTTAGTACATGGAGGACTTCGTGCACAACCACAGCGCGGCGCGGCGCGGGCGCTCACACTTGTTCATAGACAAAAGGAATGATGTGTTTATGACAGCCGCTTGCGGATTCCGCTACTCTATACTCAATTCTTTGTTGCATTCTACCAGCGCCGCTCTCACTGCGTTTGTACCCTAACACCTAATAAAAACAGACAAAAAGGGAACCAAAGTCACCAGAAAGCCAATTACAATTAATACTCATGTATAGATTTACAATAATAATTTATAATAAAATGATGTATAATAATATTATTATTGGTGAGTGATTCCGTAAGAATTTTACCTGAACCGGATTTGTTTTGTTTACACTTTCATCAGGTACTTTAGGAATAGAATAAAAATGAAATAATCATGAGTATTTTTGTTTATTTTTATAAAATAAAATAGTTCTATTGTTTACAAATCTATCAGATCTCCAGTAAATGCAGTCAAATATTTGATCATTAATTAGGTACATATTGAAATAAACATTTATAAAAATATTAATATCCTTAACTATCTTAATGACGAAATTCGCCGTAAAAACGCGCGAGTCTTTGGTGTTAGCGAAGAGTGGAGCGAATCACAGTGCGTTTGCGTCGCCCTCGCCGGCCTCCGCGTCGGCGTCGGCCGCGCGCAGCGTGCGGCACGTGGCGTCGTTGGGCCGCCCCAGCGCCAGCGAGCGGCCCGCAGCGCGCACGCGCCACGTCCGCGCGCGACGCACGCGCAGGCGCCGCGCGCTCGCCGCCAGCCGCACCGTGCGCGCCAGCTCGTGCGCCTCCGTGCTCACGCGCACGCACAGCGCCACGCCCGAGTAGAAGTCCAGGTCGGACGAGATGCGCAGGCGCGGCTCGGCGCGCACGTCAGCGTCCGCGCTCAGCTCGGTCCACGCCGTGCGCAGGCGGAGCTCGGCCTGCGCCGCCAGCCCGGCGCGCAGCTGCAGCTCGGCGCGCGCGCTGCGCCACCACAGCGACACCTGCGCCTCCGCGTCCAGCGCCAGCGCCAGCGCCGCGCGCACGCGCACGCGCATGCGCACGCCCGCCAGCAGCGGCACGCTCGCGCGCGCCTCGTGCAGCGGCCACAGCGCGCGCAGCACGGGCGTGGGCGAGCTGGCCGTGCCCGCCCACACGTGGCCCAGCAGCTCCGCCTGCAAAACGACGGCTCAGTCATCGCAGGCCACACGGCACGGGCGGCCTGCGCGAACTGCGCTCGCTCACCTGTCCGTCGAACAGTGGGATGTCTTCCAGGCGCACACCGGCCACGCTTAGACCGAGCCCGCCGGCGGGCTCCTCGGCGGGCTGCTCGGGCTGGGCTGGCTCTGCGCTCGCGCCGCCGCTTCCTCCACCGAAAGCCTCGAGGCCGCGTGTCCACACTTCTACCTATAATTGATGTTTAAATAAAGCTTCTCTGCTTTAGTAGCGTACTATATAGTTGACAACGGATTAGATAATTAAATATTTAGAGTTAACCTCTATGGTTCGCTGGCAATTTTTTTCTTAAATTTCTCAGATGTAACCGTACAAAGTAGCGCGCGATACTCACGGTGAGCGCGTCGAAAGCGTCGCCTCGTTCGTCTTGCGCCAGAAGGCGCACCTCCCCGCGCCGCAGCAGGCCGCCGCGCGCCACCTGCAGCGACTCCAGCTGCGCGCGCCAGCCGCCCGCCGCCCAGCCCGGCGCGCGCGCCAGCACCGACGACGTGCCGCCGTGCGCGCGCGCAGCCCAGCCGCGCAGCTCGCGCGGCAGGTGGCGCGGCAGCTCGCGCAGCGCCGCGTGCGCCGGCGCCAGCGCGGCCATGCGCTGCCACAGCACGCGGCGCAGCTCGTGCGAGCCGCGCTCGTGCAGCGAGTACGCCACGTCCGCCAGCGGCAGCGGCACGTCCGCGCGGCGCCGCACCAGCAGGTCCAGCGCCGCCGCGCGCACCTCCAGCGCACCCCCGTCGCGCAGCGCCAGCGCCTGCAGGCGGTCCAGGCGCGCGAACGTCAGCGCGGCGGGCGGCGCGGCGTCCAGCGCGCCCAGCGCGGCCAGCGCGGCGGCGGGCTCGGCGGGGTCGGCGCGCTCGGCGTGCTCCAGCAGCAGGTCGGCGGTGTCGGCGCGGCGCAGGTTGCCGAGCGCGCGCAGGCGCAGCGCGCGGCAGGGCTGGTCGCGGCAGCGCGCCAGGCCGCGCGCCAGCGCGTCGCGCACGGGCAGCGCGGCGGGCAGGCGGCGCGCGGCGGCGGCGGCGGCCAGCAGCGCGGCGGCGCGCACGGGCGGCGCGCGCGCGGCGTCGCCCAGGCGCAGCACGTCCAGCACGGCGGCCTCCTGCGGACACGCGGGCGGGTGAGCGCGGCGCCGGTACTCACGGCGGGGCGCGGGCGCCGGTACTCACGGCGGGGCGCGGGCGCCGGTACTCACGTCGGGCCGGTCGGCGAGCGCGAAGCCGGCGAGGTAGGCCTGCGCGAAGGGCGCGAGCGGGTCGTGCGCGTGCAGCTGCAGGAAGTCGTCGGCGGCGGCGAGCGACGCGCGCGTGCCCGCCAGCCCCAGCAGGCGACACAGGCCCGAGCTACGACATTTTATGTGAGTATAAACAGTCACTCGAACACCATAGAATGTGCATAAATATACATTTAAGAGCGACAAAATGCTAATTAACTAAGATTATGAATTGTAGTAAAAGATAGTCCAATTAGATTTTCCTGTATTCGCAACACTGGTAATACGAGTATACAGTTAGGCGATTAACACACTGCCACGCACCACGCAGCGTAGCGCGTGAATGCGTGTTTTAACGTTGCTTGTAAATATCTCCGTTTGTACGGAGTCTTGTAGAGATAATTTTAAGAAACTCCACATTCTCACAGTACCATGCCTCTATATTCTGGTCCTGCTTAGTCATTTTATTAAAAATATCCATAAGTTCGAGGCAGAAGAACAGAGACGTATCAGAATAAAAACACGAAGAAAGGATCTACCTAATTTCATACAGCCTAAGCTTAATGTCGTTAAACATGCCTCAAGAGTGCAATCAGTAAATATGTACAATAAATTGCCAGTACAATTAAAAAAATCTATGAATCCAAATGAATTCAAAAGAAAATTAAAGTCATTGTTGTTGAGGAAATGTTATTACAGCATAGAAGAGTTTCTCAAAGATAATAGTAGTCGAGCTAATATGTGATTGTATTTTAATGACTTTATGTAATCCAATATTCTATACATTACACCTTTATGAATTGTATTGACATACTCGTACATTTCTTTGAATTGAATTTATATTGTATTATTATTTTGAATGATATTGAATTAGATTATTATAATTAATATTATGACTGTAATGTTGGGACCAATGTGTAAAGTATTCTTTGTTTCTTTTTCCTGGCTTTGTGTTACATTTATTGTGCAAACTACTGTTCGACACAAATGTAAATTTGTTGAGAATAAATAAATAAATAAAAGTATAGAAAACAGGCACAGTCCAACACACAGAAAATGCATTCACGCGCGTTTATTCAGGTGCGTTGACACGCAACATGCAGCGTGATAATCGCCTTATACATATAACAGCACCACACCAGCTGCAGCGCAGCGGTGGCAGCGTACCTTTTTTTATTTTAGTTTCTGGGTGTAAATCATCATGGATGTCCTCCGCCCTTGGGCGGGCGAAGGCGGGTGCTACGGGGTTGCGGTCGCAGTACTCACAGGTGCTCGTGCAGGTCGGCGCGCTGCAGCAGCTGCAGCGCCTCGGAGTGGTTGGCGCGGCGCAGCGCGGGCAGCAGCTGCAGCGCGGCGGTGCAAGCGTACCTACCTCAGGGTGGGCAGGTACTACGGGGTTGCGGTCGCAGTACTCACAGGTGCTCGTGCAGGTCGGCGCGCTGCAGCAGCTGCAGCGCCTCGGAGTGGTTGGCGCGGCGCAGCGCGGGCAGCAGCTGCAGCGCGGCGGTGCAAGCGTACCTACCTCAGGGTGGGCAGGTACTACGGGGTTGCGGTCGCAGTACTCACAGGTGCTCGTGCAGGTCGGCGCGCTGCAGCAGCTGCAGCGCCTCGGAGTGGTTGGCGCGGCGCAGCGCGGGCAGCAGCTGCAGCGCGGCGGCGGCGGCGGCCGCGCTGCCGCCCTCGCCCGCGCGCGCGCCCGCCAGCGCCGCGCCTGCCTGCTGCAGCGCCGCGCTCAGCTCCTGCAGACAATATCCAACGACCCTGGAGCCTGCCCAACTTCAGGCTCTACACACACATCTACATTATGTGCTGCCGTTCATAACATACCTACATTGTTTTTCGTTTGTCTACTCTGCTAGACAACATCACAGAACAGAATTATACCTATACTCTTAGGGAGGACAAGACTTTTTGACATATTAGCTGACTCGACGGCATGTCATGAAATTTAGGAATTTACATCAAATTTCAGCATTCCAATTTATTGAGAAAAATATGTTAGCCGCAGCTATTTTATACAATAAATTCGTGGCAAATATCTTTTTAGATTCGCTGAAAATATGTACTGCTGCTCTCTCTTGCTGAAAATATGCAAAAGAGCGAAATAAAGATATTTCCCTCTTTTGTATGTAACCTAAAAACTTTGGTGTGTAGTTTGCACTGTTATGCGTACGTATTTAATCCTTTTTTTTAAATATTGTAATTAAACGCAACTTAAATAGGTACCTACCTACTTAAGTGTCTTGTATGTACGTTGCAATCTTAAGAACTCTGTGTCAGATGAATCATGTATAGGATACTGTTTGAGTAATCCGGGCGCTGCGAACGGACACTGCGAGTGTATACATTTTGTGATGTTTAACGTCCAATTGATTGCTGTTTATAGATCACCACGATGTCTAACCAATGTAGCTGTAGAATGCATAAATACAGCAATATACGAAAACAGCCGCAATGGTAATATTTCTCACCTGATTGTTGTAGGAGATTTCAACATAGATTTTAAAGCCAATCCCAAAAATGCAATTTCATTATATTTTTCTTCTATAGGCATGTTGCCCCTAGCACTACAAAAACGAACACTATCATAGAGAATATTTTTTCCAACTTTGATATACAATGCGATACTATTAATTCTTTTTTCACTCACCACTTACAAATCTTAAATTTGATATGCAAGTAAAAAACAACTTTGATTAGGTTACCTCACTAATTTAGGTATGAACTGTTAGTATAACCACATAAATCGTATCTACTGTGTGCCCGCACTGTCGCATGCCGTCGCGGAACTTAGACTTTGGATATCAAAAAACTTAATTACCACTACTAATTTAACATGAAAAATGGGTGAAATTATTAAATGATGTGACATCCAAACTACCTAAAGGGCGCAGTGATGAACCGCCCCTGTAGGTAGTTTGGATGTCCGAAATCTATTTTTATGTTTTTTAGCCGCGATCACTACTGTTATCAAAATGGCGATTATCGCATTTGGAATTTATAAAGGTACTTACGCGCTAATTATAGCATTTTAATTAAGTTCTCTAGTTTTTGAGCCACGATCGAACATCCATTCAGATACATACATACAATACACGGCCGGCGCACAACTGGTGAGAAATGGCGAAGTGCGGCTGCGATAATATCAACCTTGCGGCAGTCGAAATAAAGTGGAAAAAAAATACGTTAAACTTCCATTAGTACGAGAGCTCATCCAACAAGAGGTACAAAAATACAAAATACAAAATACAAAATATTTATTTATGCTTCAGATTTACAAAAAGGGTCATTTGTGTTTGGAGCCTCCTTTTAAGCAAATAATGCCTGTGTTAGGAGGTTCCGCTCTTCCATAATAAAGCATAGTTAACTAAAGAACATTTAACAGCGCTTCTTCTGGTGCGCTTAGGTTATTTATTTTCGAATTTATTTTAAGAAGTGCCTTGTTTTGACATACTTTTGCAGTGAAATCTAACTCCTGCATAGAGACTTTATCAAAGTTAGGTCAAAAAAATGCCCACTTTGCGTATCAGTAAAAATCGATTAAACTGTAGTAATGGGATAGGGTATTATTATCTACTAACTTTACCCGGCCTGGCTTCGCACAGGTAGCACTAGGTATCTGACAACTACCCTACCTACCCTGTGTGACTGTCTGTCACCTATTCCTAATTAATAACAAAATATTATATTTGTTTTAAAACTTTCCCACGATTTCGGGACTCTTAAAGACACATTAAATCTCTATTTTATGATCTGACAGTTTGACATGTTACCCTAATTAATAACAAAACACTTATTTCCTTGAAATTGTATAATGGGTGGCACTTATGCCAGCCATTAGTCGAAGGGCAATATTTGACGTCAGTTAGGATGCAATAATTGAACTATTTCTAAAGAAAGAAGGCGATTATTGACATCTGGCCGCCTTAAGTTGATATCCAAACGAACCCTTAAAACAATGGAGGAATTCTACAGAAACATATTCTGCGAACTTGCGAGAATTTGGGTATATGTTACAAAAAAAACAGGAGGCTTTTGTAGTGATGGGGATGTTAGAAGATGGAAAGAAACGAATGGTATGGCAGTCGACTTAGGACCCCGAGAAGTGAGAGACACGATAGGCTAGGCTAGTTCAAGTAGGAGATTTGGTGAATGTGAAAAGACGATGTCTGAGTGGGCTCTCGTGAGAGCGATTAACATCAAATAAGTTAAATATGGTTGGGTTGAAGCCCAGATTAACCTAATCTAGTATTTTAGCAGTGTGTGTGTGTGTTTGTTGGTGCGACTGGGTGAGCCTTTCATTATGATAATTATCCTGAGCTGATGGAGTTAGTAGTTAATTGGATCTTACGAGTATAACTTATCAGACAGAGACTGTTGCTGGGGAGTTTGTTGCACCACTTCTTCTCCCCAGCTCAAACACTAGGAAGTGATGAAGGGTGGGCGCCTTGGGACTGTCTATAGACCTTCAAGAGAGTTGATCTACAACTCTATTAATTAACAATTCTTGAGTTTTGATTCTCGAACCTTATCTTGTACCTAACTCTTGAATTTTGTATTCTTTGGCTCCGACCAATAATCAGGGCTTTAAAAGAGATTATCCAAAACTCTATTAAATGATTCTTGAATTTCGATTCTCAACTCTATTATCTAGTAATTCTAGAATGTTGTATTCTTTATCTCAGACCAATAATTCGGTCAGACTGACATGAATCCGTGTCGTGCAGATATGCTTGTTGTGCAAAAAGTGACATTCCAGGGGATTGGGGGACCACATCTATTTCATATCCAGTCTAAGGACTTCTAGGGACCATGTCTCCAAAAGAGCATGATGCCGACGAATGCCGCTGGAACTGGCCGCCCCGTTGCTAGACAAGGACGGTCGCACGGTTACCGCAGGGAAAGCCGCTTCGTCACGATTATCAGTTCGAAAGAACTGCTAGGGACCATGTCTCCATAAGAGCATGATGCTGACGCAATGTCCCTGAAAAGCTACTTGCGTCACTTTATGGAATTGTTGCTCTGAGTACACCGAGTGTAGATGTGAGGTATCGTGTGAGTTACGACTGACCAAATACCTGTTACGCTAGCGTATGGGTTACTTACAAATTGATATAATAATTTACTTAGCATCCCTCTATTATTTACAGTTCTAAAACCACATTCAATGTATTTTCATAATTATGAATTCCTAAGTCTTATTTACTATTAGTTTCAATGCTTTCCTTGTCTTATTAATGGGACAAGGCATTGGATTTCTTTCTATTTGGGAATTCATTTAATCTCAATCGGTGGGAGAGTGTCCAGTCTGGAGACGAGCTCTACAGGGCCGTACGGAGGTGGAGTGCGGCCTTTTCCCCTAAGGGGAAACCGACCTAAATACTAATATTAACATAATTAGGAAAAACGAAAATTTTATCAGTCTGGGGTCAGCGGGGTACAGTCACACCAGCCTGGGTGCCTACCCTACCTACCTACCTACTCTACCTATCTGACCCGTCAGAAGTCCTGTCAAAATTTTTCCTTTGGGTTTTTCCTATCTTTTTGCTTTAATATTTTTTTTTTTAAATATTCAAATCGGTCAAGCCGTTTCTGAGTTTTAGCGAGACTAACGAACGGCAATTCATTTTTAAATATATAGATAGATAAGGAGCCAAAGTACCTACATGTTATGAGAAGTCAACGAAAACGTAATAAAAATGTCTGTCAGTATCTGAGACGGAGAGATAACAGCCGTCAGCTTCCCACGTGGCGGGACGTGGCCGCTCGCGCTCCTATCGGCGCGCGCAGATAGCGCGGCCCGGCGCCCCGGCGCCCCGGCGACCCGGCTTATCTGTGGCGCAGTACTGTACCTCGTCGTCGGCCGCGTCCTCTGGCGGCGCCGCCTGCAGGCGCAGCGGCAGCTCGCGCAGCGCCGCCGGCAGCGCGCGCAGCGCCTCGGCCAGCGCGGCGGCGCGCGCGCCGGGCGGCGGCGGCGCGTCGGCGCGCTGCAGCGTGTGCCACGAGCGCGCCTTCAGCCCCAGCGCGGCGTGGCCCAGCACCAGCAGCTCCTCGGCGTGCAGCGCGCGCAGCCCCGCGGCGCCCAGCGAGTAGCGCGCCACGCGCCGCGCGCCGTGCGTCGCGCCCGCGCCCTCCGCGCAGCCGAGCTACGGCGTCGCGTTAACGTTACTCAAACATTTATGATACAGCCGAGTGCGCTGCCCGACTGTATAACTTGATTTAGTCATAACCTTAAAACTAGGTTGGGGAGTTAGCGTTAGAATTATAACAATTAGGTTGCTGTGAGCAGTTACAAATAATATACCACTACTAATAATATAATGGTAATTTTAACATGAACACCTAAGTATCAATTGGCTGACTCACAGATTTCCAATCAATATTATTGACTTTTACAAAGTAACGATAATCTGTGTTTAGACATTATTTGCACTGGAAAGATTATAATTTGTGTACCTACAGAACTGAATAAATCCTGCATTACAATTAAATGTTCATAACAAATGAACAAACATTATCTGTACACCTTACCTTGATTTTTCTGAACACCTCTGTGGAAATGGTCTCATAGAGCACTTGGCAGGGGCCGGACACATCTGTCTCATTGTATTCACCATCCAGCATTTGTACCTGAAAATAGTTTTTAATTTATAATTTATTAGATTGCAAACTAACCTTTGGCCTACATTATGTCGAAAGGTTACTCCTGCCTATAGCAAAAAATTCTACTAAATTGTTGAGTACTTAGCACAACACAGACAAATAAATAAACTGAATTTCAGTTCATATGCATGTAGCAAAACATTACCTGAAACAGACTGAGCAGAGACTTCTTATAGTTGAGCACGTCGGGCAGCTCGCCGGGATCCAGGTAGGCCGCCTTGATCTCACCCCGGCTCCAGTGGGCATAGAATGTGCTGTCACTGTAGGAGTCCCACACAGACTTATACGGCATGAAGTCTGCATTTACATGCTTTCCTCTCAGATATAGTTTAGGGGACCGCAACTGAAACGATTTTATTTTTATCATATTGGAGAAATAAAACGTGAGGTAGGAGTGCGGATGGTGCGATATTGACCTGGAACTCGAGCAGGTAGTCGTCCTGGTCGCCGGCCCAGCGTGGCACCACGTCGAGGCGCGCGCGCAGCTTGTAGCCCACCTCCCGGTCAGCGCGTGCCGCGTCGTTCAGTTGCAGCGTGGACTCCAGCTCGAAGGCGGCCGGCGCGCCCAACAGCCCGCGGCCTGCGCCTGCGCCCAGCGCCGCGCCTGCCAGCGCAAACACTAGCCACAGCGTCGCGCCACCCATCGCACTACCACTAGTAGTAATATTTACGTAAATACGTCTATACTGCAAACCGGACACCGGCGCGATTATCTGGCACACATAACGTCAGCGCTCGCTCAATTCAAACGGAGAGTGATACGAACGATGTGTCCAGTGTCGCTGTCCGTGTCACCGCCACTGACACTGACGTTAACTAAGTACAAACGAACGTTCGTAATCCGTTTGAGTTTGACATTGACAGCTCGCCGACCGCTGCCCGGTCGGTGCTTACGCAGGCGGGGCGGGGCGCGGGTGGTGGGGGGCAAGCGGCGCAAGCGCGGCATGGTCGGTCGGGTCAGCCGGCGTCTACACCAGTCACAGCATCATTATAATTTATGGCACCAGTCTACACACTTCTGCCAGGCGCCAAATTGCCAGTGACGGCGAGCCTACACAGTACCTACTTATACTAACTAATGTAACTATCAAAGAGTAATAAATATAGGAAATTCACGACGTGTTCTGAAATGGTAAGTTTAGACTTAAGTAGCTAGTAAGACACTGGTGCCGACTCTCTTGTACCTACACCGAACTAAACGTGTGCGTTGCCCAACAAAATAATGTCGAAAATAGTCATTTAAATTTTATAGATAATTAACTGCCCAGCTTCAGTAATTGTTGCACACATTTGTTGCACTTATAGTTTTTTAGTTTTTTCACAAAAACATTTCCTGCTGGGGTATCGTTACTGCAGCCAGACATTTTCCTTTTTAATGGGAATATTGAAATAAATATTAGCTACCTATATAATTAGTTGTCTAGACGAGGTAATTTTGCATCTTATTTTGTATTTGTTCATTCTTCGGCTGCGAAGTTATTCGAGAGCCTGCTGGAATAACGTTTTTGGATTTGCTGGATCTTTGAAACGGTTAAGTGGATTCTTATCATCTTTTGTACATGACTTCTTAATTGTTAGTTTTTATTAGTTGTGCAATAAAAAAAAAATATGCACCGTTCAAAGGTTATTTAATTAAATATAAAAACACTTCAATAGGTCCCACGGATATCTATGTAGCATAATGTACTACGCGGTCGCTTTTTTGTAACCACCTAAACATGGTCGGGTTACCACGGTCTTTCACTTTGTAATGACTTTTATTTTATTATCTCGTTAATTATTGTATGTACTACGCTGAAATTTGACAGGTATAAAACTGAACTAAGCAAATTATTACTGATATATCATCCAGTTTATATATCCACATACAAAGTCAAAATCATTTCTTTCAAATAAGCACATAAAAGGCACTTTTGAACGTCAAAATTTACAAAAAAATAGAATTGATTCTATTGCCCCTTCCAAAAGGTAGTTTCGTATGGAGAAGAATGGGCAAGAAACTCCACCGTTACTCTTTTAAAATGTTTTACAATATTATGTAGGTTCACGTTAGTTATATAATTATATGTGCAGACGATGCACCTAGAATAAAATTACTATACCACAATAGGTAAAAAGTTTTATTTTTTATTAACTAAATTAATTATGTGATAGATACATGGTGCTCACATATTTACAAATATTGAAAAGTAGATGATTTTTCCAAAATTTTAACAAGTAATAATTCAGTGTGTGAGTCAAAGTAGTTAAGTACATAAAAAATAATAAGTAGAGTCTGTCAAGCATGTCGCGTCCTATGAAAAAGGCGGTAAATTCAAAAATCTTACAGGGGTCAACACTGATATAGTACGCTGAAAACAGGTTTGATACTTGAATTTTTATAGAAAAAAAAAATGTTTGGGATAAATTAAAAAGTGCATTTCAATGTAGGTATATTAATAACAATCAGAACTAAAATCAGAATCTAGAAATTCAATGCCTTCATAAGAGAAATCACTGTTAGTATCATCATTACGCACCGAAATGATGAAGGGTTCCAACTCCGTTTCGGTTATCCTGTCCCTTACTGTAAATTGGTTTTCTACGTTGATAGTGTGATCTGTGCATTTTTTGCAATCATTGGCTGTGATACCATTATAACATTATTTTAGAAGGTTCTCCATTTTTTTACCCGGAATTCCTAAGTTCTTGCTGGCTATTTTTCTTTTAGCCAAATTCCATATGAGTTCAATTGCGTTCAGGTCACAATGATACGGCGGAAGTTTTAAAACCTCATGGCCATGCTCTTTCAAAAATTCTTCAGCTTCATATATTGGAGTTGTTTTATTTTCATTGACAAGGCACATAAGCTCAGCCTTTGTAAAGTATTGTTCATAATTAATTTCATTTTCAGTTAGCCATTTCTGAATGTCAGCCTTTAAAACGTTCATAGTTGGTGGCTTATTTATTTGTGTTACATGATAGCTAGCGTTGTCCTTAGCAATGACACTGGGCTGAGTTAAATTGGGTATTCATTTTTCACGTAACCATTTCATAAAATTATTTCTGTTCATATCATCATGATAATCTGCCATTTTTGATTTTGTACTGAATACTAATAATACATTGGGGACAAAAACTTTTTCAGATCCAGCATGAACAACAATATGCCTTTTGCCTGACGATATTTTATCAATTACTCCGCTTGTGGATAGCCCTTGCCATGACTTTTTAACTTTATAATTTTGGTGGACGTAATTTTGGTGGACGTAGGTTTCATCAAGGTAAACTATTGATTTTCCTTGTTTCCGCTTTTCATCAATTGTTCTGAGATACCTATGTCACCATACAGATAGCTCATACTTTTCAATAAGAACAGATCGCTCGTTTTTATTTTTTTTAATTCAAATCCATTTTTGAGCAATATTTGTCTCAATGTTTCATGACATCCAGTAAATCCAATCGATTCTCTTAAATCTGCAAGCAAACTTCGTAGAGTTGGAACTTGCTTTTTTACACAGTAAAATTCATTCATTTTATTGCGTATTGCTGATAAATCAATATCATCTAGGTTGGCTATATACCGTTGGCTGTCGTGGACGCTTTTTCCCCGGTGTTTTCCACTCACCTTGGTTACTAGCACCGTCTTTTTTTATTCTTCGCAATATTTTAACACTTAAATCAGAAAGTTCGATATGTCAGTTCAGTATAAAACGTACAAATTATAAGGTAACTTATATAGAAAATGCAGGGTAAACAAAAAAAATTGTACTAACCTGTCATAGCAGCGATTTTCGTCAGATAGTCTGTTTCAGATTTAATTTTTTTATTGTCTTCTATGGCTTTGAGTTGCTTAACTAAATTATGAATTGTGCTTTTTATTACTTCATCATTCAAGGTGGCTGAAAAAAAATTGTATGTTATTAAAAATGCAAAACAAAAAGTTTCAATTCAAACAACAATCTCTATCTAGTATCTAGTGGCTATCACTATTATGTGCCCCAGGAAGATTCAACGTCATGACTGCGACGTCAGAATCTAAATCCGAAATCGTGATCACATCACAGTAAAATAAATAAAATTAGATAATTGAGCTAAAAGTATCAAAATGTTGTAGCAAACCTACCTGATGGTGAAACAATTTCATCCAAAAGTTGTCGTTTTTCCGTTATCACGTTGTCAGATTCAATCTTTACATGATTATATTTATTAATCATTGTAAACAACATGCTCCTGACACTACTTTTTATAGGTTTTGCCATTATAAAGTAAAAAAAATCAACAAAAACCGGAATGCTCCGCAAAACAAATAAAAATTTATTGTCCTATCTATTTTTTTGGTCGATCTATAGCATAATTGCACGCCACCTATTACAATACTCTGCGTAATCTCGCTAAACCGTTAGTGCTAAACCTCATGTATGCTTTGTGTGATAATTGTTATGGGCGTCGTCGTTAGATGGCGTTCACGTCGAATATGTACTAACTCCGCGCGCATTGTGACCGTGAACGTGGAAAACTGAATTTCATCATAATTTGTTAATTACTAACAGGATACTAATGAAACTTTATACTATACATTTGAAGGCAGTTACACGCTACAAAATAACGTTTAAAGGAAGTCTTTAGAGCTCTTATTCGAAGTGTTAGGACCTATTGAAGTGTTTTACGTATATTACATGTTTTATGTTATACGTACGGTCACCAAAAGTGATAAGTAACCAGGGTCGTTGGATACAGTTGAAGTTTAGTAAGAAACCGATAGATGTTTTCGAATAAAATTAATTTAATTAATAGAAAACAAACAGTTAATGTATCAAATTAAATTTAATTCAAAACCATCCATCGGTTTCTTAGTAAACTTCAACTGTATCCGGCGAGCCTGGTTACTTATCTCTTTTGGTGACTGTACTTTATTAAATACCCTTTGAACGATGTATTATTTTTGTATCTCTTATTGCACAACTAATTAAAACTAGCTCTTAAGAAGTCATGTACAAAAGATGATAAGAATCCGCTTAACCGTTTCAGAGATCCAGCAAATCCACAAACGTTACTCCAGCAGGATCTCGAATAACTTCGCAGCCGAAGAAAGAACTAATACAAAATAAGATGCAACATTTACCTCGTCTAGACAACTAATTATATAGGTAGCTAATATTTATTTCACAATTCCCATTAAAAAGGAAAATGTCTGGCTGCAGTAACATTACGTCAGCAGGAAATGTTTTTGTGAAATAACTAAAAAACTATAAGTACGTGCAACAGTGCGCAACATTTCCAGAAGCTGAGCAACTAATTATCAATAAAATTTAAATGATTATTTTCGACATTATTTTGCTGGGGTAACGCTCACGAACTAAACTGTCACTAAAATTGCTTACTTTTGGCTATGAGAATCTTAAAGATATTCTGCAAAAAAATATCTCAAATTTTTTTAATCATTTTGCCGCAACTAAAATTTAATTTGACAATCGCGACTCCACATGGTACTTGTTTGCCCTACCCCGTGAATATTTTTTAGAGTCGGAGGCGCGCATGGTTTGCAGCCTCGACGTGTTTTATATGGAATTTTTCACTTTTTGTATGGAAATTATGAAAAATTATTACCTACCATACCATGTAGAGTTTTAGCGTTTCATAGGGGTCGAAATTTTCATTATTTTTGCGATAGGACACACCATTTTGGAGATATAAGCAAAATAAAAGAAAATAAAGATACAGTACTGTTTTTGCACTTGAAGTCGAAGTGTTATGGTGAATTTTAGTTCATGACAAATAATTTTGTTCCACACCTTTTTAATCGCGATTAAAAATATTCAGATTTAGTTAGACAACCAAAATTTTAGGTGAAAATTATTCAGAATAGCAAAATTGCCATTTTCACTAAATTACTAACTCAGTGCCATCTTAGTGCCGTCAAACAAAAAAATATAGTTGTTTATATCATTTTAGTCTATTTCAGAATGGGAAATCGTCGTTTGACAGGAATAAACAAAATTTTTGTGATTTTTATTAGTCTAGTTTAGAGAATTTTGTGACAAGAGAATCGGCACCATTGTTTGCTTAAAAGGAGGCTCCAAACACTAAACCCTTTTTTTAAACTGAAGTATAAATAAATAAAACTTATTTTAATTTCTTTATGACAAAAATATTTAATTGACAATTTGATTATTTACTTATCTGACATTACTTTATATAGCTTCATGTACCTTGCATAATAATATAATATACTTCAGTAATAATGAACGAATTTTCTTAAAAAAGTGTAAGCCCAATGGGTAGTTTTTTGAGCACAATGTTTGTATTTTATAAGACCATGTAACCTCACCAAAAAACACACTTAATAAATGATTTGATTTGATTTGATTGATTTGATTTGATTTGATTTGATTTGAATTATTATTGTTAGAGTTCCGAACAGCATGCATAGCATGAACACCGAAGAAACGGAAGAAACGAAAGTCAAAATTACAGATTGTAGAAAGATATATACGGAGCGACTACAAAATTAAAAAAAAAAATCCCTACACAAAAAAGAGTTGATGACTTTGAAACGCCTGAACTGGATTTGGATAAAATATAACCACCGCAAGAAAACCTGCTTTCAAATAGAAAAACCGCATCCAAATCACGCACTCACGCACGTTACGATTAACATTATTTTAGTAAATTTTAGTTTTGGGAAGATTTCGTGTGTGGTTTCAAAGATTATGCCACCTTAGACTTAGTTTTGTTACAGTAACTATAGTACCTATAGGGTGGCCTGAAGGTCATGAAAACAAAACATGCAAATCACGGATCTACCACGTAGCGGATTGTAAGTATACTACGTGTGCTCCATGGTATAATAATATAATAATATACTTCGCCAGGTATAGCATTCCGAGACACAGTGGTCACGTGGGTGACACAAGCCTACGTCATCACCGCTGTGTTACCAGTAGTGTGTCATAATAACTCCCCAACCGCCTTTATTACCTGTGCGAATCCGATAAATCAATGAGGTTTTAACTAACAATTACGTCGGTTTAAGTTTAAATTGAATTGTTTCGTTTTATTAGAAAAACAAAACGACGATTTAAATGCTGGATGTATATTTTTTAACAGAATGGTGACTGAAAATGTTTCCATACTTCTTGTTTTGTTGCAATAATGTGGCAACTGGATAGTGACGTAAGCTTGTGTCACTCTCGGAGTGCCAGACCTTGTTTTTGCTCGACAAATGGACGTGCGATTAACGCTTGTGCGACAAAACTGTACTGCGACTCACCATAGTTCGAAAGCACGCTTGTGCGGCACACTGAAGCTCGACGTCACGCTGGTGCGAACGGTGCGGACGAAGAATTAACATTTGTATTCATAATCTGTATATCTGATGACCTTTAACTACAGTCTTGGTAATGTTCCCGCATTCGATTCCGGGTTACAAAACTTGTTAGTACTTTTAACTTATTTATGCCCAGAAGAAATTCCAGCAGCTTTCCGCATTATTGAAGAACAGGTACTGCCAAAAAATGCTGAAAACCAACGAACATTTCCACCACACTTATGGTCTGTAGCTCCCAGCATCGAAATTGGGGTACCTACTACACAAAACTGTATCGAAATTTGGCACAGTAGATGAAATACACTTTTGGGTCGCAAACATTTTTGAGGAAATATAAAAAGAACAAAAAACCACAACGGACACAATAGAAAAGATTATAAGTCAAGGAGCAAGTGAACCAAGAAGAAGAAAAAAACAACAAGATAAAGAATCCTATTTCTGAATGGCAATAATAATAAGAGATAGTTGACGGAGCCCCGCTATGCGGGGTTCCTACTTCTGGGTGGTTTAAAAAAAAATACCACGACGGGGATGACGGGGTCTTCCAGACCCCTTCTAGCCTATCCTGTCCGAGTTCGCTTTGCTCGCTCTTGCATCCTAAATTCTCCTAGTACAGTAATATTGCATTTTGTACCGATCCCTTCGACATAATTTTTACGACTAACGGCTTATCGGAGACAAATACATAATATTCACACGCTACGAGTGTGAGTATTATGTAATAATAATAATATCTTTATTTCCCAAAAAATACAGATAATTGTAGGTACTTTACGTTTACAATTTTAGAATTAATGGTAGGTAGAGGACATTTACATTAAACATGTGGATGGTGCAGAAATCTATACACAATAGATTAAACTTTGTCTCTTAAACTAGGGTATCCTGTATCTTAAGAGACAGTGTTTGGCAATGAGGTTCCAATTGACATATGTACGAGTATAAGTGGACTGTGTCGCATTTACCTTCGAAGGGGAAAGAAAGTTTTAGTTTAGTTTTAAATTATGTATGATTAAGTGAGAGTGCGAGGGTGAGGGTGAATGAATGTTATTGTAGGTGTGTAGGTGTTTGTGTGTGAGTGTGGATAAGTAGGTGATGTAGTATTGGTTTGCAAGTGTGTGGGGGAATTGTGTGTGCGAGTGTGCATGGATTCGAGGATAGAAGTGTTCGTGCAAGCATGGAGGTGGGCATGTATTTATTTAGAAGATGAAGGTAAGTAACTTCTCCGTTGCGGCATAGTCATAGCCATTCTGTCACTATTCATTTTAGGTTGTGTTTGTTGAGGTCTAATATATTCAGTTTTTTATGAATCTTTTTGTAAATGTACGCGCTAGTTACATAATACTGATGCTGTGCGAACGTAGTCCTGTGTTGGGTGCCTGAGGGGAGGTTTGTACGCTTTTTTGGGTTTGACGGGGAAAAGCTGCTATGTTTCCTAAGGACAGGTGAAGTACAAAGAGCTGAGTAAGAGAGTAAGAACCTTGCAGTCTGCATATAGCTGTGTGGTTGGGTATATATGGGGCTTCCTTGTTATTACTTTTAGTACGGCTCTCTGTGCTCTCTCTGCCCTCAGGATGCAACCTTTCGTTGCAGTACCCCATACATTAATGCAATATCCTATGACCGATTGGCATAGTTCAAGATACACCATTTTCAATATATCGGCATTAGCAGAGTTTCGGAGGGATTTAAATAAATGTATGAGGCGCAAAGTTCTAGTCGTGACAGCGCGAAGTTGTTTTTTCCAAGTAAGTCTGTCATCTATGTGCCTAAGTACTTTACATTGTCACTTCTAGTTAATGCTGGACAACGGCATGATGCTGATCGGTTTGAGCATGAATGGGCAGTAATCGAAAAACAGTGTGACGGTGCTGTCTTTCGCCTAATTGCGAATGGGATGTAGCAAGTTTTGTTTGTGTTTAAGGTAAGACGATTAAAATTGAGCCATTTCACTATTTTCGCTACCGCGGCACTCTGCTATAGATTTGACAATATCCCAAATAGGTCCTTGAACTAAGATCACGGTGTCATCCGCGTATGTATAATCTTGGTATTTGGGAGGTTCATTTTGCAAAGGTCATTGACGTAAATGAGAAATAAGGTGGGGCCTAGAATGCTGCCTTGGGAGACGCCGAAAGTAACAAACTCCTCATCACTGAGGTGGGTATTAATTTTAACTCTCTGGGTGCGGCTCTTGAGATAGTCTTTAAATATTTCAAGTGCCACGCCACGCACACGTAAGTGTTCCAATTTGGAGGTAAGGATGGGAACAGAAACTGTGTCAAATGCCTTAGAAAGGTCTAGGAATATACCTAAACATCTTATCTTCTTGTACAGATTTTTAGCTACCTCTTGTGTAAATCCCAGCACATCATCGCACATGTATGTAAGCTCTGGTTCATTTGCTGTGCAGTCAGTATTTAAATGATGGAATTAAATTGATAGGTGTGTTCGGTACAATATTTGCGACCGAACAGCTCAGCACTTTTGCCTGCATGCATTTCCATAAATGCGTGTATCGCAACTATGACCAGTTAGTTCGTGTCCGACTACCAATCGCGTAACTCAAACCAAACCAAATCAAACCATCTTAGTGCTAATTTAGCTTAAGTTTACCATTCAATGTTATCATAATTTGTAGTATCTAATATACCCTTTTTAAACAATATTAATTTCGTATCATTAAGTCAGTGATCGTAAACCAACACCCAAACCGTAACCATTCTAGTATATTACCGAATCCACCAAATTAACCAAATATCAACCAACCCAGAAGTTAGTGCTAAACCACGCAGGTGCTAACTTCTACATGGTCCTTCGAGCCGGATGACCATGTAGAAGTTAGCACCTGCGTGGTTTAGCACTAACTTCTGGGTTGGTTGATATTTGGTTAATTTGGTGGATTCGGTAATATACTAGAATGGTTACGGTTTGGGTGTTGGTTTACGATCACTGACTTAATGATACGAAATTAATATGGTTTAAAAAGGGTATATTAGATACTACAAATTATGATAACATTGAATGGTAAACTTAAGCTAAATTAGCACTAAGATGGTTTGATTTGGTTTGGTTTGAGTTACGCGATTGGTAGTCGGACACGAACTAACTGGTCATAGTTGCGATACACGCATTTATGGAAATGCATGCAGGCAAAAGTGCTGAGCTGTTCGGTCGCAAATATTGTACCGAACATATTCCCGAGCACGAGATGTGATAAGACAAGAATAAAGTGTGTAAAAATAATCCTCAAATCACCTTAGTTAAATAATAATAGTTACATGTCAAATGGTAAACAAAATGTAAATTAATTATAAAATGGTAAGCTTAAAAGTAGTATAAAATGTTAAAGAAAGTAAAAGTGTTATACAAATGGTAAAGAAAGTAAAAGTGTTATACAAATGGTAAACAAAGTAAAAGTGTTGTAAAAATGGTAAACAAATTAAAGTCCTTAAAAACATAGACTTATTTCACACTAGTGAGTCTTCAACCGTAAGCACACGTTCTTTTCGCGGTTTAGGCAACGTAGCCCTTCCCTTATTACCCGCACTACGCATACCACTGGGCCACCGTCTGGCAAAATATGCACTTAAACCTATCGGTTCACTCTCACTTTGCTGATGGTCAGCAGTACTCTGCTTTCGCGGTTGCACTTCACTATGCCCTCTGGTTGACTCCGATGTAGTCGCCACTGACTCCTGTCTGTGGTGAGGCTCCGCCCGGCTGGCCGCAGACTGCGAACAGCAACTCACTCTTCTCCATACCCAGACTGCTGCTGCGCATAGGATGACCCCCAGGATTATGTAAACGACGGTGTACTGGTGGATGTCATGGACTGATATTTCATCGATCTCTGCTTTGTTGGATTTCAGTGTTTTGATCTGTTCTCCAAGAAAGGATAGAGATCTATTCAGGCTCAAGTCTTCTGGTAATGCTGTTTCCGTTGGTATTTGAATGTTTACAATATGGTTTATCTGGTCTAGCTCTGGTACGAGCAAGTTTGGTGAAAAAATTAAGTGGTTGGATTGTTGTTGTAAAGAATACAGCGTAAAATCTTTACTTTTAATCAAACATTCCTGTGTCATGCTAATGACCCCTGATCGAGTAAGCTGACGAATGGTAACGTGATCGTCGCATATGATTTTAATATTATATGTGTCACAGCAGAAATATAGGTATTGTGACGTTGAGTGTAACTCTACCCATCTGTTTTTACACACTGTTCTTTCTGTTGTGCACCTTTGGTTTATTGGGCTGGTTTCGCAAAAGTTTTCGTCTTTTTCCAAATTCAGTATAGGTTTGAAGAGCTCGCACATGAAGGATTCTCCGTGATACAAACATGTGTCAAGTTCATGTATAGTTGGTACGAAATATGCATCCTTTTTCAAGTTCACTGCGACATATTCCGAGATTGGCATTATGCTGGTCATACTGTCGTTGATTTGTTGCGGAATTGGTACTATTCTATATAATCGAAAACTTTATCTTGTAATGAGCGGGAATGTAATTTCAAATATAACATATTTTTCGGTGACTCGAGCCTTTGTTCTCAGTAGCTTGTAGATGTGCTGAAGGTCTGTCTCTATGTTATCGATGGGTAAGCCTAAATCTTGAGGCATTTGCCCATAGATAATTTGTAGTTCTCGCTTGAGCTGCGCTGGTGTCAGTAGATGCAGACTGATTTGACCATGGTAGATTTCGGTGATAGTATCTATCAAGGTATTCTGTATCTGCTTCAAGTTTTGCATCATATTAATGGTAGCTATCGAGACCAATGTGAAGTCCTGTTGTGCTACCATAACATCGATTTCTTGTTGCATCTTATTATTGACGTTATCTAAAGCATTTAGATGCTTATTTATGGTTTTGTGTTGCCTTGCTATAATGCTCTCAGTTCTTTGTAGTACATTGTGCTCTGCTTCTACGATAGATGTCAAGTTCTTCCATAACTGACCTTGATGTTTTTGATTATGATGCACAAGTTCAATGTCCTGCCTGTACTTTTCTGCGAAACTTTCGTCTAATACTCCGAACAATGAGTTTGCAATTGAATCGACAGCGTTGATAAGGCCGCGTCGTGTTCGTAAGCGCTCGCCGTAATGCTGGCTAAGCAACAGCTGGTTGTAGTATTGCAGTTCATTGTAATCGTGACGTATTTGTAGGAGTATCATATGGCAGTGACTTGATTCCCTGATTATATCACATGTTTTGTCGAGATAGCTTGTAAAGTCATTGATGGCTTTTTCTCCCTGCCAATATGGTGACATGTTAAAATACGTGACTAGTTTCCACTTGTCTCGAATCAATTGTACTCTCCCCACGGTATCAAAGTACAAAGTTTTGTTGCTATCAAATTGCGTAATATTGTATGAGGCTATTGTTGGTTATATTATACTTAAGAATAGTAACAATGCCAGTGCAATGTTTACTATCTTTGGATAGGTGCTGCACTTTGTGGTTCTGGTACTGGTATTTGGTTGCGTGCGGTTACGTGGTTCCATTTTGGCTCTAGTAGTGGTAGCATATTGTGGTTGTAGTGGTTTTCCTTTTTCTGGTATGATAAGTTCCGTTTGGTCCATAGGTAAAACTGATAGTTTAACTATAGGGCGCTTCATGTAACCATTTTTGGTTTTCAGAGTCACTACTCTGACAAGTTCATCTTTTCCTGGATGTTTGGTGTTTCCTTGGTGTTTCATCTCTGAGCTTATTTGTGCGTTTTTTAATCGCCCCCCTACTCGCAAGATACCATCTTTGTCTAGGATAGGGTGTAATTGTAAAAGTTTACTTTTCGAATGCACGTTTCCATTCTTAAGTAAGCAATTGACGTCACTGGCGAATTCGATATGTTGCACACTTTTTATAATCAGCTGTTTTGCGCGACGGAGTTCATGTAATGTGAGATAAGGTTGACGGCCTGCCTTTGCAGTAGGTAGTCGTAGTATCCATGCAAAAACGCGTATGATTTTTGCAAAGGAATTCAGTTTGGTAAGTAAATGGTCAACAATGTTTGGTATGGTCATGGTTGTTTTCTGGTGATTTTCCACAACTACTGCGTTAGACTGTCTTATCTCTAGGCTGGTTTCGTAGGTGGTTTGAGGTATGTCATGGTTTTGGTATGATTGAATCCATGATGGCCCCCACCACCACAGATCATGGTTTTTTAATTGTTTGGTTCTTAATCCACGGCTGGCACAGTCAGCTGGATTTTCAATGGTTTTGACATAACTCCATTTTTCTTTTGGTATTATTTTAGTGATAGCTTTGACGCGATTTGAAACGAATGGTTTCCATCTCGCTGGATCTCCTTGGATCCACCCCAACACTGCTGTTGAATCACTCCAGCAGTATACTTCCTGATTATAGGATTCCAAACAAGTCTGAACTTTTTGCATCAGCTGTGATAATAGTTGGGCACCCATTAATTCCAACCTTGGAATTGATATGTCTTTACTAACGGGCACTAATCTTGCCTTTGCTGCGACCAGAGTTACCTCGTTAAAGTTATTTTGGTTGCTGACTTTGCAATATATAACCGCGGCATACGCCTTGTTCGACGCATCACAGAATCCGTGCAATTGCAAGTCATTGTTTTTCGTAATTCCAAGCCATCGTTTTACTTCTATGGTATTGATATCTTTTAATTCTCCCCTTAAGTTTAGCCACTTGGTTTTGATATCGTTTGGTAGTGCGTCATCCCAGTTAAGACTTGATGACCAGACGCTTTGGAATAGCATCTTCATGGTGATAGTTATTGGTGTAAGCCAGCCTAATGGGTCGAATACTTTTGATATGTCGGAGAGTAGTGACCTTTTGGTTGGTTTCGATAATGATACTGGCTCCAGTTTTGAGTCAAAGATGAATTTGTCTTGCTGTGGATTCCATCCAAGACCCAATGTTTTTGTTGAGTCTGTCTGTTTAAATTCGTAGATTTGCTGGTTCCACGAATCTTTTTCTAAGTCAGCTAACAATTTTGGTTCATTGGTGGCCCATTTTCGTAAATTAAAGCCACCCTTGTTGAGTAATTTTATTAGGTCTAATTTAAGCTGTTTCGCTTGTTCCATTGAATGTGCTCCGCCACAGTAGTCATCCATGTAGAAGCACTCTTCTAATGCCTTTGCTGCATCGGAAAAATTTTGTTTTTCCTCGGCAGCTAGTTGTTTTAAGCACATCATAGCCAAAAATGGTGCAGGCTTTGTGCCGTAAGTTATGGTGGTAAGTTGATATGTTTGAATGGGTTGGTAAGGTGAGTCCCTCCATAATATCTTCTGGTACGGCTGATCTTCAGGATGTACCATTATCTGTCGATACATTTTTTCGATATCAGCAGTGTAAACGAACTGATACTGTCTCCATTTTAAAATCAGCTCCTGCAGATCTTGTTGTAGATTGGGACCTCGGTACATGACGTCATTTAAGCTAAGTCCTGATACTGGTCTAGCAGACGCGTTGAAAACAACACGCAACTTAGTAGTGGTTGACTCAGCACGAGTGACGCAGTGGTGTGGTAGGTAGCACTCGGGTTTCGTGTTTGTTGCTGACGGCATCATATGATTTAAATTAGAATACTCGTTCAAAAACTTTGTGTATTCTGTTTTTAATTCTGGATCTTTCTGTAACTTTCTCTCTAAGCTACGAAATTGTGCCAATGCTAATGGTTTAGTGGATCCTATCTGTTCCTTGGTTTCTGGTTTGAACGGCAGTCGGACTTGGTATTTCCCGTTCTCTAGTCTCTCTGTTGTTGCCAGAAAATACTGCAAACATTCATGGTCTTCGGCGGACATATCAATCTGTTGGTTGATGTCTTCATTTTCCCAGAATCTGCGTAGATCTTCCGTGTTATGAAGAACGACATTACACCTATATCGTGGTGCCATTGTCCCACAAAGCAACCATCCTAATTGCGTTTGTTGGGCTATTGGTTGATCTTCGCTATTGCCTCTCAAAAGGCCACCTAAAGCTATCTTGCAGTATACATCTGCTCCAAGCAGTAGGTCCACTGGTCGACTGGTATTAAATTCTGGGTCTGCCAGATTAATGTTTTGTATGTGAGGCCAGGTTGGTTTTATGAATGATTTATTTGGTAAACTTTTAATTAGATTATTCATAATGAGAACCTCACCTTCCAAGGCAAACTCACTATGAATTGATTTGATACGGATGGTTATAACGCCCTTGCAGCTGTTTTCTTTTTCCCCTACGCCGAATATGGTACCTTTGCAAGGCTGTCTGCGTAGTTTCAGAACTTGAGCCGCCTTCTCACTTATTAGAGAAATTTGAGAACCCTGGTCAATCAAAGCTCTCATGGTATGGTATGCGCCATTGTATCCTGGTACTTCCACTAAGGCCGTAGCTAAGAGCGTCTCGGACACGTCATCCCAAGATACAAGGGTCGTTGCTGCTGCTTGTTCATCATTGGTCATGCATGATGTCGCAAGTGTGTGCGCAGCCTTATGGTTCGGTTTTGCTGATGTGTTTGGCCTGATTTTGGTTGATAATGCGTCATGCAATAATAAGTTATGTTTACCGTTGCATTTGCGACATGTTTTATTAGAAAAACAAGGTTTATTTAAATGGTTGAATAGGCAATTCGTGCAGCAGTTTAGATGGTTGACAGTTTTTAATTTTTGCTCATCCGACATTTGCAAAAATTGGGTACACGTCCATAACCCGTGGTCAGCATTACACAATGGGCAGGTTATTGACCGCGACACGTGTAGCGATTTCGTGTGGTTTTTCATGAAATTTTGATTGCTTTTATTTGATGACTGCTGGATATTATTTGCACTATAATATTTCTTCTGGTTTGCTTGATAATTTTGATGGTTTTGTGGTTGGTTAGTCATCTTTTGGTTGTTTGATTCTTGTTTACGCCGCGATACTTCTAAGGCAGTAAACTTGTTTTCCAAGAAATCTAGGAATTCTTGAAGGACTGGTAGCTCCCTGTGATTCTTCACCGACTCGATATATTCAGTGAATGACTCGCTGTCAAGTTTCTGTGCTAACAAAAGTACCAACAGCGGATCCCAAGTGTTGATATCTACTCCTAGGTTCTGAATTGCGTGGAGACATTCTTTGGTCACGTCATGCAGTTTCTTGATCGCCCCGGTGGATTGTTGCTGCATTCTAGGAATGTTTAGCAATATATCTAATTATATATATAATTTCGTATCATTAAGTCAGTGATCGTAAACCAACACCCAAACCGTAACCATTCTAGTATATTACCGAATCCACCAAATTAACCAAATATCAACCAACCCAGAAGTTAGTGCTAAACCACGCAGGTGCTAACTTCTACATGGTCCTTCGAGCTTCAAGGGCCTCGGTTCGCGAAGTACAGTGAAGTGTTTGTGCGCCGGGACCTTGCAACCAGTGTTTTACCAGTTTGTAGTATAGGTATAGTGGAAGTAGGTAGGCAGTGAAGTCAATTTGGAAGAAATTGGGCAGCTGTCGCGTAAGGAGAATATAAGGTCAGACCAAACCATTTTATAACATTTTATTTTCACTTGCGTATTAAATTAACAGTGGAAATAATGGAGCAGTTAGCAGTCAGCCAAACGGAGGTGTACGACTCATTGGTTAAACTATTAACTAACATCAAGAAAGACGGAGCTGAACGAAAAACCATAGATTACTGCAAGCGGAAGCTGGAGATATTAGAAAATTACTGGAGAGAATATCAACGCAACCATAGAAAGTGCTGTGAACTTGCTGAATTTGACCATGTGTATTTTACAAAAAATTGTTTTGATAAGGCAGAGGAAGTCTATTTATCGATCAAGCAGCTAATTACCAAAACCATGGAGCTCTTGCTGTCAAGCCAGCAAGAACCTCAACAGCTGCCGGCAGAGGCAGGGACATCGAAGCAAGTAGGGGATTCGTCTCATTCACAGGCACTGCAACAGCAACGTAGGGATACGTGTGAAGACAGAAAATTAGATGGAATGATCAAAAAGCAGACCATCCACTTTAGAGCTTTCATGAGAACAGTAGCTACCATAGAAATCGATCAACTACAAAACAAGTGGGAGTTCGACGATGCATTGAAGTCACTTCAAAGTCGTTGGGCTATCATCGACAGCCTGCATTGGGAGATAGAAGGTGAAAACGGGGATGAGGATATCTGGTACCAAGAGGAGTTCAACAGATATGAGAAAATGTACACTGATTTGAAGAAAACCATCAACTCTAAAATTTGGTCTGTTTCTCATCGCGACAAAGCCACTCCTCAGATGGATATTCCAACATTCCAAGGCAATTATCACCAATGGACATCATTTAAGGATCTGTTCACAGAAACCATCCACAAAAATCCATCATTATCAAACGCGCAAAAAATGCAGTTTTTAAAGAGCAAAATAACAGGAGAAGCTGTGCGTCTGATTCACCATCATCAGATTAGCACAGAAAATTACGAGGTTTGCTGGGAAATACTAAACCATAGGTATGGCAACAGTAGACTTATCTTCACGTCTCACGTCAACATATTGCTAAACAAGGTGATTATTTATTTGATGTGCAATTAATAATATCCCTTTGTTTTATTTATACATATATTTGATCTTATTGCTTTCTTATTTTCCATTTAAAATCTATAGACGGTAGTATCGCATAATCGTTTTTCACACTTGGGTTGTTTCAAACTACTGTAATACTACACCAACGTACTGTCGAATTACAGTACTGACACACAATTGTTTGCCGCACTACCGTAGTATCGAACTACTGTCGCACAATCGTTTGTCACACCTGCAGCGTGATGTCGACTTGTCGAGCTTCAGCACAAGCACAAGCGTGCTTTCGAACTATGGTGAGTCGCAGTACAGTTTTGTCGCAAAAGCGTTAATCGCACATCCATTTGTCGAGCTCACGTAGTACACTCTGTACTTCGGACCGTCGTCGATATAATATACCTATATAGGTTAGGTACCTACATCATAATTGTGAAAAAAATAATTGAAGCTTTAGCAATAACAGCAACCTTTCATTCTAGATAAGTACACCTAAACTTAATAACCATCGAACTACTAAACATAGGCACAGTATGTATATATATATAATTAATTCCGATTATTTAAAAAAAATTGAGAAGTTTATTTACAAAGAGCTATACAAATACTTAGAAAAAAACAATATTTTGTGTGAACAACAAAAAGGATTTAGACCCAGCATAACAATAAATATGGCGATTTTTGATTTTATGCAGAATGTCATTAATAATGTAGATAAACGAAACCCAGTCTGCGTCATTTTCTGTGACATGACGCAGGCGTTTGATTATGTCCATCATCCTACACTTCTGAAGAAACTCGAAGCTTGTGGTATAAGGGGTAATGTTCTAGACCTGTTTCAGTCTTATTTACATAATAGACGTCAAATAACTGAAATCAATAGAATTAATTTAGCTAATAAACAAGACGAGATATTTAGATCCAACGAGCGAATTGTTAGTTACGGGGTACCGCAGGGGAGTGTGTTGGGTCCTTTGCTATTTATATTATATATTAATGACTTACCGGAATGCATTGACCAACCATTGACCCTATTTGCAGATGACAGTACCGTGACAATACATTCGAAAAGTGTAGATACATACGAAAGGGACATAAATATTTCTTTAAAATCAATAATAAAATGGTTAGACGAAAATAACTTAACAATAAATTTAAGCAAAACAAAGATAATGCATTTTAACCAACGCATTCCAGATAAAAGCAATCTGCATGTGCAATATAATAATGACACAGTTAACGATATAGTAAGTACAAAATTTCTAGGGCCAGAAATAGACAAAAAACTTAATTGGAAACAACACATAGAGTCACTTTGCAAAAAACTAAGCACATCTGCTTACGCTTTACATACTTTGTCGTCTGTTGTAAATCTAGACGCACTCCTGACTGCATACCATGGTTCAGTTGAATGCCACCTACGATACGGCGTTATCTTTTGGGGCAACTCCACTGAAAGAGAATCTGCATACAAAGCACAGAAAAGATGCATAAGGTCCATTTTAAAACTGCAAACAACTGATACCTGAGTGTCATATTTTAAACAGAATAAAATATTAATTTTACCATCCTAAATTCCTAACTATTCCTAACTAATATTATAAATGCAAAAGTAAGTTTATTTGTTTGTTTGTTACCTTTTCACGCCTAAATCACTGAACCGATCATCCTGAAATTTTGCATATACGTTGCCAAGTCTACAGAAACGGACATAGGTTACCTTGTATCCCAAAAAAAAGTACTGTTATAGAGGTATGAGGAACAGGGTGTAAAGCTCATTCATACCTCCATAGAAAAGGGAGGATCCTCCGACCAGACGGGTGTTGTGTCTGGTGGGCAACTGCCCGACGATTGATGTCGGGATGTTGTATATATGCTAGTTGCGCGGTAAACTCTGATTGCGCGATGCAGGATTTGCGTGACGTCAGTATGACGCGTAGCTCGCATGTGGCGATTGTAGATGCCGCTACATCACTCCCCCCCGGAGACCGGAGGTCGATAGTGGGCTGAGTCGTGTATCTTGCGATGCTTGCCAGGGCCAGGTGAGGTTCCGTTGTCGTGTCTGATTTTTCTATAGCGACGAACGCTGGTTTTAGACGGTCGATTGTGATCCGTTGTGACCTTCCTTGTATATCGACGTCAAAGGTTTTCTGGCTTCGTCGGAGTACCTTATATGGGCCTATATATGGTGCTTGAAGTGGTCTTCGTGCAGGGCCTTGCCGGATGAAGACATGTGTCGTTGTGTTTAAATCTTTCGGGATGTAGAAGTTTCTGGCACTTCCGTGCCAAGATGTTGGTTGTGGTGCTAACCTGCTGACTTGGGTGCGGATTCGGTTTGCTATGGATGTCATGTCTGCTTCTTCCTCGAGCCTAGGAGTGAAGAACTGTCCGGGTAAACGCAGTGGTTCACCATAAACCATTTCTGCTGCCGATGCTCCGAGGTCTTCTTTCCAGGCGCTTCGTATGCCTAGCAGGACCCAAGGTAGTATTTCAACCCAGTTTGTTGAGGTGTGGCAGCTGATGGAGGCCTTAAGCTGTCTGTGTAGCCTCTCAACGAGTCCATTTGCTGCAGGGTGGTATGACGTAGTGGTATGGTGTGTTGCACTAACTATCGTGGCCAGTTCTTTGAAGGTGTGTGATAGGAACTGTCCGCCACGGTCAGTTGTAATATGTTCTGGGCAACCAAAGCGCGAAATCCATCCGTTTATTAGGGCTGTAGCACAAGTTTCCGCGGTCATATCTGGTAGAGGGTATGCCTCAGGCCAACGTGTGTAGCGGTCGACTATCGTAAGGCAGTATTTTTGACCAGAGCATAGCGGTAGTGGTCCAATCAAGTCCAGGTGTATGTGATTGAATCTGGCGGTTGGCGGTTTGAAGGCTTCTAGTGGAGCTGAAGTGTGTCTTGTGACCTTGGAACGCTGGCATTGTTGGCATTCTTTAGCCCATTGTCGACAATCTCATCTGATGCCTGGCCAAATAAATCTTTGAGAGACCAGCTTGACAGTGGCCTTAGCACCTGGGTGGCTTAAATTGTGAAGTGCGCCAAAAATTTGTTTGCGAAACGAAGGAGTGATATATGGCCGTGTATGTGATGTTGAGACGTCGCAATATATGTTTAGGCCTGACTCTGGAGTTGTTCGTTTCTCTAATTGCAATGTGGAACCGTTCTTGAGTAAGTCCTGCAACTCAACATCTGTATTCTGTTCGCTGGCGAGCGCTAGGTAGTCCACGGGCATGCCGATTTCGTTAATCCTGGACAGGGCATCAGCAACCACATTCTCTGTTCCACTTATATATCTGATGTCCGTCGTGAATTGGCTGATGTAATCCAAGTAACGGAATTGTCGTGGAGAGCAGTTTTCACGTCGACCGTTGAAGGCATAAGTCAGTGGTTTATGGTCTGTTACGACCGAAAAGGTTCTTGCTTCGACCATAAAACGGAAGTATATTATGGCCTCATAGATGGCCAGTAACTCGCGGTCGTAAGGGCTGTATTTCTTCTGACTCGGACTTAGCTTCCTGGAGAAGAAAGCTAATGGTTTCCACTCGCCGTTCTGTCGTTGCTGTATGACTGCTCCGATTGCTGTGTCTGACGCATCGGTGAATATGCTTAGCTCCGATTGGGGGTCAGGGTGTACCAGGAGTGTAGCTTCTGATAGGCTGTTTTTGCTACGGTTGAAGCTTTCCAGTTGCTCTGGTGTCAAGTTGATTACTTGTGATCCCTTCGCTTTAGGACCTGCGAGTAATTCGTTCAGCTGAGCTTGGATAGTAGCTGCCCTCGGTATCAAACGGCGATAAAAATTTAGCATTCCGAGGAAGCGTCTAAGTTCTTTCACTGTTTTTGGCGGTGGATAGTCTTTTACTGCTTGAATCTTTATGTCCAATGGTTGAATGCCTGCTGCTGAAACTTTGTAGCCCAGGAAGTTGACCTCAGTTTGTCCAAATGTGCACTTGTTGGTGTTAATTAAGATGCCATATTCAGTGAGCCTTTGGAACAAGGTTTTTAAGTGCTGTTGATGCGTGGTGCTGTCGGAGCTGAACACTAATATGTCATCTGCATAACCGAAACAGAAGTCCAATCCACGAAGTACTTCGTCCATAAATCGCTGGAAGGTTTGAGAAGCGTTTCGAAGGCCAAAACTCATAAACGGGAATTCATATAATCCGAATGGTGTGGTTATTGCCGTTTTGGGTATGTCTTCTTTGAATACCGGAATTTGGTTGTACGCTTTAATCAAATCAATTGTTGAGTAGATTGCACTTCCTGTAAGTTGATGCGTGAAATCCTGTATGTGCCTGACGGGGTATCTATCTGGGATTGTGCGGGCGTTTAAGGCTCTATAGTCTCCGCATGGACGCCAACCGTCGTTTTTCTTGCGGGCTAAGTGGAGTGGTGAGGACCATGGACTGTCTGATAATCGTGCGGTGCCAACCTGCAGCATCTCATCAAATTCCTTTTTCGCGACTTTCTGGCGTTCAGGATCCAATCGACGCGGGCGACTGTATACTGGTGGTCCAGGAGTTGTGCGTATGTGATGGACGGTTGAGTGCTTGATGATGGTGGTTTGTCCCGCTGGTCGAGTGATATCCGGGTACTCCCTCAGTATGTGGTGGTAGACTGATTTATCGACTATCGTGCGGACGGATGTAATTGATTCTGTGGTGGTCTGTTGAGGTGCAGAGATAGTCAGTGCTGTGATTCCATCCACCAGACGTTGATTGCGGCAATCGATTAGTAGGTTGTAATAGCCTAAGAAATCGATGCCTATAATGGGTTTGGAGACGTCTGCTACGATGAATCGCCAGGTGAAAGCACGTCGAAGTCCCAAATCCAATGTGAGAGGTAGGTCGCCGTATGTAGTAATAACTGATCCGTTGGCTGCGAAAAGCTCGTATTTTGTTTTTACACGACGCTCCTGTACAGCGGATCGCGGAAAAACGCACAGGTCTGAACCCGTGTCGATAAGGTACTGCACCTTGGTTTTGCGGTCCGTAATGAACAGGCGGCTGGTAACAGATAGGCAGTCTTGTGCCGCCACTAATGGCTGCCTGGATTGTTTTCCGACTTCTTATGGTGGGAACAGGGTTGGTTGCATTTACGCGCTCGCTCTCCAAAGCGGTAGTGGTACCAGCAGTAGGGGTGATTTTTGGCGCGTGAATTTGAACGTGACCGTCTGTTGTAGTCCTCTCTGCCTCTGGAATGCGAGCGTGAGCGGCTGTGGAGTTCTGTGCTCATGGTTTCTAGTCGTCGGCTTAGTTCTGCCACCGTGCGTGTAAGTTGTTCGATGGCGTTATCTGCTGCCGTTGTAGGTGTAGATGTGCTAGCTACTTGAATGGGTGCTGGGCTGGTGAGTAAAATGGTCGCTGGAACAACGTCGTTGACACGGTCTGCCAGTTCGGCCAGGTCTTCCAGTGTCATCTTTGCCTGTTGAGCAGCGATGCATGTTTGCAGGTGTGTAGGAAGTCGACTAGCCCAGATTGTCCGAATAAATTCTTTTGGGACATTATCTCCAGCCAGGTGTTGCAGGTGCCGAAGGAATTGTGTGGGTTTTCTGTCCCCAATTTCTTCGTGCATAAGCAGCTGTTTTATTTTACGCTCTTGAGATGCTGACAATCGGTGTTTTAATTCTGACTTCAACGTCTCGTATTTGCTGGTGCTTGGCGGGTTTACTATCAGGTCTCTGACCTCTGCTGAGTGTTGTGGCTCCAGCTGTGCGAGGACGTAATAAAATTTCGTCGCGTCCGCTGTAATGTTGGACAGAATGAATTGTCCCTCTAGTTGAGCGAACCATAATTCAGGGTCACTTGGGTTGAACGGGGGTGTCCTCACTCCGACTCGGTTCGTTTCTCCCAGCAGGACGTCTTTCGTGGTTGCTTGCGGAACTTTATCAACCATTTTGTAGGTGTTCTTGCACGTTCGGGGTCACCAGTGAAGTGATTTGTTTGTACACTTCGTAACTTGGGAGTTAAGAGCAGTGTCAGCAATGATACACGAGTCGAGTTACGTAGAAGAATGTATTTAAAAATCAATTAGCACGGTTTATATACGCAAAAACGAATTAATAATAATAATGGGTCAGTCCATTTTTCTATAAACAGTTCGGACTTGACCGTGTCTTAATGAGGGGGCGTCAACCTAATACAAAGGAATAATGTCGGCCATCTTGCGCGCGCGCCGCTCGGACAAAGGATGACGACGTGGAGGCGTGGTCTAATTCCTTATCTTTGCCGATCACCTCATGTGACGTAGGCAGTCATACGGTCGCTGTGCTGCGTTGAGTCGTGTGCGAGTACTTGCCTACTCGCTACACTGTTCCCTAGGAAAACACCTATAACGTTCTTATGATAATAGATGGCGCCACGTGTCTTTCGAATGATGATTGAATTATATTATTATGGAAACTTTAGTGTTGTGTTAGGAGCTTTTTTATTTAAGTACCTAATTTATTTTGCGAGTCTAGAGTGTCGATAGACTGGTTTTTCATCCTCCTAACTATAATTCCTCGAACAACCCGAATTGATTGCCAAATTCTAAATTAACGCGAGCGAAGCCGCGGGCAAAAGCTAGTGCATATATATTTTAGAAATGGCAGTGTTTGTAAAATCAAACCCTGATCGTTTTGATTGTATAGCTGACTTATTTCCACGAAATAGGCGTGATAATAGTAGGCTATATCTCCCTAGTGCGAGAACGACTTTAATGCGCAAAAGTGTCTGCCACATGGCGCCAGTCATTTATAATAAATTACCGAGGAGTTGGAAATAATTAAACTTGACGTTATTTAAAAGAAAACTTCGAAATTTTTTAGTAGACAAAGCTTATTATAGTGTGACGGAATTTCTAATGGTTAAAGAAATTTCTTTATTACTTCTATAATGATTAGACATTGAAAATATGACATTTAATTTTAATTTAATTCCAATTTAAAATAAGTTGACTGTTGTGTATAATGTAAATTACTATTGAAGCACTTCATAATTAAATTGTAATTATAGTTAATCAATCTTTATTATTGTCATTGTATAACTTTATTATTATCAAATCAAATCAAATCATTTATTTTTTGCCAACATGGGTAGGGGTATAGATGTTATACATGTTTGGATAATGTTCTCCATGCTCTGCTGTCATTTGGGCATGCAAAATTTTACACATAAATTAACAACCAACATTATGTACTTAGTATTTCTCGTGTACTTTTACTTTTGCATGCCTTCTGGTGAAATATGGCTGTTGCTAATTATATGTTTTATGTCATCGTGTTTTGTGCCCATATTTGCGAAATAAATATCTTATCTATGACTGTGACAGGTATGTACGTAAGTGAATCATCAGTTTATCCAACATAATAACTTAACGATTAAATATAACGAGCTTTCTCTTTTATTAATTAAATAATACCAACCCAACTAGATATGATCCTAACTCAAACTCAACTCAAACTCAAAGCATTTATTTCAATTAAACCATTTACAGGCACTTTTGAATTGTCAAAGAGTCGGTCAGTTAGTCAGAAAGTTGAAGCTAGTTGCCCATTCCAAAACGTAGATCTCTAAAAAATCTGACATGTTTACTTTTGTCGTAACTTACTACATTTTATTAGAATTCACTCAAATTGTACGAAAAGGCGATAGAAAACGGTGGGCCTAAATGCAATAAGTTGAAATATGATAAAAAAAATGGCATATTTTTTTATCTTAGAATATCAAAAATCTGCTCAATCCTCTGGAAGCGGATAAATCTGAGTTTTCGTGAGATTATCGATTACACACAACTAATTGTGTAAGTAATCGATAATCTAATCCAAAATATGCTGTAAGCTGTATAGCGAATCGCTTTCAGCTAAGTTTCAGCCCCTACAGCTTGGTTTTGGCTCGAAAGGGGGCTGTGAGGCTGCCGTACATGCCCTTTCCACCTTTTTAAACTCCAACAGAGGTGAGGTCATCCTCAAGGTTGATGTGAAGAATGCCTTTAACTCTGTAAACAGGGACACTTTGTTGGCTGAAGTCAAAAAGGAACTACCCGAAATTTATGGTTTTTTGTGGCAATGTTACAGGTACCCTTCCAAATTATTATACAAGGACAATGTTTTGGAATCTGCAGTAGGATGCCAACAAGGTGACCCTCTTGGGCCTGTGATTTTCAGCTTGGCTATTCATCCAATTATCCAAAAATTAAATTCTAAATTTAACGTGTGGTATTTAGATGATGGAACGCTAGGAGGTGATGTAGACACTGTTTTGAAAGACCTTCAATTGCTCAAACAGCAATTTAAATCTATTGGCTTGGACCTAAACCCCTCAAAATGTGAAATTTACCTTTCTGACATTACCGACAGAGAACTGACCATAGAGAAATTTAATGCAATAGCTCCACAAATCAAAATTCTAGAAAAAAGTTCACTGCACCTCCTAGGGTCCCCAATTTTAGAAGACAGCTTTTCTCCTTTCATCGACAAAAAATCAAAAACTTCAACGAAATTTCGGACAGACTTTCCAAAATTAATTTACATTCGGCATTCACCCTGATTAGATATTGTTGTTTTGGCCCAAATTTTATATATTTTCTACGTTCTTCCCCTTTATGGAAGCAGCCACATCTTTTAGACAAAATTGACCAAATTATTCGCAGCACAGTAACATCCATTTTAAACGTGGCCTTGGACGACCGAGCGTGGCTTCAAGCCACACTACCCATCCGATTTGGTGGCCTCGGCGTCCGCAAAATTACCAGTATTAGCTTACCGGCGTTCCTGTCCTCTGTCCACAGCACCGAAAAGTTAACCAGGAAAATTTTAGCCCCCTCCCTGGTTGACTTTGAAGTGCCGTGCTTGACTGATGCGGTGAACGCCTGGACAGCGGCTTGCCCAGATACAGATCGGCCCGTAAACCCATCTTCCCAGAGACAATGGGATGAGCCGCTCTGCAGGTTGGTACGGAATAAACTTTTCAATACGTCCTCCAATACTGCTGAGCGTGCCCGTCTGCTGGCTGTGGGAGAATGGGAGTCAGGCCTCTGGCTTCAGGCGCTTCCATCACCTAACATAGGCACTATGTTGGGTGACACCACTTTCCGGCTCGCTACTTGTCTCCGTCTGGGCGCTCCTTGCGGGGCTCCGCATCGCTGCCAGTGCGGTGAAGCTGTCGACTGCCTCGGACACCATGGCCTATCTTGCAGTAAGAGTGCAGGCCGGATAGCACGACACGCCAGCATTAATGACATAATCCGCCGTGCTCTTGCCACCGCCGGGGTGCCAGCTATTTTAGAACCCAACGGCTTGGCACGCGACGATGGGAAGAGACCAGACGGAATGACCATAATGCCCTGGAAGTTAGGCAGGCCTTTGGTGTGGGATGCAACGTGTGTCGACACCCTTGCGCCATCCCATCTTCCTAGCACGGCGGGCTGTGCTGGGGCGGCTGCTGCAAGTGCGGAAAACCTCAAACGGCGAAAATATTCGAATCTTATTGGGAGTTATATGTTCGAGCCGTTTGGGGTTGAAACACTAGGGCCGTGGGGTCCGAGTGCCCACTTGGTTTTTGGAGACATCGCTAAGCGGTTGGTCGACTTTTCACGTGACCAGAGGGCTGGCCTATTTTTTGGCCAAAGAATCAGTATCGCCATACAACGTGGCAATGCTGCCAGCCTTTTGGGCACTTTTCCTGTCGACAGCGATGCGGATGAATTTTTTGATGCCCTATGATTCTTTTCCTTCTTTCTTTTTTATTTTTATTTATTGTTATTTAGTTGTACATAATATTAATATTATTTGTAGATTATGTAAGATATATTTTATGTAAATAATTATCCATCGATAATCTTTGTTGGGGTTTTCTCGTCGTTGACGGATACCCCGGTAGTTGTTCTAGGTAGTCAGTTAAATTACACCAAACCACTGTTAAGTTAAATAAGTAGTTTATTTTATAGAACAGTAAAGTTCCGTTCGTTTAGTAATCTGAGCCGCACCTCACCGCGTGACGGAGTTTTTGTTACGACTGAATTTGGTTATTATTCGTTTCTTACGCATAAACGTATTTTTTGCTGTATGAGCATTATTGGCTCGTACATGCTCCCGAGGGAAAGATTTACGTACTCAGATTACCAAACTTGTGTTACAAATTATATATACATAGGTATAAAAATGTTATAAAACTAACAAAAGCAATCAAAACAATAAGAAGGAATAAATTCCAAATAATTCATCATATTTTGAATCTTGTTCCAATTGCTGGTTGCGGCGGACGGTAGTCCTCTGACTGTCCACCACGTATTTTAGCGTAGACAGGAATCTCCTTTAGTTCGATATCTTCTGTCCTCTCTCGAGTCTTGTTCATGATGGTAGGGCTCTTGTTACGCGCCTGAAGATATCTTCTTATTCGCCAAACTATTATAGCGGCGACGATTCCTCCCACCAGCACAGTGCTTATAGCGTAGTTGCCAATGTCGTGGACACTTAGGTCGTTAGGTAGGTTCTCTCGTCCCTTTTGTGCAATTATCTGTTCATCTAGTAATCTGTGTTCATTAGATAAGTTTAGTTCCGGAAGTACAATCTTTGTATTTCTGAACGTATTCCACATATCATTTGGTGAGTCAATAGTAGGTACCTCCAAGGTAATTCCAGTATTGATACTGCTACTATAAACATTATGTGAATAAATTGTAGCGTCGTTGTGCTGAAGTATGCAATCCTGACCTAGGGCAAGGAGGCCCGCCTTTGCTAAAGTTGTTGTTGTAATTCGATTTTCACATACGATGCGAGTCGTACACTCATTGATGCAATTATACAGCCATATGTTTGGTCTCTGTAATTTTATCCATTGGTCAGAGCATTCTTGTGGTACCCAATCACATGTAATGTTATTTACATTTTGGCTTAGTATTTTTGCTTCGCAGGATGCCGTGACTCCATACAAGTTGCTGATAGTCGTAGAGGCGTGGCAAATGTGATTGTCCGCCGTCGTTGTTGTACATTGCTGAAGATCGACCTCTTCCATCTGTATGTAGGTATTCTTTACGAAATTGACTCCAATATATTGTGTTGTTGTCTCTATCGCCTGACATTGTTTAGTAGTTTGCTGTCTAGGTATAGCTATATTGTGATACAGTGTGTACTCGTCATCGCTTAGTAACGGGATATGTAATTCGAAGAGTAGGTACTGTTCGGTAAGCCGGGCTTTTACATAAATAATTTTGTAAATATTTTTAATGTTAGCTCCATTAATGTTTTTGATTGGTAACGTTAATCTCTTCGGTATAAGACCGGCAATGTAATGGAGTTGTTCAGATAGCTGCTCTGGTGTGAATAATTTCATATCGAGATTGCCTCTGTAGATATCTGTCAATGCACTTAGGAGCATTTCTTGGTTTCTTCTCAGTACTGAGATAAGTGAACTAGCAGTTAACGCCCCAGCGTTGACGTCATTCATTGTTTTCATTACTTGAAATCTGTTTTCTATCACTGCTGTATTATATTTAGTTTCGTTCATGAATTGTTGAATTACCTCCAGTTGCGTCTTTACAAAGTCTTCATTTTTCTTAATGACGTTGTTTTCTGCCTCGATAATCAGTGTCTGATTTCTTATCAGCTGTAATAGATATTGTTCATTCGTTTTGATCCTTTTTATGTCCTGAGCGTATTTTTCGGCGAAATCGCTGTCAAGGACACCGAACAGGGCGCGTGCAAGATTTCCTACGCCGTTGACATAGCCACGTCGCCTTCTTTGTTGATGTTGAGACCGTAGTAATATGTTATACTCGTTCAGCTGGTTCATTTCGAACTTGAGTTGTTGTGTCGTAGAGTGACATGGCTCGTTAGGCATCGTGTCGCATAGTTGAGCTATATGATTCACGAATTTCTCTACGTTTGTCGTACTTTGCCAGAATGTTGTTAAATTATAGTATACTAGAAGTTTCCATTCATCGTGAATAAGTTGGATATTCCCGACTGGGTCAAAGTAAACTGGTTGTTTTTCAGCTAATCGAGTTATTTTAAAATGTTGCAGGGGTGATGCTAGTCCACATGATAGCGTTGTAAATGCTACTAGTAACACCATAAGCAAGCTGTTTACCCTTTTTTGGGTTTTATTGGTCCCTTTCTTTTGCTTGCCGTGCTCGGATTCTTGACTTACTTCATGTGAATCAGTGTTTCCGCATGCCTCGTTTATAGGTAGCGGGGCTAGTTTAGTTATGGGTCTTTTTAGTACCCCATTTTGTGTCTTGAGCGTGACTACTCGTACTAAGTTATCGCTGCCTGGGTGCAGTTCTACTACGCGTCCCATAGCCCATCTGCTTGGGGGTAGATTACTGTCCCTGACGAGGACTAGTTGCCCCTTCTGTATGTTTCCTTTAGTTTGTTGCCATTTGTTTCGGTTTTGTAATGAATGAAGGTATTCCTTCGACCAGCGGTCCCAATAGTGTCGACGCATGAGCTCAATGAGTTTCCAGTTGTTTCTGATGTCTAAAGCTTTTGTTTCTTCAGGTTCGTTGAGTGGTAGTGTTAGTGTTGGACTCCCCGTGAGAAAGTGACCCGGGGTGAGGTATTCCAAATCTTCAACATCCTCCGATAATGGACACAGCGGTCTGCTGTTCATACACGCTTCGATTTGTGTAAGAAGCGTTGCAAATTGTTCATAGGTAAGCTTCTGTTGTCCGATTACTCGTTTTAGGTGTGCTTTCATGGAACGTACAGCAGCTTCCCATAAGCCTCCTGCTGATGGCCAGGATGGAGTGTTGAAGTGCCACTCGATTTGAAGTTCGTGGATCTCTTTGAAGAACTCTGCTGATAGCATTGTTTTAAATAGTTGGAACTCTTCTTTTAAGGCTCTTGCGGCTCCGACGAAGTTGGTTCCGTTATCAGAGTAGATATGTTTTGGGGTGCCTTTTCTGGCACACATTCTTTTTAGTGCTGCGATGAAGGTTTGCGTTGATAGGTCCGAAACAAGTTCGATATGTACTGCTTTAGTGCACATACATATGAATATGGCTATGTAGCCTTTGCAGGTTTTTATCCCGCGGCCCTTGTTTATCTTTACATCCACATGGCCTGTAAAATCGATGCCGGTGTGTGAAAACGGCCTCGATGGAGTGATCCTTATTTTAGGAAGGTTGCCCATCAACTGCTCAGGTTGGTTTGTTGCGTATCGACGGCATCGAATGCATTGTCGCAGTATTTTCTTGACGGTTCGATTGCCGCTGATAATCCAGTAATTGTTTCTAGTGTCAGCTAGTGTTAGTCTTGCTCCACCGTGTAAGGTTCGTTGATGCGCCTTTTCAACAATTAGTTGGGTTAGTCTTCCTTCTCCTGGTACGAGGATGGGGTGTTTCGTTTCCACTGGCAAGTTTGAGTGGTTTAGACGTCCTCCAACACGTAAAACGCCATAAGTGTCCAAATATGGATTAAGTTTCAAAATGGTGCTTCTGTTGAGGAGTTTTCCACCTTTGTTGAGGGAATTTATTTCATTTTCGAAATAATTCCGTTGCACTGATTTGATAATTATTAATAGTGCGTTGTTTATGTCATTCAAGTTCAGGTCATGGCACTCAGTTGACCTTCTTTTGTTTCGTAATGCATCAGCGAAACGTATCACCAAGGCGAGTATTCTTGTAATACGATCGATGTTGCTATGTCGCTCAAGTAATGAATCGATTAATTCATTTTTAATAGACGTGGATTCCGTACTATTAATCGTGTTACAACAGTTTGTTAGGAAGCCCTCGTTTGTGTTATAAGTTTCTTTTGAGATAAGGGCTTGTTTTTCTTGCTCCTTAAGCCATTTAGGACCTTCCCACCACAGGGTAAAGATGACCAGTTTTTGCGGTGGAAGTCCTCTTGTTGCACAGTCGGCAGGGTTTTCGTTCGTCTTCACGTAACCCCAGTTTATCGCAGGCACGATGTTTAGTATTTGTGCGGTTCTATTGGTTACATACTTTTCGTATTTAGTTTGACTTCCCTGAAGCCATGCTAGAACGACTTTAGAATCGGTCCAGCAGGTAATCCTTAGAGCGTAATCTTCAAGGATCTTAGTTATCCTTTGTAGGAGTTTCGCTAGCAAAACTGCAGCGCACAATTCCAACCTCGGTATAGTAGTTTTCTTTTTGATTGGTGCTACCTTAGTTTTTGCTGCGAGTAGTGTAATTTCGTACGCGCCGGTGGATGACGTAGTTCGGCTATAGATAACGCATGCGTAGGCTTTCTCGCTCGCGTCACAGAAGGCTTGCAATTCGATCGCCCTGTTGTTTTCGTTTTTTATCCATCTTGGTAAACTTATGTATTTTATGTTTGGCAGATCAGATTTAATTAGAGAGGGCGCTACTGTGCGTAAGCTAACATCGGCTCCACGTATTTATCTCATTTAAAAATAGTTAAAGTGATAAAATTACAAGTTAAAGTAGCTTGAGTTCTTACAAACTGTAAGCATCAGTGATTACAATAAAAGTACGCAAGAAATACACGAAGACATCAAAGGAAAATCATAATTACCAAGTGCCACACGGATCAACGAACATAATTCAAATTGTAAACAAATATCAGCTGTCCAACTAGCAGAACCCGTTTTGTTTTGTTTACAATCAGGAAAGTTTTGATGGTTGAAGCACTAAAAAGGTACGAGAGTGATTAATAAGGAAAACAATAATAAAAATATCATCTATAACGATTACTAAAAACTGCCAGTCATCTTGGTTTGATTCCTTACATCAGCGCCATCTATCTTCTTGTGGCGGAACCAGTACATAGTATCGAACCCAGTTCATTTATCGAATCCATCGAACCACTGATGCTTAGTAACACTATCGCCCACTAGAGGCCAGCACCAGTATCAGCATAAAGGATTGTTATACGAAATGGCACAAAATTCGCACACTTGCGCAGGTTGTACTCAAGATCTTCTAAATAAACTGCATCTCGTTTGTACACTATGCAACAAAGACTATGATCTAGAGTGTGCGAACGTCTCCATAAACCATTTTAATAAGATAATGACTCCAGATCATAAAAAAATATGGAAATGTCAAGATTGCCGATGCAAAATGCCCAAAACAGGAAATACCAATACTCCTATACGACCACAGACATCCATAATAAGCCAACGAATAACTCCACCCAGCGAAGAAAACAACGTAACAATTCGGAGGAAAACCTATCCCAACAATGATTCCACCACATTTGAGAACCTGACTTTATTGGGCGATACGATGTGCTCAGAAGAAGGAACCACCCCAAACATCAACACACAAGCTGAACTGTCACTACACAACCTAAGCGAGATCATTATGAAGCGTCTGAAAGAGAATAATGAAGCAATAATAACCGACCTGCGTAGCACCATACAAACGGAAATAAACAAAGCTATTACGAAACTTGTGGATGACTTCGAACAAAAAACCAGCTTTTTATCAAAACAAAACGAACTAAGAACACAGGACATTGAGGAGATTAACACCAAAATAGAAAACTTACTGAAAGAGAACGAAAAACTAAAACAAGAAATATCGGAAATAAAATCATTATCCACATCCCCTGTAATCCAATGTATTGAAAGTAATTGCAAGAAGATAGTCATCTACGGCCTTACTGAATACTATAAAGAGCCTGAAAACGACCTGCATAACCGAGTCATTGAAATGTTTCGCGATATTCTACAAGTGGACCTGATGGGTTACGTGGAGAATATGTACAGATTAGGCAAAAAAAACACTAATACCCGACCACTAGTAATAGAATTAATAAGTAAAAGAATGGCAAAATACATCAAAAACAACAGTCACTATTTTCAAGGAACAGGATTATCTATATCTGAATTTTTGGACGAGAATTCACGTAAGAAAAGACAACAAATGCGAGAGGAAATGATAAAGGCAAGAAAGGAAGGCTTGCATGCAGTAATAAGAAATAATCAATTGTATGTGGAAGGAAAAGCTTTCATTTTAAAAGATGAAACACATAAAAATCAACCAAACTTGAAGATTAGGTCCTTTTTCCATCAAATCGTTTAGGCTGTGCCCGGAGTCTGTTTTCATTGATGCATTAAAAACAGCTCGTAATTTGGTTGTTGTTGAACCTTCCCTTACTACGCCATGGTGTGGTAGGTAGGCTTGTACTCTACTATTGGATTCTGTCACTGGTTTCATGTGACCTAATTTAATGTATTCACGGATGAATTCTTTGTATAGTTTGGCAAAGTGTTCTTGCCTCGCCATTTTCTTTTCTAAATGAAGATATTGTGCTGTAGCTTGAGGTTTGGAGTTACCAAGTTTTTGTTCATAGTTAGCGTTCATCGGCATCTTCACCACATAACGCCCGCTGCTTAATCGCTCTGTTGTTTCTGTATAATATTTTTCACAGAATTCGTTTGTCATTGTATTTTCGGGTTCCGAAGGGATATCTTCTATCTCCCAAAATTTTGTTAGGTTGTCTAGCTCTGTTAGAGTAACTAGACAGTTAAACTGCTTTGTAGCACCGCACAGTATCCAGCCCAACTTTGTATGTTGCGCTACTGGCGAGTCATTGTTATGTTTGATTATTCCTCCTAAGATCACATCGGAGTAAACATCAGCACCAAGCAGTAAATCGATGGGCCCAGAGATGTTGTAGTCTGGATCAGCCAACTTGATATTATGAAGGTGCGTCCAGTTTTCGGTGTTGATCGTTGAGTTAGGCAGATTGTTGATGAGTTTACTCATCACTAACGCATCGGTTTGGAATGTATATTCAGAGTGGATAGACTTGCACTCTAATTTTATCATTCCTTTACTCTTGCCCATTATAGTGCCAACGCCAGTGACCGCAGCGTTCATTTTGATTCGGGGTAAATTCAACCGTTGAGCAGCATTTTCTGTGACCAAGGATACTTGAGAACCTTGATCCATTAACGCCCGAAGGATGACGTAATCTCCTTCCTTGTTCTTGACTCTTAGTTGAAGAGTCGTTAAGAGTATCTCTTGTTCACCGTTAATGTGATTAGATGTTCGCTCAGCCATCGTTGATGTGGTCGGCTTTGATTGTTGCCCTTTCAGATTATCATCATGGAGAAGGGAATGATGTTTGAAGTTACACGTGCGGCATGTTTTCGTTGAATTGCATTTATTTCCGCCGTGACTAAACAAACAATTTTTGCATAAGTTCAGGTTACTTGTTGTTTGGTTTCGCGTTGCGACATCCATGTTCAAAAATGTAGAACACTGCCTCAGCGTGTGTTCGTTTTTGCAGAGTGGACATTTCCTCAGCGTTGCATGAAAGGTTTTTGTCCACTTTTCTGACTCTTTAAAGTTCGTTGACTTGTTGTTATAATTTTTATGTTGGTTAAACGTTGAATAATTTTGTTTTCCGCCGATCTTTTTGTTGTTGCGGGATGTTTCCAGCGTTATAAACTGCAGTTCTAGGAACTCCATAAACTCCTCTAAGTCTGGGAGCTCTCTTGAATGTTTCATCGTTTTGATGTAGTCACCGTACGTGATGTCATCCAATTTGGAAGATAGTAAGTACACGATAAGTGGACCCCATACTGGAATATTGATGTTAATATTTTCCAGGCCGTTTAAACACTCTTTCGTAGTGTCATACAGCTTCTTCATGTTAGTTGAGTTTGGTTTTTCGATGGATGATTGATTGAGAAGTAAGTCTATGTATGAGGTGAAAAGTAATCGCTTGTTGTCGTAGCGGTGCTGAATAATGTCTAGACACGAGTCATAATTCTCAGCACTCACAGGAAGGTGCTTGATTAATTTTTCCGCTTCTCCTTTCAATTTTGATTTTAGGAACTTCATTTTCTGCGTTTTGTTCAGCGTTGGATTGTTATGAATCATCTCAAAGAATAAATCCCTGAAGGAGATCCAATTGTTGAAAGTTCCGTTGAACTCCGGTAATTCCATACGCGGTGTTGTTTTTTCGTAGTGGGACGTTTCAAAGATTTTTCTATTTAGCTCTTCCTTTAGGTTATCGTAGACTTGCTCCCAATGGTCGAATTTTGCTTCATAGTCCTTGTCGTTCCCTTGCAGTAAGTAGCTTAGTTTCCAATGAATCTTGTCGATTGATTCCCATTTAGATCGTAGTATGTTGACTTGATCTTGGAGTTGCCACTTCTCTTTCATGTCTTCCATGTTAGTTTTGGAGACCGCTCGCTTCAAGGCGTTGAAGTTACACATTTGATTACGTAACAGCGTTGATAGGTGCTTGTCCGTTTCATCTCCGATTTGTTGGTATACTCCAGTTGTATCAAATTGCGGTGTTCCAGGAGTTTCTAGTATTTTCGGTTTTGATATACCCGAAAATCCAGGTTCGTTTTTCAACTTGTTTAGTATTTGGTTCATAGATTGCATTGTTTCATCAAACATGCTTCTTGTTATGATGAAAATGTCTTGCTTGAAGTAGTCATGTTCTCTTTGTTTAGACTCATACTTTTTCAAGATTTCATGATTCGATCGAAATTCATCCCATAGGGATTGTAAAGCTTCGATGCGCTTGTTAAGGTAGTCTATGGTTTTTCTACTCACAGCATCCTTTTTGTAGTTAGTTTGAAGAGTTTTGATTCTCTCGTAGCTGCTTTGCTGCTTATTTATAAGTTCCACAAATTCAGGGTAGTCTTCTGTCGACATTGTTTATGCCTTATGGCTGTTAATGGTTGGCGTGTAGGTAGTGTGTACTCACGAAGATTTCGGAGCTGAAGTAATCGCAGTGGACGTTATACCCGCTGATTATTTCTTGTTGGTTGCGGCAGACGTGATCTCCGCTGTAGTAACCGCCGTGAACGTTATCCTCGGCGATTATTTCTTGGTATGTAATTTGTAGCAGTAGATGTGATCTCTGCTGGTTCGTTAGTGGCAGGCACTCAGTGTAGCTCACCCTCCTTTACGTCATGTGCAACGTCTCAATGCTACTGGTTAGACCCGCTTGTGGGAAGCCAACAGCACCGATTTGCTAACGTAACTGGGATATACCACACAAGCACTCTGCTGATGAGGAGACACGACGACTCACAATATGATTTGCCGTGACATCCGGCTCGAAGGACCAAAAGATGTTGGGGTTTTCTCGTCGTTGACGGATACCCCGGTAGTTGTTCTAGGTAGTCAGTTAAATTACACCAAACCACTGTTAAGTTAAATAAGTAGTTTATTTTATAGAACAGTAAAGTTACGTTCGTTTAGTAATCTGAGCCGCACCTCACCGCGTGACGGAGTTTTTGTTACGACTGAATTTGGTTATTATTCGTTTCTTACGCATAAACGTATTTTTTGCTGTATGAGCATTATTGGCTCGTACAATCTTAATAATTCTACTACTATGTCTAGTGTCTATGGTAGGACTAGGGTAGACCTAGTCCTACCATAGACACTAGACATAGTAGTGCGAAGTAACATCAATTAAGTCATAACATCAAAGAAGTAGAATTAACTCAAAGTAATTAAATGCACAATATATACTTATATACAATATAGTGCATCTAATTACAGTCATATTAATAAATAAAATATCAATGAATTAATGAAAAACCAAATACCTATGACTTCTAAGTGATTGACGTTCATTCACATGACTGTAAATGATAAATGATTTTATTTCTTAGGTTTGTACAAACGCTTTTACATGACAATCATATTTTAAAAACTAGATGAAGTTTGAGGTTTCCTATCCGACTACTCTGAGAAGAAAGACCGAAAAAAACTCAGAGGTCACAATTTCTTTTGAAGTCCAGATATATGGGGGGGGGGGTCTGGATTTATGCTTTCGCGGTTGCACAACGACAAGCTTTGATTTGCTTTGCTTAATAATAATAATAATAAAAACACAAATAATAATAAATAAACACGCTTACCTCGTTTGCCCATGCATAATAAAAATAGGGCGCTGGTGGCGGTCCTGGATGCGCAGTTGTCAAATTATTTTGATGACTGCGTAGACCTCGCCGATACTCATTCGATTCTGTACTGCGGGGCTGTAGCGGCATGCCGTGTAGCTCACGTTAAATTTGCTATTGATTCTAGAGCTACACGACCGAAACCAGCCGTACCAGCTTGGCAGTTCAGAATTGAACGCCGTATTGGTGGGGCCAGAACGCTCATCGGCAAACTAATCTGCTTCAGGGAGGGCAATACTCGCCCTAGAGTGATGCGCTTTGTGAGACGCGCGTTCGCAGGGACTAATATCAGCCCTCAGGACTATATGTCCTGTGTCACAGAGCGCATCGACTTCCTGAAGCAGAAAGTGTATGCATGGGCGAACCGTATTCGTAGGTATAAGCGGCGAGTGGAGCGATACACTCAGAATCGCACCTTCCAACGCGATCAAAGGTGGGTTTATAGGGGTTGGGAGCGACCGGTTCAAGATGTGGCTGACACGTGCCTACCAGATGATGATGCCATGTGTTCTTTCTGGCGCAATATCTGGTCGGTGCCTGTCAGTCACACCGAAGGCGATTGGGCTCGGAAAGTCGAGCGAGCCTGCGATCCAATACCAGAAATGGGGGCTATTAGCATCTGCCCCCAAGATGTAACTCGTGCAGTCCGTCCGCTGCCTAACTGGAAGTCTCCAGGGCCGGACGGACTGCAAAACTTTTGGATTAAATGGTTCGTAAGGTCGCACGCTCGCTTGGCGGCTCAGTACCAGACTGCTTTGGAGTCTGGTTCGCTACCCCAGTTCCTAACCACAGGAGTTACCCACCTGCTCCATAAATCAGATAGCACTGCGGAACCCAAAAATTATAGACCGATCACGTGTTTACCGACGGTCTATAAAGTTCTTACATCCATTTTGAGGGCTAAAATTAACAAACATATAGACACCAACTCTATCATGTCTCCTTCTCAAAATGGATGTAGGAACGGGTCCCGTGGTACTAAGGAGCTACTCCTCATTGATATGACCATTAGCCAACAAGTTCGTCGTTCCCGAAAGGATCTGTCGACATGTTGGATAGATTACAAGAAGGCCTATGACTCGGTGCCACATACATGGCTTATGAGGGTGCTGGAGTTGTATAAAGTAGATGCAACTCTGCGCACCTTCCTGATGTCATGTATGGGGCAATGGAGAACGGTCCTTCACTATCCAGGATGTCGAAATATCCAGAGGAATAGCGAACCGATAAGGATCGAGCGAGGCATATTTCAGGGTGATAGTTTGAGTCCGCTTTGGTTCTGCTTAGCCTTGAATCCTCTAAGCACACTGCTGGAAGATTCAGGTCTAGGCTATCGGCTGAGGAGAGGTGGTCAGGTTATATCTCACCTCCTTTACATGGATGACCTAAAACTCTTTGCCCCCAACAATTTGCAACTGATGGAGCTACTGAAAGTAACTGAAATGTTCAGTAGTGCCATCAGAATGGAATTTGGTGTGGACAAATGTGCGGTCATGCATGTAAAGCGAGGGGAGATTGTGGAATCCGTCGGAACCCAACTCTCGGATTCCATAAACCTTAGAACCCTCTCTGCATCCGAAACCTATAAGTATTTGGGTATGTCGGAAGCATTGGGCATCAACGGTACTGACATGAAGCAATCGTTAAGGGAACGCTTCTTTGGCCGCCTGAAAAAAGTATTTAATAGTCTTCTATCAGGCGGAAACAAGGTACGCGCCTTTAACGGTTGGGTCATGCCGGTTTTGATGTACTCTTTTGGCATACTCAAATGGACTCAGACCGAACTCGACGCCCTGGATAGGAAGGTCCGTACACTGCTGACTGCAAATCGAATGCATCACCCACGGTCATCGGTAATGAGGCTGTATATCCCGCGAAAATGTGGAGGTCGAGGCTTTTTAAATGCTAAGACCCTCCACAATCGCGAGATATGCAGTCTCAGGGAATATTTCTTAGAGGCCGACGTGGGGATGCATCGAGATGTGGTCAAAGTGGACAAGGGCCTCACCCCGCTCTCCTTGGCTAAAGAGAACTGGCGCAAGCCAGTAGTGCTTGACACTAATGATCGCATGGAAGTATGGCAGAGTAAGGAGCTTCACGGACGCTATTTTCGGGCCCTACATGGACCCGATATAGATCAACTAGCGTCCGTAGCCTGGCTGCGTTTCGGTGACCTCTTCGGAGAAACCGAAGGTTTTGTCTGTGCAATTATGGACGAAGTTATGATGACAAACAACTACCGGAGATTTATTGTGAAAGACGGCACGGTTGACATTTGTCGGGCATGCCACCGTCCGGGTGAATCAATCAGACACATTATCTCCGGATGTTCTAGTCTAGCTAACGAAGAATACTTGCATAGACACAACCTTGTAGCCAGGATTATCCATCAGCAACTTGCTCTCAAATACACCCTTGTAGAATCGGAAGTGCCGTACTACAGGTATGTGCCCGACCCAGTTCTCGAAAATGGAAATATCACATTGTACTGGGATCGATCCATCATCACTGACAGGACTATTGTTGCCAATAAGCCTGATATAGTGGTGGTGGATCGATTAGAGCGGCGTGCAATGATTGTTGACATAACGGTCCCACATGACGGGAACCTCGTGAAAGCCGAGAAAGATAAACAAATCAAATATCTTGACTTGGCTCGCGAGGTTGTCGACATGTGGGATGTGGACTCAGCGATCATTGTACCGATAGTCGTCACAGCCAATGGATTAATAGCCAAGAGCCTCGACCAACACCTGAGGAGGCTCTCGTTGGGCAGCTGGATCAAGGGCTTGATTCAGAAGGCGGTACTTTTGGACACGGCCCGCATTGTTAGGAGGTTTCTCTCTCTGGAGCCCTGACCGCCGGTAGCTTGGACCCTGTTCCCGATACCGGTGGGCCACTATTTTTTATATTTTTAAATGTTTTTATATTTTTATATTCTAATATTTAAAAATATAATTTATATGTATATATCTAAGAAATAAAGGAAATAATAATAATTTAATTTATTTGCGTAAAACATGGTATACAATGGTGTTAAGCATAGGTCAGAGTGGCACAAACATGTTTAGCATAGATGCAAGCCTACCCTGTCGCCTCCTTCAGAGGTAGTAGGGTGGCGGGGTCTTGAGGGAGAGCGCTACAGTCGTGTAGATCTTCAAGGCAAGTCTGGCGGATGCACCCTCCCGAGGTTGCCACCCCGATCTTGGTCTAATTCCTTAAGAAATAGACGTAACAAAAACCTCCAGGCGCCATCACATCACAACCCTTTCTCAATTTTCCTTAAACCACACTCTTTACCGTCTTATCCCTCTCCATCCTTCCCACATCCCCACTCCTTCCACCTCTATCTCTCCAATTTCCACTCCTAACCGCGACCCCTTTGTGACTGGGTGGTGGCGGGCTCGACTATCGCTAAAAGCAGCTGATGACGAGTAGGAGTAAACAGTCTCCTGCGCTAGGACCTGCGCAATTGAGCGCCGTCAGCGGGGATGAAGGAGTCCTGGAGGGTTGAGCCAAGCGGTACTGGTTGTAATTTGCCCGTAAGGCAACAGGCCCCCTTTGGTCTGGATTCCAAGCGAAACGGTGGCCCGACCCAATACCTAGGGTTAGGGAAATGGTCACAATGTCCCGTCAGAGGGCCACAGGAGAGGTGCGTGAGGATCGCTGAGACCGTCCTCGGACGGCCGAAGCGGTAGGTAAAGGTCATGCTGACAGTGTAAGTGAGTGTTGATCAGTTCGTTGGGGGTGGCCCTTTGGACCCCCTCCGCCAACCCAATCAAACAGGCCACTGCCGCCAGATCATTCAAACCGACAAGCGGCCAGCTGAACTTCTCCGCCGGGAAGCGAGCGCAAGCAGAGGCCGACAAGCCGACCAGTGCGCAGTCACGCGCCAGTGTTCCGGAGAGTCCTTTAGAAACGCGGTGTGACCGTGTGATAGAGAGTTGAGGGACGGTGCTCTTATAACCATACCGCTACATGGTAATCAACACGCATAGAGCTCGGGTAAGTCGACCAAATCCGCTCTTCATCTAGTAGTCAGCCTGATAGAGGAAGCCATTCATCAGAAAGGTACATGCCTGGGCACTTTCATAGACAACGAAGGAGCCTTCGACAAAACCAAATTCTCCAGCATCAGCAGCGCCCTCTCCAGACATGAAGTAGAACAGGTACTTACGGACTGGATTACAAACATGTTAAGCAAACGAGTGGTTCGCCTTGAGGATGAGCAGCAGTTGGCCATGATAGCCAGAGGCTGCCCCCAGAGAGGGGTGTTGTCCTCCCTTCTATGGAATCTGGTGATTAATGACCTCATCACTAAACTCAATGACAACCGCTATTACACAATAGGTTAAACAGACGACCTGGCAATCCTTGTTTCGGGGAAGGTGACGGGTACGATCTGCAACCTCACTCAGCAAGCACTAGGTATCGTAGAGAGATGGTGCAGTGAATTTGACCTATCAGTGAACCCCACTAAAACTGAACTAGTCATGTTTACCCAAAAACGAGCATTAGGCCCTTTCCGCCTACCAAAACTGTTCAATACAGAACTACAGTTTGCCAATGAAGTCAAGCACCTCGGGCTCATTCTAGACAGTAAGTTAAACTGGAGTAGTCATTTGGACAACAAACTAAACAGTGCCTGCATAACCTTCTGGTAGTGCAGGAGAATGACAGGTAAGAAGTGAGGTCTATCCCCTAAAATTATACTATGGCTGTATACCACAGTGATCCGCCCCATGATCACCTACGGGGCCGTGGTTTGGTGGCCCCGCACCAAGCAAGTTACAGCCTCCAACAAACTACAACGCATGCAAAGACTAGCCTCTATGGCGACTACGGGCTGCATGAGGACTACCCCGACTGCAGCAGTCGAAGCCATGCTGGGACTACCACCGCTTCACCTGTTCATACAGCAGGAAGCGACGATGGCAGCGGCACGTCTAAATGTACTAGATCTCCGGGGTAAGAGAGACATACCACACACCGCGCTGCCTGAGGGACTCAACAAGGAGTTCCTCATTACGAAAGCAATAAATGACCGGGTACCCAAACAATTTATCTTCGATAAAAAATACAAAATCCAACTTTACGTGGATCGCCCATGCGAGGGCTTGTGCCCTGCAGAGCTGCGCATCTTGACTGATGGATCCAAAACAAGTAGTGGCACAGGTGCTGGAATCTTCTCAGAGGACAAGACAAGACAAGACAAGACAAGATTTGTGGAAACATGAGTATACATACAAGATATGCAGGTTGTTCATAAACAAAAAGATCCATCATGTTCGGCCTTTGGGGCATACAAATATATACTTATGAAACAAAAGTCATTCAAACGAAGCTAAAAATATTATTAGATTAGTAAATTACAAATTTGAATTAAATTGTCCTATAATCTAATTTTAAATTTTACATAAATATTACATTTTCTCGTTTAAAAAGGACTTCAACATATGCATAGCCACACCATTGGGGGACCATAACACTGTGTTCCAGGCCGAGTGCATGGGTATTTCTCTAGCCGCTTCGGCCATCATGGTCAGAGAAGTTAAGGACCACTCGATCCGCATACTCTCAGACAGCATGGCTATTTTGCAAGCGCTGAACAGTCACACAGTTGATTTTGGGCTAATATACGAGTGCCACCAGCGTCTCAACCAGGTGGGTAGCCTGAATAACATAAACATTCAATGGATCAAAGGACACAGCAGTTCGCTAAATAATGATGCAGCTGATGAACTTGCCAGAAAGCGATCGAGCGTGGCACCAGTGGGACCTGAACTCATCGTGCCACTCCCCTTTGGGTACTTACGCACTCTGGTAAGGAAACGCACCAGGGACCAACATAACAAACTGTGGGTGGACACAGGTGAGTGCAGGCAGGCTAGGAAAGCAGTCCCTACAATTGATGGCCGCCTCACGAAACAGGTTCGCCGACTAACTAAACAACAGCTGCGTACAGTTACAGCAGCTTTAACTGGCCACGGGTAATTTAATAAACACCTCTTTGTCATAGGAGTCACAGACAGCCCCCAGTGCAGGGCCTGCATGGAGGACGACGAAACAGCAGCTCATGTGCTTCTAAATTGCCCGGTGGTTGACACGTACAGGGCAAAGTACTTCGGTAACCCGGGTACCCTACGTGAGATTATCAGTGACACTAAGGCGTTGCTGGCCTTCCTCGAGGAGCTGGGTGGATCAAATAATCGATTTTGCCGTATGTACGTATTGTACGTAAAATACGCGCATTGACGTGGAGTTGCGGACACCATCCCATATTACCTATTACCCTATTCTAAGTCCAGACATAATCTTGGTCAGATCATGTAAAGACCATGTAGATTTGTGTCTGAAATGGTTTTTTGAAGAAAAACCACACAGATTGAGTGGAACTAAATGATAAATGATAAATGATTTTATTTCTGTAAGTAGGTTTGAACAAACACTTTTACACGTCAATCATATTTTAAAAACTAGATGAGGTCGGCGTTTCCTATCTGACTACTCTGAGAAGAAAGGCCGAAACAAACTCAGAGGTCACAGTCTCTTTTAAAGTCCAGACATAATCTTGGTCAGATCATGTGAAGACCATGTATATTTGTGTCTGAGATGGTCTTTTGAGGAAAAACCACACAGATTGAGTGGACCTGTCCAGTCAGTGCACGCATTTGTCAGTAATCGTGTAGCTCAACTCAGAACTTAAGGAGCTCAACGATTCGACGAACAATACCAAAGAAAAGACATTTGGGTAGGCCACAAAAATTACTCAAACTGCCAGACCATGATTAAAATTAACTGAGGAGAGAAAAAAAAAGCAACAATGACCCACATAGTCTTCACATTCACAATATTAAAGTAATAATCAATGTAGCCTGAATGCTACTCACATCCACAGACAGTTTACTCTTTAAAAGTCATCAAAAATACCATAAGTTATTATATAAGGACATCATGAATTCTAAAACACTCATTCACAGTAAAAAATGGATTGTTGCTTGGGGGTACATTGAAGTGGCTTAGTTAATCCCAAGCCTTTTTGTCATCCAAGTAATCTTTAACTTTATAGAAGCCTTTTTGACAGAGTTTCTGTTTAATAAATGATTTAAATTTATTGAGGCTCAGTTCTTTAACAAGAGTTGGGAGTTTGTTGTAAAAACGTATACTTTGGCACTTAAATGAATTACTAATTTTTTGGAGCCTAGTCGAGGGCACAATAAGTAAATCTTTGTTTCTAGTATTAATGTTATGCATGTCGCTGTGTTTGGAATATAGATTAATATTCTTTTTTACATAAATCAGGTTCTCATATACATATTGAGATGCGACTGTCATTATGTTTATTTCCTTAAATTTATCCCTCAGTGAATGCCTACAACTAAGGTTATAAATTGCTCGAATGGCTCGCTCGTAACTGTCCAGTCAGTGCACGCATTTGTCAGTAATTGTGCAGCTCAACTTTCAAACATTCTCCATTAAATATATTAAATATTAGTGTTTATAGAAAAATCTTTTGCGCTTCAGTAATCAGTTCTGTTGTTAGTTAAATATTGTAACTAACCTTACTTTTACTTAAACCCCTAATGACTCAGCTCTCAAATTGTCCAAAAATATGTTCCTTGGTCCAGATTTACAACATTTTCAGGGAGGGACTGGTAAGTTTCAATAAATTAATTCACACCATTTTCATCTCGTTACATTTAGGCCCAAGATTGTATGTTGCCGTCTCCTTTGTTAATTCTCCAATGGACTTCGTTTACTGCGGATTGATCGAGTAAGGGGGGTTTTCGCCAGTAGATTGGTACTAGCCCTAGCTACCGGGACGGCTAGCAGTTTGTACTTTATAATAGGTACCACGATATAAAGTGTTGGCGATCATGGCGTGACACTGGCGTGTTGCTTGGTCTTCAGGGCTCTCCACAATTAATACATAGGTACGCAGTGCGAACAGCAATACGTTAGTCGAAGTTTTGTATAATTTAGAAGCATTTTTTCAATTTTGTAAATGTGAGTACCATGGGTTCGTTTATTATATAATTATGTTGACTTGACAGCATGGCAGTTGAGACTATGTCATGCTCTCTTAAATGTCTCACTGTTGCTGGCGCGTGTGTTGGATCATTCGGTTCCCTACAAAATGGTTGAGCTGGATGATGCTAATCCACGCGTCATGTTCGTGAACCGGCGCCGTCAGTTGAGACTGGTCATCTCTTAACTGCCACGGCTTATTTTTATTATTAATCTTATATTTTGAATTGTTTCTTAATATATATTTTTAGTCATTGTTCTCGCATATAGAAGCAACAAGAATAATGTACCCAGGATTTTATAATATCTTGATTTTAAAAGAGTGTCCTTGGAGTTTCTTGCCCGTTCTTCTCCATAGAGATCTACGTTTTGGAATGGGCAACTAGCTTCAACTTTCTGACTAACTGACCGACTCTTTGACCATTCAAAAGTGCCTGTAAATGGTTTAACTGAAATAAATGCTTTGAGTTTGAGTTTGAGTAGAACCTGCTGTCTGCTGCCTGCTAGTCGCCGAATCGTAGTATTTCAATATGTATAGTCAGTGGCATGTGGCAGCATGTCGCTGTGGGACAGTGGGGGGGGGGGGGGGGGCTACGTCAGACGTCATGCAGCCCGACAAGAACACAGTATCATGCGATAGTACATTTATTTGGTTGAACAGTTCCGGGCGCGTTGTGGCCGCACCATGCCTACTGACACTGATCACTCTCGTTAGCAATATACTTAAATATAATATTAGTGTAATGAGGACTACGTTTTGGTTCGTAATTAGGTGCTACGCAAATAAAATTACATTTAATTTGAGTAAACCCCTGCGGTACTTATTAAGTACCTACCTAAACTATTATTAATTTAAATAAATAAACAATCATTAACAAACAAAGACAATTAACATTAGAAAATTGATACAACAGAATAAAATTAACAAATGGACGTTGTCTGTTGAAAGTAATAATGAAAGTTCAAAGAACGACAACGCTGGTCAGTGACAAGCCAACATGGCGGTGCTCGGTCTGCGACACTTTGACAGTAAAAAAAAACCGAATTTTGCTTTGCATCTTTGTCACATAGACTTTGTCTAAGACATTCTACCAGCAGACGTAGAGGATTGACCACCCTATGTTGCACCCCACGTAATTTCCATCAATCGTGCAGGAACCCGACCTTCGGACTGCTACTGAGAAGTGCTTCTCTGTACTTCATCGTGACAAGTTTCACAATTTTATAGCGTATACATGTTTTAAAGTAAAACATTTTCGTAAAATATTACCCACCCGGCTAGTTTTTGAGAAAAAAAAAAACAATTAAATTTATTTACTTTCTACTATCCAACTGTAACCGAATGTGACGCTAACGTTAGACTGACAGGGCAGCCGTCATTGGTACTTTGTGACTCATCGTAATTTATTGTATGTACTCACAGTCGAGACTAGTCGAGAGTGTCTATTGTACTTCCGTTTGCAACAACGATTGGTTTACACCATGGCGTCCGGTCCCCAAAGTCCCCGAACCTGTTACACTACGCACCAAACCAATATACCTACAAAATTAACACATCTGGGCTTAGTAAAATGGCATTGTTACTAGGAGAACTTAGGATGCAAAAGGAGCTCTGGGCTTGGGGCACTCCGACTCGGACCAGTTAGATTCGAAGGGGATGGCGGGGTTAAGTCTAGTGAGCGAGCGAAGCGAGCGAATAAAGACCACATTATACCTATCGTAGTTATTATTTTTAAACCTTTCAGAACTTGGAGCTTCGCGAAGCGGGGCTCCGTCAACTATGCCTTATTATGATTGCTTGGAACTAACTTAGACCCGCCACGGGATCTTCCCCACCCTAAATACGGCTACTATACCAATATCGAAAATAACTCGAGATTTTTTTCTCGGCACCTATGGTTTTGCGCACTTTGGGGTTTTCAAATTTACACTAAAAAGAGTACATTAAAAAAAAAATATCTTCTATGCAAAAGCGCCGGGCGGTAAAGTACAATGGTTCCGTTCTAAATGGAAACCAGCGGCCAATCGAGGGTCAGTCGCTATCGGTACTGCGGGTGCCATCACATAACCACATGAACATCGCGCTGTGGATCATTTAAAGAGACCACGTGTTGTGCTTCACGTGTCATCAATGTGCGTTTCCGTTCTTTGAACTTAACATGACGTCGGTCAACGTGTTGCCAAGGTACATGTTCATCAGCGCAGCCGCGCGTGGCGCTAGTAGTGCGGCCTCACCGGCCTCACGCACATACAGTCGAGACAAAAACATCACACACACATATATATCATTGCACATAATCATAACAATAAATAGCACCTATCTGACAATGCACCGCGTGCACCGCACACTGTGTACAACTAGTTCAACAATATCACAACATGGACGTCTCGGTCGAGTACTCGCGTCATCGCGCGTCGGTACGCTTTGTACTGTAGCCGCAGCTCATTTGGATCGGATAATCTTTGGTTATTGAACTATATCTGTAGAACATCGCGGCCGATATACGGCCAATAAATAATAATATTTACAATTACTTTTGACTTAAGTAACACTACAAATCCAATATGGAACAAGTCGCCGGGAGCTGCGCCGGACTCACGAGTAGATCGTCATCAGGATCATCTAGAACAGAACATCACTGTCAGTGTCATAAGGCCGGATTCAGAGATAGCACTTTGACTTTATCAAGTGAGCGTTTCGTGAACGGGCGCCATCAGTAGGGACTGATCATCTCCTAGTTGCCACGGCTTATGTTAATTTATGAATTGTGTTTTTTTTTTATTTTATCTTTTTTATTACGGAAGCTTTTAACGTGCACGTCTTTCTACATCGTTCTTACATGTATGATTTCAACATGAAAGATGTAACCAATTTTTTGGAGCAATATTTTGATTTAAAAAGAGTGTCCGTGGAGTTTCTTGCCCCTTCTTCTCCATAGGTATGTACCTAATACCCTTTGGAATGGGCAACTAGCTTCATCTCTCTGACTGACCGACTCCTTGACAATTCAAAATTAAATGATTTGAGCTTGAGTTGACTACTTCTAATGTTCACATTCATATGTGACGCTCACTTTACTTAGCTAAGTAAAGTCAAAGTGCGGTCTGTGAAGGTCTCAGGTCACCTCTTCCAGGGAGAGCGGGTTTGACTTCATCTTGGTGTCGAGGCTGCGGTACCGCTCTGCAACAGAAACACGCCGCGTTAACCTCCAAATGAACGTCTTGCAACACAGACTACAGACCCTCAAACCCCTTGAGTGAGTCTATTTTGAACGTGTACGCATAATGGTTAGAGAGGTTTGGCAAACATTCACGGGTCTGAGCTCGTAAAATGTTTTTTTTTTTTTGTTTGTGTTTAATGTGTTGAAACAAACGCAGTGCCGTTTGAAGAGTCTTCAAACACGTCAGGTTAGAATCAAACCGTCCGACCGACTCACAGGCCCTTTACACAGTGACACAGTGACACGCACCGTGCGCGAGGTGCAGGCGCGCCAGCGCCATCACGTAGGCCTCCTCCGACAGGGCGGCGCCGCGCGCGTAGCGCAGCACCAGGCACTCCAGCACCTTGTTGCTGGCCGTCACGCCCGCCGCCCACAGCAGCGCGCGCAGGCGGTACGACGAGCACGCCGCCGCGCCGCAGCGCCGCGCGCCGTGCTTCAGGAACGCCGCGCGCCAGTACGCCAGCAGCGCCACCAGCGCCGGCACGTCGTGCGCGCGCATGGCGCCGCTCAGCGCCGCGTCGCGCAGCGGCACGAGCGCGCGGCACAGCGCCAGCGACGGCCGCGCGCACAGGCACGCGCGCCACACGCGCCGCAGCGCCGCGCGCAACCCCGCCGCGTCCAGCTCGCCCGCGCCGCCCAGCCGCGCCGTGGCCGCGCGCACCGAGGCCGGGATGGCCGCCGCGTCGTCGCGAAACTCGGCCGCCACGTCGCGCACGATCAGGTTGTCCTCGTTCACCTCCCTGCGGGCACACGGTCGGTGAGCGCGCGCCGGCGGGCGACCCTACCCACACCCGCGGCACGGCACGCACCACACGTCGGTGAGCTCGTCGGTGAGGATGCGCAGCAGGAAGGCGGCGTCGGTGTGCGGGCGGCGCGTGTGCGGCACTACGAGGTAGCGGCCCGGCGGCAGCGTGAAGAAAGTGACCACTTCGCGCGCGCGCGACTCGTGTGTTACGTCTAGCGGCCGCAGGCCACGCAGCGCCGCGTGGTCGCTGGGCCGGCGCGGGCCCCCGGGGCCCAGCTCGTACACGGCGAACCCGATGGCGCGCAGCTTGCGCGCGGCGGCGCCCACGTCGTACTGCTGCGTCACCGACACCACCACGTGGCACTTGCGCGCGCCCGCGGCCTCCGAGTGCGGGATCTGCACGTGAAACTGCGGATTGGTGCCCGTGGTGTCCTGGCAAGAAGGGGGCCCGCCCGCGTTGTATCCGGCGCGCCAGCGACGCCGCGCCAGCACGGCGCGCCAGGGCCGCTTGGAGTGCAGGCCGCGCTCCAGCAGCCAGTCATCGGGCCCCACGTGCAGTAGCTCCAGCTGGCTGAAGCACCGCGCGAAGTCTTCGAACGACATCCTGCCACACAACAGTACCACACCTCAACTTTGATGCAGTACGCGATGGGATAACGTCTTTAATGCCTATATATCCCTGTCCCCGTGTTACTATCAATATCAGACAAAAGTCATACATGGCGACAGCGAGCAGTGTGACGCGAGTACATTACGACTTACCACGAACTTAATATCGATATTCTTAATATTGGTGTGAGTATTTAACCAATGATCAAGGTGTATGGAGCAGTGGTGCCTTTTTGGGGTGCAGTAGCCAAATGGGAAAAACTCAACCCATATAACTTCGTCATGTCCGTCCGTCCGTGCGTATGTCACACAGCCATTTTACTCAGAGACTCTACAACTATATCGATGAAAACCAAAAGGTGTAATCTGTGCACCTCTAAACAACGGAGCGGTGAAGTTACAAAAAAATATTACGGGTGGCAACTCCCCGTGTAAATGAGGGATGAAAAAAAAAGGTCAAAGGGGGGAATCGAACATGGCGGAAATAACAGGAAGGAAACGAAAACCTAAGTAAAAAATAAATAATAATTGACCATCACGGAAATCATTGTCAAGAAATGTGAAAATAAGTACCTAAAATAGCTAAATATTCTTTGTTCTTTGTTTCAAGTTTGTACCTTGAAAAGTGGAAACCTAAATTATCAAGCCCAAACAAAGCGAGTGAATTAAGTGAATTGTGTAGTGAAAGTGTTGTGCTAAATAATACCTCCCGCCGCTTGATAGAATTATTAAAAAATAAGACTTGTTATCGAGCAATATATAAATATATTAAAAACACTTTCGAAGAAATTTAGTGAAGGAAATTAAATAAACTAAAGACTTGGCTAAAAGGCAACCAGGACATAAAATACTTATTAAAAAAAAAAAAAACAAAAACAAGCGTGTGCGATGTTGTTGGATTCCATAATTAAAAAGATAATGATGTTTTGCTATTTAAGATAGTTTTTGAGATATGGGAGTTTTTCGAAAACTACTATGAAATAAAACTTATTATCGCGGTCAATAAAATCAAACTGTGCATGCGTATCAAAATATTCATCCTGACTACGGAGCTGTTCACCATCCCCACTGTGCAAGTGTGCATGCTCCAAAATAGAAAATATGGAACAATACCAGCGGAATATTGTAAAACGATAAATTATAAATTTTTTATTACAGATTATACTAAAATAATATTGATGTGTACAAATCTGAACATCCCTTACGTGTGCGGAAACGCAGTGGAGGTGCGCGCAATTTTAAGTTTGCACCAGCACCTGATTTCAAAGTAAGTAATACGTTGGTAAGTAGAGACTTAGGTTGGTTTGTGTTGGCGAGCTGCCGTCGTGCTCCTACCTGCATCTCACTGAGGGCGAATTTCACCATACTTTTCTACCTAGAATAAGTCTTATCCTGAGAATGAATTTTCAAATTTTGACAGTTTTTCCATACTAGAACAGTCAGACGTCACATTTATTCCACTGACTTTGGTAAAATCAGCCCTGAGTCGTTTACGATCTATCGTTTCAAAATAAAATATAACTATTTATTGGGCCGCGTGCGTGCGTGTGCGTGTGTGCGTGTGTGCGTGTGTGCGTGTGTGTGTGCGTGCGTGCGTGCGTGAGTGTTAAAAGTGACATAAATAATTATTGTAGACTGCTTTGTTGTTATAGTGGTCACAAGCGCTACTTCTGTGCATATGGTCCTGGGTTCGATTCCCGGGTCAGGCATAGTGTTATTGGGTATTTCCATTCGGGATTTCTCAGTAATAGCAGCCCAGAGTCTGGATTTGTGCCCGGTTGATGGCAATAGGCTTGACCCCTGTCATATGGGATTTAAACATAAATGGCACAATTTGGGTACACCTCTGCCTGGCCCTTTGGGAAATAAAGGCGTGAGTCATGCCTGTACGTGTGTGCAAGAAAATAATTATTTTGGATGATCTTTCTTAAACTGAAACACACACACAGTTCGATATATTACTATGTATATTTTTTGTTGTCTTATCTGAAACGATAGATACAGTCAGGGTACGTGTGCCTCAAGAAAGGAGATCGTGTAACGTATCGACCATAAGTAAGAGTGTGGGCTGACCAGAAGTCCCCGGGGCGGTCGGCACGCGGCGCCAGCAGCTCGCGGTCCGGCGGCGCTAGCGCGTGCCACTCCGCGCTGTCGGGCGCCCACGCGCCGCGCCACGCGCCGCGTGCGCTCGCCGCGCGCAGGCGCACCAGCGCGCCGCCTGCACCACCCGCGCCGCGCACGCGCGCCAGCCCCGACACCGCGTAGGGCTGAGCGGGCAGCAGGCCGCCGGGCGCGCCGCCGGGTGCCGTGGCCACCAGCAGCGTGGAGCGCGGTACGCCCGAGTTGAGCACCTGGAACGTGAGCGCGCGCGGCTGCACGCGCAGCGAGAAGCTCTGCACGATGCCGCCCGACAGCTCCTGCAGAGCGCGCGCCACGCTGCCGCCGCGCAGCGCCGCGTACGAGCCGTGCAGCCTGCGGACAGAGTGCGCTATACTCGCTGGCCGGCCCGGGCGGGCTGAGCCGCGCCGCCGTGCCACTACTCACTTAGCGTAGGCCTTCTCCAGCAGCGGCAGCGTGAAGTCGTCCCGAGCGGCGCGCGCGCCCAGCAGGCGTGAGCCGCGAGCCGGCAGCCGGTCGTCTACCACCACCTCGCGCCACTCGCCGAAAACCCAAAACCGGAACCTGCGCCCAGGACGTGCATATCATTATATATCGAGGTACATAAATTCGGTTGATTATGGAGGCGCCTAAGAGCGCCGCTAATTACGTATTTTTCTGGTCCTTGTTATTGTTTTTATAGTTATAATTATGACTAATAATTTAATGATAAATGATTTTAAATGATGATTTTAAACTAGATGAGGTCGGCGTTTCCAATCTGACTACTCTGAGAAGAAAGGCCGAAACAAACTCAGAGGTCACAGCCACTTTTAAAGTCCAGACATAATCTTGATCAGATCATGTGAAGACCATGTAGATTGGTCTCTGAAATGGTCTTTTCAGGAAAGAACCGCACAGATTGAGTGGATCTGTCCGGGCACTGCACGCATTTGTCAGTAATCGTGCAGCTCGACTCAGGAAGTCAGGACTTAGGAGCTCAATGATTCGACGAACAATACCAAAGAAAGGACATTTGTGTAGGCCGCATAAATTAGGTACTCAAACTGCCAGATCATGATTAAAAGTAAATGAGAAAAAAAAAGCAATGACCCACATAGTCCTCACATTCACAGTAATTAAAATAACATAATACTTTACGATTAAATAATCATGTCATTGTATTATATATAGTCATAGTATATATAGTCATAGTATATATAGTCATAGTATATATAGTCATAGTATATATAGTCATTCAATTTTTGCAAGCCTACTAATTTTTGTTGGGTATTCACTAAAAAGCTGGTTTTAATAATAAAATAAATAAAGACTATTTATAACTGAATGCAATTCACTTTTTGTGATGTTACGAGTTTACTTTCGCTTCGACCTAAAGGCTTGTACACACTGGCGCGACGCGACGCCCGACACAAAGGCACCGCGTGCCGCGCGACTAGCGACGCCTTTGTGTAGCGCTGTCGCGTCGCGCCTGTCTATGGGAGACTTAAGGCTCGTACACACTGGCGCGACGCGATACTAGAGTGTATAAATGGCGGTGACATCCAAGCTGAGCTCGCTCATGACCTATGCGAGCGTAGTATTCGCACAAGCGAAACCCCATCACTTCCATAGGATGCAGACCCTCCAAAACCGGTTCCTCCGTAGGGCGACTGGTTCCCCTTGGTTCGTTCGGAACGAAAATCTCCACTTAGATCTTAAAATCCCGACCATCAGTCAGTTCATGAAACGCCTATCCAAGCGTTTCTTCGATTCCGCCGCCACTCACCGCAACCCCCTGGTTGTCGCGGCCGCCCGTTATACCCCCTCCCGTATCAGTCATACCCGCCGTCCCCAGCATGTCCTAGTCGACCCCGGTGACCCCATAACCCTCCTCCAGGAGAGCAGTAGGGCCACCAGTACAGTGCACAAACACAGACCGCCATCGTTCCGACCTCGCCCACGAGGTCCCACGCGATGACCCCCCCGTAACCGTCCCCCCCGACCCTTCTCCGATGAGGCCTCAGCCCGCGCCGTTGCTGAGCCTGTAGCTTTAAATTCCCCTGTTAATAATCATAATATTATAAAACCTTCGATCCAGCCTGTCCCCACTCGCTGCCCTCTCTCAGTGACGCTCTAAGCCGAGGTCGACAGTTCGGTTAAGTAGCCAAGACCTCAGTGGTCAAAACTACGAGTTGCAATTCCAAATAAAAAAAATCAAAAAAAGGCTGAGCTCGCAATAGACTCTCGACACTCGTCTTGCACGGTCGTGCTTTACGCTCCTCCGTTTATGACTCAGTGGCGCTAGCCAAATTTTTCTCGTTACGTTCTCGTAACGCTCTGGTAGTCGCCCCGACTACATCCGATCATCGATGGATTAATTAATTTATTAATTAATCAATCGTTTTTGATCAATAAAAAAATTGCCTTTTTCAATGCAGGTGTTATTATTTCTTTAACGTGCGCGTTTGTGTGAGTAGCTTCACTAAGCCCCTTCCGGGCAAAACCACAGTTTCGTAGTCCTCGGTGGATACCTTACGGTGCCAACGAAACCGAGTGGGGTGTTGACCCAATCACACCCGCCGAACCCCTTCAGGGCGAGGCAGTCAGTTGGACGGGTCCCAGAGTTAACTGGCCTTGGGAGATCTCCTAGTCGGCTCTGGTGACAGTTTTCCTTTCACAGCTATGTCAAGAATATCACGACGCGCCGGGCGACAGCGGGCGGGAGCTGCGGTCGCGGAGGGGGCGCTCGAGCAGCGCGCGCGCACCGGCCGCCACCGGCACTGCGTCATCGTCCACGCTACTGAGCGATTGCTTATTTACTTGACATTTCAAACCTTGTTAACCGTTTGTCTTTCCTTTGTGCATATATGTAATACAGTCCACTTTATAATCAAGTTACCGTGTTTTAGTCCTCGTACGATCCAGGTGGATTATTATTCATTCTTCTTTAGCTACTTATCTAGTGTCTTTAGGGTGTGTCTACACCCTTCGCGCTAGACTGTCAGGGCCCCGTTCGCACAATAAGACTGGCGACGGGTTTACTAGCTTAGGGCTCACCAATAGGCACTCAACCTCCCTGTCTATACCCGACAGGGAGGGTGTGACTCATCCTCGGGCATTTCCACCCGGGGAGCTAGGAATAGGGAACATAGGCCGGAAGCCACCATCCCCCCAGTTATAATCCCCCGCTCCCCCAACCATGGAGGACGCTCTTATTTTAACCTTTTTTAAGGAGGTCCTATTCAAGGACCACGAGTCCGTCGCCAAATATGGCGCTAAGTTCGCTGCTCTGCAGCCCCCCGCTATTAATAAAAATAATATTATAAACTTTTCGATCCAGCCTGTCCCCACTCGCTGCCCTCTCTCAATGACGCCCTAAGCCGAGGTCCGTACCCCACAGGGGGTGCCCTTAGCGTGCGGTCATTTAAACATAAGTTTAGTATTAAATCTCGCTCCTGGCTGGAGGCTTTTCGAGTAAAATCTTAAGGCACCCACACGACAGTTCGGTTAAGTAGCCAAGACCTCAGTGGTCAAAACTACGAGTAGCCATTCCAAAAAAAAAAAGCTGAGCTCAGTAGTAGACGATTTTCATCAGAGGACGAAGGCAGGTCTGTAGTGTTTGACGAGCGTGAAGTCCTAGGTTCGATTCTACGGTCGATCGTCATAACCCATCCTAACCTAAGTAGGTACCTAAGCTTGACCACACAAGCACAAACGACGAAACTGGCGAATTCGGACGTGCTAAGTGACTTAGGTAGGCGTAATTTATTAATTTTTTACGGACTCTTATCTATCAATTTATTTGATTTCGTAAAAGTAACATTAACTTTTACTCATAAAGTTTACTTTCGCCTGCAGGCTGCAACACATTTTTATGGCTTTGTACAGGGCGCGAGGGCAGATCTGGGTGTATTTGCAGAGCGTGAGGTCCTAATGATGGGTGGGTTCTTCATCAGATGACGAGGACCTTTTGTTATTAGCAGTAGCTATTGATGAAGATAGAAGACAAGAACTTAGTCGCATTAAACGCACATAAGTCGCAACATTAAATGATGTATTTTTCTGTTGCACGCGTTGTTACTATGTACGTTTGTATACCTACAGTTGGAATGCAGTGTATCTTGTAATTAGCTTCACTGTACCTAATAAAGTTCACGGCTGAAGTTCCGTTTAATACTACTTATTACTACTTTATTTTGGAAGAGTTTTCATGATTAGATTGTCATTACACGTCAAAAGACTATAGGTAGGTTACTTAGCAGGGTACCTACAGGGACATAGTCGTGCAATCTTTATAAAATGGTTACATCCAATGTCATAAATAAAATTACGAAAGTCATTTGATCGGTTACAGAAATTGTCACAGGTAATGTCTTTGTAAACGCATGCGCGTAGTAGGTAGGCACCTAACTAGGTGGTGTGTGTAGGTACACAGCACACACACAAACAAGTCTGTGCCGGCTCGGCTGGCCCTGGTAGCCACGGCCACGCACGCCACCGCCGCCGGCGCGCGGCGGCTTCTCTTTGAAAGATATGCGCGCGGCGCGGCGACCGCGGCAATATAGCACCTTTTGTTGCATTATTTTACAATAGGTATTATTTTGGCAGGATTCAATGATAGATAACAAAAAAAATACACTGTCAAACATTTTTATTCGAATCTGTAGGAAGTTTGTTCAATAATTTTCTTGGTGCTCTTCAACATTCATTACAGTCAGCGGACTTGCCTTGCAACTCATAATTAATTAACATTATGAAAGACATCTAAAATCATAAGGTACCTAACTGTTCAATGCATATAATAAGGATTGTTTGTAAAATGTTTATACACAAACAAATAAAAAAAAAAATATCACTAATAATACCTAGGTACTTATTCTAAGTGAGCTGGCGATCGATGGCGGCGCGCGGCGCGAGTTGAAACGGTCTGCGTTCGTCATACTTTTTAGCGGACGCCCGATTCATCGTAAGAGCGCTTGGCCTCCGCTAGCAGTCGAGTGCGTGAATGAGTTCGAACTTCGAGTTCAACGTCTGAACGCGAACAGCTGTGTTACATTACAACTCGCACAGCACCGCACGCGCAGTTGCACTTGCGACCACTAGACCTACGAGGCAGTCAGTTAGTTTACCGACCTTTATAAAACATGTGCGGTTCTCTCTGTTCGCAAACTGTTTATCCTTAACCTTGTTTTAGCCACGCACTCTCGAACTCCCTATGCTCCATGCAAATTTGGCTCCCAACGACGTAAACATACTGTCTGTCCCTCCATCCGCACTAATTGTCGTTCGGCCCAACGGAGTTTCTCTTTCCTCTGTAGTCACGTCTATAATAAGGCTAATAAAATTTTAAATATATACCCTATGTGCAGATCAAAATGTAAAAGAACTATTACTAAATGGCTACTTGAATTAGATTATGCAGAGACTCAAAATATACTAAATATCCTAAAATAATTTCGCCTACTGGAAATATTCACCTACTCAAATTAATCTTCGATCGCGTATCACCTTGTTTACCACACACAGACACACACACTCGGGCAAGTAGGTGCTCACGCCCAGTGCCCTTCGTGGACGCTGCGCGTGAGGACTTATTGCACTCACGGACACACAACACTCTCCAAAGACACACATAGCAAATCTCCTTTTGTTTTTATAGTAATACTCTTCCTCTCAGTACTTGGAGCTTTTATAATGTTGTAGTACGTAAGTGCAATTTAATATTGTTAATTTTAAGGGTGTGAGCCTGGAGATCTGTCATACAGGTCCCGAACCCAGTATAGACTCCAGCTCTCACAAAGGTTTGAATCTGTCTGTAACTTATATACTATGTACCAAAATTGTACCTTTTTGAGAGAAATAAATTACTATTATTATTATTTTTGGTAAACAAATTTTGTTTCTTAGCTCTTTGGCTAGTTTAAGCTACATTAACGGGCCCAAGCCAAGTCAATATAGCGTGTGTGGTGATCACGTAGAATTAAGGATAAGAGGAGTAATTTCATTTTCCTCCATTTGCACGAACTTCCTAACTATTCTGCAGGTATTTAAAATTGCGGCTTTTTGGAGTGTTATATAAGTTGAGTCTTTCAGGTCTATTAGTTTAAGGCTGTGGTGGAAGTGATTGGGTATAACACTATTATTATTATGTCATTTATTTATTTACATCCTTATTAAATACATTTTTAAATATTTTTATAAAAACATTAAAAAAAACATTTAAAAATATAAAAAAATAGTGGTCCGCCGGTATCGGGAGCAGGGTCCAAGCTACCGGTGGTTAGGACTCCAGAGACAGGAACCTCCTCACAATGCGAGCCGTATCGAAGAGTACTGCCTTCTGGATCAGGCCCTTGATCCAACCGCCTAACGAGAGCCTCGAGAGATGCTGGTCGATGCTTTCGGCCATCAGGCCATTGGCCGATACGACAATCGGCACAACGATAGCCGAGTTAACATTCCACATGTCAACAATCTCGTGTGCTAAGTCGAGATATTTAATTTGTTTCTCTTTCTCAGCTTTCACGAGGTTCTCGTCATGCGGAATGGTAATATCGATAATCATTGTGCGACGCGCTAATCGATCTATCAGCACTATATCAGGCTTATTGGCGACAATAGTCCTGTCAGTAATGATAGACCGATCCCAGTACAACGTGATATGGTCATTTTCAAGAAATGGGTCGGGCACATACTTGTAGTACGGTACCTCAGAATCCACCAGTTTATATTTCAAAGCAAGTTGCTGGTGAATAGTCCTGGCTACTTGGTTATGCCTGTGCAAGTACTCGCCGTTAGCTAGACGAGAACAACCAGAGATAATATGTCTGATGGTCTCACCCGGACGATGGCATGCCCGACACACGTCAACTGTCCCATCTTTCATAATATATCTCCGGTAGTTATTCGTCAAGATAACTTCGTCCATAATTGCACAGACGAAACCTTCTGTTTCCCCGAAAAGGTCACCAAAACGTAGCCAGGATACGGACGCTAAGAAATCTACACCGGGCCTATGAAGAGCCCGATAGAAGCGTCCGTGAAGCTCCTTGCTTTGCCATACTTCTTTGCGGTCATCTGTAGTAAGTACCACAGGTTTGCGCCAGTTCTCTTTAGCCATGGAGAGCGGGGTGAGTCCCTTGTCCACTGCTACCACATCACGGTGCATACCCACTTCGGCTTTTAAAAAATATTCCCTGAGACTGCACACTTCGCGGTTGTGGAGGGTCTTTGCATTTAAAAAGCCCTGACCCCCGCACTTCCGCGGTATGTACAATCTCATCACCGATGATCGTGGGTGATGCATCCGGTTTGCGGTCAGCAGTGTACGGACCCTCCTATCTAGGGCGTCGAGTTCAGTCTGAGTCCATTTGAGTATGCCGAAAGAGTACATCAAAACCGGCATGACCCAACTGTTGAAGGCGCGCACCTTGTTTCCGCCTGAAAGAAGACTAATTAATACTTTCTTCAGGCGACCAAAGAAGCGCTCCTTCAACGATTGCTCCATGTCAGCAGCATTGATGCCTAACGCTTCCGACATACCTAAATACTTATAGCTTTCGGATAAGGAGAGGGATCTAAAATGTATGGCATCCGAAAGTTGAATTCCCTCGGATTCCATAATCTCACCTCGCTTTACATGCATGACTGCACATTTGTCCACACCAAATTCCATCCTAATGGTGCTACTGAAAGTTTCAGTTACCTTCAGTAGCTCAATCAGTTGCAATTTGTTGGGGGCAAAGAGTTTCAAGTCATCCATGTAGAGGAGATGAGATATGACCTGACCACCTCTCCTCAACCGATAGCCTAGTCCTGAATCCTCAAGTAGTGAGCTTAAAGGATTCAGGGCTAAGCAGAACCAAAGTGGACTCAAACTGTCGCCCTGAAATATTCCCCGTTTAATCCATACAGGCTCATCGCTCCCCTGGATCTGTCAACACCCTGGATAGCGAAGAACCGTTCTCCATTGCCCCATACATGACCTAAGGAAGGTGCGTAGAGTTGCATCTATCTTGTACAACTCCAGCACCCTCATGAGCCATGTATGTGGCACCGAGTCATAGGCCTTCTTATAATCTATCCAGCATGTCGACAGATCCTAGCGGGATCGACGAACTTGTTGGCTTATGGCCATATCGATGAGGAGTAGCTCCTTAGTACCGCGGGACCCGTTCCGACATCCATTTTGAGAGGTTGACATAATCGAGTTACTTTCAATGTGCGTATTAATTTTTGCTCTCAAAATGGATGTAAGAAGTTTATAGACCGTCGAGAAACACGTGATCGGTCTATAATTCTTGGGGTCCATGGGACTACCTGACTTGTGGAGCAGGTGGGTAACGCCTGTTGTTAGAAACTGTGGAAGCGACCCAGACTCTAAAGATGACTGGAACTGAGATGCCAGGCGGGCGTGTGAATTAATTAGCCATTTCAACCAAAAGTTGTACAATCAGTCCGGTCCCGGTGATTTCCAATTCGGTAACGGACGGACTGCTCTGGCGACGTCTAATGGCGTAATTAGAACTGTTTCCATTTCTGGTACAGTTTCACACGCTCGCCCGACATCCAGTATCCAGCCAGCCTCAGAGTGACAGACGGGCACTGACCAGATGCTGCGCCAGAATGTACTCGTAGCGGCATCATCCGGGCGGCACTCGTCTGTCACATTTTGTTCAAATCGCTCCCAAGTTCTATACACCCATCTCTAATCGCTCTGGAACATGCGATTCTGTGTGTACCGATCAACCCGCCGCTTATACCGCCGAATACGGCTCGCCCATGCACAAACTTTCTGCTTCAGGAAGTCGATGCGCTCTGTGACACGGGACATGTATTCTCGAGGGCTGATTCCAGTCCCCGAGAATGCCCGCCTTACAAAGCGCATCACTCGTGGTCGTGTATTGCCTTCCCTGAAGCAGTATAGTTTGCCGATGAGTACCCTGGCCTCATCGATACGACGCTCGATCCTGCACTGCCAGGCTGGTACGGCTGGTTTTGGTCGAGTCGCCCCGTCACAGTTTGGAAACCTGACGTTAGCTAAACGACATGCCGCAACAGCCGCGCAATACAGGATCGAATGTATATATCAACGAGATCCTTGCTGCTCCTGAACACATTCCTAAGCTGCGAGTCCAGGGCACATACCAGCGCCCTATTTTTTTTGTGCATAGGTAGGCGTGGCAATCGGGGTCTAAGTTCGGTCGGAGTGGATCTGTACTCACGAAATGCATCCTCCAGTGCGCTCCTCAATCGGGCGTTTCACTGGCTACTTACTGACGCAACCATATCATCTTCTACTTCTACACCATGATTAGACCGCGACGGTATTTCATCAATGGTTGATGCGTGTATCGCGGTTTGTGCTGGACTTGAGACGATATAGTTGCTCAGCTCTGAGCGCAGCCTATCAAGTGCGGCATCGTCCAACCTATGGTTGCGTTGGATGACCCGCACCTGATCCGACAGTCGTTGGGCCGAGACGTTGACGGTTGGTTCTAGTTCCCGAAACAGAGACAGCATCCTATCACGGTACGCAATGAGGTTAGTTCCGTAGATCTGTAATATGCGCGCATGACGTTCTCGTTCATAGACTGAGTCCATTTCATACGCTGCACACAACCACCGGCAGCGGGGACTAATTATTATTATTTTATATTTATAATTAGATCACTCATTCATTAGAGATATTAAGTTATCACTGACTATTACAAACACACATACATAACATTCACGCCTGTGATCGCCAAAGGGTTAGTACACCCGCATTTCGCCAGCTAAGAGCATAATTTTATTAGAGAAGAATTCACGTCCCGTTTCTTCATTTTCATTTTAACATTGAAATATATAGTTTGTTGCCAACAAGGGCACTTAATCGTTAATTATAATACAGTAAACACATTAGAGTCCTTTTAGGCAACCAACTATATTATTTCAATGATAAAAACCCGTTTAAAGTTTCGTCTCGATTCACGCCTGCATCCCTATACTCTCTCCGTTTGACGGTAGGTAGATACATACTTACGGAATTAGTTTGATAAGTAAATTAAAAGTAAGGACTTACCTAGTTTAGTTCCAATATAGGTACCTACTCGTATGTTGTTTCAACTTAAATAAATATCAACTTTACGAGTGTGTAAATTAAAATGATTTCAAAATGATTATTAAGTAGGTAAGTACCTACATACTCTTAAAAAGGCCATGAAAAGTTTTGTAACCGAAAGTATACACTTTATATGTAGAAATTAAAGTAATTTTTCCGAAATCACATAAATTGGTAACTAAAAAGTCCATAAACAATAAAACTTAATTAGTTTATACCTAAGTAATTTAAAAAAGTGTTGATTTTTAATAAATACTACGTAAAAGCATGTCCGAATTCGCCAGTTTCGTCGTTTGTGCTTGTGTGGTCAAGCTTAGGTACCTACTTAGGTTAGGATGGGTTATGACGATCGACCGTGGAATCGAACCTAGGACTTCACGCTCGTTAAACACTACAGACTTGCCTTCGTCCTCTGACGAAAATCGTCTACTACTGAGCTCAGCGTGGATATCACCGCCATTTATACTATCTTGTTTCGCGTCGCGTCGCAGGCGCGACGTAGCGTCACACGCGCTACGAGTCGTCGCGCCAGTGTGAAAGGTGTTGCGACGCGATTATGTCGCAGAATCGCTACGCGACACGTCACGTGTCGCGTCGGGTCAGTGTGCACGAGCCTTTATAAATATTTTGCAAAAAAGTGTGTTAAAACCTTTCGAGCTCGCTTCGCTCGCTCTTGCAGCCTGCATTCTCGAACTTTCGGCATAAGTCGACAAAGCAACTCCTATTTCCGTAAGAATGTTCAGTAAAAACCTAATCGAGAATTCCGAGACGGGATGCCAAAAATTTCGAGCTCGCCTCATTCGCTTTTGCATCCTACATTCTGGCTTTTTGTAAATAGCATATTGAGGAAATGTTAATGCACCTCCCTGAAAAATAATCCTGCCGGGTCCGAGGCCCATGGCTCTATATAATTACGCACGTTATACTTGTTTCTTTTTTGTCATTATTAAATTTTTGCAATATGGTACTAGAAACGCCAACATAAACTAAGAGGACCTCATTTTGTTTTGCTGCCCGGGTCCCCGACAGGCTTAGTCCGACGACCGCGGCTGCGAGCACGCGGCGCGGGCCGAACACGCCACGACCGTAATCGTTAATTGTCTCAACATTTCCGCTCACGACTGACCGACTTGCACCGCAACCTTTACCGCGATTACAAATATCAAGAAATCGCTATAGAACTAGCTTGGTGTCGGTACTTATTAGTCGAGCTAGGTTTTGGTATAAGAAGTAGTAGGTGAATAGGTAGTAGGAAGACAGTCACGGAACGCTTCCTAGAACCTCTACAAGCACATGTTATTTTCACAATGTTCTCCTGTGGTCTGTGGAACTCTACTCCCGACACCGGTAAACTCGTAAAACTCGTAAGTAGCGTGATGTAGGTACGATGTAAAATACTGGTATTCTAACTACTGCTAACTACTAGTATATCTAATTGAATGCAGCTGGCATTCGGGTAGACTGGAAGCCGAGCTGACAATTGTTGCGAGCAGTGTACGTCTCGCAGGAAGCAGCAAGTAGTGATGCTCCGGAGAGCGCGCAATGTGTGTCGTGGGAAGTGGTGCACGCCTCGCCCGCGGCTGCTCCATCTCCCCGCCTCCCCGCGCGCCCCTCTCACCAGCAGCACTGACCGAACTGATTGTGAGCCCCGACAATTTACGTGAATCTTCGGAAATACAAATACTAATAACTACTATTGTACGTATTATATGTAGAGGTTACCGCAATTATACCTATGTTACCAATCAACTCAGCCTATCACAGTCCACTACTGGACATAGGCCTCTCCCAGGCTGCGCCACAACATCCTGTACTTCGCCTTCCGGAACCAATCTGTCCCAGCTACCTTCTTACGAACGTCGGTCCATCTAGCTGGGGGGCGTCCTATACTACGCTTGGCGATATCCGGTATCTAGGACTCGTTTGCTCCACCGCCCATCGGTCCTTCGACAAACATGGTCAGCCCACTGCCACTTCAGCTTACTTACTCCGCAAGCTATGTCGGTTATTCCGCTTCTTTTCAGGATAATTTAGTTTCTGATTTTGTCCTTCAAAGAAACTCTGAGCATAGCCCGCTCCATAGCGCGCTGAGCGACCGTGAATTTGTGAACCACCCCGACAGTCAGAATCCACGTTTCGGCATCGTATGTCGAAACGGAAAGGACGCACTGGTTGAAGAGTTTAGTCTTCAAACATTACGAAATAGGCGACGAGAAGATTTAACGAAGTTTTCCAAACGATGCCCAACCTAACTGCATCCTTCTGTCGACTTCTTTCTCAAAGTTGTATCTACCGAGCTGGATGACTTGCCCTAGATAGACATCACATCATTCACAACTTCTAGAAGCGACCCTTTGATGTTGAATGGACTCGGCAAGACGTGTGAATTGTACATGACTTTCGTCTTGTCCAAATTCATGCCGAGGCCAACCGACCGAGAGGCTTCATTTAGGCTGTGGAGCATCTGGTCTAACTATTCCAGCGTCTCTGCCATTATGACGATGTCATCGGCAAAGCGCAGGTGTGAGATGTACTCGCCGTTCACGTTGATACCCTGTCCAGTCCAGTCCAGAGTCTTGAAGACGTCCTCCAACGCATTTGTAAACAGTTTCGGGGATATCACATCCCCTGGCTCACCCCTTGGAGCAGTTGAATGGGGCTGGTTTTCTAATCCTAGGCCTGGACAATTATCGCGGCAGCGTCATACAAACATCTCAATCAATCGCGTAGCGGCAGTCAATTCGACAACGTCGCAGAGAGGCCAGAACTGCCCATGTTTCAATGTAGTCGAAGGCTTTCTCGTAGTCCACAAATGCCATACACTGCGGGTGGTTGTACTCCTCAGTCTTTTGTACAATTTGCCCAGCAGTATGGATGTAGTCTACGGTACTAAAGCCTTTTAGAAACTCGAGAACAGCTTGTATATGTAGTTTCGAAGTGAGATGTGTCTATAGTTCTTCAGAAAGGTTTTGTCACCTCCCTCTTAAATGACGGAGTTAAAGAGACTCGCTAGCTCCCTCAGGACTGGAGCTCTGCCCGCTTTAAGAAGCTCTCTCGTTATTCCGTCATCACAAGGTTCCTTATTGTTCTTTAGCTGGTCGAGAGCCACCTTAATCTTGCACTGGTCGACAATCGGGATGTCCTTCGGCTCAATGGTCATCTGCACTATGTCCCTTCGGTTTCGCCGTCCACTTAGAGTACTTATAAGAGCCCGTAAAAATCCTGGACTTCCTCGAGTATCTAAGACTACGAAGTCACGATTCTGCCATCTGCAGTTCTAAGTTTCGTAAGATGGGAACTTCCTAATTGCTGAGCGAACACTTCGGTTTTAGGGTCGTGACCACTAAATTACGTTAACTTTCGAATGAATATTATCGTATAAAGATGAACCTAAGTTATCCCGATAGAAACAGTCCTGGTTAAAAATCAAAAAATATAAAAATGTTTATCCTGAAAGTACTAATTACCTACAATAGTTAAGTGTGATGATTTAAATAACAATTCGATTCTGACGAACCGCAACCTCAAAGCGTAGCACGCCTCGACAGAATTGCAGATGTTACGACGATCATGTGTCGCGGACCAAAATGGACTCGCAAAGATCAACAAGTATAAACATGTTTATCCTGAAAGTACTAATTACCTACAATAGTTAAGTGTGATGATTTAAATAACAAGTCGATTCTGACGAACCGCAACCTCAAAGCGTAACACGCCTCGACAGAATTGCAGATGATACGACGATCGTGTGTCGCGGACCAAAACGGACTCGCCGGTCTCGAACTCCAAGGATTCTATGCGGCTGGTAAAAGCAACCCAAAAGCACGCAAGCCTGGTGAAAAGTACCCGAAAAAATGGGCCGGAAGCAACCCTTTTTAACTGGTTCTACACCTACGAGAAATCAGAGAAAAGGCTAAAACTTCCGCTGAAAGACCAAAAACAGAAACAAAACTATTAACTACACTTACTCGTACCTTAGTTATGTATTTATTCGTTAAGTGAACAATGTATGTTCTTTTAGAATAAATAAAGAATCTTTAAACCGAAATAAGGGAAAGTACATACCAAATTCGAAGAATAACTTTTAGACTATTTGTGCAGAACTCAACTAAATAACTTGGTTAACTGCAGATAACAGAAAATAATTCGGAAACCAAATGCGTAACAACGTTTTGTCATCCGATGTACCTTAAGTTTTCTCGTAATGTCTTTTCATTTAGGCCAACTTACCGGTTTTGCAACTGTTTTAATTGTATTTAATTTTAGCTTTTATTTAATTTTATGATGCGATTATTTTTTAAATATTTATAAATTATTATACGTGGTAAACCGGTGAATTTTTAATCTATTGCTTAGCTTTTATCTCGGGCTTTGAGCGCGGCGACAGAATCAAGAAATTCCGTAACGAAAATAAAACCTAACACCCCCCACTCCGCCTACCATGTAGCTCGGCCGAGCGTTCGCTTAACGTGTATGTATATGGTACGACTGTACTTGAATTAATATCAAAGAAAAAAAATACTGCATAAATACTGCATAAATAAAAAATTATAATTGCATAAGTTGATAAAAAATGCTATGCAATAGCTTTACCGCGGCAGTCCCCGAGTGCCACACGTGTTTTTTTATTTCACTACAACAGGTACACACCTGAAGGCGCCGGTGTAGCGCTTGCGGAAGGTCTGCGGCGGCGCGGCGCGGTCCAGGAGGCGCGGCGTGGGCGCCAGCGCGGCTGCCGCGCAGCACACGTGCGGGTCGCCGGCTGCACCCACCTGCACGCTCCACCTGCACTCACACCAACACTCAAACTATACCAGTTGTGACAGGCACTATGACAGTTGCTACGCAGTCTAAGTGGCTTAATGAATAACCTTCACAATTAAATGCGCAAATGCAGTGGGCCGTGCAATTAAATTAGACGATCTATGACTATCACGTTCTACGCATCTGCAAATTCTAAGGGCCTTTTTCCTGTCACGCGGGTTTGCATGTGCATGCGTGTCTCACACACGCACGCGCATGATGCACCCACGAGCTCCCCGCGTCGCGCATGCGTGTGGCATGCGGGACAGGAAAAGTTTACGAGACGATAGAATGCGGGAGCGTCCACAAATTCGCGTGATAGGAAAAAGGCCGTAAAGAGTGTTATTTTACCAAACTATATCCAAAACTGTAATTTGACACAATTTTAACGCAAATTACATAACCTACTGCCACACATTTTTTTTTAATACGAATATCGTATTCCTTCTTGACAAATAATATAACTTTAATTAACTGACTTAATATGTAATGCAAATGAATTAATTTTAATAAATAATTGTTAAGTTTAACTAATTAATATAAAATAATAATAGGTAGGTAAGTCATTATTTAATTTTAAGCAACGTTTATAAATAAAGGGGTAAGTTGTTACACAATTCTAAACACTATTCACTGTTTGGTGACACATCATCGCGAACAAATTTTAGAATGGGGAATATATAAACGTACTTTAGAAAAAATGTTTCACACTTTAAAATGTTTAACTTTAAAATTAATTGAATGAACTATAAAAATAAAGGCTCCCGCAGACAGGCGCGACGTGACAGCGCTACACAAAGGCGCCGCTTGTCGCGCGACACGCGGTGCCTTTGTGTCGGGCGTCGCGTCGCGCCAGTGTGTACGAGCCTTAATGGTTTCCACTATAAGAGCGAGCTCGAGACTCGGGGCACCGCACCACAGATTTGGACAGATAGTTCACTCCATAGAAAAAGATAGATACCTAATAGAGAAATATAGACATAGAGACATATAATAGATACATAATTACCTACAAAAATATTACAGGCGGTCGTGCTCGCTAAAATGTACCTTACGCGGTCGCCCGAGAGTATCTACTACGTCGTCTGCCGTGATGTCGGGCGATCACGTGCGTCGTTGAACGCAACGCTGGGGCTGTTTACGCTAAGAAATTATTACACAAAAGAATGGATGACTAAAAAACAGTTTTTTTTTTACATTGAAGACAATATTTTTATTTATTGAAAATCAAAAATACCTCACTTTAACATAATGGTCAATGAACTTTTTACCCTCTCGTAAATTTCGATTATTAAATCTTATCGTCGTAAAAATTCTAAATCTAACAAATAACTTTAATAAGTACTTCTTAGGAAAACATGTACATAAATGTGTAAATTTCGCTTCCTTTAGCATGTTATACAGGGTGCTTCCTGGTCGGCTAGTTTGTTAGTTGTTTTTCCAAAATTATGTAAAAATAATGTTTCTTTCTAATTCTTTATATGGTAATTTATAGACGATTCTGGTGGAACATTTAGTATTGCATTATGTGCACGAGATTTAGCCATTATTATAGGTGTGGGTGCGGTACGTACTCTCGAACAGGCGCGTGGCAACCGACTGGGTTTTGTTCGCCCGGGTGAACGCGAGTCGTAGGTACGTGAGCGCGTGACCTCGAACGAGTGAACGATCTGTCCTAATCTGTAACCCCGACTCGGACAGGTTAGGTTAGGAGGGGATGGCGGGGTCTGGAAGAGCTTGGTCCCGACTGATCCCTAGTCCCAACTCGCCCGATCCGTATATAATTATCTACCTACGCTAGAAGGCGCAAAAGTAGTGATAAATAAATGATAAATGATTTTATTTCTGTAAGTAGGTTTGAACTTACAAACACTTTTACACGTCAATCATATTTTAAAATCTAGATGAGGTTGGCGTTTCCTATCTGACTACTACTATACTGCTTGCAGTGTTTGTATATGTATAATTTTATTGCGTCATCACAAATCACAGTTATTACAATAATTAAAGTTCTCTGTTAAAAAATTACAAGCTGTATCTAAAATAATTTAAACTATCGCCTCAGAAATCACAGTTTGTGCAATCATTAAAGCTATGTTTTATTTTAAACAGTAATTGAGGACTGATTTACTGAGTTCTTTTAAAAACTTATAAATTGACATTGTTCCTTCATCTTACGCCCGTGTCAGCTCAGCAACTCTGACGACTTTTGCCCGCTGCGGTTATTGAATTTTATGACTCTTTTGTTCGGACACGTGCAGGCTTAGGCTTATTATAAAATTTCTAGGAATTAATTATTTAATAGTTATTAAATAGCAGTATCTATGCAATGAAGATATTATGCACAATCTTTTACTGTCTCCTGATCCACTTGTTACAAGCATTCGTCCAAAAGTAAATAAATTTGTAAAAAAACCTTCTTTTAAGGAATTTTATGAACTTACGGATTCTGAGAAAAGTGATATCGAATTTGTTAACATAAATGATTTAGCGGATATCGATTCTGAATTTGAATTAATTGATGATGATGATGATGATGACGATGACAATTAAATGTTGATATTGTTTTAAAATGTGTAACTTAGTAAATTAGAGCTTATATCTTAATTATTTATTGTACTAATAATTAAACTAGGTAATTTATTATTTTCTTATCAACTTATATCTAAAATACAGTGTTTTTATCATTATTGTAAAACATATATAAATAAAATATTATGTGAAAAAAGTCATACTCTCATCTGTTCTTATGATTTTTTTTGTAAATAATACACAAGATTTTAAAAAACAATATATATATATATATTTATATATGACCTCTAAATACGTCTGTCTGCAGTTTAAAGTAAATACAAATGGGGATTTTTTTTTTTTCTTTTTCATTTCCTTTTATCCCAGAAAGTGCACATTTGGCGCACCATGTGTCTTGAAAATGAAAAAAAATGAAAATGAAAATATTTTTTATTTAAACAAAATACTTCATATACAATAATTTGTGTTCGGAGCCTCCTTTTAGGCAAACAATGCCTGTGTTAGGAGACACCGCTCCTCCATATCTTAGATATGCAAATGTTACATTTGTTTATATTACATTACGGCAATTTGTTATTTCTTATTCTAACATCTTGAGTATGTATCACGTGAATCGTGGTATGCTTTAGTTAGGCGTGGCGTGTGTGTTCGATGTAGTGCGATTAGATGTGATGTGTGGTGTGGTGTGTAGTGCGGTGTGGTGTGGTGTAGAGTGGTGTGGTGTAGTGTGATGTAGTGTGGTGTGGTGTAGTGTGGTGTAGAGGGGTGTGGTGTGGTGTGGTGTGGTGTAGTGCGGTGTGGTGTAGTGTGATGTAGTGTGGTGTGGTGTAGTGTGGTATGGTGTAGTGTGATGTGGTGTAGTGTGGTGTGGTGTAGTGTGGTGTGGTGTAGTGTGGCGTGGTGTAGTGTAGTGTGGTGTGGTGTAGTGTGGTGTGGTGTGGTGTAGTGTTGGTGTGGCGAGGTGTAGAGTAGTGTACTATATGGAGAACAGTAAGGTTTGTATCGTTTATGGTGTGTGATTATGTTATTCATGATAAACCAAAAGAGCTTCCGTATCCTCATAACTAAGAGAGTATGTCCAGTTTGTTATAACTTTTTTACAGTCGTGATTGTTTTTATTGTGTATATATATGTTTTTATTAATCCTGTTGTACATTTGAGCTGAGAGATGGTGAAATTGTCTGCTACTAAATTTGGTTTTACATGGGGGAACTACTGCAATGATATCTTTTCTCCTTTTGTGTTTCTTATTCATATGATAAGGGAGGGTTTTATGTTTTTTTAGAACCGTTTGAGTGATATACAGCTTTCTAACTGAGAGTATATTACTGATTTCGTATAGGTTTTTAGTAGAGTGTCGTTTAGTTTTAAAATACATAATCTTTATAAGTGCTCGTTGTGCACGTTCGACGTCCAAAAATCTAGTTTTAGCTGCGCCACCCCAAATGGGGATACAATATAGAAGGACGGATTGTGCTAGAGCAAAATAGATTTCATTAAGGAGATATCTAGGTCGCTTATCACTCCTAAACATTTTAGTCGGAGCCACGTATCTTAATTCAAATTCAAATTCTTTATTTCAGACGTAAGTCCATAGTGTTAGTAGCAACAAAATAACTTAATGACTAGTGTTAGTAATAAGGAGGAGATAATAGAATATAATATCAATTGGTATGGATCCTCACCCAGTGGCGCAGCAGAGGGGAGTCCCACCTATCTGAGAACACACTCAGGAGACTATTGGTGGCGGTGCGTAGCCGGCCGGCTATGGAGGCGGTCCTTTTTCTTACAATGGCGTAAAAATCGTCTGTGCGCGCCTCCGCAAACATAGTGGACGCACTACAACGCCACGACAGCCCCAACAGTATCCTAAACGCGTTATTATATTGGACGCGCAGATCGCTGTATGCTTAATGTTTCGAAGATCCAGGTAAGCTTTCTGACCCTCGCAATCACCTACTCAAGGTGAGGATACCAAGACAGAAACTGGTCAACCATCACGCCCAAGTATTTCGTCTTAGAGACTCTATTTAGATATGAACAATTACAGCTTATCCTGTTTATATCTCCGCATGTGTGTACCCTCAAATTGAGGTCATCATTGGGCTGTGTCCGGTTACTAACACTAAAACATACGTAGTTAGTCTTGGTGGTGTTTCATGTTAGTAAATTGTTTTTCAGCCATTCAGCTACGTGGGCAATCCCTACCTCTGCACTCAGTGTAACATCTGGCCAAGAGTCACCAGCAAATACAATAGCAGTATCATCGGCGTATGCAAATACCCTGGCGTTTGTTAATTTAATATTACACAGATCATTGATGTATATTAAAAACAGGGTCTTAGTATTGAATATAGCTCTTAGTATTAGCATTATGATATTAGAGACCGCTACTTGAAACAAGGCCGGAATCAGGAGGGAGAGAGCTCGATACACTCATTTTCGTAGTCAAATATCACATTTTCTCAAATTACTTCCGAAATATGGGAGTTATCAAGAAATTTATATGCACAAGTTATGAAGGCATTAGGTAATCGAATAAGATGGCATCATTAGTTTGGCATAATTTAACTCTTTTTTTTCGGAGATGGCTACGTCCAACCTCTCCCATACATTCGTTCCACTGTGCGTCGCATCGCCCGTCCGGGCTATTACCAAAGATTAGGACTATTACTTCGTTTTCGCTTTCCGTTCTTTCCAATTTTTCTTCTTTTTGCTTGGCTCCTAAGGGTCGTACCGTGATGTTAAACAGCATATAACATTCCTCAAGCATTTGGCTGCCAAATACAAAAAAAAAAACAAATCCGACTGTTACTTAGTTCCAGAGATTACGTAGCACGTTCAAACAAACAAAGAGACAAACTCTTCAGCTTTATTATATTACGCAATGTATACTGAATCGGTAAAGCAGAGTCCATAGTTCAATGAGCAGACAAAAATAGCCCTTAAGGTGACGAACATATGTAGGATGGGACTGTACTTACCGCTCGGCGAGCTCGTCGGGCGCCTCGTCCGCGCCGCCGTCTCCGCGGAAGCGCGGCCGAGCGCACAGCTCCTGGAAAGACCACACTCGTAAAAGTCGTAAACATAAAAATAAACCTAGTAGGTAGGTTACTAGCAATTATATTTAAAAAAATGTTTTTAAAAAATCATTTTTCTAGCTTCTTTGAGCCTTTACTAACAGGTTTATTAAACTTTAAAAATAAATTATGATTAGGTACAAAATACCTTTATTTCATCTTTAACGAGCCCCTGGCCCTATTGCGCGCATCTTCAATATAATTCTTAAAATAAATGTGACCAACCCAGAATGTTACTGCTTTGAAAGAAAATTTAAACGACCGTTACCGACAGTCAGAGAAAAATAATCCTAACTAAAGTGTAAAACAAAAAAAAATAATCAAAAAAATCTAAAAACCCGACTGCGTGAAAAGTGAACTTTAAAAAAATTTAAACCAGATGACATATTTTTGTACCCAAGCTCATGCAGTCGGAGGCAGAACGAAAAGACGTCATCGGACTGTCTGTCGAGCACACCATTGAATTGTCCTGTGTTGAGCTTGATAAGCATGTTATAGTATGTGTATACAGACCTCCAAGTTACCAGAATCTATCTGTGTTTGATTCTGTAATTGAAGATGTGTTAAAGAAACTTAGTACTAGTAGTAAGTCAATAGTCATATGTGGAGATTTTAATATTAATTTATTAGAAAATAACTCGAATACTGTTAGATTATTAAATCTTTTCGGGTCATTTGATTTGTCAAATGTTTTTATTGAACCAACCCGAGTGACAGCTTCTTCTGCCACTTGTATAGATAATATTTTTTGTAATTGTGATTATTTACACAAACAAATTGTAAATAAGTTGCCATCTGATCACAGTGGCCAAACAATAACATTTTGCTCCTACATGCCTTTACAAAAAATTCAAATAAGGTTTAGGCCAATTACATGTAAAAAATTAGAGCAATTAAATAATTCTTTAGCCAGTACATTATGTGATCAAAGTTTTAATAATATAGGTGAACCAAATGAGTTCTACGCCGAGTTCTTTTCACTATTAAACACGCAATTTAATGACACTTTTCCACTAAAGACTAAAATTATTTACACAAAGTTTTTATTTAGTGATTGGGCGACTCCAGGTATTCGTAAAAGCAGGGAAAAGCTATTTGAACTTTATGGTCTAAAGCAACATATGAATAATACAAGATTTCATCAGTATGTTTCAAAATATTCAAAAACTTTTAAAAGTGTGTGCAAACTAGCAAATAGCAATATTAGCAATAAAATAAAATCAGCTGATGATAAAATAAAAACTACCTGGCAAATAATAAATAATGAAACAGGCAGGAAAAAACAGCGTAATACAGAATTTAATTTAGAGACTGCACATGGCCTCATCAACTCTGATGTAGAAATAGCTCAGGAATTTGAAAACTTTTTTACTAATATTCCCCTTAAAACTACTGAAGCTTTAAATTCCTCACCCGCGCTTTCTGCTGCCTTACTTACAAAGAATGTAAAGGCATGCCCTTTGGAGTTTAGGTTTCAGCATACAAACCCCCAAGCTGTTATAAAAGCTTTTAAAGATCTTAAAATTAAATCAACAGAGGATCTCTGGGGAATGTCTGTAAAAGTCTGTAGATCTCTCATCGAAACCATTGCTCCCTATTTAGATTTCATATTCAACACCAGTGTAGACCAAGGAGTTTTTCCGGATCTTTTGAAACACAGTAAAGTAGTTCCGTTGTTCAAATCCGGTGATAGTAAAGAACCCAACAATTATAGGCCTGTGTCAATTCTGCCAGTTCTCAGTAAGGTGTTTGAAAAGTTAATGCTTAATCAAATGTTACGTCACTTTAATAAAAATTCCATCTTTCATGAACAACAGTACGGTTTCACCAAAGGGCGCTGTACCACTGACGCAGGTGTCACCCTACTAAAGAACATTTTTAACGCCTGGTAAGGAGCACAGGATGCCATTGGAATATTTTGCGACCTCTCTAAGGCGTTCGATTGCGTAAACCATGAGCCACTTCTGCTGAAACTAGAGCACTATGGGATTAGGAATACAGCTCTTGATCTACTAAGGTCATACCTGAAAGATAGAAAGGTTAAAGTTCAAGTAAACGGCATAAACTCATTAGGGTCTGAAATGACAATGGGCGTTCCTCAAGGTTCGATATTGGGTCCATTCCTCTTTTTAGTTTACCTTAATGATTTACCCCAATTACAGCAGAATCAACCGAAGATGGTGTTATTTGCAGATGACACATCATTGATCTTTAAAGTAGACCGACGGTCACAAAATCGTGACGATGTAAATAACTCTATTCTTCAGGTCCAAGATTGGTTTATGGTAAATAATTTGGTACTAAATGAAAAAAAAACCAAATGCATTAGATTTAAATTACCTAATGTTAGAAGTTGCGAATGTGACATCATATTGAATGGAGAAAAACTAGAATTTATTAATCAGACGGTTTTCCTGGGAATCACGCTAGACGAGAAATTACAATGGCGACCCCATATAACACTCTTGCGGGGCGGTTAAGCTCGGCCACTTATGCTGTTAGGAAGATAAGACAGTTAACAGATGTAGAAACCGCGCGTTTGGTCTATTTTAGCTACTTCCACAGCATTATGGCATTTTACTGTGGGGTCGGGCTGCTGACATTGAATCCATTTTCATTTTGCAAAAGAGAGCTGTCAGGGCCATTTACAATCTATGTCGTCGCGAATCTTTTAGGGAACTATTTAAAAAGATTAATATTATGACGGTACCTTGTCAATTCATTTATGAAAATATTATGTATGTAAGAAAAAATCTACATCTTTTTAATAAAATAAGTGATAGACATAATTTTAATACTAGAAATAAAGATAAAATAGATCAACCATTTTTCAGATTATCTAAAGTACATACATCTTTTATGGGGTACTGTGTTAAATGTTACAACAAAATACCTTGTGACATATTGCAATTAAATGAAAGAAAATTTAAAACTCATATAAAAAGTACACTTTGTAAACAAGCATATTACAAATTAGAGGATTATATCCTAGATAAGAATGCTTGGAAACATGCTGGTCCTGCTCCATAGGACAATCTAGAGTCTAGACAAAATCAAACTGGTTGCTAATTTAATTGTATAATTTATAATTTTTATGACATTGATTGTTACATTATGTACTTAACTACTTTAACTCACACTAAATTATTACTTGTTAAAATTTTGGAAACATCATCTACTTTTCAATATTTGTAAATATGTGAGCACCATGTATCTATCACATAATTAATTTACCTGCCTTTGCATTATATTTAATTCTTTTTACCTATTGTGGTATAGTAATTTTATTCTAGGTGCATCGTCTTCACATATGATTACATAATTAATGTGAACTTACATAATATTGTAAAATATTTTAAAAGAGTAACGGTGGAGTTTCTTGCCCATTCTTCTCCATACGAAACTACCTTTTGGAAGGGGCAACTAGAATCAATTCTATTTTTTTGTAAATTTTGACGTTCAAAAGTGCCTTTTATGTGCCTATTTGAAATAAATGATTTGACTTTTTTGACTTTTTGGCATCTTGTTTTTAACAATAAAGACCTCCGACTGCATGAGACTGGGTGTGGGATTGGAGACAAAAATATGTCATCTTGTTTCCATGAAAAGTGAACTTTAAAAAAAAATTAAACCAGATGACATATTTTTGTACCCAAGCTCATGCAGTCGGAGGCATCTTGTTTTTAACAATAAAGACTTCCGACTGCATGAGACTGGGTGTGGGATTGGAGACAAAAATATGTCATCTTGTTTCAATCTTTTTTAATACGCAGTCGGGATTTTTGATTTTTTAGTTTAACTTTTTTCAGCAGTAGATTTAGCAACACATTCAGAAAGAGCAATAGCCAGAATTTTATTAAACAGATATTTCAAAACAGATTACGCCTGCGTTTCGATGGACGCTTATTTTAATAAAATAATGTTATTAAAAATTTTATCGAAAATATTGTAGTTTCGCCTACTATATCTCTTTTTAGAAATATATCATTTTATTTTATAAACGTTGCTTAAGAGACGTCTAAACGTCAAAAACGTATAGTTCAACAGTGAGTCGCTAATCATTACTTAACTAAAGTTAAGTAAAAGCAACGCTTATAAATAAAGCCCATGTAGTATTTAGGATACAATACTATACAGTAGTGGGCTACCCTAGAAGCAACGGCAACAATCTGACATTGACAGCGCCTTTATGTACCAGTAAAGGTGGTTTTCATAGTACAAGTGTTACCAGTGATATGCGGTTTACTGTACCTCTACGTTAGGGATCATAGATGTCGCGCGCACGCATCGCTTTTACGTTAAACTTGGTACAAATGTACACGGATATTTATCTCAAGTAACAAAATAGTAATTCTTTAAAATCCAGAGGGGGATTAAATGTCGAGAGCGCCCTAGGCAAGCACCTCATTGGCGCCCCTCTAACGGCCATATATTATAAATTTTAACTAGTACTTATACAATAATTAGCTGCACCATATGGTTTCACCCGATATCAAGTTCTATGGAATATTTCTGCTATTTGAAAAAAAAAATCCTTCTTGCTTTGTTTGTTTATTACAAAATAAATTTTGGTTACACCTTAGCCTCAGCAACACTGGTTATGCTATTAAATTGTAGCTTATATGAAACATTTGTATTTTTAACATAGCGCTATCTATTGAATACTTACTCAATCCAGTCAACAGATATCGCCATCTGTTAGAATCGTTTGGAGCTAACAGATAATTGTGACTGTCAAATAATAGACAAATAATAAGCAATAAAATAATATTGCAACTATAAATTGAGATGTAAGCTATCCTATCTTTCAAGTTGGATCAAATTGCACACGGTGTGCAAATTAAATTTAAAATCGGTTCAGTAGTTTACGAGTCCATCGCGGACAAACAACGTGACACGTAATTTTTATAATTCAAAATGGTAAACTTGGAAAAATTTATGATAGTTCTTTAAAAATTTATGAATTTTAAAGAACTTGATTCAAAAACAAAAATTTTCACAAAAAAGACATTTTGATAAGTTAATTTTTAAAAGTTGTGATTATTGAAAAAAATACTTATTTTTGGGATACCTATTCGTAATTTTTTCCGGTTGACAAAAAAAATAATGTTTAGAACTATCTTTGCAGTGAGGTCAAAAATTTGAGCGAAATTGAAAGAGGTTACATACATTAGTGGTTGAAACTCACTGCTTTAAACAGTATTTGTGGCCACCATGAATGTAGACTGATTTAACCAGTGAATTTCGCTGGTTGGATCAGTGAAGTTTCACTGGACAACCAGTGAGATCCACTGGAAAATGAGTGACATTCCACTGATTCATTTCAAGAGAGTAAGTACATCTGTATAGAATTAACTAATCTGTTATATGTTAATTTTAATTATTTTCTAGGTCAAAAAATTTACGTCTTCGCGCCCCATTATAACCTCGCACCCATAGGCATGTGCCTAGTTTGTCTTAGGGATAATCCGCCTCTATTAACACCCGTTCATAAAGGTGGCTGTAAAGTTAGTTGCACTGCACCCAGTCAACTGGAACTCGGTTACAGGCCTACCGCCTATGGGCACGCCACAATTGCGGCGGTAAGTCCCCTCTTTGAGGAGTGGCTTGAGAGGCGCCACGGCGTCCTCACCTTGTTTGTTGTTGTTTTGGGAGGTTCCTGTTCCGTATAAGGTGGGAGGAAACGCCCGGGTGTTACCACTGTGTGTATCGCCCGAAGGATACGGTGGAGTATACGGTGGAGGTCTGCCTGGCTTAGACGGAGCAACGCCGTGTCCTCGTGGGGGCGATCGGCGGCTGTGATCTCTCGCGTCCGGCCCTGGTCCAGGCCATGATACGGAGCGAGAAGGCATGGGAAGCTGTCACCTCCTTTTGCGAAGCAGTAATGCTCGCGAAGGAGGAGGCGGAGCGCGTGAGGGCGAAGCAATCTGTGGGCCCTCACGCCCCTAGTCGCCGCAGGAGGAGACGCCCCGGGCTTCGGGAATCGACAGCCAATTTCCGGCCACCGTAGGCGCGGCTTGCGGACGGCCAGCAATGGGTAGCTCGCCGTCCGTAAGGACCAGGCCTGGGTCGACGGCGCGTCGTGTTCCACGCGCGCCTCAAAGAGATGTCAGCACCATTGACGGGGTCCGATTAGGCCGATGCCTACCGGGGTCGCGGATTGTTCGAAAGAGTTAACGTGGCCTTAGCACACAGGCAACTGAAGGAACACGGGTGAGTTTTAGTCAATAGAGTCTGATACGCCCTCCCGCTCCGCCCAGAGCGGGAGAAGTCATTTGATGATTTCCCACCAAAAAAAAAGACTACCGCCCAACTGAGTTGATACGGCCCCTGACCACACTGACTCTGATCTAGCGCCGCCGAGCGCCGCGCGCCGCCGCCGCTGCGCCGGAAGGGTGGCACTTGTGTCAAGCTGCACTGCTGCACACGAGTAGTCTCGACAAGAGTTTCCTGAGTATACCCGCTCTCACCCGTGCAAAGCCGGGGCGGTTCAGCTATTCAACTACTAGGTTTATTGCAAAGCTCAGCCACGTTATGAAGAAGGTGCAGTGTGCCAGAGGAAGCATATGTTACCGCTCAAAGAAACGTGGTAAAGCCGCACGCAGGTTCCCGGAAAACGATAACTTGTAGGAAGTGGATCAGTCGTGTATTCGTGAGATGTCGCGGTAGATCTATCGCGGCTAGGTAACGTAACTATCAACTCTTACAAACGGCGCAAGGTAACATCGCCCTACAAATAGTGTAACGCTAATCTGGGGCGAGCGGCGCAGGCGATAGTGCGCGACGCGGGAGTTATCATAACGGCTCGCGCGCAACTATAACTGCGCCGGCGCCGGTTATATTATTACATGGTGTTATGTGCGGTGCGCTACTTGTGCCGCGCCCGTCCTCAGGCGTCAGCAACAACGAAAGTTCAGAATCAAGTCACACCAGTGCGCTTTAAGGCTCGTACACACCGGCGCGACGCGACGCCCGACACAAAGGCACCGCTCGTCGCGCGACGAGCGGCGCCTATGTGTCACGCTGTCGCGTCGCGCCTGTCTGCGGGAGACTTTAACTTTAGTTATTTTTTGAGTCATGACGTGCCGAGTCGCGTCATGGTCACACTCGCTGGCGCGGGCAGCGTGCTAGCCGCCTTGTTTTTTTTTTTTTGATCCGGGTTGGAAAATCCTCATGGATGTCTCCCGCCCTGGGGGGGCGGAGAGGTCTGTCAAACTCTTACTGACTAAAAACCACCCCGGTGTTCCGTCGAGCTTAACCTGGTATTGTTCATTACGTTGACTACACAACAATCTAAAATCGTTTATCCAACATAACATAACATCGCGCCTGTATTCCCCGAAGGGTTAGGCAGAGGTGTACCTGTAGTACAGGTACTCGTACACCCACATTTCACCACTTATGTTTAAGTCCCATGTGATAGGGGGCGAGCCATACATATAAGATTTCTATGGGGCGAACCTATTGATAGCAACCGGGTACAAATCCATACTCCGGGCTGCTACTAAGAAATTCCAGATGGAAAAACCCAATAGCACTTTGCCCCACCCAGGAATCGAACCCAGGACCTCATGTTCAGTAGTAGCGCTTGCGACCACTAGACCAACGATGCAGTCGTTTTTTCAAAACAGGCAAAAAATCAGCACTTTGTAATTATACTCGTTAAAATGTACGCATAATCAGCCTGTCCATCTGCTGGGACACGCCTCCAGTCGGTGAGAGGGAGTGGGAGTCATCCGCCACGCGGGCCCCATGCGGGTGCGGTAGATGTCACAATTCTTCAAATGTTTGGTTCTAGGACATGCCGGTTTCCTCACGATATTTTCCTTCACCGTTTTACACAAGATAGCCCCTAAAATTATTCAACCCTTTGTTTTACGAAATTGTCGTTTTAGGAAGAACTTGTGCTACTTCACAAGCTCTCCAGCACGATAATCAACGACGGAGCGGCAGCAGTGTGCGTTTGGTCAGTGTCATTGTTTGCTTGTGACGACAGCGCCCGTCTCCGGGTCACCCGCGCCGTCCGCGCCACGCTCGGCAGGTCGCGCGGCTTGCTGCACTTTCCACGCAAGGTTTCACTGTGACGGGTGCAGCTGACAATAATGTAAATGCGATGTAATGTAGCTCATTAGCGCGCAGTGGCGCGTGCCGTGCGTCTGCTCATCTGCTGCCTAGTGAGGCCGCACGGCGCGCACGCAGCGCGGCAGAGCGGCGGGCAGGCGCGCGCGGCGGGCGCGCATGCCGCGGAGAAAGTCTTACACGTAACATGTGATTACCGGGCAGGTGCACGCGCCAGTGGAAGTTAATCACGAGGAACTTGAAGACTACGCGGGTCTGTCACTATTCAAACAACAATAGTAATAGGTATAAGTACAGTCGACCGCAACGTCGGTACTGGCACTTTAACCTTGAGTTGGTCTAGCCTCGCAGGTGCGGAGCGTCAAGTGTTTCAATACAATAGTAGGCCGACTTGCGCAGGTTTTGTTACCACTGAGCTGTCAACGCTGTCAACTGTTTTTAACTTTCACTTAGATTAAAGCTATAGATTGTCAGAAAATGCTTCATCGAATACTCTCTTAGATCATGTACCTAATCTATTATTGGATGCCTATTAAATAAGTTGGCGGGTATAGTGTTTCCACAGTGTTCAATCGGTCGAGTGACCTCGTGCCGCCGCGCTCAGTCGACAAACACTCGCGACTCATTGTTGTAACAAGTGTAACCTCAATGCCTGCTTGTAGTGCTGCGAGCTCGTGCCGCCGGCGCGGCGCGTGCGCGGTGCACGCTTGCTCTCCGAATAGCTGCATGAACCATTATTGTCGGCTGGGACATTAGCAGGGCCTCGTATACAAGCAATATCCCTCACGAAGAACTTGAGGACGAGGATTATTGATGATGAGGATCGAATAGCTGTGTGCTACTCCGCGGTACCGCCCTACAACCTTGATTTCTCTCACGTCTAATGCCGACGATCCCGCGAACGCTCTCGAGGCCAGGAAGTACCGTTACGCCGTTTGAATGACCGTCATTACAGTGCAGAAGAATTGTGGAGGCATTCCGTGAGGATCACCGATTTGAAAATCACCCATGCGCGGACCACCCTCGGCCATAGTATTCCGCATTGCGCAGCCAAAGTTGTAGGTGATGGCATTTAGAGAGACATGAAATCCTGAGACGACAGAAAAAAAAAAGTCATTCAATTTTTGCAAGCCTACTAATTTTTGTTGAGTATTCACTAAAAAGCTGGTTTTAATAATAAAATAAATAAAGACTATTTATAACTGAATGCAATTCACTTTTTGTGATGTTATACAGGGTGTCCCGTAAATAATGGATCAAACGTAACAGGAAGCTAGCTCACTTGATTGCCAACAACTAATTTGAATAGTTTAAAAAAAACCGCAATAATATATTTTTTTTATTGAAGACATAATTTTTCTCGAATTTCACCATTTTTTTTACCAGAATTCCGTTTTTTTAATGCTATCGCTGCAAATGATAACATTTTTAGGTATGATTTTTGTTAAACATTTCTGAATAGCTTAATAATGTAATAGGATACCATTTTTATAAATAAAGTTTAATTTGCCTTAGAAAAAAAAAACTTAAATTGAAAAGATTTTTTTTTCACCGTGAAAAGACCAAAATTGAAAAAAACTTTTCAAATTAGTTGTTGGAAATCAGGTGAGCTGACTACCCGTTACGTTTGATCCATTATTTACGGGACACCCTGTATATGTGTAGGTACTTTACTTTCGCTTCGACCTAAAGGCTTGTACACACTGGCGCGACGCGACGCCCGTCACAAAGGCACCGCGTGCCGCGCGACTAGCGACGCCTCTGTGTAGCGCTGTCGCGTCGCGCCTGTCTGTGGGAGCCTTTACGGGAATCGGGAAATTATGTTGAACGAGACTGATTGTGATATTAGAATTAAAAGCGTTCCTACACATCAAAAGAATTTTGTAACTAAAACAATCGATGTGTTTCAATAGTTCATGTCCATACCTCTCTGTAACTACTTCTCAGTTAGGGTTACCGCCCGTACTCTAAAACAGAGTATTGTCCACTTTTTCGTGTAGGTGTACTTTATAATCTATGACAACAATAATGTACGCTAAAATACTTTATTTACGTAACTCTGAGTGTTACTGACTTTTTCTCCTTATGAATGTAAAGCGGAGAGACGAAAGGGGCAAAGCTTCCCTAAACTTAGTTTAAAACGATCTGATCAAATAGTTCAATTTAAAGTTTGATTGCAAAGAGGGTGTAACTATCTTCAAGTAAGACAATATTTGTTAAATTTTGCGAAAAGTAACGAAAAGTGTTTTTATTAAAAATAAATAAGTAAAAATAAATAATTACTCTTCTTTTATGCTGTGTACTTTATTTTCGTTCTACCAAATTAAAAAACTTTATTCCCCCCAAAAAAAAGTGGCAACCCTTGTACGGTCTCATCAACCATACATTTACTTTGCGAATGCAGGAACCTACTTGGATGTCGTGCGTCACAAATAGTATGCTATAATTACAACGTTTTAAGCAATGCACACCGAGTCAGACAATAATTGTGGAACTAACCACTTGTCAAGAGAAAGAATCGCTACCACTTCAACTTGTTAACCTTCTACAGTTTAATATAACTTTAAACAACTCAACTTGTGGTTCTTTCAACTCCATAACTAAACCTACATTAACAAAGTGTTAATGTACGGTGCCTACAACCGTTGGCTGCTACAACCCTATTCTCAGTACAACCGTGGGTGCGCAATGTGAAACACTATGGTCGATCCGCGCGTGGGTCCTCACATGGGCGACCCGCGCGTGGGTCCTCACATGGGCGACTCGCGCGGAGTGCCTGTACTGTGGGCCCCAGCTGGACATCATGTGTCACTATAGTGAATATGAATGAAGTAGCGATTTACAGCAGTGTTGATATTCGCAGAGAATCGCGACTCATTGCGCATGCGTACGTCGCGTAGCGGGCGTGCCCGCGCGCGTTGATATCTTTTATATGCGACGTCAGACTCGCACTTTCGTGACCTTGGCGAGCCATTGCCAGAGCCCGGCGAGCCAGTGCCAGACCCCGGCAAGCCAGTGCCAGAGCCCGACGAGCCAGTGCCAGAGCCCGACGAGCCTGTGCCAGAGCCCGACGAGCCTGTGCCAGACCCCGGCGAGCCAGTGTCAGAGCCCGACGAGCCTGTGCCAGACCCCGGCGAGCCAGTGCCAGAGCCCGATGAGCCTGAGCCAGTGCCAGAGCCCGACGAGCCTGTGCCAGACCCCGGCGAGCCAGAGCCAGAGCCCGACGAGCCTGTGCCAGACCCCGGCGAGCCAGTGCCAGAGCCCGACGAGCCAGTGCCAGACTCCGACGAGCCAGTGCCAGAGCCCGACGAGCCTGTGCCAGACCCCGGCGTGCCAGTGCCAGAGCCCGACGAGCCAGTGCCAGACCCCGGCGAGCCAGTGCCAGAGCCCGACGAGCCTGTGCCAGAGCCCAGCGCGCCACAAGCCTGCTCTTGTACACTGCCCGCGCACACACTCTAAGCGGCCCACGCACCCCACGTGAACGGGGCCGACACGCTTTATCCGCCAGACAACACTGCCCGATTTTTAAGCCTACATAGACATTGTTGAAGACTACAAACTAAAGGGACCAATTCTAAACAATATTTGGTATACTGCATATCATAAAAAGAAGTAGTTTGAGTAGTTTATCATCATGAGACAAGTACCTAAGGTATCGGTATATTCGGTATGCGCTATACGGAGCGCGCCGGAAGCGGATCCCGTTGCGACCTACACACACACACACACACACATACCTACACCCGCTCACACACAGCAACGCCAAGTCGGCACCGAGCACTCGCGGCCACCAGCAGCATGCCGTATGACATGAGCGCACGATCGGCTGCGGCGACACTTGTGATAAGCACATTGACTAAATAAGAAGTAGGTTAAAAAGCCTTCTGTTAGAGAAATCAGCAGCGCCGAATTTCTTACTGAAAAATGTATATTTGTGGGAAATATATAAATTTTATTTGTAAATAAATAGACATTTAATTGACTAGTTTTATAATATAATTCTATGATGAGTTGATGATAGTATTCTGCAGCACAAAGTTCTAATTTGGATTGTTAATTGATTTGAATAATGGATACATTTATAATTATTTGATTTTTATTATAATATCCTACCTATTTATACGACACGTACTCTGTTAGGGCTAAACATGCCTGAGATATAGGTAATTTAATGTAACATCTTGTATGCCCATGTGTGTATGGGTATAGGTACTTATGTTGTGAACAAAAAAATGATCTTGTCTTAAATACTAGGAGAAAAATATCCCGCGACACGTGTCACCTCTACACTCTAGAGGTTACCGGGCTTTTGTCGTTCGTGTGACATGTCGCGAGACACTTGTCTCGCGCGACTCACGTGCGGGCGCGGCCAGCTGGCGGAGCGCGCGAGGCGGGCGTCGCCCAGCGCGCGCCCCGGTGGGAACGAGGCGTCCTCGAACAGCGCGCCCGATGCCTCCGACCCGCTCCAGTACCTGCACACACACACACATACACGTGATACCACATGGTCCTGCCGCCCAGTCGGCCTCCATTCGTGCCAGTAGTAAAGATGACAAGCGGTAGGCGCGGCTCAGCACAAGGCGCACCTAACGCTTGCCATCGCACTGAATGTCTAGCCTTAGTCCTTGTCCTGTCCAAGTTAGTATAGTGATAGGGCAAGGATAAATAAATACACGGACGAGCAATATAAAAAAGCCACTTGCAAAGTGCTTAAAGAAATCTAAATATCTTCTAAACCACACAAGTTAGTTTTATGAAGTAAACAAAGTATTGAAAACAGTATTATATTGCATTAAAACCTTATAACATACTGGCGTGTTCGACGTCATGGATAGAAAAAAGTAAAAAAAATTGTCACGTTTCATAATTTTGGATTACATTTCAATACTTTTATTTTCACATTGATTTAATTATTGTTTCTACCTTTGCGTATCGATTATTTAAATAAAAGTGCTTACCTAAGTCAGACGTTGACTTGTAAATTAAGGTATCATCATGCCTCACATACAAGACTAAGAGACAGCAGAACAACGGCAGATAAGGGAAGGCACCCGTCGACTGGACTTGAAGAATAAAAATTTTACTAATCGTAACCTAAGAAGTGTTAATTACAGTCTACAATACCAGTCTGTAAAATTATTCAACAGGTTGCCTTTAGACATACAAAGCGCAGTCTACAGTAGAAAAAAAAACAGAATAAATAAAATCCTATTGAATGAGTGTCTCTATGCCGTAGAAAAACTGTAATTTTATTGAATTGTAATTTTATTGAGAGAATCATGGGTTGTTAAATTTTTGTTCTGATTTGTGGATTTTGTTCAGTCTGATTTATTGATATAACTGTAAATTTAATATTATTATTTCTAATTATTTTTATCTATCTATGCTAATTTGTATTTAATTTATTATTTTATGGTTATTATTTTAAATTTTAAGGTGTTGGCCATATTGTTTAATTTAATAAGAATAAGAATTTAAAGAGATGTAAATGTATTATTTTTAAATTGTGGATGTAATTTATTTAAGTGTATATACTGTAATTTGTGATTAGTGTTATAATTGTGTGTGTAAATTCAGATAAAAGTTACTTGTTTATGAATAAATGTCTATGACTATTACTATCTCACACCCGTAGAACGTACCAGGACCATCACTATGGTGCACTCGGGGAGATCCCGGAGACAAGCGGACAGAACAGTAGCCGTGAGACATTCCACTGTCCCACAAAACAAGTACTTCGGAGGTTTATGGAGACTGGACTTAACCTAAGAAGACCAAGCAATGGCAACCCAAGGTGCACAACGGCCCGAGAAGATCGATTCATTATGTCAACGATGTTCCAGCAACAACTTTTGCAGAACCGAAGGGACCAAATCAGTGAATGGACAGTCAGGAGACGCCTTGCAGAAGCCAGTATAAAGCCTTACCCGCTAGCAAATGGCAAAAAACACGAACGCATCATAAAGTTGCAAGATTAAGATATGCCCGTGAGCACATCGAATGGTGAGACGACGAATGTTGAGAGGACGAATGGGGCAGAGGAATGTTCTCTGATGAATCGAGATTCGTGTTGTATAATCATGGCGGGACACGTAGAGTGTTCAGAAAGCCAGGAGAACGTTTTACACAATGTAGCGAAATAAAAAGGCAATTCACCGCTTTAACACGTATAATTTATTAGTATCAAGAGATCCGTCTGTTGGGCAGAGCCAGTTTACGAACCTGAACACATCTATGAACACGAACGACCGATTCAAACTCAAACTCAAAGCATTAATTAAACCAATTACAGGCACTTTTGAAATGTCAAGGAGTCGGTCAGTCAGAAAGATGAAGTTAGATGCCCATTCCAAATCGTAATTGGAACCTATGGAGAAGAACGGGCAAAAAACTCCACGGACACTCCTTTAATTCAAAATATTCTTACAAAAAAAATTATTACACCATTCATATTAAAATTATACATGTGAGAACGATGTAAATAGACGTACACGTTAAAAGTGTCCGTGATAAAAAAGATACAAACAATAAAAAAAAAACAATTCAGATATTAAAATAAGCTGTGGCGGCTAAGAGCTGACCAGTCCCTACTGACGGCGCCCGTTCACGAACATGACGTATGGATCAGCACCATTCAACTCAACCATTTTGATGTGAACTTAATAATCTAACACACACGCCACCACCAGCGAGACGTTTGAGTGAGCGTGACATACTCTCAGCCGCCGGCACATTCAAGTCAATGAAAGTCGTACCCAGTAAATGGTAACTTTATAGAGGCACATAGTGCTCACACATGACTCTGTTGTTATCTAACGTGGCAGTCTTCCGCTTCTTCCTTGTTGTTGCCTTTTCAACGGCTGTGTTGCGGCTGATCTAGTGGCATTTTTTTTTTTGGTTTTGCAGCTCGTAGTTTTGACCACTGAGGTCTTGGCTACTTAACCGAACTGTCCTGTGGGTGCCTTAAGATTTTACTCTAAAAGCCTCCAGCCAGGAGCGAAATTTAATACTAAACTTATATTTAAATGACCGCACGCTCAGGGCACCCCCTGTGGGGTACGGACCTCAGCTTAGGGCGTCACTGCGAGAGGGCAGCGAGTGGGGACAGGCTGGATCGAAAGGTTTATAATATGATTATTAATAGGGGAATTTAAGGCTACAGGATCAGCTACGGCGCGGGCTGAGGCCTCATCGGACAAGCCTAGTGCCAACAAATGTTACGCCTTTTATACGGGTCTACATTACCTCACAGAAGTTCGCGTATTTTAAGCCCATTTTACTCCTGAATTTTTCTAAGCCGAAATATTTGGAACCTTTATTTTAATATATTTTTATCATAAATTCTTTTTTTTTAATTAATTAACCTTTCTTATATTCCTTAATCGTACTTCACAACAGTATTTATAATAACTTGAAACAATAAAGATTTCGTAGAACATAAACTCAAAAGATGTAGTTAAGTTCATTTTCCCTTACACTTTCTTAATAACTTCTAAACGCGTTGTCCGATTTACATGAATCCAACTGGAATATTAGTTTTGTATATAATTCTATCCTTTGAAACTAAAATTATGAAACTACTTACATTATTCAGATTTTTTTTTTACAGACTTACTTTAATCAGTCTTAATAGATCAGAATATGAAAACTAATAACAGAACAAAGCTACATAAACTAAAGAAACAGATAAACAAAAATCTTAAAATAAAAAATAAGTATAATAAGTAGTAATAAAAATAAGTAGTAATAAGTATCTCTTTATATTTGAATTAGTGACTTATGAAACTTTTTCTGACTCACGACTCGGTACGTTACAGTGAGAGCGCGCGAAGCAGATCTCACAGTGTTTGCACCCTAGAGCGTAGATAGGGTTTCGTCGCCGACACTGGCAGATGAAGGTAGTTCTATTGGTGAGCCACTCCAGGTTTTACACCAAAGTTCCTTATGTTTGATAGGGACGTCCTTATCGATTCTACCCGTCTGAACAGTTAGACTCAAAGCGCCAATTTTGCTGAACGTCGGGCTCAACACTTGAGTCGGGCTCAACACTTGTGGAATCCTACGTCCCTTGCCAAGGTTTATGCGAAAGTAACTCATAATCTTTCTATGGCTTTCCTCCGTAATTCTCCAGCATACAAAACGAATCGTTCGGCTATCACTCTCGACGTTGGTGACACTGTGTGGAGAAGAAATTTCTCCAGATTCTCTGGAGCAGATTATTTTTCTGAAACGCTTGCTCCTCGATGAAATGCTGTGTAACTAGGGTCCACACATGTCCTCCAGAACTGTGATTCTGTTCATTCCGGACAATATCACTTAAAGGATATCCTTACATAATGATATCTTCTTGGTTTAGTTCTTAGTCGTTTCTTTGACTTAAGTCCTTTCTATCGTGTTCAGTCTTATACTTAAAATCGGTAGGCCCAAATGTTCTAATAAATGAAACTTTGAGTTCCGAATAAAAAAGATCGGGATGGCGAATTGAGTTTTAATATTTTAATGCGGCCCCAGACAAAACGACATGGAAGCCCTATAATTTCTAGGCCCCCACCAATAATATTGCCAGTCTTGAGCTCCAAGGATTCTATACGGCTGGTAACAGCGACCAAACAGCTCGTAAGCCTCGTGGATAGTTCGGAACCCGGAAAAAGGGCCAGAAGCTGTCCTTTTTAACTGGTCCTACACCAGGTTCGAAGAAATATAACATAATTTGTGTAAAGATAAAAAACTTGTCGACTTTCAACCAATTGCAGCAATAAGATTAGGTAGACACGAAAGAAACTGCTTGACTTCAATAGGATTGCTAAGACGGAAATTTATAAAAATCGAACTGAAACCGTTTCAAACTACATTTTTTCCAATAATCAAAACGGGCTTTCTGTACGTAAAAAAATAAAATAAAAATCTGAATGTAAATTGATGGCCAGTTATATGAAATAGGTTGCAACCGCAGAGGCCACGCTGCAACAGGCATGTTTCGAAGAAAAAGTCCTTTGCGGGAGAGATTTTTTACACGTGTGGGCCGGTATTTCATTAGACGGTCGCACGGCGCTAGCGCCAATAGAAAATGGCAATCTGGGGGCCTACTCTGAGCCCGTCAATGAAGACACGGGCCCGTCCGAAAGTAGTGCGGTACTTCAGAATGAACCCTAGGTACTCCTGATTAATTAACCTTTTTGGACGGGCAAAAACACATCCGGAGTAAAACAACTCTCAAATGTATTTTCTTTATTTCTTTCTTTTTTTCTTTCTAAATGGTAATATCATTCAATCTTAGTTCGGGCCTCGAAGAAATTTTATGTCCGTAGGTGATACGGACTGGTATACGCCCGTAACTTCGACCGAAACTACGGAGTACTTGCTTATAGAGTAGACATGAGATTCTCAAAGAACATGCCGCCGCGCCGGTCCGTATTTGGCATAGAAATTTTGGTCAATATGGGCGATAATGCATTGTTTATGCATGATAATGCCCGGCCCCACATAGCTCATGTGATAAGCGAATAGATACCTTTAAGACGTGGGAATCCATCAAATGGAGTGGCTAGCGAGAAGCCCTGTCCCTATCGAACTTGCCTGATACGAGCTTGGCAGACGTGTTAGAAGCCGAAATCCACCTCCAGTCACACTGTATGCCCTGAAAAATGCTCTTATTGAAGAATGGGAAAATATTCCTCAGCTTATGCTGAGGAATCTGGTACTCAGCATGCCAAATCGTGTAGAAGCCGTATTGAGAGTTCGCGAAGGCAATACGAAATAAAAAATGATTTTTAAAAATGTTTCAATTTCGTAAACCCACTTTAAGAGTTGATTGTTTTTGTCCAATTGGCCCTATTTCTTTTTCCTTCTGTATCACATTAAATTAAAAAAATAAACATTTTGGTGTTTTTTTTTTAATGCGTTATTAAATACATTTGAATTTTGCTTTCCATTTCAAGAAGCTATCTTGAGTGGTTTCGAAAATATGTCATGATAAGTTAGTGGCTTTTTTATACATATTGCTCGTCAGTGTAGTAACACTATACTCCTGCACCCTCCGCCGGAGATGTACGCCCGGGGAGCATAAAATAAAGTACAAAAACTAAAATAAGTTTAAAGGTCAACCTAAGGAAGAAGCTGAGGAACTCCTATCGCTTGGTGTAAAATCTTAACATGTTCTATGTGCTGATTGCAGATCGAGCTTATCTGTAAATCAGCTTGCCAAACGGAGTGAGTACTCGTATGGCAGTAGGCGCACTCGAGTCACGGAAACCGTACCAGTTACCGTTCGTCAATATTATAGCAGTCCGTAAGAAGTGCGCTCACTTGTAATCGAAGACGACTGTGGAAGCTCAAGTCAATGTCTGTCAAAATAGTTGAACATCAGCAACACTTGCTGTGCTTAGGAACATCGTGCGGCGCATTCGAGAGTTTTTGGAGAAACTATCACAGGCACAGATAAGATCGGTTCACATCGCTCGCAGCTGCACGAACATGTGTGAAAGGTCACTGCGTTACATACAACAATTGGTTTGGAGTGATCTGGTTTCCTCAAATTAACATGGTTATTCATTTAGTTATTACAAAATATGAGAACATAGTAGAATGTTTGGTAGTTAAGAAAACGCTGCGGGGCAGTGTGGGGCAATGCGAGACGTTGCGGGGTGATGCGAGGTGACGCGGGTGCTAAAGTCTCACCTGGAGAGCGAGGAGTGCCGGTCGTCGCGCGCGCCGCCATCTGCACACAACACACACGTTAGCCACGGGCGCGTCCGAACATTGCAGGCAGTTCACACTTCTTGCAGCTAAACTCTCAAAAAGTCACGTCAATTAAAATATATAATCACAATCAGCCTATAATGTTCCCACTGCTGGGACATAGGCCTTCTCTCTGTGAGAGGGAGCGGGCCGTAATCCATCACGCGGGCCCAATGCGGGTTGGTAGATGTCACATGTCGTCGAATTTTTGGTTCTAAGACATGCCGGTTTCCTCACGATGTTTTCCTTCACCGTTTTGAGAGCAGTGGTCATGAAATAATTTACACAAAGTAAAGCGCCTGTCTGGGTTCGAACCTACGACCGTAAGTCGCGGCCGTTACCACTTGGCCACCACTGCTCTAGTAAAATATATAATACATTACGGGAAATAATTAAAATATTATAATACATTCGTAAATACACAATATACAAAAAAAAATATTATGTGAATGTTCTAATATCAATAAATAAGTATCTAAATGACAAATTTTAAATTACATGTTATATAAAATAATTTATTATGGTACCTACTAATATCAACTAATTAGTCCCTCTTCCTACCTTCTACCCTGCTGTGCCCGACAGGCTCCCCTATGATCATGTCTTTGCTGTGGCCGACAGGCTCCCCTATGATCATGTCTTTGCTGTGCCCGACAGGGTGCCCAATGATCATCTCTTTGTAAAACTTACCATCTAAGTTCACATTTACAGTTAATTTATGTTATGAACTTATGAATATCTTGCGCTAGCAGTGCATATTAAATTATTATCTTTGTGTAGTGAGGGACTTGTGGCTAACTAATGACAGCCGCACGGATCGATCAATCAGGTAAAGCTACGTTTTCCGCGGTCGGTCCGCGGATGGGTGGCCATCTTTACGTTTACCGAGACCCTTCCGTGTCCCGGAAAGCACGTTAACCTGTTGGTCCCGGCCGTTATTTGTGGATCTTTGACGGTCGTTACGGGTCGTCAGAAACCCGAAAGTCTGACTACCAGCCTTACCAAGGGGTATCGTGTTACCCAGCAACTGGGTTGTAGAGGTCAGGCTATGCAGGCGCTCCACGTAAAATACTGGTATTCAGCTGCATCCGGCGACTGAAAGCCGTCCGCTAAAGTAGTTGGAAACAGGCTAGCAGATGAGATGATGTGCAGTGTTTGGGTCACCAAGGTACAGGCTGTGCGTAGTTTGGGCCCCGCTGTTAAATCTGTCAAGTGTTGGGTTAGTTAGAATTTCATACCATTTTACTTGTATGTTTACATTGTGGAATGTAGTAAATACATTATATTGAGTATTGAGTTAGTCTTCGGCACAGAGGTCAGCAATCAGAAAGCCGTAACGAGACTGAGACCAATGAGACCCCGGCGCGGGCGCGGCGGCGCGAGTAGTCCCGCCAAGCCAGCCACTAGCTTGCGGCCTTTTATTTAAATATTAAGTCCTTTAGGTTAGGTACGAGTACTAACTGTAAAGACCTCGCTTAAATATTTTCTCAGATTATTTATGACACTGTTGACTCAACAATCTTCTTCTATATATGTATATAAATTAAAATCAAATGCTACAAATGTTTGTCCGCGCATCATTTCAAAGCGGTTGCACCTATTTGGCTTATTATTTTTTTGTTGTGTTTGTAATTGTCAGGGCAAGGTTTGTATGAAAGAAAATGTTAGGAAAATCCACCGGGAAAGTCGGAAATTTGGGTGCTATTTTTATACGAAATTCACCCCGGGCGACGTCGGGCACGAACACCTTGTTTAGGATAAATATAGAAATACAAATACAAAGTATTGTTGCTATAACAATCGCAGAAGGCCGTCCCGGCCCGCGTCGGTCCGTGCGCACACAATACCCGCACGACGCGCGGCGTCACTCATTATGATAACGAGCCGGAACATACGGGATTCTGACGTCACATTGTTTTAGATTTTTAGCGACTATGTCACACTCACTTTCTCTGTGCACTGCACTCAACGTTCACCCGCACCCGTCGTCAGCCAGGGCCGGAATAAAGGTCTCCACACTACTTGGTTGCGAACCTCCATCGATCATTAAAGAATTTATTAGTGATCGATGCGAACATCAGAAATAATATTAAGGTACTTATTAAAAGGCTCTAATATAATATTAGGTCCGGGAAAAAGCTTTTTCGTATTTTTTTATTCAAATTCAATACTAAGAGCACCACCGCACTGCGTGGCACCAAAAAATCGAGCTTTTTTGTATTTATACCCAGACTTTTTCAAACGGGTCAAAATTGTTTTGTGGTCAAGCCCTAACTCTTCAGCTATGTCGTAACTACGAATATGCCCATCTTGCTCCACTTTCTCAAAAATGACATCGATTTTATCCGTAAGAGGGCGACCAGAGCGAGCTGCATCTTTGACATTAAAATTCCCGGACTGAAAACGCTTGAACCAACTTTGTGCAACCCCTACTGACACTGCGTTAAATCTATAGACGTCACATATTTTTTTCGCGGCTTGTGCCGCATTTTTTCATAATGTTCAAAATGTAAGTATCGAATTTCTTCGTTCGATTCACTCATTTTGGTGGACAGAAAAACAATTGAAAAACTGCGGGAAATCGCTTCTACTTTTTATTTTCCTTTTTTAAAATGTCATCTATTTAATGGTATCAAAACCAGCCCGATACAAACAGCACATACAGCCAAAGAGATTTTACTACAGCTTTATACCTGGAAAATACGAAAAAAACTTTTTCCCAGACCTAGCAATGCTGGCAATCTGAAGGGCCCACCAGCGACGCTGTGGTGACCGCTATCGTCATAACACGCCACACATTTCGTGGGTAGGTAGTTTCAGTTAAACAATGTTACTAAAATGTTACTTATTTGTTGCAACACGTGGCCTTTGTCACCAGGAGAAACTAATACATTTCATATCTCCTGAATGTCAGCAAAGATAGCCTTAGAGCCGAAAGCCAGAAGGTGTTTTATCTTTCACTGAAATATACGCTTGGAGTGCAAAACATTGAGCCCAGGATTTTTAGGTTTAAGACGTGATTTTTTTAAATAACCTGCTACAAATTTGCATATGCATTCAGAAAAGTGTCTAAAATAATATGCCAAAAATCCAAAACTCCCCGCGCCTCCGCTCCGCCGTTTGCGTCTCGAGATATAGCCCCGCCTCCTCTCCTATAGGTTAGAGGTGAGTCCAACCTCTTGTTCGGGAGCACGGGCATTCAGTTGGCTGTTGGCATTGTTTTGGTAATGTCGTATGACCATATATGGGGCCCCCGCTCCCGGACCGTTACTCATAATTAACCCAGTAGTGTGACTACATGTGATCTGGGTGTTTCGTTTACTTGCTTGCGATGTGATGTCTTACGTAGAATATTTATTGAAATTAAATGATATTGTTTATTCTGTAAATAAGATATCGGAATCACTATAACACGTCATATTATAAAAAAATAAGCTAGATGGAGTCGACATTTCCTATCTGACTACCCCTGAGAAGAAATGGCGAAACAAACTCAAAGGTCTCTTTTAAAGTCCAGACATAGGTAATCTTGGTCTGATCATGTGAGGACAATGTAGATTAGTTACCTGAAATGGTCTTTTGAGGAAAGACCCACATAGATTTGAATAGACTAGTCAAGTCAGTGCAAGCATTTGTCAGTAATCGTGTAGCTCAACTGAGAACTTGAGAAGCTCAACGACTCGACAAATACGACGTAAGGACATTTGGGCAGGTCGCATAAAGTACTCAAACTGCTAGTCCAACATTAAAACCAAAAGAAAGGAAGAAAGAAAGAAAATTATAAATTTACCCACGTAATCGTCAAATTCACAATAATTAAAACCAAACTTTGTAAAAAAGGGTACCATAAAATTTCTGATGTACTCTGACGGACATTTGACTTTGACAATTCAAAAGTGCCTGTAATCGGTTTAATTAATGCTTTTGAATCGGTCTTTCGCGTTCAGACGTTTCAGGTTCGTAAACTGGCTCTGCCCAATATTCAGATCTCTTGAAATGACCTTAGAGCCTTTGTTCTGCTGTATCGCATTCTTAATACGTTCAGTATTAAGGTGGTGGAGATCGTTTTTCAAGGACTTAGAGACGTCTATTGAGCTGCCGATACTTGCACGTATCGTCTGAAGACTGCAAGATCATCTCCCGCCTCTCTTCTATGAGCTTCAGAGTAGGATCGGAGAGCTTCTTATTTATATTTGTACGACGGGTCTAGAAGATCTTAAACCCGACCGTATGGACAGTTTCCACGAACCCATCGTTCGCCTGATCTTTTGGATGATGAGTCTTTTTATTAATTATGTAATCATAATAATAAATGTTTCTGTAATTTTTTCCTTAATGTTTTTTCACTGTTGTCGTTGAAAGATAGGCGTTGCTGTCTTTGAAAAAGTTTAAATATGAATTTTGTTCAGAATTCACCTTAACATCCAAATTCACGCCAACACGGTATATTTAAGTTGGCTAGCGGAGGATGGTTGGGGAGTTTTAGGTAATGATTCAATACCACATACAGAATATATGTACCAAAATTTAGCTGATTATGAAAAAAAATAACGTCTTTGGCCAAATTTTGTCTAAAAATTCTGGGCTACCGTGTCGTCCACGGCCATCGGTAGTACGCGGCCCATGCGCGTGTGGCGGACAATCAGTGAGTGGCGTGCGTCACGTTACCAGTAGATCCCGCGGTAACGTCTCTTTCGTGCGTGTTCCACGACTTTCGATTTCGTTCCCATGCCATCGCGCCCGGTGACCACGTTAGGTTCACGACATTGTAAATACATTTTTTTTTATGTCACGAAATAAAACATTACATATATGTGTATGAGGTGGCTTAAACACATTGCAGGCGTCAGGTGTAACTGAAAAACCTACAAGATGGAATGACGACAAAGCGACATACGGCGCATTAGGGGCAGTCAGCTTTCAGTCCCGCAGCCACCTCGCTAACTGACCAACATTTGTACCACGGTGTGAGCCCCACGAAGTGAAGCCTTTAGATGATGAATAGGTACTTGTATTACCGAAAACGGAAATACCAACTGAGCTTCACATAACGTAATGGGGTAGAGTACAGAGCTCTCCCGCGTTGAGCCTGTCCGGCTGAGAGGCCTCGTTTGTTTCGCGCTGGCGAGCTACTCAAGTGTCGCCTCAGCGACGTCTTCAACGAGCAACCTCAGAATCAGAGCTACCTGAGCGAACGAGTGCCGAGCTCCAACATCGTGAGTCGTGACTAAAAGTCTATCTAACTCTATCCAACCAACAGAATATATGAATGCCTACCAGATATTTCGCTTATCAACAGTTTCAATAGTGACCTATTTGTGATCTGCGAGCTACCTAGCCATTGGAGCACGACCGCCAGTCGAAATGAGCTGTTTAAATTAGTGTGGAGGTAGCGGTGGTATACTCACTGGCGTATTCGTTGTTCTTGTGCGCGTGTCCGTTGAGCGCGGGGGGGTCACGCGGCGGCGGAGGCGAAGGCGGGGGCGAGGGGGAGGGGGGGCGCGCGCGTGCGCATGAACTTCCTCATGGCGGCGCTGCGCTGCGCTGCGCATCACGTCACTCACACAGAGGGTCACCACCCCACGGCTCACTAAACAATATCTGCTAACAGAATTCACTATTTGTCATTATTTTATGGGGTTTCGTTCCCCGCACTGCCTTTTCTTACTACTTCGGGGTCCGACCGCCAACATAAAGAAGTCGATTAGTGGATCTAATGAGAACTTATATAAGCTGTAAGTAGATTAGTAGAGTAGCTGTAAACAGGGGATAGCTTGCCTATCAGTCGGTATTAAAAGAAATAACTAACAAAATATTTAGTAACAGCGCGGTTGTTGAATTTAGTTTGCTGTTGGAGGTGGCGCAGGTGGCGCTGACGACCGTGACGCTGATCTGCAGAACTGCTAGATGTTGGTGTCATCTCACCATGGACTGCCCGCACCTCGCGCTGCAGCGTGCTACAACTGGCTCATGGCGACGTGCTATGTGGCTGACACAATTACTATGGCGTTCTAATGAACAGCCGATCTATTCTGTAAATTCTCACCGTGAAAACTTGGGCGAAGTGAGCTGTCAATAGTCAAGAAGATCAATCCCTAACATCAGGTGCAATGACAGCTCGCTTCAGCTACGTTTTTACGGTGAGGTTTTTAGAGAATACCTTGGTCGCTCGGCTGGGAATGTGTTCCTATTGTAATATTTGTTCCTGCATGAGGTAAGGTTCCTACCTTGTATCAAGGCGCAATGTTTACGTCAGACACCCGTCGGCCGCGTGCAATTTATTCGAAGTCTGGATAAGTTACGCACAGGAAAAATATTAAGTGTGTTATTTTATTATGTAGGTCAGTTATACTTTAGACTAAGGAACATAATGACCTAGTAACCTCATAGGCATGTGCAAGTCGTGTCTGCTGATTTAGGTATAAATGATGGTGGTGGTAGCAATTGACAACAAACTTATCTGCAAATATGTAGTTAAGTAGGTACGTCTGGGTACGTCGTTGTATTTACAGAAAAGTAGGGAAATAGAAAATGACAGCTAGGCCGGGAGTGAAATGTAAGGAGTATTGATTGGTGATGTGTCCACGCACTGTAGTACGGGACAGGTGCCGTTATCCACACTGCACTGACACTCGCGGCACTCAACAATCTGCGCACACTTCGAGCGTGCGGCGCGCGCGGCGGTGTGGCGCGCACTGCCAGAGCGCCGCTATCACAGAACACTAATAACCTGCCGCTCTAAAAGTACAGGTGTATGTACCACAGACTAAGTACTACTAAGAAAGAGTATAGTGCTACCAGGATCTTGACATTGAAAGAAGGGCGCTGTTGTTAAACATTTTGTGAAATCGTATTGAAAAAACAAGACGGTGGCGTTAGTTTCGATTTTGGCGACGCTCCAAAAGATCCTAGTACAACTTACATGAATCTACACAAAACCAGCATAAATGGCGGCGCTGCTTGTAAAAAAACATGTAGGCTATACATACAATTACACATAAATGGACCATGTTATGCAGAAGGCAAAAAAAAAAACGGGAAAATTTCAAACAGAGTTATAAGCAATTTTTCTGTCGATGGTAGCTCATCGGTGGGTTATGGTGCATCTCACCCACGCAAAAGCTGGCCTGCGGGCCAGATGTCAACTTTTTAAAATGTGCAAGGGTAGATTTGCCCGAACTAGTTTAGTAGAACGAGCCAGATGTCTCCTATTAATAAGTAAAGGGATATTTCGGTAAAATCGTATATTTTTTTATTACATATCTGATACATCTTTAATCATAGCATCAAACGACAATTATTTTAACAAAACATTTAAACAGGGTAAAGTAACCATCATTTAAAACTTATAATAAGTACATAATTAACTAGTTTCATACAATTTATTGGCACAAAAATTTAATGATGTAGTAATACTTATGTATAATATGAATTATAGTAATACATTAGTTTACAACCTACATAGTTTTTCAATGCAGTGTTCTACGCTTATTTCTTGGTGCACTAATTCGTTTAAAATTGACGATAACCGACTGTTCGTTAATTTAGTGACATTTTTTTGCTGAAGAATCCATTTTTTCTATAAGGCTAAAATAATAGTTTAGTCCTTTTGAAATTTATCTAATAATGTTGCTATATTTGATTGTGGTTTAGTTTTTTATTTAATGTCCCATTCCAGGACTCGACAGAGTTATTTGTTTTATGTTCAAATTTATAAAAACACCATTTATTAGAAAACGGGGACTTCTTGTCCAGCCATATGTTTTTAAAATAATTGTTAAACTCGTTCACATTACCGATTTTTGCATTCTCACCCTTAATGTACAACCAGCCATCCATTACCATTTCCTCAGGAAACTCAACATTTAATGTGAGTTTTTTTTATTTTTTTGTATCTAATTTCTCCGCCTTTCTCCACAAACAACGACTAAAATGAAAGGAACAGCCTTGTATTATGAAACCTGGGAAAACTTGTAATATTGCAGCCATTGCGCTAGCCTCGTAATCTAGTGTAAATACGTTTGGTTTAAATAACGGTACTTGGCTTTTCAAAAGCGAAAACAACAGTTCATAAGTTTTTGTTTCTTATAGGTAGTACTGCATACACAGCGGGTAGAATACTATTGCTATCATCGGTGCTATTTAAGTGTATATGTATGGTGTATAGTTGAGTAAATGGTGGCGAAACACATTTAAAAGTTCCATCCAAGAAAACATGCTTAATATTGCTTAAAACTTTTTCCAGGACATAGATAGTTTAATAACTGACATACAATACAATAATAGTATAAGTGATGCAATTGACATAACCATTGATAATAATTTGACAAATAAGGACACTTTGTTTCTTGACTAAATATTTATGTACATAATAATTTGACAAATAAGGACACTTTGTTTCTTGACTAAATATTTATGTATATGACGTCAGAACATTGCCGGTCTCTAAATAAAATAATCGGTTAATAAATCTGACGCTCTCTCAGTCTGTTTATGTGAACTTTCAGAACGAGATGTTGATGTGGATATAATATGCATCTCAGAGCATTTTATGATAGCTGGCTGTGAGAATCAGCTGCACTTACCTAATTATAGTTTAGCTGCTTGTTATAGTAGGCAGACAAGTAAGCGAGGCGGTGCATGTATACTTGTTAAGCATGGTATTCAATGGAAGGGATTGGCCAATGTAGCAAATATGTCCTCGCAAAGTATATTCGAGTGTTGTGCAGTTAAATTGACGGACTATAAAATTATAATAGTGTGTATTTATAGAGTACCTAACTCAAATAATATCAATGACTTTTTTGATAAGCTGGAAACTCTTTTAAAATATTTATCAAAACAACGATGTAAGAATATAGTTTTAGCTGGTGATTACAACATCGACATTTTGAAGAGAAGTAAACTATCAGCCGAATTCGAGTGTATTCTTTTAAATTTTAATTTACAACTTGCTTTGAGACAACCAACTCGGGCTGCGAGCCAAACATGCCTAGATAATTTTGCGCAGAATTTTAACAAGCGTCGTTGTAGATCAGAAGTATTGGAGTTCGCGCTATCCGATCACGCAGCACAACTGTTAAAATGCCCCGTTAAAAAAAGGATGTTCTTAAATATTATCGCAAAGGTACACGAGTCTACAGTCAGGTAAATATAGAAAAATTCAAGACTTGTCTAAGCAGTCTATCCTTCTCAGACATGTACGATATGGACGATCCTAATGCAGCCTACAACTGTTTTATTGAAACGTTCCAATTATTCTACGAATTATGTTTCCCCAGAAAAAATATTACTATTAAGACTGTTAAAAAACCAACCTGGGTATCACGTGGGATAAAGTTGTGTAGTAAAAACAAACGGAAGCTTCTATGGGAATATAGGTTAAAACCAAGTCAAGCTAATAGAGATAAATTCAAAAATATTCAAAATTACTCAAACTCAAACTCAAACTCAAACTCAAAGCATTTATTTCAAATAAACCAATTACAGGCACTTTTGAATTGTCAAGGGGTCGGTCAGTCAGAAAGATGAAGCTAGTTGCCCATTCCAAAGCTCTCAAACGAATTATGAATCAAACTCAGAAAGCACAAAACAATTACAATATTAAAACATCTAATAACAAGTCTAAGACTACGTGGCAAATAATTAATAAGAGTAAATACAGTGCCCCGAAAAACTCAATTTCTTGCATCAAATTTGAAAGTAAAGACATCACACACCCAAAGGACATTGCCAATACATTTAATAATTATTTTATAGACAAAATACAACCAACCATTACCGCGGGAACAAACTCAATGTCATTAATTCTTGGCAGAGCACAATCTATGTTTATGGCTCCGTCTACGCTTTATGACATACTAAATATTATAATGAAGCTAAAAAACACGAACAGCGTTGGCTACGATGGTATTGCCACAAAAATATTGAAAGCAGTTGCATTTGAAATATGTACTCATTTGTGTTTCATTCTTAATCTTTGCATAAGTGCAGGTATATCTAAGTCTAAAGAAGTCTATAATGAAACCGCTATATAAGAAAGATAATCACGAATTAATGATAAGCTACAGACCTATAGCGCTTATACCAGTTTTGTCTAAGGTATTCGAAAAATATATATATGGTGAAATGAATACCTATTTAGAAAAATATAATATATTAAGTGACGAACAAAAGGGATTTCGTAAAAATAAAAGTATAAATTTGGCTATTTATGAGTTTTTACATATTGTCATGCTAAATGTAGATAAGAGAACACCAGTCTGTGCCATATTCTGCGTCATGGGGTGTATTGGGGCCTCCGTTGTTCACCCTGTATATAAATGACTTGCCTAAAGTAACTGAACAACTGATGACACTTTTTGCTGACGATTGCACTATTAGAATAGCTTGTAATGACATAAACACATATGAACATGACATTAATAATTCACTAATATCTATTATAAATTGGTTAAATGATAATAATTTAATAATTAATTTAAAAAAGACTAACGTAATGCACTTTAGACAACGTACACAAATAATCAAAAAACTTAGTATACAATTCGATAATATAAATATCAATGAAGCTGACACAACAAAATTTCTAGGACTAATAATAGATTCTAGATTGAATTGGAAACCTCAAATGGAAACGCTGGAATGGATGGAATGGAACGCTCTGAAACAGCTTGCTGTGGTTCTCAACACAGATGCGCTAATTACTGCTTACTATGGTTTAGCCGAATCAATTCTTAGATATGGAATCATCTTTCGGGGGAATAGCACGGACAATCAAATAGCGTTTCGGACACAGAAAAGGTGCATTAGATCGATGTTTAGACTGCAAACAACGGACAGCTGTAAATCTTATTTTATCGAACGTAAGATATTGACATTGCCCTCGTTATATATTCTGGAAACAGTAATGTTCATAAAATCGAATACTCATTTATTTCAGTTTTTGTCTGATGCTGTCCCTAGGAATAGACGTGATAATTTCAAACTCTGTGGTCACGGCGCTAAAACCACACTTATGCGTAAGAGCATCTTTTGCATGGGTCCGAACATCTTTAATAAATTGCCCAAATCATGGAGAACATTAAATAACAGTCTACTATTATACTTATACCATCACTTTTTAAGCTGAATCACTGTCTCTCAAGATACAGGTTACCTAGTTTGAGAGGCAGGGGTTTCCATATTGTGTACAGATTTCAGTTCCTAGATTGTATTGCATTGTGTTACTACCTAAGCTCATTCAAATTGTGTTTACTTGAAACATTTTAAATCTGTGTTTTTGTGAAATAAAGTTTTATTATTATTATTATTTTCAAGATTTTCGGATATCTCGGGACCATAAAGGTCTATTGATCTATTGTATTTTTGTGGAATAAATGTAATTTAGAGTTGAAATTTTAATGACAAGTAATTCATATTTTTTATTGACTAATTTATTTAATGACTACATTGACATTTAATTTTATCTAAAAATATGCTTGCTGAATTGTAATACCTAAACTTTAATGAATAATGATGATTTAATAAGTACCTACATCATTTCTTTATAGAAATGATGTAGGTTAATGATGTAATTTTGATGAATATTATCACGGTTTATGCACCATCTCTTTCTACCAATTTGTACGCCACGAAATGCGGCTGAACATGTTAGAACATTTTTTATCTTTATTATCTTGCATGCAATGTATCATGTACACCATGTTTAAACAAATAAAATTTTACTTACTTACTTACTTGAGCCGCGTTCTTATTTAGGATATAAATGGCCGATGTTGGCGACGATACGGCTCCAAATATCATTGAATTCATGACGTATACGTCAGGCTCCTTGCTACCGCTTGTGTTCCAAAGTAACAATTGTGCCCCCCGATCTTGCTCTCTAACTTTCAAGCGGAGAAACATATCGGCTATATCCCCAGTATATGCGATAGGCCCTATTCAAAATTTTAATAAGACATCTAATAGAGAGTGTTATGTATGTGTGCAAGGCGCCGCTCCCCGCTTCCGCTATTGTAACAGATAGTCCTAAACCACGAATACATCAGTGCGTTGCTAGCTAGCGAGCGTTTCACTTGTGTACTCCCCTTCCCCGCACCCGCGTACTTAACATTGGCGACGAGGATAGTACTTACCACGTGTTGAAAATGTCGACTTCTGTGCAGTTTGGAATTCTACATACGTTTGACCATAACACACAGACATGGAAAACGTACAAAGGGCGTATATCGCAATATTTCGTGGCAAATGGCATCAACGAGAAGACGGATTCCGCAGGTGAAAAACGAAAGGCCATCTTGCTCAGCGCACTCACCGAGGGCACCTTCAAACTTACAACAGATTTAGTTTTACCTAAAGCCGTTGACGATGTGCCCTACGAAGACCTCTTGTCACTACTGGACAAGCATTTTACTCCTAAATGTGTCGGTTTTGGTGCTCGTCACAACTTCTACGCGGCGTCACAGCGAGCAGAAGAATCTCACTCTCAATGGGCAGCGAGGTTGCGAGGGCTCACAGAGCCATGTGCCTTCCTTAACGTGGAGGAGGCACTCCGCGACAAGTTCATTATGGGGATGCAGCCAGGAAATGAGAAAGAGAATATGTACACGAAAGACCTGGCCGACCTTACGCTGGCCAAGGTCGTGGAGATGGCGGAAAACCTACGGAGTTCCCGCGCCGCCGCTGCGGCCAGTGCGGGAGCGCAGGCACAGGCATCAGTGGCAGACCAGCAGCTTTTCAAGATAGGTGACAAAGGGAAAAGTGCAGTGAAAGTGAAGTGTAGTGTATGTGGGTACACGAACCATAAATCGGCAGAGTGTAGGTTCGCAAACTTAGTTTGTAAAAAGTGTCACGTAAAAGGCCACTTGCGTAAAATGTGTCCTAAAGTGAATTACGTACAGGTGGATGACGGTGACAGGGGTGAGGATGATGATGACGGTAAGCTATATAATATCCGTTCATTCAGGGGAGAACCCATTGTAGAAACTGTTTGGATTGGGAACGTGTCATTCAAATTCGAAATTGATAGCGGATCCGCGGTAACCGTTGTTTCGGAAAGGTTTTACGAAAGTTATTTCAAAAAGGTGCCATTATCAAGTACATGTAAACAGCTCATAACGTATAACGGCGGGAAAATCGTGTGCCTAGGTACGTTGTGTCTACCGATACGCTACGCGGATCGAACGAATAATATGTACTTGTACGTGGTCCGCGACGGCGGCCCGCCCATTCTCGGTCGAGATTTCTTGTCTTTGTTTCGCTTACAGTTAGTACCGGTCAACTATTGTGAAACAACGGGTTTAGAACGGCTATATCCGAAGTTATTTTCGAATGAATTAGGGAAATTTAACAAATACGAAATAAAACTATTGTTGAAAGAAGGAGCAAAACCGATTTTTTGTAAAGCGCGCCCCGTAGCGTTTGCGTTGCGGGCAATGGTTGATAAAGAAATCGACAGACTAGTCGAGTTAGGTATTCTTGAATCCGTAGAATATTCGGAATACGCTTCGCCGATAGTTCCAGTTCTAAAGCGAAACGGGACTGTCAGATTATGTGCCGACTATTCAATTAGTATAAATAAACAGTTACTAATACAACAGTATCCACTCCCCACGACTAACGAATTATTTTCAAAAATCCACGGGGGTCAGCAGTTTAGCAAACTCGATTTATCTATGGCCTATAACCAACTAGTGTTGGACAAGGAGTCAAAAAACCTAACCTGCATAAATACCAACCGCGGGCTATATAGATTTACACGTTTAGTGTTTGGGTTAGCCAGCGCGCCGTCTATCTTCCAGCGCGCCATCGAGGGATTGTTATCAGGTATAGACGGAGTGTTGTGCCTACTAGACGATATATTGATAACGGGAAAGCATAGACAGGAGCATTTACAAAAACTAAATCTAGTTTTAAAGCGCTTAGAAGAAGCAGGGTTAACATTACAAAAAGAAAAATGTAGTTTTTTTCAAGACGAAATCAGTTATTTAGGTTATATTATCACCAAGGATGGACTAAAAAAATCGCCGGAAAAAATTAAAGCAATGTTGGAAGCACCGGTGCCCACAAATGTTAATCAGCTTCAATCGTTTTTGGGCCTAATAAACTATTATAGGAATTTCGTACCTAACGCAGCCACTATCCTGAGCCCGTTGTACGAATTGCTAAAAAAGGGTTGCGAGTGGACATGGACTGATATTCATGACTCGGCTTTTAGGTCAATAAAGGAGTTCATGACATCGGAACAGGTTCTCGCACATTTTGACCCAAACGCGACTATAATATTAACGGTAGACGCTTCCCCAAGTGGGTTGGGAGCAGTCCTCTCACAAGTAGGTTCAGATGGTGTGGAAAAACCTATTTCATTTGTTTCGCGTACCCTAAACTCTGCTGAAAAGCGATATGCTCAGATCCAAAAGGAAGCAACCGCCATTATTTATGGCGTGCGTCGGTTTCATCAATATTTGTATGGCAGATCGGAATCGTTTATTCTTCGAACGGATCACAAGCCCCTACTGGCAATTTTTGGGCCCCATAAGGGTATACCAGAAATGTCAGCAAATAGGTTACAACGGTACGCTCTGTTCTTAAGTAGTTATAACTATAAAATAGAATATGTTCGCAGCGCTGATAACAGCGCGGATTATTTTTCCCGCGCGAGCTTGCCGCGCGCGGTTCACGAGTGCGCGTGCACCGAACAGTGTAAGTGTTGCGATTGCGAAGTATCGTATGACCGAGCGACTTATGTTTGTTTTGTTGTAGACGGAAGCATGCCCGTTACATTAGATAAATTGCGCGAAGAGACAAGTAGTGACGTAGTTTTAAGGATAGTTAAAGACTTTATTTTGAATGGTTGGCCACCGAAGATAAACGATATAAGAGTAAAACCATTCTATTTATGTAGATCACAATTATCCTATGAGAATGGTTGTTTAATGAGGGGCCACAAGGTCGTTATTCCTTCGAGTTTATACAAAATCATTCTTAAGGAATTACATTCTTCCCATTTAGGCGTAGTAAAAACCAAGGCTGAAGCGCGATCAAGATTTTGGTTTCCAGGTATTGACCAGGCTATAGAAACAATGATAGGTTCATGCGATGTTTGTATTCAATTGCGCCCCGCACCGCCGCGTGCGCCGCCGTCTAACTGGCAATTCCCACCTTCTCCCTTCAACAGAATACACATAGACTTCCTAGGTCCGATTAAAGGATGTGTTTATTTGGTAGCGGTAGATGCACATACTAAATGGGTAGAAGTTTACAACATGAACACGGCTACTTCATCGACCGCGGTGATTGAGAAACTTTGTGATTTTATGTCAAGGTTTGGAGTTCCGAAAACATTAGTAAGTGATAATGGCACAGCTTTTTGTTCACGGGAATTTGAACTATTTTGCGCGACAAACGGAATTTCGCATATGACGTCACCAGTTTATCACCCACCTAGTAACGGCCAGGCCGAAAGTTTTGTTAAGGTAATTAAAAAGGGAATAAAGTCTTGTATTATGTCGACTCACAGCGCGAAAGAAACATCGGTTAAATTACTTAAATATCTTATGGATTACCGTAATTCAATTCATTCTGCTACTGGGTTGTCCCCTGCGCAATTGGTGTTTGGGCACAAATTAAGGTCGCGATTGGATCTGATGGACCCAAAGTCATCGGCACCCATGTCTCCGTCTGATCCTAACGTTTTAAAAAATCAACAGTGTATTCAAACTAAGCAACAAGGGAAAAATAAAACAAGATATTATAAAAAAAACGATATTGTATTATATAAAAAGTTTGTTAATAAAGCAAGTTATACATGGTGTAAGGGCGTCATACTTAAAAGAATAGGAAATGTTTTGTATTTAGTGAAAGACATTAATAGTTTCGAAAGTTACAAAAGGCACATTAATCAACTAATGTTATATAAAGGTACAAGTAACAATAATAATAATAATGTACAAAACTCGAAAGAGTACTTACCTGGGTCGGGTCGTCCTCCTGCACAGCCGTCGTCACCGCTACGCTCACCGTCGCCGTCGCCACCGTCATCGCCGCCGCTTTCTCCGTCGTCAGCTGCTCCGGAAACGCACGTACCAGATCCCTTGCTGGGTAGTTCGGCCAGAGGGAGGAGAGCAGGATTGTACGTACGAGGTACTTCTCCGTCATCGAGAGGGGACGAGCCAGACTTGGAATCACAACAGGCCCATAATGATGAACAACCAGCTGATACGAACGACGGAGATGTGGATACAACAAATAGGCATTCGGACTCCGAGGATGATGCTCACACGGCAGGGACTGAACTCGATACCCAGACCGCAAAACACGATGAGTCAAAAATTGTTGCTCCAAAGAGATCGTTACGTAATCGTCCCGTTATTTGTTTTAAGAAGTATTTCTAACGTGAGATGTTAAGTAGTAGGTACTAAAATAAACTATGTTTATTCATTTTGATTGTATTCGGTGTTATTAGACTAAAGGGAGGAATTGTTATGTATGTGTGCAAGGCGCCGCTCCCCGCTTCCGCTATTGTAACAGATAGTCCTAAACCACGAATACATCAGTGCGTTGCTAGCTAGCGAGCGTTTCACTTGTGTACTCCCCTTCCCCGCACCCGCGTACTTAACAGAGAGTTTAAAAAAACAAGGTCCAGCAAGCAAATTATCATTCAAGGCTGTTCCATTATAAACCGCGGCGGCGTCGAACACTAATCTAAGTTTCGATTGTTTGTTGGGATTCCTTACTCCGAAATGAGGTAAGTACCACACCGGATCGAACTTGGCCCCGCCGTCTACCTTACTTGCGTTCCCTTCCACTAACAATCTTTCGATTTGTGCCGTATAGGCCTCAGCGTTCGCGGTATCTTTACGCAAACGACGTTCAATTCCCGCCAACCGTTGGCGCGCGTAACTGTAATTGTCGGGCAACTGCGGGTCGTCCCGACACCACCACAGACCTACTTCCCAAGCGCCGCTTTCTGTTTGACGAAATACCTCTGAGATTCTAATAGCTTGTAACTCAAATTGTTTCTTAACTAATTTATGTAAGTCAATGGTTGACTCTACCACACAATTTATCGAATCTTCGCTAGTATGCACATTATCTACAGGCCCATGCACTACCCACCCTAAACTGATCAAAAAGGCAACTCCCAATTGTCCTGTCCCAGCAATAACAGCGGCTTGGCTTCTCTCATCTCCTCGCAACCCAAGTGGCGAATGTAGGCGTGCTCTGCCATCACTGGAGCGGGCACTGTCTGCATGGGTAAGTCCAGACTCTTCAATGTACGACACTTCACATTATGTGGTTGCCCGCTTGGCAACGCATGCACTGATACACTTATCATATGTGAGGTTTCATCCACTATTTCCTGACTGCGCGCACTCCGTAGCACTAGTGGCACTGGTCTTCCTTTGACATTTCCCGCCAACGAGTCGTCTGTCAGTGATACTGTGGCTCCGTCATCTAGTAAGGCATAACATCGGCCGTCTATACCATTCACGGTCACACCGACTGGTATTATTTTCAATAACGCCTTCCCGGTGTTGTCGCTGACATTCGTGACGCTCTCGGTCTTTTTATCGGCATGTAACAATATGTGGTGCGAGTAATTGCACAACGCGCACTTACTTGCTCGACAAAAATTGTTCCCTTGTTTCTTAGTGATGCACTTGAAGCATAGTTTTGTCTGCTTGACGTGTTGCCATCGCTCGTCGACACTCAACCCAGTGAACTTCTCGCACTTTGGTAACTTATGTTGCTCGCCGTATAGCGTGCATTTATCCTCTATGGCATTTGCCTGTTGTTCGCTATCGGAATGTACATGCAAGCGTTGTTTAATTCTCGCCTGCTTAACTATCCGTACATTGCCTCGAGGTTTAAAAGCATTAGTTGACGCTGCGGGCGTGCTCATGTCCATTTGTACATAATATGACGTGGCTCGGGCTAGGTGACTTAAGAATTTTGCGAGTATTTCTAGGGTCGGTAAAACTCGTACATCTATGCCTTGATTCGTTGCCATTCCCATAGCAAAATCACCATATTGAGCACGTTGTACAGGTATAAGCTTATTCAAGAGTTCACTTGCCAGTTGTGGGTTGTTTAAGTATCCATTTGCATGTACACTTCTTAGGAGCGATACACAATTCCTCACTATTGTTGAGAACTTTCTAAGTTCGCGTCCGCTTACAGTCACTTTAGGTAAGGCACGCACTTTCCTGAGGGCATATTCTAGCACAAGATTAGAATGCCCGAATTCTTCGCCCAGAGTCTTCATGATCGCTGGGTCCGTTGAAGTGCGTAGTATGTCTTCCATAGCTAACTTGGCGTCTCCCTGGGGAGATGTTTTCAAACGCGCTAGGTTCTCGTGCGGCTTAAAGGGGTATAATGCTGTCGTGTCGTGAACTCGTGATACATGTTCTTGTACGACAGCCATTCCGCTGGGTCACCGTTGAAGAATGGTAACTCATAGGCTTGCTTTGGTACTGGCCGCAGACGCGCTAGACTAGATATGGCTTCTGCTAATTTGTCTATCTTTCGGTCCCGAGACCTCCTCCTATCTGTGTCATCGGCAAAAGTGTTTTCCCACTCAGGCACTTCTTAAGTCAGCACTCGCTGAGCACTGGCTATCGCTACGGGCGTAGCGTCTACTTGGTACGTGGGTTCGCGGAACTGAACGGACGCGGGCGCACACTGTGGTTAGAGCGCAGGTGCACGGACGGGCGGCGGTACGGTCACATAGCGGGTGCGGGTGTTTCACTGGTGACAACAGGCGTCGTTTCTGCAACCCACTCTTCAATGCGGCGCGTTGTTCCTTCTTCATCAGAACTTACGTCTTTGTGGTGTATCATCAATAAACGTTTTGCATGTAGGTCAAATATTATAATAGTGAAATAAATAATTAGACATTTCAGTTATGTACTAGCGCTCGCCGAATACAGTTGTTATATTTACATAACTCACATCACCCAACAAACACGTACGCAGTAGGTACACTTACATCTGGTGACCCCGATATCGAGCAGTACTAACACGCGCCGCGATTTAAAGTGTTTCTCGTGAAAATCACGAGAAACACTTTTACGATTTCCCCGTGTCGTGGTAACTGCACTGCACAACCTTATCAGCCTTCCACAAGCGGATCTCCGAAGACATGAACTCAAGCGGAAATTGTGGAAGTGGGACACCAATATGCGGAGCGACGGACATCGGTCAGGCCGAAATTGCAGCACTAGGAATATCCTCGTAGATACCGGATTTTTGGATCGAGATGCCCAGAGTGTGGTTCGCTCAGTTCGAGACAATGATGGCTCCCCAAAAACAGGGCGACGAAGCAAAGTACGGCGTTGTGCTTTCCAAGCTCCGCAAAGATGCAGTAAGTCAGGTGGCCGACATAATAATGTCACCTCCTGCCACCAGTATGGTGCCATTAAGGAAAGACTCCTAGCCGTGTACGAAGAGTCAGAGGAGCGACAGTTCCAAAAACTGGTCAGTGAAGTAGAATTAGGGAATCAAAAACCGTCGCAACTGTTGAGACGAATGAGGGAATTGGCACGCAAGAGTCAGGTGGCTGAAAAAACCCTGCATAACCTGTGGATGTCAAGACTCCCTGATCACGTTCGAGCAGTGTCAATGGTCAGTCAGGATCAAAAATTCGACAACCTCGCCGCTATAGCAGACAAGATTTTGGAAGGAAGATCAGGTGAAGTGTCGGAAATATCAGGCGGTCAAACACAGCTTATGGTTGAGTTAGTCAATCAAATGAGTAAGCTAACTATGGAAATAGCAGCCTTGAAAACCAACTCACACAATAACAGTCGTCGTCATTATTGACATAATCGAAGCCAGCCGCGCTCAAGATCCCACTCGAGGACGAGGATTACACATGACAGTCCCAATTGGTTATGCAAGTATCATTTTCGGTACAGGAACCGAGCCCGGAACTGTGAAAAACCATGCAATTGGAAGAAACCGTCGGAAACCTCTTCCTCAGCAGCGTCTATCTCAGCGAGATCGGCTTCAAGCTGCTTCTTGACTAGGTTTTCCTTCAGGCGCACCACCTCTCGTTCAGCCTCGTGCTCTACCCTCCGTCAAAGATAGTCGGCGCTTCTCTGACCGCCCTTCGAGGAGACGTGGCTTATTCTGGATCTTTCACTCTGTAATTTAACCGATCACAAAGGCGCGACGACTATTCTGTGGTCGATAACACTTCCTGTCTCTTTAAACATCATCATTACATTTAGTTTCCTTGCTCTTGTTTCATGTTTATTATTGTATGTATTATACGTAGATAAGTATATGTTTTATGTATGTATGTATTTGTTGTATATGTAAATGGTACACCACTGACTACCTGCATTATTGTCTCTCCTTCTCCCTTGAATCCATCCAAAGGTTGTCTGTAAAAGATCGCTTTTAGCGATAAGACCGCCCATTGTGTCACCCTGTGTAAAATGTCTACATTTATATCTGTTATTTTTTATGGTGTACATAATAAAGAGTATTCTATTCTATTCTATTCCTTCCGCCAGTGGGATCACAGGTGCAGGTAGCGATGACTTCGTAGGTGCGATCGAAGGTGAGCCTAGTGCCATTTCAGACGGCACCCCTGAATCGGCTTCCAATTCCCGCCGCTTGTTCATTGCTGCCTCTAACTTACGCACCTGGCTTCTAGTTGTAACGGTACTTCTGTCACTCATCTTGATACCTGCAGCAAATCTGGCGCTCGAAGGACCAAATTTGTAAGGAATCTGGCTCTCGGAGGACCAAATTTGTAAGATATTGCAGGTGCTACAGTTGTTTTATACAAAATAGCGTATTTTATAGAAATTACAATAAAGCATAAACCAGCCACGTAAGTTGGCTGTTTTAAAACGTGATCTGTACTATTTAAAAATAAAAAACAGACAAGAAAGTAGCTATCAACTAAAATTTTTACTACGTTTACTAAATAATCCGACTGTTGTCGGTTGTGTGTAATGTATTCATGCTGTTTTTTCATTAACTACACTTCATTTAGGTTTAAAAAAAAAATAAAAAAAATATTTTGATTTGAATAAAAACTTGGCAAAAGAATTAGAAGTATTTATTAAAAGAATATACGTCACAAATTATAATCAGCAAAATGTAAATTTTCGCACTCATTTATCATCCAAAGGACAATGGCAACCGCCCAAACAAAATTTTGTTGACATTTTATTTTTGCGTCTGCCTATGGAAAATATGTAAAAATACAGAGTTCGAATCCCTAAACAGTTTTGTCTTCAGTCAATACTTTTATAGGAAGTCAGGAATTCAAGATATTCCAGTTTGAAGTTCTAGAGGTTATGTCTAGTCAACAACAGACCCTAATCGAAAAAGAAATATAGAAATACTACTGACCACTTAAAATATAATTCATAGAAATGCATTTTTTTTGCAAAATAAACTACGGACTATGGCTTGAGAATTATAAGTCTAGCCGATCGCGACGTGCGAAGGTCTGCCACATAGCCCACATGCGACGTAGGTACTTTACTTTGACTAATCGGGACGCCAACGCCATCAGGCAGTGCTCGACAGAGTCTACAATATAATGTTCGAGTAAAGAGGGTAAAAGCAGACCAGTCCGATCACTATGTATGGCTAGCCGATCCCTTGGGAGAAGCGAGCTAAATACCTAGGTGTGGTCCTCGACCACCACCTTACCTTCAGTGAGCACATAAGGATGGCTCGTTCGCGCGCCGCCTTCGCTCTCGGTAGACTTCAGTCCCTATTAACCGCCCGCAGTAAATTGTCTCTCAAATCTAAATTGCGCATCTACACCGCAGTCATCCGTCCCATCATGATCTATGCCTGCGATGTATTTGCACACGCAAAGCCCCACCATCTTCATAGGTTGCAGACCCTACAGAACCGTTTCCTCAGAAAGGTTACGGGAGCCCCCGTCTATGTCCGAAGTGTGAATCTTCACTTAGACATTCGAATGCCCACCATCCAACAGTTCATGAAACGCCTTACAAAGCGTTTCTTCGACTGCGGCATAAAACACCCCAACTCCCTGATTAAAGCAGCCGCCTGCTACACTCCCTCCCGCATTAGTAAGATTCGCCGCCCGAGGCATACCTTAGTCGACCCCGACGACGCCACTACCCTCCTCCAGGAGCGTAGTAAGGCCACCAGTACTTTAAAGATACACAAACACAGACCGTCGTCATTCCGTCCTCGCCGCCGAGGCCCGCCGCGACGCTCCAATCCACGTCCGACCCGACCCTTGCTCGAGCCAACCCGCGCCGCTGAGCCTGTAGCTTTAAATTCGTCCCCTAATAATAATTCCGATCCAGCCTGTCCCTTGCTGCCCTCTCCCAGCGTAGCCCTAAACCGAGGCTCGTACCCCGCAGGGGGTGCCCTTAGCGTGTTGTCGCCTAGTTTGTAAGTCTTTTAAGCCCTGGCTGGGGGCCTTAATTTAGTAGGGCAACCACAGACGTGTCCAGTTAAGCAGTCAACAACCCCCTAGGTTGATCTGCGAGAAGCCAATCTCAAAAAAAAAAGAGTAAAAGCAGAGTTGGTCGGTGGCGGTCAAGCAGTGAACACGTTTAGAAACCGTCGCGCGTTCTGCACAGAACACTATTACTCCTTGGCGTTCTGTACCTATAGTTGTGTCGTGTACCTACAGTGGGTGATTCAGTAGTGTGATTAATTTGTTCGTAAATTATAATTTGGTTTTAACTGCAAACGGTCTTTCTATTGCGCAATAACCAACACTTCCCATAGTACGCCCACAGTAGTTAAAATATGGCTAATGACAACGAGAGAGACGTACCTTCTCCGTCATATATATATGATTCATTATATGGTACGGGTATAGGGGATAGATTAAAAAAACAAACTATGTATATTTTTTAATAAATATTGCTCATCATTCACAACATCATCAAGAAAACCTGCAGGTGCTAATTTATTTGGGTAATGTCTGGCCCATCCTAGATACCATAATTATAGTGATTGTATAAGTGCAACATCCAACAGTTCGTCTTGCAACTAAACAACTACCACAGTACTCTATTATTCCTGCTCGACCCCCTTGTACTTGGTTCAGCTTCTTCTCTGCCAGAAACTTCTCTTTGTAAGTTATTATTAACTGCAGCCATTGCAAGATCTCTGCATGCCTCGTAGACATAGTCATCTTCCAAAATCTAAAAAACATAAACGATAATACTCTTAATAAGTTAGAATGATTTATTAATATTTCTAGACCAATGTCATAGACGTACTTAGTAATTAAAAACTTGTCAATTGTAGTTCAAGATATTTATGGTAAAAGCAAAATACGTTACTCGTATTAAAAAAAAAAAAAACACTCCTTTGACCTTTATTTATTACAAAGCTTTAAACGGCTATATATTTCATTTAAAATCATGATTTTTAATAGTTGGCCACTAACAGAAATCAAACAATGTTTTCAGCTAGGGTAAATAATCTTGTACTATACTTGTTACACAGTTTTATGCAATGTAGATAATCACTATCTTGTAACGACTAGTCGCCAGAAATACTTACAATTTGAGGGTATACCCAGCTGCAGATTAAAGCAGCGACTATCGTGTAAGTGCCAATGTCGGGTATCGGCGTAATTTATTTACACATGATGTTGCAGTAGACATACATGATGCGTGTAAGCTTGTAGGCCTTACACGGCTTCCCATCGTGGTAAACAAATAGATGCACACACAACAAAATCCAAGATATCAGGCAGAATCGTAATCCAGAGCCACAGAAAAATGTCGTCGTATAGGCAAATAATCAGAATCCTTAGGCAAGCACTAGTTAACAGTAAATCTCAGAGTCCATAAGCAGAAGCAGTCGATAAAGTAGAAAATCGCGGAAAATCGATGGGAAACACAAAATAACGAGAAACACGCGCAAGCAACAAACGACAAGTTGTCAGAAAATTGTACTCTGTGGTTGTCAGTAGGTCGGCCGGTTGATTGACAGAAGAAATATCATCTGTTTTTTGTTGGCGATGTTGCCATACTCGAATTACACTCATTTCCGTGATGTCAAATGATGTCAAGTCAAATGATGACCGCTTTATTCTAAGCACAAACAATTATATTTATTTATTTATTTATTTATTTATTTTATTATTTATGTACACACAGTAAAATAGATACAGATACGGCATATTAGTATTAAGTACAAAGGTACTGCTTATTTCTTAAGAAATTTCTTCCAGCAGACCTGCGAAAGGAGAAATGAAAAAGAAATGTAGACAATAGTGTGTGAGATCAAGAAGAGAAGAATTTGATTCGTGACGTCTTAAACTAGAATATTAAATATACTTACATATAATGCAAAATTTAAATAAAAATAACATATACTTAAATAAATACATAATGCTAAAATAAATAAGCTTATATATATAAATATATAAATTCTCACAGTTAAAAGGAAAGGTAATGCTCTTTTACTCGGTATTTGAAATGAGAAATAGATTTTAAATCTCGAATGCTAGGCGGAAGTGAGTTCCACAATCTTACAGCATGAACAGAGAAGGAATAAGAATAGTAGCTGGTTTTATGAGGATGGGATTTAAGGAGGGATCTAAGATGTGATCTACACGGTGCGTCGCGAGGGCGTGCGTACGAAAAACGCTCACGCAGATAGGAAGGATAAGATGGGTTGTGTAAGATGTTGAAGAGGAGACATAAAATCCGAGTGTTCCTGCGTAAGCGGATCGGGAGCCACTTGAGTTCCTTGCGAAGGTGAGAAACATGGTCATACTTTCGCAGACCGAAAACAAAGCGAATGCACAAGTTTTGCAAGCGCTCAAGCTTGTTTAATAGCTCCTCAGTAGCATCCAAGTAGCAGGCGTCGGCATAATCTATAATCGGCTGAATAAGTGTCTGTGCCAAAGAAATTTTAGTCTTCAAGGGCAGGAGACTTTGAAGGCATTTCAGCGAATGAAACGAAAAATGTACCTTTCGACTGACCTCATTGACCTGAGCACGCCACGAAAGATTGGAGTCGATAATTACACCCAAGTCTTTGGCTGTTTCGGTATAGTCAATTCGAACACCACCGAGATATAAAGGCATCAGAGATGCAATATCAGCCGCATTGCGAACGAATCTGCTGCCTATGATCATGGCCTGGGATTTAGAAGGGTTAACTTGCAAACCAAAAGACTGCGCCCAAGCGCTGATACAGGCCAGGTCATGATTCATAGCAGCAATTGCAGAACCCGCGTCAGCTACAGTAAAATGTCGGTATAGCTGCAAGTCATCTGCGTAGAGATGGAAACTAGAAGAAATTACTCTGGTAACAAAGTTTATGAAAATTGAAAAAAGGAGAGGGGAGAGAACGCTACCCTGAGGAACGCCCTCTGTGAGGCTACACCAATCAGAGAAAGACTCCTCAAGGTGAACACACTGAGAGCGGCCCCGAAGATAAGAATTGAACCAGGCTAGGGCGGATGAAGAGAAATTGATAGATGTGAGGATGCCTAGCAAAATGTCGAAATCCACTGAGTTAAAGGCGCTACTAAAGTCAAGCAATACAAGGACAGTAAGGGACTTATTCTCCATTGCCCAGCGGATGTCGTCAGTTACTTTCAGAAGCGCTGATACAGTACTATGACCTGGGCGAAAACCGGATTGAAAAGGGGATATTATCGAGTTTGACGTCAAGAAAAATGATAATTGTCTATGAACTATGTGCTCAAAAACTTTAGAGAGAAATGGGAGAATAGAAATAGGTCTAAAGTGGGTTACTAAAGAAGGATCGTTAGTTTTAGGTAGAGGTATAATGTGAGCCTGTTTCCAAACTGACGGAAAGGAGTAAGAGGAAAAAGAGTGATTGAAGATGTGAGTGAGAACAGGAAGTAAAGAGGGAAGGATAAGAGTTATCATTCTTGAACACAACTTATCATTACCGACTGCTGAAGAAGTAATCACAAGTACAGATTTCTTGACGTCATCCTCAGTAACATCGCTAAGCTTAAATTTAGAACATTGCGGTAATGGCAAACTAGCAAGACTCGCCAGTGTCGTAGCTTTGACAGACGGATCAAGAGAAAAGGGAAGAATAGAGAAATACTTATTGAGATCATTGAGGTTCACATCCTTACATTGGTTAGAAGGTGATTTGCCTATGCCTACAGATTTGAGAAATTTCCAAACATCGGAAGAACTGCGATTATTGAGTTGATCGTGGAAATAGCGTCTCTTAGCATCTTGACACAGATGACTGCAGCGATTACGTAAGGATTTGTAGAGAGACAGATTCAGCTCTGAAGGTCTGCGCTTATATCTGCTCTTAGCTTTATCCCTGCGAGCCATAAGCTCTTTAATTTTTAGCGTTATCCATGGTGCAGGGTTATGTCTTACTTTGACACGTCTGATAGGGGCATGCTGATCATACAAGTTGAGAACAGTAGTGTTAAAGTAATCTACCTTACAGTCGATGTTATCGTTCTCAAGCAGAGGGGTCCAGTCGATATCGCCGGCATCACGTTGCAAAGCTTCTAGATTTATGCCTTTGTAGTTACGGAGATATAAGAGCTGGATCTTACGCTTCGGAACGCGGATACGATACGAGAGATAAATGAGATCGTGATAAGAAAAGTTAGCCGTAAGTTGACCATGGTAAGATACATTATTAGGAGAGGAAACAATCATAAGATCTAGAAAAGAGGGTAAACAATTAGGAAAATAGTGCGTTGCAGAAAGAGGCAAAACTTGAAGATTGAAAGAAGACAAGAGTGAAAGGAGTTTAAGAGAACGAGAGTCATTTTTAATCAAGCAAGTATTGAAGTCACCCATTAAAATAACGTGCTCATACATAGGGCAAAGATCACTGAGAGTGGAGTCAAGGGAATTGAAGTAGTCAATATGTAGATTAGGACTGTAGAGCACTGCAAGCAAGACTTTTGTGTGATGCACTGTAATCTCGAGAAACAAGTATTCAGCCGATTCAGAAAACCGTGAAGGAGATGAACTGACCACCCTGTAGGGTAAATCAGCACGCAGGTACACAGCTACACCTCCCCCACCTTTACCAGTCCTATCGTTGCGGATCAATACGAAGCCGGGGAGTGAGTATTGAGTAGAGCGAAGAGACGGCTTCAGAAAGGATTCTGATATCAATAGAGCATCTAGGTGAGCACTGCTAAAGGATGCCAGAAGGTCAGAATAGTGACCAGGAACACTCTGAGCATTTATGTGTGCTATATGCAGATTCTTAGGGTCATTGGAAAAAAGAGAAAAGATTTTATCACGTAAAGTAAGTGGTATGGAAGAGTCACTGTCCGCACTAACAAAACTAGCAGAAGAAGAGCACGAGAAGAAGCTGTCGTTAAGATCAGCTACATCATCCATGAATGTAGCTAAATTATAATATAAATATAAAAATAATATATATATATATAAAATACAAGTGTAAAAATGATTTTAAAATACCGTTAAATACTAAAACACTAATCTAGATTTTCCTTTGACCAGAAAACCCTCCCCCACTCGCTGGTATATTGGCAAAAATTTTACAGCAATAACTAACAAAGTAACACAAATGAGTAAACAATAATAAATAATGGGTAATGTAAGAGAAATAGATACAAAATGATAATAATAAAAATAAAATAAAAACAAGTGATACACACATCGAACTTTTCGAGAAATGGAACGTGACCCGATGACGGATGATGAGAAGGAACAGTGACATTGACATCTGGCACTTCGTCATTCCGTCAAATTGTTGAAATAACTAAATTGTAATACATACCGGCACTATTTTATTAAACAAAAGTAAAATGATTAGCGGTGAGACAAATAAAATTACTTAATTAACTACCGGCTCAAAATGATCGAATGAGAAAGTGATTATGCAAAGCGGCCAAGTTGAGAAGTAGTGAAGTAAATGGATTGACAAAAACAATAGCAATGAGTGTGTTACTTGCGCAGACGCGTCTTCCTCGTTCTCTTACCGGGCGTAGCCAAGGTTGTGACATTAGGAGATACAGGTTCTTCAGATTGCACAGAATCCCCGGTGTCGACCGAAGAAGACGGGAACTTAGCTATCAGATCGTGAAGTTCGCCTGCCGTTTCGATCTTCCGGCGGGACTTGTCTGGACAAATAACAACAATCTTGCCTTCCATGGACCAGCAATTTGGCATACCGAAATGCTTACGAGCAGCTGCAAACACACGATGCCGAACTTGTGTCAAGAACTCGGAGATGGTGATCCCAGTACCCTTGAGAGCTTTCTTGCTATCCCATACAAGTTGTCGGTGCTCCATTTTGAAGAATCTCACTAGTATGGGTCGGGCCTTCTGCTGTGAGAATCCGAGTCTATGACATACATGGATCATAGTTTTGTCCTTACAAACCTCTGACAACTTAATTTGGTTGGATATGATATTGTGAACCACATCAAGTACCTTTTCATCATCCCTCTCTGGCACACCATGGAACAACAGGACCTTTCTACGCATGATGGTTTCATGCCTATCAAACCCAGCAGCAAGCAACTCAATCTGAGTTTTTAATGTAGAAAGTGCTTGACAGACAAACAACTTAAACTCGGAGAACTCACGTGCGATGGATGTAATGTCTGGTGAAGCTGATGTGGTACCAGCAGTAGCCTGCTGCAATTTTGCTTCATATTCCCTCATTCGGGAGCCAAACAACTTCTCGAGGTCTTCCAGGCTGGCAGCAAGTTTAGTGTCCATGTTCAGTGTAGTGTTTTGTAAAGAAAGTGAACCAGGAACAAGTGCCACAGACTTGATAACAATAGATAGCGGGTGTGGGAGGGTATATTATAAGATTAACTGATTTATATCATTAATAAATATAAATAACTATTTTAAAAACTTATTATATCAAGAGCACACAAAAAAAATATGTTGGTGCTATGTCTACCCACAAAGGAAAAAAAAGGAAAATTTATCTTCATATTTATATTCTGATGCAGAAATGTATTTCCTAAGTATATTAATGCAATACGTAAAGCAAAGCATTTTATGTAATTTGCCAAGATTTTTATTACATGGCAACATTAAAAGTTCAGCTTAGCCAAAAGTCATGAAGTCAAGCCAGAAAAAGAAAACTAAGCCATGATTATTTTTATCATTAAAAAACTAGTCAACTAAGTATTCATTAATGACGATTTTTTTGCCAGACTTCGATAGGCCAAAAGCTTGATTTGATAAAACTTAGTAAATTATTTCGTCGGTATCTATCACGGTCACATAAGTAGACGCTTACTAATTATATCAACAATTTCCTCGCCATTATTCTTTAAATCTCACTCAGTATTAAATCCGTCAACGTAATCTTCAATAATTTCAGAGGCACATGTCAAATTGTCATAGAAGTGTCGAGCATCCTTTGGTATTAGATGTCTTATTGATATAATACGCGCCCTCCAGATTTCCTCGCAATCCTATGACGCCACTCTTGCCCTCCGCAGAGTAGTGCAGTTCTGGGTGCTAATGCTCCCTACGCGAGGTTTTGCAGGGCTGTGAACGATTGCAGTAATCGGATCGACCTCCATTTTGACAGTTTAGGGAAATTGAAAGCCAGCTTTTATAAGTATCTCCCTGAACATTGAGTTTGTTAGCCAGGGCTAACAAATACAGAAAAAGCACTATAAAACGTGAAAAATGACTTTAATTTCGGAAGTCGGTGTCTTTGGTTTTGTATTTTCGTTTTTGTCCACCGTCTTCTAAAATTAAAATAATTTTTCACGTTTTTTTGTGCTTTTTTTGGAAGTCGGTTGTTATTTTTGTAATTTTTTTTTTCACTTTTTTGTTGTGATACCTACCCCAACCAAATTCGTATACCTCTACTTGATATGTAAATAACAGTGAAAGGATTTTTTTAAAACATCATCAATATAAACTAAGTGGAAAAAATACGCAGTATTAAGGATAACTCCAAAACTAATGGTCAGAACTTGATCAAATTTAAACGGAACCATATGTAAAGCACCAGCTTTCAAATAAAACAAGAATCATTCAAATCAGTTCACCCAGAAAAAAGTTCTGAGCTAACACACATAAAAAAAATACAGTCGAATTGAGAACCTCCTCCTTTTTTTGAAGTCGGTTAAAAATGGACACTTCCCAAGTAAGCCAAAAATGTCATTAGTTAAACCCCTACACAAGAAAGGCGGAAAACAAACATCTCAAATTAGCACCCAATAGCTTTAATTCCAATACTGTCTATAGTGTTTGAAAAGATATCTAAAGTAAACGGTATGTAAAGGTAAAGGTTATCTATAATCTCATATATACTTTTCTTTAATCAAATAATATACTTGCAACGGAACAACATGGATTTCGAAAAATAAAACTATAAACAAAGCAGTCTATGAGTTGTTCTCTAAAATTGTTTTGAATGTTGTCAAAATTATACCTATTGCAGCACTACTAATGGAATTGTCAAAAGCATTTTATCATGCAGACCATAATATATTATTAAGCAAGTTAAAACGCTATGGCATTAGAGGCAACATGTTAAAATTGATTGAAGCATACTTAACTGGCAGAAAACAAGTGACTGTCATAAATAGGATTTGTCTAAAGATAAAAGTAGAAATTGCATATATGTCTCCAACTAGATCAACAATATGTGGGGTTCCTCAAGGAAGTGTCCTTGGGCCCCTGTTATTCATTATCTATATAAGCGATTTACCAAAATGCACTGAACATCAAACTATTCTATTTGACGATGATAGTACTGTAATAGTTCCATGTAAAACAAAAAAGTATATGAAAATGATATAAACAGTTCCCTACAATATATTATTAATTGGTTAAAAATAAATAAATTAAAAATAAACTTAGATAAAACAAAAATAATGCCATTTTATCAACGGACAAATCAAACACAATTAAATGTCATCCATGAAAATACAATAATAGCTGACACTAGTGATGCCAGGTTCTTGGGACTGCATTTCTCTTTTCTTTAAACGTATAAGTTGTTATTGCGATTCTGGAAATAAAAGTATATATATATATCTTTTTTTTTAAATCTATCTTTGAAATCTCACATCGAAAATATCTGCAAAAAGTTAAATCAATACTCTTATGGACTCTATAAACTTGAGAAAGATTGTAAATGAGTCCGTCGTCCTCGTAGCGTGCAATGCCTGTGTAACATCTACTCTACGCTATGGAATTATATACGGGGGAAATTCTATAGATAAATTCATCGCTTTCAAGGCGCAGAATAAATGTTTACGATCTGTCTTCAAGCTAAAATCAACTGACAGTTGCTTGCCATTAAAAAAAAAAGTATAAATTGCTAACCCTGCCATGTTCAGAAAATTATGAGATAGTAGTATTCGTGAAATCAAACCTATATCTATTTGAAATACCGTCAACTGGGGTGACATTGATTAAGTTTTAGGGAACAAGCTATAATAAAACCGTTAACGATGACTGAAAAATTCTACAAAAAATCCCTATCAATGGGAAGATACTATAGAATAGAAATCTCGAAGTTCAAAAATTTTGAGTCAATAGATTTTAAGCAAAAAAATAAAACACTGCGCAATAAACTTTATATTGGAAATGGGGTCACTTTGATACCCCTAATTTTTTATATGAAACGGGAAAGTCACCCTATAATAACGTTAAAAAAAAGTCATACCGCCATATAAGCTCAAAGTTATGGATAATTTTTAAATTGCGGGGTAAATTTGATTAAAGGGGTATGCATTAGGTATGATTTTAAATTTTTGTAGTACGTTTCAACATATTTATTCACGGACACAAAATTATGTAATCATGAAAATGTTATCGCTCGAGCTGTCAACGGCGCGTCAGAGTGACGTCACTTCCCGATGAAGCGCGAATGACCTCGTTTCCCTCTCCAACGGCCGCCGTCAAGATCGTGGACTATGGACGCGCTCTCGCTCTCTTTCGCTTCTGACCATCAGCGCGTGCACACTCTCTTAATAAAGCTATTGCTGCCCTGTCCCGCGTCAGCAGTTCCGTCGCCAGCGCAAGCGTCGTTTGCTGAGCTTGCAGCGCGCCCCGCTTGCGTGCCCCGCAGCCCCGCGCCCATCACTGCGGCTCCTCCACGCAGCGCCACCCGAGCCCCTCGCCCCGTCCCGCTGCCAGTGTCAGCAGCCCTGGCGAAACCCTTACAAAAGGATTTCGCTAGCGTCACCGCGAGTGCCCCAGGCGCTTCATGTATGAAGGCAACGCCAGAAAAGGCGCCGAATAGGGTTGATGATGAGGGTTTCGTGACGGTGCAAAGGAGGAAGCGCCGTTCGCGAGTGAATAAGAACCGCTGCGGCAAAGCTCCTACGGATTCCGGAGTGAGCCTGCGTGCCGCAAAGCCGAACACACCGGTGTACATCTCCCGCCTACACTACAGCACTAAGGCGGAGGACATCGTGGAGTATGTGCGCCAGAAGACGAGGTACACGCCGAGGGTACAGTTACTGGAGTCGCGCCGCAACGTCAACTTCAAGGCGTTTGTGGTGCGAGTACCGAATTGTTACTTGTCCGTCGTCTTGGAAGAAGACTTTTGGCCACAGGACGTGGTGTTCCGTCGCTTCCGCGGGCAAATACCACAGGACAGCACAAGGACAATTAGCTAGTGAAGTGAAGTGTTACTAACATAGTTTTAAGTAATATTTATTAACACAAGTTTCAGTTTTATTATGTATTAGTTTGTTATTTTGTATTTTGTGTATTTTATCTATGGGCTTCAGTTGCCTGACAATAAAGGAATTATTATTATTATTGTTTTTATATGTTAACATAGCTCGGGGTCATGAGATCCCGGTCCTTTGGAAGGCGTACGAGGGGCCGAAGCCAACTCGCAGAAGCCCCTTAGACAATTTAAAATGGAATGAGGCACCAACCGACGATTATCCCTGTATATACTGTGCAAGTGCACCCAAGGACAATCCCCGGTTGGTGTTGGACTATTGCAGGATATGGAAACAAAAATAATTATTGAACTATGGGTTTTTGTGGCTAAGGTGGACTGGTTACCAAGAACTATGGGACGGCTATGGCCCCTGCCTGACCAATGTTTTATATATAAAATACACGGATAAAATGGCAGGGGGTGACTTGCCCACTCAATAATGGGCCCCCGGAAACCGTCGCTAGCACATAGTGACGTAGCGACAAGGGGGCAACACTTCCTGAGGTGCTTCAGGAGTGGAGAGGTATTCCACGGCTATCAGAACAATCCCAGAGCCCGGAAGATGGTCAAGATCCCTACCAGCACTTACTGAAATACTTCCTTCCTCCGAGCACGTTTGCTCTTGCGAATCTCCACTCAAGCCAGCCAATAAAGGCAAGAAAGAGGTGGGAGCTCTGTTCCTCGTCATTGTTCACTCCAGCTGGCCAATAAAGGCAAGCCAGAGGTGAGGAACAAGACTTCTCCCGGGAGACAGGGTCCGTGGGGTCGCTACTGCCCAACAGCTCGCCACATGCTGCCCTGCGGGTTCCTGTATCTCTCTTGGTCTGGCTCCTCACCCTAGACCTGTTTCAGTAAACTCTACCGGTACAGACCTAGAGTTCAGGAGCGCGCAAGCCCCACCACGACGACAACGTAGAGATACGGCGGTGGGGTTATTATTATTATTATTATTTATAAAAATTAATATAATTAGTAATTGTTCAGCTTGTTTTTATTGAAATGTAAATATGAAATTGATTAATTACTTTAATTGGTTTGGTTTATTACTGTTTATTACTGTTTGTAATTTGGTTAATTACTGTTTTATTTGTCTTGCATTTAATAACTTGTAAATTATTACATGATTGATTTTAGTAACTGTTGTACGTACCCTCATAAGAAAAAGAAAGTGTGTGGTTCTTGAATAATAAAACTGTATTCCTAATCGTGTTTCTTTAATCTAACATCAGAAGTAGTTCGCACAACGCTCACCGGCCGCAACATGCCGCGAGGACGAAAACGCAGGCGAGCACGTTCATCAAGCTCTGATTACTCTACCCGCACACCGTCGCGAAGTTCAAGCTCCAGTTCTTCGAGCAGTAGCAGTGGCCGTGATCGCCGGAGGAGAGAGAAACGACGTCGCAAAGGATCGCCAACCGTGAGTCAGAACGTTGTGTTATCTTCAGTGATTCCCGAATTTGACCCGTTAGTGGATGACGTAGACATGTGGATTAATGTGCTAGAGGCTAACGCTCGTGCTTTTGGGTGGTCCGATAGTATGATTAAGTATCAGGGGTTGCAAAAACTACGTAATACCGCTAAAACATGGTTAGATTCTCTGCAGAAAAATGAAACGATGTGGACTAATTGGCGTTGGAGGCAGTGGCGTGATAGGTTATCAAATACTTTTCAAACCAAGCGTAATATGTATACGTTGTTAAAACAGTTGGTAGAAACTAAGCCGTTACCAAATCAGTCCCTTTATGAGTTCTATTTCCAGCAAAAAGGCAAAATAGATAGGCTACAATTGAAATTCAAAGATCGTGATATAGTGTCGATTATTGTAGGGTCTATTGGCGATCCGAATATAAGTATTGCCGCCGAAGCAGGTAGTTTTCCGTATTGTGACGATTTGGCATCGTTTTTGCATGGCAAAGTTCATTCGATACCCGATAAAAACATAGTGCAAAAAAATTATTCATCGTCAAAGCCCGTATTGCGTCATTCCTCATCATTGCAGGGACACATAAATAGCAAGCCTGACGTTAAATTCGAATCATCTTATAATGGTGGTAATAACTTTACTAACAGTAATTTATCGTGTTTCCGTTGTGGTGAATTAGGACATAGGCGGAATAATTGTAATATTAAGGATGATATTCAGTGCAATTTGTGTAGTAAGCGGGGGCATTTAGAAAAAGCATGCAAATCGAAACTCAAACCAAAAGTTGAGACGGTCGAGGAGGTGAAAATGGTTAGTGAGCCTAAAAGTAAGCAAAAGTTTTGTAAACAGGTTCTACTGAATGATTGTAAATGTGAGGTTTTTTTTTATATGGGTAGCGACTGCTCATTAATTACCAAGGATTTGATCGAACAATATAATTTACAACCATTTAATTTGAATTTGCCTATTAATTTAGTAGGTTTTACTAATAGCACATCTATTCAAATTTCAATAGCTGTAGCTGTCAATTTAAAAGTAGATACAGTGGAATTGGTCACGCTTTTGTACGTCATTGATGAGTTAATTGGGTGCGATATATTGATAGGCCGTAATTTCACAGAGGATAGTAGTATAATGTATACCCGTGTAGGGAATACATTGACTTTTGAATCGATAAAGACAATGAAGATTTTTAACATTAACACGAATACAAATAATAACTTTTGTAATAAACACGACATTTTATTAAATTCTATTCTTTCGAAATACCCTCATTGTTTTTCTGATGATTTGTCTACTTTGGGTAAAACTAATTGTGTAGAGTTGGATATAGAGTTAACTTCTAATAAACCAGTTTGTTTTCGACCATATCGAATGTCTGAATCCGAGAAAAAGATAACTCGAGAAATTACGGATGATTTATTGAAGAACGGAATTATCAGGCACAGTAATTCGGCATATGCGAGCCCTGCTCTTTTAGTGGACAAACCATCAGGGGAAAAAAGGCTGTGTATTGATTATCGTCAGCTTAATAAAATAACAGTTAAAGAGAAATACCCAATGCCCGTGATTGAAGATTTAATTGATAGATTGCAGGGCTGTAAATACTTTACTTCTTTAGATTTGAAAAGTGGGTACCATCAAATTCCAATAAAATCGGAAGATATACGAAAGACAGCATTCATAACACCAGATGGTCATTTTGAGTTTTTAAAGATACCTTTTGGGTTAAGCAATGGACCATCGGTTTTTCAAAGGTTAATGAATACCGTCTTAGGAAACCTGCGTTTTGGAAAAGTAATTTGTTACATGGACGACTTACTCATAGCCACAGAAAGTCTAGAAGAAAACGTAGCTTGCTTAGAAAGTGTGCTTGAAATTCTCCAAACAAATGTTCTGACTATTAATCTTGATAAGTGTGCATTCTTTCAAAATAGTATAACGTTCCTTGGTTACGATATTTCCGAAAGTGGCATACGGCCAAGTTCAAAAAAATTGAAGGCTATTGAAGAATTTCCCATTCCAAAAACGATTCATCAATTACGCCAATTTTTGGGCTTAATTAATTACTTTCGAAAGTTCATTAAAAACTGTGCAAGTATCTGTAGTCCTCTAACAAAATTACTAAAAAAAGAGGCAATCTGGAAATGGGGTCCTCAGCAAGAACAGGCAGTTATTAATTTAAAAAAGGAACTAATTGAAAATGCCGTCCTAAAAATATTTAATCCTAAGTTGCCGGTTTGTTTGTATACTGACACTAGTCGTGACGGTTTAGGTTGCATAATGGTTCAAGTTACAGAGAATGGCGAACAACCAATCCATTTTTATAGTCGTCAGACCAGTAACGATGAAAAAAAATATCACTCTTTTGAACTTGAGCTATTAGCAATCGTGGTAGGCTTACAAAAGTTCAGGCACTACTTGCTCGGGACCCAATTTAAGATTTTTACCGACTGCAACGCTGTAAGGCACGCCTTACAAAAAAAAAGAGATTGTTCCACGTATCGGTAGGTGGGTATTACAAACCCAAGAGTTTAATTTTGAAATAATGCACAAGCCGGGTACGCAGATGCAACATGTAGATGCCTTGAGCCGCAACCCTGTTATGGATAGCGTCATTTCAGTAACTGAATCTGATGACGTGATGTCTATAACTGAGGGGGACTGGCTTCTGTCTGTGCAACTCCAGGACCCAAGCATATGCAGTATTAGAGACATATTAGTGTCAGGTGAGGCCGACGCAAATAAACAGATTATTAATCAATACGAATTGCTTGGCAATAAAGTATACCGTCGAACTGAGTTAGGTAGGAGATGGTTAGTGCCAAAAACATGTGTTTGGCAAATTATTAGGGCTAATCACGATGACTTGGGACATTTCGCGGTAGATAAAACCGTTGAAAGAATTAGGTCAAAATATTGGTTTCCACATTTAAAGAAAACGGTCTCAAAATATATAAAAAATTGCCTCAATTGTATTTATTACAAAAATGTTCACGGTAAAAAACCAGGTAAACTATGTCCAATTCCAAAATACGCCAGGCCATTTCATACACTACATCTAGACCACTTGGGCCCTTTTGTAAAATCCACACAACAGAATTCATAAAATTTGTGTTCATTTCTCCAGTAAAAAATACAAAATCTAAGATTGTTATAAATGAATTAAATAAATTTTTTAAAGTATTTGGTAATCCCAAGCGCATTATTAGTGATGCCGGTAGTGCGTTTACTTCAAACGCTTTCAAGACCTTTTGTTGTGAAAAGAACATTCGATCTCATGTTATAGCCACTGCCGTGCCGCGTTCGAACGGCCAGGTCGAACGGTATAACTTAACTATTTTAGAAGCATTACGTAGTATGGGTGCTAATACGGACAACAATAAATGGGATCAACATATCCCAAGCATACAACACGGTACGATTAATAAAACCACGTCTGCCATCCCTAGCGAGGTTTTCTTCGGATACCGTATCCGAATGAATAATGACGGAGTTACTGATTATGATGCGACTGAGACCATGGTTGATCTCACGACCTTAAGAGGTAAGGTTGACGAGAATATACAGAAAAATGCAGAAAGACAAAAGGCAACCTTTGATGCAAAAGGGAAGGAAGCGCCTTTTTATAAAGTTGGAGACTTGGTCGTAATTAGAATTCCAAGTATGTCTAACGACGGACAGAGCACGAAGTTGATGCCTCTTTTTAAGGGACCATTTCAAATTATGGAAGTACTAGGCCACGACCGCTACAGGGTTTCTGACATGAGGGGCGCTGAGAGGAGTTCTAAACGCTACAATGGTGTTGCGTGTGTCGAGAACATGAAGCCGTGGATTCGGATCTCGGACCCAGATACGCCGGATGTTATCAAAAATTGAGGTAACGAGAACATTCATTTGTAAAAGAAAAACCTAACTTTCAATTAGTAGGTATAATGTCAGTGTAATTTTATCAATACGAGTAATAAGGCATAACTAAAAATAATTTCACCATTTACTTATAAAACTGTTTTATTTTATTTACAGTATTAAGTAAAACACACAATAGTGAAAAGGTTGTCAAATGCATCCGCTTCGAACGTTTTCCAGTTGTAGTAGAGTAGCAGAATTGTATAGTTGGTAATGGAAATCCGTGGTGAACACCATTGCCATATACATGGTGATACACAACTGAGATGATTCTGAACATCACTCGGTTTAAACCATTTGGTTGAGTTGGTTGGCCGGCGATGGGATAGCTAGCTCCGCCAAATTCTGTTGCCCTGCTCTGCTGCGTAAATGTTTCGATATAGCAATAACCAGATTTCTTTCTAAAGTGGAACTTGAAAAATCTGGTTATGAAGTACTACTATTACCGAGATTAATATTATATTATCTTGTTCTCAGCGCCTGCATCAGACTATATCGCTGTTCGGGGACGAACGCGACAGCAGGACGGCCGAATGTTATCGCTCGAGCTGTCAACGGCGCGTCAGAGTGACGTCACTTCCCGATGAAGCGCGAATAACCTCGTTTCCCTCTCCAACGGCCGCCGTCAAGATCGTGGACTATGGACGCGCTCTCGCTCTCTTTCGCTTCTGACCATCAGCGCGTGCACACTCTCTTAATAAAGCTATTGCTGCCCTGTCCCGCTTTATAAAAATTAATATAATTAGTAATTGCTCAGCTTGTTGTTATTGAAATGTAAATATGAAATTGATTAATTACTTTAATTGGTTTGGTTTATTACTGTTTGTAATTTGGTTAATTACTGTTTTATTTGTCTTGCATTTAATAACTTGTAAATTATTACATGATTGATTTTAGTAACTGTTGTACGTACCCTCATAAGAAAAAGAAAGTGTGTGGTTCTTGAATAATAAAACTGTATTCCTAATCGTTTTTCTTTAATCTAACAAAAATCTAAACTAATAAAAACTAAAAAACAAAAATAACATTTAAATAAAAAAAACAGTTTCATTGAGATCGATCAGGTAAACATTCAAAATATAATCAACGGGGCCTATCAACATTATTTGGGCATTCAGACAAGCTACTAATCAGGCAATAGATGCAGCATTAATTGACATAACACCATCGGTGGTCTTCTGCAGGGCTTCTTCGAGCGTCTGGTCCGAGTTTTTATAATTTCGGGTACCCGGCGCCTTTTTGTAGTTCCGTACCATCTTTGTCTACAACCTAAAAAAAAAACGGGGTGAAATTGATAATCAATACAAAATCCAATAAAATAGTATTATGATCCCCAAAGGGGTCACTTTGATAGCTATCAATGTACCCCCGTGCCCGCAATCAAACTCACCCCACAGACTAAATACCTTCATGGAATACAAAATGGTAAACTTACCTCAAAAACAAAAATTGTTCCATAATAACAATAAAACAAATAATTATGAGAGTAAATATCATGTGTCTAGGTCCAGCGGTTTTGTCTGCACAATTGAAGTTATTTACACTTGCATTTCTTACCTTTCTTACCATCAAGTTTCAATAATTTATCACTCACTACCGAAAATGCGTAGACGCACCGACACCAAGTAATAAGGTGGCGGAAACGTCAAAGTTGCCAGACTAAAAGTAAAATTACGGCTGGGTTCCGTTTTTACAGAGTTAGACGGTAAAATTCAAAAATAAATATTAATCATCAAACTCGCCCCTTGATTTGAAAGTCACCCCAGTTGACGGTACTGAAGTCGAAATGTCGCAACAATAAGATTTGTGCTAATGCACACAACACAGCAATTTACACTAAAGTTTTCTAGGCATGGCACCCAAAATATATAACTTAATAACTTAAAAAAAAAAAAAACATTTAAACAGTTTCTTGGCGCAGAAGGCATATTATTCAGTTAATGAATACCTAAACGATAATACAAATGATGTGGATAAATATGTGCATTAACAGTCAGAGGTAGTGAAATGCTGTGATTATATTATATTTGCCACCCTCTAAATATATAATAAAATGTTTAAAATTATGTTATTTAAATAATTTAAATTTGTACAAATACCCATAATTGTTAACTTTGTTTTAGCATAAGTTTTATGTAATTTAGCGTGGAAAGATTTTGTCATTTAATTTTAATGTTTAATTCTGTTACATACCTAAGTTTAGATACCTACTTTATTGATTTTTGTCCGCCGCGCGTCAACGGCAAAACATAGTGTAGAAAGTAGTGCTCGGCGCTATGGTGACCTAACACACCTTTCTCGTATTGATAGGATAATGTGGTATATGTATTATGGTAAAAGTTAAAGTCTTGAATTATAAAGGAATAACTATATTGTATCACTAACACTTAGTTACAAGAAATGGTAAAAATGGTAAACTATATAACTAACTTATTGGTAAAATATATGGTAAAATGGTAATGGTAATGGTTATGAGTACGTGGTGTCTCTGATGAGATCTAAACGCGAACTGGCCCACGTTTTGGTGAACGAGCGAATGTGCATACTTGCATTCGATGCAATTATGCATTTTCGCTGAGTGTTCGATTGAAACTCGAACATATTCCCGAGAGCGAGAGGAAATGCGGGATGATAGCTAAAACTACATAATATGGTGTGTACAAAAATATTAACCCACTTAAACACATTCGATTCTAGTAATCTTAATTGGTAAGTATAAAAACATTGATAAAGCATAGTAAGCAAATAATAAATTCATACTAGTCTACTTGGATACTTATTATAATCTTAAAGGCGGTCTAAAGTTATACTATTGAGTCTTCCACAGTAAAGGCAATATTTTGATTGCCTGTGTCTGTATTTTTGACTCGTTTGATCTCACTGTAATTCGCACTAGGCCAGCGTTTGGCATAATTGTGTAAACTAAAACCGATTTCGCTTTTATTCTTTAAATCTCTGGCACTGAGCACTTCACAATGTGATTTGTGTCTTCTTGGTTGTGGTGTCTGCGGAGTCGCTGCTAACTCCTGTTCACAACGACTCTCGCTGTAGCGTCGAGGTCTCTGAGGCGGCGGGGTCACTGCGGGCTGCTGCCGGCGGGATTCCTCGCCACGGTGCCCAGCGGCAGCCTTTCGGCACAGGCGACATCGCCCAGTCCGCCACATCCATACTACTGCCATGAATAACGCAACTGATACCAACACGTAACAAATTACGTACTGGTGGATATCATGTGGTGATATTATGTCGTCTGTTTCCGAATCGCTTTTCTTCAGTTTCTCTATCGCCTCTCCCAGACTGGTCATGGATATGGTTAGGTTTCCGTCATCAGTGTGCCTTTCATCAGGGATTTTGATGTTAATCAAGTGATTTATCTGATCGAATTCGGGCATGTAAATAGTTGGTGAAATGTTAATTTGGTTGGACTGATGACGTATTGAATATAATGAGAAGTCCTTTCCTTTGATGACGCACTCTTGACCTATGCCAATGACCCCAGCTTGGCTCAGCTGACGAACTGTTACATGATCGCCACATATTACTTTTATTGTGTAGGTGTCACAACAAAAATAAAAGTGCTGAGACGTCAAATGTAATTCTAGCCATACATTGGTGCAGTTGGTTTTTTCTACTTTACATTTATTGGTTGCTGTGTTCTTGTCGCAAAAACTTTCGTCATTTTGTAGGTCTGTAATTGGTTTTAGAAGCTGACAGATGTAAGTCGGTCCATGGTGTAAACATGCCGTTAATTCCTGTGTGGACATGCTGAAGAAGGAATCTTTCTTTAGGTTGACTGCCACATATTCGGAGACTGGTATTATTGCGGTCATAATGGTGTTTGTTTGGTACGGTACAGGTATTATTTTGTACAGTTTGTAACTTTCTCTGGATACTAATGGAAAAGTAACTTCAATTATAACAAATTTTTGCGTCGCTCTGGCTTTGACCTTCAGTAGTTTGTAAAGATACTGAAGATCAGTGTCTAAATTTGTGATTGGTAGTGTGAGTTCGCTTGGCATCTGGCCATATATGGTTTGGAGCTCACGTTTAAGTTGCGTTGGTGGCAATAAATGTATGCTAATTTGACCGTGGTAGATGTCTGTTAACGCATCGAGCAACGTGTCTTGAAGTCGTCTTAATTCTTGCAGTAAGCTGTTTCCAGAAATCGCTGACAATGTGAAGTCATTGACGTATGAAATATTTTGTATTTCACGTTGGAGAGTGCTGGTGTTTTCTTGCAATTCCATAAGCTTCTTGTTTATTAGCTTGTGCTGTTTGTTTACGGTGATCTCCATTCTCTTCATGAGGTTGAACTCTGCTTCAATTATGGAAGTTTGATTTTTCCATAAATTTGAAAGGTGTTTCTCATTGCGATGTATGGTTTCAATGTCCTTTTCATACTGGTCTGCGAAACGCGAGTCCAACACTCCGAATAAGTCATTCGCTAGATACCCGATACCGTTTATAAAGCCTCGTCGGCGCCGACCCGTCTTCCCTGTGGCGCGTCGCCGTCTAGCGTGGACATCAAAATGCTGTGTTAGCAAAAGTTCATTGTAGTATTCGAGTTCCTGGTAATCGTGCCGGGCTTGCTGCACGATCGTATTACAATGGTTTTGTTTTTCAATGGTGGCGCACAAATGTTCTTGATAATTTGCTATTTTGTTATAGGTGTTTATGCCTGTCCAAAATGGTCCCATGTCGTAGTACATGACTAATGTCCATTTATCTCTGATTAATTGTACTTTTGAAATAGGGTCAAAATAAAGCGTCTGGTTGCTTGGAAATGGTTTGACGTCATCTGCGCCGTAAGATGGAAAAATCAGCATGAAAAAACTCAGTAAAACAGTTGTTACAGTTGCGATTTTTGATCTCGGTTTTCTTTTCCTTTCTGCTGATTTGATTGTTGGTTTTATGTCTGGTTTTGATGTCGTTGCCTTATTCTGGTTAACGGGCAAGACTGAGAGTTTCACAATAGGGCGTTTCATGACCCCATTTTTTGTTTTTAGTGAAACCGCTCTGGTTAGACCATCGTTTCCTGGATATGTGTCGACCACTCGTCCGAGAGCCCATTTTCCTGGAGGTAGATTCTCATCATGAATCACAACTAGATCTCCAATTTCGACGTTTTTCTGGGGTTCCATCCATTTACTTCTAGATGAGAGTTGTACCAAGTATTCAGTCTTCCATCGTTTCCAAAGATCTTGGAATAATTTGTTTGTTAGATGCCATCTGGTTCTAGCATCTTGCTCTGTTTCTATTACAGTTGTTCCTGGTCTTCCTGATAAGAAATGAGCTGGTGTAAGGAAGTTTACATCATCGGGATCCTCGGATATCGCGCAAAGAGGTCGAGAGTTGAGGCACGCTTCTAGTCTAGCTAACAATGTGGTGTATTCCTCGAAGGTTAGTCTTTGTTGACCGATGACCCTCTTGAGATGATGTTTTAGACTGCGTACTGCTCGCTCCCATAAGCCGCCGGCATTAGGCCAGCTAGGTACGTTAAAGTGCCATTTTATACCCATCTCCGTTATCTCGGTTATAAAACTGTCAGAGAATACTTCGCGAAGCTGGTTAAATTCTTCCTGTATCATCCTGTTAGCTCCCACAAAGTTAGTGCCGTTGTCACTGTATATGTGTCGTGGTGCCCCTTTTCTGGCTGCCATTCTGTTTAGAGCTGCCAAAAAGGCGGAGCTGCTCAGATCTGACACGAGTTCTAGGTGAACCGCTTTCGTGACCATACATACAAAAACTGCTATGTATCCCTTTGTAGTTTTGATGCCCCGTCCTTTATTAGCTTTGACCTCTACGAAACCTGTGTAATCTATGCCGCAGTGATAAAACGCATGTTCTGGATTCACTCTTGGTTCTGGTAAATCTCCCATAAGCTGGTGCTGCCGTGCGGGATTTTGTTTTCTGCATATGACACATTTTCTTATATACTTTTTGGTAGCCATATATCCGCCGATAATCCAAAACTGTTGCCGAAGGTTTGCTAATGTTAGACGCGCTCCGCCATGGAAAGTCAATTTATGAGCTTGATCGATGAGTAATGTAGTTAGCAGATGATTGTGAGGTAAGATGATGGGATGCTTCATCTCAAGACTCATGTGGGCGTTTTCCAATCTCCCAGCTACACGTAAAATTCCACGTTCATCTATGGTTGGATTTAAACTCAAAATCTTGCTTTTTAAGGGCACTCTTCCGTGTTTGTTTATTGAATCTAGGTCATTTGCAAATTCTGCCTGCTGAACGTTTTTGATTATTAGCTGTTTAGCTCGACGAAGCTCGTGTAATTCGAGGTACGGTCGGCGAACTTGTTTATTTAAGATAGGTATTCGCAGTATCCACGCAAAAATACGTATGATTTTTGTAATGGTGCTATATTTGCTTATCAAGTGGTTAATAATTTCGGTAGTCAGCGATTCTCTTGGTTCTCCAATGACTACCACGTTGGTTAGTTTTAAAATAGACGGCTTTACTTCTAAATTCGTCTCATAAATGATTTGGTGGTTTTTGTTTGTGTATGATGGCAACCATGACGGCCCTTGCCACCATAACTTGTGGTCTTTGAGTTGCCTGACAGTCAAACCACGACTTGCACAGTCGGCTGGATTATCTGTCGTCTTCACATATTGCCAATGTTTTGATGGTATGAGTTTGGTGATTGTTGTTACCCGATTTGCTACGAATGGTTTCCATCTAGCTGGATCTCCTTGTATCCATCCTAGTACTGCAGTTGAATCAGTCCAACAGTAGATATCCGTAGGGTAATCTGATAAGCAACTTTGAATTTTTTGCATTAGCTGAGCTAACAGATGGGCGCCCATTAACTCCAGTCTCGGTATAGATAAGACTTTGCTTATGGGTGCCAACCTGGCCTTCCCCGCAACTAATGTTATGGTTGTCCCTTCTTTCTTTACTACTTTGCAGTAGATCACACATGCGTACGCCTTGTTTGAGGCGTCGCAGAATCCGTACAACTCTATATTTTGGTTTTCTCCCATTCCTAGCCATCTGTTCACTTCCATACTGTTTATGTCCGTAAATTCTTGTCTCAATTTGGTCCATTCCAAGTTCATTGCCTTTGGTAGGGGGTCATCCCATTTTAAGTTAGACAACCAGACATTCTGAAACAGTAGTTTCATGGTAGTGCTCAAGGGGGTTAACCACCCTAATGGATCAAACAGCTTGGATATGTCCGATAGTAGAGCTCTTTTGGTAATAATTGCTGGTGATTCGGTTTCTATTTTCGAGTTGAAGGTAAAATGATCTTTCTGTGGGTTCCAACACAGACCCAATGTTTTGGTAGAATCGTTCTGCTTGAACTCGTATGTTGACTGGTCACATTGCTCTCTCTCTAAATCGGTTAATAGTTTTGCTTTGTTCGAGGTCCATTTCCTAAGATTAAATCCTCCCAATCGGCATAATTTTATAAGATCGGATTTCAGTTTATTTGCTGCTTCAATTGAATGACGGCCTCCGCAAAAATCATCCATGTAGAAACTGTCTTCCAATTCTTTTGCTGCGTCAGGAAATTTCTGCCTTTCATCAGACGCTAATTGTTTCAAGCACATCATCGCTAAGAATCCTGCTGGTTTGGTCCCGTATGTAAGCGTGACGAGTCGAAATGATTGTATAGGTTGATTGTTTGATTCTCGCCATAGTATTTTTTGGTAAGCTTGATCTTCTTGGTGTACTCTGATCATTCTGTACATCTTCTCGATGTCAGAAGTGTATACAAATTGAAATTGTCTCCATTTTAGGATAAGCTCTTGAAGATCCTTCTGTATATTTGGACCCCTGTACATGACGTCATTTAGACTGTACCCTGATGATGAGTTTGCTGAGGCGTTAAAAACTACTCTCAGTTTGGTAGTGGTAGATTCTGCCCGAATGACTGCATGGTGTGGTAAGTAGCATTCGGGCGTCTGTTTAATGTTGCATGGTATCATGTGGTTTAGTGCAATATATTCGTCCATGAATTTTTTGTAATCTGCTTTCAATTCGCTGTTCCTCTCAAATTTCTTCTCTAAGTTTCTAAATTGAGCCAATGCTTGTGGTTTAGTTGCACCCAACTTGTCTTTGTGTTCCGGCTTAAGTGGTAGTCGGACTTCGTACCGTCCGTCCTCAAGCCTCTTAGTGGTTTTAATAAAAAACTGTAAACACTCGTGGTCATCGTTGGACATCTCTATCTTCTGGTTTATGTCTTCGTTGTCCCAATATTTCAGTAGGTCTTCTGTGCTGTTGAGAACTACATTGCATTGGTAGTGCGGTTCCATGGATCCACAAAGTAGCCATCCTAGTTGTGTTTGTTGAGCGATTGGTTGCTTGTCCTTGTCTCCTCTGCAAATTCCTCCTAACATTATTTTGCTGTAAACATCTGCACCTAGAAGCATGTCTACGGGTCTGCTTATATGAAACTCTGGATCGGCCAATTGTATTCCATGGATATGGTTCCACGTTGTTGGTTTGGTAAACGTGTTGTTTGGCAGTCGCTTGATCAAATTATTCATAACAATAACGTTTGTCTCACAAGTAAAGTTACTATTTGCAGACTGTAGTGTTATATGTAACATTCCCTTCGTATTGTTTTCTTTTTCGCCGACACCGAAAATTTGACCTTTGAAATGAGCCCTCTTCAATCCCAAGACTTGGGCTGCGTTTTCATTGATTAACGACAGTTGAGAACCCTGGTCAACTAAAGCTCTCATCTTGTGCTGAGTTCCATCAGCTCCCTTCACTTTTATAATAGCGGTGGCTAAAAGTATTTCAGACATGTCGTCCCAAGACACGTGAGATGACCTAGATGTGCTCTTTTTGGTTGCAATACTGTTAGAGGTTTCTTCTGCTGACGCAGTTGGACTTTGTCTTGCCAATGCTTCGTGGAGTAAAGTGTTATGTGTAGCTAAGCATTTACGACATCGTTTGTCCGATTGACATGGTTTATTGTTATGACTGCATAGACAGTTTTGGCAGTAATTTAATTGCTTAATTTTGTTTACTTTTTGCTCATGCGTCATTTGTAAAAAATTAGGGCAACGCCACAATCCGTGTTCAGATTTGCATAATGCACAGGTTATCGACCGCGACACGTGTAATGCATTCATAGTAGACTCTGAATTATCTTTGTTGCCTGATTGATGATTATTTCGGTAGAAACTTTTCTTCTGGTTTTGGTTGTAGGTGCCGTTTTTGTATGGTTGATGTGGTATGGTTTTTTGGTTGGCTGGTTCTTGCTTGCGACGAGACGCTTCAAGCGCTGTAAATTTCGTCTCCAAGAATTCCAGGAACTCCTGCACATCGGGTAGCTCTCTAGGGTTCTTGACCGATTTAATGTATTCGGTGAAGGTATCGTTATCAAGCTTTTGCGCTAGTAAATGCACTAAAAGTGGATCCCAAGTTGCTATATCTATTCCTAGATTCTGGATAGCGTGTAACGTCTCCTTGGTTACGTCATGCAGCTTCTTAATCGTGGCCAGCGATTGTTGTTGTATGTTGGGAAGACCAAGTAGAATGTTAATATGGGACGTGAAAATCAATTTCTTGTTATCATACCTGTGGTTTAAAATTTCCCAACATACCTGATAATTGTCAGAGCTAATCTGTAAATGGTGAATCAGTCGCTCTGCTTCTCCAGTCACCTTACTCTTCAAAAACTGCATTTTTTGCGCATTAGACATCGACGGGTTTTTATCTATCGCTTCGCTAAACAAGTCTTTGAACGGAACCCACTGGTTGTAAGTTCCATTGAACACGGGGATGTCCATCTTTGGAGCTGACTTCTCACGGTGTTTCACCGCCCACATCTTTTTGTTGATGTCGTTTGTCAACTCAGTGTAGTTTTCCTCGTGCCTGCAGAATTCCATTTGGTACGTAATATCCTCGCCTCCGTCCTCACCTTCAATTTCCCAATGAAGTTTGTCAATCTGACCCCATCGGCTATCCAGTGATTTTAGAGCGTTCTCGAATTGCCATTGATTCTCGAACTTATCTACTTGTATGTTACTCACAGTTCTCATGAACGCTTTGAAATTAATATTCTGCTGCTTCACTAACCCGTTCAGCTTGTTGAACCCTTTCTCTGTATAAGGAAAATGTTCTCGCTGCGAGGACTCCTCATAGCGAGACGACATACCTGGTTGTGGCTGCGCCGCCTCATCTTCTGGCCGACGATGGTCAGCGCTTAGCTGTTGCTTAGCCCGGATACCTGGTAATGGTTGTACCTCTTCCAATTTTGTTCTACGGGGGCTTTCTTCCTGCAGCTGCATTGTGCCTAACTGCCCTAGGATCTTATCAATAATCTCCTTAATTTTTAAATAAACTTCCTGGACTGTATCGAAACAACCCTTTTTGAAGTAAATATGGTCAAAATTCGCAAACTGGCACATTTTCTTATGGTTTTCTTGGTAATCGTGCCAGTATGCTTCCAACATATTAGCCTTGCGCTTGTAATTATCGATGGTCTTCCTCTCGGATCCATCTTTCTTTATATTGGTTAAGAACTTGTTCAGGATTTCATAGAGCTCCGTTTGGTTGATGAATAGAGAATCAGAATCCATGTTTGAAGTTTATTTGTAAATATCTGGTAATGGTTAATATTAAATAATGGTTTGATCTGACCTTATCTGCTCCAACCGACCGTCTCTGCAACCCAAGGTTCTCCGAATTGCAGCGATCTTCTGGTTCACGTGGCACTGTTTCACTTGGTAGTCACTGGTAATTAAATGCTCGAAGGACCATGTAGAAAGTAGTGCTCGGCGCTATGGTGACCTAACACACCTTTCTCGTATTGATAGGATAATGTGGTATATGTATTATGGTAAAAGTTAAAGTCTTGAATTATAAAGGAATAACTATATTGTATCACTAACACTTAGTTACAAGAAATGGTAAAAATGGTAAACTATATAACTAACTTATTGGTTAAATATATGGTAAAATGGTAATGGTAATGGTTATGAGTACGTGGTGTCTCTGATGAGATCTAAACGCGAACTGGCCCACGTTTTGGTGAACGAGCGAATGTGCATACTTGCATTCGATGCAATTATGCATTTTCGCTGAGTGTTCGATTGAAACTCGAACACATAGTGTACGGTCACCAAATGTGATAAGTAACCAGGGTCGTCGGATATAGTTAAAGTTTAGCAATAAAACGATGGATGGTTTGGAATTAAATTAAAATTGATAAATTAGCTGTTTGTTTTCTATTCATTAAAGTAAATTTTATTCGAAAACATTCAACGGTTTCTTACTAAACTTCAACTATATCGACGACCCTGGTTACTTATCTCTTTTGGTGACTGTACGTATACATATTTTATTTACAACACCTGTTTTCACACCCACCTATGTTTTACAAATAAAAACTTTGACTTTGACTTAACTCTTTATTCTGATTTGTGGCTTCTGTTTCATTTGCTTATGCCAGTGTATACAATTGTTGGTGAACCAAATAAATAAATAAATATCACGTAGCTGGGGCTCTGCGATAGGATTTCCGTTTGAACATAATTTACGTAACTGATTCTAAACACCTCTTTCTACAATGTTAGAGCCATGACGTCTATAATTAGATATTTTACGAGTAATATCCAAACAGTCGTAATGTTTTTGATCAAAGTCAGACTTCATATAAATATGTTATTGGTCTCCTTTTTCTAATTTGAATTCTCTTGTTTTTAACCAATTCACTTTGTCATCATTGTCGTTTTCTTCCGATATGAACTTTAACTTAAACTTATGAACTGGTAACACCCGAGCGGTCCCTCCCGCCTTATGCGAAACAGAAACCTCCCAAAACAACCGAGGACCGGCTGTGACGTTGCAAAATCAATAAATAACGCAACAAGTAGCGACATCTTGTGTCAGGCATTGGCATGGCTGTCAGCGTGTTCTCTGTAACACTGGAGAAATTATGTCATGTAAATTATATACAAGAGTATTAGTTAATTTAAATAAATAAACATACAGACATAATTTCCCACATTTTATTTAAAACAATGCCTAAGAAATGGAAAATAACCAATAGACAAGAATTCTATTTAGTCTATGGTGGTGGAAGCTTCTCGAAGGTTTGTGACATTGATCCGGCTAAAGGGGAAGACCCGCAACGTGTGTGACACGATACGAATAGGATTTGGAATAGGGACTTAGTTCTGGAGGAACAGACTGTACCCAAATAACCAGATGGGTTTCCAATAAGTCCCATTCGAAGCTGAATCCGGTGAGTGTTCAACCGTATTCTTTGTTCATGCGGGATGGCGTGGCTCGTACATGTGATTTCTGACACGAGTGTATTGTTACAGGTCTGGCTGTTTATGCTAGCCTTTTTTCTTGTATGATCTGCTCTAAGACATAATTGAGACGTGATGATTTGGAGTAGCCCCGTGGTCTGATGATTGAAATGGATCCGGGTGCAGGCAACCTTTGAGGTGTGGTCATCCGTTTGACAGGAAGGCTTTACTTAGCCGATATCGGTGATGAGGGAAGTTCGCCGCTCCAGGTAACGAAGCGTCATTATTATACCCGTAGGCCACGTAACGTGCGAACACAGGGGTATCCTGTGTTTGATGCCAAGGGTCGTAGTCCTGTCAAGTGAAGGGATTAGTACTGAGAGATCACCGAGAATAATCGGTAAGGTAGCGATTTAGTCTATGAATGAGTTAGGCCTATTGTATGGACTGGGTGATGAGACCAGTTGCCATAAAGTGTTGTGTCACGGATTGCTTAGCATAATCTTATGTTCCCGTTGTTAACACAACCTTGATAGGTAGGTACTTGTATGATTGAGCTAGTATCTATTAAGTGGTTCACCTCACGGACTCGCTATAGCGACTCTGAGTTATTGTAATAGTCTCATTGCAAGTGAACACACCAATACAACTAGACCTGAGACTGGTTGTACTGGTGTGGAAGCCCAGGTGTATGGGGGAAGGTATGTGGCCAGCCACATTCAATATTGTGAACCTTCAATAGTGAGTTATTGTAATAAACATTGCATTGTGTAAGAAGGTACTTGTTTAATTGAATCTTTCCCTAGCAGCTTATTATACCCTACAAATTTACTTTAGCACGGTGGTGAGTAGTACAACACCGAAGGAGACCATCAACATCCAGTCTCCTAACCAATTCTGTACAACTCCAAGGGCCGGGTTACACTGCGTTAGGCGGAAGGTGAGGACGCCGTGGTGTCTCTCAATCCACTCCTCAAAGAGGGGACTTACCGCCGCAATTGTGGCGTGCTCGGCACTGGGTTGCGACAGTCGCACTCTCCATGCCGTCATGAGATCTCACCGGAGGTCTTTCCGCTGTACCGCGATTTCTTGCGGCAGCGGAGTTCGCCCCGGCATTTTGCCTCCTCGCGCCACTCCCATATGTGCGCGAGGACTTTTGCCTCTAGATCCCATGGTGGCAATCCGGCAAGGAGGCTCGCCGCCTCACCGGAGACCGTGTGGTATCCCTGGACCAGCCGGCTGGCCATGACCCTCTGGGACGCGTTCAACCGGCGGGCTGGTCGACGCCTCAATGAACACGCGCACACCGGTGCCCCGTAAAGGGCCATGGACCGGGCCAAAACGGCCTGAGATGGTGTAGAAAAAACTACTACCTCTATAATAACAAATAAGTAATTTACAGTAAACAGCCCTCATAGACTGGCTGCCTTTCACGTAACTCGAACACCGATACCTCCTAACATTTTTAAATTTGTAAAAAACAGCCATATAAGTAGGCTGACTTCTGCAAAATAGGTATTTTAATTTCTGTCAAAATTGGTTGTATTTTACATACAGAAAATACAGATGGCTGTTTTTTACATTAAATATTTGTCGAAATGGCTGCATTTGACGGCTCATATCTCCGTGACAAATAGAAATATCGACATGACTGTTTTTGCAAAAAAAACTGTATGTCGAAATTAGTAAGGCTGTTTATAACTAAGTTTTGGGAAAAGTGCCGCATGGCTGCTTTCTGCATAACTAGGTCCTAATATTAAACACATACATACAAATGTTAGGTTTTCATTTACTCGTATAATTGGACTATTTGACGCAATTTATTGTGATCAAAGGTTTAATGTAACAACAAACAACAACAACAACAACATGTGTAAACTTATTATTATTTATCTTTTATTTCATATATATACATATAAATTATATTTTTAAATATTAGAATATAAAAATATAAAAACATTTAAAAATATAAAAAATAGTGGCCCACCGGTATCGGGAACAGGGTCCAAGCTACCGGCGGTCAGGGCTCCAGAGAGAGAAACCTCCTAACAATGCGGGCCGTGTCCAAAAGTACCGCCTTCTGAATCAAGCCCTTGATCCAGCTACCCAACGAGAGCCTCCTCAGGTGTTGGTCGAGGCTCTTGGCTATTAGTCCATTGGCTGTAACGACTATCGCTGAGTCCACATCCCACATGTCGACAACCTCGCGAGCCAAGTCAAGATATTTGATTTGTTTATCTTTCTCGGCTTTCACGAGGTTCTCGTCGTGTGGGACCGTTATGTCAACAATCATTGCACGCCGCTCTAATCGATCCACCACCACTATATCAGGCTTATTGGCAACAATAGTCCTGTCAGTGATGATGGATCGATCCCAGTACAATGTGATATTTCCATTTTCGAGAACTGGGTCGGGCACATACCTGTAGTACGGCACTTCCGGTTCTACAAGGCTGTATTTGAGAGCAAGTTGCTGATGGATAATCCTGGCTACAAGGTTGTGTCTATGCAAGTATTCTCCGTTAGCTAGACTAGAACATCCGGAGATAATGTGTCTGATTGATTCACCTGGACGGTGGCATGCCCGACAAATGTCAACCGTGCCGTCTTTCACAATAAATCTCCGGTAGTTGTTTGTCATCATAACTTCGTCCATAATTGCACAGACAAAACCTTCGGTTTCTCCAAAGAGATCACCGAAACGCAGCCAGGCTACGGACGCTAGTTGATCTATATCGGGTCCATGTAGGGCCCGAAAAAAGCGTCCGTGAAGCTCCTTACTCTGCCATACTTCCATGCGATCATTAGTGTCAAGCACTACTGGCTTGTGCCAGTTCTCTTTAGCCAAGGAGAGCGGGGTGAGGCCCTTGTCCACTTTGACCACATCTCGATGCATCCCCACGTCAGCCTCTAAGAAATATTCCCTGAGACTGCATATCTCGCGATTGTGGAGGTTTTTAGCATTTAAAAAGCCTCGACCTCCACATTTTCGCGGGATATACAGCCTCATTACCGATGACCGTGGATGATGCATTCGATTTGCAGTCAGCAGTGTACGGACCTTCCTATCCAGGGCGTCGAGTTCGGTCTGAGTCCATTTGAGTATGCCAAAAGAGTACATCAAAACCGGCATGACCCAACCGTTAAAGGCGCGTACCTTGTTTCCGCCTGATAGAAGACTATTAAATACTTTTTTCAGGAGGCCAAAGAAGCAAACATAGCCAAATACTTATAAGTTTCGGATGCAGAGAGGGTTCTAACGTTTATGGAATCCGAAAGTTGGGTTCCCACTGATTCCACAATCTCCCCTCGCTTTACATGCATGACCGCACATTTGTCTACACCAAATTCCATTCTGATGGCGCTACTGAAAATTTCAGTTACTTTCAGTAGCTCCATCAGTTGCAAATTGTTGGAGGCAAAGAGTTTTAGGTCATCCATGTAAAGGAGGTGAGATATAACCTGACCACCTCTCCTCAGCCGATAGCCTAGACCTGAATCTTCCAGCAGTGTGCTAAGAGGATTCAAGGCTAAGCAGAACCAAAGCGGACTCAAACTATCACCCTGAAATATGCCGCGCTCGATCCTTATTGCTTCGCTATTCCTCTGGATATTTCGACATCCTGGATAGTGAAGGACCGTTCTCCATTGCCCCATACATGACATCAGGAAGGTGCGCAGAGTTGCATCTACTTTATACAACTCCAGCACCCTCATAAGCCATGTATGTGGCACCGAGTCATAGGCCTTCTTGTAATCTATCCAACATGTCGAGAAATCCTTTCGGGAACGACGAACTTGTTGGCTAATGGCCATATCAATGAGGAGTAGCTCCTTAGTACCACGGGACCCGTTCCTACATCCATTTTGAGAAGGAGACATGATAGAGTTGGTGTCTATATGTTTGTTTATTTTAGCTCTCAAAATGGATGTAAGAACTTTATAGACCGTCGGTAAACACGTGATCGGTCTATAATTTTTGGGTTCCGCAGTGCTACCTGATTTATGGAGCAGGTGGGTAACTCCTGTTGTTAGGAACTGGGGTAGCAAACCAGACTCCAAAGCAGTCTGGTACTGAGCCGCCAAGCGAGCGTGCGACCCAACGAACCATTTGATCCAAAAGTTTTGCAGTCCGTCCGGCCCTGGAGACTTCCAGTTAGGCAGCGGACGGACTGCACGAGTTACATCTTGGGGGCAGATGGTAATAGCCCCCATTTCTGGTATTGGATCGCAAGCTCGCTCAACTCTCCGAGCCCAATCGCCTTCGGTGTGACTGACAGGCACCGACCAGATATTGCGCCAGAAAGAACACATGGCATCATCATCTGGCAGGCACGTGTCAGCCACATCTTGATCCGGTCGCTCCCAACTCCTATAAACCCACCTTTGATCGCGTTGGAAAGTACGATTCTGAGTGTATCGCTCCACTCGCCGCTTATACCTACGAATACGGTTTGCCCATGCATACACTTTCTGCTTCAGGAAGTCGATGCGCTCTGTGACACAGGACATATAATCCTGAGGGCTGATATCAGTCCCTGCGAACGCGCGTCTCACAAAGCGCATCACTCTAGGGCGAGTATTGCCCTCCCTGAAGCAGATTAGTTTGCCGATGAGCGCTCTGGCCCCACCAATACGGCGTTCAATTCTGCACTGCCAAGCTGGTACGGCTGGTTTCGGTCGTGTAGCTCTAGAATCAGTAGAAAATTTGACGTGAGCTACACGACATGCCGCTACAGCCGCGCAGTACAGAATCGAATGAGTATCGGTGAGGTCTACGCAGTCATCAAAATAATTTGATAACTGCGCATCCAGGACCGCCACCAGCGCCCTATTTTTATTATGCATGGGCAAACGAGGTAAGCGTGGTCTAAGTTCGGGCGATATGAACCGATATTCTCGAATCGCATCCTCCAAAGCACTCCTCAATTCCTCATTGCACTGGGTACTTACGTTTGTAGCCCTGTCATCACTCTCCTCGTCTACTTGACTCGTGTTAGACTGTGGTAGTATTACAACAGTCTGAGACGAGGGGGCGATGACATGACTACTCTGCATTTCATTTCGCAGGCGATCAAGTACAGTGTCATCCAACATATGATTACGTTGGATGACCCGCACCTGATCCGACAGTCGTTGTGCCGAAACGTTGATAGCTGGCTCAAGCACCTGAAAAAGAGAGAGCATCCGGACACGGTACGCTGTCAGATTGTTTCCCCCCTCTGTAGCCCCATAGTATGAGCGCATGACGTTTTCATTGATGGATCGTGTCCATCTCATGCGCTGCACATTTCCGCCGGGAGCTGGGACCCTGTCAGAGGCCAGTGGGCCTCGAGGTCCTAAGCCGTCCGGCGGCCGGTGTCCTCCACGTCGACGAACAGGTGGTGGCGTCGTGGGCGGGGAGAAATACTCGTCGCTCGAGCTCGACGCAACTACCGCAGCCGGTGTCGTCACAGCGCTCACAGTAAGGCTGGGTACCGGCGGCGGCGAGGCGGAGCTGAGCGAAGAGTCCGGAGGTGGTGGGCGTGCTCGTAGTGCGGCCGATCTTGTCAACATTTTATCTTCATTTTCCTATCTCGTTTTCATGATTGTTTTATCGGAGGTGACAACTGTCATGTCACCTCCGATTCGGCAGTTTTTTATCAAATCTTTTACATTGTGGTGAATATTATATACTTTTTGGTTTATTACTGATTTTCGGGTTTTATATTTGAATTTAAAATTGAAAACTATTATTATTATTATTATTTCGTTTATTTATTTTGATTAAATACATTTTTAAATATTTTTATAAAAACATTTAAAAATATAAAAAATAGTGGTCCGCCGGTATCGGAAGCAGGGTCCAAGCTACCGGTGGTTAGGACTCCAGAGACAGGAACCTCCTCACGATGCGAGCCGTATCGAGGAGTACTGCCTTATGGATCAGGCCTTTGATCCAACCGCCTAACGAGAGCCTCGAGAGATGCTGATCGAGGCTTTCGGCCATCGGCCATTGGCCGATACGACAATCGGCACAATGGTAGCGGAGCTCACATTCCACATGTCAACAACCTCGTGTGCTAAGTCGAGATATTTAATTTGGTTCTCTTTCCCAGCTTTTACGAGGTTCTCGTCATGCGGAGTGGTAATATTGATAATCATTGTGCGACGCGTTAATCGATCTTTCACCACTATATCAGGCTTATTGGCAACAATAGTCCTGTCAGTAATGATAGACCGATCCCAGTACAACGTGATATGGTAATTTTCGAGAACTGGGTCGGGCACATACTTGTAGTACGGTACCTCAGAATTCACTAGTTTATATTTCAAAGCCAATTGCTGGTGAATAATCCTGGCTACTTGGTTATGACTGTGCAAGTACTCGTCGTTAGCTAGACGAGAACAAGCAGAGATTATGTCTGATGGACTCACCCGGACGATGGCATCCCCGAGACACGTCAAACGTCCCATCTTTCATAATATGTCTCCGGTAGTTACTCGTTGAGTCAACTTCGCCCATAATTGCACAGATGAAACCTTCAGTTTCCCCGAAAAGGTCACCAAAACGTAGCCAAGATACGGACACTAAGAAATCTACACCGGGCTCATGAAGAGCTCGATAGAAGCGTCCGTGAAGCTCCTTGCTTTGCCATTCCTCATTGCGGTCATCGGTAATAAGTACCACAGGTTTGCGCCAATTCTCTTTAGCCATGGAGAGCGGGGTGAGTCCCTTGTCCACTGCATCACATTACGGTGCATATTCACTTCGGCTTTTAAAAACTATTCCCTGAGACTGCACACTTTGCGGTTGTGGAGGGTCTTTGCATTTAAAAAGCCTCGACCCCCGCACTTCCGTGGTATGTACAGTCTCATCACCGATGATCGTGGGTGATGTATCCGGTTTGCGGTCAGCAGTGTACGGACCCTCCTATCCAGGGCGTCGAGTTCAGTCTGAGTCCATTTGAGTATGCCGAAAGAGTACATCAAAACCGGCTTGACCCAACCGTTGAAGGGCGCACTTTGTTTCCGCCTGAAAGAAGACTAATTAATACTTTCTTCAGGCGACCAAAGAAGCGCTCCTTCAACGATTGCTTCATGTCAGCAACATTGATGCCTAACGCTTCCGTCATACCCAAATACTTATAGCTTTCGGATGAGGAGAGGGATCTAAGGTGTATGGAATCCGAAAGTTGAATTCCCTCGGATTCCATAATCTCACCTCGCTTTACATGCATGACTGCACATTTGTCCACACCAAATTCCATTCTGATGGCGCTACTGAAAGTTTAAGTTACCTTCAGTAGCTCTATCAGTTGCAATTTTTTGGGGGCAAAGAGTTTCAAGTCATCCATGTAAAGGAGATGAGATAGGATCTGACCATCTGTCCTCAACCGATAGCCTAGACCTGAATCCTCAAGTAGTGTGCTTAGATGATTCAGGGCTAAGCAGAACCATAGTGGACGCAAATTGTTGCCCTGAAATATTCCCCGTTTAATCCATACAGGCTCATCGCTCTCGTGGATCTGTCGACACCCTGGATAGCGGAGAACCGTCCTCCATTACCCCATACACGACCTAAGGAAGGTGCGTAGAGTTGTATCTATCTTGTACAACTCCAGCACCTTCATGAGCCATGTATGTGGCACCGAGTCTTAGGCCTTCTTATAGTCTATCCAGCATGTCGACAGATCCTTGCGGGATCGACGAACCTATTGGCTTAAGACTATAGCAATGAGAAGTAGCTCCTTCGTACCGCGGGACCTGTTCCTACATCCATTTTGAGAGGCTGACATAATCGAGTTACTTTCAATGTGCATATTAATTTTCGCTCTCAAAATGGATGTAAGAAGTTTATAACGCACCGAGCGTCTAAAAATTTTTCTGAGTTCTGAAAGTCGACCAATAAGCTGAGGGTTGGACCGGGCCGCCCTGTGAGTGAGGGGGAATGTCGCTCGCCGGAGGACATAGCCCGCATGTTTAAAGATCGATTTATGGTATCATCTCCACTTGGGCCGACTCGGGGGGTGATCGATGGGGAGACTACTTGTGATTATGAACCGATCAGTTTTTCTGCCAAGCATGTAGCTGAGTTAATCAATAAAATGGCTATTGGGGTCTCCAGATCACGACAGTCTCAGCATCGAGCACCTCAGCTGTGCCGGGTTCCATCTGCCTTGAGTGCTGGCGCGTTTTTCACGCTTTGCATTAGCCATTCATACCTTCCATCTGATATGCTGAAAACAATAGTGGTCTCCAGATCACGACAGTCTCAGCATCGAGCACCTCAGCTGTGCCGGGTTCCATCTGCCTTGAGTGCTGGCGCGTTTTTCACGCTTTGCATTAGCCATTCATACCTTCCATCTGATATGCTGAAAACAATAGTGGTCTCCAGATCACGACAGTCTCAGCATCGAGCACCTCAGCTGAGCCGGGTTCCATCTGCCTTGAGTGCTGGCGCGTTTTTCACGCTTTGCATTAGCCATTCATACCTTCCATCTGATATGCTGAAAACAATAGTGGTACCAATCGTGAAAATAAAACTGGGGATGTGTCGGACAAGGTGAATTAGAGACCAATATGCCTGGCCACAGTAATTGCCAAGGTGCTGGACGGTCTGCTTAACAAGGAACTTGATAGATGGATAACTTTACATGACACACAGTTTGGGTTTCGGCCTGGACTTACCAGTGAGAGTACTATCCTATGTCTAAAGCAGACGGTCCTAAACTATAAGGATAGAAGTACTCCGGTGTATGCCTGCTTCCTTGATCTTTCAAAGGCATTTGACCTTGTGTCATATGATGTCCTGTGGGGACGCTCGGACGAGCGGGTGTACCACCTGAGTTGACGGGTTTTTTCCAGTACTGGTACTCTAACCAGTTAAACCAAGTTCGTTGGGGAGACGTTCTGTCTGAAGCGTACAGGTTGGAGTGTGGGGTGAGACAGGGGGTGTTAAGCTCACCTAAGCTCTTCAACATGTATGTGAATGATTTGATCATTGAACTCAGCAGCAGACCAGTTGGGTGCAAAATAGATGGCGCTAGCGTCAATAATTTAAACTACGCTGACGACATGGTGCTGCTGGGTCCAACGACTGGCTCAATCAGGGAGATGTTGAGCGTCTGTGAAAGGTATGCGGCAACTCACGGCCTGTTATACAATGACTTTAAAAGTGAATACCTGATCTTTGCTGCTCCTCGGAAACATCTAAATTACGAGCCCTCAATATCCCTCAAGGGATGCACACTTAAAAGGGTCACCCAATTTAAATACTTGGGACACTATGTCACTGAGGACCTCAAATATCAGGTAGATATTGATCGTGAGCGCAGGGCACTAGCAGCCAGATGCAACATGTTGGCTCACAGATGCGCTTGTTGTAGTAACGAGGTCAAAATAACTCTGTTTAAAGCTTATTGTCAAGCGTTCTACACGAGCAGTTTGTGGGTCAACTGCACGCGGAGGGCTCTAGATGCTTTGCGTGTGCAATATAATATTGGCTTCAGAATGCTGATGAGGTTGCCCCGGTTCTGCAGCGCGTCTATCATGTTTGCTGTAGCACGAACTGACGACTTTTATGCCATTATGAGGAAAAAAACCGCATCCTTAATAAGCCGAATGAGGGCTAGCAACAACAGTATTTTGAAAACCCTAGCCGGACAACATGATGCACCAATATTAAAAAGCTTTGTCTGGTTGCAAGTGCGGACGTGTGAATAATATATTGTGTAATTAATAAATACTAACTCTTAGTTTATAAGTTTCTCACTAACCAATGGACCAATGTTGTCAAATTAAATAAATATATTTGTACGCGCTGCTGAATGGGTCGCACACACCTTGGTTGTTAGCTTGAATGATAAGTCACGGATAGCCAAAGATGATGGTTTATTGAATCTATTTAACTACCACGTAACTAATGCTATATGAATGTTGTGTGAATGAGTACAGCCGAATATGAACGCTGATTGTGTACTGTCGCGTTACACTTTGATTTGTGTAAGGCGATGGAAAAGCGCTGATCTGTGCAATGCGCGCGTGCCATGTACGATACATGACTCGTACATATTCCCGGGCGAAAGAGATGCGAATGGATGATGAGAATGAGTTTACAGGGTGCTTAAATGCTAAACTTATACATTTTACCAGAGTTACAAAACATGAATTAAATCTATTCTTAGCCATAACTTAATTAGTCACTGTCACCAGAGACCGGTGTGGCGAAGGCAGGAGATGTCTTCTTGTGGCGCTTGATGCTGCTGAGTAAGCTAGAAAAGTTTCTTAATTCAACCGTCTCTTCTCGTGGCTGTTTTGAGACTCTAGTGCGTGGCGTGGGGTCGACGGGGGCCTCGTGCTGTGTACGCGCCAGCGGCGCTGGAGGCTGCGTCTCGGAGTCCGACTGTAAGTTGGTGCTCCTTTGCCGACGACGACAAATCAACCGACACAGATAAATTGCGAGTGCTATTACAGCGCCAAACAACAACACGTAGATTGCTGAGTATTGATGGATACGATATCCTGGATATGGTCCTGGATATCCTGGATGGATACGAAATTCCTGAGTTCAAGGCGTTTTCTGATTTCATCTGCTCGATCTGTTCTTTGATGTGCCGCAATGAGGTTCCGTGATCAGTGATGTTGATTTCAAATTGTGGCAACGTGACGTTGATGATGTGGTTGATTGGTGCGATTTGTTGCGATTCCAGGTCAGCCGCAGTTTTAATCTCTGAGTATCCCAGTTTGTGTGAAAAAACGGTAAAGTCTTCTCCTTTAATTACGCAATCTGAATCCAGTGCTATGACCCCGGCCTTAGCAATTTGTATTGCGGTAATCTGATGCTCGCATATGATGATATGATACGAAGTGCACACTGTCCGCAACAATAATAAAGGTAAGTATTTATTTTGTTAAATTCCGTCCAACTATTGCGGCATACTGCTATGTTTGTAAGACATCTGTTTGTGCTCTTATCTTTGATACACATGCTGTCTTCAAATTTAAACTGGAAAATGGGTTTTCGGGAGTGACAGAGGCGAGTAGATTCGTCGTACTGGACACATTGTTGTATGTCTCTCGCCATCATTGCCAGATATGTGTCTTTGCGCAAGTTAATCGCGATGTAATCTGATATCGGCACGACGGCAACTGTAGTGTTTCCATGTTGTTGTGGTATTGATATGAGTTGATATAGGTCATAACTCTCTTTGTTGACCAGCGGTATTCTAATTTCAAATATGAGGTACTGCTCTGTTACCCTTGTTTTGACCTTCAGTAGGTGATAAATTTTTGGTAGTGCAGTCTGTATGTTTTCTATCGGTAAGGATAACTCTCGCGATAATTGTCCTGAGATTATGCTGAGTTGGTCTCGTAACTGCTTCGGCGTCAGTAAATGGACGCTAAACATTCCATGATGAATATCTGTTATTGTGTCGACTATTGTGTCTTGTATGGATTTTAGCTTCGTGAGCATATTTGTAGCTATAATGGTGGACAGTGCTAGCTCGTTCATCACTTCTTGTTCTTGCAAATTTTTGTTCAACATATTGGTGGCCTTCGTCAGATTGTTTAAATGTTGATTGATGGCCTTGTGTTGCCGATTGATTGATTCTTCAGTTCTCTTGAGTAAATTATATTCTGTTTCTACTACTGAGGTCTAGTTTTTCCACAAGAGTGCCAAGTGATTTTCATTTCCTTTTATAAGAGAAATATCTTGCTTGTATTGATCGGCGAAACGTTGATCTAAAACTCCAAAAAACTGTTGGCAACGTAGCCCACACCGTCGATAAGGCCTCGCCGCAGTCGTGTGTGTTCGTCGAAATGCTGATTCAGTAACATTTCATTGTAGTACTTCAGTCCGTCATGAGAGTGACGTAGCTGCAGTAGGATAATGTCACAAAGTACTTTGTTTGTTTCTCTTTCACATACGCTGTTTATTTATTTGAGGTATTTGTCGAAGGTTGCCGAACCGTCCCAGTAAGGGTTCATGTCGTAATATACGATGAGTTTTCATTCGTCGTGAATGAACTGCATGTTTGAGATTTGGTCAAAATAGAATGCTTTGCGTATTGTTGTCAAAGTATATGGAGAAGCTGACTGTTCGTGGCCAAAGACGGATGTCATGAAGAGAAATAGTGTAAAGAAAGTTGCTATCAGATTAGACGCTGTTACAGGTCGTCGTTTTGTTAGGTTGTCCATGGTCTTGATAATTTTGTTGTTTGACATTTTCCCTGTCTGCTCGGTTACTGATTTGGAGTCAGATACCAGCACTGACAATTTAATCACTGGCCGCTTGAGGTACCCATTTTTTGTTTTCAGGGTAGCAACCCTGACCAGTCCATCGGTACCGGGATTTAGCTCAGTGACTCTGCCTAGACCCCATCTTCCGGCGGGGAGGTTAGGCTCATGAATGATGACAACGTCATCTACTCGAACGTTTTTGTGAGGTCTCTTCCATTTACACCTTGTTGAGAGTATCGCGAGATATTCGGATTGCCACCTCTTTCAAATATCTTCGAAAAATTTCTGTGTTCGCTTCCACCTTGTCCTTTCATCTTGTTCGGTGTCTAAGATTGTCAGTATGGGGCCGCTACTCAGAAAGTGTGAAGGAGTTAGATAATTCAAATCATCTGGGTCTTCTGTAAGTGCGCACAGCGGCCGACTGTTGAGACATGCTTCGAGTTGAGCCAGTAAAGTACTGTATTCATCGAACGTGAGTTTTTGCTCGCCAACAACACGTCGAAGATGATGCTTGAGACTTTTTACCGCTGCTTCCCATAGGCCTCCTGCACTTGGCCAGGCGGGGGCATTAACATGCCACTGTATTCCCAACTCATTGATCTCTGTATAAAACTTGTCGTTGAATGTCTTGCGCAGTTCTGTCTGTTCTTGCTGCAGTGCTCTATTAGCTCCAACAAAATTGGTGCCATTGTCGCTATAGATATGATGTGGCTTACCCCGACGTGAAGACATGCGTTTCAGAGCAGCTAGAAATTCAGATGAGCTCAAGTCTGATACGAGTTCGAGGTGCACAGCTTTGGTCACCATACACACGAACACTGCGATGTATCCCTTACTTGTCTTGACTCCTCGCCCTTTATTGAGTTTCACGTCTACGTATCCTGTGAAGTCAACGCCGGTGTGCTGAAAAGGACGCGAAGGATTGCTCCGAGGTTCAGGTAAGTCTCCCATCATTTGCTTTTGTATGACAGCTTTATGCTTCTTACACGTAATGCATGCATGTATGCGCTTCTTTACGGCTCTGTTTCCGCCTATTATCCAATAGTTTTATCTGATATTCGCGAGCGTCATCCGGGCCCCCGCATGAAACGTGCGGCGGTGGGCTTGGTCGATGATAAGGTCAGTAACGTGGCTGCTGTGTGGTATGATCAGTGGATGCTTCATATCTTCGTCAATATTCGCATGTTTGAATCTGCCTCCCACTCTCAAAAGTCCATCCTTGTCCAAAAACGGGTTGAGGCACAAAGTTTTACTTTTGTTATGTACTTGCTCCTGTAGTCGTAGCTTGCTGATTTCGTCTGAAAATTGCGTTTCTTGTACATATTTTATAATCATATGTTTTGCGGTTTCTAATTCATTTCTATTCAAGTAAGCTGTGCGCTCGCTTTGACGTCGTATGATACGTAGCACCCATGCAAGCAAGCGCACGGCGCGCGTCAATTTACTGTTTCTATGTAGTATGAATTCAATGACATCATCGCTTTGAGGTTGACGAATTGTGACGTTGCTTTGTTTCGATTTTCGCTCCTCTTGATCCGTGACGTAGATGCACTTCTTTGCAACTGATGAGGATGACTCGTCGAATCCAAGGAGAAATTGCGGGCCGCTCCACCACAGATTATGTTGCTTCAATTGCTCTGTTGTGATGCCACGGCTGGCACAATCAGCTGGGTTGTCAGCTGATTTTATGTAATGCCATTTGTCTGATGGTATGACTTCTTTGATTTGTTTGACTCTGTTCGCTACGAATGGTGTCCAGCGATTGATGTTGCCTTGAATCCAGCCGAGGACTGCAGTGGAGTCACTCCAACCAAAAACTTTGATTTTGCGTCCGTTGAGGGCTTGATGTATTTTTCGCATAAGTGTTGCAAGTAAATGCGCCCCACTCAGCTCTAGACGTGGTAAAGTGAGCTGTTTGTTCTCTGGCACAAGTCTTGTTTTTGCAGCGATGAGTGTAATGTTGGTATCAAGTTTACAATACACGACACATGCATATGCTTTTAATGATGCATCGCAGAAGCCGTGCAGTTGTATTAAGTCTTGCTCTCCTATCTGATACCATCTTTGAATTTTAAACTGGCTGATGTTTTGTAGCTCTGCTTTAATATTTTCCCACTCGGTGCTTATTTCAACCGGAAGCTGGTCGTCCCATTGAATCTGGGCCAACCAAACTTGCTTGAATAAGAGTTTTAACTTTGTTGTAATCGGAGCTAACCAACCGAGTGGATCAAATATCTTTGAAATATCTCATAGTAATGAACGTTTTGTATGTTTGTCTGTTGGTTTTGATTTGCTTATTTTTAGCTCGAACGAGAATGTATCTTCATTGGGGTTCCATTTCAGCCCGAGCGTCTTTGTTGATTCTGCTTGCTTGAAATCGAATGATGGTTGATTTGAGGACGCTCTGCTGACGTTTTGAAGTAATTCTTCGTTGTTACCCGACCATTTACGTAAGTTGAAACCTCCCGACTGTAGTAACTGGATCAAATCGCCTTGCAGTTGTTTGGCTGACGGCAACGTGAAGCTTCCACATACAAGGTCATCCATATAGAATACTTCTTGCAACGCTTGTGCTGCCCTGCTGTGCTGATACTTGTGGCCTTGATCAGCTGCCAACTGTTTCAAAGTCATCATAGCTAAGAATGGGGCTGCTTTCATGCCATAAGTGACTGTCGTAAGCTGATATTCACGTAAACGTTGTTCAGGACAGTTCCTCCACAGTATCTTCTGATAAGTTTGATGTTCAGGGTTGCAAAGTATCTGTCGATACATTTTTTCTATATCCGCCGTATACGCGAATTGATATTGCCTCCATCGCAAGATCAAAGACATGAGGTCTTGCTGTAAATTCGGGCCACGCTTCATGAGGTCGTTCAAAGTATGGCCCGTCGATGATTTCGCCGATGCGTTGAATACTACTCTCAACGCCGTAGTTGTGGAATCAGCGCGCTGAACGCAATGGTGAGGTAAATAGCAAGTCGGTGTCACGTTACTAGTACACTCAACCATATGATTCAGTATTTGATATTCATTAATTAAATGTCTGTATGCTTCTGCTAATTGTGGCTGTTTGCAAAATTTTCTCTCCAGTAGCCTGAATTGTGCCAAAGCCATGGGTTTCGTAGTTTGCAGCTTTTCTTGAAAGTTTGGTTCGAACGGTAGCTCAACAATGTAACGACCTTCTTCGCCGCGAGTTGTTGTGTTCTTGTAGTGCTGCAAAGAATCCAGATCATCCTGTGACATTCCCGAGTTTTCTGCTATGTCTTCTACTGTCCAAAATTGTTGAATGTCTTCGATGTTATTTATCACAACGTTACATTGAAATGTTGTTTGCACGTTTCCGCATAAAATCCAGCCCAAACGTATTTGATGTGCGACTGGTTGTGATTTTTCGTGCCTGATGATACCTTCTTGAATTATGTTTGAGTATATCGCAGCCCCAAGCAAAATGTCTACAGGACGACTCTCATGAAAAGCTGGATTAGCCAACGTGATATTTTCTATAAATGTCCATGAATTTGGTTTTGTGAATGATTTGTTAGGCAAATGGTTGATCAAATGTCGCATAATGAAAACATCGGTGTCGAATGTATAATCACCGTGAAAGGCACTGCAGGTGATTCGCATGACGCCTTTACAATTATTTTCTTTCGCCCCGACACGGAATATGGCACCTTTGCAGCGACTACGGGGTAATCGTAGTTTCTGTGCTGCTTTTTCCGTTATCAGGGATGTTTGTGAACCCTGATCAAGGAGCGCTCGTAACGTTATCAGGGATCCATCGTATGCTTGCACTTTGATCAATGCTGTGGTAAGCAGAGTTTCTGATACGTCTTCTTGAGACACGTGATTGCTGCTATCACTTGTTGTTTTCTTGCTGTCAGTGCCAGCTGTTGTTTGCTGCACTGAATTGCTGTTTGATTTCTGTCCACTCACTTTGCCGTAAGCGTCGTGAAGCAATGTATTATGATCTGAGTTGCAGACGCGGCATGTTTTTCTTGACGAACATTCCTTGCTATTCGTATGTACGTTTAGGCAGTTTTTGCATAAATTGTATTTCGCAACTGCCTTCCGTTTTGCGTCAGTCTGTAATTCGAGAAATGTTTTGCACGAAAACAACTTATGCTCTTGATTGCAATGTGGACAGTTTGTTGCATCTTCATTGTCTTTTGTCAATGAATTTGATTTATACTTATTATTTTTGTTCTGATTTGCGCTGAATGCTTTGTATGAATGAAATTTCTTGTTTATCTGTGCAGGCTCCAATTGAGATGTTTTTGCTGTTTCTGGTCTACGATGAGATGATTCCCATGATGTAAATTTTCCTTCTAGAAAATTGAGAAAATCTACTATGTTGGGTAGTTCATGTGACTCCGCCAATGACTCTAAGTAGTCGTTATGAGTCACCGTATCCAACTTTTGTGAAAGCAAGTGTACCATTATTGGGTCCCACGATGTCGTGTCCACACCAAGGTTCTTGATCGCATTGATACATTCTTTTGTCGTATCGTGGAGTTTTTTGACTGATGCTGCTCATAGATGTTGAGTGATAGGAACACCGAGCAACGAATTGAGATGTGACGTGAAGATCAGTTTTCTGTTGTTGTATCTGCGGTTGAGAATCTCCCATGCAGTCTCATAATTTTCCGAGCTGATTGATAGATGCTGAATGAGTTTCTCGGCTTCGCCTTTCACTTTGCTTTTGAGAAACTGCATTCTCTGTGCGTTAGAAAGAGACGGACTAGAGTGGATGGTCTCAACAAATAAATCTTTGAATGCTGTCCAGTGTTCGTAGCTACCACTAAAGGTTGGAATTTCGATCTTCGGCGTCGACCTTTCTCGGTGAGTAACTGACCACATTTTGGAGCTAATGCTTGCTTTCATTTGGTTATAAACTAGTTCGCACGTATTGTAAGATATCTCATATTGCACGTCGGCTTCATTGGGCAAACTGTCAAGGTCCCAATAAAGTGAATCAACTGCTTTCCACCTTGCCTCTATCACCTTTAAGGCGTCTTCAAACTGCCAATTTTCTTTGAGAAGGTCCACGTTGATATTTGATGCAGTTCTTTGGAACGCTTTGATATTGCTCCTTTATTTGCGTAGCATTTCGTCTGTTTTGCTGTTACTCGCGATCTCAGCTAATTCAGGCACCTTTATTGAAAGGGGTGATTGGTTCCCGCGTTCAGCTCCACCTGCACCTTGCTCTTGAAGGAGTTTTGGCTCCGATGACTGGGAGGTTGACGGTGCCAGCTCGAACGTAAACGCTGACGGCTTTAATACGGGTGAAGCTGGTTTTTGTTCTTGAGTTTAATTGTCTTGTTTGTTCATGGGAATCTTGCACAAAGTATTGATGAGAAGGATCTTCGCACTCGCGAATCTTCTCGTGGTTATTTTGAAATTCTGCCCAATACTTGTCGAGAAGGTCTATTTTCTTCTGCACACTGTCGGGAGTCTTACGGTTTCCTCCGTCTTTTTTGAAATTGATCAGAAGTTTATGCATTGCCTCCATGACTTGATATTGAGTTTGAATAATTCCCTCCATGATGGAAAATTAATAATAAATATTTCGAGTCACCAAATCTGTTCCTGACGATACTGCTGATGTGCTTCGGTGATCTCTTGTATTTGCTACTGCTGGTGCAATGATCTCCGCGTTCCGTATCCTCTGTTCCGGTGATGCTTCCTCTGTTGAGCTGGTGAGATGCTGTTTCTGGTCGGCCAGCCCAACCGAATCGCCACCGCACAAAAGATTGCGAAACACTTAAAATCATCCGGTTCGAAGGACCAAAAAGATGTACGCGCTGCTGAATGGGTTGCACACACCTTGGTTGTTAGCTTGAATGATAAGTCACGAATAGCCAAAGATGATGGTTTATTGAATCTATTTAACTACCACGTAACTAATGCTATATGAATGTTGTGTGAATGAGTACAGCCGAATATGAACGCTGATTGTGTACTGTCGCGTTACACTTTGATTTTGACAGGCACTGACCAGATTCTGCGCCAGAATGTGCTCGTAGCGGCATCATCCGAGCGGCACTCGTTTGTCATATTTCGTTCAGGTCGCTCCCGAGCTCTATACACCCATCTCTCATCGCTCTGGAATATGCGATTCTGCGTGTACCGATCAACCCGCCGCGCCGCTTATACCGCCGAATACGGCTCGCCCATGCACAAACTTTCTGTTTCAGGAAGTCGATGCGCTTTGTGACACGGGACATGTATTCTCGAGGGCTAATTCCAGTTCCCGAGAATGCCCGAATGAATTATTATTATTATAAGCCTAGACCTATTAGTTATCATAATCTATGTTATGTACTAAAATCTGAATTTGATAAAAAGGGCGCACACCCGCAGATTAGTGAACTTGTCACTTGCTTGCTGGCGCCCGAACGATAGAGACGTGCGACCTGCAAGGTAGCTAAAGCCTTGCACATCAGCAACAAAATCAAATGAGCCGATAATAAAACAAAGACGGTTTGGAAATTTATCAATGACTAAACTAACAGAATTAAAAGACATAATAATGCTTTCACAATAGAGACTTCACATGGTCCCGCACTAGCAAAGAAGTTGCTCAAGAATTTGTAAATTTCCTTACTAGTGTCCCACTTAAAACTGCTGAAACCTTAAATTCGTCACCCTCGCGTTCTATTGACTTATTAAAAGCAAACATTTCATCGTGCCCGATTGAATTTAAATTCAAGCATATAATAAAAGTAATAAATAGTAATAAAAGCTTTCAAGCAAATCAAGATCAAACAAACCGAAGATCTATGCGGAATGTCTATCAAAGTTCGTACGTCCATTATTGAGATTATAGCGCAGTAGGTACTTGTATATTTAATTTGGTAATACCACTTTTTAAATCCGGGGACAGTAAAGACACAAATAATTATATTCACATATCCATGTTGCCGGTTTTCAGCAAGGTGTTTGAAAAGGTAATGTGGAATCAAATGCTCAATCATTTCAACACCAATAAAATCTTACATGATCTAAAGTATGGTTTCACCAAGAACGTTGTACAACTCACGCCGGTGTCACCTTATTAAAACACATATTTACAGCGTGGGAAGAGGCCCAACACGCCGTAGGAATCCTTTGTGACCTCTCCAAGGCGTTTGATTGCGTCCACCACGAAACCTTAATCTTAAAACTTGAGCATTACGGATTTGGAAACCTTGCACTCAGTTTAGTAAAATGTTATTTAAATGATAGACAGCAGCAAGTTCAAATAAATGGTGTCAATTCACTCGGTTTAAAAGTAAAAATGGGTGTACCACAAGGCTCGATATTAGGTCCTTTCCTTTTTTTAGTATTATTAATTGTCTATCGCGTTTGTTAAAAACCCAAGCACGAATGGTGTTATTTGCTGACGATACTTCTTGATTTTTTTAAATGATAGACGTGCATCTCATCTTGACGACGTTAATAACGCTCTACTGCAGATTCAAAATTGGTTCACTGCTAATAATTTAGTATTAAATGGGAAAAAAACTAAGTGTAAAAGATTTTCTTTACCAAATATCAAAAGTACTAATTGAGGTAATATTGAATCAAGAGAAACTAGAATTCGTCGATAAAACTGTTTTCCTGGGGATCACGCTCGAGGCAAGGCTTCAACGGTGTCCTCATTTAACATCCCTTGCCGGATGGCTAAGTTCAGCAGCACATGCTGAGAAAAATCCCTCAATTAACTGATGTAGGTACCGCGAGGCTAGTCTATTTTAGTTACTTTCATAGTATTATTATGTCGTACGGTATTTTATTATGGGGACGAGCTGCAGACGTCGAGTCTATTTTTATTCTGCAGAAAAGAACCATCAGAGCCATATATGGCCTCAGCAGGCGCGACTCTCTAAGGGAACTGTTTGAAAATATTTACATCATGACAGTACCTACCTTGTCAATATACCTATGAAAACATCATCATTAGTACGTAAGGAAAAATCTACATCTTTTTACTAAAAGAGGTGAAAGACACAATTATATCACTAGAAATAGGGACCAATTAGTTCAACCAGGTTTCAGGCTGGCTAAAGTAGACTCATCTTTCGTGGGGTACCTATTGTTTAAAACGTTACAATAAAATACCTCCAACTGAATGAAACGAAAATTAAATCTTGTATAAAACGCACACTATGCAGCCAAGCATATTATAAGTTAGGGAATACATCGCTGATAAAAATGCTTGGCTCAACGCTGGTCCTGTTCCACAAGGGCGCATCAACTAATTGTTTAGCATTTGAAAGTACTGTTGGAACTGCTGAAGATTTTAAAAACTATCTTTGCATTGTATAAATTCAATCGTTTAATATTGCATAATTGCATAGCACATGTGTGAGTACTATGTACATATTATAACTCTACCATTTTTTCGGTACCTACGTCTTCCATTGACTTGAATGTGCCCTAGCGGCTGAGAGTAGGTCATGCTCACTCTAATGTCTCACTGATCGTGCCGCATGGTCCCTTCAAAATGGTGGAGCTGAATGGTGCTAACCCATGCGTCATGTTTGTGAACGGGCGTCGTCAGTCATGGTCTATCATCTCTTAGCTGCCGTGACTTATTTTAATTTAATTTAATATTTGAATTGTTTTTATCTTTTTATTACGGATGCTTTTAACGTTCTGCATCGATCTCACGTGCATAATTTCAACATGAATGGTTTAACCAATATTTTGTAACCATATTTTGATTTAAAAGATTAAAAGAGTGTCCGTGGAGTTTCTTGCCCGTTCTTCTCCATAGGTACCTACTACGCTTTGGAATGGGCAACTAGCTTCATCATTCTGACTGACCGACCTTTTGACAATTCAAAAGTGTCAGTAGGTAATTGGTTTATTTGAAATAAATGGTTTGAGTTATGAATGGTAAATGGAAAAAAACTAACCAAATCAATGCGAGGTGGGGTGCTAAAATGATTAAGCTCGCTTCACGCGTTCTTGCAGCGCAGGTTTTCCTAAATTTTACTAACAATCACTGGCGGACTAAGGGGGGGCGTGGGGAAGAGGCGATCCGCCTCGGGCTACTAGTAGTGGGAGGCCCCCAAGTTTTGAGAAGTACTTTTTAATTAAATCCTAAGCAAGATCAAAATATTTTCAGTAAGAAGCAGTTTGAAGTTGGGGGCCCCGTACGTATGGAAAATATAATAATAATATAATAATATTTTTTATTGAATAAAACATTTACAAAAAGTGTACATTTAGCCAACAGTAGCAATATTTTCCATACAGTTTTGTCGGCGCACCACATATGCGCGTGATTGACGGCGGAAGGCGCGGGGTGTCGGGGTACCGAACCCGTACGCGACGACCGCTGCACGCCCTCCACATCACTCAGCTCACAGACGCGCACCGCTACGGGCATTTCTTTAATATTGTTAGTTATGGTATTACACCTATTTTAATACAGTCCACTCTTTCATTTCTCTTAAAGTCCGATTGAGCCCAATCATTGGTCCTTCGATTGCGCAAAATAATCGCCAGTTTTTGCCGTAATTAACGCCGTCGTCATCGTCGGTCTTCGTGTTTACCCGTGCGGACTTTGATCGCTCGCGAGCACCACGCGGTACAACCACGAAGAAAAGAAAAAGAAGTCGTTCCCGAAGCAGCCTGCATCGTCATCGTGGGAGCTGATGTCATTCTAAGGGAGTATAATACTGTATTTGAGTGAGTCCGTTCCAATTAGTTCTTTTCTGCTTTCTTTCTTCCCGAAAAACGTTTCATCTTTCAGTTTTCATACAGTGCTTTAATCTTAGTGTGTTCATAGTGTTTCTACGGCACTGCTTGTTTAATATGAATAATTTGTATTGAAAACGCTTGGTCATTAGCTATTTCGCACTATTCACACTTTGTTAACGCGTGTCAAGTCGTTGACCTTGAAATTGATTATCGATCCCTTTCACTAACGCACAGCTGTTTTGCAGTTTTTATCTATTAAGTACATTAGCATCAGTGCGTCCAGCTATTATATTTAATTTACAATGGCAGATAATTTAAAAACATTGATCAAGAAACGTAGTTCAATTAAATCGAAGCTTACTATTTACAGCAACTATTTAAATTTAGTCAAAAGTAGTTCCGCAATATCTGAGTTGCAACGTTTAGATTTAGAGGAGCGTTTTAATAAATTTGAAACCTTACACAGCGACTTTGATGCCTTACAGACACAGATCGAAGTGCTTTCCGATGACGACGAGTCTGCGTTAGCTGAGCGTGAGGACTTTGACCGCCAGTTTTTCAATCTGGTGGCACTCACGCGCAGCCTGCTCGGTGTGTCGGCCAACGGTGCTGCGTCGGAGGTGGGCTTCAGAGATGCTAACTCAGGTGCACATGTTTCATTTAGGAATTCTTTTGTTCGTTTGCCAAAAATAGATTTGCCACACTTCGATGGGAACTACCAATGCTGGCTTGAGTTTAGGGATACCTTTGGGTCATTGATTCACGGCAATTCTAGCATAGGTGACATTAATAAGTTCCACTACCTGCGAGCTTCACTCCAGGGAAATGCAGCTTTAATTATTAAAAACATTGACTTTAAAGCCGATCATTATAATCTTGCGTGGGACCTGTTGTGCGAACGTTACAATAACAACCGACTTCTTGTGAATAATCATTTCCAGACATTATTTGATGTCGAACCCATTACAAAAGAGTCAAGTGTTTCCATCAGAAACCTTGTTGATGTTATCAATAAAAATATTAGGGCACTAACTACATTAAAAAAGCCCACTGAATATTGGGACGATATAATTATTTATTTTATGGTAAAAAAACTAGATTTTACAACAAGTCGTGACTGGGAAGAGCATAGAAACAATACTTTTAAAGATGATCCCACTTTAACACAATTTTGTTCTTTTTTAAGCAGGAAAGCGGACTGGTTAGAATCAGTGGAGTCTAATCATAGTTCTTCTGAAACGAATACTATTGTCGCCTTAAATAATAGTCATTCAAATAAAACTGATTCTAAGTACAATCAACAAAGTAAAAATAAAGATAACATTAATAAAAACAGTAAATGTCCACTTTGCTCCCAAGCACATACATTGTTCAAATGCGAATCTTTTAGAAACTTGTCAATAGAAAATCGTATACAAAAAGCAACAGAATTTAATGTTTGTATTAATTGCTTACGCTTTGGACATAATTCTAAGAAATGTAGATTTTCACACTGCAAATATTGCAAAACAAAGCACAATACGCTTTTGCATTTGGAAAGTAATGAGCCCAAACTTGTTTCCAATCTATTGCCTTCTGCCATGCCTTGTGCACTGCCTTCTGCTTCGCCTTCTTCAAATGTTGTGCTTTCAGCCAATTCCATGCAGCTTGCTACTTCTGCGCATGTTTTACTGTCCACAGCTATGGTGAACGTGACTGGCGTGACGGGTAAGAAGTACACTGCGCGCCTACTGCTGGACAACGGCAGTACGGCGAACTTTGTTACGCAGAGCTTATCTGAGAAGCTGGGTTTGTTACGACGCGGTACGAGCACCAAGGTAACGGGTATTAATAATCACATATCCACCAGTACACAGTCTTGTCGCCTTACAATGGAGTCTTTATGCTGTGCCTTTACTGTAGATATCGAGTGTCACATTTTACCTGAAATCACAAAGGTTCTACCGTCTTCATTCGTGCATATCAATCACGTCCCTATTCCTTCAGGTCTGAAGCTAGCAGACCCGAACTTTAACGTTCCGTCGGTCGTAGATATCCTGGTAGGGGCTGAAGTTTTCTGGAATGTCTTAGGTAGCAAAACGATCGACTTAGGGAAAAACCTACCTAAATTATGCGAGACCAAGTTAGGATGGTTAGTTTCAGGTAGTATTTCGCGCCAATCATGTTTTTCCGCTAATCATTTTTGCCATCATTCCAAAGTCACTCCCGACCTCACTCAATTTTGGGAGCTTGACAACGTCGCTTCAAAACATTCACTCTCACTAGAGGAGAGAATATGTGAGCAGTCTTTTGCTCAAACCACCGTTCGTAATGATGGAGGGGGATTCGTCGTCACTATGCCTTTAAAAGGGGATCCTAGTACATTAGGTCATTCTTTTACGAATGCTAGGAATCGTTTTCTTTCCCTTGAACGGCGATTTAAACGCGATCCTTTATTTCATAACAAATATAATGAGTTCATAAAAGAATATGAGCGCCTAGGTCATATGACGTTAGACTCAGACTGTACTCCACTACCAGAAAACTCCATGAATAAATATTACATTCCACATCATGGAGTCATTCGCAGTTCTAGCACCACTACACAACTACGCGTAGTATTCGACGCATCAGCTTGTACCAGTTCGGGGGTGTCGCTTAACGACATTCAGATGGTCGGTCCCGTAGTTCAAGACGATCTGTTTTCTATTTTAACACGTTTTCGTCAGCATAGGTACGTGGTCTCAGGTGACGTGGAAAAAATGTACAGGGCCATAGAGTTAAATCCAGTCCAACGACCTCTTCAAAAAATTATTTTCAGGTTTGATCCTTCAGAACCTCTTAAAACGTACTCTTTAAATACGGTAACCTATGGTACCGCTTCTGCACCCTATTTAGCCACTAAGTGTCTTGTAAGTCTAGCTGATAACATTGAGGACAGTCGTGCCCAATGTGCCATACGACGTGACTTCTACGTCGATGACTTTCTTAGTGGAGGGGATACCATAGCAGAAACTGTTGCCATTTCTAAAAAGGTACATTCCGTTCTATCATCAGCAAAATTCAATTTACGAAAATGGCGGTCAAATAATTCTCAAATTCTTAAAGAAATTACACATAGTAACGAGTTACATAATACTTTAAATTTTTCTGAGCCAGGTCCAAACTCATCTCCATCTAAGACTTTAGGTCTTAACTGGGTTTGTGACTCTGATTCACTTACTTATACCATAAATATCATCTCCACTACTAAAGTCACCAAACGTCATGTTCTTTCAGTTATCAGTCAAATCTTTGACCCACTAGGCCTCGTAGGTCCGTGCGTCGTCGAAGCAAAAATAATTATGCAGCGTCTATGGCTAGATAAGTATGACTGGGATGAAGAAGTATCGCACGAAGTCAGAAACCTTTGGTCTACATTTGAAGGCACAATAACAGCATTAAATAAATTAAAAATTCCTCGTTGGGTTTTGCGTGAAGACTCTGTTACGCATGAAGTACACGTCTTTACCGATGCGTCCGAGAGGGCGTATGGCGCTTGTGTGTACATTCGGTCTTGTAATGGCAGTGGATCCATAGGCGTACAACTTCTAGTCTCTAGAAATCGTGTAGCGCCCATCAAACCAACGACGATACCTAGGCTTGAACTTTGTGGAGCCTTGTTGGGTGCAAGGCTGTGTACTAAGGTTCAGGAATCGCTTACCATGCCCATTCATAAATGTAGATTCTGGTGCGACTCAACCATAGTCCTGGGTTGGCTCTCTTCTCCTTCTAATCAATTAAAACCTTTTGTCAGAAACAGAGTCAATGAGATACAGGAAAGTACTTGTGGTCATGCCTGGAGCTACGTACCGTCGAAGGACAACCCGGCGGATCTTGTTTCCCGCGGTCTTAGGGCCGACGTTATCATAGACACTCCTTTGTGGTGGTCTGGACCCTCATTTTTACAGCATAGTGAAAATGAGTGGCCCAGCATGCCAAACAACGGGAAAGATAGTCTGCCGGAAGTAGTGACTCATTTCATTGGTAGTGATAGTGACAATCATTCATTAAGTAGTAATCATTTAGACGTAACAATTCATTCATCAATCATTCATGATTTATTAGTAAAGTGTTCTAGCTTAGCAAAGATACAAAATATATTTACATACGTACAACGCTTTATTTACAACGTAAAAAACAAAAATAAACAGCATGGTAATTTTTCAACAACAGAACTAGAAAATTCATTACATATAATTATACATTATTCACAGCTTGAAATGTTTCAAGAAGAGTATAATTTGATAAAAACTGGACAAAAATTACCACGCAAAAGTAGATTGCTTCCTCTGACACCGTTCATTGACAGTCATAACCTCATTCGCGTGGGCGGGAGGCTCGATAACTCCCCCTACGATTTTAGTGTGAAACATCCTATTGTTTTATGCAGTAAGCACATACTTACAAAACTTATATTTCAAATGCAACATTTAAAGCTTGTACATGCAGGTCCACAGTTGTTATTGTCACATATCCGACAAACTTATTGGCCTCTAGGTGGAAGAAACTTATCTAGATTTGTAGTGAATAGATGTCTTAAATGTTTCAGACATAAGGCTCAGAACATACAGCCTATAATGGGTCAACTACCTAGTTCAAGAACAAATCTTGAGTTTCCTTTTTTTAATAGTTATGTTGACTATGCTGGGCCAGTATTGGTGGCCAATCGTAAAGGCCGAGGATGCAAACTTACAAAATCCTATATGTGCATCTTTGTTTGCTCGGCAGTGAAAGCCGTACATTTGGAGCTTGTCACCGACCTCACAACTGAGGCCTACATGGCCGCTTTAAATCGATTCGTGGCGCGTCGTGGCAAGCCTCGAAGCATCACGTCCGATAACGGGACTAACTTTGTAGGCGCATCAAACGAGATGTATAGGTTCTTGCAATCATCAAATGTTGCATCTGAAATGGCACAGCAGGGTATCGAATTTATTTTCACGCCTGCATACAGCCCTCATTTTAATTCATTGGCTGAAGCTGCTGTAAAATCATGTAAGCATCATTTAAAACGGTTACTGCATCTTACTCATTTCACCTTCGAAGAGATGGCTACCTGTCTCACTCACATTGAGGCAGTTCTTAATTCACGCCCTCTTACTCCTCTTTCTTCAGACCCTAACGATTTTTCGGCACTCACTCCCTTTCACTTCCTAATTGGACGGCCATTCTTATCAGTACCACATCCTCAGGTGACAGAAGCCAACTTCACGCATCTGGATCGCTGGAAGAGAATCCAGCACATAAGGCAGCATTTCTGGCAACGGTTTCATAACGAGTATACTTCTCTGCTGCAGGCAAAATCCAAGTGGTTTCATTCCAGAGGCGAAGTGAAGCCGGGGTCCTTAGTCCTGATAAAGGACAAAACAACGCCACCTCTGCTCTGGTCCCTGGGCCGGGTCACGAAGACCTATCCCGGCGTAGACGGGGTCACGAGAGTGGCCGAACTGAAGACGAAGCGGGGCACCATTCGTCGTGCCTTCAACTGCATCTGCCCCTTTCCAGTCGAACATTGAAGACTTCCCTTCAACCCGGGGAATATGTCGGCGCACCACATATGCGCGTGATTGACGGCGGAAGGCGCGGGGTGTCGGGGTACCGAACCCGTACGCGACGACCGCTGCACGCCCTCCACATCACTCAGCTCACAGACGCGCACCGCTACGGGCATTTCTTTAATATTGTTAGTTATGGTATTACACCTATTTTAATACAGTCCACTCTTTCATTTCTCTTAAAGTCCGATTGAGCCCAATCAGTTTTATTGCCTAAAAATAAAATAAAACTAAAATTTGATTACAGGTGCAAGTAATGATGATTCGGAATTACAATATAAAGTTAAAGTTAATTCAAACCTGTGTTTCAGGCCATCACTTTACATTTCAATTAAATTGGGACAGTAAAATTTGAGTTGAACTGATAAAAATAATCTATTAACAACTATGAGAAAAAGCATAATGGTACATTAATACCTAAAACTAAGCCTATGTAAATATACAAAAGTAAATACGAGGGAATATATTATAATCATACCAAAATATCTAAAAGTTTTTCTGTGTCTGTGTAATTGAGTATCGCTAAATATTCTGATAATATTTTACTACATTTAATGTAACTTACACTATAGAAGCTTAGTAACTTGTTGAGCCTATTATACAAAAAAGGTCCTAAAAACACATAAAATCGAATAGCAAACGCATGTCTGGTTTGAGAGTTTATGCAAACCAAGTCCTTCCTTCTCTTGTCGGAAGGTACTGGTGCAAAAGGAAGTGCAGTGTGCTGGTGTAGTACTAAGCTTAGAATAAATAATTGCCGTACTGTTAGTACTTTACATGCTATGTAGAGCTGGTGCGTAGGAAATCTAAAAGGGCGAAAGGTAGCAACCTTTAGAATTGCTCTTTGAGCACGTTCTAGAGGGAGTAAAATTGTTTTTGCAGCACCACCCCAGGAAGTTATGCAATAGGTGAGGATGGATTGACACAAAGCTAAATAAACCTGTTTAATTAATTTATAGCCGGCTATGTTCCGTAAATTCTTAAAAACATATATTAATTTGCGCACTCTAGTACATAGTAAATCGATATGTTTACGGAAATTTAGATTGGAGTCAATAGTGACACCTAAATATTTTAAGTTGTCAGCTTTAGCTAAACTGGGGCAAGAACATGCATTGTCAGCGTACGTGCTACAGCTATGTACATAAATGTTTAGATTAGTAAGCGGTATGTTAGTATTTCTCATTGTAAATGTAATGTATTTTGTTTTATCTGAATTTAATGTTAGGAGATTATTATGGAGCCAATTACAAACAATATTAAAACCATTCTGAGCAAGATCATAGACCTCAACTGTTGATTTAGCTGAGAACAATAGAGCGGTGTCATCCACATAAGACATTATGACACCATTTCGGAGTGGCAGGCTGCATAGCTCATTTATATAGATTAAAAATAACGTAGGGCCTAAAATGCTGCCTTGTGGAATTCCAAAACAATTATTTTTAAGTTCAGAACTTGTATACTGACCTATTTTTAGGCATTGATGAGGATTGCTGAGATAATCAGAAAATAGTAGAAGTTGTGCTCCTCTTATCCCAAGTGTTTCAAGCTTGTGCAAAAGTAAAGTACAAGAAATAGTGTCGAAGGCCTTGGCAAGGTCTAGAAAGATCCCAACTGTGTGCATACCATTATCTAGATTGGAAGTAATATAATTAGTTAGTTTGTGTACTGCTTGGCTAGTAGATCTTTTAGGTCTAAAACCAAATTGACAATCTGAAAGTAGTCTGTTATCTTCCAGATATTTTATCAATCTACTGTTAATTATGTTTTCTAAAATTTTTGAGAGGCCTGTTAACACTGAAATGGGTCTGTAGTTATTCACACAGTTTTTGTCTCCAGACTTGAATACAGGTGTGACCACGGCTTTTTTAAGCAATTTAGGGAATATTCCTTGAGATAAACATAGCTGAAAAATGTGGGTTAGCGGAGGGGCAAGTAGGTATTTAAATCTTTTAAGTATATTATTAGGTATGTCATCCCACCCAGTAGCCCAAACATCCTTTAACGCGTTTATTAGTCTTACTACTTCGTTAACGTCGGTATCTAATAAAACAAAAGATTTTAGTGTAGAGGTTGTCGTAGTCGGGATTTGACGGGAAAAATTACCAGATTTTAAAGATTTTTCAGCCAAGTTTTTACCAACGTTAGCAAAAAAGTTGTTTACTTTATTCATTGCCTCGGATGGGTTTATTTCTGTTGATAGTAAATCAAGCGGTGGTTCGGAATTTTTCGATCTAAATTTGTTAGTTTTTATAAATTTCCACACAAGTTTACTATTTTTCCCCGCCTTCTGTAATTCATTTTTATCATGCTGATTTTTTAGTTTTTTCAAAAGATTATTACAGAAGTTTCGATACCTTTTATAAGTGAGAAAGTATTTCGCTATCAGGTGCGAGTTTCAATTTTAGGTGAAGCTTGTCTCTATGTCTTATACAACGAACGAGACCGGGTGTGATCCACGGTTTAATACAACTATACTTTCTAGGCATTGTCTTAGTGAATGTGTTTTTCCTTATTGCATATTGTAACGAATTTATGAAATACTCTAAAGAAATATTTGCATCGCATATAAATGTAGAGTGCTAAGATTTTCGAGCTGGCTCTTACATTCTCTTATTCCTCAAACTTTTTTGCATAAAGAGTTGACCACGAAACTCCTAGTTCAGTATGTATGGCCTAAAGTACTCGAAAAAAACCTAACCTGTACCTTCGAGGCGGGGTCCTTAAATTTTCGAGCTCGCTTCGCTCGCTTTTGGCAACATTCTCTTAAGAGCGGGTAGTAACCAAAATTGCCTATCTTCAATTGAATTTTTCATGAAATTCATAAGACGTAGGTGTAAAATAAAAATAATATAATAATAATAACTACATGATATTTTCAAACTTTTTGTACAACAGAAACAAAAAATATTAAAATTTTCTCGATAAAACAACATCACGAAATTACCCCTAATTTTCACGTTTTTTCAGTTTGTACTTAATATGCTAATGACTAATAGAATAATTTTTTAATGATTATTTGTATTAAGACAAGGTGAAAAAAATTGTGCAGGCATTTTTCGAAATTCCTTTTATTTTTGGTTTTATTACGACTACAAACTTTAAGCACTTACGACGTTTTTAGTTCGTGGAAGAAGTCATCTTCCGTCGCACGTTGCGGGAACTTCAAGCATATTTTTGTTTCACAAATCAGTCGCCGTCGCTCTGTTGAGACGAGAGGACTGCGCTTGAATTTTCTGCTGCTCTGGGATTTAATTTATTTGCGTAAATAATATTTACGTAATTTATCACATTGTAGTGTAACGGAATATCACCCTCACAGATAATGCAGCAAGTAGGGTATACATATTTATTGTGTTCAAAGAAACTTTTGTATGTACCCACCATGTATTACTTTTATAACAGATTTTGTATATAAGGAACCGCCATCTCCGAAATATAGCCATTCCATACTCAACCTGCATTGGCGTCTCATTTTTATAACCTGCGTATCTAACAGTAGGAAAGAAACTGTGAAATAGAAAACATGAAAAAATCACTAAAACCACTTCCGAAACGATTATTAAAATCGTTAAGAATTGATAAACTAAATAAATACCGCGGCTAAACTATAAAATACAAATATTATAATAATTCAATGTTGATATTTGAAAACTCAAGATGACATACAATTATTTGACAGATTTTTGACTGGTATAGTACAACTAGCGCCATTGATCTGCACTTCGGTCAATTTTCTTGCGGAGAAAATTTACAACATAGAGTTCGTGCTGGAGATTTTAAATCTTATTAAGTAAAGAACCAAATTCGTTTACTCCCACTTTCGTTGGCAAACTTCATGTAAGGGTAACCTTAGACGAACCATTTCGAGCGATTTTTGACCAACCCCCGAATCAAGTTGAAACTCGAAATTTAACATATAGGTAGGTTATTGGTATAAAAATATTACTGGAGTTTATAAAATAAATAAATCGGAAAACTAAAATAGGTAATGGGTTTATGGGTTTTGGTGGACACAAGTACGAAACGGTGTGCACGGGACATGACGGACATGACTTGCGGACGGCGAGCAATGGGCAGCTCGCCGTCCAGTAAGGACCAGGCCTGGGTCGACGGCGCGTCATGTTCCACGCGCGCCTCAAAGAGATGTCAGCACCATTGACGGGGTCCGATAGGGCCGATGCCTGCCGGGGTCGCGGATTGTTCGAAAGAGTTACCGTGGCCCTGGCGCACAGGCAACTGAAGGAACACGGGTGGGTTTTAGTCAGTAAGAGTCTGACACGCCCTTCCGCTCCGCCCAGAGCGGGAGAGGTCATTTGATGATTTCCCACCCAAAAAAAAGCCCATATTGATATTTCTATAAAATAACAGCGACTATATTGCAAATTGAGCATCTTGCTATAGACGATTTCTACTATAGAACCGATTTCTAACGCAATAACACAGCAAATTACTCCAAAATTTACAAATTATATCCACGGCTCAAGAGCATTTGACTGTTGACGAACCCAACTTTGTTACAGTCGCCAGCAGGTCAAGCTACACGAAATTGACAAATTTCTCCAAACGATTTTAATCCTTAAAACGTTGATTGTTAAGTTCAAAATCGAATGAGAAAATTTGACAGTTTGTGGTAACTTGATGTACCGGCGACTGTACCAAACAGCGAGCGGATAAAATGGCGACCCGGCCGCAAATAGGTATTTCATTGACACTAGGAATGAAGGGTTGCCATTATAGTTAGTGTCAAAAACACTATTATCCTTTTTCACTTACGCAAAATTTACAAAGTTAAAAAGAGATAGCAGTATTTTTATGATTTTGGCGTCGATAGGTCTCATATTTGTATAACTTTTTTTTCTATAGGCAAACATGAGTCCATATAATTTTTATGTCAATGTTTTCATGACACATGCCAGTTGACTTTGCACAATACAGTGCAAAATCCACCATACCAATATTATTTTTTACTTGGTATCACTGTTGCTAATTGACTTTGCACAATCCTGCAAAGCAATTTCCACGATATACCATTATATTTTTTTACTTGGTTAACACTGGTTTCCACGAAGACGTCGTGAGGTCCAACTTGTACAAGGCCCTAAATAAAATTTGGTTACATTGGAATTTGAACTTTGTCACGCAAGCATTGAGTTTCTAGTTCCAAAACATGACTATGATCTAAGATTCTGAATTCAAGCTTAGCGTATAGTATAGGCAAAATAAACAGATGTTTTACCAACTGAAGTATTTCATTGAAAATGAAGGGAATGGACAATGATCATAATTTGTTTAAATATTGCAATTGAAAATCCATTCGAGGAACCTATTTGTGCTGTGAGACCTTGCTTCTTGCCAAATTTCATGATTCTAGGTCAACGGGATGTATAATATGGATTTTAATTTATTTGCGAGTGTTTATTTTCTTAGATTATTGATATTTTTGTTCAATTGATTTCATTTTCTCAAAGTAAAAAAGCGGGAGGTAAGTGATGCGATTATAATTATACGCTTTTATGTCGTCAAAAAAGTAATTTTATCGAAATTGTTTTCACCATCGTGTAGGTAGTATCATGAATATGTAGTATTATAGTACTTTGATGGAAGTGCTTTCCTTTTTGGAGTTCGGAACCTCAAAAGGAAAAAATCGAAACCCTTATGGGATCACTTAGTTATCCATCTTTCTGACCGCTTTTCTCAGGAATGCGTGAGGGGAATCAAGTTGAAATTGATATCAAATACTTAGATAAACGGTCCTTTGGAGCTGTAAAAAAAACGAGCTTCTAAGACACGTTAGTATCTTGGCATAAATTGCCATTCATTTCGCATCGCACTCGCAAATAAATTAAAACCCATAAGACACATGTCGTTGACCTAGAATCATGAAATTTGACAAGAAACAAGGTCTCACAGCACAAATAGGTACAGGAAAATATCTGAAAATCGTTGATTTGTAGTTATGTTACATAATGTATGGAACGATATTTTTTCAACTACAACGTTAGGTTTGTCTTTCAATTCGGAATCGAAAATTTATAGGCCGTATCTTAAAGTAACATTTAGTCTTTATTTCATTTAAGTCGGTCTACTCTCCAATCTAACAACCTACCAGCATCGGTAACAGATTCACGGACATACAATAATATTGAATAATATACCTACTTGTACACAGCAATCATACATAGGTACATTGAATAGAACAGTTTCATCTGTTTATTTTGCGTATACATACTACACACAAGATTCATATTAAAATGCCTAAATATATACGCCGGGCGAAAAGTTTCTACAGGCGGGAAGGGATTGTGTTTTGTTTTTGTCGTGTTTGATGAGAGGGGTAGGGAAAGAGGCGCGAGTGAAACTTGATTTTTTTCTGTCTTACTGCGCCCTCTTAATTCTCAAACTTTTCTACATACCGTGACACCGTAACTCCTATTTCAGTATGAATTGTCGAAAGAAAACCTAACCTATACCCTACGAGGCGGAGTGCTTAAATTTTCAAGCTCCCTTTGCTCACTCGTGTCAACATTATTTTAATTATCAAACTTTTCTATATACGTCGACCAAGGAACTCCTCTTTCTGTATGAATAGTCATAAGAAAACCTCACCTATACAAGGCGGAGTGCTAAAATTTTCGTCGCTTTGCTCACTCTTGCATTCTACATTCTCAAACTTTTTGCATGAGTTACTCGATTACTTAACGAAAAAGCAACTCCTATTTTCGTAAGAATGTTTAAAAGAAACCTAACTAAGAATTCCGAGACGGGGTTTAAAAAAATCCTACCGGGTGCGAGGTCAATGGTGCAGGTAACGTATAATTACGCACGTTATACTTACTTGTTTTTTTTTTTGTCATTATGAATATTTTGCAAAATGTTACTACAAATACATACATAAACTGCGCAGACTGGAGGGGCCTCATTTTGTTTTGCCGCCGTGGGGCCTCGACGGGCTTAGTCCGCCGCTGCTACCTAAATGTCGACAAGGTAATTCTTATTTCTGTATGTGTGGTCCAAAGAAAATCTATCTTACAAACTCAAACTCAAAGCATTTATTTCAAATAAACCAATTACAGGCACTTTTGAATTGTCAAGGGGTCGGTCAGTCAGAAAGATGAAGCTAGTTGCCCATTCCAAAGCGTAGTAGGTACCTATGGAGAAGAACGGGCAAGAAACTCCATGGACACTCTTTTAAATCAAAATATGGTTACAAATTATTGGTTACATCATTCATGTTGAAATTATGCATGTGAGAACGATGCAGAACGTTAAAAGCGTCCGTAATAAAGAGACGAAAACAATTCCAATATTAAATTAAAATAAGCCGTGGCAGCCAAAAGATGACCAGTCCCCACTGACGGCGCCCGTTCACGAACATGACGTATGGATCAGCACCATTTAGCTCAACCATTTTGAAGGGAACTTAATGATCCAACACACACGCCACCACCAGCGAGACATTTGAGTGAGCATGACATACTCATACATGACAAACCTAGAAAATTGTAGCTTTATAGTAGGTACATAGTACTCACACATGTGCTATGCAATATACAATACTAAAAGATTGAATTTATACAATGTAAAGACAGTTTTTACAATCTTCAGTAGTTCCAAATGCTAATCAATTAGTTAATGCGCCCTTGTGGAGCAGGACCAGCGTTGAGCCAAGCATTTTTATCGGCGATGTAATCCCCCAACTTATAATATAAATAATAAAAAATAAAAAATAAAAATCTTTTATTTACAGACTACATAGGCCCACATTATGTTAGTGACTAAAATTATCTTACAAACTATGTTAGTAAAGGTAGAAGCAAAAACAAAATAAAAGTTAAAATTAAATCATACACAAAATAGTATTCATCAAGCCCCATGCAATACATGAAGCTTGATAAATCTACCCATGGTAGGGCCATCCAGCCGTTCAGCAAACACCCTCAAGATACTGTTGGTGCTTCCTCCCACTCTGCGCGTCATCGACGCCACCTTCTTACGCATTATTGCAAAATAGTCGTCAGTGTGGGCGTCGGCGAACATACCTGACGCACTACAATAGGGTGGAAGCCTCAACAGCACCCTAAATATATTATTATATTGTATTCGCAGGGCATTGTTTGCTTTTTGGGTATGATTAGCCCAAAGGCTGCTGGTGTAAAATGTTTGGCAGTAAGCCTTGAATAGGGTAATTTTTACTGGTACTGAGCAACCAGCAAACCTTCGAGCCACCATATTTCCCCTCACAGCCAATGCCCTGCGCTCCCTTTCCATATCTGTGTCGTCTTTCAAGTCTTCGGTGACAATGTGGCCCAGATATTTAAACTGGGTTACTCTCTGTAAAAGTGAACCGCACAGCGTTACCGGAGGAATAAATGATGGACTTTTATTTCTACCCCTAAACACCAACAGCTCACTTTTCTTAGGGTTGTACTTTAGCCCAAACTGCTCGGCATACCCCTCACAAATTGAAAGCAACTTTCTAATTCCACAGATAGATGGGCTCAGCAACACCATATCGTCTGCGTAGCTCAAGTTATTTAAACTAACTCCATCTATGTGGCATCCGACATGTGTGTTGCTGAGCTCAACCAGTAATTTATTAACATAAATGTTAAAAAGTCTTGGGGAGGTAAGACCACCCTGTCTGACACCACACTCTAGTTTGTAGGGGTCTGACAGCACATTTGACCACTTTACAAAGTTTCTCTGATTATCATACCACATAGATAACGTGGACACTAACGAATCAGGAACTCCCGCCTCTCGAAGCTTTCCCCACAGGGCATTATAGGAAACCAGGTCGAAAGCTTTTGACAGGTCCAGGAAACATGCATACACTGGTGTTTTTCTATCAGTATAATACTTGACAGTATGCTTTAACGCAAAAATGGCACTCTCAGTAGACAACCCGGCACGAAAACCAAACTGTGAGTCGTGTAACTGGGTATATCCACCGAGGTGGGCGTCAAGCACACAGTCAAGTACTTTGGCTATAACAGTTGCCAGTGAGATAGGCCTATAGTTACCCTTGTCTGCTATGTCCCCTGTCCTGTCTTTCACAATAGGTATGACTACTGTATCAAGTAGCTTTTGTGGTAAGTGGGAATGTCCCAAGCATAGATTGAAGAACATAGTCAACACTCGCGGCAGATGTACACCAGCGTTTTGAAGATGCTCGATGCTGAGCCCATCGTGACCAGGAGATTTACCCCTCTTCATACATTTAATAATAGATTTTATTTCTTTACATGAAAATCGAAGGGGTGATCCTGAACGACAGTGCTCAGCATCGTTCCTCCTCGACACTGTCTCGAGAGGTGAACTCATTTTAAAGTGTTCTTTGAAGATATTCGCTATCTCAGTGCAGTCATTCCTCCCCTCCACGCTAACCGAAACACTTGGGGTACTATTATTGAGTTTTTTAGTACCTTTCCAAAATGACGTGAAACTTTTTTTTGAATGTAATGAGGCTAGAATGTCCATTTCAATTTTGTCTTGGTTTTTAATACACCATTTTAATTTTGATTTAAATATTTTTCGCGTTAATTTCATATCTTCAAAAATAGGCCCGTAACTAGGTTGACCGTGCGACATCCAATTTTTAAACTTAATCTTTGCTCGGGTGTGAACTTCTTGTACATGTTTGTTCCTTTCCTTTATACCTTTATTTTTTCCTATAATGCCCCGTGAGGTCCTACTACTACTGGCAGCCTCACTTAATACAGATACAATATTGCCATACATTTCATCCAACAGAATTTTATGGTCGAGCTTATCACAATATTTATCCGCACACAGTTTAAAGTTTTCAGGGAAGTCTATGCTCTTTAATTTGTTATTACACTGCAACAAGTATTCATTTATTTCTTTTGAGGTTCTTTCACCCCAACGTATGTCATTATATATTTTTTTAACAAATGATTTTACTCTAATTATATTAATATCACATTCCAATTTCAATGGAAAGTGATCTGACCAAAAAGAGTCATAAATCACCTCAATGTTAACTATTGTTTTCGATGCCGACTGTGTTACGAGACAGTGGTCTAGCCATCGTTTACACCCATGTGAGTCACTAATAAAAGTAAAAGTAGGCGACAACATGCCGAGATAATTGACGTCCGCACATAATAATTCTTGCTCATTACAAAAATCAAGAAGTTCATTATAAAATGACTCACCTGGGTGCGCGTTAAAGTCCCCTAGTACAAACACTGATTCAATATTATTACTTTGTATCATTGAGTACATTTCACTGAGACATTCCGTAAAGTCTAACAAGTTTTCACTACAGTCCGTTGGCATATACATATTTATCACCATAAACGATCTGTTATTAACCACTACTTTGACTGCACAGATCCTATTATTATTACTTTGCACTACCGACACGTGATTAAAAGCACTTTTTCGCCACAGTGTGGCGACACCACCGTATGGTCTACCTTTGCAAATACCAGCAGACGTGTCTATTGAAGACTTCGCAGTGTAGCTGAATTCTTGATCTATGCTTTCGAGAAAGTGTAAATCATGTGGATATAGCCAAGTTTCTTGTAACAAGACTATATCAGCCGTCCTACACAGTGAGCGCACGCAGTTCAGCGATCTCTTCACATTTTTACAGTTAAATGTTATTATATTCATTTTCGAAGCGCTATCCATTAAGTGTGGTTTTTAATTTCATTGCTCTGAGAAACTATCTTGTCCTCTTCTCTTCTACTTTTGAAATGAACAAAACGTCGAAATGTGATGCCATCTGGCCACATCTTGTCATCTAGAAACGTTTCCAGCTTGTTTTTGTTTACAAGTAATTTAAATGCATTGTAAGGCCTCTCTTTCTTCATTGTTATTTTCTCCAGCGAAACCACTTCCGATGTTTTATTTTTTATATACAGACAGATATCATTTTCTGCCGTTTCCTTGTTTACGTTAGAAATAAACAAAGGAATTTTTACTTCAGCTGCTTTAAACTTTTCAGAAACGTCCGTGGTCGCTATCCCCGTTTTACCAACAAACCGATTTCTAGTCCTTCTTTTTTGGACTGTTATCCATTCCTCATTTGTTTCCTTATGTTTTTTCCATTCACCTTTTCTCACAATGTCCGCCAAGGTGGGCTGTTTTGTTTCAACAGACACTGCATGACACACAGCTGATTCGGGCATCTTCGTGCAAAACTCATTTTCCAAAAGAGTCGAGTTAATCAGTGCAGACGTACTCGGCTTATCTGTCTCCGTCTGAGCGCGAGTGAGAGAGCGATACTTTGGTGACTCAGTGTGCTCGATGCTCGAATGTCTCGTCGTCACGTTGACACCGGCCGCCGGCGATAAACCGATAGGCCCACTATCTAACAAATACCCTCCTCTTTTTCTGGTGTTAATATTGCAGGTTAAAAACGATGCAGCGGGCCTGCCTGATTCCAATTCCAATTTCAGCTCATCCAGTTGATTCACTGTTACGTATCTGTCCTTTATATCATTTATTTCTGTACGCATAATCAGCAAGTCTTTTAATAATTTGGTGACATCGACATGGTCGAACGTAACGGGCGGTAATTTTTGCAAGTCACGCGCCACAAAAATCGGCATATGATCCGGTTCAGTTACTTTGAAAACACATATCATATCTTCTAGGTTTCTCTGCTTTTTTCCATCTTTACGCCTGGATACTTTCTTCTGTTTACCGTTCATAGAATTAAACAGTAAATCTTTAGCACATTCTACCTCCTCCTCAGAAAAAGCAGATGCACAAATCCTAATTAAACTCTCGTTATCTATCACTGAGATCTTATTTTGAATAAATGATAAAAGCTCACTTATTACTATATTACAGTTCACACATTTTAGCGTAATCACAGGTATCGTCGCGGAAGCTGCCATATTCGCACCGTTCGCGAGCGCGTACGCCGGACGACTGATATGCTTGACTGCATAGTGTGCGTTTTATACAGGATTTAAATTTCGTTTCATTCAATTGAAGTATATGGGGAGGTATTTTACCCATTTTACCCATCTGGCCCATGTGTCCCTCCCAAAAATAAATCCTGGATCCGCCCTTGTACTGTAATTTAAAAGTATTTTTTTCCCAGATACATCGTCTTCACATATAATTCTTATAATAAATGTTGGTAGGGGAGGTAAGCCTAAAACGGGTAGCCCGCCTAAAACGGGTATGCATTTTAAATTGCGCGCCGTTGTAGATAGTGAGAATGTGTGCATGCAGGGCAGGGCCCCTGCCGCTAGCCAATCACAGGCAGTCGGCGCGCTTCTCTGGCGGACTCGAGTTCACGGTAAGACAAAAACAAAGTATTTGTTTTTTCACAAAAAATATTATCGAGTTACATTACTTTTGAATATTCGAAAATGGTCTACGATATGTTCTGACTAGTTTTGTGTTATTATTTTGCAACAAATAGACGTTTTATATGTGCAATAGGTTGGCGTATATAATTTGGGTTTTAAGGATATGAATCGATTGAAAAAAAATACATGCTTTTGGGCAAAATGGGTAGGGGTAAAGCGGGCACCCGCTTTGCTCATACTCGATTTGTCCTGTATAGTTTCATTGAGTGCTTATTAGTTCTTTTATTTTTTAGTTAATTTTACTTTTGCCGATGGTTCGTAATTAAGTATATAAAAGAAAGACTGCAAATGCATCGTGGGATGAAAGCAGAAGCGTAACGGAGCTAAACGGGCCCTATATCATAATTTGTTGGGGGCCCTTAGGCCCCTTCCCGACTGCAGCGAAGCTCAATAGGAGGGTATTGTTATTTTACAAAATAAATAAAAAAGCTTCGTGATTCAGGAGGTTAATTAAGCGGTCATTGTTAAGAGAACACAAGAGTGAACGAAGCGAGCTCGAAAATTAAAGTATCCTAGCATTCACTGAAGAGCGAAAAATTTAAACATTCTGAACCGGGATAGGTTCATTTTGTGGTTTTACTTAGACAATGCAAGAGCTAGTGAAGCAAGATCGAACATTTGAGCATCCGTACTCGGATAGGTTGTGATATTTTAACTAAATGAATGCCAGAGCTTGAGATTTAGATACCGCCAGTGCTTGAAGCCTTTGTGAGCCATATTCGAATTACGTTAATTTATCATCATATTTCATTAGGTATCCATTCAATACGGCATTCAATAAAAATTTGAGGATTTGAATATTTTACGAATTATTGCTGACTGTCGTCGGGGGGCCCCTGTAGCTTGGGGGCCCCGTATCATTGATACGACTGATACGGCGGTAGCTATGCCCCTGGATAAGAGACTTATGAAGCTTGCGATATAAGAAGCTGTCAAAACTTTTGTGAATGGTGCAGAAAGCTTTCAAACTTTACAGAAAGCCACCAGCAGAAGTCTGGATTAAGTGTGATGATTGCGAGATGTGGGCCTGTAAGGCCTGCAAGTCATACTCTGGCAGAGGTTCGTATTACTGTGACATGGGTCATGAATAAGTTAGGTATGATTGAGACTGCAAAGTATGTCAGAGGACTGATTATGGTTGTGAACCCTAACTGTGAAACTAAACTACTACACTACTACTAGAAACTATGAGTTATGATTGTTATGAAACAGTTCAAGTCATTGCTTGACGTTGATCTCATTAATTTAGTCCCTACCCGCTTTGCCCAAAAGCCCTAGGTAGCTTTTCTTTTGCCCCCCCCCCCCCCCCCCCCTACGGGCAGAACGGGTAATTGGAATGGTAAAGCTTTTTGTATTTTTTTTGTTCTTAATGTATAAAATAATTACATTTGTTATTTATTTTATAATCTTTACAAATAAAAGTTCAATTTACATCTATAATTGGTTTTTTTGATCATCAACTTTAGCTTACCCGTTTTGGGCTACACTGCCTATCTCTCTCTATCTCTATATCTAATCTCTACCTATACAAAATATTATAAAACATTTAAGGAGTAACTGTGCAGCTTTTATTCTTCTCCCCACGAAACTACCTTTTGGAAGGGGCAAATAGAATCAATAAAATTCTATTTTCTTGTAAATGTTGATGTTCAAGTGCTTTTTAATGGCCTACTTGAAATGAATGATTTGACTTTGACTGCACTACGCTGCTAACTCACTATAGCTTGTACAAAGCAATTTCAGGATACAACCTTTCTTTCGACGTTCACCAGGAACTTCCGGTGATCTAATTTCTGAGACGATCATACCTATATAATTTGAGACATTCTGTAAAGAGTTCACGAAAACAGAATAGTTAGAAATATAATTGTTGTAAGAACAGCATGTAGTGTTCTGTACTCAGTTCGGCCTAGTTACGGTGTCAAGTCGTATACTTTCGAGACAAGGCACATTGCTGCTGTTGTATTAGCACTCCGGAAAACATTGCACAGTCAAACTAGGTAGTCTGACTTGAGACTGGAATCCACCATCATCTGCTTGGGGTCTGCAGTTTTGCACTTCAAATAGGTATCCTAGCAATGATGAGCTAGAGATTGTTAGAGCGGGCGCGCACTGCTTCCGATCTGAATCTGAGAAGCGTTACTTCGAAGTAGGCCCTATCGTAGTACCTACTATTTGAATGAGGGACTACATACTATATATTCGAGTGTTCTGAATACTTTCGGTCCAAGTTTTCATGATCCGTGTTTTCTCAGATTACTTAGTATCGTACGCACTGTGTTATACAAACTGGCACAAAGGAGTTAACAGCTGGGTGCACAGGGTCCACCACGCGCGGGAGTGCACTCGGCACTCCACGACACTGCTCGTCACGCATCTCGACTGTTTGACTTGGAAAAACACTCGCAGAATAAATATCACATTTTATGATTTTAAAGATATTTATTAACTTTCTTATATAAATAAAAACATAATATAGGTATGCACAGACGAAATTACAATTAGAGAAGTTTGTAGCTTTATTATTTTATATCTACAAATTCTACAATACTAGATTAACGATAGAAAAATAATTACAGCTATATTGAGATTGTTCACGGCAGCATTACCTATTCTACGTTTAGCGAACGCCAGCAGCTTCGCGCGAGAGGAATGTGAGCACTCAGCTACAGAGCAGAGCGACGGGCGCGGAATGTAGCGAGATCAGTCGTCGTCCGATTCGGTGGAGTCGGGCGCGCGCGCCGGCTCCAGCTCGTCGCGCAGCTCGGGCAGCTCGGCAGCGCGGCGGCGCGGGCGCTGCGCCTCGGGCAGCCCGCGGTAGTCGCACGCCTCGGGCAGCCCGCGGTAGTCGCACGCGCGCGGCAGTAGCAGCACGCACGGCGCCACGTCGATGGCGGCGCACGAGGCCGACAGGCGCGCGTCCAGCGCCACGCGCACGCCGCGCACGCCGCACACGGCGCGCAGCACGCCGGCGCGCGCGGCGCGCGGCACGGTGTGGCCGCGCGCGCCGGGCGCGGCGGGCGCGGCGCGCGCGGCGGGCTCGGCGCGCGAGTGGAACTCCAGCGTCTGCGCGCGGCCCGGCCGGCGGCAGCGCCACCACCACGCGGCGCCGCCCACGTTCTCGTACGCGTTCTCCTGCGGTGCGCCAGGGCAGATGGTCACTCATGTTGCTTGTTACGTGTAGGGAATTCAACCTCAAATCAAAATGGGCAGCTTGAGATCTCGCGTGTTAAAGGAGATGGAAAACGGTTGGCCCAAATGTAATAAGTTGAGATATGATCTAAAAAATTAGTCATATTTTTTATCTTAGAATATGAAAAATCACCTCAATTCTCAATCTGGAAGCGGAGAAATATGAGAAAGATAGTTTTTGAGAGATTATCAATTGAGTTATCAATTACACAGTTACGAAAATAAAACCTTTGCACTAAATAATTAACTCAAAGTAATTAAATGCACTATAATATACTTATACGCAATATAGTGCATATAATTACAGTCATATTAGTAAATAAAATATAAATTAATTACTGAAAAACCAATATTAATTATTATCGATTTCATATCGGTTAAAATCAGTCTTCTATTTTTAGTCTATGTCACTGGCATGACAGCTGACTGACATTGACACTAGACAGTTGCCGACATGTTTGCTCACTCGTATTGTGTTTTCCGAAGCGTTTTGAGTGCTTTCCCGATTATTCTTCATTTTTCACGACGACTGCTTTGTATTTTACGGATTCCGACCCTGCCTACCTTATACGACCCTTGCTTTCACACTGGACACCGAAGATCACTCACACGTTTGACTTGGAATTGTTATTTTAGATTTTACCGCCGGCTTGTGGATTGGATATTGTTCAAACTATGGATCGCTGTGTGAATTGTGGGATAAAAAGTGGTCACTACAATACACTGTCAACACATTTTCTACTAAATATAATAAATATTAGTGCAAAAGAACATATTTTGCACTTCGGGAATCAGCTGTTAGTTAAAGATTGTAACATAACCTCACTTTTACTTAATCTCTTATATCGCTGTTCTCAGATTGACAAAATCCGCAGAATTTTCAGTGAAAGGTTGATAATATTTATGCTATTAATTGACACCACTTTCATCTTTTTACATCCAGTGCCAAGATTGTATGTAATCGTTTCAGTCTCCTTTATGTCGAGATTGGTCTTTCGAGATTACGCCCGGTAACCTGTCGAAATCTAGATTTCGAGATTTTAGAGATAGGTAATTCGCCTACTTTTTAAAATAACACGTTTTTTTAAATTAAAAATACTTTAACTTATTAAAAATGAAAACTACACCATAGGTTTTAGTTGTTATGAATAAAACAACATTATTTGCATCTCGAAACAAAACATCTGCGATTATTTAAGTAGAAATTATCTGTAATACGCAAAATACGCATACAAACGCAATGACGCATTAATTATTATTTTGAAAATGGCTTCCCAAGAAGCAGTGCGCTGAGTGGCGCGCACTCTGTCTCGAAATCTCGTTAGTAATCTCTACTAATGTGGTCGAGATCTCGGACGAGATTGCAAGATCGAGATTATTTTGCGACGAGATTAGATTTCGAAAAATGGCTCGAGACCTCGATTACGATCGAGATTGCATGCCCTAATTACGTGAACTCATTTTAATTTCCATTCATTCAAATCATATCGATGTAAGAACACAATAAACAGTGTAAATACATACATCAACACAATCTAGGTATATTTTAGTTATTCATGTATTGATTCAACATTGATAATCTGTGAAAGCACCTCGGAGGTTAAATCAAATTTAAAAATTATTTATTATAGGACAACCAGATCCAAAGGTTAGTATACAAAAACTTAGAAACTAATGTTAGTACTTAAATACAATTACAAAGGACAACACTCATCAATACATCTAATTCTATACATAAATGCCTCTGCTGAGACACCCCGCCCCGTCAAGATAACCAATAGGGACATACCTCCCTAAAAGATCACCAGACGAATGAAATGCCTCAACAAAGGTGCATGTACATCTTCAGCTATAGTTTTCAGGATGCTGCTGTGTCCCCACACCCTCCTCATAAGTGGCACGACTTTTTTCCGAATGACGGCATGAAAATCGTCAGTATGAGCCAGCGCGAACGTCTCGGAGACACTGCACAAACGAGGAAGCCCCAACATCATCCTGAAAATTTGATTGTATTGGACGCGCAGTGTCCAGGGACTTTTTGGTATAACAAGCCCATAGAACACCCGTGTACAGACCCTGACAATACGTTTTAAATAGCGTGATCTTGACTTGGTCTGTACAGCGGGTGAATCTACGGGCCTGAATGTTGCCACGGACTGACAGAGCCCTGTGCTCCCTCTCTATGTCAACATCATCCTTAAGGTCGTCAGCAAGGTAATGTCCAAGGTCCTTAAACTGCGACACCCTATCTAACTTAACACCATTCAAAGTAATGGGTGGAACAGATTCAGGACACTTACCGGCGGCCTTAAAGACCATGTACTGACTTTTCTTTACATTGTAAGTCCGTGTGACTCGGCATAGGCTTCACAAACTTTCAGCATCTCTCCGAGAGCCCCTGCAGTGGGACTTAGCAGCACCATGTCACTTATTACTATTATTATTATACACTTATTACTATTATAATACTATTATTAACACTAATACCACCCACCCGGCATCCGACACGCATGCTGCTGAGTTCCACTATGAGATCATTTACATACAGGCTTAAGAGCTTTCGAGATGATAACCCCCCCCCCCCCCCCCCGCCTACCTCACGCCGCACTCCAGCCTGTACGAATCTGAAAGAGTGCCTGACCATTTGACACAGTTGTTCTGGTTATTGGCCTTGGCGAGGTCAAAGGCCTTGGAGAGATCCACAAAAAAGGCATACGTCTCACGATCTGTGTAGTAGTGGACAGTATGCTTAAGACTTAAGATTGCGCTCTCAGTAGATAGTCCGGGCCGAAATTCAAACTGCGCATCGTGTATTTTTAGATACTTTTGCAAGCAAGAATCAAATAAACCCTCCAGCACCTTTGATATCACAGTCGCGAGAGAGATCGGGCGGTATTTATCCTTATCCGAGATGTCACCGGTCCTGTTCTTAGTTATGAGCACCACTGTGGTTTTCATTAGGTCAGCTGGAAGGTAAGCATGACTGATGTACATAGTAAACAACAGACACAGGACCCTCGGGAGGTGCACTCCAGCATATTTCAGGTGTTTGACGCTGAGCCCGTCATGCCCAGGAGATTTGCCTTTGGTCATTCCTTTAATAAGAGCATTAACTTGACTTGCTAGAAAACGCAACAGAGGCTCCTATCCTTGGCTGCAGGGCGCAGCGCCAACCATTGCAGTAGAAGGACCGATCGTTGACCGAACTCTAAAATGGTTACCAAAAATATACGCGACCGCGCACGGATCGCTTAAGCCGCTCATACTCGCCGGGAGACCAGGCCTAACATCCAATTTTCTGGTAGCTTTCCAAAACTGAAAACAGTTTTTTTGTGGTGCGACACTTCGCTATCACGTCCATTTTCAATTACTCTTGATTCTTTTGACACCACTTTAGCCTGCCCTTAAAAATTTTACGGGACTCGCACATTTGCTCGTACACTATGCCCACCGGTGGTCGATTATATAAAAACCCACAACTTAAACCTCAGCCTGGCATCCCAATGAGCTTCCCTTACATGTTTGTTCCAGCCACACAGAACCTTTTCCCGACATTTAGCATTATTTCTACTCTTGGTTATGATAGCCGCCTTTTTTAAGACCTGCACAATTCGGTCATACAATGAGTCTATTATTAATTTTTGGGCACTTAATTTAAATGTCCCGTAGCTACAGCCAGTGAACTCGAAAGGAAAATCAATGGTTCGCAAACCTTCCTGACATAAGTCATGATATTCACTGATTTGCGATTCATCTCTCTCCCCCCTGAGAACTGCATTCCTAGGCAAATCAGAATTACATAACTTCAGCCTAATCGCAACTATATCACATTCGATATATATAGGAAGATGGTCAGAGACATATACGTCCTCTAATATACCTACATTAACAATGGTTTTCCAAGCTGACAGGGAGACCACACAATGATCTAGCCACCTACTACTGCCGTGATAATGGTCCACAAATGTGTAACTACTCGAATCGGCGCCAAGTCGCTTCACATCTATACATACGACCTACCCAAATAATACCTCTCAAGCTCATCATAAAACAGTTCTTTGGGATCTTAAAATCAGCCAACAAAAATACTGTTTCAACATCATTACTCTCTTCAATGGCCCTAATTTCACTTAACACATCCGAGAAAATAGGAAAATTATCTATGGAGTTCACAGGCATGTTTACGGAAAAGACTAAGATCTTACGTCCCCCGATTGTCGCCTTAATTACAGTTAGTCGGGCATTACTACACTCTACAACAGAAACCATCTCAAATACAACCTATCTCCAGAGAATAGCCACTTCACCGTAAGGTCTCCCTCTCAGTATGCCGGCGGATGTGTCCACAGCAGACTATCTGTATATTCAAAATTACTACTAACCGTTCCCAGTAATGAAATGTCATGATTAAGAAGCCAAGTCTCCTGTTAACACACTAGCACAGATGTTTTACATAAACTTCTAACATCGTCGATTGATTTCTAAAATTAATGATAGTTAAAGCTAATGAATCTGCAGATATTTTTATAAGTATCCATAATTATTTAAAAGAAAAACTATTTTTTTCTCAAATTACGCCCCTCCTGACTGGGAGTGTACATAAAATGTACGAAACGTCTAAACGTAATGCCGCAGGCAAAAACTCGTAATTTAAGAAATTGGCTAGTTTTGTTGTAGAGACGGACAGTTTGTACGCGTTGTATTTCCTATCGGTCTTCATTTTCATTTTCTTTAGCGACACAACAACCTTCGCTAATAACGCATCTGCTACGATTATTCATACTCAAAATTAGGTTATCGATATCACCTTGTGGGATAAGGTTCCAGGCTCGACTAAGATACATGAAAAGTTCACTGTCTGTCACCTGATTTTCGGGAAAAAATTGTAATTGTAAATATTTGGCGCCGACTCAAAATTTGTAATTTACATTAAGAGCTTAGTTAGACAAACGTTTATATTTGCTTTTCAGTTATTTTTTCGTCGGTTTTTTTTTTTTGTAAAAAGTTTTTTTGTAAAAAAGTTTTTTTTAATTTTTCGCTTTTAAGTTTCCTTTTCAAATATGGACTTATTTATTTATTTATTTAGGGCTACCAACAACGGCTTACAATACATATATCTTTAAAAAAAAAACATGAAATTAAAACTTAGTACAGTGGATTAATGACTTTTAAGGGGATTACATCGCTCAAATCCCAAAAACACCGTATGTTTAAGGACGTTTGTAGATGAATCGTTTTATGCGTTTTCCATGTAAAAAATATATGTTATACTTAAGGACATCATAAACAGTTTGTATTGTTTAAAATTTTAATAAACGTTCCCAAATATTGGAAAAAAATTGTAATAATTAGGTCCTTTTTCAACCTAAATTGCAAATGTTCTCTGTAACGGCTGAATAGTTCAGCATGAATTTTGGAACAAAAAATATGTAATGATATACTTAACAATCTCTATTGTTTTTTTTTCTTATTTCTTTTCTTGTTTTTAAATAATGAATAAAAAGCCGAAACTTTACAAGTACCGTGCGAGAAGGCCTGTGACGAATACTCGGGACGCGATTCATCAGTGTCTCGATGACTCTTGAGACGCGTGGATTGTACGCGTGTTATTTTTTCCAAATAAAATCCAAAACTTCACGTTTTTAATGATTTATGAATGAAATCATATTGTAAATAGTACAGATATAAATAGTTCGTAAAATAAGAATAGAAATTATGTTTTAAAATATATATAAAGTAGTTTTTAATTTCGTTTTGCTGTTTGAACCTCTCATAGAATAAGCCTAAATATAACAGTAAATGTGATTGTAAAGTGAAGCGTGGCCGAGCTCGCCAAAACTATTGGTAAGTACCTACCCTCTTAGTAGATATATTATTTCTATAAGTAGTGTTTATTTTTTTATTGTTTTTAGCTATCTTGAAAATTTCGTTTTTCGTTTCTTGGACAGTGGATGCAGACCTTGGTGACAGATGATGTCACCTATCTGATGGTGGACTCCGAAGGTGGGTATAGGACTTCATTGACGGCACTACGTAGAACCATCGTGTTTGGACTCATTTGAAAGGGCTCATGGAGACCTTGGTGACTGATCATGTTACCTACCTGATGGTGGACTCTGAAGGTGGGTATAGGATCTCATTGATACTGTTTGATAGCATAGTGCGCCCGCCCACCATATTACAGTATTCTGCTACATATCAACTGCAAAGTGTAAAGTACACTGTCTTATGACAAAGCCCAGCATCTTGGACACTTTTTTAGTTATGTGGTGTAGGTATGGTGCAAATGTAAATTTTTGGCCAAATAGAACTCCGAGGTCACGTACAGTGTCTATTTAAGTAACTTTGTCGTCGTTAATGTAATACTCTCACTGGCTCCTGAGATACAGGTACTCTACCTAGCTCTGAAGTCGGGGTTTTACATTTTTCTATAACCAGATTTTATGGCAATAAATAAATTATTGTGTTGGTAAAGAAATTTGGTTTCTTAGCTCTTTGGCTAGTTTAAGCTACATTAACGGGCCCAAGCCAAGTCAACGTAGCGTTTCTCGTCTTTTTTATCACCTAGAATTAATGGTATGCGGAGTCATTTCATTTTCCTCAATTTTCATGAACTTCCTAACTATACTGCAGGTGTTTAAAATTGCAGCCTTTTGGAGTGTTATGTAAACTGAGTCTTTCAGGTCTATTAGATTAAGGCTGTGGTGGAGGTGATTGGGTAAAACACCTGTCGTGGAGACAACAATGGCTAATACGTATACTTTTTCCTGCCTCCAAATTCTGGTCACTTCTTCTTTTAGTTCAGCGTATTTACAGATTTTCTCACCTATTGTTTTTTGTAAATATACAATTACGGACTGCAATATCTATGAGGTATGTGACTTAATTAACTTTTATTTTGAAGGGTTGTATCTGGTCTATTATAGTGAACGGTCCTGTCGGTTAGTATGCCGCGATCGTAGTAGAAATTTGCGTGTAGTATTTTCTAGAACTGTTTGTGGTACGTACTTGTAATAAGGAGTGTTTGTATTTTGTATGAGTTTATATTTGAGTGCTAGTTTTTTATGGATGACGTTTGCTACCTGATTGTGTGTGTATAGTCTGTTTTTTTATTATTATTACTCTGCCTTTACATATAACATTATTTGTCCTTGTATATTTAACGTGGTAACATTTCATTGAGTTCAAATACATTTATTTATTTTTGTACCATTCATCATCACCTATATTCGTCCACTGCTGCCTATTCTAGTGAACGCCACTGAGCCCGATCCTCGGCTCTCCTCATCCAGTCTCTGCCAGCCGCCTTTCGTAAGTCGTCACTCCACCTGGCCGGCGGGCGTCCCACACTACGTTTACCTAAACGCGGTATCCACTCTAGAACTTGTTTTTCCCAACGATTGTCGGTTCTGCGAGAGATGTGACCAGCCCATTGCCACTTCAGCTTGCTTAGTCTTTAGGCTATGTCGGTTACCTTGGTTCTCTGGCGGATAACCTCGTTTCGAATTTTATCCTTCAGAGAGACTCCAAGCATAGCTCTCTCCATAGCTCGCTGAGCGACTTTACACTTATGGATCAGTCTCACCGTGAGTATCCACGTTTTGGCTCCGTAAATTATAACTGGTAGGACGCACGCGTTGAAGACTTTAGTCTTTAGGCACTGCGGTATGGACGACGAGAAGACCTGACAAAGTTTACCAAATGCTGCCCATCCCAGCTGAATCCTTCTACCGGCTTCCCCCCAAAATTGTTCCTACCCAACCGCATATTCTGCCCGAGGTAAACATATTCCTGATAAACTTCAAGGGGGACACCGTCAATAACAATCCGTCTCGGGGTAATAAGATCGTTAAACATAACCTTGGTTTTGTCTATGTTCATCCCAAGACCGATACGTCGAGAGGCGACAGCTAGGCCAGTCAGCATTCGATCAAGATCCTGCAGTGAATCCGCTATAAGGACAATATCATCGGCGAATCGTAGGTGTGAGATGTACTCGCTATTTATGTTTATGCCCCTTCATTTCCAGTCCAGCCTCTTAAACATATTTTTCAGGGCGCCAGTAAACAGTTTCGGGGATATGACAGCCCCCTGTCTCACTCTCCTGCGCAGTTGGAAGTTTTTTTTTAATTTTTGCACCATTGAATGAGACTATTAAGATCCATCTGTAAGAGTGAGGAGTCTCGGACATACTTAATTATTCTGAGAAACTTTAAGTAATCCGCATACATAAAAAATTCAGAGTGCCGAAAACAGGTAGGAATGTTATTAATTAAATTGGCCCCAGATGTAAGCCATGTAGGACTCCAGACGAGATATTTTATAAGTAAAATTAATAACCTTTCAAATAAAGATCTATTTGCTACATATGAAATCACCCGTTCAAGTAAGCTGTTAGTTGAGAGTCATAAGCACGCAACTTATAAGAAAGGATTTTGTGGGAATCTTAAGTCAGTATATATGATGTCAGCCCGATGACCAGCATCAACAGCCCCAATTAAAAGTTCTGCAAATTGAACCAGATTAGTAGGTACTTGTTGTTCGCGATCCAACAAAACTGTGCTGGTGATCGCTAATGAATAGCTTTGGATGGTTTTGGTAAGGCTTGTTTAATCGCCTACCAGAAAAGTACCTATTTTTACTACCAAAAAATTCGAAATACTCAACTAACTGTGTCCACCAGAATGGATGAATGCTCACCAAATTGTGTTTCTTATAGTATTGTAGAAATTAACCTATTTTCCTTTTTAAGGCGAAGGCGGGGTTTTTTTATTTATAAGGCGTAGTCGACGGAGCCCCGCTTGGCGGGGCTCCTACTTGATGGTGGTTAAAAAAAAAATAACCACGAGGGGGATGGCGGGTTCTTGAAGACCCCGCCATCCCCTTCTAACCTAACCTGTCCGAGTCGGGGTGCCCCAAGTCCCAAGCTCGCTTCGCTCGCTCTTACATCCTATCCCACCCTTGCATTTTGAAGCCAACTATTTTTGGTGAGCAACTTAAACAAGATTTGGTGAGTATTTATCCATTTTGGTAGGCAAAAAGAATATAAATACGACACGTACAATTATTCTGATGAGTGTATAATTATTTTGGAACTTAAAACGTTGTTCTTTAGGCACCTCGATATAATAATAATTAATCTCTTTATTTCAGAATAAAATAAACGTCGACGACTATTTAGACAGCTTCAGAAGCCTCGAAGACGCCATACGCATGACGAAGAGTGTCCGAGGAGTGCACATGAAGGCCAGCTTTGAGTTGAAACAATGGAAATGAAACTCAGCGTCACTCCTAGAATCACTTGGAGAAGGCAACCGGGCAGAAGACATGGAACTCTACAGAACAGAAGAAAAGACTGAACGAGTCTTGGGTGTCATCTGGAAAATCAACTCAGACGAGCTCACCTTCAACCTCAACTTAGCCAGAATACCTTCAACACTCATAGAAGGTTAACAGCCAACAAAGAGGGAAGCACTAAGAATAGTGATGTCACTCTTCGACCCGCTAGGATTCGCTTCGCCTGGCACAATCAGGGCGAAGCAACTTTTCCAGAAAGTCTGGCGCAGAGGAACAGCGTGGGACGACAAGATCGACGAAAACCTGACAGAGCAGTGGGAAATGTGGATGGGGCATCTGAAGAGCCTCCACGAAGTAGCGATCACGCGGCAATATCTCCACTACAGCGACGCCGCATCCCTAGAACTCCACGTCTTCAGCGATGCCAGCGAGTCAGCCTATTCTGCGGCCCTCTTCTGGAGAGCAGTAGCAACAAACGGCGAGATCGGCCTATCCCTCCTCATACGCAAAGCGAAGGTGGCGCCGTTGAAGTTGACGTCGATACCAAGATTGAAGCTACAGGCAGCAGTCATGGGCACCAGACTCGCAGAGACAGTGGTCGAAGAACACGAGAGGAAGCCTAACCGCAAAGTGTTCTGGACAGACAGCAAGACGGTTCTAACCTGGATAAGAACAGGGTCACGTTCATACAAACACTACGTGGCTCACCGTCTAGCAGCGATAGAAGAGAGTTCTAAGGTCAACGACAGGCGCTGGTATCCGACGAAGCTGAACGTGGCGGACGACGCCACACGAGACGTACCATCAACATTCAATAGACATCATCGATGGTTCAAAGGGCCAGACTTCTTATACCAAACAGAAGACTCCTGGCCGACGGAGACCGCGAGGATAACAACAGAAACCTTCCGATGAAGAGAAGACGCATCACGTGAACGACAAGAGCAGACTGAAGCTTGCAGAGGGTCTGCCCGTTCCAACGACGATCTTCAACTGGGATCGACTCCGATACTCAACAGCACGTGTTTTACAGTTAATTCAACTCTGCAGAGCCACCAAACACAGAGTCAATTACATAAGAACGAAGAAGAATAAAGAAACTGATCCCGCTTGGAAGAAGAACAAGACTACAGTGAAACAGTGGGCGCCCACGATGACGAAGAAGTCATCACAAGAAGAGAAGAAGCGGCTACCAGTCACAGCCGAGCTTCTCAAGACAGCTGAAGAACTCCTGATGCGGTCTTCTCAAGAAGAGTCCTTCGCGGAGGAAATAGATAGTCTGAATAACGGGAAGCCGATCAACAAAAAAACCGCCTTCACCAGCTCAGCGTCGAGTCCATAAACGGCACACTAAGACTCAGAAGCAGTATTCGAGCGGTCCAAGATATGAATGAAGAGTTCAAAAACCCGCCGGTAATCGACGGTGATCATCCTACGGTCAAGCTCTGGGTGCAGGCTATACATCGACAACTCAATCATGCTGCTGTAGAAGCCACAGTCAACGAGTGCAGACAGCAGTATTGGGTACTAAGATTGCACCCTATCACACGCACAATACTACGAAAATGCCTATTCTCCAGAATGAAGACGCAAGTACTGCCGCATCCGAGAACCAGGAACCTGCCAGCGTGTCGCTTAGCTCGTCACAAGCGACCCTTCACCTTCATCGGGGTCGACTACTTCGGACTTCTTTCAGTAACCGTCGGACGAACTCGACAGAAGAGATATGTGACCATCTTCACATGTCTCACGATGCGAGCCATACATCTAGAAGTCGCCGGCTCGATTAGCGCCAACTCCGCGGTTATGGCAGTGAGGAGAATGATTGCACGAAGAGGCTGCCCGACTGAAATATAGTCGGATAACGGCACCAACCAAAAGGCCGCCGACAAGGAACTACGACAGGCGATCGACGACGCAGCGAGCGCAGAGGGAGCGGCGAAGAGGACCATCTCCTGGCGCTACATACCGCCTGGAGCTCCATTTATGGGCGGAGCTTGGGAGCGGATGGTGCGCTCCGTTAAAACGGCTCTCACCGCGACGTTACATGAACGTCATCCGACAGAAGAGGTCCTCACGACTTTACTAGCAGAAGTAGAGAACACCGTCAACAGTCGTCCGCTGACTCACGTCTGTCAGCCCAGAGGATCCAGAAGCCTTCACTCCCAACCACTTTTTGTTGGGAGGACCAGGGCGCGTGCAGCAACCAGGCACCTTCACCGAGCAAGACACCATCTCACGGTCCAGTTGGCGAGCCGCGCAGAGGCTAGCGGACATCTTCTGGCTACGCTGGGTGAAGGAGTACCTCCCTGAGTCGTCGCTACGTATCCGGGTCCCGACAACATCGTGCGGGCGGTGGCCGTGCTGACCAAGGCAGGTGATCCTGCCCCTGCCTGCGAGCGACGAGCCCGCACCGACACCTGATGCAACTCGGTCGCACGGCGGGAGTCATGTGCGGGACAAGTGATACAGTATAGTGTGCATAGTTTTAATAATTCGATCGTACTTGTAGACCCTTAGAGTTTCAGGGTAATTTAAATTTTTACACTGACAACCCTATTGAAACAGAAAGGGTTCTGTTATCTTTTTCCCACGAGCGCTCTGATTGGTTGAACCGCACTGACCTTCTAGAAATTTCATTCGATTCGGTTCTCTGATTGGACGCACCCAGAAACGCCGAGTTAGGACTAGAAATTTTTCGAATCTCATTTGTTTACTATATAAGCGGCGCCCGCTCGGCGCGAAGACAGAATTATTTGAAACGTGATACAAAGCAGAAGAAGTGTTCATAGCAAACCGGAGAAGTTTACTAGACTCGCTAATTATATCAAGTTTATTGTGAAAGTACTCTAAATATAAAAGAAAGAAATCTCCAATGATTTTATTCCTCGCCAACCCAGCACACAAATAAGGGTGTAGGCCACACATTTAATTCCCACGAAAAGCAGGTGAAAAAGTCTGGCGACACTACGCACAGAGCCTCGCAAGTAGAGGTAAGGCTTGTAGCATGGTATGTATTGTTCATAAACACAGACGAAAACAATATAATCCTCCAGCTGTTCCCTTAGTCGCCTTTTACGACACCCACGGGATGAGATGGGTTGGTTCTATTCAACTATCCGGAAACCACACGGGGAACTTCTAACTACATTAAAGATTTATTTCTGATCTATCAGATTGTCTATTACCTGTTCGGAATCTTGTCGTTGCACGTATAGCGGCCTCCAGCGCGGCGGTGTAGGCCCGGCCACAACCCCTGAGGGCCCAGCCAGCCCCACGGGCCCAGCCAGCCCCACGGGCCCCGCCAGCCCCACGGGCCCCGCCAGGCCTGCTGGCCCCGCCACCCCCGGGACGCCCGCCACCAAGCCTGAACCACCGTACACACCCACGTTTGCGTATCTATAGACATAATAATGCAGATTTTTGTAGTATGTCAGCAATGTGGACGATTCCAGTTTTGTTATGCAGTAAAGCACTCACCCCGGTTCGGGCGGCAGATGTAGGCGCAGAGCGTGGGCGGTGTGGGCAGCGTGCGCAGCGTGCGCGGGGTAGGCGGCGTGCGGCACGTGTGTCGCGTGCGGGCCGGGCGGCGCGTGTGACGCGTGCGGGCCGGGCGGCGCGTGCGGGCCGGGAGGCGCGTGCGGGCCGGGCGCGCGGGACAGGGGCGCGCGCGGCGGGGTGCGCGGGGCCCCCGCCGCCGCGCGCCCTCAGGCGCCCGCAAGCTCCACCACGCACACGCCGGCGTACGAGCGGCCCAGCGACATGTTGGCCGGCAGCAGCGCCCAGCACGACGCGGCCGGGTCGAACACCTCCACGCTGCTGAGGTTGGTGGCGCCGTCGTCGCCGCCCACCACGTACAGGCGGCCCAGGTGCGCGGCCACGGCGGCGTTGCGGCGCGCCGTGTGCATGGGCGGCGCCGCCTGCCAGCCCGCGCCGGCCCAGCGCTCCACGCTGCGGCGCACGGCGGGCCCGTCGTGGCCGCCCACGGCGTACAGCGCGCCGTCCACCACGCCCACGCCGCAGCCCGAGCGCCGCGCGCCCATCTCCTCCACGGGCTCCCAGGCGTCGGCCGCGGGGTCGTAGCGCTCCACCGTGTGCAGGCACTGGCGCGAGGCGCCGTCGTAGCCGCCCACGGCGTACAGCTTGCCGCCCAGCACGCCCACGCCCACGGACGAGCGGCGCGTGGACATGGGCGCCACCGGGCGCCACACGCCCTCGCGCGTATCCAGCGCCTCGGCCGAGCTCAGCCCCGTGGCGCCGTCGAACCTGCGCCAAGGCTCCGAGTCATCGTCCGTCACTCACGACGAGCACAAAGGATACCTCTCGGGTGAGTTGGCTCACCCGCCGACGGCGTAGATAACGTGGCCGATGACGGCGACGCCGAGTGTGGAGCGGCGCGCGCACAGCGGCGGGCCGGCGCTCCACGTATCCGTGGCCACGTCGTACACGTCCACGCTGCGCACGCGCAGGGTACCTGCACACACACGCGTTACCTATAGCTAGGGATTGCAATCTCGAGCCGAAATTGATAATTCGTAATCAGCCCGGCAATAGTAAGATCTCGTTTTTCAGATTTTCGAAATGAAATTAAATGTTTATTTATGTAAGTAAATCTTCTTAGACACTTTTCAAATCAATTTGGCCAATATTTTAAAACTTGATGGTGCCGGCATATCCTGACTGATTCCTAAGATGAAATACCGAAACAAACTCAGAGATCATATTATACTCCCGGACACCTGAATCGAGCCACCGTGCATATTTTTGTTTAAAGGTATCTCGCATTCTCGCCTCTATCTTTTTAAATAACGCTAGTACAAAAACAAAATGTGGTTTAGAAGCCAGTCACTCACTATCATTTCTGTTTATCATTGTTCCAAATTAGAAATCGGAATACAAAAAAAAAAATAACCGGCCACGTGCGAGTCGGACTCGCGCACGTAGGGTTCCGTATCATTTACTAGGTGAACAACAGTAGGTATACAAATTAGGTGCCTACCTGTTACCATTTATTGATATCGAGCAAAAATAGGCAAAAAAATGGCATTTTTTGTATGGGAGCCCCCCTTAAATATTTATTTTAAGTTAATTTTATAATTTATTATTAAAGTAAAAATACAACTGAGTATTTTGTGAATATTTCAAGTGCCTACCTGTTGCCATTATTGATATCGAGCAAAAAAGGGCAAAAAAATCGCGTTTGTTGTATTTGAGCCCAACTTAAATATTAATTTTATTTTGTTTTTAGTATTTGTTGTTATAGCGGCAACAGAAGTATTTGTAAAAATTTCAACCGTCTAGCTATCGCGGTTCTTGAGATACAGCCTGGTGACAGACAGACAGCGAAGTCTTAGTAATAGGGTCCCTTTTTTACCTATTGGGTACGGAAACCTAAAAATATAGTGGAATAATAATAATGTTTTGATGTACTCTTTCGGCAAACTCAAATGGACTCAGATTGAACTCGACGCCCTGGATAGGAGCGTCCGTACACTGCTGACCGCAAACCGGATACATCACCCACGATCATCGGTGATGAGGCTGTACATACCGCGGAAGTGCGGGGGTCGAAGCATTTGAAATGCAAAGACCCTACAAAATCGCGATGTGTGCAGTCTCAGAGAATATTTTTTAAAAGCCGAATTGGGTTTGCAGCGTGTTGTGGTAGCAGTGGACAAGGGACTCATCACCTCGCTCTCCATGGCTAAAGAGAACTGGCGCAAACCTGTGGTACCTACTACCGATGACCGCAAGGAGGTATAGCAATGCAAGGAGCTTCACGGACGCTTCTATCGGGCTCTTCATGAGCCCGGTGTATATTTCTTAGCGTCCGTATCCTGGCTACGTTTTGGTGACCTTTTCGGAGAAACTGAAGGTTTCGTTTGTGCAATTATGGACGAAGTTATATTGACGAATAACTATCGGAAACATATTATGAAAGACGGGACGATTGACGTGTGCCGGGCATGCCATCGTCCGGGTGACTCCATCAAACATATATTATCTCTGGTTGTTCTCGTCTGGCTAACAGCGAGTACTTGCACAGGCATAATCAAGTAGCCAGGATTATTCACCAGCAACTTTTGTCGGAGATTTACGCGAGCCGCTTTACAAAGGTGGCAGAAATCCAACCGATTCCTTGATAATTTCAGGAGAAAGTACGAGAATTGGTTGGGAGCAAATATTGATTGGCCGAGTTTTGTGCAAACTTTAGTTAATCAAGAACCAAGTGTTGATGAGATACCAAGAGCGCCCTCAGTCTCTCCAGAACCGTCGACATCAACGTCCATTGGAACAATGACGAAAAGATCCCGTAAACCATTCGAAGATCTGGGAAGTAAACAAAAAAAGAGAAGATCTGATGAACACACAGGCGAAGATTCCAGTGAATTGGCATATGCAGCTGCAGCACGTTTAAAAGAAGAAGGGCATGGAGATATCGCCTCTGTCATCGAATACATGATGAAAAATCCTGAAGCAGCCGCTAAATTAAATGAAACGCTTAAGAAACCAGCGAAAACAATCATATTTACGTCAGAAAAGGCGCTTGGATTGCTTCTTTCGCTAAAACTCTCAAAGTGGCAATATATTACGTTGCGAGAGGCTGCCCTTCGGGAAGGTGCTAAGGATATTTATCCATCTTACTATAAAGTGCAACAAACTAAGCTTGATTGCTACCCTCCGAAGCAATCAGTGACAGTTACTGATTCATCGGCTAGGATTACACTTCAAGCTTTACTTGATATCACAGTTACAAGAATCCTTCAAAGCCTTTCTAAGGAAGAGCATAACAAGCAGTTGAAGCTGATATCCAAGTGGGGATTTGATGGTGCTTCTAACCAAAGCCGATACAAGCAGAAAATGGAGGGTGAGGAAGATGACTCGAGCATTTTGATGACCTCCTTGGTGCCACTTAAACTGACAGATGGAGACAACATCTTATGGACGAACCCAAAACCATGCTCAGTTTTGTATTGTCGTCCAGTTCAGTTTACTTTTGTAAAGGAGAGTGAAGCAGTTGTCCTTGAGCTGAAAAAACAAATGGATGAAGAAATTGAGGCCCTTATCCCCACAGAGTGCAATAATAATAATAGGGTGACTCATGAACTAATGATGACGATGATCGACGCTAAAGTTTGCACTTACCTTTCTGAAGCTAGATCAAATGCATCGTGCTACCTGTGCTTAGCAAAGCCTACAGAAATGAACCGCTTAGATGCTGTAACATCAAAAATTTTGTGTACTGACCTGTATGAATTTGGCTTGTCATCCCTACACGCCCCTATAAATTGTATGGAATGTCTGTTACACATTGCATACAGGCTCGACTTCAAACGGTGGGCAGCGAGAAGTGATGAGCACAAAGAAATGCTACAGACAAGGAAGAAAATAATTCAAAATAAATTCAAAGATGAGCTCAATCTGTTGATTGATATAGTAAAACAAGGCTCGGGAACCACCAATGACGGGAATACTGCAAGAAAATTCTTTGAGTTTCCTAATAAAACCGCAGCTATAACCGGTTTGGATGAAGACCTCATCAAAAGATTTGCTGTAATTTTACAAGCAATTACATCTGGAGAGCAGGTCGATATAATAAAATTTAGAGATTATGCCCGCAAAACAGCAGAAAAGTACGTATTATTATACGACTGGTACTACATGTCGTCAACCGTTCATAAATTATTAATCCATGGGGCTGACATAATTGAGAAAAATAATATTGTGCCGATTGGGACTCTCTCGGAAGAAGCCTCAGAGTCTCGAAACAAAGATTTTAGGAGGTTTCGAGAACATCATTCGCGGAAAAGAAGCAGGCAGGATTCCAATCAAGACATTTTAAATATGCTTGTTGTTTCTTCGGATCCTTTGCTAAGTGCACAAAGGCCTAAGTTAGATGCCAAGAAAAAGCAGAGCTTTTTTGCTGAAACTCTCGACTTAATTCAATTTCAGGAAACTGAGTTCGAGTTTTTGGATATATCCAATCTGCATGCTGACTCAGAATTGGAGTCTGACAACGAGAGTGATAAGGAAAATTTGTAAAAAAATTATATATGTACTTATTTGTAAATTTGTATTTGAGTCTGTTTGGGTTTTTTTTTTGTAATATTTAATGATATTTTGTCTTTTTTTTTATTTATTTTACTTTATTTTACAAATGCTTAGTATTAATTCCTTAAATTAAATTATTTTGTATATAATATAACTTTATATGTTACTTAAATAAGAGTTTGATAATCTTTTTTTATTTAAATTAATAAAAATGTGTCAAAAAACAGCAATTTTTTAATTTAATTTTTCTTGTTTTGTGTGTTCTTAATATTTGGGTTAATAACATATCGAACTTTTTAACTTGGACACTAAAAGGGATCGTTTTACATGTAAAAATAAATAAAAATATTTTGACGATTTTTTAAAAAAAACCGCATTAAATTTTTCGTCAAATCGGCAACCAAAAAATCATAAATAATTAGCACTATGACCACCTCCAAGGATATTACGGTTAAACATGCCGTTTAGGAGATAATTCGATTTTTCATACTAGCTTCATACAAATTTTTCGTAAAAAAAATATATTTCCTTCGTTTTTGGGCAGAATTAACTCGGGTGTCATTTTTGTACATAGTAATGATCAGCAGAAGTCATTTCCAGCAAAAAAAATAACATTTAAGAAATCGAGATCCTATGTCTTCTACAGCCGATTTTCGATCCACCGTGCGCCGAGTGTATAAGGCTTATAACTAGGTCACAATAATTATGTTAGCAGTAGACCAAAAAGCTCCTATTTGTGCTATTCACACAGATATGACCAAAGCCTTCGATTACGTAAAGCACGATATTTTATTAGACAAACTGCGTAGCTATGGTATAAGAGGTAACATTTTAAAACTACTCGAATCCTATCTCTCCAACAGAATGCAATGTACAGAGATTGCTGGAATATGAAATGCTAATTAATTATGAAAATTATACGGTGTGCAGTTGTATTAACCGAAAATCTATGCAGCGTGGGGGTTCACTAATCTTAGTTAGAAATTCTATTAAACCTAAGACTCGTAAAGATAAATTTGATCTGTCGGTAGCACATAACATTGAACTGTCCTGTGTTGAGCTAGATAAGCATATTTTAGTGAACATTTACAGACCCCTAAATTATCAAAACTACTTAATATTTGAGTCAGTAATGGATGATGTTCTAGCAAAATTTGCAACTGGTAAAACATCGGTAATTATCCGTGGTGACTTCAATATTAATATCTTAGAGCAAGGCTGGCTAATAGATTTTCGAGGAGAGCAAATTTTTTTAGACTGTGTAATTTAAACACAAAAAATACAAAATATGCTTTAATTTATTTTAACAAATTGTCACCAAACTAATTAGTTATCCAATGCACCCGAACATAGTACGACACACCGAAGTGGTACATAAAAATACCGACAATTCCCGAAGGACGCGGATCGGGTGCATTCGGCCGGGCATGTTTTCGTTTAAAACGACCAATCAGGTGGAAGCGGTGACACCGCGCGCCGGCTTACCGACCGACCGAAGTGTTGGCGGACAAATTCAAATGCCTGGCCAGGTAAGTTAGTGGCCCGCATGCCTGGGTTTGGCCGGCCTTGTCTTAGAGAACAGTTCAAATAGTAGTCGATTATTAAGTCTCTTTAAATAATTCAATTTGCCAAATGTGTTTTCAGAACCAACCCGCATAACTAAAAATTCTGCTACATGTATTGATGTTTTTTGTTGCTGCGACTATTTAAACAAAGCCATTGTAAATTATCTCCCTTCAGATGCCAGCGATCAAACCGTTGCTTTCAAGTCTAACACCCCATTACAAAAAATCCACATACAATCTAGACAAATAACACCCAACAATCTAAATAAATTTAATAATAACTTAATTAGTAAGTTAAGTATACCGGGCCATATTATAAATAACGTAAAATTTTTTTATGAGGATTTCTTTTCGGTAGCGCGCCGATTTCAATATTACTCTAAAATAGAAAATAAAAACTATTTGCCCAAATTTTTTGTTCAGTGACTAGGCAACTAAGGGTATTAGGAAAAGTAGGGAAAAATTATTTGAGCTGTATGGCCTTAAGCATTATGTTAACTCTGAAAATTTAAAAATAAACATTGCTTCTTACTCTAAAACTTTTAAAAATACCTGCAGGCTGGCTAAAGCCTTGTACATTAGCAACAAGATCAAATGAGCCGATAATAAAATAAAGACGGTTTGGAAATTTTTCAATGACGAAACTAACAGGAATAAAAGACAATGATTTCAAACTAGAGACTTCGCGTGGTCCCATAAACACTAACAAAGAAGTTGCCCAAGAATTTGCAAATTTATTTACTAGTATCCCACTTAAAACTACTGAAACCTTAAATTCGTCACCCTCGCGTTCTATTGACTTATTAAGAGAAAACGTTTTATCCTGCCCGATTGAAATTAAATTCAAGCATATAAACTACATAATAGTAATAAAAGCTTTCAAGCAAATCAAGATCAAACTAACCGAAGATATATGGGGAATGTCTATCAAAGTTTGTACCTCTTTTATTGAGACTATAGCGCCGTACTTGGCCTTTATATTTAATTTGTGTGTGGATCAAGGATTCTTCCCGGATCTTATGAAATACAGTAAGGTAATACCACTTTTCAAATCAGGGGACAGTAAACACACAAATAATTATAGACCCGTATCCGTGTTGCCGGTTTTCAGCAAGGTTTTTGAAAAGGTAATGCTGAATCAAATGCTCAATCATTTTATCACCAATAAACAACAGTATGGTTCCACCAAGGGTCGTGGCACGACTGACGCCGGTGTCATCTTAGTAAAACACGTATGTACGGCGTGGGAAGAGGCTCAAGATGCCGTAGGAATCTTTTGTGACCTCTTTAAGGCATTAGATTGCGTCGACCACGAAACCATAATCTTGAAACTTTATCATTACGGACTTGGAAAACTTGCGCTCAGTTTAGTAAAATCTTATTTAAATGATACACAACAGCAAGTTGAAATAAATGGTGTCAATTCACTCGGTTTAAAAGTAAAAATGGGTGTACCACAAGGCTCGATATTGGGTCCTTTCCACTTTTTAGTATATATTAATGATCTACCCCATTTGTTAAAAACCCAACCACAAATGGTGTTATTTGCTGACGATACTTCTTTATTTTTTTAAATTATTAGACGTGCATCAAATCTTGACGACTTAAATAACGCCCTTCTGCAGATCCAAAATTGGTTCACTGCTAATAATTTAGAATGAAATGGGAAAAAACTAAGGATATAAGATTTTCTTTACCAAATGTCAAAAAAACAAATTGCGAGATAGTATTCAATTAAGATAAACTAGAATCCGTCGATAATAGCTCGACTCAAGGCTTCAATGGGGTCCTCATTTAACATCTCTTGACATCTCTAACATCATCTTCATCATCTTTAACATCTCTCTCTCTCGAGGCTAATCTATTTTAGTTACTTTCATAGTATTATGTGGTACGGTATGTTTCTATGGGGACGGGCTGCTTACGTAGTCTATTTTTATTTTGCAGAAAAGAGCCATCAGAGCCATATGGCCTCTGCAGGCGCGACTGTCTAAGGGAACGGTTTAAAGATATTAACATCATGACGGTACCTTGTCAATATATCTATTAAAACAACATGTACGTAAGAAAAAATCTACATATTTTTAGTAGAAGAGGTGAAAGACACAATTATATCACTAGACATAGGGACCAATTATTTCAACCAGGTTTCAGGCTGGCTAAAGTAGACTCATCTTTCATGGGGTACTGTTTAAAATATTACAATAAAATACCTCCCCATATACTTCAACTGAATGACACGAAATTTAAATCTTGTATGAAATGCACACTATGGATATCACGGCTTGGTAGCTTGGTAGCTTTATCAGTAGAATTATATCAGCAATTTTGCTGATAATTCTACTGATAAAGATATCGTTTTATGGCACAAAAAAGATGCATAAGATCAATGTGTGGAATTGATGATAGTTTTGTACCATTCTTTAAATCGCTGAATACATTTAAAATACCTTACCCTCATTATTTATTTTAGAAATTTGTGTTTTCGTCAAAACAAACATGAGGTTTTTCGAAAAAGTGTCAACGTTACGAGATGTTGAGATTCGTAGCCAATACGCAAACTCTTTAAGCAATCAGCGTTGTAAAACTGCCTTAGTGTGAAAGAGCGTTTTAGGCATGGTGCGCATTAACAATAAATTACCAGATGTCAAAAAAAAAAAGTTACACATAAAAAAAACTGTTATTAATTGGAAAATGTTCAAATGTTCAACAGTATTCACAGAGTATTCGCAGATCGGTGGGATCCCCCGATGTTGCGGAGGTGGATGCAGCTCCACGCAAATGTTTAATTATAGTATGTTGATTTGTGTCTGTGACCTACTAACACTAGAAGTTAAGTAAAATTGTTACTAACCCTATGGACTCATGTCTGAAATAAAAGTCTATCTATCTATTGTGACTAATTGTAATTTATGATTATTTATTTATGCATTGACTGTAGAAATTATACCATATTGTGACATTTATAATTTTTGTTTTTACTTACTTATCATCATTCTGTTAATGTTGATATACCTAACAAATAATTTATGTTTACCTCTCGCATGATCGATATTTTACTTTACATGCAACCATATTTGTACGCCTCTTGGCATAACATAACTAACTTAGCTTGGCATAACATAGTTTTCTACTGATATTATTAAAGACGCCAAGCGTAAAAATAAACTCCATCATAAGTGGAAAATTTCACGATGTGACCTAATATAAGCAGAGTTTAGTGCTCTGCAATCGGACCTAAAAGTAAGAACCCAGGAAGCCTGCAAATTGTACCGTAATAATACCGAAAATAATCTACGTAAGAATCCGAGACAGTCCTGGCAGCATGTTTCTAGCCTCAGATATCAAAGGGTGGTTTCGAACCAATTGGTGTACACAATGGGGAGACTAGTTCTGGTGTAAAAGCGGCCGAGGCATTCGCTCACTACTTTGCTAGCGTGTTTCTGCCTGACACACCCAAGTTGGACCCATCGCACCTAAATTTGAATAATGAGAGAGAAAATATATCTCTTCCTATCCTAAACCTTCTGGATGTAAATAAGAGCATAGCCAGCCTCAAGTCCAGCTCGATTGGCCCTGATAATGTTCCTACATTTATGCTTAAGGGCTGCCGTAATATCCTGGTAGCTCTTCTCTGTCATGTTTAACTTGGCCCTCCAGTCCGGTGTATACCCTGAGCAGTGGAAAATCGTGCGAGTCATACCCATCCCTAAAACAAGTGACAAAAACTCTAGAGGAACACAAACCCATCGTTATCCTTCCTACCGTTGCCAAGACTTTTGAGCATATACTCCACGCACTTACCTACAAGTGGATTATCGTGCTACTTTCGGATACCCAACACGGTTTTCGCGCAGATCGCTCCGTAGACACAAACCTACTAATCCACACGGACTATCTACCTAGCGGTTTAGACATAGGTAGGCAAGTTTGACTTTCGGAAAGCGTTCGAAGTCGATAACGATATACTCCTGTCAAAGTCAGGGGCTCTTCTTCTTCTCGTTGAGTTATCTTAACTTTTTCTCTGACTACCTACGGGATACCAAACAATTCGTCAGACATGGCTATTTCGAGTTCAAGTCATATAATAATAGCTCTGGCGTGAGTCAGGGATCCGTGTTGGGGCCGCTTTTATTCCTTATCATGATCAATGACCTTGTCAATAAGGTTAAGTTTGCAAAATGCGTGCTATATGCTGACGACCTGAAACTAGTTGCTCACATCAGAACGGACGAGGATTGCAAACTCCTGCAAAGGGATATTGACTCTATCTACGAGTGGAGAATTCTAAATAAGCTGTTCTTTAACACAAATAAGTGCTATGTCATGACATTCGGTCGGGGATTACGACCAATCCATTTTGTCTACAGCTTAGGTGGTGAAAAAATTACTCGAGTCACCAACGTAAAGGACCTGGGAGTGACCTTCGACCGCTGTCTGACTTTCAGAGATCACATTTCCACCCTTGCGAAAGAATCCTTCAGACGCTTAGGATTTGTCTTGCGAAATGCTCGTGATTTTCACAACCCGCATGTTATTATATTACTATACACCACTCTAGTTCACAGTAAGCTGGAGACTAGTAGTTGTGTCTGGCATCCGTACACCGCGGCTTAAACGTTAATGCTCGAGAAAGTGCAGAAAACGTTTCTTAGATATCTTTTTAAAAGAACTTACAATTTGCACCCTTACATGTATCACACCAACTATATCCCAGGGTCTTTGGGTTTCAACTCGTTAGAGGTATGAAGAGGCCTTGATCAGCTCATGGTAGCCTGTGAGACCCTTAACGGTCGTATCGATTGCCCTGACCTCCATGACTTTTTCTGTCGACTATTTGTGCCCGACAAATACATCGGTCACCGCCAAAGTCGCCGACACAATCTGTTCGCGCAACTGCCTCGCAGAACGGTCGCCAGATCGGAATCGCCTGTGTGTCGTACTTTAAGGATGCTCAATGCCCTGCTGATGGCCAACCGTGACTGTGATGTGTTTGCGGACGAATAGAGTAAGATTAAGCGCGTATGTCTGATGTTCTATGAGAAACAGTATGCGAGGGTGTCCACTGTTCCATGTTAGTAAGTAGCGAATAATTGTTTATGCCAAAATTGTCTGCATTGCATAGTTTAGTTTTGCTTCCATGTTAGTTAATGTAATTGGTATTGTACCGTGTTAAGTAACTATAAAATAAATAAATAAAAATAGGGACCTATGAACTTTAATTTAAGAACTCAAACTCAAAGCATTTATTTCAAATAAACCAATTACAGGCACTTTTGAACTGTCAAGGAGTCGGTCAGTGAGAAAGATGAAGCTAGATGCCCATTCCAAAGCGTAGTAGGTACCAAAGGAGAAGAACGGGCAAGTAACTCCATGGACACTCTTTTAAATCAAAAATTGGTTACATCATTCACGTTGAAATTATACATATGAGAATGATGTAGAAAGACGTGCACGTTACAAGCGTCCGTAATAAAAAAGATAGTTCAAAAATTAAAATAAGCCGTGGCAGAAGAGATGACCAGTCCCCACTGACGGCACCCATTCACGAACATGACATATGGATCAGCACCGTTCAGCTCAACCATTTTGAAGGGAACTTAACGATCCAACACACACGCCACCACCAGCGAGACATTTCAGTGAGCATGACATACTCTCAGCCGCCAGGGCACATTCAAGTCGACGAAAGACGAACCCAGTAAATGGTAGCTTTATAGTAGGTACATAGTGCTCACACATGCTACTGTACTCTGTAACTGTATTTACTACCTATGTTACACACACAAATTTCACTTTTATAATTTACGGTTTTTAATTTAATATTTAATTTTGCTATGCTTCTGTGGACTAGTATTACTTGTGGTTTCATTTATTGAATATTAGCTGCGCCCCGCGGTTTCACCCGCAGTCTCGATTCCGTGGGAATATCGGGATAAAAAAGTATATCTTTTGTCCCCTAACCCAGATTATGGTCGACCCATGTGCCAAATTTCATCGAAAGCATAACAAACAAACTCACTTTCGCATTTATAATACTTATATTATAAATGCGAAAGTGAGTTTGTTTGTCATGCTTTCAACTGAATTACTTATTTATTAAGATAATGTAAAAATTCATTTGAAGTGTTAAAATGTAATAAAATAATCGTTTTTGGCGTCCGGTGCGCACAAAAACGATAGCTTCCATTGCAAAAACACAACCTTGCCTTTAAACTTTATAGACAGTAAAATGCGGCCCTTATCATCATTCGGGCACGGGGCAAGTATACCGAAACGCTGCTTATTAGGTAAGGCCTAAATCTGCGTTAAGCGGGCGCCCGGAACGGGCACCCGTCGCGTGTCTACGCGCGTGGACCTGCTGGTGGGGTCCGTGGGAAGAATAAAGAAAGACAAGGTGGTGGGAATATTATTATTAATAGGGCCCCGCGCGTGCCCCCGAAATGGATTTCATCACACGGACTCGGGCCGCCTCCCCGCGACGGACGCCCGCGCGGGTCTTCGCGACTGAGCACTTTTGTATGGAACCGTGCGGGCGTCCGCTTAACACAGTTTCAGGCCTAAGGCAGTAGCTGAACTACCTTCAACAGTCAATTATACATAATAGCTTTTGTCTGCGGCTTTGTCCACGTGGATGTCGGAAATTATCCCACGGAAACGTACTACCAAGTATCCTACGTGTTAATCCAGGTTATAAACTATCTGTGTTCCAAATTCAATCCAAATCCGTTCGTTATTTTTGTGTGAAAGAGTAACACACTCATCCATGCTCACAAACTTTCACATTTATAATATTAGTAGGATATGTGGTTTTCATACCGTTTATGACAAAAGTTATTTAAATTTATACATTAATTTAAAAAAATGAGAACAAAAATTAACGTTAAAGTAAATAAATAAAATGTTTTTTTTAATACATTTTGCTTAAAGTTAAGGGATGATTAGCGCCTGTTTCACCATATACATATTTCCGACATTTAAACTTCTCTTTAGTTTCAAGCAACGTTTTCAAATTACAGCTTTTTAGTACTAAGATTCTCCGAGTTAAACCGCTGACAGACAGACATTCGGACTCGGTGAAACTATAAGAGTTCCTTGTTAAACTACGGAACCCTAAAAACAGCACAGAGTACAGCTGCAGCACGTATACACCTAGGCATTCGTAACACGCTCACCATTGAACCCGCCGACGGCGTACACCTTGCCGCCCACCACGCCCAGCCCCGCGCGGCAGCGGCGCGTGAGCAGGTCGGCGCCCGCGCGCCAGCGCGCCGCGTCCAGCTGCAGCGCCTCCACGGCGCGCACGGCCTTGGGCGCCTGGCCGCCCGCCACCAGCAGCACGCGCGGCGCGCGCGGCGGCTGGCGCGGCCGCGCGCGCGCGCACGCCGCCGCGCACGCCGCGCGCCGCTCGGGCCGCATGAGGTGGTACGACAGCGCCTCGATCACCAGGTCCTTGACGCGCAGCCCCGCGCTGCACAGCGGCTCGGCGTTGGCGCGCGCCACCAGCGCGTCCTGCGCCAGCAGCGGCAGGCGCACGTGCTCCAGCAGCGCGCCCAGGTGCGGCGCGCGCGCGCCCGGCGCCTGCTGCATCCAGCGCACCACGGCGTCCAGGATGGCCTCCTCGCTGGGCACCTGCGGGCGGAGGCCGGTCAGCGCGGCGAGGCGAGCGCGAGCGGGCGCGAGCGACACTCACCGTGATGCGGTCGTTGTCCAGCAGCTGCGCCAGCGTGTCCGCCTCCAGCGCCAGGAACTCCTCCGTGTCCAGCACCTGCGAGGAGGAGCGGGCGAACGCCGCATGTTACACATTTTATACAATTACATCAGACTAGATACTTAATGCTATTTCAATATGAAATCTAAGGTATTGTAGCATCGATCACTACACAGAGCAAGCACAACACAGTTTTCGTATCAATATGTTAGCATTTTACCTGCGCCGGGCCGACCAAAATAGTACACGAATAGCATTCATACCGGGTGCACTCATCTATCATGCAATCAAACTTTTATCAATAAATATCAATCAATCAGTATATCAATCAGCATCAACTCAAGTTGTAAGGTCCCTAACCACACGTCCTTCGAGCCTTCGGACTAGCGGGATCCAATCACGTTGCTTACATAGTAGTGGTTGTTCCTGTAAACACGACCTGTGGATGACAATCAACGGTCTACCACCATCATCAAGCCATCGACTGCTGGCTCCATCATCACAAAGAATGCTTTGCTCTTCTTGCCGTGGTTGCGAATTGGTTCAGCCGGCTTCCCACAAGCAGGTCTAACCCGATTGGATTGAGAAGGCGCTAATATCACGGAGAGTTCGCAATAGCACTTCCTGTGGACTAGCGGTCAGGAATATAAATCAAGAAACCTATCAATCATGAGTTCCACAATGGAAGACATCTTAGCAAATCATGCAAGCTATGGAGCAGCTATTAAGGAACTTCAAGAAAGATACGGCAGAAAGTAAGACTCCATCCAATATCAAGAAACGACTGAACTCTAGATAATTATTGGTCTGAGTTCCAGTCTTATCATTTGAGATTATTTGAATTCGATACTCGCAGTGCCAGATATTTCACCGATAATTACTATCAAAAAACTAAACTCTTCTACACAGAAGCACGGGAAACTATCGAACCATACGAATCGACAGCTCCTAGTGAAAGTAAGAGGGATCAATCTCCGGGCAATCCATCAATGCAGGTATCGACATCGGGTTAACACGATCAAGAAACTTCAAATACTTGATCAGTTAACCCTAATCAAGCAAACAGCAATCCTTGTAACAGTAAGTCCACGTCACTGTGGTAAACTGTTTCTCAAAGAAATGCGAGCAAACTGGAAGAAATGCTGCGAAAGCAAAAAAGCAACTTCAAAGCGTTGTCGCGTACAATCCAGAGCGTGGAATTAGAGAACATTTCTGAAAAATTGGAACTCGAAGATCTACTGCGTAATGTATAAAAAAGGTGGTCAATAATAGACTCGTTGCACTGGGAAATTGACAGTGAGTTGTACGAGGAAGATGAAGATTATGAGCAAACAATGAGCAATAATACAATGACATGAAAAAGTTAATCAATATCAAGATGAGCTCAATTTCACATCGTGAAAATATTACCCCCAAAATGGAAATTCCTTTATTCAACGGGAATTACCTCAAGTGGACATCATTCAAGGATCTATTCATAGAAACGATCCAGAACAAAAAGTCAATGTCGAGTGCTCAGAAGACGCAGTTTTTGAAGAGCAAGCTAAAAGGTGAAGCCGAAAAGCTAGTTCAGCACTTAAACATCAGTTCTGAAAATTATCAACTATGCTGGGACATCATGAACCATCGATACACACTTTTGGCAATACCTACGATACAAAATCAAGCAGATTATCAAATTATGAAGATGTTCGATACTACCAACGAATGTCTTAACGCCTTAAAGAATCTCGGCGTCAACATACCAAACTGTAACCCACTTCTTGTGCGCCTGCTGGTGCTGAAAATCGACAGCGAGACGCATGGGGAATACATTCAATCGTTAAGCAATCCCAGAGCACTGCCGACATTCGACGATTTCCTAACATTCCTAGAAAACAAATACACCGCTCTGGAATCATCTCGGCGCAAGCAGTATAATCCCAAAATCAAAGCAAAAAAACATTCAACAAAAAAGAATCAGAACATCAGCTTAACAAACAAAGCGAACCTAATCAGCACAATAATAAGAACGATGCAGGCAAACCATTTTTCCGCATTCAACATTTACAAGTTTTGCAATGAATAAAGCAAACTGCAATGACAACCACGGACTTCTCCGTTGCAAAACAATTTTTAATCTAGTTCAGGGGCCAAAAGAGAAATTGTGAAAAATTTAACCTGTGCAAATTGTCTCTATGATCACAAAGACAAGCCATGCTACTCGGAAACAAAATGTAGAGTATGTCAAGAAGAGCATAACACCTTGCTGCACGATACGTTTCACAGCAACGCCGGGAAAAGTAGCAGGAACTCGTCTGCAGAAGAACAACAGTCCATATCACGAGAAAACAGGACACGGGACACTGTAAGCCATGTCTCAAACAAGTATTGTAGAAATTCTGCTCTCAAACAGCTCTCGTTCGTATCAAAGCACGAAACGGGACATATCACACATTGCGTGCTGATATTGACCAAGGCCCAAGTCTCTCTAATAACAGCAAACGCAGCTCAAAAACTAGAACTTGCAAGACAAGCATTCAAGGGCGTCATATTTGGCATCGGGACTGGTCAAGCCAATTTATTGTAATACTGCGTTATCATTGCATACTGAATTTACATTTCAAGCAGATGTAAATTTTCAAAAACCTGATTATGAAACACTTAAATGAAACGAACATTCCGCTTAATAACGCACAGTTTAGGTTTCGTCGGGGGCTGTCCACTGACCTAGCTATCTTTGCTCTAAAAAATCTTTATATGTATAAAAATTACCTGTCACGTTGTTTGTCCGCGATGGACTCCTAAACTACTGAACCGATTTTAAATTTGATTTGCACACTGTGTGCAATATTTTCCAACTTGAAAGATAGGATAGCTTACATCACAATTTATAGACGCCAATTTATTTTATTGCAAATTATTCGTCTATTATTTGACAGTCACAATTATCTGTTAGCTCCAAACGATTCTAACAGATGGCGATATCTGTTGACTGGATTGAGTAAGTATTCAATAGATGGCGCTATGTTAAAAATACAAACGCTTCATATAAGCTACAATTTAACAGCATAACCACCACGTGTTGCTGAGGCTAAGGTATAACCTAAATTTATTTTGTAATAAACGAAATACAGTGAAATTCAATTGTTCTTACTTTTTCAATCTTTGGTTTCAAAAATTCTTTCACTGTTGGGAAGCTACACTATCTCCAGGTGACATAGGCTATATTATATTATGCTTTGCTACCCGGGCGAAGCCGGGGCGGGTCGCTAGTACTATCTATAAATACATTAGTAGAAATACCGATCAGTTTTAGACCTCAGCCGAGCTTTTGATACAATTAATTATAATATACTCTGGAACAAGTTGAGACAAACCCATGTGCTGAATAAAATAGTAGACCTGTTTGAATATTGGTATAACAACCAAAGTAACCACGTTAGGTGGGATAACGCCTTTTCGGAGACGTATAGGCTCACCAGTGGCGTGATACAGGGTACGACTTCCCCGGTGCTGTTTAACCTATATGCCAACGACCTGATCGAGGAGCACCAGCACCAGAGCACAGCAGGGCAGCACCAGAGTCGGATGCCATATTGGCGGTGAATTTTTAAATAACCTCAGTTATGCAGATGACATGGTTCTGCTCAGCCCCTCGGTCAGCGGCCTCAGAAAAGTCATTTCCCTTTGGGAGAATTTTGCAGCTCGGCACCTTATTCACATTCTTTGCACCTCGGCAAATTATTACTTCTGTCTTTTTAACATTGTAGGTTAATAATTATTAACCTACAATGTTAAAAAGACAGAAGTAATAATTTTCAAACACGGCAGTGGCCTTAATAAGGTCTTGCCAATTACTTTGTGTGCTCAAAATTAGAAATAGTTAGTCAATTTAAGTATCTCGGACACATCATAACGGAAAACTTAAAAGATGACGATGACCTGGAGAGGCAGTCATAGCATTTTATGTAGAAGTAACATGCTAAATAGACGTTTCTTCCATAGCTCGAAGCAAGTAAAAATAACTCTGTTCTAGGCTTACTGTCAGTCGTTCTACACCAGTCAACTTTGGTACAAGTACACGAAGAGTGCTGGCATACAAGACTCTTCGTGTACAATATAATAAATAACGCGTTTCGGGTCATGCTCAACCTGCCCTGGCGGTGTAGTGCGACTGAGATGTTTGCTGAGAGCAGAGTAACCGACTTCTTTGCGCTCATGGGGAAGCTCAGGGCGTCTTTCATTTCACATATGGTGGCAAGTAAAAATAGTAATGCAATTGCTGTTTTTCATACTGTGCATTTATTGAGGGAGACAAAACAAATGTAGTACTCACCAATGTTACGGGGTACATTTTTGTTTTGGCTTCCTTGGTGGGTTTTTTATTTTTTTCTTTCCTTTTTATTTTTATGTTCGTTTGTTTAGTATAACTTTTGTTTTACTCAATACCCAATATTTTTTTTGCATTCCACAATGTGTACTTAGATGGTAACTTAGAATAAGGATAAGTTTTTAATTTAAATTTTATGGATACTAATGCCTCAAATAAACGATTATTATTATTATTTCCTTTATTTCATATATATGTAAATACGAATTATATTTTTAAATATTAGAATATAAAAATATAAAAACATTTAAAAATAAAAAAAATAGTAGCCCACCGGTATCGGGAACAGGGTCTAAGCTACCGGCGGTCAGGGCACTAGGGAGAGGAACCTTCTAACAATGCGAGCCGTGTCTGAAGTACCGCTTTCTGAATCAAGCCCTTGATCCAGCTGCCCAACGAGAGCCTCCTCAGGTGTAGGTCGAGGCTCTTGGTTATTAAGCCAGTGGCTGTCACGACTATCGGCACAATTATCGCTGAGTCCACATCCCACATGTCGACAACCTCGCGAGCTAAGTCAAGATACTTGATTTGTTTATCTTTCTCGGCTTTCACGAGGTTCCCGTCATGCGTGACCGTTACGTCAAAAATCATTGCGCACCGCTCTAATCGATCCACCACCACTATATCAGGCTTATTGGCAACAATAGTCCTGCCAGAGATGATGGATCGATCCCAGTACAATGTGATATTTCCAGTTTCGAGAACTGGGTCAAGTTTTATTAATGACCACACTGTTACACAACCTGCCCAACAGGGCTTTCTCAAAACCATCATGGATATACCTACATAACATACAGTTAGCAGATCCAGAATTCTGTACGAGCCGACCTGTAGATTTACTACTATGCGCCGACGTATATTCTCAAATTATAATGGGAGACATTATCAAAGAAAATGAGTCAGTCCCAGTAGCACAACAAACTCAACTTGGGTGGATATTAAGCGGAAACGTCAAGTCATATCACTGCAACGTCGTGAGGAACAATATTGAAGACATACAAAGGTTTTGGGCCATTGAAGACACAGCAGATGGCAATATCAACACGTCGACGGAGGATCATCAGTGCATTCCTAACCTTCCTTAACCTATGCGCCTCCCATGGTTTGCTTCCCGCTCACACGCTTCCTAACACATCAAAGTGGCTCCTGTTTAGACCATATAATACTCAAGTCGAATTTCCCTGCACTAGCCCTTGTAACCAATTCAATAATAACCGATCACAGTGCTACCCTACTTATTTTAAATTGTAAATTACCAAAAGTAGTCCCTCGCACCATTTCTAGACTAAATATAAGTAAACTTGAAGAAGACTTACGTAATATCGACTTTGACTCAGTCTATTTTTCCGCTGATACACAATTTTGTATGGTGTACCTAATCAAAAATGTACAACAGGCAATTCAGAATAACATGGTCATATCTCGGCTAAATAACAAAAACTACAACATAAAACCATGGGTCACGACAGGACTGATTCGCTGTATGCATTTGGAACTACTGAAGATTGTAAAAACTGTCTTTACATTGTATAAATTCAATCTTGTAGTATTGTATAATTGCATAGCACATGTGTGAGTACTATGTACCTACTATAAAGCTACCATTTTCTAGGTTTGTCTTTCATTGACTTGAATGTGCCCTGACGGCTGAGAGTATGTCATGCTCACTCAAATGTCTCGCTGGTGGTGGCGTGTGTGTTGGATCATTAAGTTCCCTTCAAAATGGTTGAGCTAAATGGTGCTGATCCATACGTCATGTTCGTGAACGGGCGCCGTCAGTGGGGACTGGTCATCTCTTGGCTGCCACGGCTTATTTTAATTTAATATTGGAATTGTTGTCGTCTCTTTATTACGGACGCTTTTAACGTTCTGCATCGTTCTCACATGCATAATTTCAACATGAATGATGTAACCAATAATTTGTAACCATATTTTGATTTAAAAGAGTGTCCATGGAGTTTCTTGCCCGTTCTTCTCCATAGGTACCTACTAAGCTTTGGAATGGGCATCTAGCTTCATCTTTCTGATTGACCGACCCCTTGACAATTCAAAAGTGCCTGTAATTGGTTTATTTGAAATAAATGCTTTGAGTTTGAGTTTGAGTTTATGAAAGATAGAGATAAATTGCATATGAAAGCCAAATCTAATACAGATAATTTAATTTTGCAACAGTCGTATAAACGATATCGTAACTTTTGTAATGATCTTCTACAAAAAGTAAAAAGAAACTACTATAAAATTGCGGTAGAAAAGGCTGGTACTAAGAGTAAAAAAAACTGGAATTTCATTAAAAGTGTAACGTATAACTCGAAACAAAATCAGTCATCTTCAGGTTTATTACAAGCACACTCATCACATTTAACATCAGCCAGAACTACAAATTTTTTTTTGTTAATTTTGGAATGTGTTAGGCTGAAAAAGTTCAGGACCAATCACAATATCTAACAAGCACACCATTTACGTGTAGCACTATTTTATCATCCTTTGCGTAGCTAGACACTGACGAGACTGAAGTAGAAACAATAATTATGAGTTTAAAGGACGACTGTGCGGTTGGCTGGGATAACATTTCAAATACAATTATTAAACAGTTCAGGCACATTTTGGTACCGCCATTAACTTATATTTTCCAAAAATGTTTATCTACAGGCATTTTTCCCGAGTGCCTAAAAAAAGCTGTTATTGTCCCTGTTTATAAATCAGGCAGTAAAGAGCAGGTGACAAATTATAGACCTATTTCCTTACTGCCTTCTATGTGTAAAATATTCCAAAAAAATATAAATAAAAGGCTATATAAATACTTGGAGGATAAATAAATTTTATCTAATCGGCAGTTTGGATTTACGCCTGAAATGTCAACAGACGATGCCGTCCACCATCTGACTGACTACCTAGCACAAGAACTTGATAAAGGTAACCACACAGTAGGAATCTTCCCGGACCTTTCCAAAGCTTTTGACTTGGTTTCTATTCCTATTCTGTTGCACAAGCTTGAAGCCATAGGTATCAGAGGCCCCAGCTGAAACTATTTAAGAGCTGTCTAGAGGACCGTCTCCAATGTATAAGGATTGGTAATGTACTCCGCGATTATAAAAAACACGTCCTTCGGAGTTCCCCAAGGAAGTATTTTAGGGCCTACCCTATTTTGGATATATATAAACGACCTTTTTAATCTAAATCTAAATCACGGCCAAATTGTTTCTTATGCTGACAACACTGCTCTTCTTTTTTCAGCTGATTTAGAAAAAAATGTCTACAAGCTTGCGCAACACGGATTCAATGTTGTTAACAAATGGCTTCAACGTAATTCACTAACATTAAATGCAGACAAAACAAATTACATTAAGTTTTCGATGCGCAAGCAAACATCAACTAGTACCACAACATTATATGCTCATTATTGCTCAATTCCAACAGATAACCACTGTGGTTGTCCCAACCTTAAAATACTAAAATGCCCCGATACTACAGCGCATCAGGGATGTTTGCTGAAGCGCGCGTTGACTGCTTTTACACTGTGATGCAAAAGTGGTGCGCGTCCCTGGTTAGTAGGGTGCGGGGCGGAATAGAATAGAATAGAATACTCTTTATTATGTACACCATAAAAACACTACAGCACCAACACCAACTGATGCTGCAGCACCAACAGCATCCTGTCTATGGTAGCAAGCAGGCTAGATTGTGCGTTTGTGAATCACTGCTGTAGGGTATCGGCTGGGCCTGTCACCTTGCAGCAGTAATGTCACAAATTGTTTCTGTGTTAATGTTTTACTAACATAGTTTGTAAGTATATTGTTACTAACACTATGAGTCTTGTTACTTGTATTAAATGATTATTATTATTATCGGGAGTGTTCTTTTTTCTCAGCTTTTAGGCTGGCTTTAGCTACATTTACGGGCCGAAGCCAAGTAAATGCAGCGTGTGGTGATTTTTATGGTGAGAGTGTACTTTCGTCTAACTGCATGAACTTCCTAACGATTCTGCATGTGTTTAGGATGGCTGCTTTCTGCTGATTAATGTAAAGGGATTCTTCTAGATCTATTAATTTTAGGCTACGGAGGAGATGGTTGGGAATAACACCTGTCGTAGAGAGAACGACAGGAACGACATAAACTTTATCTTGTCTCCAAATTCTTGTGACTTCTTCTTTGAGGTCAACGTATTTGCTTATTTTTTCAGCGATTGTTTTTTGTAGGTTATGGGTGTTGGGAACTGCAATGTCTATGAGGTAAGTGGTCTTTCTTATTTTATCCTGTAGGGTTATATCTGGTCTATTAAAGTGGATGGTCCTATCTGTAAGTATGGCGCGATCGTAATACTCGTACAGTTTATGTGTTATTTTCTAGGATAGTTTGTGGCGCGTACTTATAGTAGGGAGTGTTAGTGTTTTGAATGAGACTGTGTTTGAGTGCTAGTTTTTGATGGATAATGTTTGCAATCTGGTTGTGCCTGTGAGTGTAGTCAGTCTGAGTGAGGGTTATGCATGCTCCTGTTATGTGTTGTATGGTTTCTGATTGAATATGGCATCTGCGGCATTTGTCGTTTGTGATGGTAGGGTCTTTAATGATACATTTTCTGTAGTAATTGGTGTTGATGATTTGATCTTGTATAGCTATGATAAAACCTTCTGTTTCAGGGAAAAGGTTTCCTATTTTAAGCCACTGTAGCGACATCTACAACGCCACATACGAGCTACGCGTCATACTGACGTCACGCAAAATCCTGCATCGCGCAAGCAGAGTTTACCGCGCAACTAGCATATATAGAACATCCCGACATCAATCGTCGGGCAGTTGCCCACCAGACACAACACCCGTCTGGTCGGAGGATCCTCCCTTTTCTATGGAGGTTTGAGTGAACTTTACACCCTGTTCCTCATACCTCTATAGCCACTTATTTTGCTAATTTGTTTTTTTTTTTTTGTTTATTTAATTTTTTATTATTATTATTATTTCCTTTATTTCATATATATATACATATAAATTATATTTTTAAATATTAGAATATAAAAATATAAAAACATTTAAAAATGTAAAAAATAGTGGCCACCGGTATCGGGAACAGGGTCCAAGCTACCGGCGGTCAGGGCTCCGGACAGAAAAACCTCCTAACAATGCGAGCCCTGTCCGCCTAAAGTACCGCCTTCTGAATCAAGCCCTTGATCCAGCTGCCCAACGAGATCCTCCTCAGGTGTTGGTCGAGGCTCTTGGCTATTAATCCATTGGCTGTCACGACTATCGGTACAATGATCGCTGAGTCCACATCCCACATGTCGACAACCTCGCGAGCCAAGTCAAGATATTTGATTTGTTTATCTTTCTCGGCTTTCACGAGGTTCCCGTCATGTGGGACCGTTATGTCAACAATCATTGCACGCCGCTCTAATCGATCCACCACCACTATATCAGGCTTATTGGCAACAATAGTCCTGTCAGTGATGATGGATCGATCCCAGTACAATGTGATATTTCCATTTTCGAGAACTGGGTCGGGCACATACCCGTAGTACGGTACTTCCGATTCTACAAGGCTGTATTTGAGAGCAAGTTGCTGATGGATAATCCTGGCTGATAATCCTGGATGATAATAATGATAATTACGCAAAAACGGTAAAAAATCTGGGGGTGACCATGGACTCTTACTTATCGTGGACTACCCTAGTTGCTCAAGTCAGTCGCAAAGTGCACTACACGTTCCATTCGTTGAAATGCCTCCAGAGCTTCTTGCCCTTGAACACCAAAATCTCCCTTGCTCAAACTCTCATACAGCCCATCATTGACTACGCTGATGCCTGTTATTTGGATGCCACCGAGGAGCTTTTAAACAAGCTTGAGCGTTTGCAAAATATCTGTATTCGTTTTGTTTTTAACCTTAAAAAGTATGATCACGTTTCTAACTTTCGCAAGATACTCAAGTGGCTCCCTATTCGACTTCGCAGGAACTCTCGGATATTGTGTCTGCTATTCAACCTACTTCACAACCCTAAAACGCCATCCTATCTGCGGGAACGCTTCTCGTACGCCCGTCCTTTTGATGCGCCTTGCAGGTCGCATCTTAGAAATCTCCTCAAATCCCCTCCCCACTCAACCGACTTCTACTCCTACTCTTTCACTGTGCACGCGGTACGATTGTGGAATTCACTTCCGCCTGACATTAGGAACTGCCATACTATTGGAGTATTTAAAAGTAGAGTGAAAGAGCACTATCTTTCCACTTTGTCATAATTACATATGTATTTATTATTTGAATTACATTATATTGTTATATATTTTAGTGATATTTATTTTAGTAGTATGTATGTATGTAAGTATATTCTCATATTGTATGTTTATATTTAAATTGGAAAATTATTTAAGATTTTATGTATATTGTTTTCCCTTCTACTCTTACACACGTTGTCTACAGGGATCCCTTCTTTTCGCATAATGTTCTTTGTCCTAATATACTTCGGCATAACGATTTTGGCACAATTTGTTTTGGCATAATAATACTTCGGCATAACTTTTTTAGGCATACATTTTATGTTGGCATAATCATCTTAAAGACTATTTTGTTTTGGCATAAATTTGATTCGCATAACGTTAGTAGGCCTAATGACTATTAGCATAATATTGTTGGTTAAAAATTTAATATGCTGCGCAACAAAAGTTAGTGACAGAACCGAATTGTTGCAAAACCGACTCCACGTAGTCTTGTTTGTCCTACCCCTAGAGTGTAATTTAAAATCGCGTAGGCGCGTAGGGGCGAGGCGGCCCGCGGGCTGAGGAGCAGGCAGCTGCGAGCAAGCCGCCGCGGCTGAGGCTGGCCGGCGAAGCCGGCCAACAAGCCGAAGCTGCGGTGGTGAGCGAAAGCCGTCTGCGACGATTAGCACGCGTGGGGCTGCCGGAGGCCCGCAGCGCCGGAGCCGTGACAGAAACCCTGCCTGCTGCATGCTGCATGCTTGCTTGCATGCTGCATGCTTGCTTGTTTGCTGCATGCTTGCTTGCATGCTTGCTTGCATGCTGGATGCTTGCTTGCATGCTGTATGCTTGCTTGCTTCATGCTTCCTACAGCGAAAAAACAACCCACAAAATTGTTCATAAAAAAGTTATGCTTTAGAACTTTATGCTTAATAAATTTATGCTTTAGAATATTATGCTTAATCATTATTATGGTTAGAGAAATTATGCTTAAAAAAATTATGCGTAAGCTGTTATGCGTAATTATATTATGCGAAAATATAATTATGCCAAACAAAATTATGCTAAGTTATATTAGGTCTTAACATTTTATGCAAATGGATAGGGAACCTTGTCTACATCTCTTTAATATACTCTCCTATCGCAGGTATGCTGGAAGAGATTTCTTTAGAAATAAGCATCACCTTTGTACGTATTTTTCTGTTCCTTTCTTCTTGTCTGTTTATATATGTGTGTACATAAATGGTTAAATAAATAAATAAATAAATAATTATTATTAAAATGGCAAATATAACAAATACCTTGGTGTCATAATAGATGATACACTTTCGTTCAAACAACATATAGAAGCTTTAAATAATAGAATTCGCAAGTTGATCTTTGTTTTTAAAAAGTGACGCTATATTGCTGACCCAAGAATAGTTAGACAAGTTTACTTTGCTCTATGTCAATCGATATTAACTTACTGTATTACCACGTGGGGTGGAGCGGGTAAAACAAGGTTACTAACCATCGAGAGAGCTCAGAGGGCGATTCTCAAAGTGTCTACTTGCCGCCCATTCCTTTTTCCTACCAACCTCCTATATACAAATCTTGTGAAGTATTAACAGTTCGGCAACTATTTATAATGGGAATCGCATTAAAAAAACACACAGCTCTACCCTACAGCACTGAACATTCTAACTAATAAAAGACGTAAAGATATAGTTTGCCCACAAAATACAACAAAACATGCTTTTATATCCAAATTTTACCTGTACCTCGGTCCTCTCCTCTATAATAGACTAAACGCGAAAGCAAACATTTACTCCCTGAACTACACAAATTGTAAGAGAATTCTCAAGGAGGCTCTCCAAAGTAGGTCTTACGAAGATACAGAGAATTTATTAACCGTGTTAAAGTAAATATGTATCCACACCTACGATAATTATATATCAAATTTAGAGACTAAGTGTTAAGCAACTCAACATAAGTATAATTTATTCGTCTATTGTCAACTTTTAGATTATTTATTAATTTTATAAGACTATCTTAGCACTTTTCGCCTGAAACACAGGATTACCTAGTTCAGGCACGTAAGTCTTAGGAATATAATTTACATTTAAGCAAAACAGTTCTAATTTTTATGCCTTGTAATTTTTGAGTAAATATTATTATTATTCAGCAGTATCAGACTAAAACTACGCGACGGGAGGATGGCAGATATGTTGTAAAACTACCGATAAAGCCAGAAATAAAGGAACGATTGGGAGAATCAAAACCCAAGGCGGTCGCACAATTTTATCAATTGGAAAAGAAGTTTGGAAAAAACCCAAAAATTGCGCAAGATTACAAAGCATTCATCGATGAATACATTAGACTAGGTCACATGCGCGAGTGCAAATAGAAAAAACAGCCAGATTGCGTTTTACCTCACCTGTGTCTATTGAGGCCCGAATCAACAACAACAGCATTACGTGTGGTGTTTAATGCGTCAGCAAATACATCGACTGGCTACAGTTTAACCTTTTGACCGCCAGAGCGTAAACGCATCGGCGTCCCTCCCACGCCAAGTCACAAATTCAGCGCAAATACCTACAACTAAAAACAGGGATTTCAAAATCTTATCGATAACCAATTAGTCATTGCTTTTCGTCCCCATATACCGCGGCGGTCAAAAGGTTAAATTATTTTATGTACAGTGGCCCAAATCTCCAACAAGATTTATTTACGTTGATTTTGAGATGGAGACAACATAGATATGCAATTACAGCGGACATCGAGAAAATGTTCAGACAAATCTACTGTCATGACGATTATCTGCAATATCAAAACATTATTTGACGCGACTCACCACAACAGAAATTACGTAAATATGAGCTAACAAGTCACATTTATGGCACCAAATCTGCACCATTTCTCGCCATGATGACTCTGAAGCAAATAGCAGAAGATGAACGCTCAAGGTATCCTGCTGTGGCCGCAGTTGTTGAAACATGTTTGTACATGGACGACTTGTTAGCTGGACATCCTAGTATCGAAGAAGTAAGCAACTAAAATCAGATCTTATCAAATTACTCAGATCTGGCGGATTTAATTTGCGAAAGTGGTCGTCTAATAAACTAGAAATATAAGACGACGTCACCTCAAACACAGCGCAATCATCTGAATTCAAACATGAAGAGTCAACTAAAACATTGGGGCTGCGCTGACACCCGCTGGACGATCAATTCAAATTCGACATGAAGATTGACATAAAATCAACGGCTCCAGCTAGTAAGAGGTCCGTATTGTCAGAATTAATAAAAAAAGGTTTTTTTTTTAAAGGTGGCCCCACACTAGGAATTTCTCCTGTATTGTAGGTGCGTTTACAAATATTTAAACTCACATACACAAACAGTCAGACCCGGAACAACTACTTGTAGGTCATACAAATATTTGTTCCGGGCGAGAATCGAACCCGCGACACGCAGCACAGCAGTCAATCGCTTAACCACTGCGCCAACCGTGCCGTCAGTCTTACTAGCTGACTGCTCGAATTCCGCCTAGAATCCAATATTGTTGACGCAACCAAGCTTGCGTGATTCGAGCTCCGCCATGATACGTCATCTGATGTCCTTGGTCAATCATAAAGTTACTGAGATGAGAGTATCTAGGTATTCAAATCAAATCCAAATATTTTATTTCACATAAACCAACATGGGCACTTATGAAACGTCAGAAGCTAGGTGCACGGTTCCAATTGGTTGTTTCCTATGGAGAAGAACCGGCAAGAACTCCACGGTTACTCTTTTAAATATAAGGGGATTTTACAATGTTTCAAATTACAGTGTTGATAATAGGAGGACAGTGTAGGCCTGACAACAAGTTACAGGCACTCAACAAAATATTAAAAAAACAATATATAAAAAGGTCTACTAATCTACAGTCTACAAGTTAGGCCTACAACGTTATGGTACGGCGCGAGAGGGAATGGGAAGCCGTCACCTACTTCTGCGAAGCAGTACTGCTCGCAAAGGAGGAGGCGGAGCGCGAGAGGGAGAGGCAATCGCTGCGCCCTCGTGCTCCTAGTCGCCGCAGGAGACACCCTGGGTGTCGGGAGTCGATTGCCGACTCCCGGCCACCGTAGGCGCGGGCTTGCGGACGGCGAGCAATGGGCAGCTCGCCGTCCGGTAAGGACCAGGCCCGGGTCGACGGCGCGTCGTGTTCCACGCGCGCCTCAAAGAGGTGTCAGCACAATTGACGGGGTCCGATAGGGCCGATGCCTGCCGGGATCGCGGATTGTTCGAAAGAGTTACCGTGGCCCTGGCGCACAGGCAACCGAAGGAACACGGGTGGGTTTTAGTCAGTGAGAGTCTGACACGCCCTTCCGCTACGCCCAGAGCGGGAGAGGTCATTTGATGATTTCCCAACCAAAAAAAAAAGGCTTACAACGTTCTCACATTCACAAAATATAGAAGAATCTATATAAAATAAAAGCCTATTTAAAACAAATGACATGATTGCCATATTACAACTGTAACAAATCTGAATTAAAATCCTGTTTACAAAAGCCATAAGTAAAGAGTTGAAATAAGAATTAGAGGTAATGTCAAATAATGTGAAGTATATGTCAGAAAAGAAAGTAATAAAAAACAAAACATCTTTTTTTTTTTTCAAATAAAGTTCGTTATTTGGGAGCAGTTAATAGACCCTTACATAGTGGTGCCGTTAATGAAGTACCAGGGAAGCCACATATGCAGAAGGAATTATTGCCAAACTTCCTTGTCTTCAACGTAGTCTTTAATCTTATAATATGCATTTTTGATAAGGATACGTTTGATGTGGGTTTTGAACTTTCCATCGCTAAGTTCTGAAACCGACTTTGGCAACTTGTTATAAAAGCGGATACTGTTTATAAGAAATGACTTGCTTGTTTTAGTTAATCTAAATTTGGGTATCACAATTTCATTTTTACTACGTGTATTTATATTATGGAAATCGCTTCTTATTTTAAAAAGTCCTAAGTTTTTGCGAACATACAAAATACTTTCTAAGATATAGAGAGAAGGTAAAGTTAGTACATCAATTTCTTTGAATTTGTTACTAAGAGACTCGCAAGGACCCATATTATAGATCGCGCGGATTGCCCTCGTTTGCAAAATGAAAATTGGATCTACGTCAGCTGCCGATCTGTGGAAATAAGCAAAGTATACTAACCTAGCAGTGGCTATATCAGTCAACTGCCTTATTTTTCTTACTGCATATGCAGCTAAACTTAGTCTACCTGAAAGAGCTCTAATGTGGGCACCCCATTGCAATTGTGAATCTAAAGTAATTCCTAGAAATACAGTTTCAGTAATAACATCTAGTTTCTTGCCATCAAGTTTTAAATTTAGACCCACTTGGGGTACATTTGGTAATGAAAACTTAAGACATTTAGTTTTGTTCGCATTAAGTAAAAGATTATTAGCTGCGAACCATTTCGAAAGAACCGCCAGACTATCGTTGACATGTAAGATATCCGTTACTTTTCTATCTACACTCGGCGTCACAAAAATCGCACCTCTTTAAGAATTCATAATAATAATATAATAATAAAATCGTTTATTTATAAGAGGGACACATTTACAATAAATACCTTTACAATTAAAATAGAGCACAGTTGCTAAATTGCCTGAACTAGGTTGAACCTGTGCTTCAGGCTAGAAAGTGCATAAAAACATAATGTAATAAATTAACAATGAGTATAAAGTTACAACTAAAATAAAACTTAGGTAAATAAAAGTAAAATTGCATGTTAGCGTTTCTATTTGCAGACAACAAGTAGATCTTCTGTCTGTGCATAATTGATGGTTAGTAAATACTTAAGTATAATGTTTTTACAGCTATAGTAATTTAATTTATAGATACTTAGTTTTTTATTTAATCTATTGTACAGAAATGGGCCTAAGAATGTGAAAAATCTTTCAACAAAGACATGTTTTGAGGGGGCATTAGATATGCATACTATATCATTCCGTCTCTTGTTAGTATTGTCAGCATTGTAGGTAAGCATGGTGTGCTGTTTTAATACCAAGTGCATTATGAAAAGCTGGCGAACTGTCAGTACGTTGCAGGATTTATAGAGCAGATCTGTGGGAAAGAAGAAGGGATGGAAGTTTGCTACCTTTAAAATAGCTCTCTGAGCTCTTTCAAGAGGAAGCAAATTAGTTTTTGGTGCACCACCCCAAGAAGTGATACAGTATTGAATTATAGATTGACATAGGGCCAAATAAACTTGTGTGATTAATTTTGAATCTGCTAATGTTCGCAATTTCTTAAAAACATATATTAGTTTGCGCACTCTTTTAACTAGGCTTTCAATATGTTTTCTAAAAGAAAGTGTGTCGTCCATTATTACCCCCAGGTATTTTATGTTCCTCGTTTTGAGGATAAAAGGACAAATACACATGTTGCCTGTACGGTTTCCACATTGATGGGCATATAGATTAAGGTTAGTAATGTTTTGTTGAGGCTTACGCATGGAGAAGTTAATATATTTTGTCTTGTCGGCATTTAATGTTAGTAAATTGCTTTGAAGCCAATTAGTCACAGTATTAAAACCTAGTTGAGCGATTTCAAACAGTTCGCTACTGGATTTAGCGGTAAATATTAACGCCGTGTCGTCGGCATATGATATAATTTTGCCGTCTTTAATATTTAAATCACACAAATCATTAATATAAATCAGGAATAGGGTGGGGCCTAGAATACTTCCCTGAGGAACACCAAAACCAGTATTTTTCTGTTCAGCACTTGTAATATTATCTATTCTAACACATTGGTACCTGCCGTTTAGATAGTCAGTAAAAAGTTTCAGCGGCGTTCCCCTTATTCCTATGGTCTCTAATTTATTCAGAAGAACTGAAACAGACACCGTGTCGAAGGCCTTGGCCAAATCGAGAAAGATTCCCAGGGTCTGGTTTCCTTTACCGAGTTCTTTTGAAATATAATCAGTAAGGCCATGCACCGCATCGGCTGTCGATAGTTTGGCTCTAAAACCAAATTGCGCAGGGGATAAGATGTTGTTTTTTTCTAGGTAATTAACTAGTCTACTGTTTATGATTTTCTCTAGTATTTTTGACATTGAGGGGAGTAAGGATATTGGCCTGTAATTATTAACTGCGTCTTTACTTCCAGATTTAAAGATAGGGATTACAACTGCCTTTTTTAGACAACTAAGGAAAGTTCCTTCGGAAAGACAGATTCGAAATATATGCGTTAAGGGAGGTACCAAAATATGCTTAAAGAGTTTAAGGATCTTATTGCTTATATTATCCCATCCAACTGCACAGTCATCCTTTAGCCCAGAAATGATTCGGGTTATTTCATCTTCATCAGTGTCCAACATAGCAAAAGATTTCGGGTAACAGCTATTGTCTGAATTTTGAAAAAGTAGTTGGTCGCAATATTTCGGAATCTGTTCGGCAAGGATTTTTCCAATATTTACAAAAAAGTTATTTACTTTGTTAGCTGATAAGATTGGTGAAGGATTAGTAAGCAGTAAACTCGAATTTGATTCACGCTGTTTAGACATATTGGTGACATTTTTAATATGTTTCCAAAGTTGTTTGCTATTTGTACCTGCTCTATTTAATTCGTTTTTATCGTAATTGTTTTTAATATTCTTTAGGAGATTGTTACAGAAATTCCTGTATCTTTTATATATGGTTAGAATTATTACACTATCAGGGTATCTCTTGGTTTTCTGATGAAGTTTATCTCTGTGTCTTATACACCGAATTAGTCCGGGAGTAATCCATGGTTTAATATTATAAAGTTTCTTGTTTACTGTAGAAACTGTCGTGTTACGTAATATTGCTTGTTGCACATGTTTTATTAAGTACGATAAAGCCAAATTACCGTCAGCAGTATTGTAAACTAGGCTAAAATCAATGTTGCATAAATCATATTCGAGTTTGTTTGTGTTTAATTTGCTAATAGTCTGAGGACGAATTAGCTTAGGCAGCGTTACATTTACAGTTAGTAGGACTGTGTGATGGTCAGTAATTGTCGAGTTAGTAACAAGCGTAATATATGATAGGCTGGTTTTGATCATCATATGATCGAGGCAGGAACCGCTCTGATGAGTTGGCAATGTGTGAGCGGGGAGAAAACCATGGTATAAGCAGATATTAAGGTAATCTTGAGTACCTGCATCGCAGTTTTCGGAGCCAATATTTATATTTAAATCACCTGTTAGTATAACATTCTTAAATGGGCTTAGTGCTTGAAAAATCTGATTTAAGGATTTATTAAAAGGATCTAAGTTTCTAGCGGAAGGGGATCTATACATAGCTATTATCGCTGTGGTTGTACCAATTTTCATGACTTAACAATTGCTCATACAGTCAGGTAGAGTATGTTCCTCCACCGTGACCTTTAATGATTCCTTAGCAAAGACTACCACACCATCATTTTGATTGTGGTTTATTGTGGTATGCAATAAGTTGTACCCTGGTATTAATGGGAGGTTATCGTAGCGATTAGATAGCCAGCACTCGGTAAGTACCATTATATCACAATCAAAGTTAAGTCTATGAAGAAAAATGTTAAAGCTATCTATGTTCTTATAAATACTACGAATGTTTTGGGTCAATACGGTTAGTGAATTTTGATAGTCGGAAAGATATTTTCTGCAGTCCTCAACGTCACATGTCTTTGACACAGTTAAAAATGTGTTATCTATATCGGTAATTAAGTTATCATCCATACTAAACTATAATAAGTTAAGTCTAAAATATAAACAAACTCAAACTCAAACTCAAAGCATTTATTTCAATTAAACCATTTACAGGCACTTTTGAATTGTCAAAGAGTCGGTCAGTTAGTCAGAAAGTTGAAGCTAGTTGCCCATTCCAAAACGTAGCTATCTCTATGGAGAAGAACGGGCAAGAAACTCCAAGGACACTCTTTTTAAATCAAGATATTACAAAATCCTGGGTACATTATTCGTGTTGCTTCTATATGCGAGAACAATGAAAAAAAAAAAATATATAAAAAAACAATTCAAAATATAAGATTAATAATAAAAATAAGCCGTGGCAGTTAAGAGATGACCAGTCTCAACTGACGGCGCCCGTTCACGAACATGACGCGTGGATCAGCACCATCCAGCTCAACCATTTTGTAGGGAACCGAATGATCCAACACACGCGCCACCAACAGTGAGACATTTAAGTGAGCATGACATAGTCTCTACTGCCATGCTGTCAAGTCAACATAATTATATAATAAACGAATCCATTGTACTCACATTTACAAAATTGCAATATGCTTCTAAATTATACAAAACTATAGTTTGCTATGTATTTGAGCAATGAATAAAATTTTACTACATAAAAGAAAATAATCATTAAAATATCTATTGAGTTATTCAATAATAAAACATATTTTATAAAAAATAAACAAACATTAAGTTCGCAATGTCAGAAAAATAAAAGGGGGAATAAGAAAGGAGTATCTCTTCCAAACATTCAAATTTTAACTAGTGCGCCCGGCTGTGGAGCAGGACCAGCATTAAGCCAAGCATTTTTATCTACTATATAGTCATTGAACTTATAATATGCTTGTCTACATAGTGTGCGTTTAATGCATGTTTTAAATTTCTTCTCATTTAGTTGAAGAATATCGAGTGGTATTTTATTATAACATTTTACACAGTACCCCATAAAAGAAGTACCTACTTTAGATAAACAAGTATCTGGCGCTCTTAGGCGCCAGTATCTGGCCTAATTCCCTTCAAAGTCATTTTAACCCTATTAATCAACGGTAGACATATGACTATAAGGTATCATTGGAATGGCAATTTATTTAAATTTCGGAATAAATCAATAGATTTCGTTTTTCGTTTACCAGGGAATAAAAAAAGCAAGCTAATGCAAATGATTAAAAAGTTTAATTTAATTTTATCAGCAAAAATTGCAACAAAGTCCATAAAAACAACGTAAAACCTAGTGTTACCCCCCTAGCCCTGATGACTGCTTCCATGCGTTCACTCATGGACCTAATTAATGTGACAACAGTCTCTTGAGGAATGTTGTCCCATTCTGCAACGACGGCATCTTGGAGGTCTTGGAGAGTGGTAGGGGCAGGATCACGTGCCCGTACTCGCCGTTTCAGTTCAACCCAAAGGTGCTCAATAGGGTTCAGGTCTGGACTACGCGCCGGCCAGCGCATAACAGGGATCCCAACTTCTTGCAGGTAGTCACTTACAATTAATGCGGTGTGACAGCGGGCGTTATCGTGCATTAACGTGAACCCACTGCCAACAAAACCCGCATAAGGGACAACCTGCTCCTCTAAGATCTCTGTTATGTACCGATGAGCAGTCAGCGACCCTTGCCCGCGAGCACTTCCAGTCCGAGAAACACACACAAGGTTCGTTTTGCCGTCGATTGACATGCCGCCCCAGAACATGCACGAGCCACCCCCGTATTCCACTGTCTCTTGAATACAGGCTTGTGCGAATCGTTCCCGTTGCCTCCTGTACACTCTTCTACGCCTGTCGTTGCAGAAAAGACACACCCTCGTCTCATCCGAGAAGAGCACAGCTCTCCATTGATCTATTGTCCAATCCACATGGTCACGGGCAAATTGCAACCGGTCTCTCCTATGCTGTGCAGTCAATTTTGGCCCTGTAGCAGCCCTGTGAGCTGCAATTTTCTTCTCCCGCATTCTTCTTCTAATCGTGGAGACGCCTACAGAAGTTCTGCGAGCTGATCGCAGTTGTTATTGCAGCTCAACAGCATTGGAGAACCGATTACGTAAAGACGTCGAAACAATGAAGCAATCGTCTCTTTCGGATGTGCACCGTTGTCTTCCAGATCCACGTCTTCGGATATAGCCACCAGTCTCTTGGAAGCGTTGGAACACTCGTCGAACGGAAAAGCGACTTAAGTTCAGTTGCCGAGCAACATCACATTGCTGCATCCCTGGTTGCAGTAATGCAATGACTTGAGCGGCTTCATCTGCAGTGGTATCCATTTTCTGGGGTATTTTCTTGCTGTAGCTGTTCATGTGTGTTCACTTCAAAGGTTGGATAGCGAATGACCCACATTTAACCCGGGTCGCCCTTTTTATACCCTTGTAGGGAAGTGCAATTAGTGGCCGTTGTAATGCGTATTTTGACAACATTTTTTTTAACGTTACGCGCTAATGAGATCTGTTGTGTTTAGGAATTCTAACTAATGTTAATTTAAAGGTCGTTAAATATACTTTCAATTGATACTAATATTAATTAGGTTTAATGTATTCGTTGATGGCGGGTCATGCTGGAAACTTATTTTCGGAGAGGTGCGATTTTTGTGACGCCGAGTGTATTTAAAAAATTTGAGAAGTGTCATCAGCGAATAAAATTATATCCGATAAGTCAGCCATCATGTAAGGAAGGTCATTAATATAAACTAGAAATAGGAAAGGGCCAAGAATTGAACCTTGAGGTACTCCCATCTTAACTAAGGACCCCGAGGACGTCGCCCCGTTAACGTTTACTTTTTGCTGCCTGTTTGATAGATAGGAAAGAATAAGATCAGCAGCGTGTCCACGAATTCCGTAATGGTGTAATTTACAGATCAGTGTATTGTGGTCAACGAAGTCAAACGCTTTTGAGAGGTCACAGAAAATGCCAATTGCATCCTGGGACTTCTCCCAGGATTCCAAAATGTGACTGATGAGTTTTACTCCCGCGTCAGTCGTCGACCTACCTTTCGTGAAACCAAATTGGCGACATGTAAAATCCCATTTGAGTTAAAATGTGACAACATCTGGTCTAGCTTGATTTTTTCATAGATTTTACTCAATACGGGTAGCACAGATATAGGTCTATAATTGGAGGGATCACCCTTACTACCTGATTTTGAAAATTGATACTACCTTACTATGTTTCATTAAATCAGGAAACGTACCGCTGTCTAAACATTGATTAAATAGCCTGTTAGGACAGGGACAATTGAGTCAATGATATCTACAAGAATCTTAACGGAAATCCCCCATAAGTCTTCAGTGTTTTTTATGTTAAGACTTTTGAATGCTTTCTTTTCTATTATGAGTGGATGTCTCATATTTTGATTGATATTCGCATTAGCGATCCTCTCGCCAACTCTTAGTAAACCTTCTTGATCCAGGAATTGGTTCAACATCAATAGCTTACTTTTAGCGCTGATTTCTTTGTTTCTGAAGACTGATGATATCTTCTCTGAATTCTGACTGTTGGACTTGTTTGATGATGATATTTCTTGATTCCTTCATTTCGCCGATTGTTAAAAATTTTGGTTTGTGTTGATTACGTGTTATTGCGCGCAAAGTCCAACGTAGAACTCGCGTCGCTCTGTTGAAATTGATACCGTTATTTAATATGTTTTGAGCAATGTCATCATTTTGTTGAATGACGTTAGTTTGTATTGAATTTTTCATTTTGTCTTTCGTAACATAAGTTTGTTGTTTATGTTCATTTTCATCAAATGATGATAGCCCCGTTGGTCCATGCCAACTTAGTGAATGTTCTTCGAGCTGCTCTGCCGAACATCCTCGGCTTGCACAATCAGCTGAATTTTCAGCTGACTTCACTGTGCCAGTTCTTGATTGGAATTACTTCAGTGACTTGTTTCACTCTATTTGACACAAATGTCTTCAAGCGATTCGGGTCTCCCTGTAGCCAGCCCAGGACTCCTGTTGTATCTGACCATCCGTATATCTTGATATTGTAGTTCTGTAAAGTGTTCTGAACTGCTTTCATCGGTACTAATAATAAACACTGCACTGCGCTAAGCTCCAATCTTGGCAATGATATCGCTTTATTGACAGGAGCAAGTTGTTATTTTCCTGCTGATATGGTCACAGGAGCTGGATTGTTCTGATTGTTATGTTTGATAATCCTGCAATAAATTACGCAAGCATACGCTTCTGTGGATGCGTCACAGAAACCAAGAAGTTGAATTTCTGCGTTATGCTGTGTTTGTAACCATCGTGGTACATTGATATGCTCTATTTTTGGTAGATCTTTCTTGATCTTCTGCCATTGCTCATTAATATGTGCTGGTACTTTTTCGTCCCATTGTAGGGTTTGTGACCAGACATTTTGGAATAAAAGTTTTAGCTTAGTTGTGATAGGAGCCAGCCAGCCTAGTAGGTCAGTCAGCTGAAAATTCAGCTGATTGTGCAAGCCGAGGATGTTCGGCAGAGCAGCTCGAAGAACATTCACTATGGTGGCATGGACCAAGGGGGCTATCATCGTTTGATGAAAATGAACATAAAAACAAACTTATGTTACGAAAGACGAAATGAAAAAATCAATACAAACTAACGTCATTCAACAAAATGATGACATTGCTCAAAACATATTAAATAACGGTATCAATTTCAACTGAGCGAAGCGAGTTCTACGTTGGACTTTGCGCGCAGTAACACGTAATCAACACAAACCAATTTTTTTAAAAATCGGCGAAATGAAGAAATCAAGAAATATAATCATCAAACAAGTCCAACAGTCAGAATTCAGAGAAGATATCATCAGTCTTCAGAAACAAAGAAATCAGCTCTAAAAGTAAGCTATTGATGTTGAACCCATTCCTGGATCAAGAAGGTTTACTAAGAATTGGCGGTAGGATCGCTAACGCGAATATCAATCAAAATATGAGACATCCATTCATAATACCTAGAAACTCTCATCTGCTCAGTAACTTGCTGATTGACCAAGGACATCAGATGACGTATCATGGCGGAGTTCGAATCACGCAAACTTGGTTGCGTCAACAATATTGGATTTTAGGCGGAATTCGAGCATTCAAGGAACGCCTTAGAACCTGTATCAAGTGCAGACGTCACGATCCAATAAAAACAAGAGCAGTTAATGGGAGACTTGCCTGCAGCACGCAGCAATCCGGCACAACTTTTCTATCACTCAGGGGTTGACTACACTGGCTTTTTTCTACGTTAAAACAACCAAAGACCGAGAAGTAAAGACGACAAAAGGGTACATCGCTGTGTTCGTATGCATGGCCACGAAAGCTGTGCATCTGGAATTAGTCTCGGATCTGAGCTCCTCAGCATTACGCAGAACGTCAGCAAGAAGAAGTACCCCAAAACATATCTACAGTGACAATGGTACTAACTTCGTAGGAGCATGCAGAATTCTGAATGAAGAATTCATCAACATTTAAAAAGTGTTAGACATAGAATTTGACGAAGCAATCACCGTCATGGAGATCAATTGGTACTTTAACGCCCCCCCACGTGAAGAACTTAAAGTACCACCTAAAGAGAGTGATTGGCGAACAAAGGCTAACGTTTGCAGAATATACAACAGTGCTAGCCCAAATCGAAGCATGTTTCAACACGACCATTGTGCGCTCTACGTGAAGATCCAGAAGATTTGAATTACCTCACGCCACCCCACTTTCTAGCAAGCGGATCAACCTTGACGTTAATCGAAACGGAAAAAGATTTATGTGCGAGGTGGCAACGCGCCCAAAAAATCATGGATGATTTATGGAAAAGGTGGAGAGCGGAATACTGAAACAAGTTCTCAAGCCTGAGTAATAATCAAAGCATATATTTTGACAAGGTTGCCAATTTGCGGCTACAACGTGAGGAATAGATATGGCTCGATATTGGCGAAGAATAAATTCAAATTCAAATTAAAATATTTTATTGTGGGCATGTGTTAGTTACAGGTCTAAACAATAAATAAAGTTCCAATATGTCCTGCCTAATAGGCATACAATAATTATGTAGTGGCAATAAGTACATTTAAAATTATTTTACATGTCAAATTTAGTTATTAAATGTCAAAATATCAATATACAGTCAAATTAACACATGGTCAACAATTTAATCAATGATTCAAGAAATCTTGGATCGTGTAGTATGCTTTCTCAGTTAAAAATTTACGTATTTTATTTTTAAATACTGGAAGTTCCTTAGTGCTCAGAATGTCAATAGGTATTTCGCTGAATAGATGTACAAATATATGAATCACCTGGAAAACATATGCTCAACAGACCAAACATCACAATGTGACGTAGTCCGATTACAATTACGTCACGGGTACGACGAACTCGAACACTACAACAGCATTTTACTTGGTCAGCAAATGCACCGATTGCGCCGACGCGACGTAGAGGCACTGACAGATTATCAGATAAATCACTCCATACAAAATTTTCATAACCTACTGTCATAATAGCCTACACCTTCGAGTCGCTAGACGCTGCGAACGAAAATGTACCTAACCTACCTAGTTTTGCTTTGTAGCTGCGCGCCGCCGCGTGGTTATTGTCAGCAGGTATTTGTAGTACACTTTATGAAATAAAATAAAATGCTTTTTAATATTTTAGCATGTTTAATTATTAAAAATACGTCTGTAATAAAGTTAAATATAATATATAAAGTTAAAAAATAATTCAAATAGCAGTAGATTCTTAAGCCTCTTCAAATCATTCAATCTGTCAAATGTGTTTTTGGAACCAACGCGAATAACTACGGCTACTGCTACATGTATTGATAATGTTTTTTGTTGCTGCGACTATTTAGATAAAGCCATTGTAAATTATCTCCCTTCTGATCACAGCGGTCAAACTGTTACTTTTGAGTCCAACACACCAATACAAAAAGTGCAGATACTAACTAGACCAATAACATCGGCTAACTTAAATAAGTTTAATAGCGCTTTAATTAGCAAGTTAAGTGCTCAGGGCCTAAATATGAATGATGGTAATATTTTGTATAAAGAATTCTTTTCATTAGTGCAAACAGAGTTCAATAATTATTTTAAGAAGAAATCTAAAACTATTTGCCCTAAGTTTTTATTCAGTGACTGGGCAACTAAAGGCATTAGGAAAAGTAGGGAAAGATTATTTGAACTGTATGGCCTTAAGCCGTATATTAACACGGAAACTTTCAATAAGTATGTTGCTACTTACTCGAAAACTTTTAAAAATGTCTGCAAAGCAGCTAAAGCGTCATTCATTAGCAACAAGGTTAAATCAGCAGACAATAAAATAAAGACAGTTTGGAAAGTTATTAACAATGAAACGAACAGGAACAAAAGGCATAATACTGATTACACACTGGACACTTCCCGCGGTCTCGTTAGCGATAACATCGATGTTGCTCAGGAATTTGCAACTTTCTTTACTAATATTCCAATTAAAACTACAGAAACTTTAAATTCCTCGCCCTCTCTTGCTATTGATTTATTAAGAGCGAATGTTTCAGCCTGTTCTATAGAATTTAAATTTAAACATATAAGCCCTGTGGTCGTTGTAAAGGCATTTAAGCAACTTAAGATTAAAATTACAGAAGATCTGTGGGGCATGTCTACTAAAGTTTGTCAATCTATTATTGAGACAATTGCACCCTATTTAGCTTTAATATTTAATTTATGTGTTGATCAAGGGGTATTCCCAGATTTAATGAAGTATAGTAAAGTAATTCCACTTTTCAAATCTGGGGACAGCAAAGACACTAATAATTATAGACCCATATCGGTTTTGCCAGTTTTCAGCAAGGTGTTTGAAAAAGTAATGTTAAATCAAATGCTCAATCATTTTAATCGTAATAACATCCTACATGATCAACAGTATGGTTTCACCAAAGGACGTTGTACAACCGACGCCGGTGTTACATTATTAAAACATATTTTTAACGCATGGGAGGAGGCACAAGATGCAATAGGCATCTTTTGCGACCTATCCAAGGCATTTGATTGCGTGAATCACGAAACACTGCTCTTGAAACTTGAGCATTACGGACTGGGTAAACTTGCGCTTAGCTTAGTAAAATCATATTTGAATGATAGACTGCAGCAAGTTCAAATAAACGGTGTAAATTCATTGGGCTTAAAAGTCAAAATGGGTGTACCGCAGGGTTCAATATTGGGTCCGTTCCTCTTTTTAGTATATATAAATGATTTACCTCATTTACTGAAAATCCGACCTCAAATGGTGTTATTTGCTGATGATACATCACTGATTTTTGAAATAAACAGACATGCACATGAGCTTGACGACGTAAATAACGCCATGCTTAAGGTTCATAATTGGTTTACTGTAAATAATTTGGTATTAAATGAGAAGAAGACTAAATGCATAAGATTCTCGTTACCGAATGTTAGAAGTAGTAAATGTCACGTTGTATTGAATAAGGAGATACTAGAATTCGTCGAAAAAACGGTTTTCCTGGGGATTACGCTAGATTCAAAGCTACAGTGGGGTCCTCACTTAACATCACTTGCAGGGCGGCTAAGTTCAGCCGCTTACGCTGTTTGGAAAATCCGTCAATTAACAGACGTGGATACCGCGAGACTAGTATATTTTAGTTACTTTCATAGCATCATGTCTTACGGTATTCTGCTGTGGGGACGGGCTGCGGATTTTGATTCTATCTTTATTCTGCAAAAGAGGGCTGTCAGAGCCATCTACAACCTCCGCAAACGCGAATCTCTAAGGGAACTGTTTAAAAAAATTAACATCATGACGGTACCTTGTCAATATATATATGAAAACATTATGTATGTTCGAAAAAATCTACATCTTTTTAGTAAGATAAGTGACAGGCATAATTTTAACACTAGAAATAGGAACAAATTAGATCAACCACGTTTCAGGTTATCTAAAGTAGGTACTTCTTTTATGGGGTACTGTGTAAAATGTTATAATAAAATACCACTCAATATTCTTCAACTAAATGAGAAGAAATTTAAAACATGCATTAAACGCACACTATGTAGACAAGCATATTATAAGTTCAATGACTATATAGTAGATAAAAATGCTTGGCTTAATGCTGGTCCTGCTCCACAGCCGGGCGCACTAGTTAAAATTTGAATGTTTGGAAGAGATACTCCTTTCTTATTCCCCCTTTTATTTTTCTGACATTGCGAACTTAATGTTTGTTTATTTTTTATAAAATATGTTTTATTATTGAATAACTCAATAGATATTTTAGTGATTATTTTCTTTTATGTAGTAAAATTTTATTCATTGCTCAAATACATAGCAAACTATAGTTTTGTATAATTTAGAAGCATATTGCAATTTTGTAAATGTGAGTACAATGGATTCGTTTATTATATAATTATGTTGACTTGACAGCATGGCAGTAGAGACTATGTCATGCTCACTTAAATGTCTCACTGTTGGTGGCGCGTGTGTTGGATCATTCGGTTCCCTACAAAATGGTTGAGCTGGATGGTGCTGATCCACGCGTCATGTTCGTGAACGGGCGCCGTCAGTTGAGACTGGTCATCTCTTAACTGCCACGGCTTATTTTTATTATTAATCTTATATTTTGAATTGTTTTTTTATATATATTTTTTTGATTGTTCTCGCATATAGAAGCAACACGAATAATGTACCCAGGATTTTGTAATATCTTGATTTAAAAAGAGTGTCCTTGGAGTTTCTTGCCCGTTCTTCTCCATAGAGATCTACGTTTTGGAATGGGCAACTAGCTTCAACTTTCTGACTAACTGACCGACTCTTTGACAATTCAAAAGTGCCTGTAAATGGTTTAATTGAAATAAATGCTTTGAGTTTGAGTTAAACAAAACAAAAATCTTACAGGTGTTTATTTTTACATTCTTAATGACTTTTTTTCCCTTGTCGAAATTCACGATTGTTGAACTTTAATGTAGAGAATATTCGGAATCGAACAAAAATTTTTAATAGATACTCTTGCGGGAAACAAAGGCAAGGGGAGTTAAATGTTATATTTATTTAAAGTTCAAAAATCGTATTTTGTTCAAAGTTTTAAATAAATGTGGTCTCTAGAAGTGTGGTATATTTAACATGATTATAAAAGGAATCTGAGAGTAGTTTCAACTGCTCGTAGAAAGATGACGTTTTGTTCAAAGTTTTAAAATGAACATAATTCTGGATTCATTGAAACCGGGAATATTATTTAATTCAGAAGTAAATTCGGGACAAGTATGCTTCTTACTGCATTTATAAAGTAAATATCCGGATATATATACTAAAGAATTTGAAACTAAGTACGTCAGATCGACCGAAATATATGCGTACGTACGCGCCTCGCAGCTGTCGGCAACCCACTGAGAAATGGGTTGCAGGCGACCCGGCGGCCGGTAGGTAGTTAGCGCGCGTAAGTACATGGAGTGATTTATGTGGTAATCTGTGGTAGAGGCCTTATCAACGGTGTAGGCTACGTTGCACGTGGTTTATTCGGATTATTTTACGAAGATTTTGCCGAAAAATATCAGAAAGATATCGACCTTACCGAGAAGGATCAAAAATATTTAGGTTTAAATACTTTATTCTCAAAAAGACAAAAGAGCCACTTACATGAGAACATAAGGTAACATATAGTAATAAGCTTATTCTAGGTAACGGTCACTGATATAATACAATAATATTACATTTATTTTATGTTTATTTTGGTTGGGTTACACCTTCAGCGGTTTTATTCTCAACTATTAGGCTAGTTAGTAACATTATTAGTGAATGGTTTCCATTATGTAATTTGACAGTTTTGATTTAAAACCACTGAAAGAGCTTACATTTTTTATGTAGGATGGTAAATTATTATAAAATTGTGCTCCTTCATAGGTAATATTCTTTTTAGCATAATTTATACGTGTCCTTGGCAGGACAAGTAAGCTGGGTCGACGAAGACTGCGTTTACTTATTTGGGATATTTTTGTAAATGTTACGTTTGTGTGAATGGTTCCATCCATTATTTTTCTAATCAAGATACAAGTGTTATACATACGAGTATAAAGTTTTTTGATATTCATAAGTTTTGTTTCCTTAAAAATTTCGTTCGTTGGTGTCAAGTACGGATAGCGAAACAGTGTTTTATGATCCTGTTCTGAATTCTTTGCAGTTCCTGAAGCTTTGTTTTACCAGCGCTACCCCAGATTTCTATGAGATATAATAAATGTGATTTGACAAGTGAATTGTAAATGTTCAAAACGCAGTTTTTTTGGTATACATTGACCTATATTGCGGAGTGAGCCAATAAGTGAGGAAATCTTACTTCTAATATAGTCAATTTGCTTGTTCCATGTTAAACAATTTTCGATTCTAAGGCCAAGGTATTTTTCATAGGTTTTTTTCTCTAATGGAAAGTTATCTATTGTTAACGGGTCATGCAGCGGATTTCTTTATTTTTAGCTTTAAAGATAATGTAACATGTCTTTGAGATGTTTACAGTTAGCAATTTTTGTTGGAACCATTCAAACAGTATTTTTAAATCTTTTTGGGCTCGTGAAATAGCATCATGAACATTAGTTCCGAAATAAAACAAGCATGTTTCATCTGCGTATAAAGTTAAATGACCATGTAGTCCTAGCTCCGCTATATTATTAATGTATATCAGAAATAATAACGGACCTAGTATGGACCCTTGCGGGACTCCATATGTGATAGGTAAAGTATTAGATTCGACATCATCTATCCTGACTACTTGGGATACCAACGTTTTCTAATTTCTCTAATAGTAGCTTGTGACTAACGGTATCAAAGGCTTTTTTTAAGTCGATGAACACACCCAAAACAATGTTTTTCTTATCTATATTATCTCTGATTTTTGTCATCAGATCAATAGTGGATGCAGTGGTATTATTTTTAGCTCTAAATCCATATTGGCGTTCCGATATAAAATTAAAAGACTCCAAGTAATTTAACAGACGACTGTGTATTATTTTCTCCAAAATTTTGGACATTATTGGCAACACAGAGATCGGACCGTAGTTTCCGGGTTCGGTTTTAGGACCCGATTTATAGATCGGTGTCACCTTTGCAATCTTTAGGGTGTCTGGAAATTTCGCGTCAGTCATGAGTTTATTAAAACAATGTGCGAAACTATTTGAAATTAAATGTTGAACCCTTTTTATGACTTTCGTGCTTATTCTATCTATACCGCTACTTGAATTTGGGTCGAGATCATTTATAATTTTAATAATTTCATCAGCACTACATGGATCCAATGACAAAAGTTCTTGTTTATTTATTTTTTTGGGGTTTGCTAGCACATCGGGTTGAGGTGTCATGGTATGTTTTCGGTATTCTGTCTGCCAGTATAGCTCCTATTGTAGAAAAATACTTGTTAAAAACCTCACAGATTTCAATTGTGTCTGTAACTATGTTAGCATCAGCTAAAATCTTTGAAGGAGCACCACTTTGTTTTACTTTATTTTTAGCTAAATTATTTATAAGTGACCATGTTTTTTTGGGGTTGTTACACAATTTGTAAATAGTGTATTAATTTAGCAATTCTTCCTTTCATTTCTTTATAATTATTTTCTAGTACCTCATTTTCCTGATCACTCTTATGTTGTATCCATAGATAGTTTCTTTGGCTGATTCCAGTTAATATCGTTGTTAACCCAATCTTCTCGGGGTGCATTAAAAACCTTTGTTCTTAATACTTTATTGTCTTCTACGCACTGCTTTATCTTTGATAAGAAACATCTTGCCATAATGCGGAAAAACCAGACATCAATAACTGAAGCATAATTGAATGTCATCAAACGAGTAGAAACCGCCTTGGAAAAACAACATAAAATCATTAATCGACACATAATCCACTGCAATCAGGGAATAAACAAACTAAAACAGCAGATTCAAAAGACAGACAGCAGCAGTGACTTTACTTTATCAGCCTTCGTGGCAAACAATATGCTGTCAAACCTGAAAAATATCCAGGAAACGCTGTTATATACAGTGACGAATATTTTCTATTTAAGAAAAATTAAACTTTCACCTCTTAACACCAACACAGCTGAGAGATGAACTCAATACTGTAACAGAACAACTATCAAAGGAGCTGACCATACCCATAAATAATATTCAAACGGATCTGGCAAAGATATATCGTTTACCGAAAGTAAAAGCGAGAGCAACTAAGCCATAGATGATTTTTGAAGTCAAGATTCCTCTTGTGACTAGAGAAGACTGAGCTTTACAACCTCATACCAAACCCGCGGAGACTAGCTGACAGTATGGTCACCATCACACCTATCGCGCATCATTTAGCGATTAACATCCACAAAGACTCGTACATACCGATATCGGAAGACGATTGGGGAAGATGTACGCCTTACGACCATAACGACTTCATGTGTCCTCTGAAAAGGCATATTTATCAAATGAACTCAGACAACAATCAGTGTTTAAATGACCAAGTTGCAAATCAATGTCAAACCGAAACCAAAGAATGTATTAGATCAATGGACGGAACTACGAGGAATGCCTTTTAAGTTTTGTCGTTTGAAGAAAAAATCAACTAGAACTTTATAGCACTTTTTATTGATTTTCAAAGTATTCACCCCGTAGTTTAATACACTTTTTCATTCGCTCGAACCAGTTATTAAAACATTTATTCCACTCCAAAGGGGTGGTCAATATCGCTGATTTGAACGCGTCGGCTGCTTCTTCATCAGACCACAGATTAGGACAGATAGTTCACTCGTTCGAGGTCAAGCGCTAACGTACCTACGGCTCACGTTCACACGGGAGGACAAAATCCAGTCGGTGGCCAAGCGCCTTTTCGAGAGTACGAAACGCATCCGTGCGCTTATAATAATGGCTAAATCTCGTGCATATTGCAGTGTAGACGGCTGTTTAGAGAATTAGGAACATTATTTTGAAAAAAAATTAACTAGCTGACCAGGAAGCACCCTGTATAACATGCTAAAGGAAGCTAAATTTACATATTTATGTACATGTTTTCCTAAGGAGTAGGTTACTTGTTAAAGTTATTTGTTAGCTTTTGAATTTTTACGACGATTAGATTTAATAATCGAAATTTACAGGAGGCTCAAAAGTTCATTGACCATTATATTAAAATGGGGCATTTGTCATTTTCAATAAATATAAATATTGTTTTCAATGTAAAAAAAAAACTGTTTTTTAGTCATCCATTCTTTTGTCTAATAATTTCTTAGCATAAACAGCCCCAGCGTTGCGTTCAACGATGCACCTGATCGCGCGACATCACGGCAGACGACGTAGTAGACACTCTCGGGCGTCCGCATAAGGTACATTTTAGCGCGCACGAACGCCTGTAATATTTGTGTAGGTAATTATAGCGTTAGGTATCTATATTTTCCTATGGAGTGAACTATCTAACCATCTATATGTATAATTTATATGTAAAATTGCAATTGCAAGCACATTTCAAAATGGTAAACAGGTGCGTTACGTGTGTTAAGCCGATAAGAGCCAACCAATACATCAAATGTTTTGAATGCGACTATTATTATCACCCATTATGCGCTAAAGTAACCGATTTCCGGAAATTATCGGAGGCTACGAAGACAACTTGTTTATGCACGAGTTGTCGCAGTAAAAAGCTCAACTCGAGCAACTCTGACACTTCGGAACGAAATGGACACGTCGACTACAAAAATTACACCAGCAACAGCTCATTACTGAACACCCCAGCTGCTGCATCGGACTCCGGTAGCTTGTCCACGTGTGAAATAAAACTATTACGCGGAGATGTCGGCGATCTCAAACAACACCTCAAAACGCTTACTGAACTCTTAACACAGTGTAACCAACGACTTAAGTGTCTGAGGCTAGCTTGGCCTGCGCAGAAGCAAACATTCAAGCGCTTGAGGAACGGGTACGTGAAATCCCCTACTTAAAGTCTACCATACAACAACTCAGCGAGCAAGTACAGTCACACGCACAAGCTAACTTGAAAAACCAAGTCGAAATACTAGGCGTAAATGAAACTGCCAACGAAAACCTCGTTCATATCATTCTTACAGCGGCAGTAAAAATTGGCATACATCTCGAAGACAGTGATCTGGAATACGTTACTAGAGCTGGGCCACACTGAGAACACCCTAGTGCCCCGGTAGAAAAACACCCTCGACCACAGGTAGTTAAGTTTCTGCGTCGTAACAAACGAAACGAATTTCGACGTGCAGGGAAAACTAGACGCAACCTCTCTAGTGAAGATCTAGATATAGCCGGTGCCCACAGGACCTTATATTTCAACGAGCGGTTGACAAAAGGTAACCGGCTGTTATTTCGGGCAGCTAAGCCACGTGCCAAGGAATGCGGCTATAAGTACTGCTGGACCACAAATGGAACTATCAATATTCGCAAACAAGAAGGAAACCCCGCCATCGCCATTAGGAACCAGCATGACTTACTGCGCCATTGCCCCATGTCAACTGACCAAACAGAAGTCTAACGAACGAGATCCTACAAAAGTAGGTAACATTTTCCTATGTAAGCACCTGTTACCGTTTTTCTTCTAATTTTACATTTTCAAAGTATGTTTTTTTTTTGTTTATTACTTATGCAAATTTCTCTCAAATACCTAGAATGGCTTGTAATCAAGCACCTGTTTTGTTTCCCAATGAAAACAATTTTTAAATATTTTTATTTTTTGCTATAACTGCTCAAATGCATTCCGTGCCTGGTCTGGCCGGAACTTAAGCAACTATGTTTATTTTTAATTAAAATTTTCTAATCTTTTTAAATATTATTATTTGCCTACTATGCAAGGTTTACGCAAATACTTAGAAGGGCTAGTTCTCAAGTACCTGTTATGTTTATCTTTATTTTTTATAGAATTCAATTATTTTTGTTGTTTGTTTATTACGCTAAATTTGCTCGAATACTTACAAGGGCTTACATTCAACTACACACACCCTAACTTTCCCATAACACTACTCTCATCAACGCACACACACCTCCTGAGGTACACACACAGTCACACACTACATAATTTGTCATATGGAAGCATCTTCTGTCACATTCACATTCTACATAAAATATCTTTATTGAGTTTCGGTTTTTATCTTCATACTATTACAACATACAACATATGGCTTTACTTAGCGTTTCCAATGACCTTGATGAAACCTTTAACATAGAATGTCACACAGTAGAATCTATTGAATCTTGCAAGAGTATCCTTAATGCTTCCAAAGACAATATTAAGGTGCTTACATACAATATCAGAAGTTATCAAAAAAAAAATTTGACGAATTTATAATTGCTCTAAATCGGTTAGATTCCAATTTCGACGTTATCGTGCTTACCGAATGCTGGCTCTCTGACGGTTCCATTATAGAGGACCTACAGGGATATAGCGCATACAGTATAATAAACCAAGTAAACAAAAATGGAGGTATTGTTGAATACACAAGAACAGCCTGGAGTTGCAAACTCAAACTCAAAGCATTTATTTCAAATAAACCAATTACAGGCACTTTTGAATTGTCAAGGGGTCGGTCAGTCAGAAAGATGAAGCTAGTTGCAGTATTACTATCGCCGAAACTAACCTTATTGACGCTGAAAGTATTCTAATAAAAGCGAACAACCACTTAGGCCTGTTAGCCATTTATCGATCACCCTCTTTCACAAACGCAGAGCGATTCCTTAACTCCCTTGACACCACCCTTTTTGATTTAAAAAACCAAAAATCATTCATTGTGGCCGGCGACATCAACCTAAAGGAGACTGAAACGATTACATACAATCTTTGACTGCAAATCTCGCGGTTGTGGAGGGTTTTAGCATTTAAGAAACCTCCACCCCCACATTATTATTATTATTCATACCGCGTGCACTCATCTATCATGCAATCATATTTTATCAATAAATATCAATCAATCAGTAATCAGTGTATCAATCAACATCAACTCAAGGTGTAAGGTCCCTAACCATACAATCTCTAATAAAGAACTATTTACACAATCAAATACAAAAATTCTCTCAAAACTGTCGCAATTGTGTACATTAATGAAAATTCAACCTTACACGCAATGCTTAAACTTGTATTCACAAAGCTATGTACTAAAAGCAATAAATTTTTACGACCGACATTCGCTAGTCAACACATCAAAACAAATTCAACCTTACACGCATGTTTAAAAGTCAGGATTACAAAGTGCCAAATAAAGGCAATAAAATTTTACGACCGAGGCTCGCCGCTAGGACAAGTGATGAGTGGAGTCGAGCTGACCAATATTTTTTTGTTTATACTGTAATAAAATTATAAATGGTAATATTTTTAAGTTAAGCTACAACAGCAGTTTGTATATTCAACGCTTCCTTGGGTTAGCTTCAAGAATTCTTGGTATCTTTGACGTGCTATAACTGATATCCATTCTCCACACCTCACTGGATCTCAAAGAAAGCAAAAAAACAAAAATAAAATCTCAAATCTTTCATTTTATTACATGCCCATAGTCAAAATTAAATCAGAAACAGTAAAGAAGTCTCATCAAACAAAACAAAAAAAAACTTTAATAACAAAAAATACGAAACAATTGCGGCTCCAACAAATGGAACAGAATCAACGCAAATAACCCGAACAATTTAAGTGGGCATGCGATAATATGATTAATACGTTTTGTAAGAGTCTTTACAATTGAGATGCTTTATAATTCCTGCTGTTCACTACAACTTAATTTAAAAAAATGTTTTTATGATGATTCCTTGACAAAATACCAGCATTTACAATACAGTGATAACAATTATATAATGATAATATTAATATTTACCGAAAATATGAAACTCCATTCTTTTTATCGTCCTATATGTGTGATTTTTACAGTTTTTAAAGGAGCACTGAGGCGCTGTTACCGCCGCCGGCGCCGGAGCGTACGAATGCTACTAGATTAAAAGCGCACCCAAATGTTCAAGTGGGTCGTCATTCGGTGAGGACATTTTTTGTCACTGATTGTGTATTCTTTATTAGTGATCGATGTATTGTAGCGAAAACATATGAAATAAGACATCCGCCACTTTTACAACAATAAAGTATAATTTTGCCATAAAATTGTAAAAAATTAAAATTGTAGGTATTGCAGAAAAACTATATACATTTTTCACATATTATATGAGAAATTTAAAACAAGAAAATGCACGGGTCAACTTTGTCGCACGATAATTTAATTTATCTCTTAGTAAAATATTGTTGAGGCTGACCTAAAAAGTTCGATTATAATCATTTTAATGGGGCTCCTACCTAGACAATAAGGGTTTTCTTCAGCTGTAGTTAGCGCTAAGTAGATCCGTGCTCATAGAACGAAAAAGAAAAAGACAAAAAAAAAAAAAAGAAAATTAGAAAATTATGACGGTAACACATGGAAAACGCCTAAATGGTTAGAATGAATTAAAATAAATTGGAAATTGTTAAATCATAAATATCTTGAATTATCCACAATCCAGTTGTTGGAATTTCGGCTGGTGTGACGGGGTCTACGACGCTCCTCAGGAAACACACCTATTGTGTTCACCGGCTTAGAATTTAGCCTCGAGGGTGGAACCGAAATTCGGCTTGTTATATCACGGTATACACCGCTAAAAGAAGGGAAAGCACTCAAACGCAGAGGTACATCACGAGCTTAAGCAAACGCTCCTAGTTAACGGCAGGATAGGAAATAGCAGGTTACTTATTCACAATAGCATGTAATTTTATATTTATATAGAAGAAAATTTGGGCTTATTTTTCGTATCTAAATAAAAAAACCTTTGTACCGAAAGATTTTTCTGCAAAGACCATCATTGAAAAACAAAAATCTTGTCAAAAAGTTTTAAATTCCAAAAAAAAATAAGAAAAGCCTTTATTATCGGTCAGTTAGAATTTAAAACAGTGGCCGTACTATGACGCGTTAAAGCCATTATTGTTGCAGCGTGAAAGAAGACGGAGCTATATGTATATGACCAATAGCACTATCGCTTTTTTGCAATGGAACCATGATGGTATTGACGCATCATAGTACAGCTACTGGTTGAATATGTTCAGACATGACAGGAGAATGTTTCGAAAATTATTGTAGCAAGTATGAAATACCGCAGTATGTAATCGCTCAGCGCGCTCACCTCGACGAAGTGGTTCTCGATGAAGCGCGCGGCGGCGGTGCTGAGGTCGGCGCAGGCGTGCAGCTCGGCGAAGGCGCGGATGCCGAGCGCGTTGTCGGCGCACAGCGCGCGCGCCAGGAACACGCAGCACGCCGCGCGCACGCCGCCCACCGCCAGCAGCGACGCCGCCGACAGCAGGCTCTAACACCACGCATGACACATATATACCAGAAACGCATGTCGCATCACATCACAACTAAGGCAATATCTAAATGCTAGTGTAGTGCAGTGTGTCTGTGTGAGTACATCGATTCGATCATTTGTTCCTGGTTGACTCAGACTACAGAGACGGCGTGACATCGGCAGTAAGCTGAGCTACCTGTACATTGTCCTCGGTGATGACGAGCGAGTCAGGCGTGTACACGTACTCGATGATAGCCTCCAGCGCGGCCGGCTCCACGTTCTGAAACCAACATGCAAGTTACTTGTGACATACATAGATGTCCCCTTAAAGAAAAGGGCATAGTGCTGAAGCAAAAAATGCTTTTTTGGAGCATCTTGATGCGTGTTTTGCGCTCTGTTCAGTAGGGTAATCAAATAAGCAGATATCACAGTGTAAAGCAAATTACTTAAGGAAATAACCCAATAAAGTGCCAATGTTTAGCCATAATGAAAAGTAAAGCACTATAAAGCATGTTAACTTTCTAAATCCTATTTTTATTTTAAGCTTAAACCACAAAAAAGGGTTAATTTATATGAAGTATGTATAGTTTTCAATTAAAATTACATCAAGGCTTATGGCAATAACCATTATTCATATTTATTGGGTTTTAGCTTTAGTTAAGTAAACAAGAAAACATACTAAACAAAAAAACTAAAACCAAATAAAAACAACTATCGGGCTTTACTGTTTATTTACATTTCGAAACAAACAATTAATATTTAGTTGTATGGTATTTGCTCACTTCGTCAACCGACTTTCTTTAAACCTTGTTTGATGAAGAACCCAATAAATCATGTTTGATCCACAATACATACGCTATTTATTGGTGCCGATTCTCTAGTCACAAACGCCTGTAAACTAGACTAAAAATCACCAACATTTCGTTTATACCTGTCAAACGACGATTTCCCATTCTGAAATAGACTAAAGTGACACAACTCAACTATATTTTAGTTTGACAGCACTAAGATAGCACTGAGTTAGTAATTTAGTGAAAATGGCAATTTTGCTATTCTGACTGACAACTTCTGAGTCAGCTGTTTGTCATACAGGAGTCAGTCAATTAAAAAGACCTACTATGGCGGAGATGGCAAGGAATGATGAGTGGAACACGCCCAAGAAACCAATAGATAATTGGACTTTAGTGCGAAACGGCGGTCCAAGAACCGTTTTACTGGTAAAAGGGGCAAAGCGGCTACGGACTTGTCTGAGAAATTTAAAGCGGCGGAAGTTAAGTAACCGTTGTTTATTTCCAACGTAAACAAAGAGGTAGCAGTGGATGACATATACATATACATAATAAATAAAAGTGCGGAGATCGTTTCGCTTGAGAAAATTACCATGAAGAAGGAAAGGCCTTTAAAGTGTTTTTTAACAAAGACAAGTTGAATGTTTTTCTAGATGACCAGATATGGCGTGATGGCGTGCCATTTAGGCGCTTTATTCATTTCAAGAAGAGAAGACAAAAATAATACAATTTTTGGGAGTGAGACAACAACAAAAGCGAATAATGGATAGTATTTAAAAAATGAACTTAATAACATTCAATTGCAAAAATGTTAAAAAGTCGGTGAATTGTGTGCGTTCACTGTGCAAAGCAGCTGATATTGTTGTGTTACAAGAAACGTGGTTATATCCACATGGTCTAGCATTTCTTGATTGTGTTGATCAGGAATTTAGTTACACGGGAAAGTCTTCAGTGGACACTTCAGCTGGCATGTGCAAAGGGAGACTCTACGGAGGGCTTGCCATACTATGGCGTAAATCTGCATTTAACTATGTGAGTGTGGTACAATGTATCAGTAACCGTATATGTGCAGTGAATGTAGTGGTGAACAAAAGGGCTTTTTGGTTATAAATATGTATATACCGACGGACTGTCGCGAAAATCTGCCACTTTTTACGGAATGTCTTAGTGAAATGTATTCTATTTTACAAAATAATAATTCTGAAGCAGTGTATGTGTTGGGAGATTTCAATGCGCACCCGGGTGAGTCATTTTATAATGAACTTCTTAGTTTTTGTAATGAGCAGGAATTATTATGTGCTGACTTACACTATTTAGGCATACTATCAGAAACGTACACGTTCATCAGTGAATCAAACGGGTGTAAGCGTTGGCTGGACCACTGTCTTATTACACAGGCGGCAGGGAAAACAATTGTATACATTGAGGTTATTTATGATACGTTTTGGTCAGATCACTTTCCCTTAAAAATAGAATGTGATGTAAATGTTATCAGATTAAAAACTTGTGTAATCAAATTACCGCTTAACGGTGTTCGATGGGGTGAAAGAAGACCTGATGAAATACAGGAATACTCGTCTCTGTGTAATGATAAATTAAGAAGTTTTGATTTTTCTAAGGATTTTGAACTATGTGCTAATATTTTTTGTGATAATCCACACCATAGGTTATTGTTGGATTCAATGTATAAAAACATAATATTTATATTAAGTAAAGCAGCTCGTGTAAACAGAGTCTCTAAAGACAATAGTAGAAAGAAAGGTATAAAAGGCTGGAACAAGTATGTCAAAGAATTTCAAACGCCAGTGTGCTCTAAGTTTAAATTGTGGACTTGTTACGGGGAACCCAGTAGTGGGCCTATATTTGAGGATATGATGTTAAGTCGTAAGGTATTTAAATCAAAATTGAAATGGGTCATTAAGAACCAAGAAAAAATTGAAATGGATATATTGGCCTCGCTCCATTCGAAGAAATGTTTTTCATCTTTCTGGAAAGGCACCAAAAAGCTCAATATCTCTCCAAGCTTACCAGTTAGCGTGGAGGGTGAGACTGACCACACTGAAATAGCTATATAATATATTTAAGGAACAGTTTATAGTGAGCTCACCTCTTGAGTCTGTAGTGAGGGTGAACAATGCTTTGACCTATCAATCAGGAATACCCCTTCCGTTTACGTGTACAGAAATAAAAGCAGTCATTAAATGTATGAAGCGGGGAAAATCTCCTGATCATGGTGGACTCAGCATTGAGCATCTTCAAAATGCTGGTTTGCACTTGCCAAGAGTATTGACAATGCTCTTAAATTGATGTGTAGGGCATTCTTACCTACCACAGGAGATGCTGGGTACATTCGTTGTACCTATTGTAAAGAATCGAACAGGAGACATAGCATTTGCTTATTTTTATTTGACATTGTATTTATAATTTGATGACAATGTATTTATTTTTATGTTGTGATTTGTATTTATCTCGTGTTTGTTATTGTAATACTTGTGATTGTAATATGGGAGAAACTGAAATAAATGGATTTTATTTTTATTTTATTATTTTTTTATAGCAGACAAAGGGCACTGGCAACTGTGATAGCCAAAGTGTTTGATAGTGTGCTTCTGATATACAAAAGTACACGACACACAGTTTGATTTTCGTGCTGGACTGTCTACTGAGAGTGCAATACTTGCATTGAAGCACACTGTCAAATATTATACAGACAGAAAAACACCAGTGTATGCTTGTTTTCTGGACCTTTCCAAAGCTTTCGACCTGGTTGCCTATAAGGTTTTATGGGAGAAGCTTCGGGAAGCGGGTGTTCCTGCAGCATTAGTGTCAACATTATCTATCTGGTATGACAAGCAGAGGAACTTTATGAAATGGTCCAATGCATTGTCAGACCCGTATAAGCTCAAATGTGGTGTTAGGCAGGGAGGTTTTAGTTCCCCGAGACTGTTTAATATTTATGCTAACAAGTTGCTTGTGGAGCTAAGCACCACTCATGTCGTATGCCATATAGACGGAGTTCGTTTAAATAACTTAAGCTACGCAGACGCTATGGTACTGCTGAGTCCCACAATCGATGGAATTAGGAAATTGCTCACCATTTGTGAAAGATACGCCGAGCAGCATGGGCTAAAATATAATCCTACTAAGAGTGAGCTGCTGGTGTTTAGAGGAAAAAATACAAGTCCCTCAAATGTCCCTCCCGTAGAACTAAACGGTTCACCTTTGCAGAGCGTAACACAATTTAAATATTTGGGCTATATTGTTACGGAGGATCTTAAAGATGACTCAGATATGGAAAGAGAGCGCAGGGCAATGGCTGTTCATGGCGGCATGGAGAGTGCGACTGTCGCAACCCAGCGCAGGGCACGCCACAATTGCGGCGGTGAGACCCTTCTTTGAGGAGTGGCTTGAGAGGCGCCACGGCGTCCTCACCTTTCGCCTGACGCAGGTCCTCACCGAACATGGCTGTTTCGGGAGGTTCCTGTTTCCGATAAAACGGGAGGAAACGCCCGGGTGTTATCATTGTGGATCGACCGGAGGACACGGTGGAGCATACGGTGGAGATCTGCCCGGCTTGGGCGGAGCACTGCCGTGTCCTCGTGGCGGCGATCGGCGGCGGCGACCTCTCGCGTCCGGCCCTGGTTCAGGCCATGGTACGGAGCGAGAGGAAATGGGAAGCCGTCACCTCCTTCTGCGAAGCAGTAATGCTCGCAAAGGAGGAGGCGGAGCGCGAGAGGGAGAGGCAATCACTGCGCCCTCGCGCCCCTAGTCGCCGCAGGAGGAGACACCCTGGGCGTCGGGAGTCCATTGCCGACTCCCGGCCACCGTAGGCGCGGGCTTGCGGACGGCGAGCAATGGGCAGCTCGCCGTCCGGTAAGGACCAGGCCCGGGTCGACGGCGCGTCGTGTTCCACGCGCGCCTCAAAGAGATGTCAGCAAAATTGACGGGGTCCGATAGGACCGATGCCTGCCGGGGCTGCGGATTGTTCGAAAGAGTTACCGTGGCCCTGGCGTACAGGCAACTGAAGGAACACGGGTGGGTTTTAGTCAGTATGAGTCTGACACGCCCTTCCGCTCCGCCCAGAGCGGTAGAGGTCATTTGATTTCCCACCAAAAAAAAAACAAAAAAAAAAAAAAAAGGGCAATGGCTGTGAGGGGAAACATGCTAGCTCGCAGGTTTGCTGGTTGTTCAGTACCGGTTAAAATAACACGTTTTTAAGGCGTTTTGTCAAATATTTTACACCAGCAGTCTGTGGGCTAATCATACCCAATCCGCGCTACGGTAGTGCGTCAGGGATATCCGTTGATGCGCACGCTGACGATTATTTCGCGATCATGCGTAAGAAAGTGGCATCAATTATGCGCAGAGTGAGGGGGAGCAGCAACAGCATTCTGAAGGTTTTTTCAGATAGGTTAGAAGGGCCTACAATGAATAGGTTTATCAAGCTACATGTCAGACATGAGGCTTGATAGATCTTCCTCTAATTGGATGCTGTTTTTTTGTTTTTTGTACTCTTGTGTGTTACTACTAACATAGCTTGTAAGTTTTTTTTGGTAATACTAACACGCTATGGGCCTTCGAAGCCTGAAAATGAACGATTGTTATTTCTATTTTATAAACAAAATAAAGTACTTCTTCAACAGACTTCCAAAAAAGAAGAGGTTCTTATGTTCGACATGTAGGTATGGAACTAAAATAAATATTTATCCGGTTATTAATCTTTTCAATTCAGTCAGAAAATTTCTTCATCTGATGTAGCTGTGTCAGTACGTTCACTAGCGATGGAATTATCACTTTCTTCACTGCTCGAACAGGTATTTATCATAAAATTTTCAATGTGTGAATCAAAATTGGTTCAAATTTTCTTTATTCGTCCTCACATTTTATTGAATGATCACATACTTTTTTGCATTCTTCCAGGCCAATCATATTGATTTTTTCCAATATAATTTCTTTGATAGTTGTCACATTCATTGCAACATTTTTAATAGCTACGAATCCTTTAATTTGAGACCAAATTTTTTTATTGGATTAAAATCCGAATAATATGGTGGCAATCTTAAAATGGTATGGCCATGTTCTTACAAAATGCGATCAATAGCAAACTCTGAGTAGGTATCTTTCTTTATGTTTTTTACAACGTCTTATTATAATCGATCTTCAATGAGTTTGGGTTAGAAGGAATGTTATGTTGCTGCAACCAAGCTATAATTTGTGGTTTAATAGTGTTTGAGTTCGGGGGTTTATCTAATAATTTATTATGGTTTGGTGCATTTTCTATTACTAAAACACTATTAGCTGGTAGATTGGGTATTACCCGATTACGCAGCCAATTTTGATATCGATCGGCATTGATTTATTTATGCTCATCGCTGTCACTATCAATACATTTCTGCAAAATCAGTGCACTGGAACAAAACTTTTTTCATTACCAACGTGAACGATGATTATACGTTCTCCTTTCGAAATGGACTTCTTTACACCTTTTTTATTTTTAGGTGTACAAGATTTCCTTTTTGAGTGTGACATATGCAAATATATGATTCATCCATCACAACAATAGTTCTGCCATCGGCCCTCATCCTTTTAATTTCTCGGAGATATTTAAGCCAGTTAAGGCGAATATCATGCTTTTCAATTAGTATTTCCCGATTGCTTTCTGGTTTTTTTAAATCGGAAAACAATATATTTCATAAAAAATATTAATGTCTCCAGACAACCACAAAATTGGATAGCCTCAACCAACTTCTATTTTAAAGTCCTCAAACAAGGTAATTCCTTAATGCGTAAATGAAAATCGTAAATCATATTACGTATGACAGAATAGTCAAAATCTTCCAAATTTAATCGAAATTGTTTGATATTTTTTACTCTTTTTGATGATGGGCCAATTTATCTTTTTTATCATTTTCTTTTACAATATTCTTTACAGTTCCTACTGAAACACCACAAGCTTCAGAAACACGTTTTTGAACTTTTTGAAAATAACCATTACTTTCTTTCTTGAATTCATCGGTTTCTTGTAAAAAGTACAAGTATACGCTTAAAATTACCTGTCGTGCCTGCGACTTTAGCAGCTTTCCTCCCCTTTTAAAATAAATTACATTAAGTTAAAAGAGTATTATCAACTCTATATACTTCCAAGTCGATTGAGAGAGTGCAGTCTGGACCAAGTGCAATGGCCAATTGATAGAAATCCGACGACTGACGAAACACGAAGTTTGCCGAGGGACATTCAGAAAATAGTTGTACTGTACATATGTCTGCGCCCGTATATAGCCGAGCTAAAGCGAGAGAGCAAGCGTCGGTGTGTATCTATATTGCACACTGTCTAATACCTGCTCTCATCCGAGCGTTCTACGTGTGTTAGTACATGCGTGTAGGCCTGCACATTGCGAAGCCTTGGGAGAAGGCATCATATAGTATAGTAGGTATATCTATATTGCACTAATAATTACTCTGGTCCGAGCGTTCTACTTGGTGTGTTAGTACTCGTATAAGATTAGATAATGATTTATTTCTCACCACAATATAGTATAAGTACATTTTCAAATTATTAAGAACAATACATAATTGCTTTAATTATACTGTGGGAGACTGGTGCCTAAGCTAGGCGCAAGGCCTGTATTTCAGGACACCAGGTCTCCACACCTTTGGAAGCAGTTATATGGTATATAACTGTATATATTGCTTATGCATATGCTATTGCAATGTATATAACTATGTATATTGCTTATATGGTACATTATACAGGATCAAATTAAATTAGCTAGCGAATCTCCGCAGACGTGATAGATATCGATAGCTAAACATGATGAAACGTCTACGGAGTATCGATAGCTAATTTAATTTGATCCTGAAGAGGTGGCGCGTACGAGAAAAGGACAGTTGCAGAAGGAAGAAGTAGTGCCAGAGGAGTTTAAGTGTTAAATAATCTAGAGGGCGTGCAGTAGCAACCTTGGAGAAGACAACCTATGTGGTTTTGCTGCCATTTAATGTGAGAAGGTTTTTAACTAGGTTATTTGCCACTGGTGATAGTCCCTTTTCCGCTAGTCAGAACACACGTTACCCCGTGTACTATGAAGGCCGTGTCATCTGCGTACGTGATGATATCAGCATTGTTGACAGTAAAAAAAAAAATGAAAATAATGAAAAGCGTGGGACCAAGTACACTGCCCTGAGGGACACCGATATCAATAGGAAGTTGGTCACTTGAAAAGGATCCAAGTTTATTGTACTGTTTTCTGTTTATCAGGTAGCTCTTAAACCATTCAAGGCAAATTCCTTTAACTCCTATACCTTCAAGTTTCTTAATAGGCCCGTCCAGACCGTGTCAATTGCCTTTGCAAGATCGAACAACAAGGCGTGGCGTTTTCTCAATATGGGATTCCGCATGTTCAATGTTTTATTAGACTGTTTCAAATCCATTACAAAAGGCGGAACCATGGAAAATACAGGTTATTTCAAGTATGAAATAACAAAATGCTTTTTCTTGGAAGGCTCCATCTAGGGGTTATTACCCCGATACCACATAATTCTCACAAAAAGAAGGAGGTAAACATGGAAAGTGAAATCTTATGTAATTTTGAGATACAATAATTGTTTCAAAGGAACATATGGTACCCACAAGTAACAAATATTTTATTAACGTTACTGAGTGTAGCTTGAAATGAACCACATTCGGGTAAGAAACAGTAACGTCAGTGTTAAGTTTCCCTTCGATCCGTCAAAATCAAAGAAAGAAAGAAGAAAATAAAATTCATATTTTATTTATTTATTTAATCACGACTGCATGCAGTGATCGGGAGCTACCTGTATGGTGATGGTGGGCTGCGTGCTCTCGTCGAACTGCGTGAACATGGCGTGGAAGTAGGGCGAGGCGGCAGCCAGTACGGCGCGATGCGCGGGCAACGCGGCGGAGGGCGACAGGTCGGGCGCGGCGCGCGCGTGCAGGCGCACATCGCATAACACGGAGTCGTGCCGCAGCCGTGCCAGCGCCGCGAGCAGGCGCGCGGGGTGCGCGGCGTGCGCGTCCGGGCCCGCGCCGCCGCCCGCCGGCCGCTGCGACGACTCGTCTAGCGACGACTGCGACGCGCAGCGCACCATCATGCTGCGGAGTGCACACACCCACACCCACGTTTACTCCCTTACAATACTGATAGGCTACCTGCTTAAATCGATGTTGCTATCTAACTTCAATTTTTACCCGACTACGGCAAAGCCAAAAGGAAGGGTTATAACCCCTACCTATATTAATATTATAATGAGGTAAAATTTGTTTGTTTGTAAGTTTGTATGTAGGGGGTAATCTCTGAAACTACCGGTCGGATTTGTAAAATTATTTTTGCATTTGATAACCCAATTCTTGAAGAAGGCTATAGGTTATTAAACATCAGGCTATGAACCTTAGGAGACAACCAAAACGAAAATAATTCAGATAGAACGCTATGCGAAAACGAAGTGATAGCGCGGGTAGGTGATGCTATGCGACGGGGTAGGTCGGGAGAGCAAGAAATTTCACGCGGACGAAGTTGCGGGCAGAAGCCAAGGCCTAAACTTTTCATCCGATTTAGATGAACGAGGTGTCCATCGACTCGTTATTATTGTGTAACACAGATAAAATGACAATCGATCGCATTTTTTCTATTTGATAGTTCAGCCACGTTCATTGTATTGTTCGTATATATATTAAAATAATAATAAGCAGTAGGTACATGTCGTGCTGTCTAACACACATATGTATGTAACACTAAATTGGACCTGATCATTCTCTAAACAGTATAAAGTTAGTCTATAATTAACGTGTTTCATTAGGTTATGGACCCAGTCCCTTTTTTGCGCGCTTAAAAGTGTAATTTCGTGTATCAAGATCATAAAAACTCTAATATTCGAAGTCAGTAGTGCCTACGTGTTAAAGATCGGACTTGATTTTATTCAGATTAAAAACATTCGAGTGCAGAATACAGTTTGTAGCATGAATGTTTTTGAACAATGGCCGGCAGTTACATTGTCAACGTACCAAAGTTAAAAGGTCGTGAAAATTACGACGAATGGGCTTTTGCTGCACAGAACTTTCTTATACTAGAAGGTGTGGACATCAGTAAAAGGCAAGAAGCAACCGCAGATCCAGACAGCGATGCACTAAAGTCGAAAGCAAAATTGGTGATGACAATAGATTCGTCGCTTTACGTGCACATTAAGAACGAGAAAACAGCCCAGGACGTGTGGATCGTCTGAAATCATTATTTGATGATTCAGGATTTCAAAGGAAGATCAGTTTGTTACAGCATTTGATTTCAATTCGATTGGAAGACAGTGAAATTATAACTGCCTACGTAACTCAGATTGTAGATACAGCGCACAAATTACGAGGGACTGGATTTTAAATAACTGATGAGTGGGTTGGATGTTTATTACGAGCTAGACTAAAAGAAAAATTTGCCCCAATGATCATGGCAATAGAACATTCTGGCATAGCGGTCATTAAATCACAAAGAATGGGACAAGTATATACCGCACGTACATAGGACATGCGAGCAGAACATCGGTTCATGAAGTGACGGGAAAAACACCAGCCTATTTGTTTTTTGGACGCGAGACGACGGTTCAGGGCATGAAACCCTATAGCTCTGAACCAAACGAACTGATTACCTTCGACAAAGAAAATTTTTAAAGAAATATTGCCCTCAGACGTAAAATGTATGATGAAGTTTGTCAAAGGATACGGCAATCACATGAGACCAACAGTGATCAGTACAACAAGAGACGTCGCATATGTGACTATAAAGTTGGTGAACCGATTTGGAAACGCACTAAACTCCTATCGAATGCAAACAAAGCTTCAATGCCTAAATTGGCCCCTACCTTTAATAAAGCAGTCATAACAGAGAAGATATCAAGCGACGTTTACAGATTAAGGAATTTCAGAGGAAAATGGCATTCTTTTGACCTTAAACGTTAGGTTTGAATCCGGTTGGATCTTTAGAAGAGAGGGGATATTGTAATGATCGATAGTTTAGTTCTCGAGTCCGATACAAGATGGCGTTACTAGGCTCGCCAGAATAGCATTATTAACATAATTAGACGATTGACAATTGACGGTGGCAGTAAATGAATAAATATAAGAATACCGGAGAGATGTCAATTGGTGAGAAATAGAAAACGAATGGTTGCTCTGTAATTAATTTGCATAATTTCTGTAAATTAAAGCCATCATTGTTTGGAAATTGCTACAGAATATACTTATGTATTGGTAATGGTGCAATATTGTGAATTTGTGTGCGAGTAGTGGAAGTAACGGGGTAAGTGATTGCGTCTATTTAACAAAGTGTAGGTTAGATAATTAGAGATATTTTTGTAAGGCTGACTATTCCCATTTTATTCTCAGCTTGCGTTTCCGCAAGCTGAGAACAAAATGAGAACAGTCCTTAGCGTCCAGACATAGAATATTATGGATTAAGTTCCGGCTTTGATTGATTTTATAGCAGCATATTGATTCATTGCGAAATACGGAACGACATATTCGCCACGGTAGACAAGAAGCCCATTGGTCTCGGGGCATAGCGCCGGGTTGAGTTTTTTGTCATCGGGTTCGATCCCAACCAGAGGGTTTTCATTTTATTGTTTAAGATATTTTGTTTTATTGTATTGTTATGTTATATTATATATTTATCTGTATTTTGTAATTTTTTTTGTAGTAACTATTAGTTATCCAATGTGGCTGTTGTTGACAATGAAGATTTATAAAATTTAAGGTGTTAGTTCTAGATTGCAAAGCGGAAAATTTATTAATTAAAATTGTGTGAACTACCTACAGTAAAACAGGGTTGATAGGGATGCAGGGGTAAATCGAGACGACACTTTAAAAGCGATTTCAACATTGAAATAATATAGTTTGTTGCCAACAAGGGCACTTAATCGTTAATTATAATACAGTAAACACATTAGAATCCTTTTCGGCAATAAACTATGTTATTTCAATCTTAAAATCCCTTTTAAAGTTTCGTCTCGATTTACCCCTGCATCCCTATTAACCCTGTTTGACGGTATGTTCTTCTTTCAATAATCGGTTTAACTGAAACCCTGGGCATCACATAATGTATACAAAATATTGTTAAACATTTTAAAAGAGTAATGGTGGAGTTTCTTGCTCAATCTTCTCCATACGAAACTAAGTTTTCGAAGGGGCAACTAGAATCAATTCGATTTTTTTGTAACTTTTTGACGTTCAAAAGTGGCTTTTATGTGCCTATTTGAAATAAATGCTCTGACTTTGAACATAATGCATGAGTGAAACTAACCTGTACCGTCCCCTGTCTCCATCACCCTCGGCAGCACTGTTGTCCACCCCTGATCTGCAAACATTATATTGCATTCTGTGGTCTTAAAACATTGTTGTAATAAGGAAATGCCTGTGCTTCAGGGAAAAGAAATGCGTGTGTTGTGGGAAATATGATTAAATGTCAGCATTTCAATGAGCGACACCACATAGAGGTCGTTCGATTGTTATGATCCGGAATGGTGATCGTACGAGGTTGCGGGTTCTACTCACAGGGCTCTGTCGCGTTCGGAGTCAGCCTGGCCCTCCATGGCGCCAGCGGCAGTGTCCTGGCGCACGCCTGCCTGCTCAACTGCTCACTGCCCACTGCTCACCGCTCACCAGTCTCCAACATAAACAAAGGCGTAGATTGCACTTACGTTCAATCACAAGAACATAACTATTACTTACTCCTACTAAACGATATTATGAAATTATAAAACAAAAGTTTCAATGTTTCTTTAATATTTCCCAATGTAAAGTATATAATTCGATTCAATTTATTGACAAAATATGACTACTCGTTAGACGACAAATAATATGTCAAACTTCGTTAACTGCTGTTCGCTGTGGTTCGCTGTCAGATAAGCATGCGTCAAGTTTCAATGTCAAGTCAACTGTCATCGATTTTTCTTTGTGGCAATTACAGTCCGTTCACAGTTATTTTACTTCTGAATTAGCATCACTTTCAAAATCACAGTAATCTTTATTGCAGTTGCATTATGCTTGCTGTTGGGTTCCTGCCATTGACAAGTCTGTGAAATTAATAAATAAATTGTGTTTTATTGTAGGCAAAATACTCTAATACAAACATATAATAAAAAGCAAAACAACATGGAGGTATGTGTAGATAGTTTTTCGTCATTTTTTGTTCTCCCTTAGGTAAACAAATCCAGTGCACAAATATGGAGCTTGCTAGGTTGCACGAGACAACTCTCAAAATATTGTTACTGGAGCGTCTCAAATTTTGCCAAAAAGATGCGACCCTTGACCTCATGATGGCGGAAAAGTCCGGGACCCTCGCTTCGGCAAACATACTCGAGGCACTGCAGTATCTTGGCAGTTTCATAAGGGTACGGTAGGCATCATTGTACTGAACCCTTAGTGAACTGTACATCTTTTTTGTGAAGTTGCACTAAAGTTGGCAGATGTACATTGACAAGCAATAAGCTCTGAACAGTGTTCCTTACGTCTTTGGTGCACTTCTCAAATCTGCTAAACTCACAATGATCTTTAAAGTCATTCTATGGCCCACTTGCGCGTTCATGGGTTATCCTAAATAACTCGGAGTTAACAGTTAACTCAGCGTTAATCAAATAATTCATATTGCACCACCAAGAGCTAGAGATAAACCTAAAGTTAAAATTTTAAATATTAAACCCACCGATGTGGGACAGTTAAGTCGCTAAACTCTGGGTTAGTGTTAGTAATCTCAAAACAAATTGACGTTAAGAGATACCACTATTAACTTAATTTGTATTTTATATTGTTCGACGTTGTAGTAAGTGAAAATTCGGTACTTTATCAGTGGACAATTCATGAAATCATACAAAAATAAATACAAATGATTACAATCTTAAAACATATTTTTCCTCATCTGACGTTTTCGTCAATCAATAAACTAAATCTCCATGGAAACCACATATAACACGATTGAAATGGTATGTCATGTTATAAAATTCAAAGACAAGAAAGTATTAATTATGTATCGTCCATGTGTATCGTAATGTAATGTAAAAGAGATGGGTACCTATTCAATTTCCGTTAGAAGAAGAATAGAAGAATAAAATTTATTTGCATAAAAACATGGTATAGAAGATGGTACAAAAATTAAATACAGAGCATACATGTCTTTGCTTAACATTATAAGCGTGCAAATTTGTCGTGCATACATTTCATTATATTATTAATTAATTAATTATTATATGACATTTGGTACATTTAATTATATAATACATTAAAATTTATAATTTATACATTTAAAATTTCAGTCATTTAAATTTTTTGTCAAAAAATTCTTTTACACTATAAAAACTATTTGTGGACAGCCAATCATACAATTTACTTTTAAATAATCTTGTATTTAGAATTTTTAAGTCGCTCGGTATTTTATTAAATATTTCTACACACATATACAAACAGCTTTTATTATATTTAGCTAGCCTTGGCATGACATCCAGTACGAGCCTGTGAGGATCGCGCCGGTTTCGAGGAACTACATCATCTGCTTTTTTAAATAATTCCTTATGCTTCCACACAAGCATACATATCTCATATATATATAGAGACGGTAGCGGTAACAAACCAAGTTTCTGAAATACCGGCCGACAAGAATCGTCGGATTGAAGCCCGTAGATTGCTCGAATGCATTTTTTTTGAGCAACAAATGCTCTATTTTGATCGGTGCTATTGCCCCACATAATCAATCCATAGCGTAACACCGATTCAACATATGCATGATAAGATATTATTGCCGTTTGGACGTTTGTTATGTTCCTAATTTTTCTCAGCGCAAATACAAACTTATTTATTCGTTTTGAGACAATATCGACATGGGATTTCCAATTCATATCTTGATCCAAAGTAACACCTAGAAACTTAGTTTGCGTTACTTCACTAATTTTATTTATCTTCATTTTATTATTATTATATTTAGAATTATTTGATCTGTGAAATTGAATATATACAGACTTTGCAAGATTTAATGATAAATTATTTTTATTTAGCCATTCAATCAGTATGTCAATTGTGTTATTAATGTCAGTTTCATGATCGTCAATTGTAGTATTCTTTTTATCCGATGTCACAATAATGGAAATGTCATCAGCAAATAATATACATTTATGATTAGTTATGTCAGTAATAGAATTAATATAAAGAATGAATAAAATTGGGCCTAATACACTTCCTTGTGGGACGCCATATTTGTTATATTTGAGTTCAGAAGAGTGTGGTGTCATGTCGTTCTTTCCAGTCACTTTTGTAATTATAACACGCTGTTGTCTGTTACTCAAGTATGTCGATATCCATTGAAGTGCAATACCTCTAATGCCAATTGCCTCCAATTTCTGTAGCAACAGGTCGTGAGATACTAGGTCAAAGGCTTTCGATAAGTCAAAAAACAACCCTGTAGTAAGGTGGTTTCGGTTAATATTAGTCAATATGGTTTTTACAAGAGTGAAGATAGCTAGTGTTGTGGATTTCTTTTTTTGGAAGCCAAATTGATCTTTTTTAATAATGTTAAATTTATCACAGTAGTCAATCAATCTCTTACACATACACTTCTCGAAAATTTTAGATATAATAGGTATTAATGTTATTGGTCGATAATTATTAATGTCAGATTTTTCACCTTTTTTAAAAAGTGGCTTAACAATTGATACTTTTAAAGATTCTGGAAAAGTGCCAAGTGAAAATGAAAGATTTATTAAATATGTCATTACAATAATAAGTTCATCAGTGCATGCTTTTATAATCTTCGTATTAATTTCGTCATAACCTGCCGAACTTGTGTTTCTTAATGATGTCATCACCGCTCTGACTTCGTTTTCAGACACAGGTTTTAGAAACATCGAATGAACTAGTGAACCTTCATCGCGGTGCGGCTTTGTACTCGTGCTAGAAGAGTGTGCTGTATTAATGTAGTGGTTATTAAACGCAGTTGCTATTTCTACGGGGTCTGTTAGTACTTTATTGTCAATTAGGATATTATCCACATCGTTCTTATAGTTATTACCCATAATTTCATCCTTAATTACTTTCCATACCGCTGTACATTTGTTTCCACTTTCATTAATAAATTTGATATTTGCATTCTTCCTTGAGCTATTTATGCATTTCTGTAGAAGTTTTGAATATTGAATATAATGAACTTTATTTGTTACATTTTTATTTTTATAGTATTGATAACGCAAGAACCGTTTCGTTTTACAACTTTTTTTAAGTCCTTTACTTATCCAGTTCTGTTTATTTTTATTTTTAGTGTTTACCTTTACTTTTATTTTTGGGAAGCACAAATTAAAGAACAGGCACAAAGTTTCATGAAAAGTACTAAATGCTTTGTTTATGTCCTTCTCTGCGTAAATTTCTGACCAAGACAAATTTTGTAAGCATTCTTTGAACTTCTGAATGTTATTTGAACTGAAAACTCTTTTGTAGGCATAGTACGTTGCTTGAGTTTGTGTATTATGTGTCACAGGGAAGCTCAACATTTGTGCTGTGTCATGGTCGGATAAATGGAGTGGCATTACTGTACCAATAGCATTATGAATGTTACTGAGAATGTGGTCGATACAAGAAGACTTACGAGTTGGTTCATTAATGTGTAGTTTAAGATTATAATTGTATGCTAGATCTAGTAATTGATTTGTAATATTGCCTTGTTTAAGAGTGTTAATGTTAAAGTCACCTGTTAGGACCACGTTTGTTTTCGAGTTATATTTTTGGAATACCTGGTACAAAAGACTGTTTAACTTGATTAAAAATTGGTTGGGGTCGGATTGAGGTGTCCTATAGATACATATAATTATCAACTTATGACAGGTAATTTCTATGCCACATACTTCGAACGTATTTTGTATTGCATGGTTATTTATAAACGGCAGATCCTTGTAGACAAGGTCACGCTTTACGAAAATGCAAGTCCCACCTCTTTGTTTTTCCCTGGAGAAACTGGCAGCCATTTCGTAATCATGAATATGAATAAAACTTTCATTACCTTTTTTTATAAATGTTTCGGAAAGGCATATAACATCTGGGCTATTCTGTTCTTCGCGTAGTTCCTGTAAGGTTAATTCAAGGATTTCTTTTTTGGATAAAATACTAGCGATGTTTTGATGAATTATTTTAAAATTATATCCTACCGATGGTGGAGCCTTAAGCTCGAAAAAACGTTAAATTCTTTTGTGTCACTGGAAAATAATAAGGAATAGTTCCCTTTTGAGCTTTTTCTGTAGGATTAATAAGGTCATTATTTTTTTGTGTTTTTAATTTCATGCGATCAAAATAGAAGGGAATTGTGCCTCTCTTGGGTTCATTAATATTGTTAAGTAGCTTAATACTTGATCTGTTACTTGCTATTCTCTTTACAAGCTCTCTTGGATTTACATAGTTCTCCTTATAATCATTACAGTCAATTAAATAATTTATTTTAGTGCACAGTTCAGATATTTTCAATGTTTCGCAGTCTAGAAATTTACATTTTTTGTAACTCATACACACATTTTTGATACGATAATTGAGTTTATCAACATCTAAATAATTATTTTTGATCACATTTAATACAATAATCATATTATTGTAAAAAGTGTCTAGAACAATTTGTAATTGAGATAAAGTATATTTTAAATTATGATCATTCTCTCCTAAACAAATTACAAGTTTATCATTCAAGTTTAACTTAGCACGACAGCAACTCGTTATTATTTGGCTACTGAGTGCATTTGGTTTAGTATCCGCGACAATCTTGTACTTTTCATACATTGTATTTCGTCTTGAATCTATCATGGCTGCTGCTAAGCCGACACATTGCTGAGAGCCGAAAATAAGTATCCTATTTGTCGGTTCATGTTTTTGCTCCTCTGGTACAAATAGGCGTTTGTGTGCAGATCTTTGATACCGGTGAATGTTTAGGTAAACTGTAATCACGTTTTAACGTATCTATTTTCTTTGTAAAGGCTTCTATCTTCTGTTGGGCGTCTTTCAGTTCACGTTGCAGATTCTCATTTTTTTGTTGAAGGCATATTATTTCGATGTTTTGAGCACTGTTGACAATCGACTTACTTGTCAAAGGAGTAGAAGGCGTGGAGAGTGCATTTTGGTCAAGAAGAGAATGTCTTTTCCGTTTATAATGACTTGCTGGACTGTTTCCTAAGGTTGCCGGAGAATGACACAATGTTTTTAACATTTTTAATTCCGTATTTAACTTATTTATTTGATGATTAAGATTATTATTTTCTAGTATCATATTCTCTAACTCATTTTCTGTACTTTCCAGCTTATGTGTGAGCTCTTTTATGGAGTCTTTCATTTCTAATACTGTCAGTGTGTCAGATATTGTGCCGTCTACACTCTGAGACAGTTTACTGGGAGTATAGTACGTTAGTTGTTCCTTCATTCATTTTTGGTCGGATTACACAGGGCAGACATTGCAATTCTATTTTATGTTTCGTCGATTAAACTGCAATGTTCCCAACGCAAAAAACACAAATCTCTGGTTATCTAACCCGCGGGGTAATTACGTAACACACTAACAGTAGGAATGGGTTTCATTTTGACAATTCAACAACATTCATTGCGTTATTTACGTGGTTGAGCAGACAAATTTTTCGGACATATGAAGCAATGGATTAGCAATAGGCTTCAAAATGATTCAGATTGCGATAGATAGTGTGTTACGTAATTAGGGTGCAGGTGTTACTTTTTTGTGGCGCACCGCGTAATAAGAGTTAAAATGTTAATTAGGTACTTAACTCCAAGATTACAAACTCTACATTTATTCATTTAACCCGACTAAATGTGCAAGTGGGCCTAAGGTCTGAATTCCTTATACGCTGATGTCGGTCGCGTACGGTCGGTCGCATATCAGTCGTAGCAACGTACGCGCCGCTGACGCTGACGTCAGCGTTGCAGTGTGGTGCTATACCGAAAACAATGGATATTCGTACGCGCGACCGACATCAGCGCAGGAGGAATGCAGGCCTTAAGTTTGCTAATGGGTTGTTGCTGTCAGAGATAAAATAACTGTGAATGGACTGTAGTGCCGATAACAACAATTCATGGAATTAGTAAGTACTTTCGAAGTCAACTGGCTTACAAGCACCGAAAAATCGGTGTTGAAAGAGAAAGCCGTTACTGTAATGTGCCCTTTCTAACAGTGTGAACATACATTAACTTGAAAAGAAGGAAATGAATACACGATGAAAAAGTAAGAATATCACGATACTTACGAGGTGCATTCAATAAGTACCTAGCCTCATCGCCAGAGGGCGCTGTAGTTTCAAAAGAGTTTTACCACAGTGTAGCACATTCTTTTTTAATTCTTTTTTCAAATTTTCATTCCAATCCCTTCATTTGTTTTAATTTGACAACTTATGGAAGCGAACGTGTCGATCGGTTTTACAAAAATGGAAAAAGAGCAATATCGTTCGGTGATTCGATTCCTATTTTTGGAAGGGAAAACGCGCATCGAAATCAAAGAGCGCTTGGATGCTGTGTACGGTGACTCTTCTCCATCGATGGCCACCGTCAAGAATTGGTTCAACGAGTTTGCACGTGGCCGTACGTCGGTTTTTGATGAACCACGTCCAGGTGCACCGAAAACAGCTGCTACGGAGGAAAACATTAAAAAAATCCATGATCTCGTATTGGCAGATCGCCGATTGAAGGTTCGGGAGCTAGCTGAGACTGTAGGCATTTCAGAAGGAACAGTGCATCATATTCTTCACGAGGAACTCGGCATGAGAAAGCTGTCGGCGCGATGGGTGCCGCGTTTACTCACACCAGAAAACAAGCGCAACCGTGAGACCACATCGGAGACGTGTTTGGCGCTGTTTAAGATGAATCCAGCGGAGTTTTTGCGTCGTTTTGTGACCGTCGATGAAACCTGGATCCACTGGTACACACCAGAGACCAAGGAGCAATCAAAACAATGGATCCAGACCGGGGAACGTGCTCCAAAGAAGGCGAAAACTGTAAAATCGGCCGGAAAAGTTATGGCCACCGTTTTCTGGGATTCACAAGGTGTGATCTACATCGATTACCTCGAGAAGGGTAAAACAATTACAGGGCTTTACTATGCCGATTTATTAGGCCGATTCGACGCCGAATTAAAGAAAAAACGACCCCATCTGGCGAAGAAAAAAGTGCTGTTTCACCACGACAACGCACCGTTCACACGTCTGCCGTTGCCATGGCCAAATTGGTCGAATTACGCTACGAATTGCTGCCCCATCCACCGTATTCTCCAGATTTGGCCCCTTGTGACTTCTTTCTGTTTCCTAATCTGAAAAAATCACTCGCCGGGAATAGATATGGATCGAATGAGGAGGTCATCGCCGCCACGGAGGCCTATTTTGCAGAGTTTGACAAAAACTATTTTTCGGACGGGTTAAAAAAGTTGGAGCATCGCTGGGCTAAGTGTATCGAACTAAAAGGAGACTATGTTGAAAAATAAATTGCCACTTTTCCAAAATTTTCGTTTACTTTTTGTAGGCTAAGTATTTATTGAATGACCCTCGTACTTACATCCTTAGTGCTCACTTAAGAAACTCTTGTGCAAAATTTCATGATTTTTTACCAAGCGGTTCAGGCTGAGCGTAGACTGTCGTACAATTTTAAAGAAAGCACAGACGACAGATTGTGCAATGGCCCCTCTAGAGGGAGATATTAGCAGTTATAGTACAAATACGCCCGCCCGCCGCGTCGCGTCGCCGCGTCCGTCGCCGCGTTGCCCAAACCCGCGCGCGCCGCGCCTCCGCCCGCCGCCGCCATCCACCGCGCGCCGCGCGCCGTTACTTTATAGTCGCTGGCGACTCGCTAGATTTCGTAATGTCACATCCACACACAGATTCTGACATCGCTAGCGACAAATCGCCATAGTTGACCATGGTACTTTAATATAAAAACTAGGTATAATTTGACGTGTGGCCTAATTGGAGACGACTGCTGCCTTCTTGTTTAGTTTTCAATACAATTTAACAAAACAACGCCCCCGTCAATGTTATTCAAGCATCAAAAAAGGTCAAACGATCCTTGTGTACAACGTGTGGCCGCAGTTAGTAGTACTACGTGTTTTTCATAGATGGCACTTTTTTAATGGGAACTTGATTTTAAAAGTCATATTAAAGTACATAATAATATGATTTTATGATACAGTATAATGTTACATATAATTTACAAAACCAATTTCATCGATCAAGTTTTTTTCGAATTTTCTCTTCTCAATTAATTGATTCGACTTCTCTTGTACAATCACTCGACTGACACCACTTTCCGCAATAGTTTACAGTAAGTATAGATGGCGGCTTTATAATTCCCAGTTTTTTCACTTTACTCGCTTGGGAAATTGGAACCAATAGTAGTTTCGTCAGGTCCGTCCTGTGAATTTCTGTGGGTCTGTCCAACCATAACTATCCACGCTAACAATCTGTCTGTCTAACAATAGTGCACGCCTCATAATCTCATACAATTCTATAAAAAAAAATAAAAAAATTGAGAATTAATTGATTAAAAGAGAAGATGAGATGTAATATCCAGCTAATCAGCTCAATTTTTCTGAATTTTTATAACTCTACGGGTTGACTTATGAAAAATTTGAAAAGTATCATTAAAAAAAATTACATTGATTAGACCATGATTTACGAAAGGACTTAGTTTTCGATAATACTGAAGCGTTTTAAAAAAAATGGACTCGATTAGTTAAGTTTTTCGGGAGTTATCCTGACCACGCTAGGATCCATACATACAGACACACGGACGTCCAAAGAATATGTTTTTTTAGCGGTTTTTCATTATTTTAAATAGCAAAATGTCTTGAAAATAACATGAGTGTTGAAACTAGTGTTTTTTCTTGACTTTTGTGTGTGAATATTATTCTACACGTGCGATATGAAGTAAATAGAGACATTTTTAGCTCAAAGAATTACTTGTACTTTGTAAGGCGAGAGTAGAGCACTACCTCACGCGCTTCGCTTATGAGGCGTGCAAAAGGAATTTTAGTGATAGTTTAGTTAGTATAGTTCGGTGTACACACGGCTACATATCAAGCTACACATTTCCAGTATAAGCTGACCTCTCATTGTACGGAAATCCTTTATAATGCGAGATCAGCTGATACTGGAAATGTATAGCTTGATATGTAGCCGTGTGTACAAGAGAATCGGCACCAATATCGCATCATGGCAACAAGTAAGGGTCAAAACAGCAATGCGTTTGATGTTAATTGAATCAAATTAATTAAATTTAAAAAGTAAATACTCGGCTCAGTGGAATCATTTTTGGGTATTTCTTTAGTTGATTGAATTCCGTTTATTATCATTGCATAAAATATGAAAGTTTACAATCAAAATTTTGATAATTAAGCGATAAGAAAGAAATTTGAGCTTAGTATTACGTTTTTTTTAATATGGTGTCTACTTAGTACCTAAGTACTTATGTATTTTATTTTTATGAAATATTTTTAAATAAGTAGGTATTTTCTTTGTTGTTCTCAACCTTTTTCTTTCTTGTAAATATCTACCAATACGCCTAACTGTGCGACAAAAAACTGCACTACACACTATACTTTGCAAACGTGATTGTCTTTGTTGACTGCCTCAAAGATTGTACGCGTGACTGTTGAGCGAGTAGTCCAGGGTTCGATTTCCAGGTCAGATAAAGAGAGACGTGATGATTTTATCTAGAATTTGCAGGCCTACCTATTTATCCACATGGGATGGATACCTAAACATCTAGATAAGGAACTTATTTACTATGCAATATAAATGCTTCAGTAAGTACAAAAATACTGCAGATAGGCTCACTATCATCTCACTATCGTCAGTACTATTATCTATTCGGACAGTGACACTGCTAGTCGACCTTTGAATGATGTTTGCACCATGGTGGTGGTGAAGTCCGGCCGGACCCGCAGGTCTATTCTGTTAAAATCTCACCTTAGTTTTCACGGTGATATTTTTAAACGACTTCAAAAAAAGGAGGAGGTTCACAATTCGACAGTTTTTTTTTTAAGATAACGGGCGGTATCCCGGTGCTCGGAGTCCGGGCTCCCACCGCGCACCGCGTGCACCGCTCGGGATCGTTGCAGCAGCGGGGTGTGCGAGGCAGCGCGGGGTGCTGGGCGCGGAGGCGGGGCGCGGTGCAAGGCCACGCGGGGGGCGCATCGATCTGCTAGCACATGAATAAAAAACCGAACAGAAGGGCTTACTACATTCATAGAGCTGTCACTTGGTTATTGAAAATAAAAATAAAACCGGGAAGTGCGAGTCGGGATTCGGCAATGTGCACGGACGTGCGGACGGATGGACAGACCGACAGACGAAGGGACGGACAGGCACTGTGACTGAGGTGATCCCATAAGTTTTCCGTTTTGGTACGGAATCATATCCAATTTTGGTACGGAACATTAAAAATAGTGTAGCTTTGAAAGACGAAATGGTTTATAATGTTGTTTGTGTAAAATTAAGTAGGTACAAAAAACAAAGTACCGTCAAACGGGGTGAATAGGGATGCAGGGGTGAATCGGGACGAAACTTTAAAAGGGATTTTAACATTGAAATAATGCAGTTTGTTGCCAAAAAGGACGCTAATGTGTTTACTGTATCATAATTAACGATTAAGTGCCCTTGTTGGCAACAAACTATATTATTTCAATGTTAAAATCCCTTTTAAACTTTCGTCCCGATTCACCCTGCATCCCTATTCACCCCGTTTGACGGTAAGTTAAGTAGGGACATTTAATTCCTAACCAAACGCCAGACATTTGAGATCAAAGTGGCCAGTTCGACAAAACGCCATTTTTTTATTTTTTATTCTGCTGTGCCCGACAGGGTCCATATTGATCTTTTACCTTGTTGGACCATCTATGTAATACATATGGAATGTAATAAAGAATTGAGTATTGACTATTGTTCATAAGGAAAGGACCTATAAAATTACTATGAGTTACGGACGGATGGACGGACGGATATGGCGAAACTATAATGTTTCCTTCCTTGTTTTACCATTTGACGAACGTAAGTTAAGGGGACTACAGGACCTAAATGCAAATTTCATAATGCCTAAATTATAATGCATATTTCATAATGCATAATATATGATCCACTACAGTAAACTAAATCAGAAAAATATATGATCTTCTTCAGAATATATACTAGTCAGATAGTGTGTTGAAAACTTAATACAATTAATTTGATACGATAGAAAAAAATCACGAAGATGCCACCAATGTTTCCCCGGAAATGACACAAATGGCCAAGGAGTTGGAAAGCAAGGGTATATTAGAAATACCAATGACTCTAGACCCGGGTTTCATCTTAAAAATGTTCCTGTTATAGAAATCAGATGCGGGATTGCGCTCAATTTTCGACCTCAAGGCTCTAAATAAATATTTAATGACAAAGCATGTTCATCTTTTTTCTTTTTTGGTTTGGAAATCTTCAAATGACCTCTCCCGCTCTGGGCGGAGCGGAAGGGCGTGTCTGACTCTTACTGACTAAAACCCACCCGTGTTCCTTCAGTTGCCTGTGCGCCAGGGCCTTGGTAACTCTTTCGAACAATCCGCAGCCCCGGCAGGCATCGGTCCTATCGGACCCCGTCAATAGAAAGCATGTTCATCTGGTATCACAAATAGATGTAGTAGATCTTATTCAGACAAACTACTGGTTAGTGAATATCTCCAGGCTCTCCATCTTCACCAGGCTTATTTCCATCTGAGTGTCGCGGAGACTCACAGGTTTTTACGGGTTGTTTACGATGGAGAAATCCTTCAGCTAACAGCACTACCATTTGGCCTGTTCTTGGCATTCCGTGCATTAGCAGCGGTTTAAAACTGAGTGGCCGAAATCCGCCGGGATCGGGGTGTACGCCTCTTAACATACCTAGATGACTATATCCTGGCTTGTCAGGACAAATCCAAGCTTACGGCACAGGTTGCGGAGGCGCTGCCCATCTCGGAATCTTTAGGTTGGCATGTAAATTATCAGAATACAATAACTGAGCCCACACGCGTGTTGGAATACTTAGGTCTGGTCTGGGACACTCAGAACCAGACAGTAGCCTTGCCCACCCGGAAAGTTCTGCGTATAAAAAGCTCTCTGACAAACATGTTGAGCCGAGACAGCTGCACATTAAGAGAGCTTCAAAGTTTGTTGGACATGCTAAATTTCACCAACCATGCGGTCCCTCGGGGCCGGCTGTACTGTCGTAGGGCACAGCTCTTTCTGAGAGGATTACTCAGAGAGGCCAGAAGAGAGCACTGTGCCCCAGCGTGCGAGAGGGCTTGCGGTGGTGTTGGATGCGATAGGGGGCAATCCAACTCCACTACACAGGAGAGAAATAACCCACTTCTTAACTACAGACGCAGCGGATGCGGGCTGAGGAGCGAACTTAAACAGTCAATACCTCTCAGGCAAATGGGCTACAACCCAAAAAGCCTGGTACTCCAACATAAAGTAAATGTATGCCGTTTTTGCCGTTATCAGGTCCCAGGGTGCACTGTTACAGAATGCCTACATTCTAATACAGTCAGACAACAGGACTCTACTGGCATACATCCGGAATCAGGGCGGAACTCGTTCATTCATTACGACGATGTTGTTCTGTGGTGAATGCTGTGTATACCTATAATAGGCTTACATACCAGTACTTTTATTATGTTATTGTTCTGTTTTATTTTTTTGTATGTACTGCTGTTGGTGTACCAAATAAATAAATAAATAAATAAATTAAACTTACTGGGGCTAAAAACCAGGTTATTGGAATTGAACTTTCAATTCAACATAACGATGACGGCATCGCATCGCATCCACTTACCAAGGAACCTGAATGGCATCGCAGATTGCCTATCAAGGGGCAGATCAGTACCCGAGTGGTATCTGCTACCACCGGCCACGGAGGCAATATTCAGACGGTAGGGCGTTCCCGAACTCGATCTCTTCGCAGCAAAAGAAACCGCTGTCGTGCCAAAGTATGTGACTTTAGACTCAAGAGATGGCTCGGTGCTTTTCTGCGACGCTTTCTGTCAAAACTGGGTATTTCAAACAACGTGGGTATTCCCGCCCCCGAGCATGATACCCGTGGTCCTGGCACACCTAAACAGGACAGAAGGGACATACTATATCTATAATAGCGCCACGGTGGACCCAGTGCTTCTGGTTGCCGGATCTTCAGGGACGCGCGCTAGCCCCCCTCTGCCGATAGAGAACCTGAGGGAGGTTCTGTTAGACTGAATGACGAGGTTTAGCCCTCATAAAGTAGACAAGCTAAGACTTCAGACTTGAAAAGTTGGGGGTGGGAGGATCAAGTAACTGATTGGAGTCGGGATGAACAGCAGTTATTGAAAAAGAGCTGGCGTCCCTCTAATTTGAGCACGAGCTTTGACCGGATGTGAATACTGCAGAACCGATATCCATCAGCGCATTATTGAGACTTAGGCCCTGACTTTTGTGTATAGTTATAGCATATGCTATACATATGGGAAACTGTTCGCGATGAACATAAGCTCTATTAATAATTTCAAATTTAGTTTTGACCGGACCAAGCTCGTAAACATGTTCTTTATTAAATGTAATGTATAATACCTTAAAATTATTTAAACAACGTCCAAATCGTTAGCAAATAATATCAGTAAATCAATGCAATTAAGCAAATAAAATTTCTATTCTATTCTAATGAGTAAGCCTTGCAGTCGTCAAACTAATATAGCAATCGAAATAATCGCATACTTATAGGTAAGATTTCTAGGCACATCCGAACAGCATGAGGACGCTCGCGCATATGAGCGCGGCTGCCTCTCGCTTGGCGGCATTCACATGTGCGCGCGCCCCACTCGCATTCACCTCTGCGCGCGCCGCGGTTATTTACAACCTTGCTTACATACGTTGCCATGCCAGCTACGTATGTAATCTACATATACGAGCTACATATATACATATATATTAATATATATATTATATATATATATATATATATATATATATATATATATATATATATATATATATATATAATATATATATTAATCATTTATATATCTGGTTATTATATCATATCATATGGGATTACAAAGTTATTTATGCAGTTGGTGTATCATCTAGAAAACTGGACTGAAATTGCAAAATATTTCAGTTTTTCCTTGATTTATACAATAAACACTAATTCTATTAAAAATTTGAAGCTTCTATGTCTACTAGAAGTGCCTTAGAGTTTTGATGATCGGTCAGTCAGTGAGTGACAAAATTAAGAACTTTGACTAGTTATAATTCTTAAACTACTGGTTCAAATTGAATGAAATTTGAAATATACCGTGTTTATACAATGCTTGCTCGGTTACTAGAAATACAGGCTTCTAGTTTAATCCACAACGAAGTTATAGGGGGTCGAAAGTGGCCTGAACTGCTTCGAAAAAAGGATGGTACGGCCGTGCCGCTTTTATTTGCTCGACTTGGCGGGGGCATTACCGTGCCCCCTGATAATATTATTAATCACTCCAACCTGACACCCCCATATTCGTATCTACATTGCACCCGTGCGAAGCCGGGGCGGGTCGTTAGTATATAACATAAGAATCTATAAATATTATGTATAACTTTACGAGTAAGAAAATTGGAATTTCGCGCGCACCTTGGCGCTTCTCCCTTAAAAGAGATGGTGGTATGGTGTCTGAAACTTGTGTTTTCGGTACGAGTATCTAAAGTCTATCGTTCAACTAGATTCTGAAAATCAGACAGATTGTTATGAAACAGTTCGGTAATTTTTTTTCTGTAGTTATTAATAGGATCTTTGTATTCAGAATACCTAAATGTAAAACTTCATGAGCTCTCGTACTAAAAGAGATAGCTGGAAATTGAAACGATATGAATATGTAGGCATGCGGACCGTCCGTACCGAGCGACGGTACCCTAGGCAAAAGGAGTATGTAAGGATTGTAGCAGCTGGCGTTGCGTAGTTTCTGCCTACCCCCATGGGAAGAAGGCGTTGACGTTTTTTACGAGAATGAGGGATAGCGCTACAAGGTAGATTCGGCGCGTGGCCAAAATCAGAACTAACACCGCCATCTTGTTTTTTGAATGCATTTCAGGCACAAGTAACAATTTAACAACAGCCACAGCGCGGAGCGTCGCGAGATCCTTTCCTTCCCCTTCCTCTGTGTCCTTCCTGCTATGAAACTTATACATTTTTAACCGACTTCAAAAAAAGGAGGAGGTTCTCAATTCGACTGTACTTTTTTTTTTCTTTTGTGTGTGTTAGCTCAGAACTTTTTTCTGGGTGAACTGATTTGGATGATTCTTTTTTTATTTAAAAGCTGGTACTTCACATGTGGTCCAATTTAAATTTGATCAAGTTCTGACCAGTAGCTTTTGACTTATCCTTAATACTGCGTATTTTTTCCACTTAGTTTATATTGATGATGTTATAATAATTTCGTGTCACTATTATTTACGTATCAAGTAATGGTATAAGAATGTGTGTGGGGTAGGTACCACAAATAAAAAGTGAAAAATAAAATCTTTTTTCCAAAACACAACCGACTTCCGAAATTAAAGTTATTTTTCACGTTTTTTTGTGTTTTTTTTTGGAACTCGGTTGTTTTTTGTAAAAAAGTTTTTATTAAGCAGAGTGGTGTTTCCTTCCCAACCAGTTAAAGTTTTGTCGCTGGTATCCATTCCCCCAATTTCACAGGTAGGTATTACACAGCAGCGATATCTATACAGTATACCAGTTTGAAAACACTACGGGGAATAAACATTAATTTATTGTTCAAATCAAAATATTTTATTTCACGTAGTTAAACCTACATGGGCACTTATGTAACGTCAGAAGCTAGGTGCACGGTTCCAATTGGTTGTTTCCTATGGAGAAGAGCCGGCGAGAAACACCATCACACCACGGTCACTCTTTAACACTCGCCGGTCCCGGAACACCCAACAGAAGAATTTTATAATAAAAATAAATGCCTATTTAAACCAAATGACATGACAACTGTTTCAAATCTGAATTAAAATCCTGTTTACCAAACCCATTAGTAAAGAGTTGAAATAAGAATTGGAGGTATATAATGTCAAATAATGAGAAGATTAAGTCAAAAACAACTTTTTTTTTAAATACATAAACTTTGTAATTTGGGATCAGTTAATAGACATTTACATAGTGATGCCGTTAATGAGGTACCAGGGAAGCCACATGTGCAGGAGTTATTGCCAAACTTCCTTGTCTTAAACGTAGTCTTTAATCTTATAATATGCATTTTTGATAAGTATACGTTTGATGTGGGTTTTGAACTTTCCATTGCTAAGTTCTGTAACTAACTCTGTGCAACTTGTTATAAAAGCGGATACTGTTTATAAGGAATGACTTGCTTGTTTTAGTTAATCTGATTTGGGTATCACAATTTAATTTTACTACATGTATTTATATTCATGAAATCGCTTCTTATTTTGAAAAGTCCTAAGTTTTTGCGAACATACAAAATACTTTCTAAGACATAAAGAGAAGGCAGAGTTAGTATATCAGTTTCTTTGAATTTGTTTCTAAGAGACTCGCGAGGACCCATTTTATAGAACGCGCGGATTGCCCTCTTTTGTAAAATGAAAATTGAATCTCCGTCCGCTGCCGCTCCCCACAGCAGTTCAGTACGGAATGCCGGAAAGGTACCTAATCTATCTTCTATACTTATATTTTATATCTATACATAATCTATACTTTCAATAAAATCGTAGCGAAGTCAAAACTGTACATTATGTTTTTTAAAGTAATTTTTGCGAGGTCTGGTAACGATTTTAGAATCGTTTCCAGACCTCAAAATTCTGAAATAGTAGATTGTTATACAAGGGTCGAAAGGAATTGGTGACTTTCACCCGTGTTATACACTCTACTTTTCATTTCGAATATAAGGAAAGTAAAAATAGTAGTTTTTCTAAAATATTTATTATTAATAATAATATGAGACTAATTTTTAATCAAATACTAGTCTATAAAACTGATATTTTGAATTTCGGTACGGCTTACAGAGTTTTTTTTTTCTTGTGGCTTCGCACGGTTTGTGCATTCAGCCAATGTCACGTTTAGTTTCTTTAGTACGAAGAAAACAAAGTTAGGGAAGCTTACAGAGTTAGTATTCCGCCAAATTATATAGTCTTTTTAAATATAGAACACACCGCGTCACGGCCGCGGGCCGTCCCGCTTAGGGTGGATCCTCAGCCGTCCGTAGCCCGTCAAATTCAAATATTCTTTGGTTTTTTGCAAATTGCAGCTCTGTTTTACGTCTTATCAAGTCGTATGTTGAACAAAATACGATTCGCAACTGTAGGAATGATATATTTACTGAAGAATATTCATCAATTTCGTATCAATCATCAAACCTTAGAAATTTGTTCCACCTAGGAAATTTTTAGAATATTTCATATGAAAATTACCGCTACCGCGCGGGCTACTTTAGTGCATCCCCCTTAATAGGTATTATTTTTTATTCACACTGGCTGTTTATACACTTTTAAAAACCCCGGCGTTTACTTTTTATTTTAATCGATGTTTTTTCGTAGCCGACTACCAAACCAAATTTAGTTCTATTTTTAAAATTCATTCCCGCCCTAGAGAGGGAAGCAATTACTATGAGTCTTTTCCGCCCTAAGACGGGGAGCAGCGTCTTCCACCCGCTACTCGGATCAAACAAACACTACTTTCCGTGTATGAGAAATGAAAAATATATTATCGGCATTACTGCCGAAAATATTTGTTATTTTTATTTTTGTCTGTTTGTGTAACTGAATGTATGTTCTGGAACATAATGCATATGTTTTTGCGTGATGCTGGCATCACACAAAAACTACCGGATCGATTTTGTTTGTTTCGATATTCCCTATAAGGGTCATACACAATATCGAGTCCTGTAGACGAAATATTAAAATATGGCTTCACCATCGGAATCATTCTATAAGTACATTAGTAATTGGTCACTTTTTTGGGGGAATGGTTCCTATTGATGAATCAATCCTTTGATTCTACGATCAGCCTTCTGATTCTACGATTAGCCTTCTGATTGTACAGAAAAGATTTCTACATGAGAGATATACACATAGTTAATAAAAGATAGCGGGCTAATTTTTGAGAGTCGAAATCCAACAAAGGAGCCTTTGCACATCACTCCCTAAAATATACGACACCGCTATAATCAAACATTTTTAATCATTGTACTTACTTTTCAACATGTCATCAAGGAAAGACGCCCTGAGGTTTGACAAAAAGTTGTGTTATTGATTAAAAACATGTTTTTGTAATAATTTGCACACGCCGTTATAAAACTTTAACCGGTGACTGACAGAGACAACAATGCTACCAATCTAAAAAATAAAAAATATAATACGTTCCTTTAAATTCAAATTTTTGACCTATTTTATGCGTCGACAGGAAGAGACCATGATATTGAGAACACATGTTTATTAATTTTATTTCACTAATAAACACCGTGAATATTTTGATAAATAATTTCATGTAAACCTAAGTATATGTTGGAAATTGTACCAAGAAGACCTATTGAAAAACTAAATGTTGAATATTTTTAATTTCCACTTAAAGTCCAGAACTCAATATCCGAACATTCTACAGGAGGGGACTGTTTTCATTAAGCATTGAATAATAATAATTAAAACGTAACGAAAACACCTTTATCTTTGCATAAAATAATCCATTACTAATCTAATCAGTCTAAGGAAATAAATAGTTCAAGCGAGTAAATTTTTTACCAATACGACTTTACAACAAGCGAACACTTTATTTTCAATTTTTGTGTATGACCCATAAGTCTGGTCAGTCTGTAGGCTATAATAATATATTATCACGCTATTTGCTATGGGGGATGACCAATATTGCAATTTATTCGTATTCCTCTATAGTTTACCGCAAATTGTAAAAAGACGAGCCAAAAGGTTAGAATATTGCGGATAGTTACAGACTTAACCAGCAATGATGTATTACCCGTCATTGGATGTAACCTTTTAAATGATTATCAGCATACCATATCTTTATGGAACTAAGCAGTCAATCATGACAATAGTACGCGCGGTGGCGTTAGTTTAAATATACTTACATTATGCATCAAGGGGATAAAGCAGTGTCTTATGTGGCGGGCGCCGCGCCGTATTGAATCTCGAGCTTACGCTTGGGATTCAATCCTTAATTACCTAAGAATTTTAGTGTTAACTCCCGAGCGGACCGAGGAAGTCTTGAGTTAACTCCCGAGCAAAGCGAGGGATTTATGACAAGAATCCTGAGTGCAGCGGGGGAGTCAAGCTCGCTCATCCAAGACGAAGGCACCTTTATCCCCGAGGAGGATACTCTACTTTTCACACCACCTAAGAGACATTAGAAAGCAATAGTAGGTATTAGAATCGGAGTGTTTATTAAAATTACAATTACAGTTAGTAGACCTATTTAAAACAAATAAAAGTTAAAGGTAATGTTTGATGTCAGCAAAAGAGATAAGTATGCAGGATCGCCGGATATAGTTGAATTTCAGTACGAAACCGCTGAATGTTTTCGAATAAAATTCAAATAAATTAATAAAAAACAAACAGGTAATTTGTCAAATAAAATTTAATTGAAAACATTCATCAGTTTCTTACTAAACTTCAACTATATCCGACCACCCTGGATACTTACATCTTTTGCTGACTGTACATTAGATTGTGGAAAGACAAAATTATGTTTTTATTCGGTACATTTATTGAAGTGGGGGTAGAGTTTATTTGCGTATTGCTGTTGAGTAAAGTTTCAGAAATGGGTTTCCTAAGGATCATTTTGGATTGTGAAAGTTCGTGAAGGCGGAGCTTGAGGCAGCGAGCTAGATGAATAGTGTTTTGATGTGGATGGTTGCGGTAACAAAGGTGTCCAAGGATCAGTTATCGATGATGTTTTTAGTTTCATGTTGTCACCAATGCGGCAGCTTATTTTAACCTTATTCTGTATAGAATTTTCATTGTAGCCCTCCGCTATTCCATCAGATTTCCATTCACCGTGTCTTTTAATCTGGGTCATGTCTGCTCCTGAATCCGCCAATAGAGTAGCCGATGTTCTCCTGAAACAATGGCCCGGGTAGAGCTCGATATTTGTCAATTTCAGGTATTTCGCAATTTCTTTCAGCTTGGTGCTGATAAAGATCAGTATGTTGTGTTATGTCTCTTGTGTTCACCAAATAAACTCAAACTCAAACTCAAACTCAAAGCATTTATTTCAATTAAACCATTTACAGGCACTTTTGAATTGTCAAAGAGTCGGTCAGTTAGTCAGAAAGTTGAAGCTAGTTGCCCATTCCAAAACGTAGATCTCTATGAAGAAGAACGGGCAAGAAACTCCAAGGACACTCTTTTTAAATCAAGATATTACAAAATCCTGGGTACATTATTCGTGTTGCTTCTATATGTGAGAACAATGAAAAAATATATATAAAAAAACTATTCAAAATATAAGATTAATAATAAAAATAAGCCGTGGCAGTTAAGAGATGACCAGTCTCAACTGACGGCGCCCGTTCACGAACATGACGCGTGGATCAGCACCATCCAGCTCAACCATTTTGTAGGGAACCGAATGATCCAACACACGCGCCACCAACAGTGAGACATTTAAGTGAGCATGACATAGTCTCTACTGCCATGCTGTCAAGTTAACATAATTATATAATAAACGAATCCATTGTACTCACATTTACAAAATTGCAATATGCTTCTAAATTATACAAAACTATAGTTTGCTATGTATTTGAGCAATGAATAAAATTTTACTACATAAAAGAAAATAATCATTAAAATATCTATTGAGTTATTCAATAATAAAACATATTTTATAAAAAATAAACAAACATTAAGTTCGCAATGTCAGAAAAATAAAAGGGGGAATAAGAAAGGAGTATCTCTTCCAAACATTCAAATTTTAACTAGTGCGCCCGAGTGGCTGTGGAGCAGGACCAACATTAAGCCAAGCATTTTTATCTACTATATAGTCATTGAACTTATAATATGCTTGTCTACATAGTGTGCGTTTAATGCATGTTTTAAATTTCTTCTCATTTAGTTGAAGAATATCGAGTGGTATTTTATTATAACATTTTACACAGTACCCCATAAAAGAAGTACCTACTTTAGATAACCTGAAACGTGGTTGATCTAATTTGTTCCTATTTCTAGTGTTGAAATTATACCTGTCACTTATCTTACTAAAACGATGTAGATTTTTTCGAACATACATAATGTTTTCATATATATATATTGACAAGGTACCGCCATGATGTTAATTTTTTTAAACAGTTCCCGTAGAGATTCGCGTTTGCGGAGGTTGTAGATGGCTCTGACAGCCCTCTTTTGCAGAATAAAGATAGAATCAATATCTGCCAGCCCGTCCCCACAGCAGAATACCGTAAGACATGATGCTATGAAAGTAACTAAAATATACTAGTCTCGCGGTATCCACGTCTGTTAATTGACGGATTTTCCAAACAGCGTAAGCGGCTGAACTTAGCCGCCCTGCAAGTGATGTTAAGTGAGGACCCCACTGTAGCTTTGAATCTAGCGTAATCCCCAGGAAAACTGTTTTTTCGACGAATTCTAGTATCTCCTTATTCAATACAACGTGACATTTACTACTTCTAACATTCGGTAACGAGAATCTCATGCATTTAGTCTTCTTCTCATTTAATACCAAATTATTTACAGTAAACCAATTATGAACCTTAAGCATGGCGTTATTTACGTCGTCAAGCTCATGTGCATGTCTGTTTATTTCAAAAATCAGTGATGTATCATCAGCAAATAACACCATTTGAGGTCGGATTTTCATTAAATGAGGTAAATCATTTATATATACTTAAAAGAGGAACGGACCCAATATTGAACCCTGCGGTACACCCATTTTGACTTTTAAGCCAAATGAATTTACACCGTTTATTAGAACTTGCTGCAGTCTATCATTCAAATATGATTTTACTAAGCTAAGCGCAAGTTTACCCAGTCCGTAATGCTCAAGTTTCAAGAGCAGTGTTTCGTGATTCACGCAATCAAATGCCTTGGATAGGTCGCAAAAGATGCCTATTGCATCTTGTGCCTCCTCCCATGCGTTAAAAATATGTTTTAATAATGTAACACCGGCGTCGGTTGTACAACGTCCTTTGGTGAAACCATACTGTTGATCGTGTAGGATGTTATTACAATTAAAATGATTGAGCATTTGATTTAACATTACTTTTTCAAACACCTTGCTGAAAACTGGCAAAACCGATACGGGTCTATAATTATTAGTGTCTTTGCTGTCCCCAGATTTGAAAAGTGGAATTACTTTACTATACTTCATTAAATCTGGGAATACCCCTTGATCTACACATAAATTAAATATTAAAGCTAAATAGGGTGCAATTGTCTCAATAATAGATTGACAAACTTTAGTAGACATGCCCCACAGATCTTCTGTAATTTTAATCTTAAGTTGCTTAAATGCCTTTACAACGACCACAGGGCTTATATGTTTAAGTTTAAATTCTATAGAACAGGCTGAAACATTCGCTCTTAATAAATCAATAGCAAGAGAGGGCGAGGAATTTAAAGTTTCTGTAGTTTTAATTGGAATATTAGTAAAGAAAGTTGCAAATTCCTGAGCAACATCGATGTTATATGAGACCGCGGGAAGTGTCCAGTGTGTAATCAATATTATGCCTTTTGTTCCTGTTCGTTTCATTGTTAATAATTTTCCAAACTGTCTTTATTTTATTGTCTGCTGATTTAACCTTGTTGCTAATGAATGACGCTTTAGCTGCTTTGCAGACATTTTTAAAAGTTTTTGAGTAAGTAGCAACATACTTATTGAAAGTTTCAGTGTTAATATACGGCTTAAGGCCATACAGTTCAAATAATCTTTCCCTACTTTTCCTGATGCCTTTAGTTGCCCAGTCACTGAATAAAAATTTAGGGCAAATAGTTTTAGATTTCTTCTTAAAAGAATTATTGAACTCTGTTTGCACTAATGAAAAGAATTCTTTATACAAAATATTACCATCATTCATATTTAGGCTCTGAGCACTTAACTTGCTAATTAAAGCGCTATTAAACTTATTTAAGTTAGCCGATGTTATTGGTCTAGTTTGTATCTGCACTTTTTGTATTGGTGTGTTGAACTCAAAAGTAACAGTTTGACCGCTGTGATCAGAAGGGAGATAATTTACAATGGCTTTATCTAAATAGTCGCAGCAACAAAAAACATTATCAATACATGTAGCAGTAGCCGTAGTTATTCGCGTTGGTTCCAAAAACACATTTGACAGATTGAATGATTTGAAGAGGCTTAAGAATCTACTGCTATTTGAATTATTTTCCAAAATATTAATATTAAAGTCACCACAAATAATTACTGATTTATTACCAGTTGCAAGTTTTGCCAACACATCTTCCATTACTGACTCAAATATAGAGTAGTTTTGATAATTTGGGGGTCTGTAAACCCACACTATAAAATGCTTATCTAGCTCAACACAGGACAGTTCAATGCTATGTTCCACCGATAGTTCAACTATGTCTTTACGAGACTTAGATTTTATACAATTTTTAATTAAGATTAGTGAACCTCCACGCAGCATGGATTTTCGGTTAAAACAACTGCCCACACTATAGTTTTCATAATTAATTAGCATTTCATAATCTTTCAACCAATGCTCAGTTATACAAATAATATCAAACATTGTTTTTTCTAATAACAATTCAATTTCTAATTGTTTGGAAGAAAAACCTTGAATATTTTGGTGAAACAATTTCAAGGAATTCTGCTTAGCCCCTTTTTTACCATTAAATAATTGAGTGCTAGAAGGTACCTTGTTGATGGCGAGATTAATAACATTATTACTGGTACCCTCTGTTGTCTTACTGACTAGTTTAAACTATTTTGGCTAACCACCTTAATATTAGTATTATTACTAATTTTTGTGGTGGTAATTACAGCAGACTTCGACATACTACTTATGTCTGAGTTTATATTAAAAGCTAATAGCCATGCTATTTGACGTCTAAAACTAATAGGCAGATACGCAGTATCCCTAGTCGATCTTAATTTCTCAACAAAAGTGTTGGTGTCAAAAAATATAAGTTTGTCACTATAGTGATTAACTAATAAATGCATATGGTTATTTACCATATGTATATTATGATTTTGCCTACTTGACAAGTGCTCAAAGTATGGAAAAGCACACAATATTATTTTCTGACAATTAACCTTCAAGATTTCAGTGACATTGTCAGTGATGTCATCTGTTTTTACATTAGTACTATTACCTACAAATACAGAAATAATGGCTTTCGGATCATATTTATTCCCAGTTATTGATAACATTATCTCTTCATAGGATTTCCCAGGCATACAATAATTAACAGAAGATTGACTAAGGTTGTTGCTCAATAATTTACCTAACCCTCTCCCTAAACTATCTGAAAACATAATGGAAGAATAACAAACTTTACTCGAACAAGCGAGAGCACAAGTCTCTGTCTGTGCTACTTGAGATGAACCCTGTACAAGATGTGGTGTATCTTGATCGATTTTAAACGATTTATCTATCTATCTTATTTTTGCCAATGACTTGCCTGGTGCACTAGCCATTATTATAAGCTTCGAAAAATCTGTTAGTGTTTATATTAGAGGGGCGTAGAGCTTGGTAACTAACTAAAATAGTTACGTACATACTTACTTATACTTACTGTCAACCCGATCATGCATCGATCGGTTGTGTGCCATCTACTGAAGCGTTGAGTAATGTATCGACAAGTCAAAATGTCGAGATTTCTGCGCTCTATCCAAGTTAAATATTATTCTAAATCATCGTTAGGTTATATGTCTATTATTACAATTATTATATGTATCAATCCAATCTAAGAAAGTGTATAACTTGCAATACATAAGAATTAATATATATTAAAGTACGTAGGTAATTTACCTTCCCACTTACGAACCTTTTTTTTTTTGGGTGGGCAATCATCAAATGACCTCTCCCGCTCTGGGCGGAGCGGAAGGGCGTGTCAGACTCCTACTGACTAAAACCCACCCGTGTTCCTTCAGTTGCCTGTGCGCCAGGGCCACGGTAACTCTTTCGAACAATCCGCGACCCCGGCAGGCATCGGTCCTATCGGACCCCGTCAATGGTGCTGACATCTCTTTGAGGCGCGCGCGGAACACGACGCGCCGTCGACCCGGGCCTGGTCCTTACCGGACGGCGAGCTGCCCATTGCTCGCCGTCCGCAAAACCGCGCCTACGGTGGCCGGGAGTCGGCAATCGACTCCCGACGCCCAGGGTGTCTCCTTCTGCGGCGACTAGGGGCGTGAGGGCGCAGTGATTGCCTCTCCCTCTCGCGCTCCGCCTCCTCCTTCGCGAGCATTACTGCTTCGCAGAAGGAGGTGACGGCTTCCCATTCCCTTTCGCTCCGTACCATGGCCTGAACCAGCCGGGCCGGACGCGAGAGGTCGCCGCCGCCGATCGCCACCACGAGGACACGGCGGTGCTCCGCCCAAGCCGGGCAGACCTCCACCGTATGCTCCACCGTGTCCTCCGGTCGATCCACACAATGATAACACCCGGGCGTTTCCTCCCGCCTTATCCGAAACAGGAACCTCCCGAAACAGCCATGTCCGGTGAGGACCTGCGTCAGGCGGAAGGTGAGGACGCCATGGCGCCTCTCAAGCCACTCCTCAAAGAGGGGTATTACCGCCGCAATTGTGGCGTGCCCTGCGCTGGGTTGCGACAGTCGCACTCTCCATGCCGCCATGAGATCCCGCCGGAGCTCTGTCCGCTGTGCCGCGATTTGTCGTGGCAACGGAGTTACGCCCCGGCGTTTCGCCTCCTCGCGCCACTCCCAAACGTGCGCGAGGACTTTTGCCTCCAGATCCCACGGCGGTAATCCGGCAAGGAGGTTCGCCGCCTCGCAGGAGACCGTGCGGTATCCCCGTACCATCCGGATGGCCATGACCCTTTGGGACGCGTTCAACCGGCGGGCTGGCCGGAGCCTCAATGAACGCGCCCACACCGTTGCCCCGTAAAGGGCCATGGACCGCACGACCCCCGCATACAGCCTCCGGCAGGAGGCGTTTGGCCCCCCCAGATTAGGCAAGAGCCGCTTCAAAGCAGCCCCGGCTCCCACTTACTAACCTACCTGTCTATTTTTGTTACAGGTGGCCTTGGTTTTTGGAATGAATGGCGCTTGTCGTGGAAGTGAACTCTTAAACATTAAAATCGAATATATCGAAAAACATTCAGATTTTTTGCTAGTAAACTTGCACGATACAAAATCAAATAAAGAACGGTCATTCGTAGTCAGTGGAGAATACGCAACAATTGTCGAAAAGTACCAAGCTTTACGCCCCTCTGGTTCTGAAAACTGAAACTCAGTCTCAAAGCACTTATTTATTTATTTATACTTCTCGCACATAATAACATACAAAGGCAGACTTAATGCCTCAGGCATTCTCAACAAAGGGTGGTGTAGAGATAAGATGGCAAGGTGCTCTGTTTTGCAGGCAGGCAGGGTGTTAAGCATTTATTTCAATTAAACCATTTACAGGCACTTTGGAATTGACAAGGAGTCGGTCAGTTAGAAATATGAAGCTAGTTGCCCACTCCAAAGTAGGTACCTATGGAGAAGAACGGGCAAGAAACTCCATGGACACTCTTTTAAATTATATTGTTACTAAAATATTAGTTACATCATTAATGTTCAACTTATAAATGTGAGAACGATGTAAATAAGAAGTACACGTTAAAAGCGTCCAGAGTACAGCAAATAGAAACAAACGAAAAACAATCCAAAAATAAATAATTAAAATAAACTGGGCAGCTAAGAGATGACCAGTCCCAACTGACGGCGCCCGTTCACGAACATGACGCATGGATCAGAACATTCACCTCAACCATTTTGAAGGGAGCTAAATGATCCAACACACGCGCCACCGTCAGCGAGACATTTGAGTGAGCATGACCTACGATAGTAGGTCATGCTCACTCAAATGTCTCGTAATGTATGCCCTGGCGGCTGATAAGCCGCCAGGGCATATACAAGTCACTGGAAGACATATTACCCGTAAATGGTAGCTCTATAGTACATAGTATTCACACCTGTGCTATGCAATTATATAATACACATGATATTGAGTTTACAGAATGCAAAGATAGCCTTGCAATCTTCAGCAGTTCCAACAGTATTTTGAAGTGTTAATCAATTAGTTGTGGTTGTAGAACAGGCATTTTTATGAGCGATGTAATCCTCTAACTTATAATGTGCCTGCTTGCATAGTGTGCGTTTTATACAAGATTTGAATTTCGTCTCATTCAGTTAAAGTATGTGTAATATAAACACTAACACATTTTTCGTAGCTTATAATAATGCCAAGTGCACCAGTCAAGTCATTGCCAAAAGAAAGATCAGCACCATGCCGATAGAAATTGCGGAATACCTGAAATTGACACATGCCGAGCTCTAGACGGGCCATTGTTTCAGGAGAACATCGGCTACTCTATTGTTGCATTCAGGTACAGACATGACCCAGATTAAAAGACACAGTGTGGAAATCTAATGTAGTAGCGGAGGGCTACATTGCAAATTCTATACAGACTATGGGTAAAATAAGCTGCCGCATTATTGACAACATCAAACTAAAAACATCATCGATAATTGATCCTTAGACACCTTTGTCACCACAACCATCCACATCAAAACACTGTTCATCCAGCCCGCTGCCTTAAGTACCACCTTCAACAACTTTCACGATCCAAAATGATCCTCAGCAGACCCATTTCTGAAACTTACGCAATACGCAAATAAACTCTACCTTCTCTACAATAAATGTACCGAATAAAAACATAACTTTGTCTTTCCACAACTGGTCTAATGTACATCAAACATTACCTTTAACTTTTAATTGTTTTATTTTGCTCCACCAATGGTAATTGTAATTTTAATAAATACTTCGATTCTAGTACCTACTATTGCTTTCTATTGTCTCTTAGATGGTGTGAAAAGTAGTGTTTCTTCTTCGGGGATAAAGGTGCATTCGTCTTGGGCAAGAAGCTTGAATCCCGCGCTGTATTCAGGATTCTTCGTTTTGCTAGGGTGTTAACTTAAAACTTAACACTAGGATCCTTCGTTACGCTCGGAACATAAGACACTGCTTTATCGCTTTGGTGCATAATCTACTATTATACCGCCTGAAAATGAGACCAGAGTGAGAACACAATACACCCGTGTATGACAACAGTCGAATTATTCCATTACTTCGCTGCGCTGAACAGGGAACGAATTACGTAGGTAGTTACAGATTAACAGTTTAAATGATTTTCATCCCGCTATACCTTTAAGGAGCTAAGCAGTCAATCATGACATAATAGTACGGGCGGTGGCGTTAGTTTAAAAGTCACGAAGTCAAAGTCAGGTTATACCGCCTGAAAATCATACCAAAAATAGTTTTTCCTAAGTTTAAAAGATATCTGAGCGTCAGCTGCCCGAGAAGTGGGGCAGGCAAAAGTTGTAAAAAAAAAAACTTAAAAAAAAATAGTCATTTCATACCGCGCCAAAACCTTATGGGACGGTGTTTGGGATCATCTTCAACCCAAACTCAAAGCATTTATTTCAAATAAACCAATTACAGGCACTTTTGAATTGTCAAGGGGTCGGTCAGTCAGAAAGATGAAGCTAGTTGCCCATTCCAAAGCGTAGTAGGTACCTATGGAGAAGAACGGGCAAGAAAAAAAATGGTCAGATGCATGGAAGTATGTCATTCACGTAAACGAGCATGATGTTGTGAAGGCACATCAGGGCTAAATTCGGAACTATGGACAGTAAAACAAAGTGGTCAAAGCATAGAGAATATAACCCCATGACCTGAATTTTGAAGGAGGAAAATAAAACTGCATTTTTTGTTTTTTAAAAAGCTTCTGCCTGAACCGGGAATCGAACCTAATTCCGCTTATCAAAAAGCAACCTGTATTTTTATACCGAGCGACTAGTGTTGCTGACAAGGATCAAATACTGCAAAGAAATACTTTGTGTAAAATCAAAGGAAGTGCCAGTTTTAGCATTTCTTTTTTGTTTCATGAATTACATTTCTCATGTTTCATAAATGACGTTGCCATTTCTTTTGATTGGTCACATTGTATTTGTTCACAGCATTTGATCCATACCACCTGCACTCTAAATTAGTGCAATGATACAGAGTGCTGTTTTTGTAACGGGTTCGCTTCTTGGCCCAGGCAGAAGCTTTTTACAAAACAAAAATGCAGTTTCATTTCCTTCAAAATTTAGGTCAAACTTCCTTTGACAACTTTGCCTTATTAGCCATAGTTTCGAGTTTAACCAGATGTGCCATCGCAACAATCATATTAATTGATGCGACTGAAATTACAGGTCGCATCCAGTCCGCAACCAGCATATTTCCAAGCATTCTTATCTAGGATATAATCCTCTAATTTGTAATATGCTTGTTTACAAAGTGTACCTACTTTTAATATGAGATTTAAATTTTCTTTCATTTTATTGCAATATATCACAAGGTATTTTGTTGTAACATTTAACACAGTACCCCATAAAAGATGTATGTACTTTAGATAATCTGAAAAATGGTTGATATACTCGTATTTTATCTTTATTTCTTGTATTAAAATTATGTCTATAACTTATTTTATTAAAAATATGTAATTTTTTATTACATACATAATATTTTCAATGAACGTGACCCTTCATTGATGAAAACGAACGTTCATGAAAGTGCGTAGAACGTACACAGAAAAACATTCAGTTTAGACCTCTTCTGTCATCTTTGGTTATAATAAAAATTAGGTTAGGTGACTGTTCATGAGAAATCCCGCGTGTTTACAATCTACTGTTATAATATTATTTTAGTGATAGCTGTTCGTCAGGAATGATCTGAAATAATGCAACAGTCAGTGTATCAGTGTGGTGCCGTTAGGTAGTATGTGCAGGAACGTAGGCGTTCATTTATTTAGTAAAAACGTAAAACTTCGCTAGAAATGGGAAACTATTACTGAAGACTGCGGTTGTCGACCTTAGGAAGAGCTACTTCTTACACGGACAACGGCACGTCGCTTGCTCCCGCGTCGCTAGTCCTGACCCTCTTCATATTTTGGTTGGTGAGACCAAAACTACAAACGTAGTGTAGGTACAGGAAACTTTAATAAAAATGTGGCTGTTATTGGAACGAAGTTTTGGAACAAGTTCTTTATCGCAGGGTACGGACTTGGCGTCCTTGGCGGATGGGCGTTAGGCGAAAAATAGTTTAAGAAATGTTCCGTCACGAGTTTCCGAGTCACGAGCGAAAAAATATTCCTTTTGAGAGATTCCGTTGCGTGCGCTGCGTAAACGGTTAAAGTTCGGTACGCAAAAATCATTGTCACATGTCGGAATTGTTCCCCTTTAAAGTTCAAAAAATGTCCGCGACAGCATATGTCTATCTTTTAAGGTTGATTCAATATAACCCTTTTTATGGTAATCAAATTTGTTCTTTGGATGTTCTAAATATACTTCTTACGAAAGGAACTTCGTTCCAACCGAGTGTTCCACGACACTCACGCATTTTTTTTGTAGTAAGTATATATTTTGGTGTCTTACGACTTCCACGCGATCGAAGTCGCGGGCACAAGCTAGAAAGTATAATAAAACCGTAGCAAAGTTAAAACAGTACAAGAATATTTTTGAAAAAACTAATTGCTACGAGGTCTAGGAACGATTCTAATGACGAAAATATAGTTTTTTGAATTTTCTCTGTTCTGTCTGTTTGTCTGAATCATTGTATGTTCCAGTTTCTCCTAAATAAATACTACCCGAATTACCCGATAGATTTTGTTCAAATTTTGCATCGATATTTGCTATAAGTTTGGTCAGTCTGTAGGCTATAAATTACCATGGTATGTGCGATGGGGGATAAGCCATAATATTGCATTATGTTCCTATTCTTCTAAAGTTTACCGCGAATTGTTTTTACTTTTTAGATGTGGTACCTACCCCACACAAATTTGTATACTACGACTTGCTATGTAAATAACAATAAAAGGAAGTTATTAAAACATCATCTATATACGGCGGCACGGTTGGCGCAGTGATTACGCGATTGACTGCTGCGCTGCGTGTCGCGGGTTCGATTCCCGCACGGAACAAATATTTGTATGACCTACAAGAAGTTGTTCCGGATCTGGCTGTTTGTGTATGTGAGTTTGAATGTTTGTAAACGCACACACAATACAGGAGATATTCGTAGTGTGAGGCAATTTAAAAAAAAAAGAAAAAGATATATGCTTAGTGGAAAATTACGCATTATTAAGGATAACTCAAAAACTACTGGTCAGATTTTGATCAAAATATGGGACCACATGAGAAGCACCAGCATTCAAATAAAAAAGCAATCATCCAATTCGATTCACCTAGAAAAAGTTCTGAAGTAACAAACAAAAAAAAAATGCATTCAAATTGAAAACTTCCTCTTTTTGAAGTCGGTTAAAATACGTATAATGAAGCTACCTGAAAAACTACCCAAGCAAATTTAATAACATTTATATGGGGTTCACCCCTGAGGCATAGGTAATTAGGTATCCAATCCTTTAAAAAAATAATTTTCGAAACCGATCCACAATTGTCGGGTACCTATATCGCGTAACAAACAAAAAATAAATACAGTCGTATTGAGAACCTCCTCCTTTTGAAGTCGGTTAAAAAAAGAACCAAAAGGTAAGAATATTGCAGATTGTTACAGATTTAACCCTTTACATGATTATCATTACGCTGTACCTTCATGGAGCTAAGCAGTTAATCATGAGCATGACACTCGTTTGAAGAACGGCTATTTTAGTCAACATCGGACAAAACAATTAGCTTAGCGGTTTGACTACTGCTTCGCAAACCTGTGGTTGTCAGTTCGATCCCCAACGATCGATGAATTTGCATCAGTTTAGTAAAATAAGACATTCAAAGAGCTTTCAACGTTGATGTGCAATAACCTAACTTAACTAACATATTCTTGACAGTGTTCATTTTGATAGGTCCATAATTTTATTGTCTGGCTCGTTGTGATCATCCGTGTGTGAGTAGCGTGACGTAGGGTCGGCTCGCGGCGCGCGGCTCGCGGCCGCCGGTGGCGCCGCTGGCGCGCGGCGGGCACTGGCGGCGCGGCCGGGCGGCGGCCGCCAGCTGCCCCCCGCCGGCCGCGCTGCGCCGCTCGGCTCAGTCAGTATCGCGCGCGAGCCCGCCGCCGCCGCCGCACCGACCGCGCCGAGCCCGCGCCATGGAGCACTTCATCGAGACCGTGCGCAAGTACCCGTGCCTGTGGAACACCACGGCCATCGAGTACCGCGACCAGGAGCTGAAGGACGCCGCCTGGGCCGAGGTCATGAAGGAGACAGATCTTTCGTCAGGTGAGCCCCCCGCGCCCCCCGCGCCCCGGCACGCTCGTCGCGCGCCGCGCACGCTATTGTTGTGATATAGAGGCACACACAACAAGGAAACTATTACCCAACGCGACGAGTGCCGAGTGTGCCGACTGCCGAGCGGCGGCCGGCGGCGGCGGCGCCGGCACTGTGTTTACCGCCCATCCCGATACGTAACAGTTATAATACTTAGATACCATAAGTAATAATAGAAAGCATAACATCTTATCAATAATAATGTGAATCTTGTATGCGTTATTTAGTTACGGTAGTGCACATTGTGTTTCTCTCCCCATGCTCTCCCAGGCTATGGAGTACTTACACTACTTCTCTCTCTGCGCAATCCTACTGTACCTAACAACTGCAATAAGGAGATGTCTAACCACAACAACAGACAACAGTCGTTCTAAAGTAGGTATCGTACCTACTTACCTACTGTTATTGTCCACAGAATGTTCCTGTTTAGTCTCACTCAATCAATTTAGACTCAAAAGAATCGAGTAGATATTGTTAAGTACCGACTTAATTGTTAAACCACAACAGTTGACCAAGCTCCTGTGAATGTCATCGTGTCAACAGGTTGCTGACGAGACAGTATGATGTACACAGTCACTGACTGGTTGGTCCCGTCTTGTAGCTTAGTTCTTGTACAACATTAATAGTTGGTGTCACCGGCAGAGTAGCGAACCGAATATTTTGTAGGTATGAACTTGCATGTGTTCATTATTTCGATTACCTACTAAGAATACTCGTTGCATTGTACTAAGTAGAATAGGCAAACAATGAAACAATAGATAATCATTCATTGATATACTAGATCTTACCATCGATATGATATATTAAGTAGATGTAACCATTCAAATGTTAAAAATAGCAATTACCTTATGTTATTCTCTGGTCCTTATACAAAAAATGTGGAGTCGGCGCAACGTTCCTTCCATACTTCTCTAATAGTCCTCGTCTTGGTAGTCATATCATGTTGCACACAGCCCATGGCTCATAGCTCTGAAATACTCGCCGCACGGGCTGACATAGGTCTGCACTCCGTGCCCATGTCAGCGCTGGCAGTGAGTATGTCATAATACGCACAGTGCGTACCCAGCTGCCTCGCACTTCGTGCCGCTAACGAATGGCAGTATTGGCATGAAAAATGTAACTACGTATTACAGCGCTGCACCACAGATAAAGTCTGCGTAAGATAAGTCTGCGCGCGTGTTTGACCTTCAAGACTGTATTATATCCCTGCCAGAACTTTTAATTACTTTCGGTATAATGATGGCGATTACTTTAAAAAACACGGAACACAGCAAACTCTCTTGATACCTGATGTAAACGTCGAGATGGCGGCAAACCATTATTTTCGATCTTGGCCGCGCGCGTACTTACCTATTTTGCGCGCACTCTAACATTACTTATTTACAGCGCTGCACCACAGATAATATTACTATTCCACACAGTAATTTGTTAACAGAAAAAATTGAAGTAAAAAACCTTTTTAAAACCAGCAAAATTAAACTTACGTTAACATAAAACTTTAATATTTTCATAGAAGTTTGCGGCTTATCTTAAAGTGTAAGAAGGACGTTCACGCATCAAGCTTTTAAGAAAATATTAAAGTTGTATTTTAACGTAAGTTTTATTTAGTACTTTTTAGTTCAATAAAAGCTTGTTTTAAAAAAAGGTCTTTTACTTCAATTTTATTTTGTTATTTTTAGCATTAGAATTTCTATAGATAAACGTTCTACCACCTTCTCATGAAAGGTACTTGTAAAGACAAATCCAAAGAACCCAAACGCGCCTTTACACAAGTCATGGTGAGAAGCCATTCGATTTGCACTATCCAAGTCATGCCACACTTTAGAATGGGCTACCATTATAATTTAATGAATACTTATACAACATTTCGTGCCTGTACTGTTGACTTCTGAGGAGTTCTCTCGTATGAGAGCCAGTTCTGGGTGCAGCAGCCGGATCATGGTAAACTTTAGAACGAGCTATCATAATTCTATGCTTATATAAAATTTTGTGTCTCTGCTATTGACCGTTGAGGAGTTCTCTCGACTGCAGCCAATCCTGGGTGCACCAGCCAGGTTATGGTAGACTTAAGAAGGAACTATCATAATTAAACGCGTATATTAAATGTCATGTCTGCACCGTTGACCGTTAAGGAGATCCTTCGTCGGGAGCCAATTCTGGGTGTAGAATCACAGGTCCATGCATCATAAAAATGCATTGTCTACGAAACAGAATCAACGTGTGAAATTTCAACTCCGTAGGATAAGAGGAAGTGGTTTTTTTTCAGCTTGCAAGATTCCACCCGGACAAACATACATACATTGCAAGTTAAATAAAAGCTTGTAAAAAAGAGTAAAGAATGGTGGGCCAATAGTGGTACGAGTATCATCAGCAAACATAATCAGCCTAATCTGTAATGTCTCAGTCAGTCAGTAGTGACTACTTGACCGCTGGGAGTGCTGGGCCTCAGTCAGTGAGTAGTGTGTCCATGACCACTGGGAGTGCTGGGCCTCAGTCAGTGTATAGTGTGTTCATGACCACTGGGAGTGCTGGGCCTCAGTCAGTGTATAGTGTGTCCATGACCGCTGGGAGTGCTGGGCCTCAGTCAGTGTATAGTGTGTCCATGACCACTGGGAGTGCTGGGCCTCAGTCAGTGTATAGTGTGTCCATGACCACTGGGAGTGCTGGGCCTCAGTCAGTGTATAGTGTGTCCATGACCACTGGGAGTGCTGGGCCTCAGTCAGTGAGTAGTGTCTCCATGACCCCTGGGAGTGCTGGGCCTCAGGCCCCTCTCTGTGACGTCACCCCCACGCATCTCCCTCATGTGCACGCCATGTATGCGGGATACATTCCTCTTTCTGCATGTTGTTAGTGTTGCTTTGTCTGTTTTCACATTGTCTTCATTCAGCACAGTCAACATTGTGTAGTGCTGCTACACGTCTCGCCTGTGTCAGTTTCTCCGATTAATCAGGTATCATCACAGCAGCATAACAAATTGTCAAATTTAATTAATTAATGACGTTTTAAAACCCTTTCAGTGAAAGAGGTCAAGCTGAAGTGGAAGAAGCTGCGCGACAGCTACCGCGACGCGCTCAAGAGGCAGAGTGAGATGCTGGCGAAGGACCCCGCCAACCCCGCCAAGAAGAACTACCCGTGGAAGTACATGGGGCTGATGCAGTTCCTGCAGCCGTACATGAGCAATCGCAAGAAGCCGGCGGGTTCGCCCAGCTACCCCGCGCCGCAGCAGGCCGCCGAGAACGGCCACGCCGAGCACTCGTCAACTGACTCGGAGTCGGACGTGGAGTCGGCGCCCAAGCGCAAGAACTGCTCGCAGCTGACCGTCATCGACCGCAAGCTGGACTACCTGTGCAAGGCGCAGTCCGCCAAGCGCGCGTGCGCCGAGCCCGCGCCCGCGCCCGCGCCCGCCGCGCCCGCGCCGCCCGCGCCGCCCGCGCCGCCCGACCCGCTCGACATCTTCTTCAACAGCATGTGCCAGTCCACCAAGCGGTTCCCCTTCCCGACGCAGATCAAGGTACTTTCTAAATCATTCCAACAGCCAACTATTACGCTTAACGTCCTGACTCCTGGGTTCGATTGCCGGGTGTAACAGTTTGTTACATAATTGTGTGTACCTCCTTACTAACTAAGTGGTTTCTTAAAGAAGAAAGTGTTGGTGCGGTATGTCAGTTTAAAACAGGTGCTCCCTTTTATTATGCTAAGCATACATTTATGTTAAGAATTTCTACATTATACACATTATCGACTCTTCACGTGACCAGAGGGCTGGCCTATTCTTTGGCCAAAGAATCAACATTGCCATACAACGTGGCACTGCTGCCAGCCTTTTGGGCACTTTTCCTGTTGACAACGATGCGGGCGAATTTTTTGATGCCCTATTCACCTCCCCTTTTTACATATCGTACATATTATTATTTTAAGACTGTTAACTTTTAATTTATACACATTGATACACATTATGGATACTTATCTGTAATCCACGTAGTTTACATAATAAAGAGTATTTTATGATATCAACAAGAGTCGTTTGTGTGCAGATAAAGAAGAGCTTGTTCAACGCGGTGATCGAGGCCGAAGAGGCGCTGCTGGCGGAGCAGGCCAGCTACGCCAGCCTGTGGGCGGCGGAGGCGGGCTCGTCGTCGTCCAGCGAGCCCAGCGACGACGAGCGCAAGCCGTCCTGAGCCCGCCGCGCGCGCCGCCGCCGCCTGGCGCAGCTCTACACGCGGTACGCGCAGTACGCGCAGTACGCGCAGTACGCGCAGTACGCGCAGTACGCACAGTACGCCGCCGCGGCCGCCGCGCACAGCGCCTGAACTCAACACACATGGGACATCGTTAACGGTAGCTCTTAAATGGCGCGATTGATAAATTATGTTCTCAGCTAGACAATACCGCTGCAGTCTATCGCTTTTAGTTAAGGTGAATCTTCAGCTGTAGCCCGCCGAATTCAAATTTTCTTTGGTTTTTTGCAAATTTGCTGTCTGTTTTGCGTCGTATGTTGATCAAAATTCGATTCACGACTGTAAGAATGATATATTTACTGAATAATAATCATCAATTTTATATCAATCGTCAAACTTTGTAAATTTGTTCTACGGTCCACTTAAGAATTTTTCAGAATATTTCATATGAAAATTCTTAAGTGGAACAAATTGATTATTATTATTCAGTACATATATCATTCCCACAGTCGCAACATACGACGTAAAACGGAGCTGCAATTTGCAAAACAAAACAAATAAAAAAATTATTTGGCAGGCTACAGCCGGGGATCCACCTTAACAGTACAGACGTATTAGCCCGAAACATAAACGCCATCCAGTTGCAGTAAAACCTCGCCTGACCAGCCGCCTCTCTGTTACCAGTCGATCCTCTTAATAACGTTAAACACGACGCCGCCGTTTTAAACATTGCCAAAACTTTAAATTCGCTCAGTTGCAGTTGCTGGCAGCACCGCCCAGACGACTGACGCGTTTAGTTTGGCTATATCTACTTAGTCTGTGGGCTATATGCTCGGTCGGCTTTACGTCCTTGTCTCTTGTAAAATTGAATTGTAGACAGGGTTTGAATATTATATAATATTGAGCTAACGGACTATAGGATTGTGTGGAGGAAGATGACTGTCTACGCCTACTCCAAATAAATTGAGATAAGGGCTGGACTCGACTGGAGGACGATGATTTTTCACAAGTCGGAGCTGTTTAATGTTCACGTGTGTGATGGGCTTTACAATCTTAGTGTTTGGCTTCAGTGAACAATCAAAAGTTTTAAAATTACGATTCGAAACATTCTGTTTTATAGTGATCAATGGGAAGTTTGTACCTAAATTGTAAGCGTTAAATCAAACAACACCTAGTGATGGTGAACGGAGTGCAACAACAGCAGTGCCCGTTAGTGTAGTTATTGATACACCTACCCGATACGTGTAGACATGTATGTATATATCGCAGATGGATTGTCGAATACGCTGGTTTACGTAACCGCTAGCCGTTATACAAAACAGCTCCGTTAGAGTAAAACAGCTGAACGAACGTTCAGCTGGATTATCATTGCGTTACACGCTACCCGTAAAACTGCTATCCACGTTTAGACGTAATGCAGAATAGCTTAACTACAGTCACAATAGGCGTTTGGTGTGGCTTCTAATGCCGAATCGGTCGCAGTAACTAAGCTAGGGCACCCTGATCAATTGGTTTAGGTTAGGTTTGAACTGTAACCAACCGCGAGTGAGCCGAGCGAGCGAAGCGAACGGTGCCGCGAAAGCGGCTGGCGAGCGCTACTTCCAAGTTGGTCGAAGTGTTTTGGCTATTTAGTAGGTATATTAGGACTGACTTTCATAAAACTCATACTGTTTTTATTTTAAAGTGTCCTTATAATCACTAGGTATTTTCGCTTTAGTTAGGGTCATTTTCACTCATATTGCTCGTTTTATTTATTTCTGTTTCGAACGCCATTATTGTTGTTATGAACTTAGGACACACAGAGCTACGAGCGTCAACATTTTGAACTAAAATCTACAATCTGACTTTTCTTTTCACGCTGTTTTACATAACCATTAATCGTTGACCCGCTGCATTGATAAATGCAAAACGTTTATACAATTCTGCGTGTTAACTATGGATAATCGCTAAACTTCATTCAGCGGATTCGACAATCCATCTGCGACATAGACATACCTATTATGACTAGTGTTACCGTGTCGAGCTCGTGGAGTCGTGACTCGGGGGACCACTGCCCACGTTCGAGATGCTCCGTGGCCGAGGGTATTAGTGTAGTATCAAGTATTAGATCTGTATGATAGTAAGGTTTTTTGTACGGTTATGTTATGTTTAGTAGTACCTAAAACGGAATACTCAGATGTTCAAGATGTACCTATGTACAGTCGGGGAACTAGACAGTTGCGCAGGGTATAGGGAATCCTTGTTACTACGACGCACGATTGGAAGCGATAAGTACCTATAACCTAGCCATTTCATACGCCTGCCCAAGAATGACAGGTAAGTTGTGATTTGAATTTACGGACGATAGTCAATTTGCTAAGCAATCAAGTTACGAGTCATCTTGCCGCACATAGACGGCGTCAGTTAGAGTAGGTACCTACCGCCCACCAGTACCGACCTAGAAATATATACGAACTAGAATAAGCACCGCAGTGATGTGTAATAAATAATAGGTAGATGTAAGTAAGTTTAGGAAAATGACTGAAATTATTATAATAATGATGATGCGTATATTTGTACTTGTATTTATGTAAGTATGTATTTACTTATACGAAAAGATCTCTAAGAAAAATTAAACGTTTACGTAAGAATATTGTTTTGTTTTATGACCTTCAATACTCTATAAAAGACAAAGGGTAAGGAAGTTTTCCAAAGATCTACGGAGGTAACGGAGGTATTGTTTTGTGTCAAGTTGTTATTCATCCAGATTCAGAAGAGCTTGACAAACATCGCTGTCAAAACTCATTTAAGCCTAGATGCGCACTGGCGCGCTCTGGCGGGCCGATGCGGCCACGAGCAAGAGTCACTCCATCACTTGACTTTCGACTGAATAGATAAAGCCAAGCGCACATTACAGCCGCATCGGATTATTCCACTTTGCCCCACCAATATCATTGTCCACTGTGTTCCACTAATTATTATTGAATTTGGTGGGGTAAATTAAAACCAGCATGAAGTGTTGGATTTCAAACATTATAATAATAATAATAATAATCGTTTATTTCGGAAATCAGGTTCCATTTCGTTAGTATTACAGTCTTAAAGAAAATGTTAGTACGTAAAATATTAAACTAATCGGGCATGAAAGGAGAACCACTCATCTCCTGTTGCAAAGAGAGTGCCACCCCATCCACACCTGCAGCATTGGTGATTCCCACCGTTCAGACAAGGTCTTCAGGAGAACGTTAGAGGTGATCCGTATCCGACTCAACAATGAAGCGCAGCGCGTGCGCATCACAGCGAAGAAATCCTGTGTGCGCGCTTCTGCGAACATGGCAGGTGCGCTGCACCACCGCGGCAGCCCCAGCATTCCCCTGAAGGTGTTGTTATATTGGACGCGAAGGGCACTGTACGCGCGATGCGTATAATTCACCCATAGCGCGCACGTGTACAGTGTCTGGCAGTACGACTTGAATAAAGTAATTTTTACGTCTCTTGTACAACGTGCGAACCTACGAGCGAGCATATTACACCGCACGGACAGCGCCCTTCGTTCCCTCTCAATGTCCTTATCATCCGATGAGTGTGATGATTATGGCGAACATAAGTACAAAAAGTTTTAATTTGACAAAACATTTCAAATATAAATTATTTGTAGGTACGAGATATGGATGACTGAAGCAGCTTATTATCAACATGGCACCGGATGATGACGGAATACGGCCTTATTTATTTCAATGTCAACGTCAAGTATAGGTTTACAATGAATCAACTATGACTTTTTTTTTCGATAAACTATTAGGATGGACTCACACATCCGGAATGCTGGTCCTGCTCCACAGCCACTCGGGCGCACTAGTTAAAATTTGAATGTTTGGAAGAAATACTCCTTTCTTATTCCCCCTTTTATTTTTCTGACATTGCGAACTTAATGTTTGTTTATTTTTTATAAAATATGTTTTATTATTGAATAACTCCAATAGATATGTTAATGATTATTTTCTTTTATGCAGTAAAATTTTATTCATCGCTCGAATACATAGCAAACTATAGTTTTGTATAATTTAGAAGCATTTTTTCAATTTTGTAAATGTGAGTACCATGGATTCGTTTATTATATTATAATTATGTTGACTTGACAGCATGGCAGTTGAGACTATGTCATGCTCATTTAAATGTCTCACTGTTGGTGGCGCGTGTGTCGGATCATTCGGTTCCCTACAAAATGGTTGAGCTGGATGGTGCTGATCCACGCGTCATGTTCGTGAACGGGCGCCGTCAGTTGAGACTGGTCATCTCTTAACTGCCGTCGCTTATTTTTATTATTAATTGATTCTTAATATATATTTTTTTTCATTGTTCTCGCATATAGAAGCAACAAGAATAATGTACCCAGGATTTTGTAATATCTTGATGTAAAAAGAGTGTCCTTGGAGTTTCTTGTCCGTTCTTCTCTATAGAGATGTACGTTTTGGAATGGGCAACTAGCTTCAACTTTCTGACTAACTGACCGACACTTTGACAATTCAAAAGTGCCTGTAAATGGTTTAATTGAAATAAATGCTTAGTTTGAGTTTTGAGTTTGAGCGTCTCTGAATTCATATTATTACTTCAGAAAGCCCGGGATTGAAGCCCGACATTCAGATTTTTCAGATTATAACATTCTCAGATCGATTTTTCAGAATGATACTGACAAGCGTTCTGAATTCCGGATCGGAATATTTAAGATTATGATTTCATAACGCGCGTTTTTCTATACATTTGACACGCGAGCACTAAGGCGAGCACTAGCACACACACATCGGAATCAGATTATTAATTATTTTGTTGACACTGCTAATAAGTGTATGATCTATGGACACGGCGAGGAGCGGTTAGACGTGTTGCGACTTGTGTAGTTTTGATCTGTGATGTCTGACACGGAAAACTAAATATTGTGCGTCGAAAGCTGCCATTGCATATGGGACACTTAGAATATTAACGCATAGAAGCCGCGTCTAGAACAAAATACGAGCGATATCATGTGTCCACTTATTTTTCTTTGTGTGCGTGAGCCGAATGTGTCTACGTTTCTCAAACGCACATAATTATAGATTTCAGTGATACCATTGCCAGGCCGTTACCCACAAAAATATGGAAAAACGAACTAATATGTTGCTGGATCAAATCAAGACAAGTATTTTATGCCATCGGGAACTGGATAAGATGAAGTTAATTTTTCATGTAATATGACATATTTTTACGGAAGGTGAAATTCAATTTAAGTATTTAAAAATAAAAGGAAATAAATTACCCATTAATCGCATGAAGAATAGGATATCGTTCAATGCGTTTAAAATGTTTGATGTGTGTCTGTGTGATGTGTTATAATAATACTAGCGACCCGCCTCGGCTTCGCCCGGGTAGCAAAGCATAATATAATATAGCCTATGTCACCCGGAGATAGTGTAGCTTCCCAACAGTGAAAGAATTTTTGAAATCGGTTCAGTAGTTTCGGAGCCTATTCAATACAAACAAACAATCATATATTTTCTCTTTATAATATTATTTCACTGTATTTCGTTTATTACAAAATAAATTTAGGTTATACTTTAGCCTCAGTAACACGTGGTGGTTATGCTATTAAATTGTAGCTTATATGAAACGTTTGTATTTTTAACATAGCGCCATCTATTGAATACTTACTCAATCCAGTCAACAGATATCGCCATCTGTTAGAATCGTTTAGAGCTAACAGATAATTGTGACTGTCAAATAATAGACAAATAATTTGCAATAAAATAATATTGCGACTATAAATAGAGATGTAAGCTATCCTATCTTTCAAGTTGGATCAAATTGCACACGGTGTGCAAATCAAATTTAAAATCGGCTCAGTAGTTTAGGAGTTCATCGCGGACAAACAACGTTACAAGTAATTTTTATATATATAAAGATTATAGGCATGTAGGTATTTTGCTGACATGTAAAAAAATCGGGTTTGATATCAATTAATAGCAAGTGTTGTATATTTTAATAGGAAAGTATGATTGAGAAAATTACAAAAGTGAAATATATATTAATCAATAATATTGTAAGTAATCTTTATTTTACCACTCTTCGAATCAACATTTTATGCTTATCATTTAAAAAACTTGCAGTTGCAACTGTAGTAGGTACTTACATCAAAAACTATTTTTTTTGCTAAATAAATATAAGAACAAAATTGAAAGGAATGTGGATATTTTTTTCCTTACAAATAGCAACACGTATTGTGATAAATTGGTTATTAGAATTTTGGTTTGATGATCGATTTACGTAAAAATAATGTATAAAATGCAAATACTTACTTGTGAAATGTAATTTGATCACATATTTTTTGTTTTCCTGCATTGCTATGACATCCCATAACGCTACAAACTGTAATTTTAAATTATTTACTCGCGAGCTGTGTTCGACGGAACGTGACCGTGAGTACTGACCTGACGGCTCGCCGTCGCCGAGAGAAGTTAGCCACTATGGGGGAATTGGGAGTCACTTAAGGAAAACTCGTTATTGTAATCACTAATGATCAGTCTTATAATTTGTTCACATTTACTTAATTTTTAAAACTAATCAGGTATCTAGTTATATAATTCTTTTTTGGCTAGAATTACCATAAACTTAATTATAATAAAAAAAAACAAAAGTAATTTTGACTCCAATTTTTTTTTTTTTTTTTTTTTTTTTTTTTTTTTTTTTTTTTTTTTTTTTTTAAAAAAACGTTGCCCCACACTAGGAATTTCTCCTGTATTGTGGGTGCGTTTACAAACATTTAAAACTCACATACACAAACAGCCAGACCCGGAACAACTACTTGTAGGTCATACAAATATTTGTTCCGTGCGGGAATCGAACCTGCGACACGCAGCGCAGCAGTCAATCGCTTAACCACTGCGCCAACCGTGCCGTCGAGGCGAATTACCCACATGTAAGGGAAATGAAAGTTAGTTCATGGGGGAATGAGAGTCCTGCCGGGGCTGCGGATTGTTCGAAAGAGTTACCGTGGCCCTGGCGCACAGGCAACTGGACTGGAGGAACACGGGTGGGTTTTAGTCAGTAAGAGTCTGACACGCCCTTCCGCTCCGCCCAGAGCGGGAGAGGTCATTTGATGATTTCCCACAAAAAAAAAAAAAAAAAGGGGGAATTAAGAGTCAAAATTATAAAACAAAGAAAGTAACAAAATTATTATCTCCTTTAACAAACAAATAAGAATCAACAAAATTAAAAGTTAGAAATGTTAACCCAACGGAATTATAACAAAGAAAAGTGTAAATCGAGTTAAATGAAAAAATCACAGCGATAGCGACTAGGGTCATCACATCCTGTACATGCCTCATGAGCCCATCCAGCACAGAGACGGCAGCAGTACCAGATTTCTCTCGGTTTTCCCTCTTCGAGGCATATCGTGCACACAGACTGATCATGCTCTTTCTGGGAGTTTTGCTGGATGTTTAGTGGGATTTCAATATTTTCTAATTCACTATCACCACTCTCATCATAAGGGACCTGTTCGTCAGCCAAATCTTCAGATGGACTTGACTTAAATAAGTTCTTTTTGACTTCTTTTATCTTCTTAATAACTTTGCCTCTTGTATGCATTTCTTTTTCCTTTCGTTTCTTAGCTTTTACTTCAAAAACCGTTTTCAGAGGTGTGGCAGTAAGAATTTCTGATTGTTGTGTTCTTTTTCCTTTGCCTTTACCTTTTCCAATGCAAGGCAGAGGTGTTAGTTGTGAAAGCACGCTAGTTAAAGGTTCACTGTCGGATTTATTGTTCTCTTGATTTATACCATCCTTTGGTTTATAATTTGTAGAATTATCACTTGTGGATGGTTGCGGTTCCGAAGCGTTCCTACTGCTAGTCAATGCTGTTGTTTCTGAGATGTTGTTAGTTGAAAGGTTATCTGAAACTTCAATAACTGTCAAATCTGGTATTGTGGTAGAAATTTCTTCAACACAGGGAACATCAGAGGCGTCTAAGAAATCTTCATCTTTGAACTTGTGAGGATTGAGTGGGAATATTCCTGTTGATGCAAAGCCACTGACTCCTTTCTCTACTGAAGCAACTCTCATATAGGCTTTGTTAAAAATCCCAGCGACTTCGTATGGCGTGATTTTTTGTAAATTATGTGATTTAATGTATAAATCACACTCTCTGTTATAAGCTTTCTTAAGAGGACCATAGAAAACCACGTCAAGAGGCTGAAGCATATGTGATGTGTGAGGAGGAATGGACACCACAGTAATGAAATGTTCTCTGCAGAAATTGTATGATTCGAGGGTAGAATGACTGTAATGGTTGTCCAATATTAATAAAACTGGTTTCTCCTCACTCGGTTTAGCGGTTTTCACGAAATGTTGTAACCATTTCATGAATAGTTCTTCATTCGTCCATCCATTATTAGAATTTTCATATACCGCACCTAATGGTCCATCCTTCTCAAGTTGTGGTGAATGTCTTTTACGTGGGTAGATAAACATAGGAGTAATAAAAGTTCCAACAGCACTCATACAACAAATGACGGTAATCGTTTTCCCTCTCTCCCAAGAAGTAAGATAATGCACTCTTTTTGACCTTTTGTAGCCAGGATTTTTCGGTTTCCTGGACGGTGGTAATACCTGTCTCGTCAATGTTGTAAATATCTCGAGGTGAGAACGAAGTTTTGGTCATGACTTCTTCCAAGTTCTTAAAAAATTTACTCACTTCCGTTTTATTAAAACCTGTAATTCTTTGTATACTTATAGCTTCAGGTTTTCAAATGCTTATCCGTGGATTTCTCTTACGAAAACCCTTGGATCCAGTCCCTGCCCGCCATTCTAGTATCTCTGTTAAAGTTAGGAGATAGCTTTAAATTTTCAGCACATTGAAATGTTATTTTTCTTAGTTGATTTGTCGTCAAACCATGAAACATATTACTTTATTGTAAAATACGCTCTGTAAGTATATTTTATTGCTCTTCATTAAAAACGGCATGCCTTCCTAATTTTGGAGGTTTGAATTCATCTTTCATTATCCTTCTTGTAATGTGCTCAAAGGAATATCAGTTTTCTCGGCAGCTTTGCGTATTGCTACGCCTTGTCTAATGCGTACAGCAGCTGCCTGCAGGTCACCTGCAGTCCAACTCACTTTAGAGGTCTTTCTTGTCCAGTTCCTTGGCATCTGAAATGAACAGAAAAGTTTTATCATAATAAAAGACGTTGCGGGGAATGGGGGTCAATTGACTCTCTTTACCCTAATGACGGTTTGTTTACCAGATTTGAATTATTACACAAAAAACATCAGAAAATCTAATAACTTGCATTAATAAACATAAGTTTAGTTCCAGTACCATACTTTAAGATTATTTTATACACAAAATTAAACAAATATAGATAGATACTCACGTTTTCGATCGAAATTTCGTAAATTTTACAACGGCTCTTCCCCTGTGACACGTGTGCCGCTCCCGGTGATGCGAGCGTGACTGGCGGGTCGGCCGGCGTCAGTGTTGCCAACTGCTACCTTTAGTCAGTAGCTAGACACTTTTCAAAAAGTTGCTAAATTGTCAGATTTTTTACTCAAAATAGTTGCTAGAAGTAGCTAAATGCTAACTTAGTTGGTAGGTTACAATAAAAATTGCCAAATTATTATATTATATAATCGTGCTTTGAATCAAACTCGATTAAAAAATCAGTAATTATTTTTATTATTAAAATATAAACTAATGACCTATTAAAATATACAATATTTTCCGCAAGCATGAATTTTAAATGGATAACACAACACAAGACAAAACAATGCAGAACAGAGAGCACTGATAATTAAGAATAATATACAGTTTGAATGTAAACATCAGGGAGTTCGGGAATTCCTAGCCTCAGATCCAGTGCATTTCATCTTATAGTTTCAATCGCGTAATGTTGTCTGCACTGTTGTAGGACTAACATGAATACACTACTAGGTCGCTTAGGTACGTAATACGCTAGGTCCGTTGTTAAAGTTTAAAAGTAGAGCTAACATTACGGCAAAGGAACTACTTGATGAAATCATAGATTTATCGTATATACGCACTCAAATTACAAAATCTCGAAAGAATTTACGTCATGTGAAAAGTAACTAGAAAAAGTAGCTATAAAATTTAGCTACAAGTTTTATTAAATTGTAGCTGCCTGACACTGAAAAATAGCTAGATCAAGGTATAAAGTTGCTAAGTTGGCAACACTGGCCGGCGTATTGGCCAGTGCGGGAGGGGTGCAGAGCTAAACCCCGTGTGACATAGCCGTGTTCTGTAAAGCTTAAGGTTCAGTTCATTTTGAATTGACCCTCATTGCCCACTTACTCCCATTCCCCCCGGCTCCCCTAAATTTTAGTTGCCTCAATTTTTGCACTCGTACTAGGTTTCTATGCGTTATTATTCTAAGATGGACCACGTACATTGAGGATTATCACGACAGGGAATAAAAGAAATAGCGTGGTTGGAAATATAGGTAATAAAAAAATTCATTCCAAACTCCAACTAAAAATCGATCTGAGAAAGTTATAATCTGAAAAATCTTAATGTCGGGCTTCAATCCCGGGCTTTCTGAAGTAATAATATGAATTCAGAGACGCTCAAACTCAAAACTCAAACTAAGCATTTATTTCAATTAAACCATTTACAGGCACTTTTGAATTGTCAAAGTGTCGGTCAGTTAGTCAGAAAGTTGAAGCTAGTTGCCCATTCCAAAACGTAGATCTCTATGGAGAAGAAATTGGGAAACATTAAGTGAAAACGAAAGAAAAACAAAAAGTAAGTAGGTACTTACAGAAATTATGATATGTAGTCATCACCACTGATATATCGGTTGTTGTATTGCCATGCTATGTCACCAGATGGCATCATGAAGTATTGTGCAAGCTTATCCCTCATGTGCCTACCCGTATTCGATGCTCTGTGTAATGTGGTGTTTCGTATGCCAGATCATTAAAACAGTGTGTTACAGTATCTTCTGTATCAATCTCTTGAACGAATAAAATTGTATATAACACACATGCCGCTTTTGTTACTTTTTCAGCAAAATCTGGTGATATTGCCATATTTGTATGAAAATCTCTCCATTTATTGCTTAGGATTTTATACCAGAAGCGCATTCCACTATCCTGCGCGCTCGATTGAGTCTTTAATTAAAGACTCTGCGAGTGTTGTTTAAGTTGTTTCTCGGATAATACTTAGAACATTTGGATTGAAAGGAAAAGCTTCGTCTCCAAGAAAAACATGAGGGGTCGTTGTTTGTTGTGGTGTTTAGTAAAGCTTTTGGGGCTGGCAAATTAAGGCCATACTCAGAAAGGCTTTTTCCGAAATTCCAAATCAAAATCAAATCAAATCACTTTTATTTATTAACACAGGTAAAGAAATACAGATCTTATATTTGAAGAAAAAGCGCTATGTAACATAGCGCTATGCCAGGAGGCGTAGGTAGGTACCAATATGGTGTGAATCTACCTCAAGATTACAAATTAAAGTTTCTAAAAATATATTTGAAAATCATGCATAATTATGATATTTAATTAGCAAAATAAATTGCAAAATGACGTAATATTATTTAACACTTAAAAAATAATAATGGTACCTAAGTCAATATAATTAAAAATGTCAAAATACATTAAATGTCAATATTAATAATGAATTTCAATTCCAAACATAATGTAAGTTTTTATCATATAACATAAAGACAAAGACAACAAAAAAATTCACAGTTTGTATTGACAACTTTTAATAATAAGTAATTTTATTTTGTTTATACCGAGCCATAATTCAAACATTCATCTAATGTGTAGTAACACTTGCCACTAAGCAACTTATTAAGTGCCTTTTTGAATTTTATTAATGGCATATTTTTAATGGCATTCGGTATTTTATCATAAATTTTTGGAGCGTTGCCGAAGAAACTTTTATGCATAAAGGATGTTTTACATTTAACATTCATTTCCATTCCATTTTTCCATTGTTTAAAAATGCTGCTGTCTCCTTCTCTGCCATTTATGAACCACTGCTATAAAACGAAAGTCCGCATCAACACCAGTCATCAATACAATAGCATTGTAATTCTTGTAATTGTAATAAGTTGAGGCACTGTAAAGTGATGAAATCAATCTTATGTTTTCCGTCTACAGCACGCACATAATTAGGGAAGTTAGGTTTCTTGTAGAAGTTGTCGGATATTTCAAGCCACCGCTCTTGTGATGATGCTGGTTTCATTTCCAATGGTTCTCGTACATCCCATATAATCGAACAAGTATCCGAAACAACATTAGTGATTATAGTACTTCCCATTAGAAAATTATACTTCAAATATTCGAAGTTATCACCAGTAGCAAAGTACCTACCTAAAACAAAAAAAAAACAAAAAAACTTTGAATACATACAATTTCTGTTTTACTTACAGGTCTGAAACTTAAAAAAAAATGGAGTAACTGTCGAGATTATTACAAGAAAGTTAAACAAAAATTTAAGAGTTGTCCGCTACGAAAAAAGGGAAAAGATAAATGTTTTCGCAGATATTTGAGGTTTCTTGGACAAAGTAGTTACTAGGAGAAACCACGAAGGAAATTATGATACAGATGACGTTGACGGGCTAACAGTTGGAGATACAGAAACTATGGAAGATGGATATGAGCAACAAAGGGATATTACAAAACGAAAAGCGCTACCACATACAAATACAGAAAACATACATAAGAAGAACACCAACGAAGAATCAGAACCAAATAAGAAAATACCACAAGATGGGTACCAGAAGAAATATTGAATATATTACTGTTTTGCTTAAAAACCAAAAAAGTACTACAACTAAAGATTATGACGACGATGAAAAATATCTTTTGAGTTTTTCTGGTGACTTGAAAAAAATTACACCTGCAAAATATTGATTTTAAGTTAGGCATGATGCAGTTACTCAATAGTACATTTTGATACAAGTGGAGAAATTTTGTTATTGCATTCGAGACGGAATACACACACGAGCCGTAGGCGAGGGTGTTATGGAGCCGAGAACTGCAATAACAAATGTCCACGTGTATCAAACGACGTTTTTCAATACACTTTTGAAGAAATAAAATAAAAGAACGAAAATTATTTTTGTCATTAAATATATAAGACTGAATTTGCTTTTTTTCCCGCGCTTTACCTTCGCAGGTTAAAGGAGAGGCACAGGTACAAATCCGCTAAACAGCCAATACAAAATAGAAAATTCAAATATTTTTGAATTTAGAACACAAATAAATGTTAATTTGTTCATAAACGTATTTTTTTTTTTTTGTAATGATCATGGTTTTTGATGATATTCTATTTATAAATATAATTTAAATATTCAAAATATAATAACGCTGTAAAGACGTATATCTCTTTACCGAGACTTAAAAAAAACTATCACCGCCGACTGTAGGCATTGAACCAATTTGGACTAAGTATTGGTGTAGTTATCTGTGGCAATTTTTATTTCCGCACACGTGTTAGTAAATGAAAAAATGCATGCGTGTGAAATACATTGCATGTTGAACCTAATCGTAGTGCGATAAGAACCAATTTTCGAGGAAGTGTATTGAAAAATATATTAAAGGAAATGCCATTTCACCTTACTATATTATTCAAGAACCCCGAGCCCCCGAAGTAGCTATACTACGATCTATCAAGATAATTCCCGGAGCAGTTCAGCTCAATCAAGATACAGACTATAGTCTCCATTCCTAGATAACCTTATCTAGAATAGAATAGCTTAGCTCTTTATTATGAACACCTTAAAAATTACAGATATAAAATGTAAACATTTTACACAGGGTCTACCACGTGGAACTGTCGGTTCTCCCGGCTTTCAAAATTCCTTAGTTCTCTACAACACTGATTTTACCCCGCGGGTTATCGTAAATTCAGTTGAAACTATTTGAAACGATGGACAATCTGATGCTCATGGTGATTATTATGAATTTATTCAATTTGAAAATATGACTACTTCCACTTCCGAAATAGAAGAAATCATCATTTCTGCTCACCATGACGATTGTAAAACTCAGCTCATTATTTTTTTGTCTTTCAATACTATTTTAAAGATTTATTTTGGTTTTGCTTTTAAAAATTAGTAAGTATATAATTTTACCTTATAGTATGTAATTGTAAGTCTGTCTTCAGCGGAAGTGGCTCTTCTCATGGGTGTCTTTCTTTTGGATTTTATCCCCCAGCTTACAGTAATTTATCAAATAATGCTACTGAGATTCAGTAGTAATAAAAAAAATTGCCAGGATACTGTCGTAATAAAATTTTCTCGCCGTAATGTGGGCTTTCCCTTACTCTGTTCACATTAAGAGGGTGAATCCAGTGTATTCGTTTGCGTTTCTTTTGTTTATTATTTAAAGCCAAAAGTAGTGCGATGAGTATTAAGTCCTCGTCCATATCCAAGACGTTTTCCTGAGCCGAGAAACACGAGACTACTCTTGCCGACTACTCTTACTACTTGCCGGAATTCAATTTATGAATTCAAAGAGGAATTCTGGAAGTATGAGTCCAGCCTTAGGCGCGAATTATACAGAAACGGCGTAAGGTGAAGGCGCGGCGCAGGCATCTTGCCGTTTCAAAAGTTTTCAATACAAAATGTAGGTAGGCGACACGATGTGAATTACACTCAAGCGGCGCAGGCACGTCGTTTCGTCGCCTGTTCGGTGTCGCTAGCAGTCGCGACTAGAGAGGCGCGCAAGCAGCAAGACTTTTGTTTATAAAGTAGGTGCAGAGAGGTGAGGAGAGTAGGTGCCTTAAAGAGAGTAAAATTGAAATTATAATATCGACAGTTAATTATTTGCAAATCTATGATTTTGTAGCGGCATCTACAACGCCACATGCGAGCTACGCGTCAGACTGACGTCACGCAAAATCCTGCATCGCGCAATCAGAGTTTACCGCGCAACTAGCATATGTACAACATCCCGAAATCAACCGTCGGGCAGTTGCCCACCAGACACGACACCCGTCTGGTCGGAGGATCCTCCCTTTTCTATAGAGTATGAGTGAACTTTACACCCTGTTCCTCATACCTCTATACTGGTGACCCCGAACATGAACGTCAGCGCAGCCTTCGTGCATCTACATCAGCGTGACGTCATCATCACTTCCTCCAAGCTTTCGAGCGGCGAGTCACACAGCCAGCCAGCACCCACGGCTTCTACGGGTATCCTGACCACCAGCATGCAGCGACCGCGCATACCTGGTCATCACCCTCAGCCTCATCAAGCAACCATGCCACAGCACACTGCACTCTCGGCCGGTCCACAAGCAGAGCCTTCAAACCCTCTCCTGGTCGACGCCAGCAGTCAGCCTCAACCCGGCGCTGTACCACATCCGACGCACTGGAGCATAACGCAGCGCCACCCCGACTCACTGGGGAATCTTCGCAGACAGTTCCGACTCACCGCGAACTATGCGACACCCGGTTCCGACTCACTGGAACCTCACCTGGCCCTGGCAAGCATCGCAAGATACACGACTCAGCCCACTATCGACCTCCGGTCTCCGGGGGGGAGTGATGTAGCGGCATCTACAACGCCACATGCGAGCTACGCGTCAGACTGACGTCACGCAAAATCCTGCATCGCGCAATCAGAGTTTACCGCGCAACTAGCATATGTACAACATCCCGACATCAATCGTCGGGCAGTTGCCCACCAGACACAACACCCGTCTGGTCGGAGGATCCTCCCTTTTCCATAGAGTATGAGTGAGCTTTACACCCTGTTCCTCATACCTCTATAATTTCATAGTAATAGGTTATTACTATGAAATCATAGATTTGCAAATAATTAACTAACTTTTACATGTATAACGTTTTGGCAAAGGAATATAAAAGCACTATTTCAGCCGAATGACATCCACTGCTGGGCAGTGCTGGGCATAGGCCAAGCGTCACCACGTCAAGCGGTCCTCCGGTCCTGTGGTTCTAGCATCCAGGATACTATGATTTCATAGTATGTGGTAATAAGGTAGTAAGTCGATATTATAATTTCAATTTTACTCTCTTTAAGGCGCGAATTATACAGAAACGGCGCGTACGGTGAAGACGCGGCGCAGGCGCAGAGCCGGCGTGGAACAGATAAGGCACGGACGCGATTTAAATTATATCAAAGAGGCGAGGAGACGCCGCAACTAGTCATAAGTATAGTCGTAAAGGGCTGGATATTGTTCAATTATCTCGCAGAACTCTACATTAAACTCCCTAACGTCACGCATTTTTCTGCACCTACTTTATAAACAAAAGTCGTGCTGCTTGCGCGCCTCTCTAGTCGCGACTGCTAGCGACACCGAACAGGCGACGAAACGACGTGCCTGCGCCACGCCGCTTGAGTATAATTCACATCGTGTCGCCTATCTACATTTTGTATTGAAAACTTTTGAAACGGCAAGATGCCTGCGCCGCGCCTTCACCTTACGCCGTTTCTGTATAATTCGCGCCTAAGGCTGGACTCATACTTCCAGAATTCCTTTTTGAATTCATAAATTGAATTCCGGCAAGTAGTATTTTTTAACGCCACAGTCAAGGCGCAGGTTGGCTCAGACTTAACATTAATGCACGAATAGATAAGAGCATTTAAGAACGTTTGACGAGTAATAAGTACGTTATCAGAAGTGATCCTGTGGGGTGCATGAGATGCATCCTGTGTCACTTGCGCTCTGCTTACTTAACGCATTCTTAGAACTTATAACAGCTGTTTTCTACCTAAGAAAACATTAGATATGTTTTTTGTGTTTGTGGGTTTGTGCGACTCCTTGTAAACAACTACGAACGGAATTAGTGGTAACTATACACATTTTAATGTTTTTAAGCTATTGCATAGCTTTTATCGCGGGCTTTGAGCGCGGCGACCGAATCAAGAAATTCCGTAACGAAAATAAAACCTAACACCCCCCACTCCGCCTACCATGTAGCTCGGCCGAGCGTTCGCTTAACATGTATTTGTATGGTACGACTGTACTTGAATTAATATCAAAGAAAAAAATACTGCATAAATAAATAAATAATTATAATTGCATAAGTTGATAAAAAATGCTATGCAATAGCTTTACCGCGGCAGTCCCCGAGTGCCACACGTGTTGTTTTTCATATGCTTCCTTAAACCAGTAAACTAGTACTAATAGACGACCGCAGGTCATTGGTTACCCTTGATTTGAGACAGAATACAAAGCCAGCTTATATTATCCTGATTATGTGGCCACTTATCGCTGATGTGCGTTACACAACTGACACCCTTTCCGTTACACGTTATACATAAGTACGCCGCGTAAAATGCCCATACTATCTGTGGCCCTTACTTATTACAGTGGAAAGTGCAACCGGTCAACAGTATGTTCTCTTAAAGGCTAACAGGCGCGACACGACGCGGGAGCGACGCGATTCTATGCAGTTTTCATTGAATTTGTTCAACTAGAGTCGAGTCGCGCCTGTCTGCGGGAGCCTTGACAGTTGGCGGGGTGTGGGGTGGGCGCCGGGCGGGGGGTGCGTGCGCTGGCGATGGCGTGCATGCGCGGTGCACAGGGATCACCGCCGCCGCGCCGCCGCGTGGCTGGCCGCTCTTGCCAATTTACGACAAAAAAGTGATTTCGTCGATTCTGTCAGGTAGGACAGGAGTCCTGCGATCCCGCTCGATGTCAGTTTTTGTGACGACCCTTCCACCCGCACCCCACCCCTCGGTCCCCGCACCTCGGCCCTTCTGAGATTTCCTTACGGAAGTGCGAAATTATCACCTAACGTTCTGGATCTTTTACAAACTATTATTAAGTATCAAACTTATTATTATCATGTAGGTACGTTACTTACTCTTATTAATTATAAAACGTCTCATACTATACATAATTAGCATAAGTATTTCATAAATTATTATACTTACCCAGTTTACGATTCTTAATACCTACGGACCTATCCACCGTTATTAATTTATCGCCTTGTATAGGTACTATCTGTCTGCTAGATGCTTTTATAGATACCCACTTACTTAATAGGTAAAACTATCCTCATCAAAAAGAAACAAGTTGGTACCTACGTGTATTATTTTAACGTCATTTTAACGTACTATTAAAACCGAATTCGAATCAATAGAGAGCGTTAAAACTTGTTTACGAGAGCGGGTGAAGTTGTTGGCAGTTGGCACTGTGGCGTTCGCGTGGGGTGCGGCGCGCGACAGCGGTGCGGCACGGCGCGCTGCGTGCGGCGCGGCGCGGGCCGCGCACTCGCCGCGCGCCCCGGCCCGCGCGTCAGGCCAGTGCCTCTGCGAGACTCGGACAAGTAGGGCCCGTGCGACGCGCTACGCTAACCGGTACACGTTGTTACTTTTGTTTTTGTTGCCGAGAAACCACATATTCTTATCGTAAGTATCTTTTGTATTTATTATTGTGTTGTATTGTTTGTTTATAAGGATTCAACTGTCTAATAGTGTATGAATGATGGTACCTACTGAATATTCGACACAACATCGTCGCGTCTCGCGTCGCGTCACTAGCGCCGGTGCCGGGTGCTTCCGCCGCGCGCCGCTCGGCGCATTCGATAATATTTGGAATGTTTACATTCTCGCGGCGTGCTCCGGTGTACTTATGTGTTTAAAACTGCAGTAGATAATATCCTAAACTACATATTATTAGGATTAGCTACCTATGTATGTAAAGGTGTCCAGCAGGAACTTTTAACGTTTAAATTTATCGTTAGGTAAGTAGGTAGGTACCTACTTTGTTAGCGGGGCTAGAGGCGCGGGAGTGGTATTGTTAGTTTATTGACCATGAGACATTGGTCGGGAGGGCATCGCGCACTTGCGGTGGAACAATACCTATCTGAAATGTGGTGAATCGTTGATTCGAGCGCGTCGTGCTTTCTGTTCACATTATGATATACGGCGATTAAACGATGGGCCGAGTACGCAGCTTATCTGGTGGTGTGTACAAAGATTCCGACAAGAAGGAATAACGCTTAAAAGGCCGCCTACGCCTCCAGGACAGTCCACGTCAGCGGCATCGCCAGAACGTGTGGCAGAGGTACGACCAGAAATCCAAGGAAATCAATCAGTGAGAAAGATTGCCGCCTTTACAGGCATTCTAAACTCGTCTGTGCATGTGATTTAAAAAAAGAACATCTGAAACTTAATTTCTTTATAATGCAAATCGTCGAAAAACTGAATGACGACGATTAATTTATGTACCTACCTACTTGATATGAGCACATAGTGCGGTTGTCTTGTTATTTATTCATAGGACCTACGATATATATAATTTCAGAAATAATTTTAATTTCATTGTCACCAGGAAATGATGGAAAAACCGAAAAGACCGATGTCAGCATACCTGTTGTGGCTGAACAGCGAGCGCGGGAAGATTAAGGCGGAGCACCCCGGCCTGAAGGTGACCGAGGTGGCCAAGAAGGCGGGCGAGCTTTGGCGCTCCATGGACGACAAGACCACGTGGGAGGAGAAGGCGGCCGTGGCTAAGGAACAGTACGCGCGCGACCTGGAGTGCTTCAACGCCAACGGCGGCGCGCCGCCTCCCAAGAAGGCACTGAAGAGAGGGGTGGCCAAGGCCAAGCCCGTGAAGGTGAGCCGGAGCAAGGTGAAGAAGGAGCCGTCCGAGGACGAGGACGACGCCGAGGACGACGAGCACGACGACAGCGAGTGAGCGCGGCCCCGCCCCGCGCCCCCGCCCCGGGCCCCGCGCCCCGGGCCCCGCGCCCCGCGCACAGTGATACCACGCGCGCGGCGTCCTTATCAAAACATTAAGTATTACTTTTAGTGAGTGTTAGTAGCAGTCAGAATACGATGCGGATGCGGATGGAGGATGTGCAGAACTTACCGACTGTTTCATGTATTACTGACTGTCGTTCATTTCAGTGCGCGTTCTCACTTTCGAGATTTATTTTTAAATGTAAAAAAAAAACTACCTGAAGTCACACATTTAGAAAATGACAAAGTGACCCGGTTATTTCGTTTTGGCTTTGGAGCAACTGGGAAGACGATCTGTAATCCTAGATTTTTGACTGAATTATTTTTATTAACAATATTATTTGAAATTCCACAAATATCTGAATTATGCAACGTGTAGCAGAATGTTGTTGGACGTTGTATAATAACTTTACATGTCGCCATTGTGTGGTTACATCGAGATAAGTATTATTAGTTATTAATACTTACTTATTGAAGTTATTATGAAGACTAACAATTATTAGCTATTATCTAAGTTCACATCGCCGCTGTATGTTTCAGATTTGTATGCATTTAATAGATATGTAAGATTTTGTAAACTAAGCTATTGGTCGTATGAAATAAACAATAATTTCTACTCCACTGCAATTGTTATTATTCTTCCCTTAATAATGCGCAGTTAAAAAGCTGCGTCGTAAAATAATGACTAGAGGGTTGTGCCTTTGTGCAGTATAACGAGGGGTCGGTAGTCGCAGCGCGAGCGAGGGGCGGCCGCTGGGGCTGCGTGGCGGCGCGCGGCGGGGCCAACGAATAGCTCTAACTACCTGGTACCTACCTATACCTGAACGATTTATTTTATGTTTTTGTTCTGCAGAGAATGACAACTCAATGTAGGATATAGGTACAAAGGATATAAAATAACTAGGTAGTTACTTACAATGACGTGTTATCCTACTATCATACTTTCTACTAATATTATAAATGTGAAAGTTTGTGAGGATGGATGGATGGATGGATGGCTGTGTGTTACTCTTTCACGCAAAAACTGAACGGATTTGGATGGAATTTGAAACACAGATAGTTTATAACCTGGATTAACACGTAGGATACTTTTTATCCCGGTAGTACCTACCATTCCCGTGGGATAATTTCTAACATCCACGCGGGCGAAGCCGCGGGCAAAAGCTAGTAAATCATAAGATCAATAATACATTGCAAAAATCTAAATACATTTTGTAATAATAAAAGAACCATCGAACACTACGGTGCGCGGTGGGCCAAAATGCGATCCATTGCCCTCGCGCGCCGCGGCCGCCCGCCGCCTCGTCTCGGTGCAGCTGTAGGTAGGTACCATGGTATAATAATATACTTCGCCAGGTATAGCATTCCGAGACACAGTGGTCACGTGGGTGACACAAGCCTACGTCATCACCGCTGTGTTACCAGTAGTGTGTCATAATAACTCCCCAACCACCTTTATAACCTGTGCGAATCCGATAAATCAATTAGGTTTTAACTAACAATTACGTCGGTATAAGTTTAAATTGAATTGTTTCGTTTGATTAGAAAAACAAAACGACAATTTAAATACTTGATATATTTTTTTTAACAGAACGGTGACTGAAAATGTTTCCATACTTTTTGTTTTGTTGCAATAAAGTGGCAACTGGATAGTGACGTAAGCTTGTGTCACTCTCGGATTGCCAGACCTTGTTTTTTTAGACCATGGTAGGTACCTACATAATGTGTGAGCTTACCTATAGCTAGATAACATTACCACGGTTAAGATATCTTTACCGCGAAATTACCGTGGCTTTAGTAAAGTAGGTAAACTGGTAAACCTACCTGCTTACTTACTATCATTTTTCTGAGATAATTACTAGAGTACTTACCGGGCTAGTTGTAAAGTACCTGCCTACTTATAGGTAGTGTTAGCTTAGCTTCTATATTGTACACCCATCAAAAGTGTCTAGGGATCACGGTATATTTTTAGAAATATTATTGCCCTATTGAAATGAAATAAAAATGTCTATTTACATTAATTTTCTTTTTTCGTATTGTGTAGACCAGCGGGGTAATTACGTAACACACTAACAGTAGGAATGGGTTTCATTTTGACAGTTCAACAACATTCATTACGTTATTTACGTTGTTGAGCAGACAACATTTTCGAACAAATGAAGCAATGTATTAGCAATAGGCTTCAAAATGATTCAGATTGTGATAGATAGTGTGTTACGTAATTAGGGTGCAGTGGTTCTTATCCTTTTAGTAATGAGGGACCATTTGACAAAATTTGTCTTGCCATGGACCACCAACCGTTTGGGAGGTAATATAGTAAAATAAATGTAAATAAATAAAAGGCTGTTCTAACTATAAATAAAACCCGTAAAAAATTGTTCAAAGCCAAAAGTATTTTTATTTTTACCTATAATCCTATCCCCTAAACTTATACTATGGCTGTATATCACAGTGATCCGCTTCATGATCACCTACGGGGCCGTGGTCTGGTGGCCCCGCACCAAGCTAGTTACAGCCTCCAACAAACTACAACGCATGCAAAGACTAGCCTCCATGGCGACTACGGGCTGCATGAGCTAGATCTAGAACTAGATCTCTGGGGTAAGAGACATACCACACACCGCACTGCCTGAGGGACTCAACAAGGAGTTCCCCATTACGAAAGCCATAAATGACCGGGTACCTAAACAATTTATCTTCGATAAAAAATACAAAATCCAACTTTACGTGGATCGCCCATGCGAGGGCTTGTGCCCTGCAGAGCTGCGCATCCTCACGGATGGATCTAAAACAGGTAGTGGCACAGGTGCTGGAATCTTCTCGGAGGCTTTCAAAATACGCATAGCCACACCATTGGGGGTCCATAACACAGTGTTCCAGGCCGAGTGCATGGGTATTTCTGTAGCCACTTCGGCCATCATGCCCAGGGAAGTTAAGGACCACTCGATCCGCATATCCGCAATTCCGCATACGTCAGCATGGCTGTTCTGCTAAGAGCTAAACAGTCACACAGTTGATTCTGGGTGGGTGGGTGGTTATATTAATACGAGTGCCACCAGCGCCTCAACCAGGTGGGTAGCCTCAATAACATAACCATTGAATGGATCAAAGGACACAGCGGTTCGCTAGGTAATGATGCAGCTGATGAACTTGCCAGAAGGGGATCTAGCGTGGCACCAGTGGGACCTGAACCCATCGTGCCACTCCCCTTTGAGTACTTACGCACTATGGTAAGGAAACGCACAAGGGCCCAACATCACAAACTGTGGGTGGACCAAAGTGAGTGCAGGCAGGCTAAGGAAACACTCCCTACAATTGATGGCCGCCTCAAGAAACAGGTTCTCCGACTATTCTACCAGAGCTGTGTACAGTTACAGCAGCTTTAACTGGTCACGGGTAATTTAATAAACACCTCTTTGTCACAGGAGTCACATACAGCCCCCTGTGCAGGGCCTGTATGGAGGACGACGAAACAGCAGCTCATGTGCTTCTAAACTGCCGGGTGGTCGCCACGTACAGGGCAAAGTATTTCTGTAACCCAGATACCCTACGTGAGATTGTCAGGAACACGAAGGCGTTGCTGGCCTTTCTTGAGGAGCTGGGGTGGATCGAATAATCGATTTTGTTGAAATATTACAAAAATCCCAGTGTTGACAGTTTAAAATAAGTACTCGATTATCACAATCGATTATTCACTCATTCGATCATTCGTTGATGTTGGTCGTTCAAATGTTTTTCTGTTACAATAAATCGGACCGTCGATCAGTGCACACGTCTTTTCTTTCCTACTGCGATCTATTTCCCACAGATTTTCCCACTCGTACGCAAAATACGCGCATTGACGTGGAGTTGCGGACACCAGCCCGTATTACCTATTACCTACTCAGTCGTGGAATAGCTCTACACTCCTCGAGCATCTCAGGACACGTTGCCTCTTTTGTCAATAAGTCACTATGTGCTAGCGACAGTTCCCGGGGGCCCATTATTGAGTGTGCAAATCACCCCCTGCCATTTTATTTGTGTATTGTATATAAAATATTGGTCAGGCAGGGGCTATAGTCTTTCCATAGTTCTAGGTAACCAGTCTACTATAGCTAACCAAACCCATAGTTCAATATCTTTTATACATATCTTGCAATAGTCCTGCACCAACCGGGCGTTGTGCTGGGGTAAACTTGCATAGTGCATACAGGGATAAATCGTCGGTTGGTACCCCTTATCATTTAAAGTTGTCAAAGGGGCCTCTGCTAGTTGGCTTCGACCCGCCGTACGCCTTCCAAACGTCCGGGATGCGAGGGTCCCGAGATAAGTCAAAGACATTTTAAAAATAATAATAATATTACATTTATTTCAGGCGAGACGCAGGCCCATAGATAACTAGGTACCTTAAACTAAACATATATTTTTTATTCTTGTACACGAAGAGAGGACTGTGTCGGCGTCGTGTTGCGCTGCGTGGTGTCACGTAACCTTCCACGAAAACGTCGGTACGTCACACCTTTCGGCCAAAACTCTTCTTGCATGAAGGTTTATAGTTACTGAGTTGGAATCCGCACCACAAACGACTTAAAGTTTACGTTATGGTGCGACTCGCAACTTTTCTACTCTCAAGGTCACTTGGTCTTGGTTTTGGTGTGTTCCTTCAGCTATCGTGGAGTGATGCAGACGGAATACGTACAGCTGCGTCGACGGTGTAGCAGGACGCAGCAACATATTTGGTCATTACATCGATTACGGCGTGTGGGCTTCCTTCGCTTCGATTCCACCGTCATGAAGCCCTCCTTGTCTGGAGCCCTAGCCCTTTCTTAGGGGCTAGGGACAAGATATCGGGAGCCGGTACATTACGGCTCTTAGATGCCCCCTCAGTTGATTTTGGACTTTCAGCAAAAACGTTCGTCTTGTTCTTCTTAAAACTTTTGTTCTTCTTGATTTTAAGGAAAAGTGAACACTCAATTTTACTTGTCTTGACAAAGGTTAAACGTTAGGAGATCTAGAAGCAACAAAAAAAAAACGGAACTATAGTAGGTACCTAATTAAAGTAATAAAACAAGGCAATGTAAACATAAACAATAAAATATTGCATTGTTGGCATCCAATCATCTGTACTTACTCCTTTGAATCCTAATTTATCCTTGACCATTTTTCCCTCTTCAGTTTGTCTTTAGGCAATCTAAAATAAAAGAAAAATGATGAGTAATATTCATAACACATGTAATTAATATGAAAGATTAGGTGACATGATTTTTTTTAAAAAGTACCCAAAAAGTCTATATTAAAAAGAGTGCTGCCATAATTGCCCCAACCTCCCCTAGTCGCAAGCCCGCTCGCGGAAAAATGGCGGTAAAACTATAAAACAAAAACATTTTTGATAAAATAAAATAAAAACAGCACTTACGCATGAAATGAGATGTTTATCTTTACTCTCACAGTAGTAGTGTAATTTGTACATCGTCTATAGACACAGGAAGGCATTTTCTTCACAAATAATTGCTGAGAATTGCGAGTGATAGTGACGTGTAACTGCGTCACTGGATGGTAGGTGACTTATGTCAAGTTGGGCAATTGCCTTCAAGATTCAAGATTATTTATTTGTGGAAACGCACGCATACGAATACGCATACAGAGCATGCAAGTTATTAAATTACCATTACAGTTTAATATCAGTCATGTTTGGCCTTAGTGGCGTACAAATATTTAAATATCAGTAATAAAAGTTAATATTAGATTACATAAGAGCAAAACAGTTAAATAAATTAAATACAAGCAAAACAAAAAAAAAAAAATATGTTAATTTCAATGTTAAATGTTAATTAAAATTATGATCATAGCAATATTGTTGCTTTATGTATATTATGTCAAAGTTGTATCGATAATATTTATTACTTACTACACGGCATTAGATGTTGTCATTAAGAAATTCTAGGATACTATAATATGCTTTCCCTTGTAGCAGTATCTTTAATTTATTTTTTAATTGACGGACATTAAGTTCCTTCCAACTACTTGGGAGTTTATTGAAAATTTTAGGGGCCATACAGAAAACACTCTTGTGCATTAATGCTGTTTTCCATCTATCTAGACAGAGAATACTGTCATCGCGTCTACTATGGTTGCGATCGACCACTTCAGATTGACGTGGAAATAAGTGTCGATTTGACTTCCTTTTATCTTGCCAACATTGAGCGCGGGTAACGCATCTAATGGTAATACATCATTGGCTTTTCTACTTTCATCGACGAAGATAAGACATGATACTGTGAAATTAACTGAAATAGACTAACCTCGCGGTATCATCATTAGTAAACTGACGAATTTTTCTTACAGAATATGCTGCTGAACTTAGCCGTCCTGCAAGAGATGTTAAATGAGGACGCCATTGCAGCCTTGAGTCGAGCGTTATACCCAGGAAAACAGTTTTATCGACGAATTCTAGTTGCTCTTTATTCAATACTATGTCACAATCACTACTTTTAACATTCGGTAAAGCAAATTCTATGCATTAATTTTTTTCCCATTTAATACTAAATTATTAGCAGTGAACCATTTTTGTACCTATACGCTATTGTATGTCTATTAATCTTAAAAATTAAGGAAGAATCGTCAGCAAATAACAACATTTGTGGTTGGTTTTTTAATAAATGGGGTAGATTATTAATATCAACTAAAATGAGGAAAGGACCTAATATCGAGCCTTGTGAAACTCCCATTTTTACTTTTAAACCAAGTAAATTGACATAATTTATTTGGACTTGCTGTTGTTTATCATTTAAATGAGATTTTACTAAACTAAGCGCAAGTTTACCTACTCCGTAATGGTCAAGTTTTAAGAGTAAGGTTTCGTGATTAACGCAGTCGAATGCCTTGGAGAGGTCATAAAAGATTCCTATGGCATTTTGGGCCTCCTCTCACGCTGTAAATATGTGTTTTAATAAAGTGACACCGGCGTCAGTCGTACAACGTCCTTTGGTGAAACCATATTGTTGGTAGTGTTATGCGTGTGATTAAGCATTTGATTGAGCATTACCTTTTTGAACACCTTGCTGAATACCGGCAACACGTATACTGGTCTATAATATTGTTGGTGTCTTTGCTGTCCCCAGATTGAAAAGTGGTATAACCTTACTGTATTAAATTAAATCCGGGAAGACTCCTTGATCTACACACAAATTAAATATTAAAGTTAAGTATGGTGCTATAGTCTCGATTATAGATGTGTAGTAGTACCTACACCGCCACATGCGAGCTACACGTCACACTGACGTCACGCACAATCCTGCATCGGGCAAGCAGAGTTTACCGCGCAACTAGCATATTTACAACGTCCCAACATCAAAGGTTACGCAGTTGCCCACCATTTTTTTTTTTTTTTTTTGTTCCTGTGTGGATAATCCTCATGGATGTCCCCCACCCTGGGGGGGCGGAGGGGTCTGTCAGACTCTTACCGACTAAAAACCACCCCGGTGTTCCGTCTCTCACCTACGCCGGGGGTCACGGGAACGTACAAATCTTCCGCAACCCCCGGCCGGTGCCAGCCCGCCTCTGCGGGCTCCGTCCGGTCGAGTGGGGGGAGTGAGGTGTTTGACTCCCCCCGCGACGTCTAAGAGGGGCGCGCGTGGAACACTACGCGCCGCCACATCGGGTCCTGATGTATGGGGGGCGACGGACGTCCCCGAGTCCGTCGCCTCTGGACCCCTTTAGGGGGGCTGGAAGAGGGCGTTGTCCGCCCTCCGCCGACGCCGGTGCGCCTGCTGCGGGCCGGGTGAGAGGATGAGATCTCTCGCTCCCTTTCCGCAGCCTCCTTCTGCGAGATGACTGTTTCGCAGAAGGATACCACCGCGTCCCAGGACTCCTCGCCGCCGACCATCGCATTCACAACGGCCAGCAGCGAGAGGTCACTGCCTACTCCTGAGATGAGGGCACGGCGCGGCTCCTCCCAAGCGGCACACTCTGCCAGCGTATGCCGCGCCGTGTCCCCCCGGCAGTCGACGCAGTGGTGACACCGGGCGTCCGGCTCCCTGTTTATGCGACACAGGTACTTCCCGAAGCAACCGTGCCCCGAGAGCACCTGCGTCCCCCAAAACGACAGGGAGCCGTGCCTCCTCCCGAGCCAGTGGTCGAGCACCGGCCGGACCGCCTCGATGGTGACGAGGCCGGCGGTAGGGCGTGAGAGCCTGTCCCGCCATTCCGCCACCAGGACCTCGCGGAGCTGCGACCGACGCTGCTCCATTTGTCGCAGCATCGGTGGCTCGCCCCGCGCCCGCGCTTCCTCGCGCCACCGGTACAGTGACGCGAGCACCATCGCCTCCAGGTCCCAGGGCGGGGATCCGGCCAGTGCACAAGTCGCCTTGTAGGAGATCGTGCGATAACCCCTGATGACTCTGACGGCCATCGCTCTCTGCGGCTTTCGCAGAACAGAGATGCTGCCGGCCGTCAGGTCAGCCGCCCAGATCGGGGCCTCGTAAAGGGCCATCGATCGCACGATACCCACGTAGAGCCGCCTACAAGCGGCGCTCGGGCCCCCCAGATTGGGAAGCAGCGTTGACAGCGCCCCAGCCGCGCCCAACAACTTGGGCGCCAGCTGCCGGAAGTGGGGGGCGAAATCCCACCGACTGTCGAGCACCAACCCCAGGTACTTCATGGTGGGCTCGACAGCGATTCGAACCCCCCCCACCACAATGTGGGATCCGGATGGTGGCGCCCGCCGGGGACCATGAAACACCATGGCCTCCGACTTGTTGAGGGCCACCTCCAGGCCGAGGCGCCGTATGCGGCTCACCGTCTGTGAGACCGCAGCCGTCGTCAGCAACGCTGCCTCCCTGTACGAACTCCCCCGGGCCGTGACCAGCGTGTCGTCAGCGTAGCACGTCAGGTCGACGCCCGGTTGGAGTTCGCCCCTCAGCACCCAGTCGTATCCGATGTTCCACAGGAGCGGGCCCAGGACCGAACCCTGTGGAACACCGCACAACATGTGGCGCTGGTTGACGCCATCGCGTCCCACGTAGGTGACACACCTCTCCGCCAAATAAGCCCCAACGATGCGGCGGAGGTAGAGAGGCACCCGATGATAACGCAGTGCCTCTCACGCAGTTGCCCACCAGACACAACACCCGTCTGGTCGAAGGATCCTCACTTTTCCATAGAGTATGAGTTAGCTTTACACCCTGTTTCTCATACTTCTATACTGGTAACCCTGAACATGAATGACATCAGCGTGACGTCATCATCACTTCCTCCAAGCTTTCGAGCGGCGAGTCACACAGCCAGCCAGCACCCACGGCTTCAACGGGTATCCTGACCGCCAGAATGCCTCGCGAGCGCATACCTGGTCATCACCCTCAGCCCCATCAAGCAACCTTGGCACAGCACACTTGCACTTTCGACCGGTCAACAAGAAGAGCCATTAAAAACTCTCTCCTGGTCGACGCCAGCAGTCAGCCTCAACCCGGCGCTGTACCACATCCGACGCACTGGAACACAATGCAGCGCCACCCCGACTCACTGGGAAATCTCCGCAGACAGTTCCGACTCACTGTGAACTATGCGGCATCCGGTTCCGACTCACTGGAACCTCAACTGGCCTTGGCAAGCATCACTGATACACGTTTCAGCCCACTATTGACCTTCGATCTCTGGGGGGAGTGATGTAGCTGTACCTACATGGCCACATGCGAGCTACGCGTCACACTGCCGTCACGCAAAATCCTGCGTCGCGCAAGCAGAGTTTACCGCGCAACTAGCATATATACAACGTCCCGACATCAAACGTCGGGCTGTTACCCACCAGACACAACACCCGTCTGGTAAGAGGATCCTCCCTTTTCTATGGAGGTACGAGTGAGCTTTACACCCTGTTACATACCTCTAATAGATGTACAAACTTCGATAGACATTCCCCATAGATCTTCGGTCAATTTGATTTTGATTTGCCGAAAAGCTTTTATTACTATCATATGATTTATATGTTCAAATTAAAATTCAACCAGGCAGCTTGCAACGTTCGCTCTTAATAAATCAATTGAGACATCGGGTGAGGAGTTTAAAGCTTCCGTCGTTTTAGATGGTATACTAGAGAAAAAAAAAAATTGAGTTACTTCTAAGTTAAAGCTTATGGCATCACGTAGTGTCTAATGTACTTGTCGAAGCGTGGACGCATATCAGTCAACTGGATCAACGCCATCTATCTCTCAGTGAAGGAACTATGTATTTGATTGACAGCTAACGTTTGGGAACGTCAAGTAATAACTTGGGGATGGTTAGCGTGGAGTAATGGCGACACCGAGCGATTAGTCGAGTCAAATGCCGATTCGGAATTATAATCAGCTATTCGATATTGACAGGTACTGACGTTGACAGGTAGGTTGGCTAACCTGTAACTGGGGTAAGGCACGTGTGCGGTGATAGTGGAGTGAGCACACTTGGAATCGGTCCGGCAGTCTGGGTAGACATTCGTTACTCCACGCTAAACTTCCCGCGTTCCTAAGTTTTTAATCGAGCCATATCTCAGGCATCCTTGATTATTTTATATTGTGTGTTTGTTAGTAAGTAATTAAAAGTGTTAACGAAGGTTTTGTGAGTGTTATTTCCGATGTCGCGACCCACTGATAACGAATCCTCGATATCAGAAGTGGGATTGGACCACGACGACCCACGTGTTCAAAATGAAGACGCTAGCGACGAAAAATGGATGCGTTTGTTGGAACAACAGAACCGCAATTTTCTGACGCTGATTCAAGCCATGAAAACACCTACTACGTCGTCACATGGCTTTCGTTTACCGGATTTCGATCCTGAAAAACAAGATGTGGATGCACGTGCTTGGGTGACGACTGCAGGGATGTGCTTGATGGACCGAGACCAACATGGCGCCCCGCTTATGGTCGCTCTAAGCCGCGTGCAACGCCTATCTTTCACGACCGATATTCAGACACGTGGCCAGCTACAACAAGAGCTGCAAACGGTTTCTTTTATGAAGAGAAAGCTACCTAGCGATGACCACGATGCCCCTGAAAAGCGGTACAAAGCGAATAGTACTGTGAAGCCTCTGAAGTGTTTTATCTGCGGCAAGCCGGGTCACAAATCCGTGCACTGCTACCGCAAGGACGTGAAACAGGATACTCAAGCTACGCCGAAGCACCACAACCACAGCAATGGCAACGGGACGGGTTCATCGACAACTGCGAAGCCTCATGCATCCGGGATCACCTGCTTCCACTGCCACGCGCGAGGCCACTACGCATCGAGCTGCCCACGGCGCAGTGAGAGGAGCAGCGCCGACTCCGGGTCATCCAAGCCTGTCAATAAAAAGAGGGTTGACCTGTGCCTCCTGAACACGCCGACTGGGACTCTACGTCACTCCGGTGAGCAATTTTCATTTCATTACGACTCTGGTTCCGAGTGTTCTTTAATTAAAGAATCTGTAGCGTGTAAATTTAAAGGAAAGCGTATTGATGAGACTGTGACTATGACTGGGATAGGGCAGACTTCCGTTAACTCTACGATACAGATTTTGGCTTCGTTAGAGATCGATGATATGTCACCGATTGTAATTCTCTGCAGTCCACGCGCAAGAAGTTGGACCTGACGCCGCGTGTTCACCGATGGTGGGCCTTTCTGCAAGGGTTCGATTTTGACATCGTCCATCGTGAAGGTAAGCACATGTGCCACGCTGACTTCTTCTCCAGGAACCCGTTACCGCAACCTGAAACTAAAAATAAGGTTAGTGAGAAGCTAGTACAAAAGGAGGTAAATCTCGCAGAGCTTTCACAAAATTGGCTGATGATGGAACAGCAACGGGACCCTGAAATTTTAAAGCTCTTGACTGACATCGATAATAATGAGCTCCCTGCTGATGTTGCCAAAACTTACGAGCGGCGATCTGGTGTTCTGCACCGAAAAGTGCAACGAAATGGTAAGAATCGTTGGTTACCTATTGTTCCCCGTTTATTTCGCTGGTCCATGGTTAATAACGTCCACGAGGGATTGCTGCATTTGGGATGGGAGAAAACGCTGGAAAAACTCTACGACCTCTACTGGTTCGAGAACATGTCGAAGTTTGTGAGGAAATTCGTAGAGAACTGCGTGACCTGTAAGATCTCAAAGTCACACACAGGTAAGATCCAGGCGGAGATGCACCCAATTCCAAAGGTAGCTATACCATGGCATACACTGCACGTCGATGCTACCGGGAAGCTGAGTGGCAAAAATTACAAAAAGGAGTACGTTTTCGTTCTGATAGACGCCTTCACCAAGTTCGTTATGCTGCATCACACCCTGCACATTGATACAGCAAGCAGCATCAAAGCGCTGAAGGCTAGTGTCGCTATCTTCGGTGCTCCATCGCGCTTGATCGCCGACCAAGGACGCTGCTTTGCCAGCAAGGAGTTCAGGGAGTACTGTGCCTCAGTTAATATCAAGCTGCACTTGATAGCTACAGGTAGTTCTCGTGCCAACGGACAGGTTGAGCGAGTAACGAGCACGCTCAAAAACATGCTCACTGCTGTAGAGACAAGCAATCGTTCGTGGCAAGATGCGTTGCCCGACGTTCAGCTTGCTCTCAACTGCACTGTAAGTAGAGTCACGAAAGCCAGTCCTCTTGAGCTGCTGATTGGTAAGGCTGCTAGACCCATTGATATTATGACGGCAAATGATGAAGAGCCCCATGTTGACATCGTTGAGGTGAGGAAGATGGCTGTAGAGAACATGGAGAAAGCTTCTGCCTATGACAAGAAACGTTTTGACTCTACAAAGGCTAAGGTACAATCATTCTCTGTAGGTGACTTTGTTTTGCTGCAAAATGAGGAGCGAAACCAGACGAAACTTGACCCGAAATACAGGGGACCGTTTAGGGTGATCGAGGTTCTTGATGGTGACCGTTATGTTTTGAAGTCCCTTTCTTCCGCCCGGACGTACAAGTACGCACATGACCGACTGCGAAAAATAACTGACGTTGACATGCAAGTAGGTGACAACGAGACTAGCCATGACGAAAATGATAACGCTGACAAGACTGGTTCAATACTAAGTAGTCAACTTAACATTTAGAGTACCTAGCATAGTAAGAGTTTTCTTATAATCTGTAACGTTATAGGAAAAATAAAGTAACATGTTGAACAAACCTACTTTAAGAATTATTTTGATAAAGGCTCGAAATGATTATCTTGATGGTGTTGAGTTTGTAACCGGATGGAGGTTACATGTGGAGGTGACTGGATAGAGGTTGCCTGTTGTGTTTGTAACCGGATGGAGGTTACGTGTGGAGGTGACCGGATAGAGGTTGCCTGTTGTGTTTGTAACCGGATGGAGGTTACAAGGGGAGGTGACCGAATAGAGGTTGCCTGATTGTGTTAGTAACCGGATAGAGGTTACGTGTTGAAGACCGGATGGAGGTCGATTGGTTTGATGCTTATGGCCGGATGGAGGTTATAAGTGTGATGATGAAGACCGGATGGAGGTCAGAGTATGAGCAATGCAATATTTTAATGAGTTTCCTTTTATTTGAATGAATATGGGTGTTGTTCGACATGTCAGCTTTGAGAGAAAGAGTTTGTTGTGATTTTCATCAGAACCTGTAATGATTTTGAACAGAATACCTTTTATTCCCCACCCACTTGGGCAGGAATGGCCGAACGACTGGAATAAGTACTGTTCGAGAATTTTCTTTCACTCCAGGTACTCCACACGAGGCCGTGTGATCATCAGGACGGCCGTGTCGAAGCGTGGACGCATATCAGTCAACTGGATCAACGCCATCTATCTCTCAGTGAAGGAACTATGTAGTTGATTGACAGCTAACGTTTGGGAACGTCAAGTAATAACTTGGGGATGGTTAGCGTGGAGTAATGGCGACACCGAGCGATTAGTCGAGTCAAATGCCGATTCGGAATTATAATCAGCTATTCGATATTGACAGGTACTGACGTTGACAGGTAGGTTGGCTAACCTGTAACTGGGGTAAGGCACGTGTGCGGTGACAGTGGAGTGAGCACACTTGGAATCGGTCCGGCAGTCTGGGTAGACATTCGTTACTCCACGCTAAACTTCCCGCGTTCCTAAGTTTTTAATCGAGCCATATCTCAGGCATCCTTGATTATTTTATATTGTGTGTTTGTTAGTAAGTAATTAAAAGTGTTAACGAAGGTTTTGTGAGTGTTATTTCCGATGTCGCGACCCACTGATAACGAATCCTCGTTATACTTATAATCAGTGCTTCGTATTTTTTTCTTAGTAGTTTCGTAATTTATAACTTTCCAAACTGTTTTTATTTTGTTTTCTGGTGATTTGATCTTGTTGCTAACATACAGAGCTTTAGCTATCTTGCAGATATTCCAAAAAAAAAATGGAATATTTAGCAACATACTTGTTGAAATTTTCAGTGTTGATGTAAGGCTTACAGCTTGAACAGTCTTTCCCTACTTACCCTAATACCTCTAGTTGCCCAGTCACTAAATATAAAATGAGGGCAAATATTTTATGTTTCCTTTTCAAAAGTTTTGTTGAATTCATTGTGCATTACTCAAAAGAAAACCTCATACAATTTATTTATGTATCGTCCATATTATGTTCCAGAACATTTAACTTATTATTTAGGGTTCTATTGAATCTATTTAATTTTTCAGTCGTTATTGGTCTAAATAGAATTTGCACTTTTTGCAAAGGTGTTTTAAACTTAACTGTTACCGTTTGTCCGACGGCAGATAATTTACGATGGCTGTCTCTAAGTAGTTGCAATCGCAGGAGACATTATAGATACTAGTAGCAGAAGTTGGAGTTACTCTAGTTGGTTCTGTGAAAAGATTAGAGAATTAGATAAATTGAACGATTTATAATGGCTTAATAATCTACTGCTATTCGAATTATTTTCCAAAATATTAATATTAAAATCACAACAAATAATTATTCTGGCTTTGTTACTAGATGCAACTTTCACTAGGACATCTTCCATTATTGACTCAAATAAAGAAAAGTTCTGATAATTAGGCGGTATGTACACACACACTACAACATGCTTATCTAGCTCAACATAGGACAGCTCGATGCAATGTTCAACTGATAAACCAAATATATCATTACGGTGTTTAGTTTTTTTTAAAATAAATATTTGTGAACCACCACGCAACATAGATTTACGGTTTAAACAACTGCCCACAAGATAGTTATCATAATAAATTAGCATTTGGCAATCCTTTAACCAATGTTCAGTAAAACAAACAATGTCAAATTTTGTTTCTTCTAAAAACATTTCAATTTCTAATAATTTGGAAGAAATGCCTTGAATAAGTACTTTGATGAAATAATTTCAAGGCATTCTGCTGACCTCCTTTTCGATAATTACTTATTTTAGAGCATGAAGATACCTTGTTGTTGTGGTTAGGTATAGGAATATTCTTACTGGTACCTTCTGTTGTCTTACAAACTAGTTTATATTATTATCCGTTAACCCCAATACTTCAATGTCATCACCAGATTGTGAGCTCATAGTGAGTGAGGGACACGGAACCTCCTTCGTACAATTTGTATAAATACTTAAAGCATTTGAGCTACATTTATTCTGGCTCACCACCTCTTCTTCCACCGAGTTTTGTGTTAATAACACAAGACTTCGACATATTACTTATGTCTGTATATATTAATGATCTACCCCATTTGTTGAAAACCCAACCACAAATGGTGTTATTTGCTGACGATACTTCTTTAATTTTTAAAATTAATAGACGTGCATCAAATCTTGACGACGTAAATAACGCCCTACTGCAGATCCAAAATTGGTTCACAGCTAATAATTTAGTATTAAATGGGAAAAAAACTAAATGTATAAGATTTTCTTTACCAAATGTCAACAGTACTAATTGTGAGATAGGAATAAATCAAGAGAAACTAGAATTCGTCGATAAAACTGTTTTCCTGGGGATCACGCTCGACTCAAGGCTTCAATGGGGTCCTCATTTAACATCCCTTGCAGGACGGCTCAGTTCAGCGGCATGCGCTGTGAGAAAAATCCGTCAATTTACTGATGTAGGTACCGCGAGGCTAGTCTATTTTAGTTACTTTCATAGTATTATGTCGTACGGTATTTTACTATGGGGACGGGCTGCAGACGTTGAGTCTATTTTTATTCTGCAGAAAAGAGCCATCAGAGCCATATATGGCCTCCGCAGGCGCGACTCTCTAAGGGAACGGTTTAAAGATATTAACATCATGACGGTACCTTGTCAATATATTTATGAAAACATCATGTACGTAAGGAAAAATCTACATAGTTTTAGTAAAAGAGGTGAAAGACACAATTATATCACTAGAAATAGGGACCAATTAGTTCAACCAGGTTTCAGGCTGGCTAAAGTAGACTCTTCTTTCATGGGGTACTGTTTAAAATGTTACAACAAAATACCTCCCCATATACTTCAATTGAATGAAACGAAATTTAAATCCTGTATAAAACGCACACTATGCAGTCAAGCATATTATAAGTTGGGGGATTACATCGCTGATAAAAATGCTTGGCTCAACGCTGGTCCTGCTCCACAAGGGCGCATTAACTAATTGATTAGCATTTGGAACTACTGAAGATTGTAAAAACTGTCTTTACATTGTATAAATTCAATCTTGTAGTATTGTATAATTGCATAGCACATGTGTCAGTACTATGTACCTACTATAAAGCTACCATTTTCTAGGTTTGTCTTTCATTGACTTGAATGTGCCCTGGCGGCTGAGAGTATGTCATGCTCACTCAAATGTCTCGCTGGTGGTGGCGTGTGTGTTGGATCATTAAGTTCCCTTCAAAGTGGTTGAGCTAAATGGTGCTGATCCATACGTCATGTTCGTGAACGGGCGCCGTCAGTGGGGACTGGTCATCTCTTGGCTGCCACGGCTTATTTTAATTTAATATTGGAATTGTTGTCGTCTCTTTATTACGGACGCTTTTAACGTTCTGCATCGTTCTCACATGCATAATTTCAACATGAATGATGTAACCAATAATTTGTAACCATATTTTGATTTAAAAGAGTGTCCATGGAGTTTCTTGCCCGTTCTTCTCCATAGGTACCTACTACGCTTTGGAATGGGCAACTAGCTTCATCTTTCTGACTGACCGACCCCTTGACAATTCAAAAGTGCCTGTAATTGGTTTATTTGAAATAAATGCTTTGAGTTTGAGTTTTCTGACTTTATATAAAAGGCTAAAATCCTTGCTATTATGTGTCTAAAGCTAAAAGGCGGATACACAGTATCGCTAGTCGATTTTTAAGTTTCCACAAAACTGGTGGTGTCAAAATACGCAAGCAGAAGCTTGTAATTAACTAAGAAGTGCATATTATTATGCTTATTCAGCATATGAATAAAATAGTTTTTTCTTTTTGTAATTTTATTAAAATATGGGAAGCACACAATATTATTTTACTACAATTTAACTTTAACTACTCAGTTACACAGCCAGTGATTTCTTATTTTTTGACTTTAGCTCTATTACCTACAAATACAGTAATGTTGGTTTTAGGATTATACAGGATGTTTTGCACATGAACCCACACAAATTTTTGGGGGTTTGGGGGCAATTTGCTAAGTTTCACCCAAAGACCCCATGTCCAAGTGTCGCGGTAATTGAGATATGATTTTTCCTATGAATTACCCGAAATGTCGCCTTTAAAGCGTCACTAATCTTAAAACTTAAGTTAAATATGGTTAAGAAATCAGTTGTCCTAATAGTAATTGTAAGACCTCATGCCGCCTGTGATACAGGTTTATCCTAGTACAGGCATCATCTGTGTAATACCTATATTATTTCTAAGAGTTGTATTTTACCAATTTTTATTTTTGAATAAATATTATTCTCCTTCCTCCTTCTTTCTTTCCTTTTTTCCTTTATTTTTCTTTCTTTCGGCAGAGGGTCCGACATCTTAAATAAAAGTAATAATATAGCAGAAATCAACTTTTATTACCACAGCTTAATAATTATTAATTCACTATAATAATAATTCAGATTAGATTCCTAACGATTTTATTTTAACTCAGACTACAATTCAATAGCTAAGCGCTACAACGTGCCCCGGGCCGAGCCTGCGACAAGAATGATCCGCTCTTCTTTTTTTTTTTTTTTTAGAATGGCAACTCGCAGTTTTGACCACTGGGGGTCGTGGCTGCTTAACCGGACCGTCCTGTGGTTGCCTTTTGGATTTTACTCTAAAGGGCCTCCAGCCAGGAGCGGAAAAATTTAAAAACTAAACTTACAAGTTAGATGACCGCACGCTAAGGGCACCCCCTGTGGGGTACGGACCTCGGCTTAGGGCGTCATTGTGAGAGGGCAGCGCGATATTGGGGACGGGCTGGATCGAAGGGTTTATAATATCATTATTATTAATCGGGGAATTTAAAGCTACAGGCTCAGCTACGGCGCGGGCTGAGGCCTCATCGGACTGGGGATCCTCTCTTCGCTGCGCGCTCGCTTATGTAGAGCGGCTTGAGTAGTGGGGAGAGTGGGGAGGCGTAAGTGACGCATAGCACTGCGTAACTCGGCCCGCTGCACGTGCTGTTTACAATGGTGACGCCGACATATACATATAAATTATATTTTTAAATATTAGAATATAAAAAATATAAAAACATTTTAAACTGGTCGGATAATTTTCCGCTAGAAGTATATTGCAATTTGGGATATTACCGAGAAAAAAATATTGTAATGGGAATTTATACAATGAAGTGAGACGGGGTGAGAGAGATACTGAGTAGATCAATTTATATAAGTACCGACCTCTGTAACAGCAGTCGGAGGGACATTGATTTTCCGGCGGAACTTGGTCTGTGTGCTGATAAGGTTTGCAGTAACGATTGTCATTACGCAATTATTGATGAGCTATATAACAGTATTGTTAGTGCTTTGACGGTGGCTGCGCGTTGTAGTAATAGACTGAGAAAGCACAAGAAGCAGATATATGTTATTGGATGGAATAGACATGTACAAAAGGCTCATCTAGAAGCACGAAGCAGCTTCCAGACTTGGTTACTGTATGATAAACCCAAGTCTGGTGATATTTATGTTACGATGTGTGAAACCAGAAAGCGCTTTAAGTCTAAGCTCAAGTGGTGTCAAAACAACGTGGAGCACATTAAAATGGATATCTTAGCCACACACCACAAGGATAAGGACTTCAAACGTTTTTGGAAGCATCCCAGGAAACTGGAAGCTGGTTTGTGTGTGCCTGCGGGTGTTTAGGGTAGAAATGAGCCCCAGCTGATTGCCGAGTTCTTTAGGGAACGTTTTAATGTTGAGTCTCCCTTAACAGATGTGCGGCAGGTGCTTGATACTGAGGTCAGGGATGGAGTGCGGTTCAGGTTTGTAATAAAATAAGTCGCTCAAGTTATTAAGACCATGACTCGAGGTAAGTCTCCAGGGCACGATGACCTCAGCATCGAGCATTTTCAGCATGCAGGTGCTCATTTGCCCAGGGTGTTGGTCATGTTCTACAATTTGTGCTTAGGACATTCATATTTACCGCAGGAGCTTATGAAGACCACAGTAATTCCAATTATAAAAAATAAGACGGGCGATGCCTCCGACGTGAACAACTACAGACCCATCTCATTGGCTACAGTGATCGCCAAGGTACTGGATGGTTTGCTTGATTGTCGCCTTAGTGAACATATACATCTGTATGATGCCCAGTTCGGATTTAGAGCTGGGCTTTCGACGGAAGCGGCGATACTGCGACTCAAACATACTATCCAGTACTATGTGACAAGGAAAACGCCTATTCACAGCTGTTTTTTGGACTTGTCGAGGGCATTTGACCTTATTTCTTATAATGTGCTGTGGGATAAGCTTCGGGAAGAAACCAGCACACCCAGGGACATGATCAACATACTAAGATATTGCTACGGCAACCAAACCAATAATGTTAAGTGGGAGGGCTCATTTTCCACAGAGTACAGGTTGGAGTGTGGGGGTAAGACAGGGAGGCCTGACGTCACCACGGCTCTTCAATCTGTACGTGAATGGACTGATAGACGAGCTCAGCAGGGCCGGTGTCGGTTGTTCAATAGATGGCACTTGTATGAATAACATTAGCTACGCCGACGATATGGTACTGCTGAGCCCATCTGTTAAAGCCCTCAACATGCTCTTAGGCATAAGTGAAAGGTACGCAGTGTCACATGGCCTCAGGTACAACTCCAAAAAAAGTGAACTACTTGTGTACGGGTACGGAGCCAGAGAGAATGGAAAGCCGTCACCTCCTTCTGCGAAGCAGTAATGCTCACGAAGGAAGAAGCGGAGCGCGTGAAGGAGAGGCAATCGTTGCGCCCTCATGCCCCTAGTCGCCGCAGGAGGAGACACCCTGGGCGTCGAGAGTCGATAGCCAACTCTCGGCCACCGTAGGCGCGGGCTTGCGGACGGCGAGCAGTAGGCAGCTCGCCGTCAGGTAAGGACCAGGCCCGGGTCGACGGCGCGTCGTGTTCCACGCGCGCCTCTAAGTAATGTCAGCATCATTGACGGGGTCGGAAGGGCCGATGCCTGCCGGGGTCGCGGATTGTTTGAAAGAGTTACCGTGGCCCTGGCGCACAGTCAACTGAGGGCACACGGGTGGGTTTTAGTCAGTAAGAGTTTGACACGCCCTTCCGCTCCGTCCAGAGCGGGAGAAGCCATTTGATGATTTCCCGCACAAAAAAAAAGGTTTAATTGCAATGCGCGTGAAGTGCGAAGAATTTATCAGGAGCGCTATCCTGATCGACCTTTACAAAACCACGAGACCTTCTCAACAACCTATCGACGTCTAAGGGAGACCGGTAATTTGCATTTTTAAGAGCTTCGAGTGAATGTGAGATTAGTGTAGTAGTAGATGAAAAAATTCTACAAGCTTTCAATGAGGATCCTACAACACTATTGATTTAGTTATAGGGTGGTTAGTAAGGAACAATTTGCAGGTTAATATCAGCAAGACGACTTTTATGCAATTTCAAACCCGTGGATCGAAGATCATTCCAAGGCATATTTCATATGATGGTACAAAAATTAATGAATCTACCAATGTGCGATTTCTTGGATTCACCATGGATAAGTACCTAGATTGGAAAGCACAAGTTGATGGAGTCTGCAAGAAAGTAAATAGTTTCGTGTATGTTTTAAACAGATTAAGAAATACATCAACACAACGCACGGTATTATTGGCATATCATGGTTATGTAGCTTCGGTGTTACGTTACGGTTTAGTACTTTGGGGAAACTCAACAGAATACCAGAGGGCGTTTCTATCTCAAAAACGTTGCATAAGAGCAATTGTTGGCATTCCTCCGTATGAGTCTTGTAAACCTCACTTTAATAAACCCAAAATATTATCTTTACCGAGTATGTACATTTTTGATATATGTGTGTTCGTTAAATCAAATTCTAACCTATTTGTGAAGGCTAGTGATATTTATACACGGGATAATACCCATCCTCGTAAATCAAGGCATGGTCAGCGACTAGTGCTAGAAGTGCACCAAAGACTGCGGTGTTTATAAAAAAATGCTCAGCTATGTGTGTTAAAATTTATAATAGGTTACAATCGGACATTAAAGAGCTGTCTCTAACAAAATTTAAGAAAAAGCTTTAAGAACTACTTCTTAAAAAATATATTTACTCAATAAATGAGTGGTTACAGGAATAATGAGCTACATTTTAGTGTAAAAAATTAATATTTTTACTGGTACTGGACACTGTAGTTGGCCAGGTATAATTGACATTAGACACTGAATCTCAGAGACATCTAAATACCCATCCTTTTTTTATAATACCTACACCTACATTATCTATAAGCGACATTATATTATTATCTTGCATGATTAAGCTTCACATGCCATACTAAGGCTATAGAATATAAGACCAAATAATGTAACATGTGAAACCACCGATTGTACTTACTCTATTTAAATGCAAATAAATGAAAATTAATATGAATATGAACATGCATACGAGTTGTTGCTGGAAGACTTAACATATCAGTGTGAAAGTGTGGTCGGTTCTTCGGGCAGATGGAAAGCATGCGTTTCATTATACACCTGTTCAAGGTAATTTACACACAACTTATTTACTATTGAATGTGATGGAAAACAGTTTTCAAAAGATTTCGATAATTTTAAGTTTGAAAACGGTTTTTCGACGGGTTTTCACTGGTCATTTCTCCAAGTAATTAAAACATTAATTTTACTTCCACTAAATATAATGATTTTTATGTATACATTTTTGCCGCAAATTGAGTGAGGACGAGGACACGGCGGTGCTCCGCCCAAGTCGGGCAGACCTCCACCGTATGCTCCACCGTGTCCTCCGGTCGATCCACACAATGATAACACCGGGGCGTTTCCTCCCGCCTTATCTGAAACAGGAACCTCCCGAAACAGCCATGTCCGGTGAGTACCTGCGTCAGGCAGAAGGTGAGGACGCCGTGGCGCCTCTCAAGCCACTCCGCTAAGAGGGGACTTACCGCCGCAATTGTGGCGTGCCCATTTGCAATTAGCCCTGCCATACGCCAACAACATATCAGCATGCTCTTCATTACTGAAGTTCGGCATTGCAACGACAATAGCTAAAACGAACAACAAAAAAAAAACAACGTCACACTTCAGGTTCAGTCGAAAACTAGCGTCAGGCACTAGTTGTCTGACATTATTGCTGAACTGGACCTATTGGGCGCAGCCGCGAGCCACACTTTCCTGCTAATTTCTCACAACGCACCTTTTTATTTGTTTTATTTTTCTTTTTTACTTGTAGGTATATATGTTGTGGTGTGTGCTTTGTAGTCTGTGCTAAATAAATGTATTTTCATTATTTCTTTCTCAGATATGATTTTTTTAGTTTTTTTCTTTAAATTACCCGAAATCTCGCATAGCACGAAATAACATTAATTGTATTCTGCAATATATTCTTATTTTTTATTAAACATTATTTGATGCAATTGGTCTGTAATAAAAATACTTATGCGCTCTCAAAGTCTTAAAACTGTATAAATGTATAAATATAGCAGCTTCTAAATTCATAAAAAATATACTAAAAGCTATTTTGAACTTAGCTTTATTTTAAAAAGTTCTCTAGTTTATACCCTTTTCAACGGTATGCTACATGTCATCGAAATGATTCATTATGTGGTGAAGATAAGAGATACCAGTTGTTAGGATCGAGATTAAAAAAAACGTTAGTTGTGATATAACCCACACAAATTCGTATAGCACTACTTGATACGTAAATAACAGTGACAGGAAATTATTAGAACATCATCAATATAAACTAAGTGGAAAAAATACGCAGTATTAAGAATACTTAACTCAAAAACTGCTGGTCATAAGTTGATCAAATTTATATGGGACTACATGAGAAGCACCAGCTGCAAATCGGATCACTTAGAAAAAAGTTCTAAGCTAATACACATAAAAAAGAATACCGTCGAATTGAGAAAGAACCTCCTCCTTTTTTTGAAGTCGTTTAAAAAAATCTAATGAGATAAAATGTTTTTATGAAAAATTTCAGTTAAAAAATTTGTCCGAAGTGCCCTCCTCTACAGGCACGACACCTATTTCTTATTACGACGGTTGTTGTGTGGAGTCGCATTTCTGCTTTCAACGTTTTCAAACGCGGAGCTAATTCTTCAATTAAAATTTCTATTCTGGGCACCTCCGTTACGTAAGTAAACTAATTCCTTTGCACGTCCCCAGACGTAGAAATCCAAGGGTGTCAGGTCTGGGGATCGTGCAGGCCAGGAAATAGGGCCGCCTCTGCCAATCCACGAGTTAAGAACAGTCATCTAGGTGCTCTTGTACCGATTGCTGGTAATATGCAGGACAGCCGTCTGTTTGAAATAACGGTAGGAAGGGTTCACATCGGCGTCGAGTCGACGATGAAGTACCTGGTCCTCGACAGCCGGTGGAACATCGTTGAGCATTTCCGACGTTTGGCTCCCAGGCTGGAGCGGGCCGGGGCTGCCTTGAAGCGGCTCCTGCCCAATCTAGGGGGTCCAAACGCCTCCTCCCGGAAGCTCTACGCGGGAGTCGTGCGGTCCATCGCCCTTTACGGGGCACCGGTGTGGGCACGTTCATTGAGGCTCCGACCAGCCTGCCGGTTGAACGCGTCCCAAAGGTTCATGGCCATCCGGCTGGTCCGGGGATACCGCAAGGTCTCCTGTGAGGCGGCGAGCCTCCTTGCCGGATTGCCGCCGTGGGATCTGGAGGCAAAAGTCCTCGCGCACATTTGGTAGTGGCGCGAGGAGGCGAAACGCCGGAGCGTAACTCCGCTGCCGCGAGAAATCGCGGCACAGCAGACAGAGCTCCGGCAGGATCTCATGGCGGCATGGAGAGTGCGACTGTCGCAACCCAGCGCAGGGAACGCCACAATTGCGGCGGTAAGTCCCCTCTTTCAGGAGTGTCTTGAGAGGCGCCACGGCATCCTCACCTTCCGCCTGACGCAGGTCCTCACCGGACATGGCTGTTTCGGGAGGTTCCTGTTTCGGATAAAGCGGGAGGAAACGCCCGGGTGTTACCTTTGTATTGATCGACCGGAGGACACGGTGGAGCATACGGTGGAGGTCTGCCCGGCTTGGGCGGAGCACCGCCATGTCTTCGTGGCGGCGATCGGCGGCGGCAACCTCTCGCGTCCGGCCCTGGTTCAGGCCTGGTTCAAGAGAGGGAATGGGAAGCCGTCACCTCCTTCTGCGAAGCAGTAATGCTCGCGAAGGAGGAGGCGGAGCGCGTGAGGGACAGGCAATCGCTGCGCCCTCGCGCCCCCAGTCACCGCTGGAGGAGACACCCTGGGCGTCGGGAGTCGATTGCCGACTCCCGGCCACCGTAGTCGCGGGCTTGCGGACGGCGAGCAATGGGCAGCTCGACGTCCGGTAAGGACCAGGCCCGGGTCGACGGCGCGTCGTGTTCCACGCGCGCCTCAAAGAGATGTCAGCACCATCGACGGGGTCCGATAGGGCCGATGCCTGCCGGGGTCGCGGATTGTTCGAAAGAGTTACCGTGGCCCTGGCGCACAGGCAACTGAAGGAACACGGGTGGGTTTTAGTCAGTAAAGTCTGACACGCCCTTCCGCTCCGCCCAGAGCGGGAGAGGTCATTTGATGGTTTCCCAGCCAAAAAAAAAAGGTATGCAAATAGAATAAATGATTATAAAAGAATAATAATAACGAATATTTAAATATTTAGTATAATATTAAATAAAATTGCTTACCAAAACATAAACAAATTGACAAATAAATGAGACAGACGCATGATATATTCTCTATAAATCTTTTGATTTTTATAACAAAACCTGTTTTGAACAATGTCAGACTTCCACGCTCCAACACATTGTTTAATTTATAAATCCGTGCACTTCATCGCACAACACGCTGCAAGCAGCCGTGACACTTAGGACACGGGGGTCTTTCTTTGAAACCTTGCAAATGACTTTCCCAACCCCCCCAAAAAATTGTGTCTGTCCGTGCGCAAAACACCCTGTATACATTTCCTGTTACTGATGCCGTTATTCGTTTGTAGGTTGACTCTGGCATACACAAATTTTGAGTATAATAACTCAGGTTGTTCTATTAATTTTTTTAAGCTATTGCATAGCTTTTATCGGGGGCTTTGAGCGCGGCGACCGAATCAAGAAATTCCGTAACGAAAATAAAACCTAACACCTCCCACTCCGCCTACCATGTAGTTCGGCCGAGCGTTCGCTTAACGTGTGGTACGACTGTACTTGAATTAATAACAAAGAAAAAAAATATTGCATAAATAAAAAATAAATAAATAAATATAATTGCATACGTTGATAAAAAATGCTATGCAATAGCTTTACCGCGGCAGTCCCCCAGTGCCACACGTGTTGTTTTTTTTTTTTTTCCTATACTGTCTGAGAACATATCCAGAGAGTAAATACGACAAGTTATGTCAGCCTGAGAACTGGGCAGTTAATATAGAATTTGCGGAATGGGTGTGGTTTCGTAGAGCAACCAGCAACGCGAGAAACCCTGAGTAGCTCCGTTGAAATATTGTATCAAAACGTGCGCGGGCTTAGAACAAAGCTGGAGGAATTTTATAACAATATTTCAACGGCAAATGCAGACTTGTTTGCCATCACCGAAACGGGCTGCAATGACTCCATACATGATGCAGAAATAATTCCACCTGGATTTACTATTTTGCGGTGTGACCGAGCGGATGGACGTAAACAAGGCGGCGCGTGTCTCGTGGCCAGACCGCGTTTTGAGTTGCGGCGAGTGTCACTACCCGATGACGTCAACGTGGAGGATCGTATGTTCGAACTGGTTTGTGCTACTGTTTACCTACGTGACAGATTTATGTTTTTATTTTGTGTCGTCTATATTCCACCTGGTAGTAATGATAACGAATACATGTTACTATTTAGCATCATTGAACGATTTTGTAATAAGTATGGGGATATTCTAGTTCTAGGTGATTTTAACTTATATTCGTGTTCTATAGCCATCAGTATTTATTTTGAATACTTTAATACTTTTTGTGAATTCACTCAGAGTAACGCAGAGGAAAATTGTAATGGTCGTCAGTTAGATTTGGTGTTGAGTGCACTGGCGAAGGGAGGGAGCGTGAGCGTGCGCGCGGCGGAGGCGCCGCTCGTACCGGTAGATGCGCACCACCCACCGCTCGAGATCTCGGTTAGTACACACACGCGCCTGCGCCGACGCCCCGGCTCAGCAGGCTCAGCTACACCTGACGTTGACGCATATGTACCAGACGGGTGGAATTTTAATAAAGCCGACTTTTTGTCCCTATATTCATCAATTGCAGCCGTAGACTGGTCTCCGTTGTATGAAATGGACTTAGAAGTAGGTTTAAATTAATTTTATTATATTATTAATTCTATTATAGATGACTGTGTGCCCCAAAAAAAGCGAAGTCGTGGAAACTCAAGGTACATTTATCCTGAGTTGAAATAATTCGCGACATAAGGTTGAAGGCTTCTCTGCATAAACAGTACAAGGCAAGCGGTTCAAGGGTCGATTACGAAGCATTTGCTCGGTGTAGAACCAACATTAAAAATATGTTAATAGTGGCACAGGAACAATATCGGAGCCGTGTTCAAGGGCAAATGCTGAGTGATCCTAAATCTTTTTGGAATTATGCCAAGTCTAAGAGAGGTAGGAGAAGCCCTCAAGCTATCGTGAAAGATGGGGTGGCATTATCTGGCCAGCGGTCTGTGGAAGAGTTTGCGGCTTACTTTTATTCTGTGTATAGGGAAGAGCGACCGGAGTTGGACGTGGACGCGGCTATAGCCAGCGCAGGTAGCAGAAACGGAGCGGCGCGAGTGCACTTGCACCAATTACAATTAGGAGACGTGAGTCGGGCGCTTCTAGATCTTAAGCCGAAACGGTCCGCAGGGCCTGACGGCATTCCGCCCTACATATTTAGGGATTGTCGAGTAGCGCTGGCTAGGCCTCTTCTTCATATCTATAACCAGTGCCTCAAAGCTCCCGTGTTTCCGGAGAGGTGGAAAGTGACCCGCGTTGTTCCGGTTCCGAAGGCAGGGTCAGCAGAATCGGTGGATGGGTACAGGCCAGTTGCGGTATTGTCTACGCCGGCGAAGGTGATGGAAACTGCTATACATAGGAGCATATATCTTCAGGTTAGCGCACAGCTGTCAGACGCTCAGCATGGGTTTCGACCAGAAAGAAGTACCACCAGTAATCTTCTCTGCCACATGGCTCATCTGGTGCCGACTGTGGATGGTGGGGGGCAGACTGATGCTGCTTACTTTGACTTTAGAAAAGCATTCGATTTAGTCGATAATTACATTTTGCTTAAAAAGTTTGCAGGTATTGGTTTCACCCCACACTCTCTCCAGTTTTTTGCCAGTTATTTGAGGGATAGGCAGCAATATGTGGAATATGCGGGACACGTGTCAGATGCATATTTCACTAGGTCCGGGGTAAGTCAAGGTAGTAACCTTGGCCCTTTGGGCTTTCTTCTGGTGGTAAACGACCTACCAGAAGTAGTCCAAGACGCGTCTTGTTTGTTGTTTGCTGACGACCTCAAGTTATCCCTCGCGATAAAGAGCAGCGATGACTGTGTCAGGCTACAAGGGTACATTGATAGGGTAGTGAGATGGAGCAAAGAAAATCTCTTACAATTTAATAGCTTGAAGTGTGTGACCATCACTTTTTCTCGCGCACACAATCCCATCTTACATACCTACTATATTGACGGGTCGCCTATTGGAATGGGTCACAGAAGTCAAGGACTTGGGAGTAAAATTTAACACTGGTCTGACTTTTCGGGATCACATCATGCGTTGCTGTAAAAGAGCGTATAGAAATTTAGGTTTCATGCTTCGTACGGTCCGAAGTTTCACGAATGTGAAAGCTATTATAGCATTATATAACGCATTGGTGAGGAGCCAGGTAGAATGTAACGCAGTTATCTGGTCTCCGCATGAAGCTAAATATAGTCTCATGCTGGAGAGGGTACAAAATAAAATAAGATATTTATATATGCGCTATTATGGAGTCTATCCCTTTTACCCATTAATGTATCCAACCTTATTTATTCTAGGTATGGTAGGATACAATGAGCTAAGGGTTAGGAGGGATCTTGCACTTGCCTCATATATATTTAAAATACTGAGAGGGAAGGTGCATAATGCAGTTGTTTTAGGCCAGGTGAGTCTGTGTGTTCCGGACAGGTACGTGTGGCGACGACGGCAGCCACGACTGCTGGTGGAACCGCGTGCTAGGACCAACCTTCTGAAGGAGGCGCCGATGACGCGTGCACTCCGCACGCTCAACCTCATAGCGAGTGAGACAGACCTATTCTGTTGTTCTCTGAGTGAATTCACAAGGAATGCTTTGTTTGTAATTAGTTATAGGTATTAGTTATAAGGAACAATTATGTTAAAGTATTAATTAAGGCACATTTACCGCATTGGTTAGCTGTAAGGGTAGATGTATGATGATGATAAATAAATAAATAAAACATAACTGAATAATAACAATCATGACTACTGATCATAGATATCCGACTAGTGATGGATGGACAACTATGAATATCAAGCTGTAACCACTTGAGTATCACATATATCTTGGTTGAAAATACAGCCTTGAGTCAAACTCTCAGTCTGGGACGGGTCCTCCTTTACCTCAGGCTGGGCAGGTTTGCAACCTTCTGACAAGTACACTGACACACAAATAATTCATTAGCAGCAAGAATATGTTCTTTAATTTGTTTCTGAGAAACCACATATTTAATGTGAAGGGAACTAAGTCTACCCTCAAGTACGTATGTATGTGAGACTGTAAGGCTGTGTTATAATTTATTTCATAAATATTTTTGCTTCTTCTAATTTGATTTGATAGTTGTTTAATTTATTGAAAAGTGTTTTTGTTTTTTCCTAGTAATTTATTTAATTATTCTATTTAGTTTTGTATAGTTTTTCATTTTCTTATGACTAACTTTATAACTATAATTCTGTTTAAGCAAGGAATCTTTAGTAAGGTCAATAGTTTATATATGCACTACGCGAGCTCAAAAAAACTACGGATGTAAAAACTGCCCTGTCCACGTACTATACATATGCTTGGCTTACGTGTGGAATAATAGCAAAGACTGTTCATCCTACAGAAAAAATGCATTAGGATAATAGTTTATATTGACAATGACGTAAGTTGTAAACCGCATTTTAGGAAACTAGGCATTCTAACTTTTACATAAATTTATATTCTAGAAATCTGTAAATTTGTTAGAACATATCCAAACTTCTACCTTAAAATTATAGACCAACGTCGCCGATATGCACCGCGTTCACGTTTTGAAAACACGCTCGTAATACAACAATCACGGCTAAAATGACACAGCACAAGTGCTCATGTAACATCAATTAAAATATATAAAAAAAAACACGTGTGGCACTCGGGGACTGCCGCGGTAAAGCTATTGCATAGCATTTTTTATCAACTTATGCAATTATATTTTATTTTTTATTTATGCAGTATTATTTTTCTTTGATATTAATTCAAGTACAGTCGTACGTACCATATACATACACGTTAAGCGAACGCTCGGCCGAGCTACATGGTAGGCGGAGTGGTGGGTGTTAGGTTTTAATTTCGTTACGGAATTTCTTGATTCGGTCGCCGCGCTCAAAGCCCGCGATAAAAGCTATGCAATAGCTTAAAAAATACCTAACGATCTAAAAATGTAACAAATTGATAAAATACTTATTAATCGACTCAGAAAACTACTGGGCGATAAATGCTATTATACTCTAAACGATTTTTTTAATGATGACATCAAAATGGAATGACTTCCACCACTATTGTATTCATATCTGTACATTAATTCAATTATTTTTATGTTGACTTTTGTTTATTTGATTTGTAGTACGTTTTATTATTTGACTTATTTTTAATTTAATTTTCATTATTTTAATTTGTGACATCATTATAATTATTAATTTTAAATCATGCTACTACTGACTCGTATAATGTACTGTATTATTGTTGTGCCCAACAGGGTCCACGTGAACTAATAAATAATATTAAGATCTTCTACACACATGTGATATGCAATAAAGATTTGAATTTGAATTTTGAATTTGAATAGTTATTATGGAATGAGGGCTACAATTACTATATTTTATTAATTCATTGCATAAGTGATTAGTTTCATTAACCTGGGTACATTTTTTTCTTTCTCTAACTGGATAATACGACTATTAGCATGAATTAATTCATCTTCCAGGTCCCTAACTTTGCATAAAGCCTCCTCATACAAATTACTACGCTCGACTGAGCACTCGATTATCTTTACCCTATGTTACGAAAATTCGAAAGAGTTTAATTCTGAGATTAAGGCTAGCTGAACCACCGCGCCCCTGGCCAGGTGCATGCACGATGTTCTACGTAGCAGATAACACTTTTTATTCAAGTATAGCTCTGGATATGTGAAAACTCAGTGCTCAGTGAAAACAATATATTCATATACTTTATTTTGATTGAACAGTAAACAGTATTTTATAGTGAAAACAGTCATTATAAGTACTGTTTTTAATAGCATGGTTGGCAAACCTAGGCAAGCTCATTGTTATCTCATCTCGGGCGAGCTTTGCGACGCGTCGTCATCGGGCTGCGGATGCGGACAGGTAGTAACCAAATGGCCACACGAAACCAGCCGAAATATTCTGCGTGAGAATGAGAAATTAGGTGATGTGAGGTGGCATTCCACCTGACCTGTTCGTGACGTCATGTCATACGGATCACGATCACATACATGAACTACATGAGGTACCTAAAAAATAATAGGTAGATAGGTTAAAAAAAGGGTGATTTAAATCAATTGTTTTGTGCACCGCGACAAAAAAAACCAGCTAATATGTCAATACAAGATGTCTGGAAGAAAAAATAAACTTACTAGATAAAGATGTATTGGGTGCATTTCAATAAAAACAAAATTGTCTGCGGCAAGTTTATAAAAGCAGTGTGTTAACTTTGTAATAAAGAATTAATGAGCATAGTAGGTACCGAGAGTACGAGAATGAAATCCCTTGCAGAGTTGCAGCCACATTAAAGAATTAGAACGCGACTCTTATGATAACACAAAATGTTGTTAAGGGCTCTCCCAGTCAGGCGCGACGCGACAGCGCTATACAAAGGCGCCGCTCGTCGCGCGACACGCGGTTCCTTTGTGTCGGGCGTCGCGTCGCGCCAGTGTGTACGAGCCTTTATTCTTTTTCCCTTTTTCACAAATAGTGATAAAAATGGTCCAAAATGAGTTGATTTCACGCAGCGGCGCCTTTAGCTTCGGTTAAGTTTTTTCTTTAAAAAAATATGGGAATATCAACCTAATATCGTTGATTTTCTGTTAAATACTAAATCGTAAATCATTAAAAACCATAATGGTAGGTAGTGTTTTTTCTTATGCTTTACATCTAAAAACTGAATACCAAAATAAAAACCGTTTAAATAATTATTCAAATCAATGACATGATTTAAATTAAAAAAGTCTGATTTAAATTTAAAAAGTCCGATTTAAATCAAATAGAAGCGAGTTTTTTTTGTCATGCTTTTTACCAACCCTGCTAACATGTCAATGTCACTTGATTGTCAATAAGTTAGTCTTCTGTCATAAGTGAGGTGATGGCATAGATAATTTACTATAAATACAGGAGTGATGGGTTAGGAATAGGAAAAAGTATCTTTAATAAAATATTCCTTTAATTTTATTCTTTGTGCAATGGTGTAGAGGCAACTCGTTATACCCTCACTGACATCAACTAATATATCTACGTTGATGAAATTAGTTACTAATAAATACTTAATCAAACCAAACATCATTGTAACCTACCGAAAATAAAGCTGAATCGAAAAGTTGGAACGCGCGGCGTCCGAGCTCCGGCCGGCCGAGGTGAATCGATAACCAGCGATGTGGAATTTATAAAATTGTCCGGCGGGCGGCGGCCGCGGAGCGTCTGCGCTCTTGCTTTTTCACGTGTTTTCAAATCTGTGCCGCTCGCACGCGCGCCTCCGCCGCGTGAGCGAGCGAGACCGCTATGCTGGCGGGCTTGCTTCTCACTGCGCGTGTCTGTTTGCCGCTGTGCACGTCGACGTGTTTGCTCGGTGCCCTCGTTGTGGTGTGACGTGTACTCGATCGAGTTATTTATAAAAACTACGACATTCGAAGTTTTAACTTGGGGTCTAGTGTTTCCTAGAATGTTTTGTGATGTAAATAGATAGGTAGTCTCCTGATAGTAATGTCAACCGGCAAGCGTAAGAAAGGCTCAGTGGCGGGGGGCGCGAGTGCGAGCGGACGCGATCGCGGGCGCGGCGAGGAGGCGGCGGGGTGTGAGGTAGGCGACGGCGACGGGGGCGACGGGGGCGCGGGGGCCGAGGTGGGGCGGCTGGTGGACTGCAGCCAGGCCGACGACCGGCGCATGATCCGCTTGGTGCGCGCGCGGCCGCTGCTGTTCGCGCGCAACAATATGCCCGTTGCCAGCTACTACTCGCAGGTCAAGAAGCTGTGGCAGCAGGTCGCCGACCAAATGCACTGGTCCGGTACGAATACGACACACACCATACTATGATAACACAGGTGGTAATAACATGTCTACCAAGCTACCTTAACCGCTGTAGCTACATGGCAACGTCCATCCTTTTAGAGCCATTCAATTATTGCATACAGATTGTTATTGATTCAATAAGAAATGTATATAGGCTAAAAGTTTTTATTTAGTTTGTCCGTCCGTATGTCACAGGTACAGCACTACCTGTGACAGACGGACGGACGGACAAACTACCTCTTGAACCGTAATAGCTAGGTACACACTTGAATTTTTCACAGAGTTGTACCTACTACTATGACCGCTATAAAAGCAAATAATAAAAATATGTACCTGCCTCAAAAATATGTATATACCTCATGTGTTAACGGGGAGGCGCTCAGGTAACCCGCGATATTCAAAAATACTTAGGTTTTTTGCAATTTGCAGGTCACTGTCAGGTTGTATGTTGATTTCAATATGATTCACGGCCGTAACAAATATGGCTTTACAGAATTATAATCATTAGAATCAGCAATACAACTCCTTAAGTTGGAATTGGCCTCAAATGTCATGATTGCATGAAATAGTCATTCAATAAAAATTCAATAGGGTAATATGAACTTAGAGATCTCTCTAGATCTAATACATCTGTATTGATGATTTTTATGATTATAATTCTATAAATAAATATTGGATACGGCCGCGAATCATATTTAGATCAACATACACCCTGATATAGACCTGCAAATTGAAAAAAAAAAAACGTAAGTAAATTTGAATTTCGCCGGCTACCTTGGCGCGTCTCCCTTAAAATATTGTCGCGGTGTTGGTACCGAACCCTTCGAGTGCGAGTCCAACTCGCACGTGGCCGCTTTTTTTGAGCATTTTCTAGAACTCTAACGGCGGCGGCGCAGGCGGCGCGGCGGCAGTTCATTAATCGAAAATCCAACGATGTTTTAAGCCAGACTGACATCACCCGCGGCCCCCGACCGTATCTACCTAGTCACTGAAGTTACTTGATATTCTTAGTTTTGTTTTATCATGATAAGATAACGATACCAGCGGGGTAATTGCGTAACACACTAACAGTAGGAATAGCTTTCATTTTGACAGTTCAACAACATTCATTGCGTTATTTACGTTGTAGAGCAGACAAATTTTTCGAACATAAATCGTACCTTCGGTAAGACAAAGGCATAACTGACCAAAATCGAAAAATGACTTAAGTATGCCAAAGAGCTTTTAAAAGTCCATTTTATCGGATGAACAAAGACCCGTATCAGGTTAATGCCGCCAGAGGGCAACAGTGCCTTTGTCATATTATTGGTGCATTTTTTTGACTATCTTGGCGCGAAAAATCTTAAAATGGCTCTCCTGTAAAATCACTAAAAGCGCAGTTATGCCGTTGTCCTACCGAAGGTGCGATATGAAGCAATGGATTAGTAATAAGCTTCAAAATGATTCAGATTGAGATGAATAGTGTTATGCAATTAGGGTGCTGTATTTATTCCAGCACTCAACAACATCTGACCTGCCATTGCCAGTCGGTTGGTAACAGTCGCATCGCATCGGAACTATTCGGAACTCGGAAGCACCCGGGGCGGCAGGCGGCAGGCGGCACTAAGGCGTTTACGACTTTATTTTTCGTCCTATTGTGTGAGGTTAAGTTTAAGGTGAGAGCGCCTGGGGAGCCCGCGAAATTTAAATTTTCTTAAGTTTTTATAATTTGTAGGCCAGTTTTAGGTATATTGTTGATCAAAATTGATTCGTGACCGTAACAATTATGTATTGACATAATAATTATGTTTCGCGACCGTACCAATTATATATAGACATAATATGATTCGCGACCATAACAATTATGTATTGACATAAAATGGTTCGCGACCGTAACAAATATGTATAGACATAATATGATTCGCGTCCGTAACAATTATGTATTGACATAATAATTATGTTTCGCGACCGTACCAATTATATATAGACATAATATGATTCGCGACCGTAACAATTATGTATTGATATAATATGGTTCGCGACCGTAACAATTATGTATTGACATAATATGATTCGCGACCGTAACAATTATGTATTGACATAATATGGTTCGCGACCGTAACAATTATTTATTGACATAATATGATTCGCGACCGTAACAATTATGTATTGACATAATAATTATGTTTCGCGACCGTACCAATTATTTAAAGACATAATATGGTTCGCGACCGTAACAATTATGTATCAGTGACATAATCCTAACTATCCTAGCTAAAATTATAAATGCGAAAGTGAGTTTGTTTGTTTCACGGTAGAACGGCTTAACGGATTTGGGTGTTTGGCACATGGGTAGACCATGCCCTGGAGAAGGACTTAGGACTTTTTATCCTGGATTGCAGACGAAGTCGCGGGTAGCGGCTAGTTAATGATAATCATCAATACAACTCTAGAGAGTTAGTTAGAAACTTTGAATGAGACTATGGAATGACTATTTCATGAAATCATGATATTTGAGGCCAATTTTAACAAAGAGAGTCATATGGATTATTCTTAATTCTGTAAATACGTATTTGTGACAGTCGCGAGTCATATTTTTATCAACCTACAACCTGATACTAACCTGCAAATTGCAAAAAAATCGTAAGAACTGAATTTCGCGGGCTACCTTAGCGTAATCCCCTTAAGGTTAAACGCATTTGGAGGTTTGTCACACGGGTAGGGTAGACCATGGCCTGGTTTAAGACATAGTATACTTTTTATCCCGGTACTTTATGTACCCGTAGGATAGTTTTCGATTTTCACGCGGGCTAAACCGCTGGCAAAGGCAAACCAAACTCAAAATCAAAGCATTTATTTCAATTAAACCAATTACAGGCACTTTTGAATTGTCAAGGGGTCGGTCGGTTGGTCGGAAAGATGAAGCTAGTTGCACATTCCAAAGCGTTAGTGTGACCCATTTGCAACAATTAAGCACCCCATAAAGCCTAGCCAAAAATTCATGGGTTTCGAGAAAACATGATGTTTTGAATTTTTGAAAATTTCCTATAATTCGTCACTAAATATCAATTTTCTCTAAACTCTCAAATTGAATAGCCTTCATTGCTATTCTATTGGGCATCCAATACCTTAACCTTTATGTTCTTTCAATAATATTAGTAATTCTGTGTACTTGGTCGAGCGTGGAGTGTTGTTCTCTAAATCCAAACTGGTAATCGGGGATTAGGTTTTCAGTTTCAATAAGAGGCTTCAATCTCTTTAGAAATAATTTCTCAAATAGTTTTGACAACACAGACAACAGTGAGAATGGTCTGTAAGATGTTGTTTCATGAGGTGGTTTCCCAGGCTTGGCTATAATAATGACTTCAGCTACTTTCCACATGTCAGGACCATGTTTTAATCGAAATGCAGCATTAATGAGCGTGGTATGTTTGACTATGGTTTTGCGTGAGGGATTTTATAAAACTTCTCCTGTAATTAGGTCGTAATCGTAACCAGGGGATTTTCTCCGATTTAAACTACACTTAATTTCTCTAGATACTTCTTTTGGGGTAACCAACTTTATATCTGAACTAATTTTTACACCCTGAATTATCCTCGCATTGTGAGTCTGGGCTTCATTTGGTTGGACTATTTGTTCTAAATTCTCAGCGAATCTAAGGGCTTTTTGCTCGTCCGTCACTGTCCACTTTCCATTTTCTTCCAAAATGGGAGGAAGTTGTATGATCGGTTGTTTCATGTTTCTTAGCCTTCCATAGCGAGTAGCTTGTTTTCGTTGTTTGTTTAATTGGCTAAGGTAGCTGTCTGTTGAGGAGTCGTTGTAGTTCTGAATTTCTTTCGTAAGAAGCTTAGTAAAGTTGTTCAGCAGTCTTTTATCTTGTGTAAATTTATTTAGTTCCAAATCCAGCTGTTCCGGAGTTTTTAATGGAACTCTTAATTCTTTTGTATTATCTAAGTCTATTCTGAAACTTTCCCAGTCTGTATAAGTATTTACAAGTATAGGATTGCTCCCTATGCGTAGGATCCGATGCCATACTGATAAAATAATTGGTGAATGTTCAGAATTCATGTCAAAGCATTAATCGATGCTTAAATAATTAGTAGAGGTATTTCAACTTATAAAAAAGTCTATTAGTTCTGGGACTTTACGTGGATAGCTTGGTCAATAAGTTGGTTTTCCGGGAGAAATGGCATCACACTTTAGCTCTTTCATGGCACTCATAAGTTCCTGTTCTTTAGTAGTGGTTAGTCTTGACCCCCAATGCGGATTTTTAGCGTTGAAGTCGCCACCTAAGATGCATCTTTATCCGAGTTGCTGTAAGAACCTCACATAATGGTATTTTTTTTATATTGTATTTCGGACGCGAGTAGATGGCCGCTACGGTGATTGGATAGAGTTGAGATTGAATACAAATCGCCACAGCTTGAATTTCATGACATAAATTCATACTTCACTTCTTCATAATGACAGAGATTCTCTTTGACTACAACCGCGCTGCCACCTCGGGTAGAATTGTCAGGGTGCAGTGCATAGTACACTTAATAACCTCGAACTTTATTGAGTAAATTGAGATTGCTTAATAAATTGAATTTCAGATATAAAGCAAACGTCGATGTTTTCTGTGATCAGTACTACTTATAATTCTTGTTGATGTTTAAGTACTCCGTTTAAGTACCATGCCATTATTTTTAATGGATAATTTTTTTCTGTGTGGAAATAGCATTCGTAGCGCTATTTTCTAGTCTATCCAAACGAGCTGTAAATGAGGACATTCATTTAATAATTTCGTCCAACTTTCCTTCCATACCTTTATTCGCATTCTCACGAATATTCGCAAGATTAAAAGTTTTGGCTGTTAATACAGCCAAAACTTTTTTTTATCAAATCCTCACAAGAAAAAATACGCACGTAATCGTGCGTATTTTTTCTTGTGAGGATTTTGTGTCACGTAATGGTTTTGCGTTTATGAGCTAGTTTGCACTTTTTCGTTGATTTTGCGCTGGATTTTTGTTGCTGGCTTTTTAATAGTTTTGTTTTTTTATGCCTTGCATTTCCCGGGCTACTATACATCCTTTATAATTAGCAGGATGTGGTTCTCCACAGTGGACACATTTTGGTTTCTCATCTGCCAAAATTACGTCTCATGTTCAACGGTAAAAAATGGTATCGCTTGCACCTTGCTTGTTCGTAGTCCACTGAGCATTGCTTTGCCTTTAAGTCTAAATAACGCAAAAAATATTTTGGACTTGGGAAACGTACTCAAGGTGGCTACACATGAGGGACCAGTAGAGGACTCTTACTGGTTTTAGAGGCCGAAAGCTAGAGCGAGCTCTAATAATAAAGCCCAGGGCTTTTAAAGCTTTCTTGACAATGGTTTCTATGTGATCGTCAAAAAGTAATTTGCTGTCGTGTACCACGCCAAGATCTATGATACTGTTTGTCTTACTAATGTATTCATATTCATATTCATTTATTTTGCATTCCATATTGTAAAAAAGATGTTACAAAGGGCTTAAAGCTAGGTACATAAATATGGACCCTGTAAGGGCACATTAAAGTAGGAGACTGGGAGAGGGCTTTAATCTTATTAATTAGTAGGTATACAAATGTAACAATGTCTACAACAAAAATAATAAAAATAATAATAAGATATGAAAAAAATACGAAATTTTGTTAATCACATTAATTTAAAATTTGTCATTTAGGTATTCATTTATAGTATAATAGCATTTATGTAATAAAAATTGTTGTAATTTATTTATGAATGAATTAAATTTTTGCTCATTTTTAATAATTTCGGGTAATTTATTATAAACTTTCATTGACATGGCAAGGGCACTTGTTGAGTGCATTTTTAGCTTAGAGCTCGGTAGGTTTAGCCTATTTTTGTGACGCAATGTGTATCTTGACTGTATAATATTTTCTCGTGTAGTGTAAAAGTGTGGGTACTTTCGGACAAATTTGCAAATTTCTAGTATGTATAGGCAGGGGAGGGTTAATATTTTATGTTCTTGAAAATAAGGTTTACAGCTGTCAGTGTCTTCTATATTTACTAATATTCTTACTAGTCTTTTTTGTAGTGTGAAAAGTGTCGGTGCGTCTGTGCTGTTTCCCCACAATATCACGCCGTAACTGAGCCACGCATATGCATAGGCATAGTAGGTAACAAGTGCGGCTTTAAGGTTGGTAGTCTTTGGACTTCACGAAGGGCGTATGCAAATTTTGACAACTTGGATCTAATTTTTTTAATGTGAGATTTCCAATTTATGTTTGTATCTATGGAAAGGCCAAGTAGATGTACGTACCATCTAGTGTATGCTTTGAACCGATAGTAGTTTTCTGGCGCGTGTATACTACGTGAAAATCTTTGGATACGTTAATTTGTTACTTATTGGTTTTGAAGTATGAAAAGAATCTGTCAAGATATTACTGAAGTAGCTCGGTATCAGATACTGTACGTACATACTTAAGAACCTTCATACATACGAGTATCATCTGCGTATAGTAAAATAAATACGTGAATTAGTAAAGTAGTTCTTTATGTCCAAGATAAATATTGTAAACAATAACGGTCCTAAGATCGAGCTAGACTCAGACTTTGACAACAAGTTAAAAAGGTCTGGTAGTTCTCGATGCCATCTACAACCATGGGCGGAGGTGGCGGATTGAACAGTTTCTAGGTGTTCAATGTTGGCCAGTGTGAGTGGGCGATGTGTTTAGTTTTCGTTTTTTCCTGCTCTTTAGCCTGATTCACTGAGTTTCCCAGGCTAGCCCCTCCTCGTCCGTACAGTATTCAGGACACTGTGTTGGATTTTTTACTGGATCAGCCGACTTACTGGTTGCAGTAGTACTTTGTTCTCTTTATGTTGTCAATACCTCACTTGCTGTTGGAGGCTTTCTGTTTGTTTTTCCATATTAGAAATTACATTACGCAGTTCTTCATTATCTGCTCTTTCTGCGCTGTAGTATTTGTACAGCAATTGTTCGTTTTACGTTAGGTTTTCACCTTAATTTTGGTGGTCTCACCAATGTTAGTGGCGAGTTAATAAATAACAATTATAATTGGAATGTAGGTAAATTTTTACGTAATTGTATGTGACATCGCGGCGACCGCCGCATGCCGTCCGACCGGCGCGGTTGGTTTGTTGCGTCTGCACTTTGCACTTAAGTAGAGCACGCGAGCGACGCGACTAATCTCAACGAATATCAAAACACGTATGTACTAATAATCGATTAACCGCCGAATACGCTGCACACTCAAGACTACTCGGTCAAGTCTGGTATCGCCCGACAACGGCAGCAGTGTATACCGGTTGCGGCCGTTCGGCGACTGTCTTCCGAATAATTCCGACACGAAATCGGCCGATGATTCGGTTTTGGTGTAACCGTAAATGATAAAATCGCACAAAATGTGTCTCGAACTTCCGACTTGTCACTCGTAAGTAGCCGGTCGAGCGTCACTTGTCTGAATTGTGCGATTCATAAGAAAACGAACTTTTCGTGGTTTGCAATAATTTGACTAGGGCGAAAGGTAGTGCCCCATCCATGACGAGCTAAAAACAAAAAGCAGGGGCACTTCCTATCTTTTCTCGAAGCGTTTCGTCGTATTTTCAAACCCACATAGCTTCGGCCTGGGTAATGCTAGACAGCTCAAATTCTCAGGATAAGGTGTAGTAACCACACGCTAAGTTTCATTTGTCTAGCTTTTATACTTTGGTTTTTATTGATACCTCAATTACGTCGATTTCGTCACTGACTGACTCACTCATCAAAACCTCTAGGGCACTTGCCGAAGTCCTAGAAAACTGAAATTTGGTATACCGACTAGGATTTGCATACAAACAAAAAAAAACTAACTTTCACCCTCCAACTCGCGTCACAGACCTGCACTACCTGGTGCAGGGCTGTATCCATACTAATATTATAAATTCGAAAGTAACTCTGTCTGCCTGTCTGTCTGTCTGTCTGTAGTTTACCTTTGTACGCCTAAACCATCGAACGGATTTTGATAAAATTTGGCAAGGAGGTAGATGGCATCCTGGGAAAGGACATAGGCTACTTTTTGGCTCAAAAATCATTCTTAAAGTAGGTGATATAGGGGATGAAATTTTATATGGAAAACTTAGTATTTCTAAAGTTAGGGATATCATTTAAATCTGTGCATTTGGTGAGAAATAAAAAAACTGTTTTAGCGTTTTTGTAAAATTATCCCCCAAGTGGGTAAACTAGAGGATGATTTTAAAATTCACATGTTTATTGCAATTTTTGTGTACCACTTTTTAACATATTTAAGGAACTGGAAATATAGTCAGAACCCGTATCGTGAAGTAGTAGTATATTATTAATTTTAGTATTTATTTCGTTTAAATCGGTTCACCCGCTTAAAAGTTATTACAATTTGAACATAGAATATAACTTAGTTAATTTATGTAGGTCAATGGCAGCGCTAGAGTTTTTCAAATTAATAATGATAATATTAAAATGAATTACATTAACTTTTAAGTTAAGACGTTTTGAATCATAAAACCCTGTTAGATAAAATTTTTAAAAGATTATTTATATAGAATCTGTCATAAATGATAAATGTTTTTATTTCTGTAAGTAGGTTTGAACAAACACTTTTACACGTCAATCATATTTTAAAAACTAGACGAGGTCGGCGTTTCCTATCTGACTACTCTGAGAAGAAAGGCTGAAACAAACTCAGAGGTCACAGTCTCTTTTAAAGTCCAGACATAATCTTGGTCAGATTATGTGAAGACCATGTAGATTTGTGTCTGAAATGGTCTTTTGAGGAAAAACTACACAGATTGAGTGGACCTGTCCAGTCAGTGCACGCATTTGCCAGTAAACGTGCAGCTCAACTCAGAACTTAAGGAGCTCAACGATTCGACGAACAATACCAAAGAAAAGACATTTGGGTAGGCCACAAAATTTACGCAAACGACCATGATTAAAATTAACTGAGGAGAAAAAAAAAAGCAACAATGACCCAATGGCCCAAACAATGGCTTGGCCGTTCCATTGAACTATTGCATGACACAACGTTAAAGACCAATGACTTAATTTCTTGCCATAAGCCCGCAGGAGTCTGTGCGACGGCCGCGAAATGACCAAACCGTATATTTTGACCAAGTTGTAAGGTTTGTAGAGTTAAGCCTTGTAGAGTTAGGGCTTGGCTCTACACTAGATCTGATAACTTTTTAACAGTGAAAGTGTTATGTAAGTCTTATTAACCTACTTTACATGAAATGTTTTTGGTGGGTTCACTTTATCGAATATGGTTATTCAGAATAAGGCTTAGTTTATTTTTATTGATACTAATCCTTTGCAATGAGTTAGTTAAAATCTCAAATGATTTATTTTCTGATATTAATTAAGTGAAAAAAGTCACCTTGGAGCTAAAAGTAACAAGGGCAAGTATTAATATTGTATGTGGCGGGTATTGATAATAATAACAATTTCATTTATTTCAGGTAGGTAATTTACACCAATTACCAAAATATAAAATAAAACAAATCAATAAAATTCGTTCGTGTCTGTTTCAGTGGCGGACGTGCGGCGTAAGTGGTCCCACATCCGCAACTCGTACTCGCGCCACCTGCGCAACGAGATGTACGGCGTGCGCACGGGCCGCGGCCGCATGGTGTCCAAGTGGTACCTCGCCGACGAGCTCGACTTCCTGCGCGACCACATGGCAACTGACACGTACGTCCACTTACTCGTACTAACTCCAAGCGCTGACTGCAAAGTCTAACTCACCAGCCATCAACTCTCAAATCAAAGTGCTTGGTTTAGTTTACCAAAATCATCCTCCATACTGTTTGCTTCCATTCACGCAAGGGTACCGTGATGTGACTTGACAGAACATTAAAATCACATGTGCGAGTTGCATCGCGTCCTTTTGTTGCCTACTGACCGTACGTCGTGTGTTTCCGCAGGAGACCATCGCGCTATTCGTACGCGCCACTTTTCCTGGACATGAAGCAGGCGGGGGGCGCGGCGCCGGCACCCGAGCCGCGCACCGACCACGACCTGAAGCCCTTCATCTCCAACCCCTGGTTTGCGCTGAGCAGCCCTCCCCGCGCCGCGCCGCTGCAGCTCACGGTGGAACCGCAGTCGCGCCCCTCGGAGTCCTCCAGCCCGCATTCCTTCGAGCCCGACGAGAACTCAGCCTACTTTCACTTCTTCCGCGGCATCCACAACGATTACCAGGAGTTGCCTGCTAAAAAACAGCGGCTGTTCCGCCGCGAGTGCCTCGCCTTCCTGCATCGGTTGTTGGACGAGGAAGAACCTCAGGAACAGCAAGACGCTCTCAACCTCAGCAACTCGGCTGACACGGACGACGAGAGAGAATGCAAACCACTCATCATCGACAGGGACGACTCCAACGGCGGCGTCGACATCGTGCTCTCCAATGACATACTGCCGCACTAGAGATCATTTGACGACACATAGGTTGTGCACAGATGGACTTGGTCTGTGAGTGTGACACTTGAGAGTCTTCGTTCCTAGTAATAACGTAGTGAGTGACGTGTGATGTCATGACGGACAAGTCAGCAGGCTGTGAGAAGCGGCGAGCCGGGCGTAGTGTCCGTGTGTCACACTGCTACACGCTACAGCAGGCGGCCGCGGCGGTCGCGCCGGTCACGCCGGTCGTGCCGGTCGTGCGGCGGGATGACGAACCTACTGCAGTTCAGTTAAACATCATGAAGCGCAGACTTGTGCAGTCCTCACTCAAACTAGATCTAGTCCGATTGTTGTTACTTGACTCAAACAACAATCATTTGAACTAAGTCCGTGATGCGATGAATGTTTACAAAATATAAGAGGTGATTTAGATACGATACTATTATGTATTTGAAGTCATATAAGTAAGCAAAATTAAATAAACGTTGTACAGTTAAAGTTAATGTTCAGTTTCATTTTAAATCCGAATACCTAGTGGTAGTCTACCGGTCTGTTCCATTTTAACAAACACACTGTGATATGTTTTGGCAGAACCAATCACCAGAACCTGGATAAGAACAAACTTGGCGTTTGCATCCAACGTTCCTCCATACCGCCAAAAACGACACATACTTACCTACTGTTATGTATGTATGTATAACGTACCGCGACTGCGACCCGGCTAAGTAACCCGTTGATACAGATTAAAGATAGTGTGTCATTAACTAGCGTATTTGACTGTTATCCGTCCCATACCTGCATATCTAACAGTGGCGACGAGGACTAATTTACGAGTGCACAATGTCTACTTTTGGTGTTTCATTCGGTATAATGAATAACTTTGACCATTTATCCCAAAACTGGATAAGTTACAAGTTTCGGCCACACCAATGGTTTATTACCAACGACATCACGCACGAATCGGACAAATTAGAGGTCATACGGAGGGCAATACTCGTAAGCGCTCTCACTGGACCTACTTATCTGCTAGCGAGGGACCTGGCTTTACCTAAGAAGTTGAAAGAAACAAATTTAGAAGATCTGCTGAAAATTCTTGACCGTCATTTTGAGCCTAAGTGGCTCGGATTCGCAGAAAAATGGATTTTCTTCTCGGCGGTGCAGCGAACAGATGAGAGGCACGCTCAATGGACAGCCAGAATAAGGGGATTGGCGACACACTGCGGGTTTAAGAAATTGGAGGAAGCTCTTCTGGACAAATTCATCATGGGCATGATGTCAGGACCCGAGCGAGACAAGCTCGTTGCCCAGGACCACATGGACTTGACGTTGGCCAAGGCGGTGGAATTAGCGGAGAGCGTGCGGTGTGCTCGGCGCGCCTCCCATGCCGCACCAGTAGCACGTGGTTCGAGCACGGCCACCGGCAGCATCGAAGAGGGTTCCGTGTTCGCGGTTAAGGAAAAGTGCAGTGTGTTTGGCTATGCTAGTCACAAATCAAATCAGTGCCGGTTTAAAAACTATAAGTGCAAAAAGTGCAATAACAAGGATCATCTGAGACGGATGTGCTCAAGTGACACGAAAGTTAAACACGTGAAGGAAGGTAAAGTGTATGATGAGGGCGACGACGGTAGGTTGTGTTTAAATATACGTTGTGATAAGGGTCGGCCGATACTGGCTAGCGTTTTCATCGGTGACCTAAGGTTGGAGTTCGAGATAGATAGTGATTCCGCGGTTAGTATAATATTAAACCAGATATATAACGAGTATTTCAGCAAAGTACCGTTATTAGTTACAAATAAAAAACTATTCCGTTATACGGGAGAACTTTTAGAAACAGTTGGTGTTATTCATTTAGATGTAGAATATTCCAAAATAACGCATAAACTACACTTGTTTGTTGTACGTAACGGTGGCCCATCACTGTCAGACCGAGATTTTATTAGCACGTTCGACTTGGAACTAGGAACAACAGTAAAATCAATTGGCGGATCGAATGACAATTCAATAGTGGACTATTTATTAATAATATTCCTCACAGTTTTCTCTGATAAATTAGGAACATTTTATAAGTACGCCGTGGAGTTGCATCTAAACCCGCACTCGAAACCATTATTTTTTAAAGCACGGTCAGTACCATATGCTTTGAAAGACAAAACTGATAACGAATTAGATCGACTCGTCGAATTAGGAGTCAAGAACCAGTTAAGTACTCAGATTACGCGTCACCAATCGTACCCGCTTGAAAACGGACGGTGCAGTGAGAATTTGCTCAGATTTTTCCGTGACAATTAATAAGCAACTAATCGTCGATAAGTATCCGTTGCCAACGGTAAACGATTTTTTCGCTAACTTGCATGGTGGCATACAATTTAGCAAATTTGATCTGTCTATGGTACATAACCAATTTTGTTTAATAGAACAATCACAGACTATGACCTGTATATTGATACGTGTATTGACACATCGCGGACTGTTCAAATATACAAGGTTCGTATTTGGCTTGTCGAGCGCCCCAGCAATATTTCAACGCGCCATGAAATGTACTTATATTACCAGAGTTAGAAGGAGTAGTATTTTTTCTAGACGATATATTAATAACAAGAGTCGATAATAAACAACACAGGTTACTGGCAGGTTAGTCACAGTACTAGAAAGGCTGGCGGACACAGGTCTCACGATATAACCAAGTAAGTGTGAGTTATTTAAGATTGAGGTAAACTACCTAGGGCATATTATAGACTAAAGGGTATAAAAAAGTCGCCAGATAAAGTCACAGCAGTTTCACTAGCACCTAGACCACAGAACGTGTTACAATTGCAATCTTTCCTAGGATTAACCAATTATTATCGCAATTTTTCCCAAACGCTTCAACCATACCAGCACCGTTATATAACTTGTTGCACAAAACGACAAAATGGGAATGGTCTCAAGTATACGAGTATGCATTAAAAAAAAATTAAGAGTAGCTGGCATGGGATGAGGTACTGACACATTTTGATCCCACGGCGAAATTAATCTTGATAGTAGACGCTTCTCCATGCGGGCTAGGTGCTGTGCAAGTACATCCTACTTGTGCTATCACAAGCAGATCGCTTATGGTAGAAGTGTATGTAATGACTTCATCATATGGCTCGAAAGCAGTCATTGAGAAACTTATAGATTAATGTCACGAGTCGGTATTCCACAAACTATAGTAACGGATAACGGTACTTCGTTTGTTTCGCTTGAGTATAAAGAATTTTGTTCGAAGAATGGTACGCTTGCTCCGGTATATCATCTGTCAAGTAATGGGCAAGCCGAAACTCTATTAAAATTATAAAAAGGGGTCTCAAAGGCATAATCCTTAATAATAATGGAAACCATTTAAGGAACAAATTTCAAAAAAATTGTTCGACTATCGGAACTCCAGGCATAGTACCACAGGGCACGCCACAATTGCGGTGGTAAGTCCCCTCTTTGAGGAGAGGCTTGGGAGGCGCCACGGCGTCCTCACCTTCCGCCTGACGCAGGTCCTTACCGGACATGGTTGTTACGGGAGGTTCCTGTTTCGAATAAGGCGGGAGGAAACGCCCGGGTGTTACCATTGTCTGGGCGTCGGGAGTCGATTGCCGACTCCCGGCCACCGTAGGCACGGGCTTGCAGACAGCTCGCCTTCCGGTAAGGACCAGGCCCGGGTCGACGGCGCTTCGTGTTCCACGCGCGCCTCAAAGAGATGTCAGCACCATTGACGGGGTCCGATAGGGCCGATGCCTACCGGGGTCGCGGATTGTTCGAAAGAATTACCGTGGCCCTGGCGCACAGGCAACTGAAGGAACACGGGTGGGTTTTAGTCAGTAAGAGTCTGACACGCCCTTCCGCTCCGCCCGGAGCGGGAAAGGTCATTTGATGTTTCCCAATCAAAAAAAAAAAAAAAAAAAAAGAGGCATAGTACTTCCAAGAAATCACCCGCTTAGTTCATATACGGCCGGTCGCTTCGTAGGCGGCTCGATTTATTGTCACCGACATCAGCGTCGGCGACCTCCGCAGCGTCGACCTCCTCTTCCACTTGGCTCACTCAAACCGTGGAGCAAAACCAGTGCTTACAGCGTAAATACTACTAAGGAAAAGAACGTAAATAATTCCAAGGAAATGAAGTGGTGTGAATTACGAAAAATTTAAATAATAAACAGTTTGTATGGGTCGACGGAATAATTAAGAACAAGATCGGCAACGTAATGTACGAAGTTTATGTTCCTGAACTGGATCGGTTGGTAAAAAGACACTTGGATCAGATACGTGCACCCAGTCAAACACAAATGTCAACACGAACTGGGATTCTGATGTCATCCCGGATAATCAGCGCGACGTACCAGACGCAGATCAGACAACACTGAGTGACGACGACCGAACCAGCAACACCACCAACTCATATTTAGAGGAAATAGGAACTTCACCACCAGACAACATTACGATATCACCGTTAGTCACCAGAACACCGGTCAGAGGAGAGGGAGAAGGTGAATGTGGTTTAGAGCGAAATGTGACTTCCGCCACGACACTAGCAGAGTCAGACATCGATCCGCTGACTGACGCCCATACCAGCGATAAATCCACGACGTCTCGTGTTGTCACACGACAACTTTACTCCTTAGCGGAGTTTTTCCATTAATGATTATTTGATTGGGGTTGATTTGTGGTTGCAAAATAAAGGGAAGGGGATGTTGTAACGGACGCCGAGCCTTGTGTGAAAGCCTGTGAGCCAAGTGACTAAAATGTGATTAAGTCTGTGTACAAAACTGTGATTATAATGACCAGAGAGTGAATAAGACTAAGTGAAGGACTGTCTCTTTAGTAATTTGAGTGTGATTGTTAGAACATAAGTAGGATAACATAATAAAAATAATTAATAACTTAAAAAACACTAACACTGGTGGCTACGACGGCGTATCTACAAAAGTTATTAAATCTGTCAAGGAAATAACTGCACCGCCACTAGCGCACATTATTAATAACTGCATTACCGATGGAACATTTCCAAATGACCTAAAAAAAGCTGTTATAAAACCCCTTTTCAAGCGGAATGATAAAACAGATGTAAAAATTACAGATCAGTTGCCAAAATTCCGATATTTTCAAAAATAATAGAGAAAGTAATATATAATGCTGTGTATAATTATTTTGAAAAAATCAAATTTTCTACACTGAACAAAAAGGGTTTCGAATTAACACTTCAGTCAATATGGCATTTTTTGACTTAATATCTAATATTATGACCTCCATAGATAAAAGGAATCCAATATGTGCAATTTACACTGACATGACGAGAGCATTTGATTTTGTTAATCATAACATCCTACTTCGAAAATTGCACGGCTATGGAATAAGAGGAAATATCCTCAAACTCTTGGAACCATACCTCAGTGACAGATTGCAGTGTACAGAAATATCTAGAATATGCCCAATCAGTAAGATAGAATCTGTGTACACATCTGAATTAAGACACGTAAAATATGGTGTGCCTCAAGGCAGTGTAATGGGATTGTTATTGTTTTTAATATACATTAACGATCTCCCAAAAGCGATAACACTTAAAATGGTTCCCTTTGCTGATGATAGCACAGCAATTATTGAGTGTACTAATCCTAATGACTACCAAAATGAAATCAATGGCTCTGTAGGTGAAATTATAAAGTGGCTTGATAAGAATAATTTAAGAATAAATTTAAGTAAAACTAAAATAATGCATTTCTATCAACGTCGTGCAAACCCGACGATATCCGTTACTTATAACAACAGCTTGATAGAAGAAGTCACTAGTCGTAAGTTTCTAGGTATAACTATCGACAATAAACTTACTTGGACACTCCACGTAGAAGATATATGTAAGCGCATGAGTAAATCCACATACGCACTGTTCCAATTATCAAAAAAAGTAAACATTGAAACATTATGAACAGCATATCACGGTTTAGCAGGTTCAATTCTCCGATATGGTGTTATTTTTTGGGGACAATCAACTGGTAGAGAGACCATATTCAGGATGAAAAAGCGTTGCATTAGATCTATGTGCGGTCTAAACACCACAGACAGTTGTATGCCTTACTTCAAATCATTAAAACTGTTAAAATTTCCGGCACTATACATATTAGAAACTGCACTTTTTGTAAAAAGAAACCCGCTTTTATTTATTCAATTATCAGCAGTCAAGAAAACTGAATTGCGTGCTCAGTACAAAAATCAATTACGTAACATAAAATGTAAGACTGCTTTGATGTACAAAAGCTTCTTCGGAAATGCTCCGAGAATTTTTAATAACATTAAACATAAACTTGAGCGTTTGCAAAATATCTGTATTCGTTTTGTTTTTAACCTTAAAAAGTATGATCACGTTTCTAACTTTCGCAAGATACTCAAGTGGCTCCCTATTCGACTTTGCAAGAACTCTCGGATATTGTGTCTGCTATTCAACATATTTCACAACCCTAAAACGCCATCCTATCTGCGGAAACGCTTGTCGTACGCCCGTCCTATTGATGCGCCTTGCAGGTCGCATCTTAGAAATCTCCTCAAATCCCCTCCCCACTCAACCGACTTCTACTCCTACTCTTTCACTGTGCACGCGGTATGATTGTGGAATTCCCCTCCGCCTGACATTAGGAACTGCCATACTGTTGGAGTATTTAAAAGTAGAGTGAAAGAGCACTATCTTTCCACTTTGTCATAATTACATATGTATTTATTATTTGAATTACATTATATTGTTATATATTCTAGTGATATTTATTTTAGTAGTATGTATGTATGTTAGTATATTCTCATATTGTATGTTTATATTTAAATTGGAAAATTATTTAAGATTTTATGTATTTTGTTTTCCCTTCTACTCTTACACACGTTGTCTACATCTCTTTAATATACTCTCCTATCGCAGGTATGCTGGAAGAGATTTCTCTAGAAATAAGCATCACCTTTGTACGTATTTTTCTGTTCCTTTCTTCTTGTCTGTTTATATATGTGTGTACATAAATGGTTAAATAAATAAAATAAATAAATAAATAACATTCCGAATTCCATAAGGGTATTGCCATCGTCAAAATTTAAAATCGGGCTGCAGAAACTTCTTCTTGAAAAATGCTACTATACAATAGACGAGTTTTTAAACGATAAACAGTTATTTATTAATGCTACATTTAAAATTTTCACATAGAATATTATTTTTAATTTTTTTTAATTACTATTGAAATGTTTGGTTTTATTAATGACATTTTTTATTTATTTTAGCATATTTACTTTGCATGTTACCATATTTGTATGTTTTAAGACAAAACATAGAGTGCTATTTTATATGTATGACTTTATTGTATACCTATGTTTGACAAATAAACTTTTATGATTAATGATTTACTAGCTTTTGCCCGCGGCTTCGCTCGCGTTAATTTAGAATTTGACAATCAATTCGGGTTGTTCGGCTAATTATAGTTAGGAGGATGAAAAACCGGACTATCGAAACTCGAGACTCACAAAATGTATTAGGTACTTAAATAAAAAAATTCAAATCTTTTAACATACTACTAACGTTTCTACAATAATATAATTCAATTATGATTCGAAAGACATGTGGCGCCATCTATTATTATAAGAACGTTATTGTTGTTTTCCTCGGGAACAGTACTTTTTTTCGGGATGATAGGTACCCTATGTCCGTTTCTGTACACCTGACAACGTATATGCAAAATTTCAGGATGATCGGTTCATTGGTTTAGGCGTGAAAAGGTAACAAACAAACAAACAAACAAACTTACTTTCGCATTTATAATATTATAGTTAGGAAGTTAGGAAGTTAGGATAGTTAGGATTAGGAAGTTAGGAAGTTAGGCTTAGGATAGGATAGTTAGGATTAGTTAGGATAGTAAATAAGATCAAATGTTAAGAAATAATTAAAGACTGCGTAACGGCTCTCACGGTAACGTTTCGCCGTACTTAAGATACGTGCCTAGTAGATTGCACAATTGCTGATTGATGGTTTTGCTTTACGTAAGACAATGTGTACTATTGCGCGCTGCGCCGTGATTGGTCGGAGCATTATTGTTATTATTTTGTAAGACGCCACTATTCGCCCATTGTAAAATTGTATATAAAGAGGGCCATTTTGCGCTTAGACACTCAAGGATTGGCAAGTGGTCAACTCAAGCGATCCTACTTTTTAAGTAATTCGTTTTTGTTTCCGTGCGGACCGCATATTTTAATCGTTTTCCTTGTGTTTGCACGAGTTCCAGCCGGCACTGGTGCGAACACAGGGAGAGCCCCTGTGCTGCTCTGTGAGTATTCACCGCAGCAGTCGCGGCGACCACTCCTAGCAGGATGCCGAAGCCCGGCAAGTGCGGCTCGCTTGGCCGCCATGCTAGGACCCAGGAGCCCCGTTCGGCGTTGGACCGGACGACGTTGCTGCCGAACATCGGCGATGCGTCGTCCGGTGCACCGCCGGCCGGACTGTCCAGAAGGAGGGAAGAGGAAGAAGACAGAAGAGGAGTGGGAGCACTGAGTGCTGCTGTAGCTGTAGCCCACCGACGACATTGGCGCCAGCGCGCGTTGCGCTAACGCCATCGCAGGGCCGCCAGCAGGCACTGCCCATCCGCCCCGCCGCGTTCCGCCCGGTGCCAATACAGGCTCCGGGGCCTGCCGCACACACAGGCCGCGCACCCGCTACCGTGCGCACCTCTGCGCGCGGGCACCCCCCGCTCGCACCGCCGCGCCGCCGCGTTTTGCGTCGCCACCCGAGCCGACGCCAAAAGCTGTGCCAGGTTCGCGCAGCACCACATCCGGTCCCCGCCTCTTGCTGGCGGGACCGGCGACGGCTGAGCAGGAGCAGCCAGCGAGTGGACCATTATCAAGTTCGGCACTACATACCATTTTTTATTTTTTTATTTTTTGTTCCGGGGTGGAAAATCCTCATGGATGTCCTCCGCCCTGGGGGAGCGGAGGGGTCTGTCAGACTCTTACTGACTAAAAACCACCCCGGTGTTCCGTCTCACACCTACGCCGGGGGTCGCGGGAACGTACAAATCTTCCGCAACCCCCGGCCGGTGCCGGCCCGCCTCTGCGGGCCCCGTCCGGTCGAGCGGGGGGAGTGAGGAGTTTGACTCCCCCCGCGACGTCTAAGAGGGGCGCGCGTGGAACACTATGCGCCGCCACCTCGGGTCGTGATGTATGGAGGGCGACGGACGTCCCCGAGTCCGTCGCCCCTGGACCCATTTAGGGGGGCTGGAAGAGGGCGTTGTCCGCCCTCCGCCGACGCCCGGTGCGCCTGCTGCGGGCCGGGTGAGAGGATGAGATATCTCGCTCCCTTTCCGCAGCCTCCTTACCCAAGCGCCCGCTTCACCGGCGCACCCCCCGTGGCTCGGCCTATGATTCGCCCGCCATGCCGTCGGCATGCTTGTCTCGCGCGGGTTCGAGTATAGCGGTGGCCTCAGCAGGCTCAGCCGCGTCCGGTCGCCATGACGTGTCTTGGGATACGACCCCGCGGCCCGCTCCGCGGCACACCGTGGGAAGAGTGGACGCCGCACAATTGATGTCGCTGACATCACCGACGCCGTCGCTGCGGTTCGACTTCGAATTCCAACTCAAGGCCAGACCCTAGCGACGCCGGAAGAGCTCGAACAAGTCGATAGAGGAAGAGGCGAAGCGGTATTGCCTCGACCCACCGCGGCCACAGCGCGAACGCGCTCCGCGGTTTGCGGATGTGCCAGCGTCGCCCACCTTCGCCGAAGCAGCTCGCCGCACGCCACGACCATCATCGCCGACCAACAAGAGTGTTGCAGGAGTAAGTCCTACTTATGTACCCCCTGCCCCCACTTCATCTACTGCCCCTCAGCCGCCATCCCTGGCACCGCGACGGCGACGACGACGACACAGCAGCCGGGGTAGAAGAGGCCGAGGTACCCTCCGTTGGTGGAAGGCCGGTCCCCAACCGCCCGACCTTGCGGGAGGGGAGTGCGTTTTACTTTCGACAGTGAAGAAGAGTACCGGCTGGTCCAGTGGTACTTGGTGGGCCTGGAGAAGGACAGTGGCGTCTCCTGGTTCGCTTACTCCCTGCCAGCGGAAAAAAGTATGAAGATTGCCATCAGGGGGTTGCCCGCGGATACGGAACCCCAGGAGATAAAGGAGCTCCGAGCGTTGGGGTACTAGCCGGAGTACGTGCGCCATATAAGGGGGGCGCAAGGAAGACCCGGCTGCGTATTCCACGCGATACTCAAGAGAACCCCCGACGTTCGGGCTATCTTCAACACCACGACCTTCATGTTTATGCGTGGTGTGAAGATAGAAGCTTGGCGTGGCAAACGTGGGCCCACCCATTGCCACCGGTGCCAAAAATATTGGCACAGCTCGCACCAATGCTACCGACTGCTCGCTTGCGTACGATGCGGAGGTGAACACGTGGCACGCGACTGCCCGCGCCCGCGGGAGGACACAAGGCACGTCGCTGATGGCGGCAGCCAACGGGCCCACACAAAGGACGCAAGCCACCTCCTCGAGGCGGCGGAAGAAGCCACGCGGGGGGAAAGGAAAGGGGAAGAAGCCTACCCCCTCGGCGACCCAGGAAGAGGCCGCGCAGGCCGACCCTGCCACCAGCGGGGCTCAGGCTGTCGAGACAAAAAGTGTAGTGCCTACCGCTAGCACCGGCATAGTCCCGCGGCAAAAGGAGGAACCACTGCGCGAACAGTTTCAGAAACCGACGAGTGGCGTCGCTACCGGCGCTAAGCTTGCAACAAAAACCACAAAGTAAGAATTCACAGCCTGCGCCACAACGCTATTAATGGACCTAATAAAGGCCATTAGGCAGGATTAGGACATAGAGACGGTCATCCTTGATGGCCTGGCCACCTCATTAACCCTTTATCATGGCGAGGTCATTAAGAGTGATTCATTGGAATGCCCGCGACCTATTAAATAAGGTCGCCCCCCTCCGCCATCTCCTGAGGGACCAAAATATCGACGTGGCGCTAGTAAGTGAGACACTCCTGGGACCCGAAGATAGGGTTAGGTTCCCAGGATACCAAGTACACAGGAAGGGTGAAAGGTCGGTACACAACACCCGCTATCGTGGTCTGGCGGTACTAGTGAGGCGAAGAGTCCTCCACCAAAAGCTCCCTTTGACGTCACTCAGCACTATGTACGCGCTGGGTACATACAGCTACATATAGCCGGCGAGGATTCCAATACCTACGTCTGCTATAAGCCGCCCGCGGCCCGCTTGGTCCTGACCGAGCTGCGGGCGCTTATCAACACGTCTTTCAATGCGACCATCTTCGCCGGTCACTTCAGTTGCAAGCACCCAGCGTGGAACTCGATGAACGCGAATACCGAGGGGAGACGGCTCTTCGCGGACGCGGAAGCCTTCGGCTATTCGGTGTCAGGCCCAGAGACGCCGACCCACTATCCCGATGCCGTACGGTACATGCCGGACGTGCTGGACATCGTAGTCCACCGAGGGCTACACTGCCAGATCACGCAACAAGTGATTGTCGACGAGTTACAGTCGGACCATCAACCTGTACTCGTCGTCCTATCGGGTATGCCGACCCGAATGAAGCCTATAGCGCCACACCGATCAACGGATTGGACACAGTTCACAGAAAAGTTAGAGACCACCACGCCGACTCGGCCTATTATTACCTCCGCGGACGTAGACCAGACGGCGGGGGACATCACTGCTTGCATCCAAAGCGCCTTACAAGCGGCGACTAGCACGCAGCCGCAGGGGCGAATGCTATTACCGCCCCTGCCGGCGCATATTAATGCAATGATCGCCGAGCACCTGGAGCGTCAGTTCCAACCGAACCCGACTATCGACACCCGAACATGTCGCCGCTGTCGAGAAACACCTGGGAGACTACTTCGCTACGCCGGTAGCTCCCGAAGCAGACCCTATCTTTTTCTCGCCTGGCGCTCTCGCGAGCAGCGATTCGCGTAGACATTGAGCGGTGTTACACAATACAATACCGCTCACATACTCATGACGGCCTCGCAGTCCTGGCCGTGACCGGCTAGCTCTGGAAGCGGGACGGGCGGGGGCCATACACCTTACTTTGTAGGAGCGTCGAATCGGCACCTCCGTCGCTGGTCATCTTCGTCGGGCCGCCCCTAGGTAACTAGGGATCTCACCTGGTGCGGACAGACCGCCGAGGTGTCGTGAAGAAAGCGGCGCTATCTATTAGCGTTGCGGCGCGCCTACAGAAACACGCATAGCAACCACTCACATAGGCGTGCGTAACTGAAACACGCCCAATTATCTGCAACCCAATGTAGGCAAACTAAATGAGGGGCCCGTCTTTACGAGCAAAGAAAGTGTTGCTTCGTGTTGCGTCCGCGGCCGGGGGGCGAATGATAAATGATAAATGATTTTATTTCTGTGTAGGTTTGAACAAACAAACAAGTTTGCGAAACGTTGTTTCGAGTCATTTGGCCCTTTCAGGGAAAAACCACAGTTTCGTGGTCCTTGGTGGATACCTTACGGTGCCAACGAAACCAAGGGGGTGTTGACCCAATCACACCCGCCGAACCCCTTCAGGGTGAGGCAGTCAGTTGGACGGGTTCCAGAGCTAACCAGCCTTAGGAGATCTCCTAGTCGGCTCTGGTGATAGTTTTTTCTCAACAGCAACTCACCTAGTGTCTCTAGGGTGTGTCTACACCCTTCGCACTAGACTGGTCAGGGTCCCGTTTCGCACAATAAGACTGGCGACGGGTAACAAGCTTATGGCTCACCATTAGGTACACACCTCCCTGTTTACACCCGACAGGGAGGGTCACACATCCCCGGGCCAATCCACCCGGGGAGGCAGTTTGTTAGGTTTAGGTATTCACGGGACTTATTCTGACACTATATCAGACGCTATGGTAATAGCGATCTTTACAATGTCCTCCTAAAGGGCCCGGAATTCACCGCCAAATATGGCAAACAACTTGCTGTCAGTCAGCAAGCCCCTCCCCCTTTACTTATTATATTTATACTTATTGCTTATTACTTTTTATTGCCGCTCCCAATCTCTGTTTACCCATCTTTCATCGCTCTGGAACATGCGGTTCTGAGTGTACCGATCCACTCTTCGTCTGTACCGACGGATACGGTTTGCCAATGCATAAACTCTCTGCTTCAGGAAGTCGATCCGCTTTTCGTTTATTTATCTTCGTACATATTCAATAATTTTTTAAATATTTTTACATAAAGCATAGAAAAGCATTTAAAAATATAAAAAATAGTAGTCCATCGGCATCAGAAACAGGATCCAAGCTGCCGCTTGTAACCACCAGACTAGTCTAACTTTACGGTCGATTTTATCAAAGCTATTGTATGAATGATCCCTTATGAACGCGTTTACCTTAAACAGGCACAGCATACTAACGCGACCACCAACATGAATTTAACCAATATGATCGCTTGTGGTGCCAAGTAATAGTGGTTTCATTAATTATAACCCTACCACAAATGTTGTTATTTGCTGACGAAACTTATTTAAATTAATAGACGTGCATCAAATCTTGACGACGCTAACGCTCTACTGCAGATCCAAAATTGGTTCACAGCTACTAATTTAGTAGTAGGAAGAAGAAAAAAAAATTGTATAAGATTTATTTTACCGAATGGTAAAAGTACTAATTGTGGGATAGTATTGAATCAAGAGAAACTAGAATTTGTCGACAAAAGTGGTTTCTTGGGGATCACGCTCGACTCAAGGCTTCAATGACTGACCCCATTATTTAACATCCCTTGCAGGACGGCTAAGTTCAGCAGCATATGGTGTGAGAAAAATCCGTCAATTTACTGAAGTAGGTACCGCGAGGCTAGTCTATTTCAGTTACTTTCATAGTATCGTGTCTTACGGTATTTTACTTTGGGGACGGGCTGCAGACGTCGATTTTCTTTTTTTGTTATTTTTTTTTTTGTGCGGTTTTGAGCCATCAGAGCCATATATGGCCTCCGCAGGCGCGACTCTCTAAGGGAACGCTTTAAAGATATTAACATCATGACGGTATGTTGTCAATACATCTATGAAAACATCTTGTACGTAAGAAAAAATCTACATCTTTTTAGTATAAGAGATGAAAGACACAATTACATCACTAGAAATAGGGACCAATTATTTCAACCAGGTTTCAGGCTGGCTAAAGTAGACTCATCTTTCGTGGGGTACTGTTTAAAATGTTACAATAAAATACCTCCCGTTATACTTCAACGCACACTATGCAGTCAAGCATATTATAAGTTGGGGGATTACATCGCTGATAAAAATGCTTGGCTCAAAGCTGGTCCTGCTCCAGAAGGGCGCATAAACTAATTGATTAGCATTTGAAACTACTGTTGGAGCTGCTGAAGAATTTTAAAACTGTCTTTGCATTGTATAAATTCAATCTTTTAGTATTGTATAATTGCGTAGCACATGTGTGAGTTGATTTAAAAGAGTGCCCGTGGAATTTTTTGCCCATTCTTCACCATAGGTACCTACTATGCTTTGAAATGGGCAACTAGCTTAATTTTTTCTGACCGACCAACCCCTTGACAATTTAAAAGTGCCTGTAATTGGTTTATTTGAAATAAATGAGATGATAATGATTCGAGTTTGAATTTTGAAGAATTGGAAATACCTTTTCGTACGTATGTAGCTAGACCAATAAATTATGTGACTTTAACTCAAATTCCGTGTTCTAAAATATCACGACCAAATTTTTCTACTAAGTCAATCAACCGGCCATACAACTTAAACTATTTCAAGCAAGTGGTTATGTACCATAGTTGGACATTTAATTTGTAATAGGCACGCTACTTTTATTCACACCTATACCTTTTAGGATCACTTGTTCATGAAATTGCTCAATATTAACGAGATTTCAATTACTATACTTTACAAAGCTACTTGAGCTTCTGAGCCAAAACTCAATTTATAATAGGGATATCTGTACCACTTATCTATCATACTCCACGAGCTGCTCTGGAGCAGAAGTTCACGTCCTTGGTGCTGGTGCTCGGTATGGAGTCTTCCTTCTTCCAGCGCTTGGGGCAGGCGTTGGCCGTATGTCCCAGCTAACAGCGAACTGCTTTTCCGGCCAATTTGCTTTTGGGTATTTTCTCAATGAGTTGCCACAGACGAATATCCGCTTCAGCTGCAGTTTCATCATCACGGGTTGGGAGAACTTGGAAAACAGCATGAACTTGATTGTTGCCCATGAGATATTGTCAGGTTGTATCTTAGTAAGATACACAGCGGCACGGCCCTTCAGGGTATGTGTAAGCGCCAAAATCAGTCTATACCCTCTAATTGATTTTTCTCAATTATCATTTCACTAAATGCACACCAATTAACAATATCGGATTCTGGTTTATCAGGATCAAAAGCAACGAGCATAGCATAGCTTGGAGTAGCTTGACAAGCAGTCATAGCATCCACAACTTATTTAATATAGCAGAAAATAATGAATTTGGTCTAGCATTAAATTACTTTTACTATCATTAGTGGACGGTAGATCCAATCCCACTTCTGATGACGGCAGAGGGTCCGACATCTTAAATAAAAGTAATAATATAGCAGAAATCAACTTTTATTACCACAGCTTTTTTTTTTTCTTTTCTTTTTTTTTTTTTTTTTGGGTGGGAAATCATCAAATGACCTCTCCCGCTCTGGGCGGAGCGGAAGGGCGTGTCAGACTCTTACTGACTAAAACCCACCCGTGTTCCTTCAGTTGCCTGTGCGCCAGGGCCACGGTAACTCTTTCGAACAATCCGCGACCCCGGCAGGCATCGGTCCTATCGGACCCCGTCAATGGTACTGACATCTCTTTGAGGCGCGCGTGGAACACGACGCGCCGTCGACCCGGGCCTGGCTAGGGGCGCGAGGGCGTAGAGATTGCCTCTCCCTCTCGCGCTCCGCCTCCTCCTTCGCGAGCATTACTGCTTCGCAGAAGGAGGTGACGGCTTCCCATTCCCTCTCGCTCCGTACCATGGCCTGAACCAGGGCCGGACGCGAGAGGTCGCCGCCGCCGATCGCCGCCACGAGGACACGGCGGTGCTCCGCCCAAGCCGGGCAGACCTCCACCGTGTGCTCCACCGTGTCCTCCGGTCGATCCACGCAATGATAACACCCGGGCGTTTCCTCCCGCCTTATCCGAAACAGCCATGTCCGGTGAGGACCTGCGTCAGGCGGAAGGTGAGGACGCCGTGGCGCCTCTCAAGCCACTCCTCAAAGAGGGGTCTTACCGCCGCAATTGTGGCGTGCCCTGCGCTGGGTTGCGACAGTCGCACTCTCCATGCCGCCATGAGATCCCGCCGGAGCTCTGTCCGCTGTGCCGTGATTTCTCGCGGCAGCGGAGTTACACCCCGGCGTTTTGCCTCCTCGCGCCACTCCCAAACGTGCGCGAGGACCTTTGCCTCCAGATCCCACGGCGGCAATCCGGCAAGGAGGCTCGCCGCGTCGCAGGAGACCGTGCGGTATCCCCGTACCATCCGGATGGCCATGACCCTTTGGGACGCTTTCAACCGGCGGGCTGGCCGGAGCCTTAGCGAACGCGCCCACACCGGTGCCCCGTAAAGGGCCATGGACCGCACGACCCCCGCGTAGAGCCTCCGGCAGGGTTTGGCCCCCCCAGATTGGGCAAGAGCCGCTTCAAAGCAGCCCCGGCCCGCTGCAGTCTGGGAGCCAAACGTCGGAAGTGCTCGACGAAGTTCCACCGGCTGTCGAGGACGAGTCCCAGGTACTTCATCGTCGACTCGACGCCGATGTGAACCCCTCCTACCGTTATTTGGGAACCCGACAGTGGCGCGTTCCGAGGACCATGAAAACACATGGCCTCGGACTTGTGCAAGGCCACCTCGAGTCCCAACTGCCGGATCCTCTCAACGACTGTCGCAACCCCGCGTGTCATTAGTTCGGCCGCCGCCTGGTGCGATCTCCCCTGCGCCAGGACCAGCGTGTCGTCAGCGTAGCACACTACGCTGACGCCGCTAGGGAGGTCGGCGCGCAGCACCCAGTCGTAACCGATGTCCCACAAATGCGGCCCCAGGACCGATCCCTGTGGGATACCGCACGACATCTCTCGCCGGTTCCATTCTCCCTGGTGACCGGGGTAAATAACCGCCCTATCCGTCAAATAGGCCTCGACCACACGACAGAGGTAGGTCGGCATCCGGTGATACCGGAGTGCCTCCCTGATGCAACTCCAGGGCAGGGTATTGAAGGCATTGGCGATGTCTAGAGACACCGCCAAGACGACCCCACCCCGGGCCACAGCATCCCCCGTCGTGAGGGCTCGCACGCGCATGATGGCATCCACCGTGGAGCGCCCCCTGCGGAAACCAAACTGGCTCTCCGCCAAATCCGGCCCCACCCGCACCAGCTGCCCGACGAGGCGGTCTGCAATGACTCTTTCAAAGAGCTTGCCCACCTCGTCGAGCAGCACGATGGGCCGGTAAGCGGACGGAGAGTCTGCCGGGCGCCCCGGTTTCTTAATGAGGACCAGTTTCCCCGTCTTCCAACGAAGTGGGAACTGGCCCTCCTCCAAGCATGCGCTTAGGAGCCCTCTTAGTCGAGGCCCGAGAGCCTCCGAGGCCAGGACCCAGGCTTTTCCCGGTAAGCCGTCGGGTCCTGGGGCGGTATTTTTGGCACTCAGCCTACGTACCGCCGCTCTCAACTCTACCTCGGTCACCTCAGGAGCAACGTCGTCATCGTCGGTCATGTGGTCCGCAGTTGGCACCGCAGGAGGCGGAGCCATGGGCGGGGGAGTATGCTCCCCCCGCGAAGGGAACAAAGCGCTCACAACGCCCTCCACGAGCTGGGGCCGGAGACTCTGCGTCAGCGGGGGAGCCCATGGGCGGAGTTTTTCCAGCACCACCTTATACGGGCGTCCCCACGGGTCCCTGTTCAGAGTCCCCAGCGACTCCTCACGGGCCAGTCCCCTGGCCCGCTGGATCTCCGCTCGGAGGGCGGTCTTCGCCGCTCTGTAACCCTCGTACAGCTCCGCCTGAATGGCTTCCGTATCCGAAGGGCGGATACGGAGCCTGCGGTGCCTGGTGTACAGGCGTCGCGCGGCAACGCACGCCTCGCGCAGAGACGTTAGTTCCGGCGACCACCAGTACACCTGGCGCCAGGCACGTCCGGGCTGGACCCGGGGCATTGCCACGTCACAAATCTCGGACATGGCCTCCCGGAACCACTCCGCCTCGACGTTGATGTCTGCAGGCCTGTCCGGTGGTGACACCCAGGCCTGCACGATCGAGGCTTCCAGGAGGAGCTCCCGGTCCAGCTTCTTCAGCGCCCACCGCGGACCACTCGGGGCCTGTCGGACCAGCGCGCTCGAGGTCTGGGCGTTATTACCACAGCTTAATAATTATTAATTCACTATAATAATAATTCAGATTAGATTCCTAACAATTTTATTTTAACTCAGACTACAATTTAATATCTAAGCGCTACAACATGTGCCCCGGGCCGAGAATGCGACAAGAATGATCCCCTCCTCGCTGCGCGCTCGCTTATGTAGAGCGGCTTGAGTAGTGGGGAGAGTTGGGGGCGTAAGTGACGTATAGCACTGCGTAACTCGGCCCGCTGCACGTGCTGTTTACAATGGTGACGCCGTCATACATATATTATTTAATAGTGCTATTACATTTTCACGACCACAATCACCATTGACCCATTCTAAATAATAAAAATAAAAAAATGTAAACATATTCTGCTGCTTGTTTGTAAGCGCATCACTTGAGAACGGGACTAATTTTGATGCGGTTTTTACTAAAGCTTTACGGATATTACCAGGAATCTTTTCGTACAGTTAGTAGAAGATTAAAATGAAAATAATGGAAAACAACAGACAGATCAACAAACAAACATTTGCAATTACAGTACAATACTATGACCGCTGGTTCAATCCAGTCTGTATGAATTCTGTTGTCTCTATTTATTATGTTTAAAAGTCAATAGTCTTCATAATAAATACATAAATGAATGTTGTATTATGTTTATTTTTTAAATAGATCATATCAAATCAAAATATTTTATTTCACATAAACCTACATGGGCACTTATGAAACGTCAGAAGATAGGTGCACGGTTCTAATTGGTTGTTTCCTATGGCAAAGAGCCGGTAAGAAACTCCACGGTTACTCTTTTAAAAATAAGGGGCTTTTACAATGTTTCAAATTACAGTGTTGATAGGTATGGGAGGACAGTGTAGGCCTGTCAGCAAGTAACAGGTACTCACCCAAATATAAAAAGTCTACAAATCTACAGTCTGCATGTTAGGCCTACAACATTCTCAAATTCGCAAAATATAGAAGAATCTATATGAAAATTAAAGCCTATTTAAACCAAATGACACGATTGTCATTACAACTGTAAACAATTTGAATTAAAATCCTGACTACAAAAGCCGTATGTAACGAGTTGAAATAATAATTGGAGGTATATAATGGCCTGTGGGTTCGGTATACGCAACGAGCCTACAATGTCCTGCGTATTCAGTATAATAATGCTTTCAGAATGCTGCTGCGGTTGCTGCGGCATTGTAATGCGTCGCAAATGTGCGCATTGACGGTTCCCACGCTATAGTGCGTAAGAAACTGGCGTCATTATTTCAAAGACTGCGCGGTAGCACCAACAGCATTCTGTAAATGATTGCATCCCGGCATGACAGTCCCATACAGGCACACTGACATAGTATTGAATAAAGAGAAACTAGAATTCGTCGATAAAACTGTTTTCCTGGGGATCACGCTTGACTCAAGGCTGCAATGGGGACCTCATTTAACATCCCTTGCAGGACGGCTAAGTTCAGCAGCATATGCTGTAAGAAAAAGCCGTCAATTTACTAATGTAGATACCGCGAGGCTGGTCTATTTCAGTTACTTTCATAGTATCATATCTTACGGTATTTTACTATGGGGACGGGCTGCAGATATGGAGTCTATTTCTATTCTGCAGAAAAGAGCCATCAGAGCAATATATTGCCTCCGCATGCGCGATTCTCTGAGGAAACTGTTTAAAAATATTAACATCATGACGGTACCTTGTCAATATATCTATGAAAACATCATGTACGTAAGGAAAAATTTAAATCTTTTCAGTAAAAGAGGTGAAAGACACAACTATATGACTAGAAATAGGGACCAATTAGTTCAACCAGGTTTCAGACTGGCTAACGTGGACTCATCCTTCACGAGATATTGTTTAAAATGTTACAATAAAATTATCCCCATATACTCCAACTGAATGGAACGAATTTTAAATCTTGTTTAAAACGCACAGTAAGCGGCGAAGCATATTATAAGTTGGGGTATTAACTTGCTAACAAAGATGCTTGGCTCAACGCTGGTCGTGCTCCACAGGGGCGCATAAATTAATTGATTAGCATTCGAAAATATTGTCGGAGCTGCTGAAGATTTTAAAAACTATCTTTGCATTGTATAAATTCAATCTCTTTGTAATGTATAATTGCATAGCACATGTGTGAGCACTATGTATCTACTATAAAGCTACCGTTTACTAGGATCGTCTTTCATTGACTTGAATGTGCCCTGGCGGCTGAGAGTATGTCATGCTCACTCAAATGTTTCGCAGATGGTGGCGTGTGTGTTGGATCATTAAGTTTCTTTCAAAATGGCTGAGCTGAATGGTGTTCATCGAATGGTGTCATGTTCGTGAACGGGCGCCATCAGCAGGGACTGGTCATCTCTAAGCTGTCACGGCTTATTTTGATTTGAATTGTTATTTTTTGTTTTTATCGTTTTTATTACGGACGCTTTTAACGTGCACGTCTTTTTATATCGTTCTCACATGTATAATTTCAACATGAATGATGTAACCGATTTTTTTTTGTAACATTATGTTGATTTAAAAGAGTGTCCGTGGAGTTTCTTGCCCGTTCTTCTCTATAGGTACCTACTACGCTTTGGAATGGGCAACTAGCTTAATTTTTCTGACTGACCAACCCCTTGAGAATTCAAGTGTCTGTAATTGGTTTATTTGAAATAAATGCGTTGAGTTTGAGTTGGACTGGGTGGGAATAGTTACAGAGAAATCGTAATTGTAAAAAATGAAAAAGCTCTACTTTATTGTATTATGTACCTAACTGTAACATAGATCTTAAGAAAATTTTGCCCTACACTTATATGGATTCTGTCCGAAATAAATGGATATTATTATTATTATTAACGTCAAATAATGAGAAGATTATGTTAAAGAAGAAAGTATTTAAAAAAAAGACTTCGTAATTTGGGAGCTGTTAAATAGATAGTAGGTGTTTGTTTGTGTTTGTTTTTTTTGTGTTTCACAGCATGCAACCTTAACTAATCACATAGTACATATTCTGATAATGTGAATTGTTGCTATATACAGACTATTTTTGGTCTAACAAAGTTCGCTAACTGTTATAGAATCTGTTTATGCTTGATTAGGTGTGAATGTGGTCATTTAATTTCAGGGCTTTAACGACTGTCGGAGTGAATACAGTTTTTGATGTATGTTTCAGTGTGCAGGAAGACCCTTCACTTGAAGTCGTACCCCGTACGTTGTGACTTCGCTATTCACAGTGACTTTAGAGTCGGCAAGTCAATAGAATATAACTCCTACTAAGTCCTATTGCTGAAATGGAAAATGTCTTTCATCAAGCAAAGTATGACAATAGCCCCATTAGGATTAGGAATGACATTTAGAAACTTACGCAGCACGGATTGACCGACTACACTGATTGCGACTTGTGACGTAAACATGTGGACCTGTCAGCAAGTGTTTGTGTCGTTGAGGGACGTGAACAGAATATGTGACAAATGTGGCAGGGAGCATGTCTACGGGAGTGCAGTGCCGTGGCTGAGCTCGGTCTGCCGCGTTCGCAATGAATAGCACGCGTGACGTTACTGCACCGTCTGCTAGTGTGGACGCGCTTGCACATCTTAAAATACCAGCAGAGAGGCACCCACACAGCGAATACATTGAGGCAAGGAAAGGAATAACGAATAAGATTAGCATAGAGGTGTAAAACGAGATTTCTGGTAGATGACGACAGTTTGATAATATTCAAGTCAGAGAGTTCGTGACCAATGCAGCAATTTAAAGCATTTATTTCAATTAAACCATTTACAGGCAGGTTAACTTAAATTATGCACTTTGGCCATAGAAAATCTAGTACAAAAATGGACGTAAAATTCCAAAACAATTCAATTAATGACGTGGACAGTGCTAAATTCCTAGGTTTTATAATAGATAGACAGCTTAACTGGAAGAAGCATATCGAAACATTATGTAAGAAAATAAGTTGCTCATCCTATGCCCTATATCAACTGCTCCGACGTTAACACGGATGCACTACTCTCAGCCTATGATGGTCTTGTTGCATCTGTGTTAAGATACGGCATCATATTTTGGGGTAACTCTACATATAGGGAAGCTGCGTTTAAAGCGCAAAAGCACTGCATAAGGTTTGGGGTTATATGTTTGGGCTTCAGGTGACGGACAGTTGTATGCCTTATTTCAGAAAGCATAAAACTCTGACACTACCAGCTTTGTATAAACATGAAACTGCCATAATTGTGAGATTAAACCCAAATTTGTTTCCTACCTCTCTAATACTATACTGTACAACGTAACAGACGAAATGGCATGCTACGCGGACGCAGAGCCAAGACAGCTCTCATGCGGAAAAGTGTATTCTGCAGAGCCTTGTAAATTTATAACAAAATCAAAAAATCAATTAGGGAGTAAGATTTGGCTGGTTTTAGGAAGCAATTTAAAGAATTTTTATGTAATAAATGCTACTATAATTTGAATGACTACTTAAATGACACTTTGACATATTAATTTAATTCAATTATTTTTTATATTATTTTATTTGACATCCCTTTTTGAATTTGAACTATAATTATTAAAATATTTGTTATTAATATTAATAATTTATCATCAATATAATATACTTAACATTTGTACGCCCATGTGGTAGAATGTGATGAGACAATCTATTTTAAACTTAAGACCATTAATATACATACCGACATTTTCTGACAAATAAAAGATTATGATTATGATAGACATTTGAATTGTCAAAGAGTCGGTCAGTTAGAAAGTTGAAGCTAGTTGCCCATTCCAAAACGTAGATCTCTATGGAGAAGAACGGGCAAGGAACTCCAAGGACACTCTTTTAAATCAAGATATTACAAAATCCTGGGTACATTAATCTTGTTGCTTCTATAAGTGAGCATAATGGAAAAAAAAATACAAAATGTAAGATTACACCAGAATGAGTGTAGAAACTTTTGACTATATTTTTGAAGCTATCAAGGGCGATTTAGACTCTGGAATTAATCCAAAACGATATTGAGGTATATCTCGTCTCTAGCACGTCCGAGGACATTTCGACACGTCACAAAAATAAATTGCACAACACTGCAATGCAGACGCGCGGGCGGTCACCGCTTGACTGTAGTGCACCGCTCGTTGCCCGCCCCCGCGCCGCTGTTTTCGAGGGCGGTCCATTTGATTTTACGCATTAGATCCTGCCGCTCCCGCACCGCCGCCCCACTGCCCGCAAGATTCGAGGCAGAGGCCTTAAGCCGGGTCCAGACGGGTGTAACGTGTAATGTAACACGAATTCTACGTGTGCATGGCACTACGAGCATTACATGTAAAGGTCGATTTACATCAAACGAGCGAATGCTCATTCTATCCCCACTACAGCTAATTCTTCTAGTGTAAACAGGCGTAGAGCATTCCCTCGTTGTTCTTAGTGCGTTCGCAAAGATTCTATGGAATATTCTAAGAATGCTCGCTCGCTTGATGTAAACGGCGCAAGAGCGCGCGAACAGTTGCTTAGAGCGTTCTAGCGTGTTCGGACGTGCTCGCGCCACTGAGCGGTCTCATCAAAGCGTTCTTGTGTTCTAGCGATTGTTTACGTATCTTATCGATTAAGTTATGGATTGGTCTCAAGAAAAATGTTTATTAATGATAGAAGCCTACCGCAAATTCAGATGTCTGTGGGATCCGACGTATGAAAACTATAAAAATACAACTTACAAACAAGATGCTTGGCGGGAAATCGCAAAACAACTGGAATGTAATGTTGAAGAGTTAAAAAAAAAGATGGACTCGCTTCTTGCATCTTACCGCCAGGAAAGGCAAAAAACAATAAAAAAAAAAAATAAAAAAAAAAAATCGTTTATTTTCTCCACAATATTACTCTTAATTGCTAGCCTTATTTCTACGGTAACATATTATAGGGGTATTATATTGTGGGAGACTGGTGCCTAATCTAGGCTCAAGGCCTGTATTTCAGGTCACCAGGACTCCTTCATTTAAGTTTTTCAAGTCAGGCAGCGGTGCCGATTGTATTTATAATTCTAAATGGTTTGCATTTAAAAGCATGCACTTTTTGATGGACAAATATAAACCGAGGAAAACAATTGATTTCGACACTAACCAAAATAAAAACATGGTAAGTAGGTAGTTATGTTTATTTATTGGGTATTCTACCATAATTTTAGGTTGGGTTATTTACGCTTTTTATAAAGTAACATATCGCTTTCATTATGCAATATTGTTTTGCCATGGCAAAATATTAGTCAAATTATAATAGTCTGAAAATTCTTTCCGGATATTTTCACATTGCAAAGTGTGTCTTCGTCCAGTGTTGGGTAACGGGAGAAATGATGATAAACGGTCCATATTTCTCCACTGGCCTGGAATGACGACGTCATCTTCAATTCTGTCCATCATGCCCGGTGAATTATACAGCTTCCTAGAAGCTTTCCTTTTCATCAAATAATTATGTAGGTACACGCAGGTTATTACGATGAGAGATGCTTTATCAGGTTGTAGCAACATAGGTTTTCGCAATACACGAAAAACTGCTGAAAGAATGCCAAATGCATTTTCTACTATTCGTCTTGCTCTAGACAAATGGTAGTTGTAAATTCGTTTTTCGGATCCCCTGGCATGAGTACCAGGATACGGCTTCATGATGTGTCTTTGTAATGGGAATGCATCATCTGCTACAAATACGAATGGCATATTCTGTTTTCTTCCTGGAAGGCTTTGGTCATTGGGCAAATTTAATTCATTATTTTGTAGTTTCTGATAGAAAGAAGTGTTTCTGAAAACTCCGCCATCTGATATTCTGCCCTGACAACCAATATCGGCGAATGTAAAATTGTAGTTAGCGTCTACTATGGCCATTAACACCACACTGAATGTGGATTTATAATTAAAAAAGTCGCTTCCGCTGTTAATAGGTGCTTGTATGACGCAGTGTTTCCCGTCTACAGCGCCAATACAGTTTGGAAAATTCTACTTCTCATTGAATTCCTGAGCGATTGATAGCCATTCTTCTTCTGTTGACGGTGTCTGAAATGAATAAAAAATTATTTTAGGGTGTATATTAATTAAACCGTTTTTTTACAGGCTGATGAGCAGGAGAATGAGCGAATTGAACAAGAAACTCCGGTAGTGGACCCTAATGCAGATACACAGTCAGATTCAACAACACATTCACAACCTGCAGCTTCAGTAGGGTCAAGAAACACCACACCACAATGGCAACCATCAACATCACTGCAATCTGGCCACACAATACCACCAAAAAAATCAAAACATGAAGACCCTCGAGTAGCCGAAGCCTACCGTATTTTAAAAGATACACATGATTCAAAGATAAGGGACAAGAGTCAAGCTTTTGGAAATCATGTTGCTTCAAAACATCGCGAATACTCAAAAAGGACGAAAGCGTATGTTGAACATAAATAAATAATATACTGTTCGACGCTGATTTGGGGAAATTTGATTATGAGTCAAATTTAGCATCAACTCCGATGTCTTCATATTAGACAGTTCACAAAATACTTGCATTGTGTATTCTGTAGCCTCAGATCAATCCCTTCCACCCAACCAAATGGAAGCCAGTTCAGAAAGTAATGTCAATTTAGGCCAACAATTACACATTCCGGATGATACCGCAACTGAAGAAACCAGCGAGTCTTTGCTGCATTTTATTAAAAAATTTAAGTAACATGTATATCTTTTCTAGTTACTTCTTGTTTATTTAAGTTCTCTGATTGTGTTTTTTTAAATAAATATCTTAAAATAAATTGTCTTAGTTTATTTACTTACTTTCACTAATAATTACGGTCGTGATAATAGGTGTGTAGGTATGTATAAAAGTAATAACTTTACTTACCTTAGCATAGTCTTGCAATGCTTCATTTATTGCAGCACATACTTCAGATATAGCATTACATATTGTCGATTTAGACATTTTAGTAAAATACATGAGGCTTTCATAGGAATCTCCAGTTGCCAAAAATCGCAAAATCACTGCTAGTTTGTCATATGCAGGAATCGAGTCTCTAAAATTCGTACTTGATTTTCGAATTTTTTCGCTGGTCAGAGATAGTAAATGATCAAAATCCTCTGGCGCCATTCTACAAAAGTTTTGGAATTGTCCACTTTCTTCTTGTTTTTGCATATCCGTCATTGTTTCAACTACATTATCCAGTTTCCTTCGATGCATTAAATTTGTAACCCACCAACGTCTCTTCCTTCTTTTACTTTTGAGTTTTTGCGACAAAATAATAAATGCAGCACTTGCAATAATGATATCGCTGTCAGAGTCAGACATAACGAAGCACTACCAATACTAACCACAGAATTGACACGAATGAGCAAAGAACATTCGATCTAGCTTTTGTTTACACTAAAAGATTACGAAAGAATGCTCTTGTTCTAGCTCTAGCTCTATGTTCGTTTGATGTAAATCGATACCTCTAGCTTTCGTTTACACTAAAAGATTACGAAAGAATACTCTTGTTCTAGCTCTAGCTCTATGTTCGTTTGATGTAAATCGACCTTGACGCTCGCGCCGGCGCTCGGGCTGATCCATCGGCTGTCGGTTTTTTGCGCGAACACAAAGGCGCTCGCAGTGCTCGTTTGGACGGCGTTCATGACGGTTGTGCCGTGTGTACGTTCATGATGTGCAGTGACGAACAATCGCTTGAACTTATTAGTTTGTATCAAGAAAAATCTGTTACTTGGGATCCAAAAATTCCGGACTACTTTAAAAAAAAAATTAAATACGATGCTTGGAGTGATATTGCTCATTCATTGGGAAAGGATGTAGAAGAATGCAAGAACAAAATGATTAGTTTGCTAGCTTCACATCGATGGGAAAAAGGAAAGTAAAGAGGAGTCACAGTTCTGGAAAAGGTATGTTTTATTATAATTATTTCTAGTGCATTACATATTACATACTTTTATTTATTAATTTAGTTATTACTTACGTATTACCACTTACTTGCTATTAGTACAATTATTACTTCTATCGTATGATCTTCCATCCTTGTCATTTGTTTTTTACCACGTTTTTATTAAGTCACTTTCTTATCTGTCTGTCTGTCGTTCCGGTTGGAATCTTGCAACTCAAATTTCGACCACTTCCCGATTAACTATTCGGCTAAAACTTTCAGAGTAGCTCACAACTCGATGACAATGCATTCTAAATATATTTGCTTCATTCTTAATCTATGCAATGCCGACCTAATGTGTAATTAAAAATTCTTCGTGGCGATCCCTTGGGGTATTCTTCTGGATAAGGTTTCATAATATTGTTTTGTAAAGGGAAGGCACAGTCTCCTACAAAAACTTATGGTACTACATTATTTCTACCTTGCAGTCCTTCAGATGCAGGCAATCTTAACGAATTATTTTCTAGTTTTTTATATAATTCAGTTTCCTTAAAAATTCCACCATCTGAAATTCGGCCTTCACATCCGGCATCTAGAAATGTATAATTATATTCCGCGTCTACTAAAGTAAACATCACTATACTGAAATTAGATTTGTAGTTACGATATTCTGTGCCACTAGGTATCGGAGCCTCAAGAATCACATGTTTGCCGTCCATGGCTCCGGCACAATGGGGAAAATTCCACAATTCATCAAATCTGTTTGAGATCTAGATCCATTCTGACTCTGTTTTTGGCAGCTGCAATAATGAGTTTCTTTTTTATTACAGATTACAGAAAATCCGAAACAGAGAGCATCTACAAGTGCAGAAAATAATAACAGTTCAGAATTTACATCACCGACTGGTCCGGCCCCGCAAAAAAAAAAAGAAATTAGACGAAAATAATAAAATGAGTACGCTTTCAGAAGCTCTTGGCGTGCTTAAGAGTGTTGCTTCTACTCCTACTCCCGAACCCCGAAACAATAATCCAAATAGTTTTGACAATGAAACCCTTTTCTTTTCAAATTTTATATGCAGCAAGATGCAACAATATAACAGAAGTACTAAAAATGCCGTGCAGCGAGCAATAATGGACATAATATTCAAAGCAGATGAAGGATGCACTAACTTTTCTCAACATTATAATCCATCGGCATTCAATTCTCAATTCAATTACAGCGGGTATACAACAGGCTCGATTCCTTTATCAAGATACTGCAATGAACCACCTTCTTTACCTAATCGTTCAGAACCATATACCACCTACAGGTCAGAATCAGACAAGTTACGCTACTGCTCCATATACTTCACCTGTTCCCTCAGAATCATCCCAAACTTCATATGAAGATGTAGATTTTATGGGTGACCTGATTTGAATCATTTTTATTTTGTACTACATAATTTGAAGATGCAGACTATTTGGATGACTTGATTTACTTTCTAATTTTAATTTTGGAATAATTTAAATTTTCTAATAGTTACAAAATTCAAATACCTTATTTTGTTTTTTAATAAATAAATAAAAATATGTAAAACTCACCTTAATGTTTTTTTGCAATGCTTCTATAATCGCTTTATAAACTTCTGGTACAATGCAAGAGATTGACTGTTTTGAAATTCTGAAGGTGTATTGAAGGCTTGTATATGAATCGCCTGTTGCCAAAAATCTTAGTATTAGAGCCAGTCTATCTTGCGGCGAAATTGCAGATCTCATTATAGTATCTTGTCTTGATATTTAAGACGCAATTATTGTTAACAAATATTCAAAATCAGTAGGCGACATCCGTGTAAAGTTTTTATATTGGCCACTTATTTGCTGAGATTTTAACTCCACAAGTAAAGAAGATCTTCTTTTATACAAATTAGTTTTTCACTTCAGTAGCTCAAACATGTAGGTTTTGCTGATTGAAATCAGTGAGCAAAATGCGATTTTGCTCACTGAGTGAGACTAAGTAACTTTTTAATTATTTTTTTTCAGAAAGCCGCGAATATCTTATTCTTTTTTGAGTTAATCATACAATTCGAAACATTCACACTCTATCTCTTTCCCGCCATTAGAAAGAGAGAGAGACAAAGACCAGCCCTTTCGAAGTTCCGATTTTGAATTCGACCTCAAAGACAAACACGTTCGGAATTTCGTACTAACTAAAGAAATTTTTCAAAAAGATAATTATGTCTTTTAATGTAATTTATTGAATTTTTTACTTATCGTTGTATTTAAACGGAAATAAGTATTTACTGCAAATAAAACTGATATTTAACATGTACATATTTATTTTTAGTTTCAATAATGTTACGTAATATATTTTGAATAATAAAATATCATGGGTGCTATTTCCGAACACGCCTTAATTTAAATAAAAGAGCGGGTTACTTTTAATTTGCAGAATTGCAGTAATTTTACTTTTAACTTTTAAAGTGTTCCATTTTATTGAATTGGTACCTCTACCTACAATCTTAATTATTTTGATTCACAATAAATAGTTATTTCAATCTATTCCTGTTTATTATTTTATCTCTTAAAGCGTTCTCGCTACTGAAGTGAAAAGTTATGTGTGTTACACGAGAGCAAAGTTTTTTGCATCTCGTGCCTTTGAATCCCTCGCCACACTCAGGACTCAAAATCAGCACTCGCAGCAAAAAACGACTTTGCTCTCTTGTTGCACAAATAACTATTCCACCATCGACGCTTCAAACATTTCCGGTCTTCAGTTAGTAAATACATACAAATAAAAGCAGCACCAGCTATAGCGACCTTCCTATTCGGCATGTTCGTAGCAACTGAGTGGAAACAGCTATTGAAATAGATTCGCGCACACAATTCGCTTTGAGTTCGTGTGCCGTCCACACTGTCGACGCAAAATTACACGTAATCTTACATTACACATTACACCCGTCTGGATCCGGTTTTAGGGTGAATCAATTTCTATTTTCACGATTGGCAGACAACTTCCCTCGTAACAGACGTGACAATAATCAACTGTGTTCGCATACTTCAAAGACTGCATTAATGGGAAAAAGCGTTTTCTGTATGGATCCTAAAATTTATAATAAAATACCACAGTCATATAAAGCACTGTCGGTAAATTTGTTTAAAGAAAAGATTCGGGATTTATTAACAAACAAGTGTTAATATAATATAACTGACTTTTTGAATGACATTATCTGACATTTTTTATTTTATTATTCCTTAATTTTTGTGACATTTTATGATTAATTTATTTTACTGACTTATCAATGTTTATTATTTATGATTATGATTGAAGTGCCTTTAGTAATTTAGTTATGTATTTTATTTTGTAAATTTAATAAATTTGTACACCTTACGGGTGAAACATGTACGTACCAAATATTAATATTGACACATCCCGCATGCTTAATTAGCATGTATACGCGTGTTATGACAAATAAAATTATCTTTATCTTTATAATGCTACGACCCTATGCGAGACAGAGCCCCAGCGCTGGTTTTCAGCGAAAAACCGCATCGCATCTCACCGAATCGCATTACTGGTCATCAACAAATTATAATTATTGTGTTTTATTTATTTAATAATAAATAAAACACAATAATTATATATTTTTTACCGGCATTGGAACAGCAACATGCCTGCCACAACTGTCCAACCTGTCGGCGATCATTACCAGGATGGCATTGGGGCTGGCCCGCAGCCGGCGCCCCAGGGACGCACACTGCGTGCGCATAGCAGCGTGGAAACAGTCAGTGCGTGCCATCGTGAACATCCCTGATGCGCTACAGAAACGGGGCAGCCCCAACCCCGCCCGGAACGCATTGTTGTACTGGACACGGAGGGCACTGTATGCCATTTCAGTATAGTTAACCCACGGGCTGCACGTGTACAGGGGTATGCAGTACGCTTTAAAAAGCGTGACCTTCACACCAGCAGAACAATGCGAAAACCTGCGGGCTATCATGTTGGCTCGCACCGACAGCGCCCTCCGCTCCCGCTCCATGTCAGCATGGTCTTTAAGGTCCTCGGTGAGTAGATGTCCTAGATATTTAAATTGGTCCACTCGGTCTATGACAGCATCAACATGAACAGCCGGTATGTTCATAGGGCTCGACACACCGATTCCCTGAAAAACCATGTATTGGCCTTTCTTCCCATTATCGCGGGTTCGATTCCCGCACGGAACAAATATTTGTATGACCTACAAGTAGTTGTTCTGGGTCTGGCTGTTTGTGTATGTGAGTTTAAATGTTTGTAAACGCACCCACAATACAGGAGAAATACCTAGGGTGGGGCAATATTTAAAAAAATTTAATAAAAATACATATTTTAACCAATGTCCACGTGCGTATTCCATTCACGTACTGAGTAGTCTCCTCAGCCCAAAGATCGACGCGCTCAGCAGCACCATGTCGTGCGCATAACTCAGTCAGTGTTGACACAAACTCGTCTACATAGCATCCGACATGTCGACTGCTGAGCGAGACGATCAGTTCGTTCGTATAGCGGTGGAACAATGTAGGCGAGGTCAGAGTGAGTCAGACCACCCTGCCTACGCCACATTCGCTAATATAAGGCCCCGACATCGCCCGCCCGTCGGACACTATAGTTTCCTTTTATTGGGTATGGCACCGGTTACTGTAATCGTTATTTCTTAATGAATGTTATGGCCTTAATTTTGTGAAAAAACGCTTTTTTCGGTTTGACGGTAGTTAGCGCTATTTTTGACGTATACGGGTGCGTTATGTGGTCGAGAAACAACACGCCCTAAGTTTTAAGTCCTTTTTTACTTGATTGAAACTTTGGCTATCTCCTTTGCCCGCCTGGGGTAGGGACGGTGCCTCCGCCACTTCGCAAAGAAGTTCCACCATTTGGGCTTAAATTGATAGAACAGCACCCTAATTAGGGTGCTGTTCTATCAATTGCGAAACAGACTATCTATCACAATCTGAATTATTTTGAAGCCTATTGTTAATCCATTGCTTCATATGTTCGAAAAATGTGTCTGTTCAACAATGTTAATAGCGCAATGAATGTTGTTGAACTGCTAAAATGAAAGCCATTCCTACTGTTAGTGTGTTACGCAATTACCCCGTAGGTATCAATTTACCTATGAAAATGTAATATAATAATATTAACCTAGTTAAAAGTTAGCTTGCTGCGCCCAAGCAGGGTATATTAACTTGCTGCGCCCTAGCAGGGTACAAAAAAGATTACATGTACCTAGGTACGAGTTGGATAAGAGGATTGCACGAGTTTTTCAAAATTGAATCTCGCTATTGTATCGACCTATTTTTATAGTACCTAATAGTTTTGAGTGTATCTGAACGTTGTACGAACTTGAGGACAAAATAATCTCCTCCACAACTGAGGGGGGTTGCATCAAGAGCTTTACAGTTTCCGTCAGTTATTTTTTTAACAATTACCATAGAATTTTACGTCCTACTGTTGCACCATCATGTCAAATAATTAAAAGGGTGACAAGTGACAAGGCGTCTTATTTCCCCAAAAGATACGTGGTAATTGTTTTTTGACAAGGCCAGCACTTCAAGCTTGTTGTCATCACGCTTTCAAAATTAACCAAGTTCAAACTTATTTTTTCGGCGGGATTATTCATTATACGGGTGGTACCTATTTAAATTACAATTATGCTGCTGCAAAATATTTTAAGTAAACAAAGTAAAGTTAAAATATAATAGCAATTTGCTCCACAACTTCAATACGAACTGAGTAGGTGTATCTTAATATTATTATGTCCTGCGTGTCCTGTCAGCTGCACGTTACAGGATTTAATGGACCTACGCTAGTGATGGCGCCAAACAATTAGCCCAATTCTGGGCCGAGACCATTTAGAGTGCCATCGACACGCTAAGAAGTGAGTAGATAATGCTTTCATAATTTTCAAAATATTATTTCTTCGGTTCCGCGTTCCTCCTAAGTAATACAAATAAAACGTTAGGTGTTACACAAAATACTGAGGTACTTATGTGAGTTAAGAGCGGGTAGTAACCAAAATTGCCTATCTTCAATTTAATTTTTCATGAAATTCATAAGACGTAGGTGTAAAATAAAAATAATATGAGTAATTACATGATATTTTCAAACTTTTTGTGCCACAGAAACACAAAATATTAAAATTTTCTCGATAAAATAACATCACGAAATTACCCCTAATTTTCACGTTTTTTCAATTTGTACTTAATATGCTAATGACTGTTCGAAATGAAATGCGTTAATTTGAAAGATAAAATCTTTTTATTTTCTTATTTTAACAGGGCACAATGTGCGCCATGACCAAGACAAATTTTCTAAATAAATAGAAGTCTCAAAAATGTTGCCAGTTTATGAAACTAGAGATGTAACATAAGAAATAAAAAAATCAAATTGGCAATGGTTACTAAATTTAACTAAGTATAAAACTATAAAGTACGAGGGTCATTCAATAAATACTTAGCCTACAAAAAGTAAACGAAAATTTTGGAAAAGTGGCAATTTATTTTTCAACATAGTCTCCTTTTAGTTCGATACACTTAGCCCAGCGATGCTCCAACTTTTTTAACCCGTCCGAAAAATAGTTTTTGTCAAACTCTGCAAAATAGGCCTCCGTGGCGGCGATGACCTCCTCATTCGATCCATATCTATTCCCGGCGAGTGATTTTTTCAGATTAGGAAACAGAAAGAAGTCACAAGGGGCCAAATCTGGAGAATACGGTGGATGGGGCAGCAATTCGTAGCGTAATTCGACCAATTTGGCCATGGCAACGGCAGACGTGTGAACCGGTGCGTTGTCGTGGTGAAACAGCACTTTTTTCTTCGCCAGATGGGGTCGTTTTTTCTTTAATTCGGCGTCGAATCGGCCTAATAAATCGGCATAGTAAAGCCCTGTAATTGTTTTACCCTTCTCGAGGTAATCGATGTAGATCACACCTTGTGAATCCCAGAAAACGGTGGCCATAACTTTTCCGGCCGATTTTACAGTTTTCGCCTTCTTTGGAGCACGTTCCCCGGTCTGGATCCATTGTTTTGATTGCTCCTTGGTCTCTGGTGTGTACCAGTGGATCCAGGTTTCATCGACGGTCACAAAACGACGCAAAAACTCCGCTGGATTCATCTTAAACAGCGCCAAACACGTCTCCGATGTGGTCTCACGGTTGCGCTTGTTTTCTGGTGTGAGTAAACGCGGCACCCATCGCGCCGACAGCTTTCTCATGCCGAGTTCCTCGTGAAGAATATGATGCACTGTTCCTTCTGAAATGCCTACAGTCTCAGCTAGCTCCCGAACCTTCAATCGGCGATCTGCCAATACGAGATCATGGATTTTTTTAATGTTTTCCTCCGTAGCAGCTGTTTTCGGTGCACCTGGACGTGGTTCATCAAAAACCGACGTACGGCCACGTGCAAACTCGTTGAACCAATTCTTGACGGTGGCCATCGATGGAGAAGAGTCACCGTACACAGCATCCAAGCGCTCTTTGATTTCGATGCGCGTTTTCCCTTCCAAAAATAGGAATCGAATCACCGAACGATATTGCTCTTTTTCCATTTTTGTAAAACCGATCGACACGTTCGCTTCCATAAGTTGTCAAATTAAAACAAATGAAGGGATTGGAATGAAAATTTGAAAAAAGAATTAAAAAAGAATGTGCTACACTGTGGTAAAACTCTTTTGAAACTACAGCGCCCTCTGGCGATGAGGCTAGGTACTTATTGAATGCACCTCGTAACTATATGTTCATATGAACTTGAACATAGTTGGGCCAGGCCAAGAAGCAGAACTACAGCAAACAAATTAGGTAGAATTAATTAGACATAACATAGTGATTGAACATAACATATTTTTAATTAATAGGTAGCGGACACAACTTTGACACACTCCTTCTATAAATCTTATCATTAAATTTTACATCAGCCACTCTTACACATTTATCATTTCCTGGGTAAACTTTTATTATCCTAGCAATAGGCCACACTAATGGTGATGTATTTAAATGTTTTACCAGGACAATATCACCTTCTTTCATGTTTGGTGATTCATTTTTCCACTTGGGACGACTTTGCAGCTGAGTCAAGTAATCATTTGACCAAGTTTTCCAGAAGTCTTGCTTAAGCTTGGTTACCACCTTCCAAAATCGTAGACGATTTATAGGAACTTCTGTCAAATCCACCTCAGGATAGCTGGACACAGCCGTGCCAATCACAAAATGACCAGGGGTCAGATACTTGCCTTCATTTGGGTTCAGTGAGAGCAGAGGTCGAGAATTCAAAACACCTTCTATTTGAACCGCAACTGTGTTAAATTCTTCATAGGTCAAACTTAAGTTGCCTACTACTCTTTTGAGGTGGTGTTTCACACTCTTCACCCCCGCTTCCCACAATCCACCAAACTCCGGTGAATAACTGGGAATGAATACAAATCTGATATAATTATGGTTACAAAAATTATGCACCGAGTCTCTATGAGACTTTGAGTTTTGTAACTCATATAAACCATTTAGTTGATTTTGTGCACCTTTGAATGTTTTTGCGTTGTCGCAAAAAACCTTTGTTGGCATGCCTTTTCTGGAGATAAAACGGTTAAAACATGCCAAAAAATTCTCGGTAGAGAGGTCTGATACCACCTCTACATGGATAGCCTTAGTGGCAAAGCAAACAAAGAGAGCAATATACCCCTTCGTTACGAGTGGTTTACGAATTCTACCAACCTTGATATTAAAAGGGCCACAAAAGTCAATACCCACGTGCTGAAAGGGTCTAGTAGCGGTGATTCTCTCAGCTGGTAAAGAACCCATAAGCTGCTTAGCAGTTTCAGCCCTCATACGGACACATATTAAACATCTATGCAACACCTTTTTGACCTCTCTAATGCCACTTATTATCCAGTACTTCTGGGAGAGGGAACTAAGGACTAGTCTGGGACCAGCATGCAATAATCTGAGATGCTCTCTTTTAATTAATAAAGAAGTTATATGGCAATTTTTTGGAAGAATAAGGGGGTGCATTTTATCATGTGGTATGCCAGCATTTAGCAACCTGCCACCCACGCGAAGCAATCCATGTGCGTCTATGAAAGGGTGTAAATTTGCAAGAGTTGTTTTCTTTTCCGGTTTAAATTCTTCAGCAAAGTGCTGTTTCTGTACACAACGAATGATAATTAAAAGAGCATCTTGCAATTCTTTAGGTGATAGATTTGAGTCAATAGCCTCTGTTTTATTTTTTAAAGTATTATTATAAAATCTGTATATGTATGAAACAATATTTATGATTTTATTTAAATCAGAGAATTTTTCAAAAATATTCATTATGGAGGACTGCTCTACCTTTTGTAAGAAACAAGTAATTTCCTCTTCAAAATTTTCTCTATTTATATAATTTAATATTGGCTTTTCATGACAGAAGTCAGCCTTTGACAAATATTGTGGACCATGCCACCATAGAGGGTGATCTTGCAATTTTTGCGGCTCTATCCCCCTTGAAAGTATGTCAGCTGGATTATCAGAAGACCTGACATGGAACCAAGAAGATTTTTGTGTGAGCTCAACAATTTGTTGTACTCTATTTTGAACATAAATATTACATTTTGACTTTTCGGCCTGTATCCAGGCTAATACAATTTGGGAATCACTGTAGAGATAAACTGAGAGATTAAATCTAGATGTAAGTACTCTACTGACTCTACTAGCTAACTGTGATAGCAATAATGCACTATTTAGTTCCAACTGAGGTATTGTTAATTTTTTAGCTATGGGAGCAACGCGCGATTTTGAGCATAGTAAATTAGTCTCAGCTTTTCCATTTTCATATAAAACTCGCAAATAGATACAGCAGCCAAAGGCTTTCTGTGATGCGACAGCATAACCAACTAACTGAACCGATATTAAATTATGACTTTTGATAGATCTGGGGACTGAAATTTTGACCATAAGTTTTAAATTGGCAAGAAACTTTCTCCATAATAATAGTTGTTTAGGAGGCAAAGTAGTATCCCACTCTATCTTTAAAAGCCATAATTCCTGCATTATTAACTTGGCCACTACTATAATAGGCCCAATAAGACCCAAAGGGTCAAAAATTTTACCAATGTAACTAAGCACCTTTCTCTTAGTATTTAAATTTTCTTCCTCACACTGTGGGGATTGAAAAGTAAAATTATCCAAAAGGACATCATATTTTAGACCAAGCGTTTTAACTACCTTGTCTGTATTTAGATTAACTTCATCAAAATATTGACGTTGAGCTGGAATGTCTTTGAGAACCGAAGAATAGTTTGAACACCATTTATGTAAATTGAAGTTGCCTAATGTAAGCAATTCAATCAATTGACTTTTTAGCAGGTGTAGTTCCTCTACATTATCACAACCAGCAATGACATCATCTACATTAGTGTTAGAAATTATAACATTAGCGGCTAGAGGGTATTGTTCCCTATATCTATTGGCAAGTTCAATCAAGCACCGAGTGGCCAAAAAGGTAGATGACTTTAGCCCGTATGTAATGGTCTGTAACTGTAAGCACCTGATGGGTTTGCTGGGGTGATCCCTCCAGAGAATGTTCTGCAGGCTGGTAAAGTGTTTATTAATAAAAACACACCTGAACATCTTCTCTATGTCACAAATCAAAGTGAACAAATATGTTCGAAACAGAAGAAGTATATCGAAAAGCTCACCCTGTACTACAGGCCCATTCAGCATTACATCATTTAATGAAGTATTTTTCCTAGTCTTCATACTTCCATCAAAAACCACCCGCAACTTAGTGGTCTTGCTTTCCTCATTGAAGACAGCATGGTGGGCTAAAAAATAAACAGAGCCACAGTCAATATCATATAAACTTATATCAATTTCAATGGCATGTCCCATTGCAACATACTGATCTATAAATTCTTTATATTTCTCCAATAACACAGGATTTTGTTTAAATTTACGTTCTAAATACCAAAATCTTTGAAGGGCAATAGAGAAAGAATTTCCAAGCTCTAAACTTTCCTTGGAACAGATGAGTGGCATGTCAACATGAAATGTATTATTTTCAAGGCGCACAGACTGCTGAAAGATAGTTTCTGATTTTTGACATTCATCTGTGAATTTAGCAACAGGTTCAGGTAGCTTCTCAGTAAGCCAAAAATTTTCCATCACCTCTTCCAATTTTACATTATCAGAAATAACAAAATTTGATACAAGGTTATTACATACCATTTGTTTGTTGCATTCCCCAATTGTGCCAGCAATAACATATCCAAATACAGTGTTTTGGAGTACAGGACCATTTAAAATTTTAATACAACCATTTAACAATGAGTTAAAATATATATCAGCACCCAACAAGATCGAGATTTCTGAAGGAATATTGAAGTCACTGTCTGACAATTGAATGTTTTTAGGAATCTTTAATTTAGAAACATCAACAAATTGTTGAGGCAAAGGTGTGGTGATGGAATCAACAACATAACAAGTTACATTGAATTTAACATCATCTAATTGACATGAATTTATGTTAAAATTAACAGTTTGATTAATTTTTGAAGAATGATTGCCGATCCCAATAATATTGGTAACCTGCTGAGTAGGACTCATATTTAACTTTTCAACAAGTGATTTAGTCACAAAGGAACCTTGACTGCCACTGTCAAGCAATGCTCTAACTTTAAAATCACGACCATATTTGTCAATAATTTTCACTATTACAGTAGGCAGCATAATATTACAGGTTGTAACTTGAGAATTTGAACAAAGTGAGACTGGAATTTCTGGCTGATCTTCACAATGTAAGAGTGTGTTGTGTGATTTCTTACAAACTCTGCATTTAAATTTATATCTACAAACTTTGTCAGTATGACTTTTCAAACAGAGAGAACATAGTTTTTTATCTTTAACAAAAGTCAGTCGAGCATCTATAGGGATCATTTTAAACTGCGGGCAATTAAAGATTGCATGTTCTTTTTTATCGCAGAAAGAGCACACTAAACCTGAAGGGACAGATAAATTAGATACACGTGTCACAGACTTACCTTTATTTTCAATATTAACTTTATGAGGGTTACTTTCCTCCAATGCTGTAGCACGTTTTTCGAGAAAGGATAAAAAATCTGTCATTGTTGGTAATGTTTCCGGATTACGGTCTAGTTGAAAAGCACGATATGTATATAGATCCATCTTTCTGCAAAGCACACAAATTAAAAGTCGATCCCACTCATTGACTGGTTCATTTAAATTTTTCAATGCGTGCAACTGTTGCTGAATGTAGGAAACAAACGTCCTTATAGATGCAGCTGTACCCTTAGGCATTGATGGAATGTCTAGAAGCAGGTTTATGTGATTGCAAATCAATCTTGACTTATTATCATATCGTTTATTTAATAATTCCAAAGCCTCTGAGTAGGACTTATTAGTGAGAGGCAGGTTTACAATTACCGACAAGGCCTCATCTAATAAATATTTTCTTAAATAAAATAGTTTCTGGACATCCGACAATGTTGTATTGTTATCAATGACAGCAATAAACAACTCATAAAATGGTTTGAATTTAGTGTAGTCTTTCCCATCAAAAGTAGGAATGTCAATATTAGGTAATTTTGAGGAACTAACATAGCCAGTCTGGGAGGGCTCTGAATCTGATTTGGAACGCGACTTTATATTTTCGTTTAGAATAGCAAGAGTTGTATAAAACTTTTCCTCAAATGCACCAACATCTTCAGAGTCCTCTGCATCCAAGCTCAAAATATCTAATTGTACACTTTCATACTGATTAAAAACAGCAGTTAATTTGTCCTTGCGGGCTTCCAACATATCAATTGTTGCTGAACTTATAGTAGTTTGATCACTGGCAAAGTTTTCCATACGTGTTAATGTTCCTTTATACTGTGAACGCGTAATTTTTAGTTTCTTTAGGTCGGCCATTGTAACGCAACACTAATTCACTGTATATTTTAACACTAGGTATTACTTTTAATGCACTTTTAAACTATTTACTGCAACTTTTCGTTGTTAAAAAACTTCTTTGACTGAAACTTGTTTACCTCGTAGTGTCAAATTGACAATGTCAATCTGACAAGTCGTTGGCGGGATGTCAAGCTTTTCCGAGAAATGTAGGTATTCTGGAATGTACCACCTTGATGATGAAAATCGCGAAAATTAGCGATCTCACATTGATTTACGGCTGGAACTGATGCAAAGTCGGGAATTTCACCCAAACTATGAGCAGGGTGACGCTCCGCCGCCGGGATAACCAGGCAACGGCTCCCGAACAAACTCGTCAAGCACACGGTGCAAGACGAATAAACACCTCCAAAGGCACTGAATTTACTGATTCACTTATTCGAAGGACCACTACGCATGTTCGAAATGAAATGCGTTAATTTGAAAGATAAAATCTTTTTATTTTCTTATTTTAACAGGGCACAATGTGCGCCATGACCAAGACAAATTTTCTAAGTAAATAGAAGTCTCAAAAATGTTGCCAGTTTATGAAACTAGAGATGTAACATAAGAAATAAAAAAATCAAATTGGCAATGGTTACTAAATTTAACTAAGTATAAAACTATAAAGTAACTATATGTTCATATGAACTTGAACAATGACTAATAGAATAATTTTTTAATGATTATTTGTATTAAGACAAGGCGAAAAAATTGTGCTGGCATTTTTTGAAATTCCTTTTATTTATGGTTTGATTACGACTACAAGCTTTAAGCACTTACGACGTTTTTAGTTCGTGGAAGAAGTCATCTTCCGTCGCACTTTGCGGGAACTTCAAGCATATTTTTGTTTCACAAATCAAATCAGTAGCCGTCGCTCTGTTGAGACGAGAGGACTGCGCTTGAATTTTCTGCTGCTCTGGGATTTTATTTATTTGCGTAAATAATATTTACGTAATTTATCACAATATAGGAAAGAAACTGTGAAATAGAAAACATGAAAAAATCACTAAAACCACTTCCGAAGCGATTATTAAAATCGTTAAGAATTGATAAACTAAATAAATACCGCGGCTAAACTATAAAATAAAAATATTGTAATAATTCAATGTTGATATTTGAAAACTCAAGATGACATACAATTATTTGACAGATTTTTGACTGGTATAGTACAACTAGCGTCATTGTTCTGCACTTCGGTCAATTTTCTTGCGGAGAAAATTTACAACATAGAGTTCGCGCTGGAGATTTTAGATATTATTACTATTAGGTAAAGAACCAAATTCCGTTTACTCCCACTTTCATGGTAAATGATAAATGATAAATGATTTTATTTCTGTAAGTAGGTTTGAACAAACACTTTTACACGTCAATCATATTTTAAAATAAAAACTAGATGAGGTCGGCGTTTCCTATCTGACTACTCTGAGAAGAAAGGCCGAAACAAACTCAGAGGTCACAGTCTCTTTTAAAGTCCAGACATAATCTTGGTCAGATCATGTGAAGACCATGTAGAATTGCGTCTGAAATGGTCTTTTGAGGAAAAACCACACAGATTGAGTGGACCTGTCCAGTCAGTGCACGCATTTGTCAGTAATCGTGTAGCTCAACTCAGAACTTAAGGAGCTCAACGATTTCCTAGACAAACTTCGTGTAAGGTTAACCTTAGACGAACCATTTCGAGCGATTTTTGACCAACCCCCGAATCAAGTTGAAACTCGAAATTTAACATATAGGTAGGTTATTGGTATAAAAATATTATTGGAGTTTATAAAATAAATAAATCGGAAAACTAAAATAGGTAATGGGTTTATGGGTTTTGGCGGACACAAGTACGAAACGGTGTGCACGGGACATGACGGACATGACTTGCGGACGGCGAGTAATGGGCAGCTCGCCGTCCGGTAAGGACCAGGCCCAGGTCGACGGCGCGTCGTGTTCCACGCGCGCCTCAAAGAGATGTCAGCACCATTTATGGGGTCCGATAGGGTCGATGCCTGCCGGGGTCGCGGATTGTTCGAAAGAGTTACCGTGGCCCTGGCGCACAGGCAACTGAAGGAACACGGGTGGGTGTTAGTCAGTAAGAGTCTGACACGCCCTTCCGCTCCGCCCAGAGCGGGAGAGGTCATTTGATGATTTCCCACCCAAAAAAAAGCCCATATTGATATTTCTATAAAATAACAGCGATTATATTGCAAATTGAGCATCTTGCTATTGACGATTTCCACTATAGAACCGATTTCAAACGCAATAACACAGCAAATTACTCCAAAATTCACAAATTATATCCACAGCTCAAGAGCATTTGACTGTTGACGAACCCAACTTTGTTAGTCGCCAACAGATCAAGCTTCCCGAAATTGACAAATTTCTCTAAACGATTTTAATCCTTAAAATGTTGACGGTTAAGTTCAGAATCGAATGAGAAAATCGGACAGTTTGTGGTAACTTGATGTACCGGCGACTGTACCAAACAGCGAGCGGATAAAATGGCGACCCGGCCGCAAATAGGTATTTTATTGACACTAGGAATGAAGGGTTGCCATTATAGGTAGTGTCAAAAACGCTATTATCCTTTTTCACTTACGCAAAATTAACAAAGTTAAAAAGAGATAGCAGTATTTTTATGATTTTGGCGTCGATAGGCCTCATATTTGTATAACTATGTTTTCATGACACATGCCAGTTGACTTTGCACAATACAGTGCAAAATCCACCATACCAATATTATTTTTTACTTGGTATCACTGTTGCTAATTGACTTTGCACAATCCTGAAAAGCAATTTCCACGATACACCATTATATTTTTTTACTTGGTTAACACTGGTTTCCACGAAGACGTCGTGAGGTCTAACTTGTACAAGGCCCTAAATAAAATTCGGTTACATTGGAATTTGAACTTTGTCACACCAGCATTAAGTTTCTAGTTCCAAACATGACTATGATCTAAGATTCTGAATTCAAGCTTAGCTTATAGTATAGGCAAAATAAACAGATGTTTTACCAACAAGAATTTAATTGAAAATAAAGGGAATGGACATTGATCATAATTCGTTTAAATATTTCAATTGAAAAACCATTCGAGGTACCTATTTGTGCTGTGAGACCTTGCTTCTTGCCTTCTTCTTCATGATTCTAGGTCAACGGGATGTATCATATGGATTTTAATTTATTTGCGAGTGTTTATTTTCTTAGATTATTGATATTTTGTTCAATTGATTTCATTTTCTCAAAGTAAAAAGCGGAAGGTAAGTGATGCGATTATATTATACGCTTTTATATCGTCAAAAAAGTAATTTTATCGAAATTGTTTTCACCATTATGTAGGTAGTATCATGAGTATGTAGTATTATAGTACTTTGATGGAAGTGCTTTGCTTTTTAGAGTTCGGTACCTCAAAAGAAAAAATCGAAACCCTTATGGGATCACTTTGTTATCCATCGTTCTGACCACTTTTCTCAGGAATGCGTGAAGGGTATAAAGTTGAAATTGACATCAAATACTTAGATAAACGGTCCTTTGGAGCTGTAAAAAACGAGCTTCTAAGACGTTGACTTAGTATCTTGGCATAAATTGCCATTCATTTCGCATATTTTGACACTCGCAAATAAATTAAAACCCATAAGATACATGTCGTTGACCTAGAATCATGAAATTTGACAAGAAGCAAGGTCTCACAGCACCAATAGGTACAGGAAAATATCTGAAAATCGTTCATTTGTAGTTATGTTACATAATGTATGGAACGATATTTTTTCAACTACAACGTTAGGTTTGTCTTTCAATTCGGAATCGAAAATTTATAGGCCGTATCTTAAAGTAACATTTAGTCTTTATTTCATTTAAGTCAGTCTACTCTCCAATCTAACAACCTACCAGCATCGGTAACAGATTCACGGACATACAATAATATTGAATAAGGTACCTACTTGTACACAGCAATGATACATAGGTACATTGAATAGAACAGTTTCATCTGATTATTTTGCGTATACGTACTACACACAAGATTCAAATTCAAATGCCTAAATATATGCCGGGCGAAAAGTTTCTGCTGGCGGGAAGGGATTGTGTTTTGTTTTTGTCGTGTTTGATGAGAGGGGTAGGGAAAGAGGCGCGGGTGAAACTTGTTTTTTTTCCGTCTTACTGCGCCCTCTTAATGTTATTGTTACTTATATAACTCTTTATTAACACTTTATTCACCACAACTCCCTCATCAGTCCTTTCCAATCCGGTTTCAGGCCGGGGCACAGTACTGTTTCAGCTCTTCTTAAAGTGACCGACGATATAAGGCGGGGTATGGAAGACACTAAAGTTACGGTCTTAGTGTTAATTGATTTTTCCAATGCCTTTAATACAGTCAGTCACGAAGTCCTTTTATCCATCCTTTCCTATCTTATGGTCTCTCCGGAGATACTGAAATGGTTTTCCTCTTATCTTCGGGAACGTCAGCAGTCTGTTTATGCCGGAGACTCTTCGTCGAATTGGTATGATCTTGCAGCTGGCGTCCCTCAAGGCGGTATATTATCTCCTCTTTTATTCTCCATTTTTATTAACCTCATTACCACTGAGCTTCGGACTGCGTATCATCTTTATGCTGACGATTTACAGCTTTACTGCCGGGCATATATTGACAACATATCCGATGCGATTGCGGAGTTAAACCGGGATTTAGATGTCGTTAAAAACTGGTCTCATCGATTTGGCGTGGCCGTTAACCCCACAAAATGTCAGGCTATCATAGTAGGGAGCTCCTACAGTATGAGGAAGCTGAATGGCTTAACTGTACCGCCTGTAATCTTCAACAACTCAGTCATCCCGTTTAGCTCCGATGTTAAGAATCTTGGTCTGCATGTCGACACTTGTCTTGACTGGCGAAAGCAGGTCACGACTGTAAGTCAAAAAGTCACCGGGACGTTGCGGTCGCTCTATCGATTGAAAAACCTTCTCCCGTCACACATAAAGGCAATGCTTGTACAGTCTCTAATATTTCCTATAATTGACTATGGTGATGTGTGTTACTATGACCTGAATGCAGATCTCCTCAATAAACTTGACCGCCTTCTCTATAATTGCATTCGATTTGTTTTTAATCTTCGTAAGTATGACCATGTGTCTGCGCACAGACTGCTTTTAAAATGGTTACCCATTCGTCAGCGCAGAGAGTTGAGGGCACTGTCCACGTTGTTCTCTATTCTCAACAAACCCACTTCTCCTTCTTACCTGACCTCCCAAATTCAATATTTATGCTCTGCCCATAGTAAAAATCTTCGTTCCACAAACAATCGTCTTCTACGATGTCCGTCTCACCGTTCTGGCTTCATTCATTCTTCTTTCTTAGTCCAGGCGGTTTTTCTTTGGAATGCGCTCCCTCTGAACATCAAGATGGCAACCAGTCGATTATCTTTTAAAGTGAAGGCACGTGAGCACATCCGTCAGAAGTTGGCCGAAACATCTCAGCGCTGATTTGCTGGATTCGTTTTCTCCTCTACCGATCGTTATTTCTCCTGACAAAGTTTCTTTTGTTATATGTATGTATGTATGTGTGTATTAGTATTTATGTATTAATATTTATTCTTGTATTTTATAGTTATTTCCGTGCTATCTATCCCATATATTGCACCTGCCATGTTTAGTCTCTGCATCACCCTAAGGTTGACTGGTAGAAAATGCCTCAGGCATTAAGTCCACCTTTGTACAGTATTTTTTTACTTGTGCAGGAAGTTTTAATAAATAAATAACTATGTTTTATAATACCTATATCCACTGATTAAAAATACCACATCAGTGAAGTCTATATTGATATTATGTTGAGTACCTAATTAAATAGTTACACACACATACATTGCAAGAATTGAAATACAGAAATGTTCATAAGTAATGGAAAAGGTTTGTTCATTTCAGGACTAACACAAAAAAAAAACAAACATGGGAAAATATTGAAAAATAATTCAATGCCACACTCCAAAAAATGATGATCCAAACCGTAAAGCCCGTTTAACCGTCCGAGGTTGAGCGGTTATTGTTATTGTTATTTGTGACGTCATTTTAACTATGGTGCAACCCGTTTTTCACTTAACCGGAGATTTGATGGCTGATAAGGCATTGGTTATCGTTACTTGGTTTATATTCATTCTCCTAAGCGAGAACATTCTTGAGAATATGTCCAAGAAAAATCTCATAATTTCTCTTATTTCTTAAGGTATTAAATTAGGATTTGTGTATTAAAACCAAACTTTATGATTTACATGACACGGACAGAATTATGTTTAAAGCTCGTTTAGCGCTAAACGTTTGTAGTGATTGGCGGTGCAAGTGGGCCTTAGTTGCTTGAACCTGCTTTTTGAAGAGCCTATTTTAGTCTAATCAGCCTTAATTAAATGTATTAAAAAAATACATTTAAAGACAGGAAATTATTAAAAACCGAATAATAATCACGACTTTCTTAGGAACAGATTTGATTTTATAATTTAAAACGTTTTTGGTCGCTACTTGGCAGTTACATTTATTGCCTCCTGCCCATCACAATTAACTCACTACCTACTCTTAAATTATTTCAATTTTAAATTCTCCATGGTCGGAGAATATTCTCCGTCGAAAAGAATATCGACCCATCACTACTTGCACCGTTTACAAGCACCACTGACAAGATTGCCACGGTACCCTCGCCCCCCCCCCCCCCCTCCCCAGTGCGCAGTATCTCACCGCGCCGCCCGCGCCGCCGCGCCGCCGCGGCCCGCCGCTCGCTGTCGCTATGCTAGTGTGCTCGTGCTCGCCAAAGAGTATACGCAGTATACGCAGTCATCGTGCCGGACACACGACGTGTTTACAAGATCCCCAAGTTTTTAAAGGAGGTAAATAGTGCAAATATATAACTTTTTATTATTACTTTGTAGCTTTTGCTTGCGCTTTGTAGCTTTGAGGTTGTCTATTATTGAGAAAATTATCTATACTAATATTATAAAGAGGAAAGATTTTTTTGTTTGTTTGTTTGTACCGAATAAGCTCTGAAATTACTAGACCGATTTTAACCATTTTTTTCACCAATAGGAATTTTAATTATCAGGAAGTAACATAGGCTATAATTTATTTAAAACAAAAATAGAGATCCTTAAGAAAATATGAATAATGTAACCCAAAATAGCAAAATTTTGCCTTTAAAATTCATTATTTGGCGTGCGCTGAGAAAACTATTGATGAGACATAAAAATTATGTACTACATGATTAAAGTACTCATTATTACCTACAAAAAAGTCCAGGAGGTGATATATCTAAGTATCATAGTTAAGTCATAATAGTAGCTTTTGTGTTTTAAAAATTAATTAGATCGCCGGTAGAAAGTAACGGTATCCTATTCTGGGGTAATTCACCGAACAGAGAGTGTGCTCTAAAAGCACAAAAAAAGTGCATCAGAAGTATATGCGGATTGAGACAGACGGATTCATGTAGACCAGTTTTCAAAAGGTTGAAAATCTTAACCCTACCTTCACTATACATATTTGAAGCGGCAAGGATGATAAAACGCGATATAGATAAGTATGAAGCGTTGAGAAGCGCGAGACACAAAAATGAACTTAAAGGCATTCAATGTAGAACAGTTAAATTTAAATCGAGTGTATTTGGTGTTGGAGTTAAAATCTATAACAAGCTACCAAACTGTATCAAGAATATCTCTTCATTAAAAGTTTTTGAATTAAAGTTAAAAGAATTTCTCCTAAGTAAAACATATTATTCAATTAATGAATTTCTAACAGACCGAATTATTGACTGAACTTGTTTTTGACTTATTTAAGGTGAAATATACAACCGTAATAATTATGTCTTCTATTGTTAATGATAGTATGAGGTTGACTAAAACTTGACATGTTAAACTTATTTTATTTTGTTTACTTTTTTGTACTTATCTAATGTAAATCTCATGACCAAAATAATTATGTCTATTAATAATGTCTGATGAGGTTGACGCAAAATTGACATGGTATACTTATTTTTTCTATTTTTATTTTTTTGACTTATTAAACTAAATTGTATGTCCCTAATAATTGTGTAAGAATTAATGTAAAATGAGGTTGACAAAAACAGTAACATAACCAACAACATTGATATACCTACCTAGTTATTAATATAAATATTGTACACCCCATGGGTATGTTACAGTGATTCATTAACACTATTGTAAGATCTGACTATTTACCTGTGACAAACAATAAATAAATGAATTGAATTGAATTGAAAAGTAAAGTTGGTTACATTTGTATCCTAGTATTAATTCTTATTCAAATAAAAACGAATTACGTAGTAGTAAAATACTTTTTAATTCATTCGAATCGGACATTTAATTTCGAAGTTATCCCGAGTATAAAAATGCAATACGCGAACCGTTCGATGCCGCCGCGGCGCGGCGACGTTCCCTACTCATCAAACCTTAAAAAGTACTCTGTGATCAAACCACTATTCAAATAGGAGCAAAGAGTAAAACATGCTCTCATTGCTCTGCCTACAAGTGGACCGATGAACCGAATGGTATGTGCTGTGCTTCTGGGAAAGTTATTCTCCCCAATATTCTAGAACCAATAAAAATCTGTTGACGAATAATCATCCATTGTCTGCACATTTCTTAACCAACAATCAACATACGTAGATACAACAGCCTCTTTCAAATGACATCTTTTGGCGCAAAAGAAATCAGAGAAGGAAATTTTATACCCACATTTAAAGTAGAAGAACAAGTATATCATCTCATAGGTAGCCTTCTACCGCCATCAGGCCAACATCCGCAATTCTTGCAAATATATTTTATTTCCGAGGCAGATCAGCTATCGTTGCGGTCAAACATGTCCTCAACGCTAAAAATGTATTTAATTAATGAATTACAAACCGCTTTGAATAGCCACAACGTATACGTACGAACTTTTAAAAATAACTGAACGCAGTTCTTCGGATAATTTAAAATTAATTATTCACTCGGATCGAACACCACAGACAGAACACCGAGACGGATATAATGCTCCAACTGTAAACGAGGTGGCTGTTCTCTTAGTTGACGAAGAAAAAGGTCCCAGAGATATTGTGCTGCATGGCAGAGACGGCCAACTAAAAAGGGTGTCTGAATTGCACCGCGCCTAATATCCGTTACAATATCCTTTAAAGTTTATAACAGGAGAACATGGCTACTATCTAACTATCCCTCAGCAAAATTCTGCAAGAATTAGACTGTTTCATGTGTGCAATTTTAATGAACTTAATGATATTATACTACAAACAGTACCAGGAGACATTAAATGGTACAGGCCCATCGACACAGTGTGCAAATGTTAAATCCATCAGGTCTGCCGCCACACGTACTAAAGTTAAAAGTTAGAATCCCCGTAATGATATAAAGAAATGTAAACCCTCCAAGCCTGTGTAATGTGCACAAGAGTTTTAATCAAAGAACTTCGAGACAATGTCATTGTAGCCACCATCATCACCGGGCCCGCAGGGCGCAGCCGGACAGCTCGCGCACATTGCGCGTATGCCAATGATACCGACGTATTTGCCTATATCATTTAAGAGGCTTCAGTTCCCGGTTAAAGTATCATTTGCACTAATAATTAATAAGTCCCAGGGCAAACATTTTCACTGGTCGGTATCGACTTAAGGCGCTTTCCCGACCAAACGACCTTCAGCAATCGGTCCTTCTCTGTCCCGTCGCTGAGTCTCTCCCTGTCCTGCTCCCTCCGCACGCCCATTGAAAGAATTCACAAAAAAAAATGGAATTATACTAATAAAAAAAGACAAGCGATCTTATGAAATAAAATAAAACGTGAATTATTGAGATTTTTAAATGATCTATCCATTAGTGTAATCCTCAAAATAGAACGTCACCTTTTGTAAAAGATGCATGCAATCAAGAAGTTTAGTCACTTTTTTACCAGGAGATTTTAAATATATTTATAACACATAAAAACAAATAAGAACGTGCAATGTGATGATAGGATACCGTACATTAATAATATGCTTTTAGATGTAGTTTATTACTGATAATTAATGAGTTAATATCCTCTGAATAACGCACTATTGCAAGGTTTTGCTCGGGGTAGCGCCTTAAGAAAAGAGTGCTTCTCCCATGGGCAGCTATACCTACGTTAGCCTGTCTCGCGTGGGATCTTCGGAAAAACAATTTATTTTGCTTCAAACGAATAGCACATCAACTAAGTATTGCTTACAGAGAAGCCTTGCAATGATTCTTTATAAGTATTTACATTTGATTCTTATTTTACTTATTTTTTACCCGACTGCGGAATTGTTATATTTTATTTAGTTATATTTTCCATTTTCGTTTCCTCCATCCAATAGATATGTATATGTAAATGAAATATTAACTGTGAAAGATTTTATAACTGTGTCACCATTAATCAAATCCTACTCTAATATTGAAAGTTTGTGTTAGTAAGTGTGTGTACAATGTTTGTTACTTCTTCACGCAAAAACGAATGAACTGATTGCGATGAAAGTTGGTAGGTACATAGCTGTTACGGCCGGGCCACGACCTTGCCGCTATCAGCGGTGGCTTAGCGCGGGCGGTAAAAACAAATATACAAAATCTTTTTTACAAAAAAAACAACCGATTTCCACAAAAACACAAAAAAAGTAAAAATAACTTAATTTTCGGAAGTCGGTGTCTTTGGTTTTGTATTTTCGTTTTTGGCCACCGACTTCCGAAATTTAAGTTATTTTTACTTTTTTAGTGTTTTTGTGGAAGTCGGTTGTTTTTTTTGTAAAAAAGTTTTTATTTTCCACTTTTTAGTTGTGGTACCTACCCCACACACATTCGTATAACACTAAGTACTTGATATGTAAATAACCATGACAGGAAATTATTAAAACATCATCAATATAAAGGTAGTGGAAAAAATACGCAGTATTAAAGATAACTCAAAAACCTCGGGTCAGAACTTGATCAAATTTAAATGGGACCACATGTAAAGCACCAGCTTTCAAATAAAAAAAGAATCATCCAAATCGGTTCATCCAGAAAAAAGTTCTGAGCTAACAAACATACAAAAAAAAAATACAGTCGAATTGAGAATCTCCTCCTTTTTGTGAAGTCGGTTAAAAATGTATGAATTATGCCACGATGCACTGCTCGCAGCGGCAATGCTAGCGGTATTTGCCGAGCGGTTCGCGGCAGCGAGCGGTGCGCGGCACGGGGCGCGGCGTGAATAAATGTACGGGCGAGTCACGGCGACTGGTTGATGCCACGGCCCGTTCACGACCTTGCCGGTGTGAGCGGCAGCTAAGCGCGAGGCGGCGAGCGGTAAGATCAAAAGTGAAAAATAATAATAATAAAATGTTTGAAGCACGCCATGAGACGCCGCTCATAGCGAAAACGCGCGCGGTATTATCAGAGCGAATCGCTACAGCGGTGCGCGGTGCTGGCAGCGGCAGGAACAAATGTACAAGTGAATGAGTGCGACGCCACCAAACAGAGCGGCGCGGCGCGGACAGCGGTGCAGGAGTGACGTACTCAGCGGCTTAGCTGAAAACAAAAAATATTAGACGATTTTGTGGCGATAATAGATACCGAGGCATTTATCAACGAAATTTTAAATCGACCGCCTATATAAAAGAAAGAAAGAAAAATAGTTTATTCTGCACAAACATAACGCACCTAACAAATGAGCGACATTAATTTACAGACATACATAATAGCCAAAAGCCTCGTCTTCATGTTACAAAAGTTTCATAATTTTGTCTATTGCTTGATGCCAGGGACCAAAGACAATATACATTGCTCTGTGTTGCGACACTGGCAAATGGCAACAAACAAACAACAACAACAATATGGATGTCAAAACATCCCCAACATAAATATAAAAACATATATAGGTCACGAAATTCGCCATTTAAAACCGAGCTTTATTCAGTTCGTGCACTCCTTCTCTCATATTAAGAATATCTTGTTTTAAAAATGTACTGCTTTCTAAACAGAGAAGGGATAATTATGATAACGCCATGATTTTGAGCACGTTTTGACTACCTAAATACGTCCACCGCAGCCGCTGCAACAAAAAACAGAAACGCACCGCTTACCGACGCCGCCCCGCTTGCCGCGCCGCGCCCCGCTAAGACCAAAGTCGTGACCAGGCCGTCAGAGCGGTACGGACAGCGGCAGACTAAGCGGAACATGAACTCCAAAGCATTTATTACAGAAATATTAAATCGACCGCCTAATATAGGCCGATAGAATAGTTGTCAATAGACAACTAGACTACTGTTGTACCTACATTGGATTATTTACAAATTAATTTCTGTACTGATCGCGTATCGCGCCGCTAACGCTACTGAGGCGTACGTGGCATGGACAGCGCCCGCCTGCCATGCCGCTAAGCCAAAAGTCGTGGCCAGGCTGTTACCTATACCTGTTACTTTTTATCCCGATATTCCCACGGAATGGAAACTTACGCGGGTGAAACCGCGGGGCGTAGCTAATATTATTATATAACGGTATAAGGATATTTTGGTATGTGGCCAAAATCAAAACTAATGCCGCCGTTTTGTTTACTCAATACAATTTCACAAAATATGTTTACCAACAACGCCCCTCTGTCAATGTCTTTCAGGCGCTCAAAGATCCTTTGTAGCACTCTAATAAATGTAAGTAGTTAATTATACTTGATAGTTGTTTTCTCCTTCTTATGTATGGTTTTATTTTCAAGTAGGTATGTCATCTAGCGGCGGCGATAGGGGGGCGCTAAAGAGGCGCGCGGCTCCGGGCGACGCGTCTCGCGCTGGAGAACCGGACGGTGTGTATATGTGAACTGCTGCAGACAGAGCTGCTAGCCTGTCGTTTCTAAAGTCTATTCAAATCCTTGTTTCCAATTATATTATTTCCACTTAAACGAATACCAATGTTTTGTAAATGAAAATTAAGTTGATTTTAGAATCTTGTGTACTGAAAATTACATAAAAACGTTTGAAGTTGTAACACAAACTCAACTTTACGTGTGGAATTTTAACTTAGTTTTTTTAACAGAAAACACAGTTATTTGGACCCTCAATTGCGAGTGCAGTGTACATGTACAAGCGTGTTGTTTCAGTACACGCGCTGGTGGACGCACACTTCATCAGCATCGTGCGTGGCTACGAGCAGCTGTACATGTGCGACCACCCTCTCTACGCCGACCGGCAGAAGAGGCGACACGTCTGGGAGGAGATCGGTACCATCGTCAATCAACCAGGTGAATTTTATTTAAAAAATAAAGCTAAGTATTTAAAAGAAGCTCAGTTTTTAAGCAGTCGGATGTAGTTCGTGGCAGTTGTTTTTGTTCAACCTCAGATTTGATGCTGTTTTTGGAGTCGTCTCCTCAATCACTTTATTTTGATAATTAAATGGTCATGAAACATATTTTTTTCCCAGTTTATTTTATTGACGTCTACCATCCGCCATTTTGATTTTATAAAGACAAAACCTAGTCGATAGACACCTAATGTATTAAAATCCATTCAGCCGTTAGGATGTTTCGAGGATATAAAGAATCCCTCATACAAAGTACAAAATTACGAAAAAAAAATCCTGTCTTTGCTGTCGCGCAGTCGGGTAATAACACCAACGATGACACGTAATTCTACTATCCTGCTAACTCAAACTCAAACTCAAAGCATTTATTTCAAATAAACCAATTACAGGGACTTTTGAATTGTTAAGGGGTCGGTCATTCAGAAGTTGAAGCTAGTTGCCCATTCCAAAGCGTAGTTGGTACCTATGGAGAAAAACGGGCAAGTAACTCCATGGACACTCCTTTAAATCATATGTTTACAAAATATTGGTTACAGCATTCATGGTGATATTATGCATGTGAGAACGATGCAGAAAGTTAAAAGAATCCGTAATAAAAAGACAAAAACAATTATTCAAATATTAAATCAAATTAATATAAGCCGTGGCAGCTAAGAGAGGACCAGTCTCTACTGACGGCGTCCGTTCACGAATATGTGTGTTAACTAATGTTATAATGTGAAAGTGTGAATTTGCCTGTACGCGTTTTGTTCACGGGTGGACCATGACCTGGTAGACCTGGGGGCTGGGTTGCAGTCCGGCCGTAGAGAGAATGCGTTCCTGACACCTATCAGTGCGACAATTCTAGTACCTAACTAATAAAGATGAAATTATCAAAACACGTATTCATTTGTATTAAACGGATAGGTACCAAGAACGCATTCTCTCGTCGACCGGACTGTAGTTAGGAAATAGGATACTTTTTATCCCAAAGCTAGTAGTATACAGGGTGGCAATACATGATTCTGAACCCCTCTGTGTTGAAACAATTAGTAGCTTATAAAAAAAATGCAGTTTCATAAACTCAAACTCAAAGCATTTATTTCAATTAAACCATTTACAGGCACTTTTTAACTGTCAAAGAGTCGGTCAGTTAGTCAGAAAGTTGAAGCTAGTTGCCCATTCCAAAACGTAGATCTCTATGGAGAAGAACGGGCAAGAAACTCCAAGGACACTCTTTTTAAATCAAGATATTACAAAATCCTGGGTACATTATTCGTGTTGCTTCTATATGCGAGAACAATGAAAAAAATATATAAAGAAACAATTCAAAATATAAGATTAATAATAAAAATAAGCCGTGGCAGTTAAGAGATGACCAGTCTCAACTGACGGCGCCCGTTCACGAACATGACGCATGGATCAGCACCATCCAGCTCAACTATTTTGTAGGGAACCGAATGATCCAACACACGCGCCACCAACAGTGAGACATTTAAGTGAGCATGACATAGTCTCTACTGCCATGCTGTCAAGTCAACATAATTATATAATAAACGAATCCATGGTACTCACATTTACAAAATTGCAAAATGCTTCTAAATTATACAAAACTATAGTTTGCTATGTATTTGAGCAATGAATAAAATTTTACTACATAAAAGAAAAGAGTCATTATTGAGTTATTCAATAATAAAACATATTTTATAAAAAATAAACAAACATTAAGTTCGCAATGTCAGAAAAATAAAAGGGGGAATAAGAAAGGAGTATCTCTTCCAAACATTCAAATTTTAACTAGTGCGCCCGAGTGGCTGTGGAGCAGGACCAGCATTAAGCCAAGCATTTTTATCTACTATATAGTCATTGAACTTATAATATGCTTGTCTACATAGTGTGCGTTTAATGCATGTTTTAAATTTCTTCTCATTTAGTTGAAGAATATCGAGTGGTATTTTATTATAACATTTTACACAGTACCCCATAAAAGAAGTACCTACTTTAGATAACCTGAAACGTGGTTGATCTAATTTGTTCCTATTTCTAGTGTTGAAATTATGCCTGTCACTTATCTTACTAAAAAGATGTAGATTTTTTCGAACATACATTTTGACCACGTAGGTATTGCACTTTTCTATGACCAGATTTTTTTTAAATAACCGGCGTATTATTTCTACGCTAGCGAGTCTAGAATTATGTGCTGAGTTCATGGTTTCAGTTTGCGCGTCGATACCCCTGCCAGCCTGTATAGTATGGTAAAATACTGATATTACTAACATCATAAAAGCTTAATAAACTACAGTAAAATTAGGAATCCTAATTATAATTGAAGAAAAAAAAACGTGTTGCTCTAACCAAAGTAAATGAGACAAGCGCAGGAAGATGATGATGAATTGAAGCGATTTGAGCGCTGCTAGGGCTGAGGACGAACGTCTGTGGAGGTAAGTAATGTATACTAGGATCCTACGTCACTTTCAGTATACTTTCCTATATCCTAATTAGGATTCCTAAATTCAGAGTTATGTAATAAGCTTTTATCCTGAATATTTTTAAAGTGTTTACCAAGAGGCACATTGCTTTAGTTTATAAATAAAAATCACATAATGCAATGTTGTATTTTCTTTGTGCAGCTGAGGTCTGCAAAAAAAGATGGGCACGAATCCAAGAAAACTACTACAGATTGGTGAAGCAGGAAAAACAACATGCCAACGAAATGGTGTATCAGGCAGCGAGACCAGCACATGAGAACCTGTTGTCATTCCTCAACTCGGCTTTTGAAACTAAAAAAGACTTGTACAAGAAACTTGCGACGACTGTGCTCGAGTCTGATAAGGAAGCACCGGTATCGGAGAACGACGATTCAAGTGATGCCGATAGTAGCTTGTGTGAACAAGAACATAGTACTGATGTTCGTGACAGTCCATGTAGAGATGACGTCCAGGGTCCCACGACACAGGCAGTAGACGCGGCACCAGCTCCGGGACAGGAGCAATCGCAGCTTGAACATGACGACACCATAGACTTCTTTGTTGAGCTCGGGGAATCCGTCAAGGACTTTCCCGAAGGTGTTAGAATTCATGTTAAGCGCGAAGCTTTCAAAATCGTAACCGATGCAGAAGAAATGTTGTATCATCGAAAGATAAAGGCAGAGCTAGAGATGGATATGTTAGAAGATCACGAATAAATTGGAAACAATTTTTATAAAACTAGACTTGTGTTAAGACATACGTTTCACCAGAAGACATCAGTGACTTTCAGCGGCTGGTACAGCAGTGCTTTAAGCAGAAAAGTGTTCGCTTCGAGTACTGCCCAAGCCCATCCTTGTTAACATTTCATTAACTACTTTTCCTATTTTTTTGTAAAGATGTAGATGACTCGAGTTTGTAACATAAACTACTATTGTAATTGAATGACTTATAGAGTTTTTTTTTAAATTCACCATTATTTCTACTTGATGCTACCTACACTTGAAACGTTGGATAAAACTAGTAATCTAGATAGACAATGATCGCGTGGTGCAAAGATTTTCCGAGTTCTTAAATTCTCACAAACATAGCAAATATATAATAAATCGAGAGTCGTGTTGTTGAGAGCTCGAGCATGCGCCTGCGCCCTCGGCGGGGTTTATGAACATTATGAACCTTACAGTTTACACTAGTGTAATGTTATAACTCCTGTGCTCCATAGAATTTATTTTACGTTCTGTGGCTATTTAAAAAGTTGCGCTCCAAGATTTTCAATTTCCTTGCGAAACATTTCCGCACAATGTCGCGCGAAACTTGAAGCTTCAAGGCTATTATAATATTGTATCAGCCTGCAGATTATGTCGCACTCTTTAAGGTTACATATAAAATGAGTCAGGGCTTCACTTTATTTGCTGTACATATATGTTTATGTCAGTGTAGAATTTATTATTTATTCATATTATTTTTGCGTCAGTCGTCAGTTGTGTGACGGTTGTGATATTGTAAATGCGAGGGTTGCAATGTCGCAAACACATCGCCAGTTGAGTGGTAAGACACAAGAAGACAGAATAGATGTACGCGCAGGATGCGCTCAAGAAGCCTGCGCGAGAGTCCTCTATGTGTATAGCGTACCACTACCAGCACATACGCTCGCAGTGCAGCGGGCAATGAGCTATTTAGGTATCGGTATCTATATATGTGTGTTAATCCGTACCTGTATGGGTTATCGGTACCTGTATGTGTTATCTGTACCTGTATGTGTTATCGGTACCTGTATGTGTTATCGGTACCTGTATGTGTTATCGGTACCTGTATGTGTGTGTTAAATTGAACACCAATAAATGATGATGAGGCGCATTGTTTATCTGTAGGTATTTAATATTATAAACGTTTGTTTGTAAGTTTGTATGTAGGGTATAATCAGCGGAACTACCAAGCGGCTTTAATAAATTATTTTTGCATTTGATAGCCCATTTCTTGAGGAAAGCAATAGGCTATTTAACATCACGTTAGGAACCTTAGGAGCCGAGCAAAAAGAAAAAAACTCGGAAAGAACGCTAAGTAAAAACGAAGTAATACCGCGGGCAGGCGATACGATGCGACGGGGTGGGTCAGGGAACCAGAATTTTCACGCGAAAACAGTCGCGGGCAGAAGCTATTGTGTCATAAAGTCGAAACAAAATAGCTATTGGTGATCAAGTGTCTGTGTTACTCGGGCCGCTTTGTCCCTGTACGTGTTGTGTCGCGCTCGTCAGCGCAGCCGTCCCTACCGAGCGCGCAGCTCAGCCGTCTCCGCAACACATCACGCATCACCCAAACACCGCGCACCAATTCATCGCTGTCATTGTGTGAGATAACGACTGTAATCGCTCATATACGAGCTGAGATCATCCGTTCATAATTAATTATCTTTATATATATAAAAATTACGTGTCACGTTGTTTGTCCGCGATGGACTCCTAAACTACTGAACCGATTTTAAATTTGATTTGCACACCGTGTGCAATTTGATCCAACTTGAAAGATAGGATAGCTTACATCTCAATTTATAGTCGCAATATTATTATATTGCAAATTATTTGTCTATTATTTGACAGTCACAATTATCTGTTAGCTCCAGACGATTCTAACAGATGGCGATATCTGTTGACTGGACTGAGTAAGTATTCAATAGATGGCGCTATGTCAAAAATACAAACGTTTTATATAAGCTACAATTTAATAAAGAGAAAAGATATGATTGTTTGTTTGTATTGAATATGCTCCGAAACCACTGAAACGATTTCAAAAATTATTTCACTGTTGGGAAGCTAAACTATCTTCGGATGGCAGGCTATATTATATTATGCTTTGCTACCCGGGCGAAGCCGGGGCGGGTCGCTAGTTTTCATATATTTTATACTACATACATATTTAGAGGAACTTAACTCAAATGGGGTAGATATATTTATATTGTGCTGGAAACATTCGGCGGTCAAATTGATTCTGTTGAATGGCTATAATTTGAGTTTTAAAGGGAAACGGAGACATTAAGTAAAGTGGTGCCATTGAATAGTTCGCCGGAAAATATAACAATAAAAGTGGAATACTAATAATTATCGTTACCGTGCAGGTTTGTGTCTGTGCACAGACAACTTAGCCCCGTAGACACCGCATAGGAGGGCAACCGCGCTCGCCAAGCATTAGCTCTACGGCCTCATATGTGATGGCCACGCCCCCAACTCGTCTAGGAAGCGCCAGTCAGTCCGTTACTGAATGTTGACGTGTTTTAGTTATTGTTCTGAGGTTTTAAAAATCGAAAAGAATATTCAAAATGCCGTATTGTGCAGTGAAATGGTGCGGAAAATGTAGCAAAACTTCGAGGTTACACAAAGACAGCATTACATTTCACCGATAAGTTATTTAAAAGCATAAAATAATTACAAAATTTAATTTAACGACATTATTTGAATACGAAACAATTGCAAAGGTGCAGTAGCGCTCGTTGATGTCTTTTGAAAAATCTCTTTCTTTCACGTTTTAATTTATATATTACTATCTCGCTCTATCATCGGTAACAGTTTACTAGTGATGTTGAATCGATGACAAATCTACAAATAAAATATCGATATGTTACCACAAACATAAAATAAATAAATAATCATTATTTTATTTGAAAGGTTTCTAAAATGCCTAGAATTAAAGAAAATTTGTATAAGCGCTACAGAACGAGAAGAAAATTGGTGTCCTACTACAAATAGTGTTATATGTTCCCGTCATTTTACTACGGATTGCATTGAACTCAAAAAGAAACGACGAATTTTATTTATTACTCTGTACCAACTTTGGTGGGTCACTTTTCAATATTGTTAGATATTATCGACTTTAGTTACCTAATTCCCGAAATATTTTGGCACTAATTAATACACTCAGTGCATGGAATTTGGCGCAAACGTGCCACGTGCTTCTTCAAAACTATTTTCTGTTTGATGCAAAAAATATTTCCTGAATTAAGTATACATAGATATAAATTATAGGTATAACGAATTATTATACGTAGTATCTGTGTGCTATAATGTGAGATTTTATTTGATCGGTGTACCTTTTTTAATAGATAAATAAATCTAAGTACTTACAAATGTTGCTTATCGATAAATATATCGAGTCTCATACCAACCCTAAGCCGTCCTATGAGTCATTTGACGTCTGATATGTGACATTGAAATAGCCAATCACAGCTCTCTTTGCACCTCGGCCCCCCCTGACTTTTGACGATAGTATATTCAAACAAAATGTTCTTAATGAGGTGTCTACGGGGCTAAGTTGTCTGTGTGTCTGTGTCAAGTGTGGAACTGCGGACGCGAGATAGGACCTTATTGCTCGGTCACAGTATGAAAAGGGTTAAAAGTGTACGTCGGTGCATGATGCAGGCAGGAAGTACAGAAATCGGCCGTGTACATACAGGTATGACTCATCACGTTTTCAAAAAGTTTGGCTTTATACAGCGTCGTGTCTGTTCCTCATTCCTGAGTCTCTTTCTAAAGCTCGATAACTGCATGTACTACAGTGTCGCCCGCGTGTTTAGCCTACATGCGCCGTGCTTAGAGGAGCTCCTGCGTGTGCCCATGTAATTATTTTAAGTAATGTTGACTGTAAAGTGAAAAGCAAAGTGCCAAGTGTCCTTTTCAGGTTTTCAATGATTTCAATTACACCTTGTATACCAGGATCCCACACCCCTTCACACACCCCAGGTAAGCATAGCACTGTAAACCTACGTATGATGTAGGATATTGTAGGCCGGAGTGGGATACAAAACAGAGTAGGATATAATGAAATGGTCATTTTCATACGTATTTTTAATTTAGAAGAGACAAAAATAATAATAATAATATCGATAATAATAGTACGATGGGGCCAGGGTACTCATCGGTGAACTATACTGCTTCAGGGAAGGCAATACACGACCACGAGTGATGCGCTTTGTAAAGCGGGCATTCTCGGGGACTGGAATCAGCCCTCGAGAATACATGTCCCGTGTCACAGAGCGCATCGACTTCCTGAAGCAGAAAGTTTGTGCATGGGCGAGCCGTATTCGGCGGTATAAGCGGCGGGTTGATCGATACACGCAGAATCGCATGTTCCAGAGCGATGAGAGGTGGGTATATAGAGCTTGGGAGCGACCTGAACAAAATGTGACGGACGAGTGCCGCCCGGATGATGCCGCCACGAATACATTCTGGCGCAGCATCTGGTCAGTGTCCGTCTGTCACGCTGAGGCTGGCTGGATACGGGATGTCGGGCGGGTGTGTGAAACTGTACCAGAAATGGAAGCAGTTCTAATTACGCCATTAGACGTCGCCAGAGCAGTCCGTCCGTTACCGAATTGGAAATCACTGGGACCGGACGGATTGCACGACTTTTGGTTGAAATGGGTAATTAGTTCGCACACCTGTCTGGCATCTCAATTCCAGTCATCCTTAGAGTCCGGGTCGCTTCCGCAGTTTCTAACAACAGGCGTTACTCACCTGCTCCATAAGTCAGGTAGTCTCACGGATCCCAAGAATTATAGACCGATCACGGGTTTGTCGACGATCTATAAACTTCTTACATCCATTTTGAGAGCGAAAATTAATACACACATTGAAAGTAACTCGATTATGTCAGCCTCTCAAAATGGATGTAGGGACGGACGGACGGTGGTACTAAGGAGCTACTCCTCATCGATATGGCCATAAACCAACAGGTTCGTCGATCTCGCAAGGATCTGTCGACATGCTGGATAGATTATAAGAAGGCCTACGACTCGGTGCCACATACTTGGCTCATGAGGGTGCTGGAGTTGTACAAGATAGATACAACTCTACGCACCTTCCTTAAGTCGTGTATGGGGCAATGGAGGACGGTCCTTCGCTATACAGGGTGTCGACGGATCCAGGGGAATGATGAGCCTGTATGGATTAAACGGGGAATATTTCAGGGCGACAGTTTGAGTCCACTTTGGTTCTGCTTAGCCCTGAATCCTCTAAGCACACTAATGTAGGATTCAGGTCTAGATTACCGGTTGAGGAGAGGTGGTCAGGTCATATCTCACCTCCTCTACATGGATGACTTGAAACTCTTTGCCCCCAACAAATTGCAACTGATGGAGCTACTGAAGGTAACTGAAACTTTTAGTAGCACCATCAGGATGTTATTTAGTGTGGATAAATGTGCAGTCATGCATGTAAAGCGAAGTGAGATTATGGAATTCAAGGGGATTCAAGTTTCGGATTCCATACACCTTAGATCTCTCTCCTCATCCGAAAGATATAAGTATTTGGGTATGTCAGAAGCGTTAAGCATCAACGTTGTTGATATGAAGCAATCGTTGAAGGAGCGCTTCTTTGGTCGCTGAGGAAGGTATTATTAATTAGTCTTCTTTCAGGCGGAAACAAGGTGCGGGCCTTCAACGGTTGGGTCATGCCGGTTTTGATGTACTCTTTCGGCATACTCAAATGGACTCAGACTGAACTCGACACCCTGGATAGGAGGGTCCGTAGACTGCTGACCGCAAACCGGATACATCACCCACGATCGTCGGTGATGAGACTGTACATACCGCGGAAGTACGGGGGTCGAGGCTTTTTAAATGCAATGACCCTCCACAACCGCGAAGTGTGCAGCCTCAGAGGGTATGCACCGTGATGTGGTAGCAGTGGACAAGGGACTCACCCCGCTCTCCATGGCTAAACAGAACTGGCGCAAACCTGTGGTACTTATACAGATGACCGCAAGGAAGTATGGCAAAGCAAGGAGCTTCACGGACGCTTCTATCGGGCTCTTTATGAGCCCGGTGTAGATTTCTTAGCGTCCGTATCCTGGCTACGTTTTGGTGACCTTTTCGGGAAACCAGAAGGTTTCGTCTGTGTAATTATGGACGAAGTTATCTTGACGAATAACTACCAGAGACATTATGAAGGACGGGACGGTTGACGTGTGTCGGGCATGCCATCGTCCGGGTGAGGCTATCAGACATATTATCTCTGGTTGTTCTCGTCTAGCTAACGGCGAGTACTTACACAGACATCATATTTACATTGTTACATCATTTCATAGTTACATTGTGTGCAGCGTGATGGATAGTTTTAATAATAAGAAGAAGAAAAGAGAAAGGAGGAGGGCGGGTCAGGAAGTGGTTGAAGAATCGACCGACTCATGGTCATTGTAACCTCCTTCGTGAACTGAGCCTGGAACGTCCACTTTATACAAATATCCTGAGGATGAATGAAGAGGTGTTTGAGAAAATATTGCCGATTCCGGATTTTTTTTCTACACGTTCAGAAAACTTTTGAACGTCCCTCAAAATATTGAAAGTTTTGTGCAATATTTCTTCTCACACTTTCAATATATATGCACAAAAACGACATCTTCTTAGTAGTGTGCAAATTTTTTGCCAGTGTGAGGGAACGTGTTAGATGTAGATAAAGAAATCGTAGTTGACGGTATGTGATGGGTCTTTCCTTAAATCGTTGTGTAACTTAGGTACTTACTAATGTATAAAACAATAGCGTTTCATAACTCAGGTTTATTACGTCGAGACTAAACTTCTCAAATAAACAAGTCAAAAGAGCAAACTTTAAACAAAAATCTTCTGGTTTAAGAACTTTATTTCCTCATAAGAATTAACAATAATTCACTTACTGAGAAACAAGATTTACAATTTATGTTTAAGTAACAAGCGTACAGAAAAAATAATTTTTAACGGGTAGGCACATAACACAATGAATATCACCAACCGAGCAAACACGGATACAAAAGTAATCACGGATACAAAAATAATCTTTATATATAAATTACTTTATATATGTCGGAGAAACAGCATTCTTCTCGACATCGTCATTAGTGGTCACGAGTTTAGTGGGCGTCATTAGGGTGAAATGCGAGCACAAAACAAAGTATTCACTGTTTCATACAATTTAATGGCAGTTATTTTACAACGTTGATAATCACTGAAGGAATCAATATCTCACAATAACTAATTTGCTTAAATCAATCAATCAATCAATTAATCAACTTTATTTTTCTCACCACAATATACATGAGTTATTTTACATTGGTCAGATTCGACATTGTTACACAATTCAGGTAAGTATATATTGTGGGAGACTGGTGCCTAAGCTAGGCTCGTGGCCTGTGTTTCAGGACACCAGGATCCCACCCCTTTACATTTTCATTTTATAAGTTATGTACTAAGCGCGCTGACAGAATGTAGTAAAGAATCATACGACATTTTATAGTTTTTTATAATATGATCAATATCTAAGTATGCGAGACGAATTTTAGTAGATGTATAGTGTGGGTGATGTGCGGGTGTGTGAGTGTGTGGATGTGTTAGTGTGTAGGTGTTTGAGAGTGTGTGATAGTGTGTCTAGGTCATTATAAGGATGTTTTCAGTATCAATATAGTTTAATTTTAGTAGCCAATCAGTAAGCCTCTTTTTGCATTTATTCTTTGTGAGACTAAAGATATGTAACACCTTATGAGTTTTATTGTATAAGTAGCCACCAAGATAGCAAAAGAAACGCCTTGCAAAAATAGTTTTGTGACGTAGATGATGGCGCTCCACTGGGTCATATCGTCTTTTCCCCCTGGACAGCGTTGGATTATAAACCAAAAGGGTATGCTGTTTCAGCAGAAGATGCAATATGAACAGTTGACGCACTGTCAGGACTTTACATTCTTTGTATAACTGTTCAGTGGAGTAGCGATATGGTCGAAAAGATGACACTTTCAGTATAGCTCTTTGGGTTCTTTCAATTTCTATTAAGGTAGTTTTCGGAGCTCCACCCCAAGAGGTGATACAGTAGCATATTATAGATTGAGCAAGGGTATAGTACACAGATTTCATAATATTTTTATCGACTACATGTCTCAGCGTTTTGAACACATAAATTAGCTTCCGTAATCTGTTACTAAGAGTGGTTATGTGGTCTTGAAATCTTAGGTTTTTGTCGATTATTATTCCCAGGTATTTTACATTCTCAGCCCTGGTGAGTGGTTCGCAGTTACAACTACGGGTGAGTAGGTTTGGGCAAGAGTGAGCTACAATAGTATTAGGTGATGTTTGTGAGGATCCATTATTTTTCATAGAGAATTCAATGTACTTGGTTTTGGTTGTATTAAGGGTCAGCAGATTGTTGCGTAACCAGTTGGATACCATATTAAAACCTAGTTGTGCATGCTCATAGACATCTTCCCACGAGCTCGCGCTGAACAAGAGGGCAGTGTCATCTGCAAAGCTAATGATTTTGCCATTGGGGATAGTGAGCGTACCCAAATCGTTGATATAAATGAGGAATAGTGATGGCCCGAGGACACTACCTTGAGGCGTGCCGTAGCTAATTATTTGTTCCTCACTGATGAATTCATCTATCTTTACTCTCTGGGTACGCTCACTCAGGTAGTCTTTAAAGAGGTCCAGTGGAAGTCCTCTGATTCCCAAGCTTTCCATCTTGCGTACAAGAATAGGGACAGAAACCGTGTCGAAAGCCTTAGCAAGATCTAGAAATATGGCCATAACTTTATCTCCACTATCCATGTTAGTGACCACATAGTCTGTCAGCTCATGGACCGCGTCAGAGGTAGATTTTCCGGAGCGAAACCCAAATTGCGCTGGTGCGATAAGATCATTGGTTTCCAAGTAGCTCACAAGTCTGCTGTTCATTACCCGTTCCAGTATTTTGGAAAAAGCTGTTAACACAGATATAGGTCTGTAGTTATCAACACGGCTCCTGTCCCCACTCTTGTAGATCGGATGAATTATGGCTTTTTTTAACACATTAGGAAATTTTCCTGTGGAAAGAGCAAGGTTAAATATGTACGTTAACGGAGGCACAATCACGGCCGCATGCTTTTTCAAGACGTCACCGGATATCCCATCCCATCCCGCGGCACAGTTATTGCGGAGTGACATTAATATTCCGGCTACCTCTTCCTCATCTGTTGGGAGCATTACCATGGATTGCGATCCGTTAGTTAGGTTTCCCTTTGTAGCTTTTGTTTGTGTACTGTTTATGTTTTTAGCTAGTTTTTCACCTATTTTGGCAAAAAAGTCATTGACATAAGTTACAGAATTTTGTGGTGTACTTGATAAGGCTAATAATTGTGATGATGCATTGGTTTTTCTTTTTGACCTGCTTGAGATATTATTTATAGCCGACCATAATTGTTTAGTGTTTTTTCCAGCTTGTCTGATAAATATAATAATCTTGTCTGCTTGTATGAAATAATTATATTCGAGCAGCAGGTTCGCGACACCGATCTAACTTTATCACCAGCGATCCACCTCGATCAACCACCGTTACTCTAATGAATCCTCACTCTACCCCACCAAAGTTGAGATGGCGCCTCGACCCCACTCTAGATTTATCTTCTGCTCTGATTGGACGTTATACAATGCACAGACTTTTAAATAAATTAGTTAGATTTACACAATATTAAAATATTAGGATTTAACAAGTTATTTTCAGTTAACAATCAACCTTATCAATTAATCGTATGCAACCAACAATCAACTCTTCGTTTACTTCCTCCGACACGGCCCTCCTGACATTTCACACGTCCTCGTGTGATATTGAGGGACGAGCGTCATAATGGTCTGTAGCGGCATCTACAATCGCCACATGCGAGCTACGCATCATACTGACGTCACGCAAAATCCTGCATCGCGCAAGCACAGTTTACCGCGCAACTAGCATATATACAACATCCCGACATCAACCGTCGGGCAGTTGCCCACCAGACACAATACCCGTCTGGTCGGAGGATCCTCCCTTTTCCATAGAGTATGAGTGAACTTTACACCCTGTTCCTCATACCTCTATACTGGTGACCCCGAAAATCAACGTCAGCGCAGCCTTCGTGCATCTACATCAGCGTGACGTCATCATCACTTCCTTCAAGCTTTCGAGCGGCGAGTCACACAGCCAGCCAGCACCCACGGCTTCAAGGGTATCCTGACCACCAGCATGCAGCGATCGCACATACCTGGTCATCACCCTCAGTCTCATCTGCAACCTTGGCACAGCACACTGCACTCTCGGCCGGTCCACAAGCAGAGCCTTCAAACCCTCTCCTGGTCGACGCCAGCAGTCAGCCTCAACCCGGCGCTGTACCACATCCGACGCACTGGAGCATAACGCAGCGCCACCCCGACTCACTGGGTAATCTTTGCAGACAGTTCCGACTCACTGGAACCTCACCTGGCCTTGGCAAGCATCGCAAGATTCAAGACTCAGCCCACTATCGACCTCCGGTCTCCGGGGGGGAGTGATGTAGCGGCATCTACAATCGCCACATGCGAGCTACGCGTCATACTGACGTCACGCAAAATCCTGCATCGCGCAAGCAGAGTTTACCGCGCAACTAGCATATATACAACATCCCGACATCAACCGTCGGGCAGTTGCCCACCAGACACATCACCCGTCTGGTCGGAGGATCCTCCCTTTTCCATAGAGTATGAGTGAACTTTACACCCTGTTTCTCATACCTCTATAGGTCTGTAACAAATAGAATATGAACAAAATGTGTGTAAGATAGTTCGGCCACTCCTGACAAAATCAAAGAAACGTGATTGTTGCATCTTTTGCACAATGACTTCATCTAAAATAGATTCTACACTTCATAATAGAATAGGCACACAGCAAGGGTTATTATTTTATTACACTCATAGGATATGAATTCTCTGTAAATTTAATGCTTTCGTTAACAGCCACGGTATCAAAACAGCCACCTCACCCTTCAAACTACCCATACCATCGTCTAAATGGCCACCTCGCCTTTTTAGACAATTCGTAACTACACAGTCTAATTGGCCACCTCGCCGATCAGACCACCCATGCCACCGTCTAAATGGCCACCTCGCCTTTTTAGACAATTCGTAACTACACAGTCTAATTGGCCACCTCGCCGATCAGACCACACATGCCACCGTCTAAATGGCCTCCACGCCTTTTTAGACAATTCGTATCTACACAGTCTAAGTGGCCACCTCGCTGATCAGACAGCTTAAGAACTTAACAGCCACCACGCCGTTAAGACAACATACACAGAGCTTATGCAGCCACCACGCTTACATAAAACTTATGTAGCCACCACGCTTACATAAAAAATATGCAGCCACCACGCTTACATAAAATGTATGTAGCCACCACGCTTACATAAAACTTATGTAGCCGACATGCTTACATAAAACTTATGTAGCCACCATGGTTACATAAAACCTATGTAGCCACCATGCTTACATAAAACTTATGTAGCCACCATGCTTACATAAAACTTATGTAGCCACCACGGTTACATAAAACTTATGTAGCCACCATGCTTACATAAAACTGTAGTCATCACATACTTCATGCAGACGCTCAGACAGTTCACATACGCACACAGCTGAGCTTTCTAATTAATTTAGAAACTAGTACAAAAATCATAAATCTTACCATTACTATCATTTGACAAGCATGGATCAACCTCAGTAGGTACATAGGATTGGGGGAGTAGACGTAACCGGTCTCTTGCATACTTGTAGATACGGATAGAGTTCAAACTATAAGATGATACTCGCCACCGTCTAGTAGTTCAATGACCTCATAAAGTCCTTTGTATTTAGGGTTCAATTTGGTTTGAATTGTCCCATATGAACAAGCATAACAGATACCTCGATTTCTTCTTTGTCTAAACTACCTCATCGTGACATGAGTGAAGTGAATAAACGGCTTGCATATGCCGCGAGGCATTCGCAGTCTTGTGATTTACCAGAAAATATTTTTAACCCAGTCGCTGAACGTTTCCAATGAGTCAAAGCGAGAAAGGAAAATATTTCCCTCCTCTTGATCAAAAAGTCCGTCATTGTAGCGTACCAGAGCGGGGCCAAAACAGCATATTTTCCTCTAGGGGACAAAGCAAACTTTTGTTTGTTACCAATGAGCCTACAAAAACGAAAAAGCCCTCACTCACAAGCAGAATAATCATGAATAAAGACTCGACCCACCACTGTTTCATAAAAGAGAAGAACATTTCACCTTTGAAAATGGAACCAAAAGCGGTATCTCTTCGGCAGAATGCGCGCACCGCGCCGCGACCACAGATGAAACAAAAAAAAAAGCGTTGTTGCGAAATCCATAGAATTTCTCTGCAATTACAAATTAAATTGGTCACCACAACAATTCATTTTACAACAGTGAAAACGTCATCATCTAGTGAGAATGGAGACCCCAATTTGCAGATGAAAGAGAAATGAAAAGAAACAATTTTCAATCGGCTGCCGTCAAGGTCACGAAGCATTTACCTATTCAAATACTCACGAAAAGTTTCTGAAGTAGAGGACAGAAAAACGAGTGGATTCGCCTACGGAAGGCACCGTACCTTGATGAACCTTCCAAAAAATATCAAAGTTCAAGCCCTCGGAGCACATACTCAATGTCACGAACAACTATACAGACAAGACACAATGTCAATATAAAGAAAAATGTAAATTCGGCGGCTCCTCAAGAAACCATCCACCGGCCCCAAGACCGAGAAACCCAAAGCTTCCACGAGGAAATACATCGAGAATCCCGCAAATAAAGCTCCAAATGAAAACACTGGGCAACAAAGGTACCTACTTACATGTTTTAACCGTTTTTCTATTATTTTCATCAAACTAAATTGCTACTAGGTACCAACCAAAATACAGTTTTAACATACCTTATTTTTTGTTTTACAGGTTGCTTTCATTTTTGGGATCAGCGGCGCCCGCAGAGGGACAGAACTAGCCAACATAACAGTGGAAGATAATGAAACCGATACCCATCCTCAAGCCACAAATCTAGCCAATACAAAGACAACTAAGGAAAGGAAACCCGCTTCAAGTATCAAAACGGAAAATACAAAAGGAAAGTTATAGGCAAAAATAATTTAAGCAACATGTCAAAAGTGATTGCCACCTAACTAAATTTGCCTAATCCGGAACAGTACACTGGCCATTGTTTCTGAAGAACATCCTCCACTCAAATAGAACAACGCTAAAATACCACAGTGGATGGAGTTCCGATCAAGTGGCGGAAGGCTATATAGAGAACTTCATTCAAAACAAATTTGATATCACCCAGCGCACCACAGAACGCACTAATACTCCTCCAATCATTCCACGACCATCGACATCAAGGGATGATGAGTCTATTCAGCTGATTCTCTATTCAGAACACTCGAACGAGGGACCCTCAAACCCGGAACCACGCGCATCACTCACGCCCACCCCACAGACAACTCAATATTCATTTTCATAGAGGACCGAAACCAAGTTGTCGGGAGAAAACATCTCGCTAAATATCCAGAATTGCACAAATTATTCATTTAACCCATAATAAACTATTTAAAATATTGTATTGGATTATTTTATTTTCTCGCAATTGTAGTGAAAAGTAGAGTGCAACACACGGCGCCTACAACCCACTGCAACTCAGTTTCCATTTACTCCGTCGCTAAAGCTCGGGAGTAAAACTACCTCGTATATAATGGGCAATTTTATCCCCCCGCATAACAATCTATTATTAAATTCTACCCATTTCATGCTAGGAAAAGCCACTTGGGAAAGCCACGTGGCGGCCGAACCTTTCATAGCCTTACTAAGAATAAGAATCAGTTTACTTCCCTTCATACCACGGTTCGACAAACAGATATCCGCTGTTGCTAGGCAGGCTCGGGCGTCGGTGTCTGCATTTTCAGGTTCGAAATTGGGCAGCGTAATATTCTTGTCTTCAGTAGCCGGCGGGTTGCGCAGTCTCCACGAGTAGTCGCAAGCTGTTTTGTTGCGCTTCAAATAAAGCGCATTTCCATCACTTGATTTTTCCACGTTTTGTGCCTGCATCGATCCCACTTCTGATGTCGGAGAAACAGCATTCTTCTCGACATCGTCATTAGTGGTCACGAGTTTAGTGGGCGTCATTAGGGTGAAATGCGAGCACAAAACAAAGTATTCACTGTTTCATACAATTTAATGGCAGTTATTTTACAACGTTGATAATCACTGAAGGAATCAATATCTCTCAATAACTAATTTGCTTAAATAATTATATTCGAGCAGCAGGTTCGCGACACCGATCTAACTTTATCACCAGCGATCCACCTCGATCAACCACCGTTACTCTAATGAATCCTCACTCTACCCCACCAAAGTTAAGATGGCGCCTCGACCCCACTCTAGATTTATCTTCTGCTCTGATTGGACGTTATATAATGCAGTGACTTTTAAATAAATTAGTTAGATTTACACAATATTAAAATGTAATAAATTAAATCAAATTAAATTAGGATTTAACAAGTTATTTTCAGTTAACAATCAACCTTATCAATTAATCGTATGCAACCAACAATCAACTCTCCGTTTACTTCCTCCGACATATATAAATTACAAAAGTAATCACGGATACAAAAACACGGATACAAAAATAATCTTTTATGTGAATATCAAATTACTTAAATATAATAATACAGTGGAACATTTCTTCTGTGCAAAGGCAGTCACCAAAAGACATAAGTGACCAGGGTCGCCGGATATAGTTGAAGTTTAGTAAGAAACCGATGGATGTTTTCGAATGAAATTTAATTAGATAAAGGACCTGTTTGTTTTCTATTAATTAAATTAATTTTTATTCGAAAACATTCATCGCTTTCCTACTAATCTTCAATTATAGCGACGACCCTGGTTACTTATCACTTTTGGTGACTGTACGAACTCGGACGGTCGGCCGCCGGCGCCGCGCCGCGCCGCCGCGCTCCTGCCGCGTGCCGTTTCGATTCTGAACAAAGGGCAACTTTCACCAATTACCATTAATAGTTTATATAAACGATAATCTACTCTAAGCTCGTGATTTTACAGTTCTAAATAAAACAAGCAGAACTTTTGACTTTGTTTAGAAGCAAGGCATTGGAGTTTCGACCGTAACTGACTGCGGATTCAGCTAAAATTCGCGTGTAGATAAAACACAAAGGGAGCCAGCAGTAACAGATTTCCATGGCGCTATTATTTCGGCACCAATTTGGTAGGCATCGATTTAAACAAGTATTTGTGTAATACGAAATGGTAATGAGAAATTGAGAACAATTAAAGTAATACCGAAGTGATATCTGTGCTTATATTATGTAGGTATGTAGCCCTGTGCAGGTCTGGCGGCTCTGGGATCTTGGACCATAACCTAATGATTAATTTAATCCTAGAAAGCTTATGTTCGTCAAAACGACTAGCATACAAAAAATATTTCCTTCTCTCTTTCTAATTGTTTTACTTACACACTCGCGGTTTCGCGCCAACTAAGTGACCGCTGGACTGCATCGCGTGGTGGTGGCGTTGAGCCGGTAAGCAGTTTTGTTTTTGAGATAAGTACTGCATATTCGTCATTTTGACGCATGATTAGCTTATGCGTAACTTTTACATCTGTACTTTGTGTTAATAATGATTGCTTCGTTTTTTTTGTTTGTTACTAAGTTGACGATGAAAAATGGCTGCGAAATCGATTGTCAGTATCACAGATGACAACATAGTTCGTGCGTTAGATGATTAAGATTATGTGAGCACAAATGATGTCTTTTCTGGTAATGAGAATGAGAACGGTTTATTGATTGCAGACGTAGAGAGTGATTTTCACGACGAACACTTGGACATTGAAGAAACACAAGTAAGTCCACCTTTAGACATTGAAGAGGAACAACGAATGCCGCCTTCCGATGATCTTCCATTCGATGAGAATTCTTCAACAGCTTCCAATTACATTGTCAACTTGACTCAAGGTAATTTTCGAGGCAAAAATCGTCACGAGGAAGGACATGTTATGAGTAGTTCCCATACATAGAGAATATAGTCATTGTTCCCGTTCTTCTGCAATAAATATCGTTCGCACGGCTAGAAGTCGGAAATGCCTCGAAGAATAAAAGATAAAATAAGAGATGTGTTGGGTTCAAACCCAACACATCTCTTATTTTATCTTTTATTCTTATGCTTATGGTTCAAACCATGAAGAACGCGCTGAAGGTCAAGGACAAATTCCTGGCCCATCTGGTTCTGGAAGTCCTTTGAAACCTGTTAATGTCTCAATAAGGAAAAGAAAAAGCTGCAGTTTCTATTCCTACAGAAAAAAGCGCATGACAAAGAATCACTGCCATAGTTGCAAAATTCCCATTTATGGTGAACATACAGTTGACTTTTGCCCAACTTGCACCAAAATAATCTAAGTCATTTGATAATTATCGCTGATTTAGAAGATTTTTCTTCATAATTCCAAAGTAAAACACCAAATTTTCTCAATAATAGTTCCTAAATTAGTCATTGTAAGTTTAAGTGCTTTTGGTCTCAAACAAATATGTCACATTTAATATTTTTGTGTTTTATTGCTTAAACGTTAAATAAATATAATTTTTTATAATTACTATCTTTATTTTATATTTCATATTACCTATAAATACAATAAACTTGATTTATCTACACCCATGCTATAAATCTTCTATCAACGTTTCTGAAACAGTTAGCTTATTGCCAAAATCAAAACAATCAGTGTCAACCATAACGTCATCCAAACGAGTGTTTAAAATGTTGTATGGGGCTATTTAAAAAACGAGGGGCTATTTGAGAAAAACTAAAAATAAGATTGCATCCTTAATTTCTTCGTAAATCTGAACGCGACCATCGTGAGTTTACGGGATTTTGTCGCGGTCGCTAGTGTCGATTTTAAAGCAACCAATGAGAAACATTAGTTCGTTAGATGTCAAATAATAAACGGATTTTTGTAAATGGAGGTGTATTCGTGCAAAATCGTACGCTGCAAACTTTTGAGTGCCCAATTTTTTTCTACGCATTTTGGTTTTGGTATTTTCACACAATTTCTTTTGTTTTTCACCATTAATAATTAGTAATAACAGCTTGGTTTGCTTTAATAGTTTTTGTGTTATGATGATTTTTTGAAGATGGGGATGGGGGAAGGGGGGGGATGAGATTTTGAATACAAAATGGCGATTTTTTATATTTCTGCTTGTTGTAGATGTTTTCAATTAATTTCCACCATGATCCGCATTTACAAAATAACTAACCGGAGTGGAAAATATCACAAGCCGTATGGATCATACAGCGATGAAGCCCTCCAACATGAATCTTCTGTGCAAAAAAAGGAATTAACACTAACAGCAGTTTCTGAACGGTACGGTGTCCCTATTGCTACAATATCTCGAAAATCTAGAGGGCAAAATTGTACCCAGCGTAAATCTAGTCATCCTACCCTGTTCTCAAATATTGAAGAATAAATGTTTATCAAATATGCCCAAGTATTTTCCGATTGAGGATTTCCTATAGATACACTCGATTTAAGAGTTTTGCTCACATATATTTTTCTAAAATTGGAAGGAATATTCCCTCATTAAAACACTTCTCCTGCTCGAGATTGGACTTTGAATATTATGCAGCGACACAAAACTCAACTCTCATTTCGCCATGCCAGTAATATTTCTTTAGCAAGAGCAGAAATTAACCAGGACACAATAGAACGATTTTTTAATAATTATGAGACTGTTTGTAATCGTATATCACACCAGACAGAATAATAAATTAAGACGAGACAAACCTTACTGATTATCCTGGATCAACGAAAGGACATTGACAGAAATGGCCCCAGGACCAACAAACATCTGACGTACATAATAATTATAAATATATTTTAGATAGATTACTTGAGTTGACCACCAGCTCACGGATGTCTTAAGCAGCCGTACTTACGTACTTTCCTTTTCAATCTTTTTTGCTCTAAGGTATGACACTTCTGTAGTGACTTGTGTGATGTTTTTATTGGTACCATACACCTTAGGTGCGAAAAGAATTCAACAACAAAACCTATTTTCATATCCTAATTCAAGCATCCTAAATAATTAATTATATTTTTATATACAATTACTACACATAAGGGCATTTGTACACTATATTCGATTCATATTCGTGTTTTTTACGAACTGTATAAAAACAGATCAGAAATTCACGAATGGGCGCTGAGCATTCAATCGTAGTCGATTCGTATTCGTGATTCGTTTTGGGGAATTTTTCATCATTCGTTTTAAAAATATGAATCGAATACGAGAGTCTACGAGCAACGATCCGAGATTTGAGTATTCACTAAAAACATTTCTTATGCAGAGATCGCGTATATAATGTGTGTAGCATTTCGCGCTCACTCATATAACTCGAATACGAACCAAATACGAGGTAGTGCATAAACGCCCTAAGTGAGATGCATTGTAATATTTCAAATAGAATAACTCGCTGGGTACTGAACGGTATCGATTTTGGATAAAATATATCGATACGGATCTAATGTATTGGCATCCCTAATCCTTGTCATGTCATGTCAATCAACTTTCAAGGTATTGCACTGGCTGCATTCCGAATTACGCCATAATCGCTCATAGCGCTCACATCAATAATTTGCGTTCCGATTTAGATATCATGATTATGACAGCTGAGAGCTTTCAACAATTCGGAACACTCGTGAACGCGCTCACAGTGTTTGCTCAACGTCAATCCCAAACCTTTCAAAAGAAAGAAAGACTGGCAGGATATTTTTTTGAAAATGAAAGTTCTACGTATTGGCATTTCTGTTTTGTTGGTTGAGATGTATGAGATCAAAGATGCGACTCAAAACAACTTAACAGCACAACTGACAACTGTCATTTTTGACAACGCTCACGATGATATTAATTTAAGGCATGGTCGGCGTTATCGCAAGATGGCGCATGTCATGACGTCATCTATGGTGATTCACAGGACATCGTTATCGCGCTTACAATAATTCGGAACGCGTGTGAAATCGATTACAGTGCAATTCGGAACGTACTCTTGTTTCTTACTAAATACAACCTCAAAAACTTTGTTTTCTTTTTAAATAAATGCTTTCTGCATGTTGTCCGTCATTAAACTGTGCCTTCATGGGCATATACTTGTAATTTAGAATACGCAAAGTAATTTTGCCTCGCTGTTGGTTCTGGGGCTAAAGATGTATGGGTGCAGAACAATCTCCTTTATATGCAAGCGAGGGAAAAAGTATCCCGAAAGAATCATGGACTCCACAAAAAGTGTTATAAGTATCATGTTTGCTGGTGCAGCTGATGGTACGTTACTAGCCCCTTATGTAGTTTAGAAAGCAGAACATTTATGGGATAGCTGGATACACGGTGGTCCTCCTAACACACGCTATAACAGAGCTCGTAGTGGATGGTTCAATTCTATATGTTTCGAAGACTGGTTCGAAACTGTTGTTATATCATATGCTAAAAATAAAGAAGGAGTTAAGGTCTTGATAGGAGATAACTTATCATCGCATATTTCATCTAGAATTCTGGAATTATGTCAGGACCATAACATTTGTCCGTCTTCCTGCAAAGGCAACACATATAATGCAACCTTTAAACGTTGCTTTTTATGCCCCCATGAAAAATTATTGGCCGATAGCCAATATTGACCGAATGGAAACAAACAAAATCGACGGGTTAAAACGATGGCAAAAGCAGGATTTCCACAATTGTTCTCATTATTGTATCAAAAACTAATTGCAAATAATACAGGGAAACAAAATATAATTAGAGGTTTTAATAAATGTGGGCTATATTCAATAAATCGGTCAAGGTCTATTGAAAGAGAGACTAAAAAACCACAAAATGCAGAAAATGTTGATATGAATGTTTCTACATTTCTCATTGATATGTTGAGCGAGTTACGAAACCCTCAACGAGAAAAAAGCATTAAAAACGTAAAAAGCGGGTAAATGCGTCGCCAGGAAAAAGTGTTGGTATAGAAGATTATGAAAGAAAAGAAGACAGCACAGATAAGGAAAAAGTAGCGAAAATAAAAAGTAAAGGAAAAGGTAAAAAACCAAGGTTAAAGAAAATAATAAAAATGCTGAAAATGTAACACCCAATGCATATTTAAAAAATGTACTAGTCTAAATGATGAAGATGAAAGAAATTTCCTGAAAATCGATCTCAATAAAAATTGGGAACCAGTAATGAAGAATATAGATCAAAACATCACTCAATTTGAGCCTCAACCATCTACAAGTCGCGGTCAAACAAATAGAAAAAGAACACAAAAAAGATTGATAAACGCTTCGAGTATAAGTTCAAATAGCGGAGTTAAAATGAGCTGTCATAGCGACTGATATTATAGACTGCTCTTTAGAGTCACACGATTCAAGTGTAACTTTACAACTAGATGGTTCTTTTGATGAAGACTCTGATAAAGCTTCTATAGCAATCAATGATGATGTATTGATAAGGGATCACTTCAATGAAAATGTACGATATTATTTAGCTCAAATTGAAAGCATAGAAGAAATCCATTACACTATTGATATCTACCAAGTACGGAAAACAAAACAATGTTTAAGATTTGCCAAAACCAATAATAGAAACACCACCAAAGTTTTGAAAAATTATGAAACCAGTTCAATTAATAGAAACCGAAAATAATGTTTTTGTGCTCTTAGATAAATCTGATTCAGTTCATTTTGTTTAAATAATTAAACAAAATAAACTGAAACTAACTAACTTAAACTTATAAAAGTACGAGATATAAAAAAGGAAAAAGAGTTCTGATTTATTAAGAAGTGTGCTGTGATTAAGTTAAGAAGAGTTCCTTGTTTTGGCTAGAAAGTCTGATTACATAATAAGCGTAAATTGTTGACATTAAGAAGAGGTTTTGTTACTTTTTTAATAGATTTTCATACCAATTATTGTTTACCATAAAAATGTGATTTATCGTTTTTTTTACTGTGGTCACATTTGTACTTATTTTCCAAATATCGTTTATTAAAGTATAATTGGTAATTTGAAAAAATCTACCTGTTTTTGAGCACAAATTTGGTTGATTCTAATTAGCCCCACCCTAAGGGTTATTTAAAAGGCTTAAATTAAAAAAAAAACCTAGTTGCAACGCATCTATGACCATTAAATTTATATTATCCATAAATAGACACTCGTAACTATGTACGAGTATATGCAATTTATATTTATTGTGAAGTAACATAAAAATTTATAAAATTACAGCGACTTAAAGTTATTTTTTGTACCCAATAGCCTCATTTTACGGTACTAAATTTCATTATGCAACTCCTTTTCAAAAAAGAACATTGTCATGCACGCGCGTTTCACTGCCACAGCGCCGTAATTTAAAAAAATAACTTATGGGTCATTCGAATTCACGTCGTATCCCGCCATTTTTGTTTGATATTAGTATTGCAAAAATTTCAATTACTTTGTTGTTTACAAAAATGAGTGATACAGGCTTTGATTACACACCCCTAGATATTTCTAATGCAGCAAAGGACATTTCTAACCAATTATTACCAGAAAAGTCCAGAAAACAATATGAAAAGGCGTACCAAGATTTCATGAATTGGATAATATCAAACACTCATGTAGTACTATTATCACACTCGGCTTGCCTCGTGTGATAAACCCATATTAATTTTTTAATGCCCCTTATTATACAAGAGTTGCATAAATACCTATAAATAATAATAAAAATCTAATTTAAAAAATGGCGTCAGAAAGTCGAATGGTTAGCTTATCATGGTAGTTCAGGAATGTTAGCTAACTGGGTCTACGTTTAAACGTTTTAAGAGGGAAACTACATAATTATAACAACAGTTACTTACATAAAATTTTGAAAATTGAATAATGTTTTATATTATTAGTGGTTACTTACCAGCAGTGAGTGTTTATGTTTACGGCGTCATTTTGCATGATTAGCGCCATTAACTATTGCAGTTAAATGATATGAACCTGTCGTAAAGCTGGATGACTGGTTACCTAACTGTGCGCTGAACTTACGCGCCGCTGTGACGCCACTCAGTGCACGCTAGAGAAGGTCGACTGCGATTTGAGACTGTCTCGAATCGCCTAACATAGCGATTGGCTTTACAACAACAGCACAGTACCTGAACGTAAAAATGGCATAGTATATTGAACTTTAGAACGAGCTTTTCTCACAGGTATGAGCGGCAGAGAGAGAAGACCGATATCTCTATGGAGAAGTGAGTCTTTAAAGCCGCCCTTTTTATATATCGGTCATATTCCATGGCCAATGCGCAACGCGCTGGCCACTCGTCTAGCACTCAGGTAAGCTCCGCTGGCTGTGCCGAGTGGCTCCTCCGAGCTCTGTGAGCCTGCACCCTAATTGCGTAATTGCTATGTATCATAATCTGAATCATTTTGAAGCCTATTGCTAATCCATTGCTTCATAATTATGTTCGACAAATTTGTCTGCTCAGCAACGTAAATAACGCAATGAATGTTGTTGACCTGTCAAAATGAAATCTATTTCTACTGATAGTGTGTTACGCAATTAACCCGCTCTGGTGTGGTGTGTAGTGATGGCGGTCACGTGGTCACGTCGTCAGGCGACCTAAGACAATACATACATGACTGTGCCACAGAGCGAGCTCAAAGCACGATGGGTACTCGGGTAGTGTTATCTACGTTTTGTTACCGACGTTGAGGGCATGGTCTGTTTTTGGGCCTTTGGATCCCTGGTGGTTCCCTTTAAAAATAGCATACATAATTGAAGAGCCGGGAATTCTAATTAATTCTGATAACTATACAATACAAGTGGAATGGCCATAGTATTTCAAATCGCGCCTTGAAATCCGCAAACAGCGACTCCTTCTAGATATGAAATCAGGTGTGACGGACATTATTTTGAAATTCATGAAAGAGGACAAGGTAGTGCTATTGTAGCGGTATCTACATCGCCACAGGTGAGCTACGCGTCACACTGACGTCACACAAAATCCTACATCGCGCAAGCAGAGTTTACCGTGCAACTAGCATATATACAACGTCCCGACATCAATTGTCGGGCAGCTGCCCATTAGACACGACACTCGTCTGGTCGGAAGATCGTTCCTTTTCTATGGAGGTATGAGTGAACTTTACACCCTGTTCTTCATACCTCTATACTATAAATAGGTACTACCGAGACCCAGCTAAGCCAGTCCACACTCCACACCATCATGGGGAGACCGGCTATCAGGAAACAATTCTTGGCATTCGCGAGCAAAGTCGCTACTGTCGCAGCAGGGGCTAATAAAACGGACGCAACCTTGCGCAGTTGAAACCGATCACCATCTACAACCACATCTACAACCACGACAATCACCGCACAAACAACTAAAACACGAAACCCAACACGCACGCCACTCAACATAACACAAGCCACACGCACAAATACCAACCAACATCCAACACAACCAGTCACGACCACACCGACAACTACGAAAATTACAACACAAACAACAACAACACGAAACCCAACACCCACAGCACTCACCATAACACAAGCCACACACACAAACACCAACCAACAGCCCACACAAGCGGAAGCAGCAGCAATAACAACAGCAGCAGAAGCCAGCCTACAACCAGCCCCTAGCACCATGCCCATCACGCAATTCCTGGCATGCGGAGGAGACGGAGTCCCAGGCGTCAGACTGCGAGGCGTCCCTCTTTTCATGAACAGAGAAGGGGAAAAGTTAGGCATAAGCTTCTGCATAGGCTCAAGCCGAGCTGCAGCCCGTATACCCATCTCTCCAGGCCTTGCCGCCTTGATCAACGGAAGTACCACCAAAACGAGGATGAAAGGCAGCAAGTATGCTGCACTGCCGCAAGTGGAAGTTGCCACTCACCGTTTCCGCCTATTGCGATCCAAAGGTAAGACGATCGCACTATTCGAGTGGGGAGTGGAAACTCCATTTGCTCAAGTAAGCTCGTTCCTTCAGAGGATCAGGGAGGCAGGGGAGTACATGGCAGTTACAGCCCGTACCATTAACATCGACGCGATGATGATCGAGGGCGAGAGAGGAGACGTCGCAGACCGCTTCGGCTGTTTAAAAGCCTCAGAACAGCATGAGGTAGTTGTCTATGAGGACAGAGGGGAAACTCTGAGTTTCCTCAAAGCCCCCAGACAGCCAACAGCCGGTGCGACGAGCCCCACAACAAACCCGACCACTCAAAGCGGATCAGAGAGGGCCCAGCAGAAGGCAGCCGCCGAAAAAGCTGCAAAGGAGCAGAGCAAAACCGCTAGCCCGGAGGACCGGGCCCGGTCGAGGAGTCGCCTGAAAGCCTTCGGCACTTTCCTCAGTGCACTGCTCCCAAGCCGCACATCACCTACCCAGAAGCAGGAAGCAGCAGTGGAGAGGTTCTTCAAGAGGAAGCCAACAGAACCAATCCAGCAGAAGCCTACGCCAACAAGAGCCGACAAAGGGCAAGTCAGCCCGCCGACCCTCGCAGTGAACTCGGGCACCACGGACCACGTGAAGAGCGCCTTCCTCGAGTACGTAGCAATCGTGAGAGCGACCAGAGAGGTCAATCTCATGACATGCAGGAAGATCCTGCAGACCTTCCAGAAAGAAACAGAAGGTCTGCTAAGGGTACTACTCGAGGAAGCAGAGGCAGCAGTGTACGACAACGTCAAATCTCTAGTCATCAGAGGAGAAATGGCGGGGTCGTACATGGCAGCCTACAGCGCGAAGAGCGGTTTCGTGGCCCTGGACGAGGAAGAAACGGAGCGCTCAGGCAAAATTAAGTTCAAAGCACCAAATGACGACCCGATATTGGTTACCGCCAAATGTACCAAAATCATGCTGGACGATAAGATCCTTGAAATGGCACAGTCCATTTCGGGGACTTCAGATATCCCAGCATCGCAGGAAATTTGTACGGTACCCAATATCAGGTGGGTAAACGGAGTCCCGGGTTGCGGCAAGACAACCTGGGTGGTGAAGCAATTCGATGAGGAGAAGGACGTTGTAGCAACCACGACGACCGAAGCTGCCAAAGATCTCAGGGAGAAGCTAGCGCACCGCTTAGGAGATCGAGTAAAAACAAAGGTGCGCACTATGGCCTCAATCTCAGCCAACGGGTTCAAGAAGCAAGAGAAATGCTACCGCCTCACGGTAGACGAAGCTCTTATGAACCATTTTGGGGCCATAGTTATGGCAGTAAAGTTGTCTGGAGCAAGCGAAGTTGTCCTCATCGGAGACGTCAACCAGCTCCCATTTTTGGACAGAGAGAACCTATTCGAGTTAAGGTATACCCGTCCAAATCTGGTGGCAGGCATCACCCAGGAGTTGCTTTGCACACACCGTAATCCGATGGATGTGGCGTTTGCACTGAGCGAGATATACTCCGGTATATACTCCTCCAAGTCGTCGCTGTCGCGGGTCCACTCCCTGAGGGTGGAAGGTTACACGGGAGCTCAAATACCGAGCACCGCCCAAAACACCCTGTTCTTGGTTCATACACAAGAGGAGAAAGCTTCTCTTATGAGCCAGGGATATGGGTCCGGCGAAGGGTCGCGCACGTTAACCATACACGAGGCTCAGGGGTTGACCTACGACAGCGTAATAATCATCAACACCAAGTCCAGGAGGCTCCAAATCCACGACAGCATCTCTCACGCGGTAGTGGCGGTGTCGCGACACACTGTCAGTTGCGTCTATTACACCGACGACGCCGACGACGCCACGGGCCGCTTTGCAAAGAGAGTGATGGATGCGCCGACTAAAACGGTCGTCGAATACAACCTGAAGACGGCCATGCGGCATCGAGACGAAGTCGTCGTGGAAGCCTAGCTCAGGCTAGCGAAGTCCCTGGCTAGCAGACCCCACCTAAACTCCACCTAAAAAATCCCCATCCAAACTCCAACCCAATCCATAACCAAATAAAGTAAACCACCACCAGTCTGAACCCCCTGCATAGTAATAAAAACAGATATGTAAACTGCATGGCAGACCGAGTCTGTCATACTCACGTAAATGTCCTACCGATGGTGGCGCTGCACATTCGGTCGTTGAGTTCCTTAAAAAATGGTTGAGCTGAACGGCGCGGATGTTCACGTCATGTCCGTGAACGGAAGCCGTCTAGTGGGACTGGTCGGCTCGCACTGCCATGCAGTTTACTCTCTCTCCATAACAACAAAGTAATCCTGTATTAGATTATGTATTAAATAAACCAAAAGAAGTATAATAACCGTAATTCCTGTAAAACTATATTTGTAATAAGTAAGTAATAAAGTTAAAGTAATAAAAGTAAATAAAGTAAGTAATAAAAAATTAAAAAGTAGTAAAGTAAGTAAAAATTGTAATGCCTGTGTATTAGTAAACTAAGTATACCAAAAAAAAAATATATATATATATATATACATATATATATAATTATGATGGACTCACGTATATTTAAGTAAGTTTAGTATAACATAGAGTAATGTGTCCGACGTAGGAGCACAATAATTGTAATAAATTAAATATAATACATAAAAAATTAAACCTGTAAACAAAGGCGCGGACGACCATGTCCGCGGTAAAAGTTATTCATTATAAAAAAAAAAAAAAAAATAGGTGCTACCGCCTTATCCGGTATAGGAACCTGCCATGTCCGGTGAGGACCTGCGTCAGGCGGAAGGTGAGGACGCCGTGGCGCCTCTCAATCCACTCCTCAAAGAAGGGACTTATCGCCGCAATTGTGGCGTGCCCAATAAATAGGTATCTACATGGTAAATGTCAGACTTTAAACTAAACAATGAGTAATGAACTTTAAGATACAGATCAAAGCTCTGATTATCAGAGTCATCTTTATACTCGTATATATAAAACTTACGTGTCACGTTGTTTGTCCACGATGGACTCCTAAACTACTGAACTGATTTTAAATTTGATTTGCACATCGAAACTTGAAAGATAGGATAGCTTGCTTACATCTCAATTTATAGTCGCAATATTATTTTATTCCAAATTATTTATCTATTATTGACAGTCACAATTATCTGTTAGCTCTAAACGATTCTAACAGATGGCGATATCTGTTGACTGGATTGAGTAAGTATTCAATAGATGGCGCAATGTTAAAATTACAAACGTTTCATATAAGCTACAATTTAATAGCATAAACACCACGTGTTGTTGAGGCTAAAGTATAACCTAAATATATTTTGTAATAAACGAAATACAGTAAAATAATATTATAAAGAGAAAAGATATGATTGTTTGTTTGTATTGAATAGGCTCCGAAACTGCTGCGCCGATTTAAAAAATTCTTTCACTGTTGGGAAGCTACACTATCTCCAGGTGACATAGGCTATATTATATTATGCTTTGCTACCCGGGCGAAGCCGGGGCGGGTCGCTAGTTATAATATATAGCGGTCACCTGAGTGACCCCTGTATATTATAATAGCGAGACAACCATTTACTATCTATATATCTATAACTGTACATATAATAAAATTGTAGCGAAGTGAAAACTGTACATTGACTTTTTCATATAGATATAGCGCACGGTATGAAAAATAGATGGGTAGTAAAATCAAGCGTTACCAAAAAGTGAAGCCGTTATGGTTTTCCTGTGCGCAACATACTCGCGCATCTCATAGCGCTCCGCGCTCCTCAGAGTCACAGTATAAATATTTATATACAGCATGGAAACTAGGCCTATTTGTTGGAGTAATTACCAACGCTCCGTTGGAGCGTTCGGGTTGTCACTCTTAAAGTAAATCCAGGAGGGCGGCTGCGAAAATTTCAAAAATGTTATGTCATGGTTTTCGAGGGTGCTAAAGCCGATAGTAAGGTCAAAATATAAATCTAAGTTGGCAGCTGCGAAAATTTTCAAATTTTTCACCTTGGTTGTCGTTTTCCTAGTTTTCGAGGGTGTTAAAGCCGTTACCGACGTTAAAATGTAAATCCAACATGGCGGCTACGAAAATTTAAACATTTTCGTCTTGGGTATCGTTTTCATGATTTTCGAGGGTGCTAAAGCCGTTAGTGAAGTCAAAATGAAAATTCAAGATGGCGGTTGCGAAAATTTTCGTCATGGTTGTCGTTTTTATGGATTTTGAGTGTGTCAATGCGTATTGCGACGTTAAAATGTAAATCCAATGTAGAATGAATAGCTATCAATTTTTTTTCGTTCGACCCTATTCAAGATAGAAAATTGACTCATGTTTCTTCGGTAGGTACCTACAAACATTAAACTCAGAATTCAATTTTATAATTTTTTTTATAAACTGGTACTCCGTCGCGGGTGTACAGCTTTGAATTTGGCGGGGTACAGCTGAGGATCCCCTTAAGCAATTAGGAAGTCCCGCGTAGAAGCTGATATATGGCACTTGACTCATTTAGTTTACTTTTTTGTATGAAGTAGATAAAGTCACCCACTTACAGTACTTTGGAGAAAAAGTATACGGTAATTGGCCTTAACCATTTCCTTGGTAATGCCCTAATAACTAAATGTTGTAAAACAGAAGAAGATAGCTTTGTTCTTTTATTAATTATCACAGTTTTGTGTTCACAACGCTCTCCTGTAAAATCATGATTTTGTAAATAACCGTATTATACTTTGCGGCCGTCGATATGATAGTAGAACGTAAACAGAAAAACAGTAGTTTAGGCCTCTTCTGTCATCTTTGGTTATAATAAAAATAAATATCTATTGTTAGGTGACCGGTAATGAGGAATCCCGTGTGTTTACAATCTACTGTTATATTATTTTAGTGATAGCTGGGAAGAAAGAAAAATGGGTTTATTTGTCACAGAAACACGTGCATGCTAACCGGGAGCTATTCGTCAGGAATGATCTGGAAGAATGCAACAGTCAGTGTATCAGTGTGGTGCCGTTAGGTAGTATGTGCAGGAACGTAGGCGTTCATTATTTCACTAAAACCGAAAAACTTCGCAAGCAATGGGCAATTACTACTGAATGCTGCGGGTGTCGACCAGAGGACGAGCTGTTTATCACTAGTTCTCACCTAGACAACTGTACGTCGCTTGCTCCCGCGTCACCAGTCCTGACTCTCTTCATATAATATTGGCTGCTGAGACCATAACTACAAAGGTAGTATACAGGAAAGTTCTATGAAAATGTGCCTGTTACTTTAGTATATTGTGGTGCCTTACGACTTCCACGCGAACGAAGTCGCGGGCAAAACCTAGTTGATAATAATATTGTGGTCTTGGCTATGAATGAACAGCCTACGAGTATTTTCCGTCTGAACAACAACTTTACAACTTTTTTAGATTATGAGTAAAGGTAGACTGAAAGACATCCCTGATACCATGTGCGTAGCCAGAAACAGGAAACCAAGACTGTGCCTGATGAGTGGCAGTATAGGCTCGTCCTGTTTTGTATCGGACTCAAGTAATATCGTCACTTGCGAAATGTGGAAGGGAAGATTTATCAGGTAGACTAGTTGCGAGTGGATTCTCTAATAACCAATTTATAGGTAACCTGTAAAGTTATTTGAGAACACGCACTGCGGATGATACACGTCTGTCATCTGGCGTCTAAAGTCCCGTAGGTAGTGTCATGTAGGTACTGTTCTTCATGTTCCGCCGACTGCAACACCAACAATATCCTGGGTGTTTGTTCCATCACGTATCCTCATTACCACATAACGACGTGTTCACCCTCGCCCCCCCCGCCCCTGGGGGTACGCATCAGCCCCCCCCCCATGTGGCGCAATGTTGCAGTAATTGACTTCTTGCGTGCGCACCAACCTACTTACCATTTTTCGTTTAATATAGTGCGGTGAGAGATGGAACTTTGTCGGTAAATGTTCGCAAAACATCGATATAATCTTAAGAAAGTTCTGAGTTTTCCATTTTTAGTAAAAGAAGTAATTACAGTGAAATGAACATCTAACCACCGTAGTATGTGAATGTGGTTAGTTACTCGTATTAGTATAAATAGTTAGTTGTATACATGTATATATATTGTAAGAATACTTAGATATAAAGTACCGGCCCGTAGTCAAAGTATTATTATTCTGATCTGCTTTTACAATATCATCAAAAGTGTGCCTACTTAGCTTGGCGACTCCGCCTGCAATCACTGATCACTATCTTAGAATTGGTTGCCACATTTTCTGGGTTCTCTGTTTAAGAACCAAGGTTCTATGGAAGAAGTATTACAAAAGTACAAGTCTGAAGTGGGTATAAAGCGGCAGAAAGCACTGTCAAAAACATGCACTGATAAACTAAGCTGTTTATAGTCATATTTTGTGATTTCTGTGCTGAAAACTTGCATTCAGATGCAATAATAATAATAATAATAGTTTATTTGTCCAAAAACTTAGTACTACTTTACAATGGCAATGTGGCAATGCTATGAATGTAACTTGTGATGATAAATCTGAGCGGCCTCGGCCGGACGATAAGTCATCGGCACATCTCTACTACATTCCTATTTGTGGCGTTTCAGTTACTCTTACACACGGCTGGAGGATGATTTGTTCCCTAATTTGATGGATCCTCCCCCTTGTTCCCCCTACCTCCCCCACGCCCCTCGCTAAGTGAACCGGCTCATTATTTGTTTAAGGTAGCAAATAACGTGTTTCGGTGGTAACACACAAGTAATGTACGTTCCCTATATAGGTAACTAGGTACACAGGAACACAGTGCCGCCAACGTCGTGCAAATTGTTTGGAACAGGCTCCCATTCGTCCCCGAGTTCCACCGATTGATGGATGAGGCTGATGTTAATTGAATGTTTCTTTCCGTTCTGTTCGCACCTACCTGTGCCACCTGCTCACACCCCACTGCCAGTTTTTTTTTTTTTCTTGTAGAAACCTCCACCCTGGGGTGGGTGGAGGGGTCTGTCAGACTCTTACTGACTAAAACCACTCGGTGTTCTTCTGCTACCTTTAGCCGGGTACTGCTGGAGTGCTTGCGCATTTCATCACGCTCCCCCGGCCAAGTGTTGGCCCTCATGAATTCATGAGGATCCGTCACCCTCAGCGGCCGCATACGGCCGCAATTCCTCTAGAGAGAGGCGCGCGCGGAACACGGCGCGCCACTCACTCGGGTCTTTCACTGTTCAGGCAACAAACTCCCCAAGTCTGTTGCCTGCAGGCCTCAACCCAAGGCGGCCGGTAAATCGTTTCGCGCCACCCGGCGCCCGGTGCGTCTGCTACGGATTGGAAGAGAGATTGTATTCTCTCTCTCCCTTTCCGCCGCCTCCTTGGCTACCATCACTTCCTCAAATAAGGAGGCGACGGCGACCCATGCGCTCTCATTTCTGACCATGGACAGGACCATGACCGGAAGCAAGAGAGTCTCCGCAGCACCAACCGTCGCGACGAGGTGACGGCGCTGCACTGCCCAATCAGGGCATTCTTCAAGGGTGTGCTGCGTCGTGTCGTCGGGACAGTTGCAATGGTGGCAACCGGGTGTCGGTTCCCGGCCTATGCAGCACAGGCACTTTCCGAAGCACCCATGTCCGGACAATACCTGTGTCAGCCGGAAAGTAAGGGCGCCATGCTGTCTCTCCAGCCACTCCCTCATAAAGGGTCTTACCGCTGCTATAGTGGCGTGCCCTGCGCTGGGTTGTGCAAGTCGCTGCTCCTACTCCACCACTAGGGTCTGGCGGAACTCAGCCCTGTACACCTCGACATGACGAGGCATCAGGTGCTCGCCCAGCTACAGCGCGTCCCGGCGCCACTGATATAGTGACGCTGGAATTTTGGCGTCAAGATCCCAGGGTGGTGATTCGGCCAAGAGGCTTGCCGCCTCGAAGGAGACCGTACGGTATCCTCTTATCACCCTGACGGCCATTGCTCTCGGTGGTCTTCTCAGTATTGCAAAGTTGCGGGCCGTCAGGTTATCCACCCATACAGGCGCTCCATAGAGCGCCATGGACCGTACGATCCCGACATAGAGCTTCCGGAAGGAGGTATTTGGCCCCCCCAGATTAGGCAGCAAACGCGAGAGTGCATTCGCGGTGCTCATCAATCGGGGAGCCAAACGCTGAAAATGACCCCGCTGCCTGCCGTGCATGTGCTGGTGCTGTGTGCTTGTACCTGTTTACTGTGTTTCGTCATGTTATGACGACACTCAGGATATATATCTTACTCATATATCATAATTATGATAGAGATGTAATAAGATGATGATATGATATGAGATGATATGATGGATAAGATAGGTATACAAGTGTCAGATTGCAGGGGATGTTATTATGATACGACGCCATGTAGGTATGCCAATGAGTTTCGCATTAGGGTCTCAGGACCATTAACTTTAGCAAACCTATAACATACGGTACTATTTTCAGAATTCCGTTGTCAGTTGGTCATAAGCATACATTAATGCATAATCTGCAAATACATAACATTGCCCTTCCAAACTGCTGAAGAATTGTGTACTTAGTCACATTAGATCAAATAAATTATTAGTAGGTTATGCTACACTACAATATTGTTGATACAAAAAAGTAAGTAGGTACTAAGCTACTTCCTTAATTCTGCAGCTAACTCTGAATTTAGTTTCAAGAAACACGGATTCCCGACTTTCCAAATCCGTCGTTAACTCCTTCTCAAACTAGATGGAGCTACTAGTGTCGTTCGGAGAAACATAACAAACAAAGAACAGCTGAGGTGCATAGCAACTGATGCGAAACTGACGGCACCGAGTAATAGGCGAACTGCTCTATTTATAGCAAGTGTCGGCGAGACATAGGCAAGGGAACTACCCGCTTAACAAACAGTTATTAACTTCATGAATATAGTGTTCATCTCGTGGAGTGCCGCGTGGGAGTCCTTTGTAAACTCATGTTAATTTCAAGAGGGTCGTCGACCTCAGTAGTCCGTACTACGAGTGTCATATTGTCATCCATATTGGAAGATTTGGTATTGTCTTCCAACTTAGTGAAGTGTTCTAGCACTGTAACTGAACAGAGTGTATTGAGTGGAGCGAGCAAGTTACACAACTGCGGTGCATCGACCTCAGGCACGCGGGCGTGCGCAGGTACGTCGGTACTTACCTACCTACAGTCCCACTGGCAACCACGCCACGTAGCAACACGGAGAAGCTAACTGCGCATCTCACTTCATTAGATCAAAACAAGCTTTGTTTTTCAATGTAACATGAGATAGACGTGTTTCAACTTTACCAATGGCGAAAGCAAAAAAAAAAAGCCCCAGGGCATACTCTGCACAACGTAATATCAACCTTATGTATAATCCATAAAAATCAAAATCTATTATAAAGCCAGGAAGACGAAGATGATAGCGCACAGATATGAACCAAGAATTACGAAGAAAATTGAGCTCTGTTACTGAAAAATAGAAATTAGAATTCATGTAGGCACGTAGAAAGTTTTTTATTCCGACTTTTTCGGAGGCGAATTTGTGCGAACAATTTTCATTGTGCTGTCACAGCAGTCACTACAAATGTGTGGATCATCCTTGTGTCGAGGAATTAGAGTTGACAATACATTGGCGCTGGAGTCAGAGGATGATAAGGTGATGTTTGTTAATCAGTGAAGAGTCCAAGTGACATGTGGCGAGAAGGCAATGAACTGCAACCGACGGAAACCGAAACATTCGACAATTTGCGGCCCGCAGACCCCGCAGACCCCGCAGTCCGCACTTGACGAAACGTTGAATAATCATTCAGAAATATACTAGTTATTATTGTTACATTAGGCTCTTGAAATTCGAAAAAAGTGAGTTTGTCATATTGATAGGTAGTTATTAAGGTAAGTATTGGGAAAACTGTTCTTATAGTTTTATGAAATAATTTTTTCAGTTCAGCAGCTGTCGTCGTATAACACGAATCGTCCTCAGTCGGTAGCCGTGCTTCTTTAGGAGATGAGTTCATATTGGCTCGCCAGTTTGTCTGAGCTACCTACACTGTACACTGTGTGTATGTGTGTGCGTGACAGTTGGCAACTTGCATCGCGACACAGTACTGTCATCTAAATCAACTCACTGCGACAATGTGGTAATGTAGCGCGCGGGACGCGGGGCTAGGGGGGCTGCGGCGGGGGGGGGGGGAGTACTCTAGTTTATGTACCGTTGCCCTTGCCCTTTTAATACATCTGTCAGAAAGCTTGTTACTTTACTAGTGGTCATATAATATGTCGTGCCAAGAACCACATTTAGGAAGAAGGAAGGAAATAATTGTATTTTAGATTCAAAATTAAACAAGAGACAGAAAACTTCAGTGTACCGTAGTGTACGCCGTAGAGTCAGGGAAAAGAGAATGTTTAGCAAATTGACGATCAACTTAATATGGTCTATTCTTTCAAATCACAACGTAATTGGGTAAGCAACACATTTCCCTGACTGTACATTTAAATTGAACTATCACTTATCAGGCCGGGTCGCAACTGTTGCACGCGCGTGCGCTGGCAAAGGTCACCCATCCATCATACTATCACACAATCTCACCTATTGTATGATTGTGCGGCACTTTCCATTCACTACAGTCATCAGCATCACGTCCACGCGTCTGCGCCGCACAGCACTCGCTTCATGGTTACGTTGAGTACAGTCGTCAGTCGTCACGTCAAGTTGCTTGTGTGCAACACTTATGTGTTGCTTATCAAGTCTACCTACTAATCAGGTCGTCTCTTTCTAAAGCAGCATTTGCGGACTAGAGCTGTTAAGGAAGAAAATATTTATGTATTAATCAGGGACGTGATGGGTACCGATATAAGATATAAAACATAAAAAAGGATTGATAAAAAAAAATTGTGTCATCGACCGTTGGTAGTGTAGTTACTTGAAATAGCAGTTTTTTATTTGTGTAAACTTCACCGACGTATCAGTTAAGTATTGGTTATCCTATCACGATAATACAAAAAATAAAAACACCGTCAGATAGTTTTTGTTGTTGTTTTATCGTGTTTAGATGTCGATACCTATCATGTATGCGGAGTTTCGCTAAGTAGTATTACAAAGGGTCACAGTTCGTCTTTAGCGTCGACCCCGAACTTATCGCTCAACTTAAGAGCGGCCAACCCGTCATAGTTTTCAAACAAACGCTCGTACGTGATTATGGCGTTGTAACACATCTAATAGGTATCTTTTAATTTTTTAACTAATAGGTATCTTATGCACTTTATCTAGGTTTCCATGCAAGCAAAAAATCTAAATTTGGAGAAACAAATTCAGTACAACCCTACAAAAATCTGCTTTTTTGCACAAATTTTACCTGAACTTTGGCCGGTCATAATGTACTCATAAATTATAAAAGTTAAGAAAACATCTTCATAGAAACCTCGCACATGTAATGGAGATTCTAAATAACATTTTTTTTTCCAAAAACTTGTAAAGCTTTTTCAAAAACACGTATTTCCTGGAACATGTTTTGTGAAATATTTGCGCGCCAATTTTCATTCGATGTTATCGCGTTCTCAGTCTTGCTTCTTTTTCAAACATTGCGTTGGATGAAACAACAAGCTTTTCAATCATGCTCGCGTTGACGATAGATGGACCGGGAAGGGCCCTCTTAAGTTAAGTATTACTTATTATATTGTAACGTTCTTCCGCTCATTAAAGTAGTAGACGGAGAAGCGGCTGATGGCGACCCTAGTTACAAATGGTTACTGTTAGAGTTACCACAATGGACACGAATGGAGCTATGACGCTTCATTAAGCTAACATTTAATCATTAATAATCTTGTAATTATTATGTTCTTGTTTGGTAATAAATGATGTGGTTTGATAGAGTTTTCACTATCATTAACACTCCTTGGTAGAACCTGTAAAGATAGACAAAATACTTATTTTTTAAAGTGCAGTAACTGTAACATTCCGCAGATACTGCCGACGCTGGCCCATATTACCGACACCGCAAAATGGCCAAACGTCAGTGATAGTCTGTCGACGCTCGATTGTTTGTGCTGCCGGACTCCTCTCCTGCACAGAGCCGTCAGCGACAGACAACCCCTCATATCACGCAGGGGCCGCACACGTGGCAAACTTACTGTACACCCCGAGAGTACTGTAACCGAAATAGTTTATTTATTCAAAAAATATTCATTGTTTTTATACATAAAACTCTTTGAGGATTTTGAAAAAAGAAAAGTAAAGTAGAAAACAGGAGTGTATAATAAGTTGAAATAAGAGTCACTTTACAAGCAAGTGTGTTGAAAATTAATTTAAATTTATTATTGACCAAAGTTACAGGTAGAATTTAAACACAAAATATTTTTATTTAACAAAAATTAAAAGGATGTAACACATATCAAGAAACCAAGTATCTTCTGTGTTGCTAAGATCTTCCAAGTGAGCTCTTAGTGGACATATAAAACAGTCATGGGTTGCACCACCATAACTTGCATCTACAAGTACACTTATTATTTGCATGACTGCAAAACAAATCTGAAAAAATGTTTTGAATCAGTATCTGAAAGACTGTAAACTTAAGAAATTATGTATAAATATTATGTAAAACTTTTCTTCTTTTTTATGATACATACTAGCTTTTGCCCGCGGCTTCGCTCGCGTTAATTTAGAATTTGACAATCAATTCGGGTTGTTCGGGGAATTATAGTTAGGAGGATGAAAACCGGTCTATCGACACTCTAGACTCACAAAATGAATTAGGTACTTAAATAAAAAATAAAAAGGCTCCTAACACACAACTAAAGTTTCAATAATAATATAATTCAATCATGATCCGAAAGACACGTGGCGCCATCTATTATCATAAGAACGTTATGGTTGTTTTAAACAACGTATATGCAAAATTTCAGGATGATCGGTTCTGTGGTTTAGGCGTGAAAAGGTAACAAACAAACAAACTTACTTTCGCATTTATAATATTATATATATATAATATACTAGCGACCCGCCCCGGCTTCGCACGGGTTGCGGTACTTATCTACGGCGTACCCTACCTACCTACCCTACCTACCTACCTACCCTACCTACCCTACCTACCTACCCTACCTACCCTACCTACCTACCCTACCTACCCTACCTACCTACCCTACCTACCTACCTACCCTACCTACCCTACCTACCTACCCTACCTACCTACCCTACCTACCTACCTACCCTACCTACCTACCTACCTCCCTAACTCCCTACCCTACCTACCAAAAAAAAAAAAAAAAAAATAGATGTTGGCCGATTCTCATAGATACCGGATAAGCACAAAAAATTTCATCAAAATCGGTTAAGCCGTTTCGGAGGAGTATGGCAACGAAAAATGTGACACGAGAATTTTATATATTAGATATAATAATATAAATATAAAATAAATATACAAAAATATAAAATATACTATATATAATATATATATATATATATATATATAGGAAGGATTATGATTGTTTGTTGTGTTTGTTAGTATTTTAGATTCATATTAAATAAAAGCTTAAGAATTATATGTATCCTCTTTTTTTAGTAAGTGAATAAAGAAGTTAAGACATTTTTATTTTTATTTATACTTATTAGTAAGGAAAGTTTTTATTTTTACTTATGTTACATTTTATTGTAAATTACTTAACTTCTACTGAACATTAATGAACATTTACCAATTGAACATTCAAGGAATGATAATGCTTGCGACAGAAGTAGCGCTCCTCACGTGGTACTGGGCGTACTAGAGCTATTTGGGTGCAATCTATACAACCTAGAGCTCCGGGAGTCCGAAATGTATTGTAAAATTTGCAATAAATTAATTAAATTATATACAAATATATAATATAAACTTTGCTTAGTATCTAACAAACAAAATAAAGAATTTAAAATCACCGTTGACGATGATGATGTTTAAATCTTTATTATTCATCCTGTCACAGTCCACTGCATAGACATAGGCCACTACCTAATTATGCCACAGTGAGTTTAATGTACAGTCACCAAAAGAGATCAGTAACCAAGGTCGTTGGATATAGTTGAAGTTTAGTAAAAAGCCGATGGATGTTTTCGAATGAAATTTAATTTAATAAATTACCTGTTTGTTTTCTATTAATTAAATTAAATATTATTCGAAAACTTTCATCGGTATCTTACAAAACTTCAACCATATCGACGACCCTGGTTACTTTTCACTTTTGGTGACCGTACTTGTCTGGAGGCTTCTTTGTTTAGTGTTGATAGTGTTTGCGGTGAGATTTTAGGTACTGTACGCGGGTTCAGTACTACGTGACGCGTTCGCACAGAGCATCGTCGCTGAGGGAAGGGAGAAAGGACTGACCTGGAATACTGGTGTGAGCTTTCATAGTATGAAAATTTGTCCGTAATACCATCAACGACAAGAGCGGTTATATTATAAGAATTTTTATATTTCAATAGGGCGAGAAGGCGACTCAACACCCTTTATAAAAGAATTCGTAAGCGGAATAATATTTTTAAGTCCTTACGTAACTGTAGCGCACGTGCAACTTTTGAATACTGGTGTACACCGAGATTTCAAAGCGCGTCGTTTCGGCTGATTTGTATGAAGATGTAATACTGCTTACTTTATTATACTGTGGTTGTGGTGTATCGCGGGATGAGCGCATCGCTTGAGACTTAATGATCCCCTGTAACACCGCCTCGAGCCGCGCGCGCATTTACAAAACAATAACAGTTAATGCTTGCGCGCCATTACGTCACTTTTCCTTTTTTGTGTAACATCTCTGTGTATTGTCGCGGAGTGGAGCCCCGCTGAGCGCGATGGAAATAATAGGGAGCTGCCGTCACATGGTTTTAAATTATTTTTTATGTGATGAAAATATTTTCAAATATGATTCTCATGCCAGAATTACTATTTCGTCTTAGGATGAGAAAATTCCTTTATGAATCGAAATTATATGTTTGCTATTTAACATTTCACAACAAAATATTTTTAGGAAATTATAAAAATGTTCGGTCCAACATCCGACGTATTACATAAAATTTAAATATAAAGAAACTACTTCCAACCAAATAGAACGCCGTTCCGAGTGCAGCGCGGGGGCTTCGTCCATACTGATCCCTAGTCTCAACGCGCCCGCGCCTTGTAGCTATCCATATATACGGACCGGATGAGGTGGGACTAGGGATCAGTATGAACGAAGCCAGCGCGGGTCCCGATAGCCGAATAATAATTAACGAGAGGATCGCTTAGCGACAACATAGCAAGCATTACAGGGAACATTACCGGCGGACATTAGTGAGGCCAGCAGAACACATCGGTAGAAGGACCACTCCTTACAGCGGACAGAAGAACTTCACATGAACCGTCCCCAACAATGAGTACAACCATCTGCTAGAACCACTGCACCTGCCGATTGTATGGGCCTTAGTCGACATTTTGTTGGTAGTTGAACTCCTACTAACAGTGTGAGCCTTCTGCATCTACGTCCACTGTGGTCGTGGCGTGTTGAAGTGCATGAACATTGTGCAAATGATTTGTTATTTATACACGTTTTATTCAAATTATCGTTATCAAGATGGCGGAATAATGTCCACTCTCAGCATAAAACGGCGCTTTCCTCCGGCGGTTTTTTGAGATAGGTATGCATTGAACTGTACCATACCACACCTTTATTTCAGGACCGGCTAATGAAAAACAGTGATTGTTTTAGAAGAAACCGACATTTTTGTACACGCTTGCAGTTTATCCTAGACTAGCCACGTTTTCTAAATAAGTACTTTGCGCGGATTAACAATAAATCCCATCTAATTAAAACGATATAATATTAGCAAGTATCGATGCACTATATGAATAGATGATGACCATGTCTCCAGTTCCTCAAACATTTCAAAGTAATATGTGCGCCAGTCAGGAGTCACACCGTGTCACCGCGTCATATGGGAGACGTATGTGTCTCGACACTTATCAAAACGAAATGTTTGCACAGCGCGAAAGTGATCAGACCCGCCCGCCTATGCGCCTCCCGCAGCCCATGAATAAAAATGAATTATCAGTGTTGAGTGGAACAGAAATGAATTATGGTGGCATCGGGCCCCGAACGCGGCCATTTCCGATGCCCGCTCAATTTCCTCCGGCACATCCATCATGGATGCGCATTATTGCCGCCGGGGGATGGGAGGGTCGCCTGTGGGGGGGGGGGGGAGCTGCGATTCATATCAATGACATACAGATTGCACATTCGAATTTTTGTATTAACGGACATTTATCAGGTGGCGGAGATAACCTGCGCGGACCCAGTCTTCCGTCAGTTACAAAGAGGAGTTAAAAAGAAATAGAATATTATATAATACTAGCGACCCGCCCCGGCTTCGCACGGGTTGCGGTACTTATCTACGGCGTACCCTACCTACCTACCCTACCTACCTACCCTACCTACCTACCTACCCTACCTACCTACCCTACCTACCTACCCTACCTACCTACCTACCTCCCTAACTCCCTACCCTACCTACCTACCTACCTCCCTAACTCCCTACCATACCTACCAAAAAAAAAAAAAAAAAAAAATTGATGTTGGCCGATTCTCATAGATACCGGATAAGCACAAAAAAATTCATCAAAATCGGTTAAGCCGTTTCGGAGGAGTATGGCAACGAAAACTGTGACACGAGAATTTTATATATTAGATAGGTACAGTCTTGATAAAACCCGATCAGAAGACAATTACAACAGCAGGCACTCGTATGTCATTGCTTTGGTACACCGCCAAACATTAAAGCAATGACAGAATCACTAAAACTGATCTAGTTAACGAGTCAATACGTCTCACTAAAAACATTACCTTAAACATGTTTGAGACGATGACGGGAAGTAGCCAGTTGTGGTAGACTTTGGGAGCGCGGCGAGGCTTGGATTAGTTTAGTGTAAGTAAAACCTGAGTAAAAAGACAAACAGGCAGCAACAGGCAACAAACGTTTTCCTTGCTGCTTCCCGATCAAACGTCCTTGACCAGTCTATTATACAATTAAAAGCGCACATTCCATCTCGTGGGTATTATTTTTGGACGAACACTTTTATCGTCCATTACGGATATTAGCCGAAAGTCAGATAAACAGATGCAGCACGTCAGGGGTCACCTTAGTTCAACTCGAGTGATCTACTCGCTGCTGGTGCATGCTTTATATCCAATCTGATCGCTTGGCACAAACATCGCGCTTTTATGAACGTAGAAAATAACTTCTAAATACACGCGGTCACCTTTAACCGGTACTTGTCAGATATACGGCTGCAGAGGTCAGAAGTCGGTCCGGGATAATTAGTATCCAGCATCAAGTTAGAATAGGCAGTCTGATGACTGCCTATTCTAACTATTCGACCATTCCATTCCATTTTTGTTTTTTTGCCTATTCACCTGATGTCGGCACTTTCATTATTATACTGAAAAGAACCCGGCAGGTCCTTCTTTCATTCAGGTTTCACTGTTTGTTATCTTATCAATGACCTCTCATTCGAAAATTGGCTCTGCGTCTATGTTGTAGGGAAATTATACATATTATCATACAGGGACATTAAAATATATCTTTGAAATCGACGTGCTAACGTATGTAACCTTCATCAAGCACAACAGAAAGGAGCGAAATCAATGATGAAAAGAGATCTGTCATCAGTGCGTCGGTGAGCTTCACTTATCGCTGGCCCCTCTGTGCCAGCTAGTGATGGCTGATGGCACAGTTAGGGAAAGCGGACGCTGGCAGCGCGCCGGCCGCCGCGAGCGAGGCGAGCGGACACAGAAGACAGTCGGTCACCTCTGCGTTGTGTAATAGTGCGTAACGAGTGCGCGCGGGATCCCCGCGGCACACGGCGGCGTCGTCACCACCCGGTATACACCACCACACGGCCTCGCAGCACAGAAAAGCCACTCGCTCAAAGCTATCTACTAGCCGAACAGGTACGAACGAGTCATTATTTAAAAATCCGTGGGACACTTGCTCACTCTTATTAGAATTAGGAAAGATTCGTTTCCTAGATTTAAAACCTGAAGCATTTGTAGGATGCTGGTAAGATTAATTTTTTGGTGTCGCTGACTGGTCGCTTGATGGTCGCCGCGGTCAGTGCAGTGAACCCTTTAAATCAATACCAAAAAACCGGACACGTGCGAATTGAACTCGCGTGAGAGGGTTCCGTACGATGAATACGTTACCCACCAAAAACATTTCATGTTGAGGTGGTTGCAAGAAAAGACTTACATAAAAAAGAAGATTGCTCGCTTTTACTATTAAAAAGTTATCATCACCCTAATTGCGTAACACCCTTTCAAACACATCATAATCATTTTGAAAGATGTTGCTAATCCATTGCGTCATAATGGTGGAAAAAAAAATCTGCTCAACAACGTAAATAACGCAATGAATGTTTTTGATCTGTCAAAATGAAAGCCATTGCTACTGTTAGTGAGTTACGCAATTACCCCGCAAACCTAATGTAGAGCCAAGCCCTTAACTCTACAAGGTTTAACTTTACAAACCTTGCATCTTGGTCAAAATGTACGCCTTGGCCGTTTCACAGCCGTCGCACAGACTCCTGTGGGCTTATGGCAAGAAATTAAGTCATTGGTCTTTAATGTTGTGTCATGCAATAGTTCAATGGAACGGCCAAGCCATTCGTTTAGACCAAGATGTAATGTTTATAGAGTTAGGGCTTGTAGAGTTAGGGGCTTGACTCTACATTAGATCTGATTATTGTCCTAGAGGTTTTGATGAGCGAATGAGTGAGTCAGGTAGTGACTAAATCGATGTATTTTAGGACTGATAAAATCCAAAAATTAATGCTATACCATGTAAGTTATAGCCATGAAACTTAGTTGTGTTTTATAAGTCTACTAATTACATTTTATCTTAGGAATTTGAGCTTTCTAGCATTTTCAATGCCGAAGCTATGAGTGTATGAAAATACGACGAAACGCTTCGAGAAAAGGTAGGTAAGTGCCCCTGCTTTTGGTTTTTGGCTCGTCTTGGCGGGAGTACTACCGTGCCCCCAGATCCCAAGAACAAAATTGACATTGTAGTTGAAAAAAAAATGTTCTCCAATACATTCCAACTGCAATTGTAAGTTTTTACGCTTAATATTAAAATATTTACCATGTTATTTTAAGACCATTGACTTCTTATAAGTCTTCCTGTAATCTGTAAGTAAAGAACAAAGGAGACTGAAACGATTACATACAATCTTGGGCCTGGATGTAAAAAGATGAAAGTGGTGTCAATTAATAGCATAAATATTATCAACCTTTCACTGGAAATTCTGCGGATTTTGTCAATCTGAGAACAGCGATATAAGAGATTAAGTAAAAGTGAGGTTATGTTACAATCTTTAACTAACAGCTGATTCCCGAAGTGCAAAATATGTTTTTTTGCATTAATAGTTATTATAAATAGCATAGCATAATCGGGAAAGCACTCAAAACGCATCGGAAAACACAAAACGAGTGAGCAAACATGAGCAGTCGGCGACTGTCTAGTGTCAATGTCAGTCAGCTGTCATGTCAGTGACATATACTAAAAATAGAAGACTGTTTTTAATCGATATGAAATTGATGTTTTATTTTATAATATGACTGTAATTATATGCACTATATTGCATATAAGTTGTATAGCGCATTTAATTACTTTGAGTCAATTATTTAGTGCAAAGGTTTTATTTTCGTAACTGTGTAATCGATTACTCAATCGATAATCTCACGAAAACCATCTTTCTCATATTTCTCCGCTTCCAGATTAAGAATTGAGGTGATTTTTCATATTCTAACATAAAAAAATATGACAATTTTTTTAGATCATATCTCAACTTATTACATTTTGGCCCACCGTTTTCCATCTCCTTTCTGTATTTTTTTTAATTTTCGTCTTAGAATGTTCGTAGTTAATTGGGGGAATGGTAATTTTTTACATATTTTCTTAAATAACTTTAATTCTATTTTATTTTAAAATTATACGAAAAATATATTTGAGACTCACAATAAGCCCTTTCATTTGATATGTCACACGGTACAGTTTGCAAAACGTTTGTTTTTAATTGTCTAGTGTGCACCCAAAAGTGACCCCCATATTCAAAATTCATTTATACGTTACGTTACACGTACGGTGTTTGGGTCACAGGAATGCATAATTATGTACCAAATTTCTACTTAATCAGTCCAGTAGATTCGGAGCAAATTGACTTTGACAGACGGACAGACAGACACACGAATGATCCTATATTGGTTCCGTTTTTTCATTAGGACGTACGGAACCGTAAAAATAAACTGCGTATGTGCGAGTACCAAGGATCTCTTGGCGCTTGAAATACATTGACAGGGAGGAAAGATTTGTGAAATTCGGATCGTAAAAATCAAGATGGTGGCGTTAGTTCCAATTTCGAGCACATGCCAAAAGATTCTTATACACCATGTACAGCTATACGTATTTTATCCCCAACTGCAATAGTTTGGGATAGTTGCAAATGTTGTGTGGGCTGGTGTGGGTAGCCAGCAGATCTTTATAAATGACGAGCCGCCCCAAACAGGTCGTGAAAACACTATGTTCGCTAATGCACTGACTCAATGGGGCTTCTGCTTGTTTCCAGCCAGTGTCGCTGACCAGCCGCGTGGCGCGGGGCCAGCAGCTCTGCCAGCCGCGCTTGGCACGGCCGCGCCTTCATGGAAATGACTTATTGAAGCTTGCGCAAACCAGGTTACAGAGGTAACTAACCGCTGTAGGTTTGCAAGCCGTCTATAAGACTGACTCCATCATGGAAACTTATCGCTGATACCCTAGACATAGGTACTTTACTTTGTTTGTCGCATGGACCTGCATACTTATTTATTTATTTTCTTTAGAAAACCTTACTGCTAAACAAAACAGCCCTTAAACATGGCTGTTTTGTTTAGCAGTAAGGTTTCTATTATTTACTAGCTGCGCCCCGCGGATTCACCCGCATAAGTCTCGATCCCGTGTGAATATGGGGATAAAAATTATCCATGTCATAATAGAGAGTAGAGAAATATATTGAAAATGTATAGAAATATATTTTATGATTATAATTCTACATATAAATAAATATTTGATATGGCCGCCAATCATACATATTTAGATCAACATACAACCTGATACTGACCTGCAAATTGAAAAAACGTAAGAAATTTGAATTACGCGGGTTTTTTTTTTGGTGGGAAATCATGAAATGACCTCTCCCGCTCCCGTGTCCCTTCAGTTGCCTGTGTGCCAAGGCCGCGGTAACTCATTCGAACAATTGACGCTTTCGCCTAACTGACGAGGACAAAGGAAATTGGAATAGACGTTGATAAACGAAAGAAACATTTTCTACAGTGTTAGCTCAGAGGCTGTACCTAATTATATTTTTATTTAATGTCGTGATAAATAACTGCAGCCTGTCCAAAGAGAAAATGAAACGAAAATAATCCCTTTGACTGTCAGTACCATGTTGCGAGTGAAGCAATTGAGTGAACACTCGAGTGTAGCCATTGTGCGAGCAGTCTGTTGATACACTAGCAACACTGTTGCTGTACTGAACGATATCAATAAATAAATAAATTGAGTACATCTCAGTCGTAGTACGCACGACGACATATCAAGCTATACATTTCCAGTATAAGCTGACTTCTCATTGTACAGAAAGCCTACACAACACGAGGTCAGCTAAAACTGGAAATGTATAGCTTGATAATTATGTGTCGTCGTGTGTACCTAGTGTTATATCTGTCACAGATGTATGAGCACTGACGGTATGAATGTAGACTGCTACAAGGATCATAAGGCGATTGAATTACGATGACTAGGCCGTTGGCAGACATTTTGTGCAATTTACTGTTTTGTGAAATGTATTGACAAAAACAAGATGGCGGCGTTAGTTCCGATTTAGGCCGCGTGCCAAAAGATCCTTGTAGCGATATAATACACCAATAGAGAGCGTTGCCGACAATCTTGGAATAATAATAATAATAATATATCTTTATTTCAGACATACGTCCATACATTTTAACACAAAAAAAAACGTTAGTAGGGTTGTTAGTAGAACACATAAAAATACAACTAAACAGGGTGTTAGTAATTTGTTAGTACAAAAATCAAAATCAGTAGTAGTGGTATATATTACTACTACTACTCAGTCTATTTCCTGTTACTGAGTAAGTGAACACTCGCCCAGTAAACCGTAACCGTTTATTTTGCACGCTAACGTTCTGAGGACAGTGTTGGTGCTACCACGGACCCTGCTCGTCATCGATGCGGTTCTTTTCCTGATGATAGAGAAGAAATCATCGATGGAAGCTCCCGCAAACATTTCGGAAGCACTGCAATACCTGGGTTTCTTCAACACTGCCCTCAGACCGTCATTGTACTGAACACGCAGGGCATTGTAAGCCCGCCGCGTAAAATTGATCCACAGACTGCATGTGTAGAATGACTGACAGAAGGCTCTGAAAAGTAACAGTTTTACATCTGTAGTACATCGTGCGAATCTGCGGGCCAACATATTGCAGCGGACTGCCAACGCCCTCCGTTCCCTCTCTAAGTCTGCATCATCCTGTAGGCGATCCGTCAGCATGTGACCCAAGTATTTTGCTTCAGTCACCCTCACTAGTGACGACCCCCCGAACCTAATTAGTGGCACATTTGACGGAACTTTGTTCCCCGTCTTGAATACCATGAGGACACTCTTACTAGCATTATACTTGAGTCCATGCGACGTGGCATACGCTTCACAAATGCCCAGAAGTCTTCTCAGCGCGCTCACTGACGGGCTCAGCAGAACCATGTCGTCCGCATAACTAATATTATTTATCATGGTTCCGTCTATCGAACACCCGACCATAATAACGACATTCTCCGCGATCCAAATATTTACATTCATCTTTACGTTATCTGTTCAAGAAATAGATTATATCAATGTTTTATTTTACATGAAAATATTGGCACGAAAATAAAATAAGCAAGAACGACACAGCAGCTAGTCATGGATTCCACAACAGTGTGTTAATAAGTAATAACAATAATAATTAATGATTAATAATCCTACTTCCTACTATATATAATATATAATATAATATAATATAATATAATATAATATAATATAATATAATATAATATATAATAATTATAATTATAATATATTATAATATAAATGTGAAAGTGTGGATGTTTGGATGTTTGTTACTCAATCATGCTAAAACGGCTGAACGGATTTGGATAAAATTTGGCACATGGGTAGACTATGACCTGGATTAAGACATAGGATACTTTTTATCCCGATATTCCCACGGGATCGAGATTTCTGCGGGTGAAACCGCGGGGCACAGCTAGTAATTAATAATAATAATAATAATTAATGATGAATAATAATTATTACAATTATAATTCCAATAATTACCCATGTTTGAAAAGTAATTAATGATTTGATTTGAAAGATTATACAAAGTTACCGGTGAACACGTTGGTAATAATGAATGACAGTAGATGTTAAGCTGCATCATCGTAAGCCTGCAATTAGCAGCCAGTGCTGACTGCTGAGGTCGCACGTTGGTATAGGAAAATCCCTCAGATTTTGTATGAGTTTCCATACAAATACATGTAATTGATATTAGTTTGTCGGCGCATGAGTCACGAACCAGTCGCGATCAATCTCCGACGAAACGATATAGCTAATATTAGTGTTAAGGCGCGTGCACACTGGCGCGACGCGACGCGCGACACAAAGGCACCGCGTGTTGCGCGACGAGCGGCGCCTTTGTGTAGCGCTGTCACGTCGCGCCTGTCTGTGGGAGCCTTTACGATCATTATGTCGATTTGAATTATTAGATAATGTGTCTAAATACAAGAAACATGTCTAAGTTCAAAGTACTTATGCAGGTACTATCGATAAAAATGGAGCGCACGTACGACGGCTTCTAAGTACTTCTAACTAAACTAACGCTAACGTCAAGGCTTTAATTGTCCTTTAGAAAATCTGGCTAACTACGCGGTTCTACTTACATTTACACCAACAACAATCGTTATCGTTTTGGTAGAATAAAAAATGAATGCCAGCAGACAGACGAAGAAGGTCACATCTTCTATTAGGTACAGTACTAGACTATGGTCGTCGACCTGTGTTACCGGCGGTACCGCCACAACACAACTAACAAAGCAATAACCGAGTACATCATTGACCTGCAACATAAACAAGTGCCTCATCTCATACTCGTTAACAAAGCACGTGTGCTGATGACGACCGCTGACATAGACCATAACATAATCTAATTGTTTATCTGTTAACGGTTCGTCACACAATGAGCGGTTTAATAAACGAGTGATTAACCCAGCGCACTTACTGCCGCACCGCCTCACGCCACGTGGTCTTACTGCCGCACCGCCTCACGCCACGTGGTGTTACTGCCGCACCGCCTCACGCCACTTGGTCTTACTGCCGCACCGCCTCACGCCACGTGGTCTTACTGCCGCACCGTCACGCGTGACGTGGTCTGACTGCCGCGCCGTTACATGCGAACTGCGGTGAAGCGAGGTTGTACGAGTAGTTCCAGCGATTACTAAAATAAATCACAATAATATGAGAAACTTGCCACTACTTAGTTTCCACATACTACATAAATAAACTATACATAGTTTGTAGCATTTAATGATAGATGAGTATTAGATGAACAAGCTACAGCAAGCTTTTACGACTAAGGTACTCCTCTTAAAATATTATTATTAAATAATATTAATATTGATATATAATCAGATATTTATTTATATTCCGTGTCATTTTCGTTTTCGCATCAGACTGGTTTACAAAGCATGCACGATGTATGACGGTGTGAGGGGAAATACAAGTAAACAATCACAATGTCCGTCGCGTGTTTATGCCAAATCTAATCTCCTGACGTGAATGGCATGTTTTTATCGACTCTATTTGCATTACGTAAATAGTCCATTCTCCTTCGAATTAAAAAACAAACAGATTAGTACGAGTAAAATATCCCGCAAAAATGTGCGATGCGACAACGCAACGCGACTTTAGTAGAACAATTTCTATGTAAACTTCATGGAAATTGTTTTACAAGAGTCGCGTTCCGTCTGTCTGCTGGAGCCTTTATAAGTGTTCCGTTTTTAAAACAATTACCTAACTTTTTTTTCAGTAGATGTTTCAGACACAATGTCGCCAGTACGTGTGCCGCCGCTCCCACGCGAGTGGCTTAGTGTTGCCCAAAATCGGCCTTGGTCTTGCAATCCTGGTCTCGTTCTTGCATTCGTTTCATCGTTTCATTTCGTAAGATCAAGTCCAAGACCAAGACCGACTTATTGTAGCAAGACCAAGACCAAGACTGAACCCTGCAAAATTTTAGCAGGACAAGACTAAGCCTGCGAGACTCTTGCGCCTCGCAGTTAAGTCAAACTGATATTTGGGCGTTATTAAGTAGGTATTTGGTTTCAATCCTGATTTTGATAGACGTTCCCTAGTATCAAAACCGTATCGGCATAACACTAAAAGGTATTGTATTGAATATTATACACTGTTACATTTTGATCGTTTTAATCCTTTGGACGGGTGGTTTAACTTACAAAATATTATTCATCAACACAGCAATGAAGCTCTTAAAATAAAAAAAAAACAGGAAGTTATAACGTAATATTCGCAAAATGCATGAATCCAGTAGTACCGCCACGAGTTAATTACCTTCGTCGCAGCGTACGTGCGTCATCCGTACCTATATAACTATCAACACTTCTCCTGTTGTATCACCAGTCCGATGAGGCCTCAGCCCGCGCCGTAGCTGAGCCTGTAGCTTTCAATTCCCCTGATAATAATCATGAAATTATAAACCATTCGATCCAGCCTGTCCCCACTCGCTGCCCTCTCCTAGTGACGCCCTAAGCCGAGGTCCGTACCCCACAGGGGGTGCCCTTAGCGTGCGGTCATTTAAATATAAGTTTTAGTATTAAAAATTTCGCTCCTGACTGGAGGCTGTTTTGAGTAAAATCTTAAAGGCACCCACAGGACAGTTCGGTTAAGTAGCCAGGACCTCAGTGGTGAAAACTACGAGCTGCCATACAAAAAAAAAAAAAAAAACCAGTTGTATCAACTTAGGTTATTATTGACTCGCTCAGCTGATGTTCAAAAAAAATTAAATGATTCCAAATTTTCTTTCATACTTTTACAGGCTAAGGACGGTCATAATTGCTTTGTGCCTAGGTTTCGGGACAAAATAAAATTTAAAGAATTATGCGCCTGCTAGTTAAGGCGTATTTAAAAATGTGGAATCAAAATTTATTTACAACGATCTGAAAATAAAAAAATTCTAGTTACTAATTAGGTAACACGATTGAATAAAAATAGTTCTGTTACAAACCTAATAGACAGTGTGGACAGGATGTTGTTGCGCAGCCTGGGAGAGGCCTATGTTTAGCAGTGGGCTGCTATAGGCTGAGTAGATTGATTGATTGATTGACAAACCTAATAATTAATCACCTCTGAATTGCCAGCTCAGAAGACATTTTGCTTTGCTGGTGTGTGTGAATGTGGATAAATTTCAGTGTTTACCTAATTTACAGTGAAGATGCGATAGATAAATATCAGGTGCTTAAAAATCCCTCCAAACAATTTTCATTCGTCACAAGCCACAATAGATGTCCAAAAAATGACATGTTTAATAGATTATAGTGTATCAAAAATTTCATTCATGTTTTAGATGTTTGTGCTGGTAATTAAAAGTCTAGCTGACGACAAATTTTATTAGTTAGAAGTATCAAGTCGAGATGAAGATGAAAAGTATGTAAACGATAATTATTTTAACCGCTAGCTGTTTGTGAAGAGTTTAGGATAGCCATTAAACACGTACAGAAAATCATTATAGGTACCTACCTAAAGTTATTAATTAAGCTTAGGTACTAAATTGTGTAATTTTTGTAAATTTTTGTCTAGTTAAATTAATTAATTTGGAGGTTCACTATGCCTATGTCAATTTAAACTCAACAAGTACCTACTCTGTTACGTTGTTCTAAGATCTAAACTAACGTGTTTAATAAATAGCAATAGACTAATAGTTATTTGCAAGACTTGCGAGACTCTTGCTGCAAGACCAAGACTAAGACAGAGCGCAATACCAAGACCAAGACCAGGTGTATTGACGCAAGACCAAGATCAAGACTCGCTAAGTCTCGTCTTGGTCTTGCATTTGGGCAACACTAGCGTGGCCCGCCATTCGCCCGCAGTGCGGCCAGTGATGACGCTTTTATAGTCGTTAAATAATTATCACGGGGTAGCCAGCGATCATTAAATTTAATGCCGAAACGTAGCGAAGCATTGCGATAGTGGTGCGATAGTGGCGCGATAGTGGCGCCATCAGCCAGGCGTTTTACGAGTGTGCTATCGGCCTCTGATTTATCTCTTATGTGCGGGCTTTAAAACTCTATCAGGACTTGATAACACTCAATGTTGAATGTAGGTTAGGTATCGTCCGAGCTTCAATCAGAGATATATATGTTTGAGTCTTGGTTGTTTTGTCGTTTTGTATTATTGCTAAAATAATTCTCTTTGTGAATAATTTATGAATATCCATAGGTACAGCTTGGCAAAAAAGAGTGTACAAAAACTAAGGGCGCCACTAAGGCACGTGTAAGTAGTTTAAGGCACGAAAATTCACGAAATACTATGAATCCAAAGTCTTTATTTTAGATATATGTAATTTTTAGAACACAAGTCGATATAGCGATGGCTGTTTCGATAATAACCGGTCGGTATGTCAAATGTATTTTTAGTTTCGACTGTCATCGCATCATACTCTTTTTTGCCAAACTTTACCTATATAACGTGTAGCATCTAAGTTGAACATATCAATGTTCAAGTTGAACCTAAATAAGATTTGGGTTTCCGAGACTGTTACGAGGCGCCATGTTGAGAGTGTTTAATAGAGGCCTACCTATGAGTTTCTTCAGTGGATGTCATCCAGCTCTTTTGCCGAATCATATCTGAGTACCTATATTGCAGCAACTAAGTAGGCACCTACTTCCCATTACTCAAGATTCAGACTTTTCTACTTAAATTATGATAACTGGACTCGCTAAGCTCGATGCTTAAGACTGGCGAAGTGCTCCTAAATGTACACGAATAAAGTTAAACGAATAGCCATAAGTCCATAACTACTTTAATATCAGCCATGGAGCTACCCATACCGGTGATAACTGATAAAGTGATAATCCATGGATAGACCTAGTACCTACCTACTCAAACTTACCGACACACCACCAACTTGCATTATTGATTAGGTTAAGACTGAAGATGAAGTGGTAGCAGTAGCAGCGCTCAAATCGTGTTTTCGGCTAAAAGTTCGCGTAGAAAAGCAGAAGAAATCGACACAGCTGATGTAATGAAATACATAATGGAAAATCCAGAACAGGCCTTTATTCATGGGAATATAATTCAGGTTAGGGAAATTACACCTTTGAAAGCATTGGCTCTGTATGTCTCAATGAATTTACCAAAATGGCGCTACAAAATACTTCGATATTTTAACAATCAAGAAGGTAAAATACCCCAGTTAAACATGCTAGTTAAAGAAAAAGTGAAGCGTTATCCAAGCAAAGAAGATCTGACAGTTACGGAAAACTCTGCAAAAATAAAATTACAAACTCTGATGGACGTGACAATGAGAAGCCTTTTAAGTTCTTTAAAAACTTCTGTTCATTCCAATCAACAGCTCGTTTTAACCAGCAAATGGGGATTTGATGGATCATCCAGCCAAGGCGTTTATAATCAAAAGACGAGTAGAAGTTAGCTAAGTAATCTGGCTAGTAACTTCAAGATAAGTCTTGTGCCACTGCGGCTCGCCCCAAACAATGTTATAATTCGGGAAAACGACCGACGATCCTAAACGTCATTTTGCCGCCTCATAGTGTTTAAATTTATGAAAGAATCTGAAGAAAATGTACACACAGAGCTGGCTACAAATGAAGCTGATAAAAACCTGTGTGATCTTGTAGTGTATTTCATCATGACGGAAGATAAATGACATTAAATTCAGAGATTTCTGCTTTGATACTGCTAAACTTTACGAAGATTTGTACCCATGGTATTCCATGGCTTCTCTCTTCATAATCTTCTTATACACGGACTAGTTCAGAATTTGTCAGTTATACCCATTGGATTTCTATCTGAAGAGGCAACTAAGGCTAGACACAAAGATTTTCGAAAATAAAGAGAGGGGCATTCTCGAAAATGGAGCATTATCTCATGTAATGAAGATAATTATTATGCACAATATTTTATTATCGTCTGATTCACTGCGTATAAGCATTCGTCCAACAATAAATAAATTCGTACAAGAATGTCTTTTACGGAATTTTATGAACTACCAGATTCCGAAAAGAATAATACCGAATTTGTTGATGTCTATGATTCAGAAAATATAGATTCCGAATCTGAATCGAACAATGATGACGAAGATGTTGATGAGGAGGATGATGATTAAAATTTGATTTTTAAATGTTTTTAGGTTGCGGTTATTATAATAGTTGTAAGTGTACATAAAGTTAATAAATTAATAAGACTGGCGATTTTTTTTGTATATTGTAAATCACCCTACATATCAGAAGGTACACGTTTGGCGCACCATGTGTCTTAGCACTAAATGCAGCTCTTGGTGTGAGTATTATGATAATAAAGACCACAACTTGAACCGAAGCTGAAATCAGGCGGCAGAGAGCTCGATACAATAATTTGCTTAATAAAAAAATCACATTTTCGCAAATAACTCCCGAAATACGAGTGATTGAAAGAAATTTGTCAACATGTTTTGAATGCATTTGATAACTAAACACTTAATACTGACTTTTTTTATCGGAATTGCCTATGTCAAACGTCTTCCTGGATATATTCGTTTCACTGTGCGTCAGCGCACGCGCGGTGGGTCTGTGCCCATGTCGTCCCGCGCACCGCAACCCCCGCCGAGGCGGCGACGTCATAGAGGTGTGCCGCGCGCGTCGTCGCACGGATTCGAAACGGTCGCAGGGATTGATAACCGGTACGAATTTTGGTTCCGGCTCTTCTTTTTGGTTCTAGTAACGGAACCACTAAATACCGGTTCTTTCCAGGTATTTTAGGAACCTTTTCAATCCCTGACGGTACGGGCGTGCACAAACCATTATATCTACGTATATTATGTAGATATTATGAAGTTACAACTTCGTATCAGTAAACTCACCAGTGGCTCGCTCAAGCGCACCATAACGGCCACCGTGCGGCCCGGTGGCGGCTCGGGTGGTGTCGGCCATCCCAAGTGCGGCCTGGCAGATCACCACAGTGTTTGTGATAGGGTTCCACATTTCAGAACCTGATGTACATTCGTAAGAAATATTGGAAATAAAACGAGCACCTATACCTATTACATATTTCTAAATGTACGTAACTCTGTGTGTATGTGTCTTCAGTTTCAGTGCCGTCAGCCTGTAAACCTTCTCTTTCAAATATGTCTGCACGATGCCGATGGTACGTCGTGATTTTTGTTTCATAGTTGTACACTTGAGTTGTGAGTTGTGCAGGACAGCGAGAGGCGACCCACAAGCCACGGAAGCTTTCTTCCGATTCCAAACCTCAAAAGAATCCAGGATCATTAGCAAAAAGTAGTGATTTATCTGTTTTCTCAATAAGTGACGGTATAGCGCTCGCCTCCCATTTTTTTTTCCTGACAATGAATCAAAGTCATTAATTTCCGCAATTTGGTGCCCGAGCCGAGTGGCGCCGAGCAGACCCGACCGCGTCCGAACGGCAACCGAAGCTACCCGATGATGTGATGTGGATATCACGAAACCAGTCGACAGCAAGACTCAGGAATCGATATGATTAATTCCTAACATTTTCTAATGCGCACACGACGCGGGACGTTTCTCGATTAACTTAAAAACCCGGTTCTGACACTAAGATTAAAATAATATTCACCGCGCGGCGACTCAACACGTACCGTCAAACGGGGTGAATAGGGATGGAGGGGTGAATCGGGACGAAACTTTAAAAGGGATTTTAACATTGAAATAATAATTATTATAGCTTTTTTGCCAAAAAGGACTCTAATGTTTTTACTGTATTATAATTAACGATTAAGTGCCTTTGTTGGCAACAAACACCAGCAACAACAACAACAAACAACAATTCAAACAACAACAAAACAACAACAATCAACAATTTAAATGTTAAAATCCCTTTTAAAGTTTCGTCCCGATTCACCCCTGCATATCTATTCACCCCGTTTGACGGTACATATTTGATGAGCTAATTCGTGACGACAAATGAATGCTAATAACTTACAGCGACAGAAAAACAAGATATAGATGTAAGTAATAGTAATATTCAGTGATGTGATGCTGTAGTAAGTAGCTGTATAGTATACCGAGTCTAAGGGACAACGACTTACTCCCTTCACCCCGTACTTATACATTTGGGTTGAAATGTTCCTACTTACGTCCGCAACCTTACCTAACCGAACCTAACGTCAGAACCTAACCTTAACCTTACGTCGGTTCGTACTTATGTCCAGCTTTTTGGTCCGCCCGCGCCGCCGCCGCGCTGTCTGGACTTTTCGACACAAGGGCATTTTTTATAAAATATTTTATTTTAACGAATACTGTCAAAAGAAAAATTAAAATGTATATTTCAGAACTTTTTTGCAAATGTCCGGTTTTTCGTCAGGATTTTTCAGGAATTTCGCAATGGTAACCCTGCAATAACCAAAGGTTGATGGATGAAAATGGCTATTGTAAGTATTAAGTCCATTCAGGTACATTTGTGTGCTTGTGGTTTTAATAAAACCGGTCAAGTGCTTGTCGGACCATGCACAATGAAGGGTTCCGTAGTTGGGATCAATTTATCCCAAATACAAACTTAACATTGTACCTACTGGAAAAACATGTCCTCCCATAAATCGATTACGTTACAGTCAATGTAAGTTTGTAACTTACATTTGCAGATGGAAAATGCGATTACAAATTGCGTTTTTTTAATGTGATAAAACTACCAATTAACAATTTTCGGGGTTTTTCCTTTACTTGTGTTTTGAGACCTTACTTCTTGGTAAATTTCATGCTTCTAGGTTAACGGGAAGTACCCTATGCTTTGATTTATTTGCGAGTATGAAACTATGTCGTATAAATGGCCGTATTTTTTATTGCATTTTATTGCGTACTTACAAGCTTGATTTCTTTAGGGCTCCAAGGGACCGTAGACCTACGTATTTGATATCATTTCAACTTGATACCTCCACGCGTTCCTGTGAAAAAGGGTCTTGACAAACTGACAGACAGACGGACGGACGGACAATGAAGTGATTCTATAAGGTTTCAGTTTTTTCCTTTTTGAGGTACGGAACCCTAAAAAATTATAAATTGTGTGCGTGTGCGATGACCTTAAATGTTTTAATTTTCCTCGTAACACTACGTGACCTTGGCATTGGAAGTCGGGCCATCATTTCACTGGTCGGTGGGTGCCAGTACATCATTCGAGGACAAGTTCAAGGTGCGCGTGCGCCGCGCCGTTAGATCACCGCGTGTCCGCTCCCGTCACTATTGTGTTCACACGTCACGTCACAGATCTATACGCGCAGAAGGCTCAGTACACAACAAAAAAGGTACCGAACATATTGGTCACGTAATGTTATACGATGTATGCTGTGCGATAACGGATATAATGTAGAAAACATGGTGTGAGCCATGAACGAAAAAAAAATAACTGAGTCCCGTTTATGTGTGAATATATTTATGTGTGAGTGTTGCCATTTGCGCGCCTAATGGCCGACTAACGTGTGAATGTGTGCGTACAGCGGCCTGTATGGACAGAGAGCTGGCTGACCTGAGTGACACAGTTTTTTGTTAGCGAGAATCTGTCCAAACAGTTTAAGCTATAAAAAATAAAAAAAGTTTGTCCATGATGTAAGCCCATGATGTGGGACACTCGACACGGCTTGCCTCATGCTTGACTGTAAAGTTACCAGAATGTTTGTTTAAAAGTAGGTTTACTCGTAGAACGGGCCTTCTTGTTCTTACCCGTCGTATGTCGTGCGGCGTTGACGCAAGTCGAGCTAATTCCAAACATCACCTACTGCGTCCATATGGCATAACTACTAGATGTAGGTAGGTATAATTATAAGACACGTTGACAGCTGAGAATAATTACGGAAACGTACGCTAATAATTAGAATTTCAGGAAAATGTATTTTAAACGTTTGACAAGTGGCTGAGCACAAATTACTTAATGGATATTTTTTGTAAAGAGACTGTTTGAACGAGCTCCAATTATATTTTAGAACTTGATGTAATTGAGTGGCTCTGTCTGTACGCTACAGCATTTACTCATCTTTATTTAAACAGTAATGATGGCCACATAAAGAAACGTCGAACAGATAAAAAACGATAACAGGGATTTTCAGTTTTTCGCACTCAACAAAACAGTTCGCTTCCAATTACATAAAACAAGATGTCGAAAGACATATCTGCGTCGAAACAAAAGAGAAGTCTACTGGGAAGTGTCGCAGCGTCAGAGCTTCGGTGCCGACGCGTCTGTACGCGGCAAACTGCGTCAACACGCTGCTGAAGCTGCGGGGTGATACACTAACAGTAGCAATTGGTTTCATTTTGACAGTTTAACAACATAACTGCGTTATAAATTTGTGGTAAAATTCGTAAAAATAGGTAAGGAATTAATGTTCAAATTATACGAAAGTCATCAACACTACTAGACCAGCGGGATAATTACGTAACACAGTAACAGTAGGAATGGGTTTCATTTTGACAGTTCAACAACATTCATTGCGTTATTTACGTTGTTGAGCAGACAAATTTTTCGAACGTATGAAGCAATGGATTAGCAATAGGCTTCAAAATGATTCAGATTGTGATAGATAGTGTGTTACGTAATTAGGGTGCTATTCATCGTTTTTTCTATTTTCCTCGCTCAGTTCCGCAAGAAATAGCTGGCACATATTATAATATCGCATAACGTGATAGGAGACAGGTGTATCTGGCGAGGTGTCCGGCCACCAGTCACGCAGCTCTAACACTAACTAATGGTCCGCAGGCGTGCCTCTGACCAGTTTAACGATACATATGAAGATACACGAAAGCTACACACGCCATGTCATAAAACTTAAGAGTCGAAAGATAACAAGTTTACGCTAAATAGATAAGAAACTGTAAAGAATAAATGCAGTCGCGACTAGAATCTGTGAACACATACACATCTGCTACACTTTTTATAAGTATTCCATATGGAAACAAAAAAGTGATCCGAAATAAATTCGCAAGCCGACCCAAATACCGTTGGATCCCGGTATTTGTGTAAAGAAAACAAACAACAGGTGAACATAAGAAAAATGGCGGTGTCGGGCGCTAAAGCCCTAAGCTCGGGTGTCGGACCTTCCAAAGCCCATAAAAGAGGCATTCGCGCGGACTTCGGGGGGATCATAACGCCGCACCACAGGGCAGCTCCAGCAGAGGAATAACTCCACCGGGACCGCTTTCCACAACTCACTGATTTGACCATTATGTCAAAAGGTTTAGCTTCGAGAAGTAGTTATTTGGGTCACCAGCGTATTCATTAGTCGGGGTTAAAATAGGGCTCGAAATATCCATACAATTTTGGTCAAAATAAAAACGCATACCATTACCATTTCAGGTTTCTCTATATATGTATTGTATATTATGTATTGTTACAACCACGCATGATGATATTATTAAAAATCTTATTTCCATTCACACGTGCCTTATTTGTTAAGCATCACTTTGTTTGCTCAAGTTGTTGCAGTACCGTCCCTTTGGCGGCCAGTTCGGACTTGATCCACTGGCCGCACGGGTCGACTGGCCGTGTTCTTCGCGTATCGCTCGCACTACGGCGGCGCTCGTCGATCGGCGGTTGATCCTAGCTTATCTGCTTACCTGTACAAAGGGCGCTTTCTTTGTTTCCTATTACAAATGAGACGATTACAAAATTTTGACGAAATAAGGACGTGTTTCGGTGGATGCTTTCAGTCGAGGGTCGAATTGTGAGTTGTTAGAATGATTGACGTGTAGGACTACCGGAACTTTTAGTATTGGTAGGTGCAGTACAGATAAGTTTATAGGTGTACCTTTAAATAAATTGTATAGGTTTTATTTTGGAGCTGTCTCTTGGGATTTATCTGGGGGCACGGTAGTGCCCCCGCCAAGACGAGCCTATTGGTATGTAATCTAAGTTTAGTATACAACCAACAAAAAAAATCATAAACTTATAACTTTCGCCCCCCATCCCCTAAAATGGGGGGGTGGTAGTTTGTATGAGACTTCAAAACGTTAGGGTACTTCCTGAAGTGCTAGAAAGCCGAAATTTGGTATGTAAACAAAGTTCAGTATACAAAAAAATACTACCGTGCCCCATATAAACTTATAACTTTCGCCCCCCATCCCCTAAAATTGATGGGGGGGGGAGTTTGAATGAGGCTTTCACCAATTTTATGAATTAGGACATGAAAGTTTACACGGGACTGTAGATAGTAACTAAAAAACCTATTAATAAGTACTTGCAAGAACCTCCGCCTTAAACAAGAGTCTCATGGTAGGTCTCAGTTATTTACGCCCTTTGACGACGAGGTGAGCAAATCGACTCAAACTCAAACTCAAACTCAAAGCATTTATTTCAAATTAACCAATTACAGGCTCTTTTGAAATGTCAAGGGGTCGGTCAGTCAGAAAGATGAAGCTAGTTGCCCATTCCAAAGCGTAGTAGGTACCTATGGAGAGGAACGGGCAAGAAACTCCATGGACACTCTTTTAAATCAAAATATGGTTACAAATTATTGGTTACATCATTCATGTTGAAATTATGCATGTGAGAACGATGCAGAACGTTAAAAGCGTCCGTAATAAAGAGACGACAACAATTCCATTATTAAATTAAAATAAGCCGTGGCAGCCAAGAGATGACCAGTCCCCACTGACGGCGCCCGTTCACGAACATGACGTATGGATCAGCACCATTTAGCTCAACCATTTTGAAGGGAACTTAATGATCCAACACACACGCCACCACCAGCGAGACATTTGAGTGAGCATGACATACTCTCAGCCGCCAGGGCACATTCAAGTCAATGAAAGACAAACCTAGAAAATGGTAGCTTTATAGTAGGTACATAGTACTCACACATGTGCTATGCAATTATACAATACTACAAGATTGAATTTATACAATGTAAAGACAGTTTTTTACAATCTTCAGTAGTTCCAAATGCTAATCAATTAGTTAATGCGCCCTTGTGGAGCAGGACCAGCGTTGAGCCAAGCATTTTTATCAGCGAGGTAATCCCCCAACTTATAATATGCTTGACTGCATAGTGTGCGTTTTATACAGGATTTAAATTTCGTTTCATTCAATTGAAGTATATGGGGAGGTATTTTGTTGTAACATTTTAAACAGTACCCCATGAAAGAAGAGTCTACTTTAGCCAGCCTGAAACCTGGTTGAACTAATTGGTCCCTATTTCTAGTGATATAATTGTGTCTTTCACCTCTTTTACTAAAACTATGTAGATTTTTCCTTACGTACATGATGTTTTCATAAATATATTGACTAGGTACCGTCATGATGTTAATATCTTTAAACCGTTCCCTTAGAGAGTCGCGCCTGCGGAGGCCATATATGGCTCTGATGGCTCTTTTCTGCAGAATAAAAATAGACTCAACGTCTGCAGCCCGTCCCCATAGTAAAATACCGTACGACATAATATTATGAAAGTAACTAAAATAGACTAGCCTCGCGGTACCTACATTCCTATCTCACAATTAGTACTTTTGACATTTGGTAAAGAAAATCTTATACATTTAGTTTTTTTCCCATTTCATACTAAATTATTAGCTGTGAACCAATTTTGGATCTGCAGTAGGGCGTTATTTACGTCGTCAAGATTTGATGCACGTCTATTAATTTTAAAAATTAAAGAAGTATCGTCAGCAAATAACACCATTTGTGGTTGGGTTTTCAACAAATGGGGTAGATCATTAATATATACTAAAAAGAGGAAAGGCCCCAATATCGAGCCTTGTGGTACACCCATTTTTACTTTTAAACCGAGTGAATTGACACCATTTATTTGAACTTGCTGTTGTCTATCATTTAAATAAGATTTTACTAAACTGAGCGCAAGTTTTCCAAGTCCGTAAGTACTTAATTAATACGATAAGATACTGTAAGTACTTAATTAATACGATAAGATATAATACTAAAGTTGGGTATATAATTAAAATAATTTTATTAACCGGCACTGCTGATGTGCAAGAAAAACACCCCTAAAAAAGAAGAAAAAAATAAACACTAAAAAGACTGCCTAGGAACTTACAAAAAGAACTGAAATCCCACCAAAAACATTTCATGTAAAATGTTGCCAAGACGACCACATAAGGTTTGCCCTGTGAAAAAGATATCAGATCTCACGTAGAGCCAAGCTTCTGAATCTACACGGCCTAACTCTATCGACCCTAACTTCACAAATTCTACATATCAGTAAAAATGTATAGCTTGGCTTAAAAATGTATATTTAGTTTCTGAAGTAAGTAACGAAACATCGTTACTTACTTCAGAAACTAAATATTCGCATCACCTCCATGACGGTAGCGAAATGGCGAAGCCATACATTTTTACTGATATGTAGAATTTGTGACGTTAGGGTCGGTAGAGTTCGGCCGTGTAGATTCAGAAGCTTGGCTCTACATGAGATCTAATATCTTTTTCACAGGGCAAACCTTACGTGGTCGTCTTGGCAACATTTTACATGAAATGTTTTTGGTGTAATTAATTTCCTCTAGCCGTTCAATATAATTTCAGATTGTCTTGGCTGTATAGTTAAAAACGATGTGGGTAAGACCGGTTTCATTCGCACCACCATGTCTGTTAAATGCAAAAAACACCTTATCGTGTGAATAATGTTAACATTTAGCAAGACGCGCAACGGCTACCTACCCAGGCTGCCCCGTCGCCGCTAGCGATCTCTGTGTTGTGGCCGAGCCACCGAGGATGTTACACAACACTCGAAGAACATTTCGGCAATCTGAATATTATGCTTACCAATATAAACATTAATAGATTTGACAAATCCATACATTTTTAGGTAGATACCTAAAGTTGTCTGGCGACAGCAACACGAATGTCTGAAGACCGTCTGAGAAATGATTGACTCTGTCGTATTTGGAAAACACGGAGAAGTAAGGTGTGTTCGTGGTAAGATTAACCTTTGTTACAAAGTCGGACAAACATCCAATATTCGCGGTACGGAGTTAAGTTATTAGCAAGTTGTGCGAAGCAATCCGTTGCTAACCGTCGGAACACAAATTAACGTTCCAACAATTACAACTAACTTCGCGACTAGATCCCAGTTGCTTATCAAAACCTTTAGTCGATATTATGACAACAGCCCAACGTGAATGGGATTCTATCAGAGTAGGGATACGATTGAATTCTGTGCGGAGGCTAAAGCAGAAAGTTGCCGGATGAATTAATCCGCCCAATTAAGATCGGTGAATGTTTGCGGGCGTCGTCGAGCGGCAGCGGCAGAGTGCGGCAGCCAGCAGTCTCGTCAGATCTGAGCGGAATGCTGTTTGTTGTTTCAGGATAAGTAATTATTCCTTATGCCAAGTATTATATTATATTTATTAACCACCGACTAAATGAAAAACAACTATATTTTTAGAACGAATATTTATCTGCGAATAAATTGTGTAGGCATCAAGGTTTATTTCTGACATAATGTGCTTTTTATTTTTTTAAACCTAAGATCAATCAATTTTACGAGGAAGACTTTAAATAACTGGATGTTTGTGAGAAATACCAGTGTCATTGTATGACAACGACAAGTCTTCTATATGTAAAAGCTTTAAAAAATATAACCATAGGTAAGTATAACTGAATTATTTTCCTTTGCAATACGTACGCAGTTTGGCACTAATATCAAATGGGTACTCTTGCACAGACTGCCTAAACAGTAAACACACCGGAAATTATGTAGGTAATTACTTTGTCTGTGTTTTAATAGAGGAGTGTATGACATGTATATCAGCCGGGAATGTGCCGGTGGGCAGGTGCACAGCAGCGATCCGTCTCAATCGGCTCACTCGGAACACCCACATGTGGGCAACGCATTCTCCGCCACCGTCCGCGGCTGTTGTCAGTCTGACATGTCTGACGCCACGCGCTCGTCGCGGGGCGGGCCGACATGAGTAACAGGAAATTTTCCATAAATCCACAGGAAAAGTTAGCCAGGTATGAATTATGTGCCAAAAGAAATTCTTGGCAAGAGCACGGTGGGTCAACTACTATTCATTAATTATCACCACATTGTACTGTCAAGGTTGCTTCGTTCGTCACCTGGGGTTTGGTCTTGTAGAAAAAGGTGTGATAGTCTGTTTGATCTTCACCTGGCAGCTGTCAGTTGCCTGCAAATTTAATTATTTCATGGAGTTGTGCGAGCATTAGTTGAATGTTAGGTATTCGTACATACTACATATCTATCTAATCTATTTGATAGATTCGGGAACAACTAGCTTGTCGGTTCAGGGGAGCCCATTTACAGTATCTGTAAGTATACCAACGTGCACGGAGCACGTTAGTATGCTGGTTAGGTGTGGGCCGCTCCCCGCCGGAGTGGCCACAGACCGCGACACGGGTCTGAAGGGTCCGCCGACCGGAGACTGTACTGTACCCCTTCGAGACACACACATATACCAACCGATCTACACTCGGCGTCACAAAAATCGCACCTCTTTAAGAATTCCCTTCAAAGTCATTTTAACCCTATTAATCAACGGTAGACATATGACTATAAGGTATCATTGGAATGGCAATTTATTTAAATTTCAGAATAAATCAATAGATTTCGTTTTGTGTTTACCAGGGAATAAAAAAAGCAAGCTAATGCAAATTATTAAAAAGTGTAATTTAATTTTATCAGCAAAAATTGCAACAAAGTCCTTAAAAACAATTTAAAACCTAGTGTTACCCCCCCTAGCCCTGATGACTGCTTCCATGCGTTCTCTCATGGACCTAATTAATGTGACAACAGTCTCTTGAGGAATGTTGTCTCATTCTGCAACGACGGCATCTTGGAGGTCTTGGAGAGTGGTAGGGGCAGGATCACGTGCCCGTACTCGCCGTTTCAGTTCATCCCAAAGGTGCTCAATAGGGTTCAGGTCTGGACTACGTGCCGGCCAGCGCATAACAGGGATTCCAACTGCTTGCAGGTAGTCACTTACAATTAATGCGGTGTGACAGCGGGCGTTATCGTGCATTAACGTGAACCCACTGCCAACAAAACCCGCATAAGGGACAACCTGCTCCTCTAAGATCTCTGTTATGTACCGATGAGCAGTCAGCGACCCTTGCCCGCGAGCACTTCCAGTCCGAGAAACACACACAAGGTTCGTTTTGCCATCGATTGACATGCCGCCCCAGAACATGCACGAGCCACCCCCGTATTCCACTGTCTCTTGAATACAGGCTTGTGCGAATCGTTCCCCTTGCCTCCTGTACACTCTTCTACGCCTGTCGTTGCAGAAAAGACACACCCTCGTCTCATCCGAGAAGAGCACAGCTCTCCATTGGTCTATTGTCCAATCCACATGGTCACGGGCAAATTGCAACCGGTCTCTCCTATGCTGTGCAGTCAATTTTGGCCCTGTAGCAGCCCTGTGAGCTGCAATTTTCTTCTCCCGCATTCTTCTTCTAATCGTGGAGACGCTTACAGAAGTTCTGCGAGCTGATCGCAGTTGTTGTTGCAGCTCAACAGCATTGGAGAACCGATTACGTAAAGACGTCGAAACAATGAAGCGATCGTCTCTTTCGGATGTGCACCGTTGTCTTCCAGATCCACGTCTTCGGATATAGCCACCAGTCTCTTGGAAGCGTTGGAACACTCGTCGAACGGAAAAGCGACTTAAGTTCAGTTGCCGAGCAACATCACATTGCCGCATCCCTGATTGCAGTAATGCAATGACTTGAGCGGCTTCATCTGCAGTGGTATCCATTTTCTGGGGTATTTTCTTGCTGTAGCTGTTCACGTGTGTTCACTTCAAAGGTTGGATAGCGAATGACCCACATTTTTTTTTATTTTTTTTTTTTTTCATGTAGGGCAACTCGCAGTTTTGACCACTGGGGGTCGTGGCTGCTTAACCGGACTGTCCTGTGGTTGCCTTTCGGATTTTACTATAAAGGGCCTCCAGCCAGGAGCGGAAAAATTTAAAACTAAACTTATAAGTTAGATGACCGCACGCTAAGGGCACCCCCTGTGGGGTACGGACCTCGGCTTAGGGCGTCATCGGGAGAGGGCAGCGCGATATTGGGGACGGGCTGGATCGAAAGGTTAATATCATGATTATTAATCGGGGAATTTAAAGCTACAGGCTCAGCTACGGCGCGGGCTGAGGCCTCATCGGACTGGGGACGGGGGGAACGGATGCGGGGGGGTCGTCGCGTGGGACCTCGTTGGCGAGGTCGGAACGATGGCGGTCTGTGTTTGTGCACTGTATTGGTGGCCCTACTGCTCTCCTGGTGGAGGGTTATGGGGTCATCGGGGTCGACTAGGACATGCCGGGGACGGCGGGTATGACTGATTCGGGAGGGGACATAACTGGCGGCCGCGACAACCAGAGGGTTGCGGTGAGTGGCGGCGGAGTCGAAGAAACGCTTGGATAGGCGTTTCATGAACTGACTGATGGTCGGGATTTTAAGGTCGAGATGGAGACTTTCGTTCCGAACGAACCAAGGGGCACCGGTCGCCCTGCGGAGGAACCGGTTTTGGAGGGTCTGCATCCTATGGATGTGATGGGGCTTCGCTTGTGCGAATACTACGCTCGCATAGGTCATGATGGGGCGAATGCACGCTGTGTAAATGCGCAATTTGCACCTAAGTGACAATTTGCTGCGTGCATTCAGGACGGAGTGGAGCCTACCGAGAGCGAAAGCGGCGCGCGAGCGCGCCTGCTTTATGTGCTCCGAGAAGGAGAGGTGCTGGTCGAGGACGACGCCCAAGTATTTGGCTCGCTTCTCCCAAGGGATAGGCTTGCCGTACATGGTCAGCGGACGGGGGAGGAGGGGTCTGAGTCGCGGTTTCGAAAAGAACACCGCTTGACTCTTATCGGGATTGACTTCGATTCTCCACTTCCTAAACCAGTCACCGAGCTGGTTGACTGAGGTTTGGAGAATACGAGAGATCGAGTCGCGGCCGAAGCCGGTGTAGTAAATGGCCGTATCGTCTGCGAACAGAGCCAACTGAATGAGGGGGGCGAGCACGGAGCCCTGAGGGACTCCGGCGCGGATTGGGCGGGGGGAGGATAGCGCTCCTTCGATGCGATAGCGAAACGTGCGATTCGACAAAAAGTCTCGTAAGATGAGCACGAGACGATCTGGCACTTTAAGTTTGTACAGCTTAATAATAAGCCGTCGTGCCAGACTTTGTCGAACGCTTTCGCTATATCGAAGAACACGGCACCGGTCAAAGAACCGCGTTGGAAACCGACGCTTATGTGTTCGATGATCCGGTGGAGACCCACATTTAACCCGGGTCGCCCTTTTTATACCTTTGTAGGGAGGTGCAATTAGTGGCCGTTGTAATGCGTATTTTGACAACATTTTTTTTAACGTTACGTGCTAATGAGATCTGTTGTGTATAGGAATTCTAACTAATGTTAATTTAAAGGTCGTTAAATATACTTTCAATTGATAGTAATATTAATTAGGTTTAATGTATTCGTTGATGGCGGGACATGCTTGAAATTTATTTTCGGAGAGGTGCGATTTTTGTGACGCCGAGTGTATATGATCTCTGTAATGTGTTATTTCGTTCTAGACTTCTATCGATTGAATCCATAGATTTGGGTCCCATCTCAGTTTGATCGGTTGTACTTGAGTTTTGGTTTCTGATATTAAATTGGACAGATGCATGTTATAGCATTGTACAGATGTGTGTTCAAAGCATTGTGCCGGTTCTAAGCTGCAGTGAGCTTGCAGTGAGCTGTCGTTACACCAGTCGATCTGTTCTGTAAAAACCTCACCAGGGGAACTTAGGTGAAGTGAGCTGTCAATAGTGTCAATTCCTAGCATCAGGTGGGATGCCTGCTCACTTGAAGCTCACCTCACGTCAATCGTCACGGTGACATGTCCACAGAACGGATCGGCTGTTGTCTACCTCATCGGTTCCAACTGTGTGGATCCGCTACAGGAAGTCTAAATAATTAGAATACTCACCTGTGTAATAAGTGAGGCACCTATTGATAGATCGCCAAGAGTCCCAGACGAGAGTAGATTGGACCGGAAGTGCGGTTTTTACGAGATGTGCACACCTCTGACACCACACGTGCATCAGTTAAGGGAAATGCCTAAACATAAAAGTGCAGAAGGTTCACATGGGAATAGGACTCAAAGTCAAAGACTCGGTACTCGGTATTATAAAACAGAGATCTAATGTGTAATACCACAGTTACCTTGGGTTTACCACCTCGCTGCAGAAGCAGATCTATTTTATAAATATATCTAATAATGTAATTTCTTTTTTTTTTGTAAATGTAAAATAAGATTTCAAAAATAATAATACCTCTGTAACAAACTACTATTATCAAATAAACTCGCACTACTACGCGTTTTGGGAGGCCGCCGGCCGCTGCCGGCCGGCCGGCGGGGGTCGTAGCGACTACGAGTCTCGTGGCGAAGTGCTTGACCGCCATTGTGCGTACTTTACCGATGCCGTTGTTCCAAGTAAAACTTCTGTGCTTTGCCTGCTTGTTACTGGCTGGCTGCTTGTTACGCCTACAGCGCATGCTCTGCCTACCTCCTGTCGACGTACTACCTATAGCAACCTTACATTGTAATGAACCGATATCTGTTGATTCATTAGTCTGTGAGATCATTTCTAATTATTTATTAGCTATCTATTTATATGATCGTAATTGGCAAGGTGAGTGAAGCCGACATTAGATAACACAAGTCAAGGATGTCACGTCAGCACTGTCGAGCGATACAACACCATTTACTAAAAGCGACATTTATTATAATTTTGGCAATCGTATGGAATCTTAGCTTATATCAACAAGGCATGTTTGCCAAGTGCTTGAATATCGATGGATATCTATGGATGTTTTAGGGACACTGTAGGTACTCCAACCCGTTCATTTAGTTACGCCGAGTTTAATTAAGACCTTAACAGGAATAATTGATGACTGTCAGATATTTTTTTTTTTAAACCCAATTCTTAGAAACATTTTTGAAGGTACATACAACACGAATCCTAAGTACAAAAGTAAACTTTTCCACTGACCAATTTGACTGCGAGTCAGGTTTTCACTCCTCGCCATCAGATAATGATACGACGTGAGTTTACGAGCACGACGTCATGCAGTGAGCAAGTGAGCAAAAACACAATGTATTGTGTGCTAATATACTAACTATACAATACTTGGGTTCAACGTGAAAAGATGTTGAGATAAGATGCTAATCTTTTGTCGAACAATCCTAAGTAATGGCTTGAATGTTATGAGTTTTTTGTAAAGAAATGAGTGTGTCCTTGAGAAGTATGACCAAGGAAGTGGTGCCTAGCCTAGCAACAAAACAATGCAAGTTGTGGATACAATATGTACTTATTACAAACATTGCTATAGTAACGTACGTACCTATAGTATTTTTATCTCATAAAGCGACGCGCACTTTACTTGTGATTAGCAAGTGTACAAACACGCTGTAAATGTGTGTGTGTAAGTGTGTGTGCAGGTGTAAGTGCAGGAGCACTCGGTACTGTCCGAGACAGTGGCGAATTCAGAAGTGTGTGTGCATGTGTGTGTCATGTTCTGACGCTACTCGTCTTCACGCATGCTTTCATAGCGTGTTTGTACACTTGGTTACCGCAAGTAAAGCGCGCGTACTTTCGTGAGATAAAAATACTGTATAAATAAAAACCAATACTGTAGTAACTACCGCAATATTGTTCGGTTTTAGATAAAATTATTTGTGGTTGTGAATATTCAAGTAGCTGCAGTGCATTTGAAACTAGATTCGATCCTAAATCGCCCGATGTGAAATATTCCGCCACTCGTTACAGAACAGTAAACTATCGCAGTCAATACTGGAGCGTCGCGCTGCCAACATCAACAGTCAGCTAAGTGAACAGCAATGCTTTCAAACGAATTGCTTCATCTACACGCTTCACAATATGATTAAACATTTTGTAAGACAGTGGCATCCTTAAATTGCCGCTTGCGTCATATTTTATTTATGGTACGGACGCACGCGAGCATGTCTCACCATTATTGTTGGAAAGTCAACCTTATTATTTGTTAGTTGTGGTTTATATTGAATATTGAGCGCGGTCATGTCTTGAGCAGACTGTCCGGCGCGCTCGGTTCACGCAAAAGGCACGATTCCAATTACCATGCGAGCATCCGTCGCCGCTCCGAGCCGTAGCTCGCAGCTAGGTAGGTGGCTCCCGGCCGCCGCACGTCGCTCGCTGGAGGTACGTCAATACGGTTTAGTTACATGTAGGTAGTCTCAGGTGTTTGTTGGAGCGAGACTGATTGACGACATTGCTGTTATTGTTTTTAAATACTGTTTAGTTGCGTCAGGAAATTCATTAGTACTCTTAGATAAACTTAGAAGGGGAAGATACATTACTTGAACACAGCGCGCAGTCCTACTAAACGAAGTCCAATAGATGCAGTGACACTAACTCGCACGCGGATCATCGTTTAAACAGCGCATGTCGATACAGCTCAATAATTTCAGTTTTGTATACGCATCAAAATGGCATCTTGTGTATTTAATAAGTGTTCTAATCATTAAAGAAAGAAAATAAGACACACGGGATTACTTATCACGCGTAAGTACAGCCAGAAATATTAATTTGTTGAAAATTATAATTTTATTTATTGTTTCCTTTGCCATTTTTACGAAAGCGAGATAGGTAATACAAAACAGGCGTGAGAGACACTATGCGACGCATCGAGTCGTGCTGTCGATGTTCATAATCGTAAATTTTCGGCGGCTAACGCGCTTGCGCTCGCATGACTGTGTCGGGCGGATCCTACCTCTGTCCTTGTCTATCGGTAACCGTAAGTATGCAACTGTGATCACAGATGTGTGAATTTCTTTGCATGTACGAGTAGTTGTGCACCGAGCTCAGGTTTAGTGATTGCGATGTTAGAGCGTAACGTATCTTGTCTCCTGCCGGAGGCTCAACGCGGGGGTCGTGCGGTCCATGGCCCTTTACAGGGCATCGGTGTGGGCGCGTTCATTGAGGTGCCGACCAGCCCGCCGGTTGAACGCGGCACAGAGGGTCATGGCCATCCGGCTGCTCCGGGGATGCCGTACGGTCTCCTGCGAGGCAGCGAGCCTCCTTGCCAGATTGCCGCCATGGGATCTGGAGGCAAAAGTCCTCGCGCACATTTGGGAGCGGCGCGAGGAGGCGAAACGCCGGGGCGTAACTCCGCTACCGCGAGAAATCACGGCACAGCGGACTGAGCTCCGGCCGGATCTCATGGCGGCATGGAGAGTGCGACTGTCGCAACCCAATACTGGGCACGCCACAATTGCGGCGGTAAGTCCCCTCTTTGAGGAGTGGCGTCCTCACCTTCCGCCTGACGCAGGTCCTCACCGGACATAGCTGTTTCGGGAGGTTCCTATTTCGGATAAGGCGGGAGGAAACGCCCGGGTGTTACCATTGTGTGGATCGACCGGAGGACACGGTAGAGCATACGGTGGAGGTCTGCCCGGCTTGGGCGGAGTACAGCCGTGTCCTCGCGGCGGCGATCGGCGGCGGCGATCTCTCGCGTCCAGCCCTGGTCCAGGCCATGGTACGGAGCGAGAGGGAATGGGAATCAGTCACCTCCTTCTGCGAAGCAGTAATGCTCGCGAAGGAGGAGGAGGAGCACGTGAGGGTGAGGCAACCGTTGCGCCCTCGCGCCCCTAGTCGCTGCAAGAGGAGACACCCTGGGCGTCGGGAGTCGATAGCCGACTCCTGGCCACCGTAGGTGCGGGCTTGCGGACGGCGAGCAATAGGCAGCTCGCCATCCGATAAGGACCAGGCCCTGGTCGACGGCGCGTCGTGTTCCACGCGCGCCTCAAAGAGATGTCAGCACCATTGACGGGGTCCGATAGGGCCGATGCCTGCCGGGTTCGCGGATTGTTCGAATGAATTACCGTGACCCTGGTGCACAGGCAACTGAAGGTACACGGATGGATTTTAGTCAGTAAGAGTCTGACATGCCCTTCCGGTCCGCCCAGAGCGGGAGAGATCATTTGATGATTTCCCACCCAAAAAAAAAGAGCTTAACTTATCTTCCCCTTTTAAGTTTATCTAAGTTAGTACCTAATGTAGCGAAGTAAACATGAAAATTCACCGCTTTAACACGTATAATAATTAATTAATATTTTTTTTAATACCGGACAGGTGCGAGTCGGACTCGCCCACCGGGGTTTCCGTACAAATTTGTAAATTTTTTATTCTACTATATTACTATTTTACAGAGGGAAGATTTGAGTTTTGTTTGTAAGGACTTGACTCTAAAAAATAGATAGATACTCAACCGATTTTAAATAATCGTATTTACGCTGCCAGTGTATAATAAGTACCTATATACTAATTTATCGTTAGGTGCTTAACATACAAAGTAATTGAATCTAGGGCTGTATTAACGTTTGTTCTCTGCTTTCAACGTGAACTGAATGTGACCCGTAATCCTAATCCTAATCCTAACTAGTCCTAACTATATCCTAACTATGTATATTATATATTTATATATATATATATATATATATATATATATATATATATTTATATTATATATATATTATTTATATTAATATTATAAATGCGAAAGTAAGTTTGTTTGTTTGTTTGTTACCTTTTCACGCCTAAACCACTGAACCGATCATCCTGAAATTTTGCATATACGTTGTCAGGGGTGCAGAAACGGACATAGGGTACCTTTCATCCCGCAACAAAGTACTGTTCTCGAGGAAAACAACAATAACCTCCGTGTGATAATAGATGGCGCCACGTGTCTTTCGAATCATGATTGAATTAGAACCTAATTAACGCGAGCGAAGCCGCGGGCAAAAGCTAGTTAAATATAATGCAAAGACAGGTAAATTAGATATGTGATAGATACATGGTGCTCACATATTTACAAATATTGAAAAGTAGGTGATGTTTCCAAAATTTCAACAAGTAATAATTTAGTGTGTGAGTAAGTAGTTAAGTACATAATGTAAAAATCAATGTCATAAAAATTATAAATTATACAATTCAATTAGCAACCAGTTTGATTTCGTCTAGACGTGGTCTAGACTCTAGATTGTCCTATGGAGCAGGACCAGCATGTTTCCAAGCATTCTTATCTAGGATATAATCCTCTAATTTGTAATATGCTTGTTTATAAAGTGTACTTTTTATATGAGTTTTAAATTTTCTTTCATTTAATTGCAATATATCACAAGGTATTTTGTTGTAACATTTAACACTTAACACAATACCCCATAAAAGATGTATGTACTTTAGATAATCTAAAAAATGGTTGATCTATTTTATCTTTATTTCTAGTATTAAAATAATAAAGTTATAAAAGATTACATTAATCACTTACAGAGAAAGTACAATAAAACTAAAACAAACCAGCCGATTACCGTTTCCAGTAGGGTAGATGTTAAAAATGTTAGTGGAGATTGTGTATTGTAATAAATTTGTGTGAGTGTGTGTGTAATATTCGAAATTATTTCATTGGATTATGCTCCCGCTACAACAACCAGAATTTTACCTTATTGAGAGCCGCATGCAAGCTTTGACTTAGCCGAATTTCGGACGACGTATTTGAAATTTATACACATTTTTTTATTTTTTTGTATGGATAATATGAAACATTTAAAAAATTTCATAATTGATTCTTACCTACATGTTAGGAATTACGCGGCAGGTGGTTATTAAGGGGGCAAATTTTTCATTATTTTTGCGATAGGACACACAGTTTTCGAGATATAAGCAAAATTAGAAAAAAAAAGATAAAGAAAATACTGTTTTTGCACTCGAAGTCAGGAGTTGGTAGTGTCAAGGCAGTGGAATTCCAAAAACACTCCCTAGGTTACTTGACCATGACCTCCAAGGTCACTCGACCTTGACCTAAAATGAATCATGACCTCAGAATCACTTGACCCTGACCTCAAAGTCACTTGTCCTTGACCCTAAGGTCACATGACCATGAGCTCCAGGTCACTAATAATTAATATTGACCTGTTACTGCTCCTGAGAATCGCGGATCTTGACTATAGGAATTTTGAATTTGGTATCAAGGTCAATGACCCTGAGGTTAAGGTCAATGCCCTTAAGGTGTCATGGTGTTCCCCCACCCTACTACTCCCACAGCCCACCGGGTGCCGAAGGCTTGATTAGGGCAATGGTTTTTGGTGAAATTTTTCTCTAAGTCCTTTTTTCTTAGTGCCCCGTTTCATATCCAGTGACCCCTTTCGCATTTTCCCATTACTCGGAAACAATGAACGCATCCATTTATTTGCAAGTTATGTGGGCGCCATTAATCTAGCTGCCCACTACGACGAGGGCGGCAGCCTGCCGGAGGAGAAGATGCTATCCGTCATCACGAGCTCACAGACAACAGATACATTTATTTAAACTTCGCATCGGGAGACGCGCTGTAGGAGAGGGGGGTTTGTAGGTATTCATTAGGTACTAGGGAACGAATGCCTATATCTAATGAATGTAGATGAAAGGATCTGTTTAGGAAGAAACAGCTACATCTACATATGTATTTATGTATACATAAACCGTGACTACCTCGTTGGTCTAGTGGGCATATGAATAAAATAACAAACAAAAGAAAAGCTTCATACTAACACCGTGCGCGGGTACACTATTACACGTACAGCTACGGGTATGTACAAACCCTTTTGAGCCAGCTCACCAAGCGGAGAAAGTTAAAGGGTGCCACCGGCATACGACGCAGATGTATAGTTTTTTTTTTTTTTTTTATATATGCCAGAAAGTGTGGCTCTGGGTGTACATTTGTACAATATAGGAAAATCAAGGAGATTTATTATTTTGTATATCTAAAGGATGTTGTCACGTAATTATCTATATCTACCTATACCTACACATGTTTAATGCTTATTACTATATGCTATTTGCTTATGCTTATTGCTTTGTTACGAGGTAGGTAATTTAACTAAGATGGCGATTGCTAAGGTTTTTTCATAAGAATGAATATTTATTATTCTTATGGTTTACTTACCGCCTGTATTATTGTTCGTGTCCCTTATTTGTTTCGTACTTTTATTTTAGTAAGTTTATAAGTACCAAAGTGTGTTTGTAAGCCGTCTTAGCAAGATTCCGTTTGACCTTTCTATTAGATAGGTACTTAACGTACGTTCATCAAATAGTAAAACAAGGAAGGAAACATTATATAGTTTCGCCATATCCGTCTGTCCGTCCATCCGTAACTCATAGTAATTTTATAGGTCCTTACATTTATTTATGAAATTGGCGGTTTGCACTTTGATCTCAAATGTCTGGCGTTTGGTTAGGAATTAAATATACCTTCTTAACTCACTTTGGTTTTAGGTACCTACTTAATTTTAAACAAACTTAACATTATAAACCATTTCGTCGTTCAAAGATACACTATTTTTAATGTTCCGTACCAAAATTGGAAAACGGAAAACTTATGGGATCACCTCAGTCACAGTGCCTGTCCGTTCGTTCGTCTGTCAGTCAGTCCAACCATCCGTCCGGCCGTCCGTGCTCATTGCCGAATCCCGACTTGCACTTGGCCGATTTTTTTTAATTTTCAATAATCGTGTGACAGCCCTATGAAAGTATCGGCGGCGGCGACCTCTCGCGTCCGGCCCTGGTTCAGGCCATGGTACGGAGCGAGAGGGAATGGGAAGCCGTCACCTCCTTCTGCGAAGCAGTAATGCTCGCGAAGGAGGAGGCGGAGCGCGAAAGGGAGAGGCAATCTCTGCACCCTCGCGCCCCTAGCCGCCGCAGGAGGAGGAGACACCCTGGGCGTCGGGAGTCGATTGCCGACTCCCGGCCACCGTAGGCGCGGGCTTGCGGACGGCGAGCAATGGGCAGCTCGTCGTCCGGTAAGGACCAGGCCCGGGTCGACGGCGCGTCGTGTTCCACGCGCGCCTCAAAGAGATGTCAGCAAAATTGACGGGGTCCGATAGGACCGATGCCTGCCGGGGCTGCGGATTGTTCGAAAGAGTTACCGTGGCCCTGGCGCACAGGCAACTGAAGGAACACGGGTGGGTTTTAGTCAGTAAGAGTCTGACACGCCCTTCCGCTCCGCCCAGAGCGGGAGACGTCATTTGATGATTTCCCACCCAAAAAAAAAAAGCCCTATGAAAGTAGGTAAGAATTTTGAGCTCTGTTAAGAAATTTTCCCTCTGCTCGTTTTTTTATTTATGTGCTAGTGGGCGCAAATGCGGCGGCAGAGCTTGGGATCCGGGGTTCGATCCCCAGTTCGGGGAATGTGTTGTTGGGTTTTTCTATTAGAACATTTTCAGTAGCACTACCTGTTGCGGCAGCACCATGGATTCTGGATGTACCCGGTTGGTGGTAATTGGCTCGCTTCTTGTTGGGATTAAACTAAAGCTGAAATGTGGGTGTACTTAGGTCATACTATTACCTGTACAAACTCTTCTTGGGGTACAGGCTGCACCCTATTTAGCTTTAATATTTAATTTATGTGTAGATCAAGGGATATTCCCAGATTTAATGAAGTATAGTAAAGTTAATCCTCTTTTCAGATCTGGGGACAGCAAAGACACTAATAATTATAGACCTGTATCGGTTTTGCCAGTTTTCAGCAAGGTGTTTGAAAAAGTAATGTTAAATCAAATGCTCAATCATTTTTATCGTAATAACATCCTACACGATCAACAGTATGGTTTCAGCAAAGGACGGTATACAACCGACGCCGGTGTTACATTATTAAAACATATCTTTTACGCATGGGAGGAGGCACAAGATGCAATAGGCATCTTTTGCGACCTATCCAAGGCATTTGATTGCGTGACTCACGAAACACTGCTCTTGAAACTTGAGCATTACGGACTGGGTAAACTTGCGCTTAGCTTATAAAATCATATTTGAATGATAGACTGCAGCAAGTTCAAATAAACGGTGTGAACTCATTGGGCTTCAAAGTCAAAATGGGTGTACCGCAGGGCTCAATATTGGGTCCGTTCCTCTTTTTAGTATATATAAATGATTTACCTCATTTACTGAAAAACCGACCTCAAATGGTGTTATTTATGCTGATTATACATCACTGATTTTTTTAATAAATAGATATGCACATAGCTTGACGACGTAAATAACGCTATGCTTAAGGTTCATAATTGGTTTACTGTAAATAATGTGGTATTAAATGAGAAGAAAACTAAATGCATAAGATTCGCGTTACCGAATGTTAAAAGTAGTAAATGTCACGTTGTATTGAATAACGTGATACTAGAATTAGTCGAAAAAACGGTTTTCCTGGGGATCATGCTTGATTCAAAGCTACAATGGGGTCCTCACTTAACATCACTTGCAGGACTACTAAGTTCAGCCGCTTACGCTGTTTGGAAAATCCGTCAATTAACAGACGTGGAATCCGCGAGACTAGTATATTTTAGTTACTTTCATAGCATCATGTCTTACGGTATTCTGCTGTGGGGACGGGCTGCAGATATTGATTCTATCTTTATTCTGCAAAAGAGGGCTGTCAAAGCCATCTACAACCTCCGCAAACGCGAGTCTCTAAGGGAACTGTTTAAAAAAATTAACATCATGACGGTACCTTGTCAATATATATAAAAACATTATGTATGTTCGAAAAAATCTATATATTTTTAGTAAGATAAGTGACGGGCATAATTTCAACACTAGAAATAGGAACAAATTAGATCAACCACGTTTCAAGTTGTCTAAAGTACATACTTCTTTTATGGAGTACTGTGTAAAATGTTATAATAAAATACCACTCGATATTCTTCAACTAAATGAGAAGAAATTTAAAACATGCATTAAACGCACACTATGTAGACAAGCATATTATAAATTCAATGATTATATAGTAGATAAAAATGCTTGGCTTAATGCTGGTCCTGCTCCACAGCCACTCGTGCGCACTAGTTAAAATTTGAATGTTTGGAAGAGATACTCTTTTCTTATTCTCCCTTTTATTTTTCTGACATTGCGAACTTAATGTTTGTTTATATTTTATTCAATATTTTTTATTATTAAATAACTCCAATAGATATTTTAATGATTGTCTTTTCTTTTATGTAGTAAAATTTTATTCATGGCTCAAATACATAGGCAACTATAGTTTTGTACAATTTAGAAACATTTTTTCAATTTTGTAAATGTGAGTACCATGGATTCGTTTATCATACCATTATTATATATGTTGACTTGACAGCATGGCAGTTGAGACTATGTCATGCTCAATTAAATGTCTCCCTGTTGGTGGCACGTGTGTTGGATCATTCGGTTCCCTACGAAATGGGTGAGCTGGATGGTGCTGGTCCACGCGTCATGTTCGTGAACGGGCGCCGTCAGTTGAGATTGGTCATCTCTTAAATGCCATGGCTTATTTTTATTATTAATCTTATATTTTGAATTGTTTCTTAATATATATTTTTTTTTTTCATTGTTCTTACATATAGAAGCAACAAGAATAATGTACCCAGGATTTTGTAATATCTTGATTTAAAAAGAGTGTCCTTGGAGTTTCTTACCCGTTCTTCTTTTTTTTGAAATCAAATCATTCATTTCTTTGCAAACATGGGTATAGTAGTACATAGATGTTTTTATAACGAAGTTCTCCATATTTTACCGTCACGATGCAATTTTTATTTTTGCAACGGTTTAATTCAACATAAAAAAATCTAAAATATGTGGCAGATAACTGGAATTACAAAAAAAATAAAACAATACAATAAAGATGTTAGTGTGGTCACGGCATTAAAAAAATATAAAATAAAATATGACTATATTATAATGTCAAACGGAAACAAAAAGTAATGGAACCAGAATCACAGTAATTATGTCAATCAGAATAACATCTGTCAATCAGTTAGTGGAACATCATTAAGAAAATCGTCAATCGTGTCGTCGGTTTAGGTATAGGTTTAGGTATAGGTATAGGTTTACATAATTAAAAAAATAAATTTGAATGTAGTCATTTTTTTAATAATATTAGGTACTCTATTATATGAGTGGAGCAATATCAGAAAACTTTTTTTCATAGAGATTCTCCATAGAGATCTACCGTTTGGAATGGGCAATTGGCTTCAACTTTCTGACTAACTGACCGACTCTTTGACAATTCAAAAATGCCTGTAAATGGTTTAATTGAAATAAATGCTTTGAGTTTGAGGTTGAGTGTTCAGGCGTGTTACTATGTTGTAATGTATGTGTCGCCGCCAACTAGCTTAATTAACGTTTCAGTTAACAGCCTAGCCTTTTAACTAAACGGCGCCGTTCAACTAGCGGCCCGAATGATGTTCAGCCGATGCGTCTGATACAACATGTAGTGAACTGGCTGGCTGAAGCTTAGGTCATTTATATAACAGTGTGACCAGGTAACGAAAAAAAAATGGAGCAAAATTTAAAACTTTTTACATTACGGAGGTTAATATGATCAGTTGAAAAAAAGAACGGGCACTCATTTTATTTTTCAGCGGTTGGTAAATTAATGTGACAGTTAAACATGAATAGTACATCATTCATACAATGTCAGTACAAAAAAATACTAAAGAAGTGTAATAAATTAATGGCCAAACAGATAGACAAAGCGAGCATTTTCGTTAATTTTCCTCTCAACGCCAGCCCCATAAAGATATTACTTACGTGCAATAAACCGGCGCGGGCGCATGTGGTGTGACCAAACACTTGCGCCATCTGTGAGCACGCTAGGGTTATTTAAAACTAGACGCAAACTCGTACAGGTACCTATGACTATATTAATATTACTAGGTATATTGTATTGCGATTAGTTTAATTCGGTGAGAAACAGCATAACGACTGTTATCAATACAGTGTGTTAAGTTAAAATAAACGAGGAGCACTTTAGAGTGCAGGCCACACTGCCCTGGGCACGCCACAATTGCAGCGGTAAGTCCCCTCTTTGAGGGGTGGCTTGAGAGGCCCCAAGGCGTCCTCACCTTCCGCCTAACGCTGGTCCTCACCGGGCATGGCTGTTTCGGGAGATTCCTGTTTTGGATAAGGCGAAAGGAAACGCCCGGGTGTTATCATTGTGTGGATCGACTGGAAGACACGGCGGAGCATACAGTGGAGGTCTGCCCGGCTTGGGCGGAGCACCACCGTGCCCTCGCGGCGGCGATATCTCGCGTCCAGCCCTGGTCCAGGCCATGGTACGGAGCGAGAGGGAATGGGAAGCCGCCACCTCCTTCTGCGAAGCATTAATGCTCGCGAAGGAGGAGGCGGAGCGCGTGAAGGAGAGGTAATCGTTGAGCTCTTACGCCTCTAGCCGCCGCAGGAGGAGACACCCTGGGCGTCGGGAGTCGATAGCCGACTTTCGGCCACCGTAGGCGTGGGCTTGCGGACGGCGAGCAATGGGCAGCTCGCCGTTCGGTAAGGATCAGGCCCGGGTCGATGGCGCGTTGTGTTCCACGCGCTCCTCAAAGAGATGTCAGCATAACTGACGAGGTCCGATAGGGCCGATGCCTGTCGGGGTCGCGGATTGTTCGAAAGAGTTACCGTAGCCCTGGCACACAGGCAACTGAAGAAACACGGGTGGGTTTTAGTCAATAAGAGTCTGACACGCCCTCCCCAGAGTAGGGCAGGTCATTTGATGAATTGCCAAGACAAAAAAAAAAGGGACGCACCGCCCGGCTCCCGGCTTGCTCGCTCGCTTGCTAGCTGGCGGACGGCGGTGTGGCCTGCGCTTCAGGGAGCGTAGTACCTACTTGCCTAGATACTCATGACAATTAGCATCTTTTAGTATGGAACCAACTCTGAAACATAAAAAATAAAAATAATATGTATGGGACACCTGATTTTTTGGTCGCTCAAACTAAGCTAAATAAGAAGGTACACATGGCTACACATCAAGCTATACAATTCCAGTATAAGCTAATCTCGCGTTGTATAGAATTTCCGTACAATGAAGGTCAGCCTAAACTGGAAATGTATAGCTTAATGCGTAGCCGTGTGTACGGTACGTAAAGAAAAATCGGCCAAATGCGTATCGGACCACGCACAATGAAGGGTTCCGTAGTAGATGAATTTATCCCAACATTGTAGTTGAAAAAAATACAACAACAACATGTGAAACATGTTCTCCCATACGTTCCAACCGCAAATGTAAGTTGGTCGACTATTACTCGTAAACTTGTAAAGTCTACTTAGCTGCGATAGTTTTCCTTTTAATTTCGTTAATACTACTGCCGTGAATTTTTTCACATGGGTCACACTTGACTCTAACAAAAATTTGCAATTTAAAGCTTAATTTTACGCAAACGGATCCCTGAATCGAAAAATGGTTATTACAGACCCGTAATATTTTTGAATGGCCTATCCAAGGATACCCCACATCATGGGATAGACGAGAAAAAATCACATCCCCAATTTACTTGTACATGAGATAACACGTTTTTTTTTTTTGCATGCATATTTAATGTAATTAATATAATAATAATAAAAAAATCACTAGTGGGCTTGGGAAGTCGAGGCCAACAGGCCGCGAACAGGGTCCCCACTGCCGGTGGAAATGTGTCGCACTTGCGATGGACCCAGTCCATAAATGAAAATGTGATGCGCGCTTATTATGGGGCTACAGAGGGAGGAATTAACCTTATAGCGTACCGACGTCGGATGCTCTCTCTGTTTCAGGTGCTTGAACCAGCCGTAAACGTCTCGGCCCAACGATTTTCGGATCAGGGGCGCGTCATTCTACACAATCATAGGTTGGATGACGCTACACTTGATCGGCTGCGATTGGAAATGCAGAGTAGCCCTGTTAGTAACCCTTCCCCTTCCAAGAATTTTATGCATGTGGCTGCCGAGGTTCCACTGCGGACAAACCAGCATGATGAGGAGGAGGAAACTAGGGCTATATCTGTAGATAACCTGTGCAATGTGGAATTAAAGAGCATTCTGGAGGATGCGATCCGTTTGTACCGGTTCATATGACCTGGTCTTAGACCGCGGCTACCACGTTTGCCCATGCGCGAGCACCTTCGCCTCCAGGTCCCAGGGCGGGGATCCGGCCAGTGCACAAGTCGCCTCGTAGGAGAACGTGGGGTACCCCCTTGTGACTCTGACGGCCATCGCTCTCAGCGGCTTTCGCTATACAGTAATATAATATAAGCCGCCCAGATCGGGGCCCCGTAAAGGGCCATCGATCGCACAATCCCCACGTAGAGCCGCCTACAAGCGGCGCTCGGGCCCCCCCGATTGAGAAGCAGCGCCCCAGCCGCGCCCAACAACTTGGGCGAAATAGTACCCACCATACTGCAGGTGCTCGATGCTGAGTCCATCGTGCCCAGGGGATTGGCTCCTCTTCATGGTTCTAATTTTTGTCTTGATATCTTTTGCTAGAATGACTGTAGTTATTTCTGTAGCACTATTCCCAGCATCAATCTCCCGGCATGGCGGACCCAATCACGACTTTAAAAAAAATATATATGTATATATCTTTATTTCAGACCTAATCAGTCCACACGTAGTTAGTGGTTGGTAACAAACTGTGCTTACATGCTATGTTATTGTTATTAGTACTTAATTCTATTTAACATAAACCTATACCTAATTCTACCCAGTGCCTTTGGATGGAGCAGTCCACTCTGCTAACAATCATTTTCAGGATGCCGTTCCGAGTGCTACGCAAACGTTGCAGTAGGGAAACCGCTTTCTTACGTATGACGTATGATGGCGTGAAAGCCATCCGTACGTGTTTCAGCAAACATTCCCGACGCACTGCAACGTCGCGGCAACCGCAACAGCATCCTGAAGGCATTGTTGTATTGCACGCGCAGGACGTTGTAGGCTCGGCTCGTATATGACACCCATAGGCCGCTCGTGTAGAAGGACACAAAAAACAAAACATACATCAATAATCAAAACGCATACTAAATAAATCAGCAACATCTTTCGAGTTGCAGACCATTAATACTCACAGAAACGCCAGGTCTAGAATTAAGCTGTTAAGTGCTCTTTCAAAAACCCGCAAAATCTGAACTCGAATGGCGTTTAGCTAACAAATCCATTCAAATCTGATCCTGGTTGTTTCGAAACCGTTTGAGCTTCCCTTTGAAGATCTTACAAGATTCTATCATTGCGTCAAATATGGCGCCGTAAGCAGGTCTACCATATCACAGCCACGTATTAAATTCTATCTTAGCGTTCCCGTGAGCCTCTCTTACAATTTTTTTCCACTCAGCCAATGGTTTCTTACACTTATTGACTTACACACATACATATAGCTCGCATTATTACATGAAATGTTAACAATGTCCCTATATATGTCATTTATAAACCTACTATGACTAGAATCCCTACAATTGTTGTTGTCATTCATTGTTGTAGCTCGACAGGCAAGTCAATATGTTGTAGCAGTTGATTACACATATTTTCATAGGAACGATATCATTCTTCGCTTCTCTCTGCCCACTGTATTTTACTACGTAATGGGCTTTTTACATTAGTTTTTTGTCTTATCACATTAAAGTCACAGGTAAGAACCAATGGTAAATGGTCAGACCAGAAAACATCGTACTTTACGTATACGTTCGAAACACTGGACAGGGCTGCTTCCGTCGTGAGACAGTGGTCAATCCAACGCTTGCACCCATGGGCCTCGCTGATGAACGTGAACGTATCTGACGTTAATTGCAATCTATTGCAATGATGTATTGCTTAGCCTATTAGAGCACTGACGAATTTCTGACTGATAAATTATTCTGACTTGTGTGAAATATCTAGATTTTGTTCCTATTTACTTTGACATTTAATTGCTATTTTATTGTACATTTTCTATAATGAGTTGATTTGATGACACTATGATGTAGTATATTTTAATGTTTATGTTGTAATTTGTACTGCTTTGAATAATGGATAAATTTGTAATTATTTGATGTTTACCTATTTATATTTGTACGCCGTTGAGGCAAAACATGACTGTGATAAATTTAAAATGTAACATCTTGCATGACATATTATTGTGTGTATACTCATGTTTTGGACAAATAAATAAATTATCTTATCTTATCTTATCTTATCTTGAAGTCCACACAAGTCCTGACTGGACTTGTGTGGACTTTGAAAACAGCACAAGTTCATGATAAAAGCGCTCACCTGGATGGGCATTGATATCTCTCAGTATGAACACAGACTCGATACCACTCTCGTCAATGATAGCACTGATTGAACTGAGACAATCCGTGAATTCAGGCACATTTTCCACTATGTCTATTGGCATGGTATACACAAATCACAAGCACTGAACGATCATCCGTAGAGATACATATTGCGGCACTACGCGGGTTACCGCACGGTACTATTGCCATGCACTTAAACACTGACTTACGCCATAGCAAAATATATATCCATGCCAAATTATAGCTTTCTAGTACTAAGAGTCTCTGAGCTAAGCTGCAGACAGACGTACAGACGGACATGGTGAAACTATAAGGATTCCTTGTTATGCAGTAATGCAGTAGAGCTATTGTATTAAAATAGCTACTATTATTTCTTAGGACACTTTTAATTAGGTGCAACTTCTTGGGCTTCATGTTCCCATTAATTATCATTGTCTTTACAGCGAAATCAAATTATGTCCGATAGGTATCTGGTAAATTTCTATCTTAAAGTATTGGTGTTCCTGATTAATTTTGAGATCTATAACAATGTACACTTATTGTAGTAAATTCAAAAAAAAAATGTACTGTAGTCTGTGCGTCCGTCAGTGCTTGTATCTGTTGCAGTAGAATGCGACGGGCCCCAGGGCCCCTACCCCCGGCCGCCGCCCGCTTCTATCGATCCGCACCGACCTTGGCACTGACGGAGGACATCTATTTATAATCACCCCCACTTGTACCTACGTACGTACAGTTGCACCCCGGCGCCCCGCACCGCCGGGCCCCATGCGACCCACAGGCAAGGGTGGGGGAGCAGTTATAGTGATTATGAGGACCTCACGACTTCACAAAGGGAGTACAGTATGACATGCACACGATGACATGAGCTCACGTGAGGTGAGTGTTTTGTTAAACGGGTCAACGGTGGGTGACCGTGATGTAACTTCGAAATCAGATGAAATATTGGAATGTGCAATCAGTACATACGTAAGATTTTGGAAATTTATAAACGTTGGTTAAAGTTAAGAATACTTTTAGCTAGCTTTAAGCAAATGTAAAAGAAATCATTGAAATATAACCAATTTGAAATAAAGCCAATTTGAAAAAGATCCAATTTTTTTAATTCTTTGTCTGGACCTGGATTTGTATCACAAAAAACGTCTTGAATGGAAGTCGGCATTAGGTGCGTTAAGAAAATAAAAAATGGTAAAATATCAAAGCATTACATGTTGGTAAGTGTTGATTATTGCAAGATAATTTGCATTAGGTTTAGTCTTAAAAAATATGTGAACTGAAGCTATGAGCTGTCAGGCGCGACGGCGTGGTGTGTCAGTGTGTTCAGAGTAATATGAAATGAAATGCGAATGGGGCTCACTAGGTAGTTGTTGTCAGGCGGGGGCGATCGATGCCACCTGCGGGGACGTCGGGGAGAGGGGGTGAGAGGGGGGGGAGCGGTACAACCCCCACCAGCCACTCGCCCCTCCATTCCAAATATTTCTGAACTCCGACTATGAATACGGACGGGGAAAAGATATATTTTTAATTTTAGCTACGTGATGGTTATTTAGGGACGTTGTCATAATATCAGGAGCTTATCTTCGTCATGGAGCAAGGGAGCATCGCTGTGTGTCGACAGAACACGTCCCGATCCCAACAGTCATAGACGATTATTGGATAAGGATAGCTATCCTATCTACCACAATGTACCTACCTAGCGTTACGAGAACCATTGACTCTGCCTCTCAGCCTATTGCGACTCACAAGTTTCATTAGGAAATAGTTTCACTTAATTATTGAACAGAACAGAGGAACAGCCTTCAGTAGTTAGGTAAAATTAGATCATATATGCGATGCTTAATACCTATAATAAATTCAATTTTTAACCGATTTCAAAAAAGAAGAAGTTCTCAATTCGTCTGTATGTTTCTTTTTTTGTATGTTTGTTACGCGATATCTCTGGAAATTGTGGATCGATTTCGAAAATTATTGGATAGGTTATGCCTCAGGGGTGTCACTGTTATTTACATGGCAAGTAGTGGTAAACTCATTTGTGTGGGGTAGGTACGTAGCTCAACTAAAATGAAAAAAACAAAACCTTTTTACTTCCAAAAAAACTACCTACAAAGTGCTAAATAACTTTAATTTCGGAAGTCGGTGTCTTTGGTTTTGTATTTTCTTTTTTTGCCACCGACATCCGAAATTAAAATTATTTTTCACTTTGTAGTGTTTTTTGTGGAAGTCATTTTTATTTTTGTAAAAAGTTTTTATTTTTTCGTTTTGGTTGAAGTACCTACCCCACGCAAATTTGTATACCACTACTTGCTTTGTACATAACGGTGACAGGAAGTTATTAACAAGTTGAAAACAACCGACTTCCGAAATTAAAGTAATTGTTCACAAAGTAGTTTTTTTTTTTTGGAAGTCGGTTGTTTTTCACATTCATATTCATTTATTGCGTTCCTTAATGTATTTATATAAGAAATTTCTGGATTGTCATTTTGCAAAACAATCTTATTAAAAAAAACCAAGACAATGTTCATAATTTGTACCTAGCTATTTGTGTTTGTGCCTTTTTGTTACATCTTTTCAACATAGCTCATGTTCAAAACCTTTAAAGCCATACTGACGGTGTTATCGCTAATAGCGACAACCTACACTGCTGATTTTTTTAGGAGTAAATGATAAATTATATTTATTTCTATAAATAGGTTAAAAAAAAAACACTTTTAATAAAACGTCAAAAAAAGCGTTTTGGAACTAGATGAGTTCGGTGCTTCCTTTCCGACTACTCTGAGAAGAGAGAGAGCGAAAGAGAGAGAAAGAGCGAGGGAGAGAGTTTAAGCCGTCGTACTTGCGGCTAATCACAGCTCTCGGAGACAAGCCCTGGCTTCCCAGTGTCCGTCTGCGCTGGACCGCGTGATCAGACTAGCCCCGTGTCATTGCATGCCTACATAGTTTTTGTCACGTGAACGTACATTTGTTTGTGCAACCGGGTGTTTTATAACCGTAATAAAACATTTAATTAAACGCAAATATACTGGGCGCTTATGCTTATATTGGACTCGCCGGTTACGTGGAGGGCGTGGCGTGAACAACCACGACTTGCCGTGTCCAGTACACAAACCAGGTACTTATTTAATATTATTTGTATTTTTCCCGGAGACAATTCTACCATTACTTATTCTATAATAGCTACCATTTTTACCTAGCTACCAGCTACCATTTCTGGCTAAATTGAAGCGGTGAACTGGTGAAACAGCAATATTACGCCGCAGCTTACAAATCCCCTAGATAGAATAGAGGATTCGAGAGCTGGGCCGGGCCCTCGAATCTATGCCAGCAGTTCTGCATCTATTGACCTCAGATGCGGTTATGTTTAATGTCGGAAAGTTAGTTTCAAAGGGAGTTGAAGTTTTAAAAGAGGCATGTCTTGTCAGCGAGGCGCCTGCCTGTTTTCTTTCACGATTCATGAATTGGCTAGAATCCACCTGTGACATTAAGTTCGTCTCTGTATATTTGTTTGAAATACTAATTGATAATAAAACAGCAGTCCGCACTGAACAAAGTGCACTAATAATGTTTCATTTCCTATATAGGGCATAGCGTAATGTTTTTCCTGATCGCAGCACTGTGTAAGTATGGTTATTTATTTGAATTCAGATGTAAATATAACAATTCAATTGTGATAGGTAGGTACATACTTTTAAGAAGTACCTAGGTATGTACACTGGGACGATGGCGGCGAAGCCAGCCGATCTGTTCTGTAAAAATATCACCGTGAAAATATAGGTAAAGTGAGCTCCCTACCTGAAGCTAGGGAGTCTAGGGATGACAGCTCACTTCACACTCTACTACTACAACTACAACTACTACAGTTACTAGTACTTTACAATTAGCTCAACTTTCTGACTAACTTACTAACTTTTTGAAAATTAAAAAGTGGCTGTAAATGGTTAAATGGAAATAAATGCTTTGAGTTTGAGTTTGAGACTCACTTCACCTAAGTTTTCGCGGTGAGATTTTTACAGAATAGCACTACAGGTCGCGAACTCGCGAAGCGAACAAACTGCATGGTTGGCAGCGTGCGCAAGCGCTTGTTAGAACTGCCAGGTGAGATACCCACCTCTGATGGACCTGCCTAGCTGTATGCATTTGTATACACCAAACATGCAAATTATATTTCCAAACTAAACGCGCTACTAGACGCGCTAGGTAACCGTAATTGCGATTTTTCGATTAGTTTTTCTCTAAGCATCCAAATTACTTTTTAATTACCATTTTAATTAGGGTTCCGTAGTTCTGACAAGGAACCCTTATAGTTTCGTCATATCCGTCTGTCTGTCTGTCCGAGGTTTTGCTAAGAGACCGTTAAGTACTAGAAAGCTGTAATTTTGTAGGAATGTGTATATCAATTACGCCGACAAAGTGGTAAAATAAAATGTTGGAAAATATATTTTTTTAGGGTAGCTCCCCTACATGTGAAATGGGGATGAATATTTTTTCGTCGTCTACCCCATCGTGTGGGGTATCGTTGAATAGGTCTTTTAAAATGACTTGGGGGTTGCTAAAATTATTTTTTCGATTTAATGCTCCATTTACGAAATATTAAACTTTAATGCAAATTTTTGTTCCAGTAGGGCGTCCCCCCCCCCTCTAAAAGCTAAACTGCTGGCTTGAAAAATCTGGAAAAATTCACGATGATAGTGCATTTCATGAACTTTAAAAGAAAGTTATAGCGGTTAAGATAACTTTATTAGTTTAGCAGTAACAGTCGTTGAACTTGGGTGTTGGATAATTTTGTAGCAAATACAAAATCCTTAGCATTAATCCTTTAAAGTGACTAAGATGAAGTAGTTGCTTCTTTATAATGGGTGAAGACTTGCATTGAAAAACAAAATATGAAATAAATAAACAAAAAAAAGCATAATAAATTATCATAAGTTTCACAATACTGCCGCTAGATGTCGCTGTACCAACGGGTTACGTTTTCATTCAAGTACATTCATAGAAGCCACAAACGAACTTTGTTTAATTTTCGAATTACAATTTTGTGAATTGAAATAATAACTTGGCAGCAATCGTACTCTTATTTTTTAGCTTTAGCAGGAAGAAAGTGGTTATTATTAGTTAATGTCTAATCTGTTTAAATAATTATCTTCAAAAATCAACATTTTGTCATTAGTTTAGTAACGCTATTCGATAACAGATGACGTTGTGCCGTGACGTTACTTTTGTAGATCGCGGTGTTAAGATTTTCTTGCAAGGTATGACCTCCGTGGATACGTTATGTGTTAAAGTTTTGTTTTACTCTGGACTCATTTTTTAGCAACCATCGTCCTTTGTGGAGCCGTTTTTAAGCGTTTAAGACCATCACACTTCTGATCGACATCCCCGCACGTCTTAGAAATGATAATTCAAATTTAAAGTCAATTTTTTTTGTTATTATATCCATTAACTCCTAATATCTTTACCATTACTTATATTCAGAATAAAGAACAACAGAATCGTACTATATTGTAATATCGGGTTACTACGGAACCCTACACTGTGCGAGGCCCGACACGCACTCGGCCGGTTTATTTTTATAGAATCGATGACGTAGTGAAAGTTTTGTCTTACAGCTTTGTTTTAAGCCCTGACTTAGCCAAGTTTGTTTCTTTTTGTTATTTATATTAACTTTTACTCTTAATTTAGGGAAGCAAAAATTGTAGATTGTGTTTTAAACCGGTTTTTACGAGGTGCTAGCTTGATAAATGATAAATGATTTTATTTCTGTAAGAAGATTTGTAAAAACACTTTTACACATCAATCATATTTTTTTAATTAGATGAGGTCGGCTTTTCCTATCTGACTACTCTGAGAAGAAAGGCCGAAACAAACTCAGAGGTCACAGTCTCTTTTAAAGTCCAGACAAAATCTTGGTCAGATTATGTGAAGACCATGTAGATTGCTATCTGAAATGGTCTTTTGAGGAAAGACCCACACAGATTGGGTGGACCTGTCCATTCAGTGCACGCATTTGTCAGTAATTGCGCAGCTCAACTCAGGAAGTCAAGACTTAAATATTCCTCCTGAAAATGGGACTAATTTGTCAAGGTCAATGGCCTTAGGCGCCTTAACTAATCAATGCAAATTATGTAGACCAGCCTTTAGAAGTTATAAACAAAGATAATAAAAAAGTAGCGGTGTTGGTGCTAGTAGCTAGGTCTATTGTATTGTACTGCATAGGTGACTGGATTGTAGTAGGTACCTACTATTAATAAACTTTCAATTACATTTACAGTGTTCATTGGATTCTTTTCGCCAGCCTACAGTAAGTATTTTTGATCAGAATTAGATATGAATACGAGTTGCATCTATGATGAGTGTGATGACAGGTTATGGCATTTAAATAGGTAGGTATATGTATAAATAAAAATGAAATGATGTTCGTTGGTAAGCGCATCACTTGAGAACGGCGGGACCGATTTGGCAATTATTTTTAAATGTTCATAATAGCCTGAAAAATTGGAAAAGCTTTCCAGATAATGTTCAAATTCGGAAAATATTGAACGTCTTTTTTCTATGGGAGTTTTGTAGGAACTATTGAAATTTGGACAGGACGACGTCTATCGGGTCCGCTAGTTTGAAATAAAAAAATCGTGATTGTCGTGGAACACTCGGTTGGAACGAAGTTCCTTTCGTAGTATATTTAGAAAATCCATGGAACAAAGTTGAATTACCTACCATAAAAAGAGTTATATTGAGTCAACCTTAAAAGTTAGACATATGCTGTCGCGGACTTCCTTTTATAACTTTTAAAGGGAAATAGTTCTGACATACATGATTTTTCCGTAACTTTAACCGTTTACGCAGCGTACGCAACGGAAGCTCTCAAAAGGAATAATTTTTTCCCGTTTTTGCAACATTTTCCATGTATGCTCCGCTCCTAATGGATGTAGCGTGATGTTATATAGCCTAAAGCCTTGTTCGATAAACGAACTATATAACACGAAAAGATTTTTTCAATTCCAACCAGTAGTTCCTGAGATTAGCGCGTTCAACCGAACAGCGTTTTTAGTTTTAAGGTGTATTTTTGTTGCTGCAATGCCAATAAACGCATTTTTCTTTCTTTTTTCTTTCTTTCTTTCTTTCAAACCAATAAAAAAGGGTCGTGACGGAAAATTCTTACACTTTTTTTCGCCTAGCCCCGATCCGCCAAGTCCGTACCGTGCGATAAGGAACTTCGTTCCAAAAAACAGGAGTGTCGCAAGAAAAACTAAACCATAAGTTTTCTTTATTGCGGAAGAACACCAGCTGCTACTATCACACGCTGCACCAACTGTTGCGTCACTGTTTCCACGCATGAGCAGCTATGATTAGCACCAGCTTTCTCTACCAGTGACGGTTTTATAAACGGAATATAAATTAATTCCAGGTGTGACTGTGGATTCTGAGAACCAAAAATCGAATGAGCATCTGATCTCACTTAGAGACTATGACTTTGTGGGCGAGGACCAGAGGCTGTCGGCACTGCTGGCAGAGCGCATGGCCATGTTGCAGGCACCGCTGAACCTGTCGGAGGCGGAGGCCGGCGGCCCCGTGCCCGAGCAGGCGGGGCCCTGGCGGCGGGGCCCCGGACCCTTCCAGCCCAAGCCTGACTATCTGCACTCAAACGTCAGGCTCCCCAAACTGTAAGTAGTTTGTATTCGACCTGTTTCTACGTAACTCGTATTTATGAGCTTATGTATGTTTTCACTAACGTACTAATTTAGGTATATACAGGCTATTAGCGCATGAAACGACACAATTTTTTGGGGAATTCGGGGGTCATTTGCTATGTTTCACCCAAAGACCCTATGCCCTAAGTGTCACGGTAATAGAGATATGATTTTTGGAACGAAGTTCCTTATCGCACGGTACGGACTTGGCGGATGGGGGCTAGGCGAAAAAAGTGTAAGAATTTTCCGTCACGAGTTTCCGTCACGATCCTTTCTTTATTTGTTTGTTTGATTGAACGCGCTTATCTCAGGAACTCCTGATTGGAATTGAAAAAAGTATTTTGTTTTGAATAGTCCATTTATCGAGGAAGGCTTTTGGTTATATAACATCACGCTACGACCATAGGAGCGGAGAATAAATGAAAATTGTTGCAAAAACGGGAAAAAATTATTCCTTTTGAGAGCTTCCGTTGCGTGCGCTGCGTAAACGGTTAAAGTTATGCAAAAATCATGTATTACGGAATTGCACCCCTGTAAAAGTTCAAAAAAAAAGTCCGCGACAGCATATGCAGCAGAACCGCAGAACCGGAATCGGCTGTCATATTGATGGTGTATGCATTAATAATATACCTAAGTTATGCAGACGATATGGTTCTGCTGAGCCCATCGATCAGGGCATCAAGGAACTAATAATCGTGTGTGAATCTTACGCCGAGAGCCTTGAGCTCAAATACAACACAACTTTACAATGCACGAAAGGGCGAATTCATGATATTTAAGGCAGGCAGTAACCGCTATATCACAATTCCACCAGTTATGCTGTGTACCTCTAAAAAGAGTTGCAAATTTTAAGTATCTGGGTCATTGGGTCTCTGACGAATTAAACGATAACGTTGATGTTAAGCGGGAGCGCAGGTCACTGGCTGTTCGATGTGGGATGTTGGCCCACAGGTTTGCACGTTGTACGGCTCAGGTTAAAGTAACGCTTTTCAAAGCCTACTGCCAATCCTTTTACACGGGCAGCCTGTGGGTGAACTTTACGCGAAGGGCATACAGTGGCCTGCGCGTACAATATAACAACACGTTCCGGGTATGGATGGGCCTGCCGCGTTTTTGTAGCGCGTCTGTCATTTTTGCCGACGCGGAAGTTGATAGCTTTTCGGCCATCATACGCAAGAGATGCGCATCCTTGCTACGCCATGTTCGCGCCAGCCCCAACACCATTCTTGGAACGTTGGCTGATAGGTGGGACTCTCCAATCTTGGGGCGGTGGATACGACTGCACGCAGACAAGTAGACATTCCCCAGGATCGGCGTGCCTCATGCAGCTTAGAATAATTACTACTAACACTAGTTCCATAAGTTTAAATTGTTACTAACAAATATGGAATGTCATTCTGAAATAAATGTATATTATTATTATTTCGTTTATTTCTTTTGATACTTATTAGATACATTTTTAAATATTTTTATAAAAACATTTAAAAAATATAAAAAATAGTGGTCCACCGGTATCTGGAACAGGGTCCAAGCTACCGGTGGTTAGGACTCCAGAGACAGGAACCTCCTCACGATGCGAGCCGTATCGAGGAGTACTGCCTTCTGGATCAGGCCCTAAATCCAACCGTCTAACGAGAGCCTCAAGAGATGCTGATCGAGGCTTTCGGCCATCAGGCCATTGGCCGATACGACAATCGGCACAATGATAGCCGAGCTCACATTCCACATGTCAACAACCTCGTGTGCTAAGTCGAGATATTTAATTTGTTTCTCTTTCTCAGCTTTCACGAGGTTCTCGTCATGCGGAATGGTAATATCAATAATCATTGTGCGACGCGCTAATCGATCTATCGCCACTATATCAGGCTTATTGGCGACAATAGTCCTATCAGTAATGATAGACCGATCCCAGTACAACGTGATATGGTCATTTTCGAGAACTGGGTCGGGCACATACTTGTACCGGGATAATCGAGGCGAAGTCACGCGGGTAACGGGACACGTTAGTGGTTATATCGAAATGTTGCATGCTTTAAAATTTGCAAGTCATGTCGTGCTTCTCACTTCCATTTTTGGAAACTCCGTACTGATTGTGACAACCACACACCACTTTCATTAGCGCACTAGTACATCTCGCTTTGCTTATGCCTTGGTGTCACAATCAGTGGAGATGACTTTTTGGCCATCTAGTGACACGCTGGACGTTATTTCCGGGGTCCAAAGTTCCGGTTTACCATCTTCAAAGTTAATCCGGAATTATCGGAGGCATCCTGGCGCTAAATTCCAGGCCATTACCTTCCGGAAAATCTGCGCAACAACGAGCTCTGCGCCGGGTACCTATTTTACCCGCGTGGCCGCATCGAGCTAGCTTCAAAGGTCTGGAAAATCCAACCGCCGACCGTCACCTTCCCTGGCGTCTGCAGCGTGGCATACCGCTGCGGTCATCATCACACCAGGCTGAGCCAGGAGAGTACTTCGCTAGTCTAAACGGAAATTAGGGAGATTTGTGACCATAGATCTACCTACCCCTTTTTCTCATTTTTTAACCGACCCACACAAAGGAGGAGGTTCTCAAGTCGAAGCGTATATATAAAACCTCCATTTTCGGTTAAAACAACGGCCCATGCTATAGTTCTCATAATTAATTAGTATTTCATAATCTTTACCAGTGTTCAGTTACACAAATAATATCAAACATTGTTTTTACTAATAACAATTCAATTTCTAATTGTTTGGAATAAAAACCTTTAATATTTCGATGAAACAATTTCAAGGTATTCTGCTTGGCCTCTATTTTATCATTAACTAATTGAGTGCTAGAAGATACCTTGTTGATGGAGAGATTAATAACATTATGACTCGTACCTTTTGTTTCTTACTGAATAGTTTAAATGATTATAGCTAACAGTGGCGAAGGGTGATTTATTGGTAGAGGTAAGCCGGAGCAAAATAAATGCTTACGTAGGCCGGGCGTGGCGCACGTTGTCCTAAGTCCAGTAACATACAATCTGTGACTGTCTTCCTGGCTTCAGTGTTGTATAGACAGATGTGTCTTCAATTCACCTTTACTATACGTGTTCTCTTCGTAGTTGAGTTTTCTTGTGGAATCTTATTATTGTTAAATCGTGTTATTGTTAAATCTTGTTACTGTTAAATCTTGTTTTCGTTAAATCTGTGAACTGTTTCAAACTCAAACTCAAAGAATTTATTTCAAATAAACCAATTACAGGCTCTTTTGAATTGTCAAGGGGTTGTCGGTCAGTCAGAAAAATGAAATTTTGCTCATTCCAAAGCGTAGTAGTTACCTATCGAGAAGAACGGGCAAGAAACTCCATGGACACTATTTTAAATCAACATAACGTTACTAAAAAAGATCGGTTACATCGTTCATGTTGAAATTATACATGTGAGAACGATGTAAGAAGACGTGCACGTTAAAAGCGTCCGTGATAAAAACAAAACTAAAAAATCTTTTCAAATTAAAATAAGCCGTGGCAGCTAAGAGATGATCAGTCCCTACTGACGGCGCCCGTTCACGAACATGACGTATGGATCAGCACCATTCAGCTCAACCAGTTTGAAGGGAACTTAATGATCCAACAGTTTTTCGTTGTTTGTCTTGGTTATTGCCATTAAAATACCTAACTTCAGTAACAAAGAGTATGTTGTATGAGTATGTTGCTGGCGTATGGCAAGGGTAGTTGCAATGTTGTTGTTGTTGTTTTTTTTTTGGGCGAGCTGCCCATTGCTCGCCGTCCGCAAGCCTGCGCCTACGGTGGCCGGGAGTCGGCTATCGACTCCCGACGCCCAGGGCGTCTCCTCCTGCGTCGACTACGGGTGTGGGGGCGCAACGGTTGCCTATCCCTCACGCGCTCCGCATCCTCCTTCGCGAGCATTACTATTTCGCAGAAGGAGGTGACGGCTTCCCATTCCCTTTCGGTCCATACCATGGCCTGGGCCAGGGCCGGACGCGAGAGATCGCCACCGCCAATCGCCGCCACGAGGACACGGCGGTGCTCCGCCCAAGCCGGGCAGCCCTCCACCTTATGCTCCACCGTGTCCTCCAGTCGATCCACACAATGATAACACCCGGACGTTTCCTCCCGCCTTATCCGAAACAGGAACCTCCCGAAACAGCCAAGTCCGGTGAGGACTTGCGTCAGGTGGGAGGTAAGGACGCCGTGGCGCCTCTCAAGCCACTTCTCAAAGAGGGGACTTACCGCCGCAATTGTGGCGTGCCCAGCACTGGGTTGCGACAGTCGCAGTCTCCATGCTGTCATGAGATCCCGCCGGAGCTCAGTCCGCTGTGCCGTGATTTCTCCCGGCAGCAGAGTTACGCCCCAGCGTTACGCCTCCTCGCGTTTCTCCCAAATGTGCGCGAGGACTTTTGCCTCCAGATCCCATGGCGGCAATCCGGCAAGGAGGCTCGCCGCCTCGCAGGAGACCGTGCGGTATCCCCGGACCAGCCGGATGGTCATGACCCTCAGGGACGCGTTCAACCGGCGGGCTGGTCGACGCCTCAGACCTGACACCCCTGGATTTCTACGTCTGGGGACGTGCAAAGGAATTAGTTTACGCAACGGAGGTGCCCACAAGAGAATTTTTAATTGAAAGAATTAGCGCTGCGTTCGATATCATGAAAGCAGAAACGCGACTCCATACACCAACCGTCGAAATAAAAAATTGGTGTCGTGCCTGTGTACGGAGTAGAGGACGGCACTTTCGACAAATTTTGTAACATGTTTTTTTTATAAAAACATTTTATCTTATCTCATCAGTCTTTTCTTTATTCCGATCCTGTGAACTAGTATCTCTTATTTTGATCTCATAATGAATCATTTTGATGACATGTAGCACACCGTTGAAAAGGGAACTAGAGAACGTTTTAAAATAAAGCTAATTTCAAAATAGCTTTTAGTTTGTCTTTTCAATGAATTTAACAGCTGCCATTTTTTATACATTTATACAGTTTTAAGACTTTGAGAGCGTATAAGTATTTTTTTACAGACTAATTGCATCAAATAATGATTTATTAAGAATAAGAATACAATTCAGAATACAATTAATGTTATTTCGTGCTATTACAACCATAAACAAAATAGTAATGACGCGTTTAAAGACGTGATTTCGAGTTCTTTAAAGAAAAAAGAAAAGATCATAATATCTCAATTACCGTGACACTGAGAACATAGGGGTCTTTGGGTGAAACCTCGCAAATGATGCTCCCAACCCCCCAAAAAATTGTGTCGGTCCACGCGCCAGACACCTGTACATACTTTCGGAAGGTTTCAGTTTTATATAAGATATTGATTGGGTTATATCGTTCTTATGTCCAGTAAAGGAGAAAATACTCCAAGTGAAATTACAAAACAATTTTCTTCGTACAGTTCATACCTACTGATTGAAATTAAGAGCACTTTTACATAATAATATAAAGCGTCTTCGTATACATTACTTACTACACACATCAAAAGTGCCTAGGGATCAAGGTATATAAAAAAATATATAATTTTATTGCCATATTGAAATTAAATAAAAATGTCTATTTAGATTTCTTAAATAAAATGATTTCGTATTTGTAGATCGACGAAGTACTCTCTGCTTTTTATTAATAAAGACTTTTCGCGATTTTCGCTTATGCTAGATTTTTCACTTTAGTTAATCCTGACATGAAGATGTGATAAAAGATAAAAATAAAAGTGTTTAAAGGTTTTTATTGCGTAAAATAAACTATTAGTAATCTGTATTTCCGCCGTTAACTCGTATACCACAATTGCAGCGATTAGCTATACTCAATATGGGTTCATCAAAATTACGTTGCGGAATGGCCGCCCACGTCTGTTGTAACAGACGAAAAAAATTTTTTGGTGCGTGCGCGGCATCCATATTTGGCAGAGCTCTTCTTTGAAGCATATCCCAGACCTGCTCAATGAGATTCAAGTCTGGCGACTGAGCAGGACTTGATAGGACGTTGATATTAACTGTGACAAGTGTGTTTGCAACGACTCTGGCAGTGTATGGACGTGCATTATCATGCGTAAGCAGAAATAAAGCACCAAATTGGGTCCGGAAAGGAATGACAACATCTGATACAAACGTTTTAAGGGTCCTTCAAACAGGCGCGATACGCGCCGCAACACAAAAACACCGCCTGTCGCGCGACGAGCGGTGCCTTTGTGTCGCGTACGATTCGCGTCGCGTGTCGCGCCTTTTTGTAGGAGCCTTTAGCGTAAATCTGTGCATAAAGTCAAAAAGTGTGCAAAAAAATCAGTTCGGTTTTTCGCCGAATCAAATACCCGCCCATATCACGATTGTTCCACCATTGTATAGGTACATGGACTTCCTGGCATGATTTTAAACGTTCTTGGCGTCTAGGAGTCCTCCAATACCGTGTACGTTTAGTATCTGGCCTCGTACCAAAGCGGGATTCGTCAGAAAAAACACACAAATCGCCACTCTTCTTCTGCCCAATTTCTGTGTTCACGAGCCCATTTGATCGCTTATTAACATCCCTGAAGAGCTATGAAGCCTCGTAACCAACACCATAGCGTTCATTGTACGATTTCGTCGAGCATTAATTTGTATGTAACGATCTTGTCTGCGTGTGGTACAAGGTCGTCCTTCACGTCGCTCTGCCACGCTGCCAGTGATGCGGTAATGTGTCCAAAGTCGACTTATAACACTCGGTGTAGTGCCCAGAGCGATTGCCACAGCACATTGCCGAGAACCAGATTGCAACATACCCACGGCTCTGATCATTTCTCCTCGGCTCCAATGACGTCTTCTGTCCATAATAACGTTCTTTTGTATTGATTCCACTCAGGAGTATTCCAGAAATTTTACTGATTTGGCCTCAAACCCGTTGCAGGATTAGAGAGTGATATGTAGGTTCGAATGACGTATCGACGCACGCTAGTTCGAAAACACATTGGATCGAAAACCGCTATATCGAATGACGTTATCGCGAACACACTGATGCGGAAAACTTTTTGAATTCTACCGTATTACGCAACGCTAGTACGAAAGTCATGGTATCGAAATGCACTGATGCGTTAATTTGTCTGGGAATCGAACTCACGACCCCAATGAGACACAGCAAGTCTTGTCTTTGGATTGGGTTTGAGAAACAAGAACAGTGAAAAGTATAATTTGGAGTTACTATTTAATTACCTTAATTAAGTATTAAGAAATCAACAAAGAAATCATCAAATCAAAATTGTAAGTGGTACACTACCAAAAGTATAAAAAATGTCACATGTTTAATCTCGCATGTCATGTGGGAACATTCAAATACCTATCACGAATGCAGTCCTTGTTTACACTAATTAGTTTGTGGTCCACTGAACGTAATAATAATTTGCGTCTTCCCCGAACTCAAAACAGTATGGAAGCATGGCATCGGAGGTGGAATTGTTTAATGGGCAATCGAAAACTGGGGTTAGTGTCGGCAGATGTAGTAACCGTGTAGGTTAGTGATTTTTATGTTCAGACGAGCATGTTTTTTTTTCAATTTGTAGACCTACACTGTGATTTTTTTGTTTTGACCTCCAATATTTTTTATAATATTTGGATAGTAATATCATGTGAGTTTTGAGATGCGCACACGTATCTGAGGGCACGTGTTTCCGCCGGCGACGACAATGTGGGCGGGCGCCTGACGCTCCTACACGCGGCAGTCCCGCAGCGCGCACACTTATAAACACCCCCGCTGTACGACTCCCGTAATCCGCGTAAACCATAGAGGACTGTCACAAACAAAAACGTCGGCCTGTAGCCAATATTGAACTGAATTTCATTATGACCGGCTGGTGCATAATGTGGTTAGAATTTGGAACCTCTACTAAAAAATTCGTATGAAAACAAAAAAATACAGCTTGACCAAAGAGTTCTCACTTCATAGGGTTTAGTTGCCGTCGACGAACAAAATAATTAAATTACGCTATTTAATAGAGATATTATAGTAGAATATTAAGTATGTATCTAGTTTTATTATAAATTAATTAATTCTCGTAGCGTAGGTAGTTTTTGGTAAACACCGGGTCGTGAGTTCGATTCCCAGACAAATTATCGCAATAGTGGATTTCGATACCATGACTTTCGAACTGGCGTACCACTCGCAATTTTTTTCGAAATAGCGTGTCTCGAAACAACGTCATTCGAACCTACATATAACTCCTGCAGGATTATAGGAATATTACTTGACAGAAGATTTTCATCTTTTGACCGAAATTCAAAAATTATTCCCGTTTCAAATAACGAAATTTACTAAAAAGTATCCACAGAAGTTACAATTTTTTTATAAAAAAACCAGGTTTTTAGTAACTAGCAAAAACGTGCTTGATCCCTAGACACTTGCTGTGTGAACTTTTAAAGAATTGTACATTTAAACTCGTTTTTATTGTTTTCGTCACTGTATCTCTACTGCAACGTTGGAATAAAATAACTAATTGGGCACAAATGCAGGGGCAACATGAGTATGGACGACGCCGAGCATTTCAACGCAAGTGACTGGCTCCTCGAAGTGAACGCGTCGTTGCTGGCTTTGGCCCCCAAACCCGGTGGGGCCCCGGCCCCCTTACCAAGTGGGCCCCCGGCTCCCGGAATTGGCGGGCCCCCGGCTCCCGGACACGGTAGGGTCTCAGCCCGTCAAACTGGCTGGGCCCCCGCTACGGGACGTGGCGAAGCCCCGGCCCCAAGCGATGATGCGCGATTCCGTCGCGCTTACTTTCCTAACCTAGTATACAATAACCCTTCTGACCTAAACTACAACTTAAAGATAATGGAAATTATGAAACAATGTATCTACACTTCGCAACGTAAACTCATAGAAATAAATCCCCACGTGAATAAATTCGAGCGCGACCCTCGGTTCCGCATGGCATTCATCTACAACCGGCTGGATGAGTGGCTGCATGACATACGCACCGTGTTGGTCTCCACGATGAAGTACCGCTACTACCCGCGGCGCGTCAAGCGGGTCATCTGGTACTACGAGCACACGCTGCGCCTCAACATCGACATCACGTACAGCGTCGAGCACCTGCTGTACCTGCACACCGCGTACATGGCGAACATGGAGAAAATCATGCCGCTACATCAGCGTATAGAGCTTCAGGCGATGAAAAGAGAACAAAATAAATTAAAGAGAATGAAAGAGCTTGGGCTTACAACGGGCAGACCAGACTTACAAGCCATGATGATGAACGGTTAGAAATCACTGTTAAACGACGAGGTATGTCGGTCGTTCTTAATGATTAATAAAGACCTTAATTACAAATTTGTATCTAATTGTTGCAAAGATTGATTGGAATCCTAATAATTACCTATTGGAACCCGCGACTCTAAGTTAAAACAAAAAGCCAGGAATATTATTAAAATTTATTACAAGTCTTTTTTACCATATACAGTGATACAGTGTGGATTTTTGAGACGGCGCAGTAAGAGCAGTACCTTCACCGATGTCGTCACGTGAACACGTTCCTCGGAGACTGTCCTTCACGTTTTGAGTCATTCCCCGTCAAAAAAATCCATCCTGTATATGTACAGCCTTTAGCAAATAAGTAACAGTTTACCACAACACACAATCTTTATAAAAAAACTTATAGATATCTATCTTACCGCACCTTGTCAACGTCGAACAGAACGCATATTGTCTATTGAAAAACACGTTACGGTATTTTGTTGCGTATATCTCTTCCACCATTCACAATCATATCGCTATTTATCGTAATTATTTAAAAACTATTAAAATAGGAATGTGTAGGTATATTAAGCTTAACTTCTCATCATCATCTTCTCAGTCGAAATCCTTGCTGCCTTCAGTTTTGGATGCCGTCTGCTCAGTTTCCCACTCGTCTTCAACTTTAAGGAGTGCGTCCAAGACTTGTCTCTTGACGGAAGACTGGAATTTTCTTGGTAACCGCTTGGTGCTTTGGCAGACACTTGCGAAGAATAGATCTAGAGAGTCGTGGTCGGTGCTGGGCTGGTGGCCCGGGTCCCAGACGTCGGGCTCGCGCTCCTGATCTGACGCTATCTCTGTATCGTCCATCTTGAGACCACTTTTTCCCGACCGTTGACTTCTAGGAATAAAGAAATTAGCGTTAGGAGGCTATAGTCCAGCACTGAGCCCCGACATTAGGTCAACAGTTGCGCGTATACAAGAGATGTACAGAGATGTCGGGTGACTAGATATCGCAAGAATATTGGAAGTTCACACCCACATGCCCCACTCACCGTCTGATGGTCATGTATGGCAGCACGAAGGCCATCCGGCTCTGGAAGCGCCACTTCTTGCAGGGCAGGCCAGCCTTGGTGGTGGCGCCAGTCTTGCTGCGCTTCAGTGCCTGGCGCATGGAGTCGCGCAGGATCTTCCATTCGCGCTTCAGTACCTCACCTGATAAACAACACAGCTTTTAATTAACTGAAAGGGTTTGCGCCAGACATCTCCTAGTCTGGGGTCTAGGCATAGAGGAGGTGGTGGTTATCTATCCCCATTCATTCAAAACAAAAATTTAATTACAATTTTAAAATACCCCGTCACAAAAAAAAAAACATGAAAAGTAACAAATTACGTTTCTGGACCTGCGGGGTAATTACGTAACACACGAACAGTAGGAATGGGTTTCATTTTGACAGTTCAACAATATTCATTGCGTTATGCACGTTGTTGAGCAGATTTTTTTTTCGAACATATTAAGCAATCGATTAGCAATAGGCTTCAAAATGATTCAGATAGCGATAGATAGTGTGTTACGTAATTAGGGTGCTGGTCCTTTAACTTTAATATTTAAATACTTAATTAGTCATATATTGTGATTCAAGCGTCTTCGCGTCGGGGGACTCCTAAATAAATAAAATAAAAACAGAAGACCAATTAGTTATACGTATTATAGAGAACTATACTGGTCTGAAGTTATGGATAGTTACAAATTACAAAATACTTTATTGTGACAAATAGAAAATTACATTACATTACATTTAAACGTGTCTGGAGCCTCCTTTTAGGCAAACAATGCGTGTATTAGAAGGCTCCGTTCTTTTACATCGTTGTCGTACACTTATACTAACTAGTGTTAATATAGTGCACTGTGACCTTAAGGGTAAATATGCAATGCCAGTACATTTTCCTGTATTTAGCTTAAATTTACTAATCTGAAGAAAATAAAAATAGAAATCTAAAAGTAAAGTTGCAATTTAAATTATTAAAAGTAAAAATAAAACTCATAAAACTTATAATACTTATTGCAGGTAGTGCATGTGATGTGGTGTAGTGTGGTGTGGTAAGTAGTGCGGTGTTATGTGTGGTATGTGGTGAACTGGTGAGGCGCGCGATGTGGTGTGTAGTTTGGCGTGGTGCGTGGTTTGGTGTGAGGTGTATGGTGTGTGGTATGGTGTGAGGTGTGGTGTGATGTGGTGTGGTGTGGTGTGGTGCGGTGTGGTGTGGTGTGGTGTGGTGTGGTGTGGTGTGGTGTGGTGTATTGTGTTGTGTTGTGGTGTTGTTTGGTGTGTGTAGTGTGTGTGATAAGGTGTGTGGTGTGGTGTGGTATGGTGTATTGTGTTGTGTTGTGGTGTTGTGTGGTGTGTGTAGTGTGTGTGATAAGGTGTGTGGTGTGTGGTGTTTTAAGTTATGTTATATATATATATATATATATATATGTCGCATGAAATACAGTGTTGCCGACTGAAATACTCCATGCAGTCGGTGCGCTATGACGGAGTCTAAGGACCGGAGGACGAGGGCGCGGGAAACAACAGGAGCGCCAGTCACCCTTCAGCCCTAGGAACTGTCACACGTTCATGAGACGCGTGCGCACAGATACTCATCCAAAGTTTTATTATTTTATTTCTATTATTATTATTATTAATGGAAAGATTAATTAGGACAATAGTTGTAAATTGTGATTTGTGTAACTGTATGAACTAAGTGTACATAAACTAAGTGTAAGAAGCTGTTATCATCTTTTAATTGCCTGAGATCCACAAACAGCCCACAACAATGTCAGAGGATGGAAGCATGACCCCTCCTCGACGTCCTGTGACGACATATATATATATATATATATATGTATATTTCAGCTACTCAACGTGTTCCAGGAGTGCCTCGGTTTCCTCATAGGTAAATGGTTTTATCCAGCCTATTATACTTTTTTTCAGTCGTGGTAACTTTTATAATATAAATAAACATGTTTGTTAATTTTGTTATAGAGCTGAGTAGAGTGTTTATTGAATTGCTTGCATGCAAATCTAGTTATAGTTTAAGGAACTTGGACAACTAAATCTTTTCTCCTTTTAGATTTTTCGCTATCATTATATGGTAGGGTTTTATGTTTTTTTAGTATGATTTGGGTCACATACAGTTTCCTTACAGAAATAATTAATAATCCCTATAATATAGTTAATAAGATACCTCAACTTATGGGTCAAGGTCAGCCATTCAAGCCAGTATTCGAGTGTCGTCGTCAACCGGGTTTGCAACTGCAACAGTTCGTTTATAGGCCAGCTCAACACATCGGATATAGACCACCAGTACAGTTTGGCAATAGACCACCTCTACAGTTAGGATACAAACCACCGCAACAAGTCGGGTACAAACCACCGCAACAAGTTGGATCAAATAAAGGCTCCTACAAAAAGGCGCGATACGCGACGCGAATCGCGCACGACACAAAGGCACCGCTCGTAGCCCGGCGAGCGGCGCCTTTGTGTCGCGCTGTCGCGTCGCGCCTGTCTCTATGAGCCTTAATGGGAAAATAAACCCCTATAACCGCGTAGAGTTAATTGTTGAATCCATATATATAAAATTTTGATTCTGTCTGGTTGTATTGAAATTATCGTTGTTGTTTTTAGAGACTTGAAATTAGAAAATGTCGCCGCCGTGTGCCGCCTCAAAAAAAAAAAAATGCTAATTAATATTTCCGAAACAGGACAATTTTGTGCTGTTCATTTTGATATAATAAATTTTTGATTTCTACGATTATTGGTACGTTTTATTTCTTTATTCACATTTATACAACATCGTGGTACATACTAGAATGCCGGTACAGATATTTATTAATAAATTACCTGATTTTTATTAATTCGGTAAAATTAAAGCAAAGCCGGAGGCAACAACTAGTTACGCGGGCATTGCAGCATAGGATATAGAGAAATAATTTCCCACCAATACAAAACCTAAAAAGTATAGGGAAACATTCCCACTAGAAAAACAATCACTTACCCCGTGTTTTTTTTTTTCATTATTGATATATTAAACATATCCTTCAATGTGAGGTAATAATCCGTTTTAACCCATTTGAAATGTCATCTAGAGCGCCGCGATTGTTTAAGGGTTAATGCGAGATATGGCCTGAGGCCTGAAACTGTGTTAAGCGGACGCCCGCGTGGTTTCATACAAAAGTGCTCCGTCGCGGGGAGGCAGGCCCTGCGCCAGCGCAACAGGGCCCGACTCCGTGTGATGAAATCCATTTCGGGGGCACGCGCGGAGCCCTACTAATAATAATAATATCCCCACCACATTGTCTTTTTTTATTCTTCCCACGGACCCCACCAGCGTGTCCACGGCACGCGCATAGACACACGACGGGTGCCCGCTTAACGCAGTTTCATGTCTGAGAATTTCTGATTCCGGGGTCCTGCTCTCTAAGTCTGTCAAAGAAAATACGGGTCCTCCCGAACGTAATTCGTAACTTCCGAATGAACTCTACACCAGATTAATTAAATTTTTAAGACGGACAAAAACACTTCGGAAGTAGGAACAACTGTCACATCGTGGTGTCTTATCTTATGTCCGCAGGTGATACGGAGTAGGAGTCGCCCACCACGTCGGCCGAAACTACGGATGCCGTGATTAGGGAGTAGACCTCCACGAGTGAGAGATAGACGTAAAGCAGTTGGCTTATCTTTAATCTTATATTTTGAATTGTTTCCATATTTTTACATTGTTCTCACATGTAGAAGCAACAAGAATAATGTACCCAGGATATTGTAATACTCGTATCTTGATTCAAAAGAGTGTCCTTGGAGTTTCTTGTGCGTTCTTCTCCAGAGATCTACGTTTTGTAATATTTGTAATAGGCATAGGAAAGTTGAAGCTAACTTTCTGACTAACTGAGCGACTGTGTGTGTTTGACAGTTCAAAAGTGCCTGTAAATGGTTTAATTGAAATAAATGCTTTGAATTTGAAAAAAGAATACTCACAAGTCATAAGTTCATAACACAACACGGGCTCATGGTCGATGCTTTAACTACAATTAATCCAAGTTTGTAATCGCAAAAACACATCGATCACTAATAAAGAACAGTGATCGATGCAAAATCTAACATTTTATGAGTAAGTATGTGATATTATTATATTAACAATTTTCAGATCTTTTCCTATATTTGGAGACCTTGCTTGTTAAATTGCATGCAGCTAGGTCAACGGGAAGTACTTATGTTCCTTATAAGTTTTGGAAACTTTAATAAAATCGTCAAAATGACATAATTAAGTACGTACCTAACATTTGATATTAATTTCAACTTGATACCTCTACCGGTTCCTGTGAAAAGGGTCTTGAAAGACGGACTACAAAGTGATCCTAGGGTTCAGTTTTTAGGGTTACGTACCCAAAGGGTGACAACGGGACCCCATGACTGTGGCTGCGCTGTCCGGCCACCCGTTCGTCTGTCACAGCGGTTTATCTTCTCAACTGTAATAGGTACACACTTGAAATGTTCAGTGTGTATTATTACTACGGCCGTTATAACGACAACCAATAAAAATATGTACGGTTCAATAGGTATACGGTGGTACGGATCCCTTCGTGTGGGAGTCCAAGTCGCACTTGGCCGCTTTTAACTTTTTGAAGTACGGAACCCTATTTTTTTATACTTATAGTTAAATAAAAAAATTGTCGTTGCCTTGCTGAAGTTCTGGATCGATATTGTTTTTAATTTAAATAATCTATAGAAAAATATGTTTTTCGTATACTCAGAAGCGCTTTTCAGTCGAGCATTGTCTAAGTAACTACTCCTGCTTAGATGCCTAAATAAAATATAAGTATCCATAATTATCGTAACCTACTTAAGTCTAATAGGTATCTTAGGTAAGACAATTTTATTATTAAATTGGATTAAACCTTCCATGTCTATCGAAGCATCAAACGCAAACAGTTCATCGTGAAAATAATAAAGCGATAAACCTATCTGTGTCCGACTGGTAGAAGTTCACAACGCGCGTGTCGCAGCGCGGCGCGCGGCGGCGGCGTGACGTCACTGGTATCGAGTAGTGTACACTGTACGTACTGTTCGCGCCGAGGCGCTCGGATATCTCCAGCCAGCAGCGGTCCCGCACGTCGATGTCTCGGTGGTTCTCATGCTGCGTGTCGTACAACACTGGATACTTCTTCACTTCGTCTATTAAACGCTCCCTATAGTTTCTCGAATTCATCTAAAAATATTTTTTCACCGAGCGATAAACGCGGCCACCCCAAGCGACGCCAAAGCTATACTGCGAGAGAGAAAGCGATATGCGACGTTGCCGCTCTGCTAAAGTTAAACGGCCGCATCGCTCATCGCGCTCGGTGTGCGCCGTGGCTATAGCGTGCTACACGGAGTGAGCGCGACCCTGAATGTGAATGAAACTGATATTGAACAAAATTTAATAATTCATCATGTAGGTACTTATATTGTGTACCTTCTTAAGTATAGTCGTGGCTTTTCGATGAACGTCCATCGGTCCAATCAGCTATTCTATTATAGAGCGGTGTAGAAATGGGTCTCTCAAAAATCCGACATAACTTAGCTGCGTAACAGTTTTACGTATTTTGAAAAAAATCATTTATGGTTAGTATATCCACAAGTAACGATACAGAAGAACATTTTTTTTAATAAGTACATGTGATTGTGGCGCTCGCTGGAATCATACTAACCTCTATTTAACATAACCTCACAAAGCTAGTTTCTAAACTCCTCCAGCTACACAAAGCGGCTCCGCTAGACCACTATAACAGTAACCTATCTCCGTAAACCTACCGTCTAATCGTAGCTATTTCTAAATTCCTCGTTGCGGACACACTCGGTTAATGTGTGATAAACATCATCAACGGAATTAATACAAAAATCACAATTAGTAGTTTTCAATAAAAAATAAAAAAATTCGTTGTTGATTTTGCCATTAGGTATACGAACTTATTACCTACTGACACGGAATGTGTCCGGAACGAAACAGTATCACAACAGCTGACCCACGGTGAATTCAAGGGATGTGGTTGGATCGTTGTGTACGAGATTATTTTTCTTGTGATCGTTTATTGAAGTACCTACTCCTTCCAAAGCGAATAACAATCCTGCGGGGTAATTGCGTAACGCACTAACAGTAGGAATGGGTTTCATTTAGACAGTTCAACAACATTCATTGCGTTATTTAGTTGTGGAGCAGACAATTTTTTCGAACGTATGAAGCAATGAATTGGACGTAGTTAAACGAAAAGGATCCAACCCACAAATGGCCGAAAATGAATTGTGATACCAATGTGTGTGTATTTTGGTATCATTATTCATTTTAGACCATTTGTGGGTTGGATCCTTTTTGTTTAACTACGTCCAATTAGCAATAGGCTTCAAAATTATTCAGATTGTGATTGATAGTGTGTTACGCAATTAGGGTGCTTTTTGATATTAGGTATGAAGTTAGTAAAGTAAGGAAAAAGTTAACAGGAATTCCATGACATACCTACCTGTGGCCTGCTTGGCTAGTACATCGACAATATCGTTACCTTTTATATGTGCTGGAACACATTGAAGAACTCTGTGTTTTCCATCAGATTGTAGTTTCAAAATATTTGTCAGTATTATGGGTATAGTGTAGGCTAACGGTGTTCTTCAAAATGTTGAGGTACTGCTTCGGGAGGCTGTGAGAATGCCAATATTGTTTTTATGGATTGATTCTACATACGAAAGAGCTTCTGCGATCGCACAGTTCCGTGCCCAAACTAAATACTATTATGATCATGTAGGTACTTAAACTTTAAGAATCAGCCTGATTCAGATTGGCTTCCAGCTATTGCACCTACTAGAAAGATTAAAATGACAAAGATCATACATAATACTAGACAACAAAGGTAATAATTATAGAAGAAATAGAATGCAAATTAGGTTATATGCAATGAAAGTTGCCACAAGTTTGACAACAATGACATACAATCCAATGATGTCATAACTGGAGATCGGATATTCGGATGCATATTCACCTAAATTTGAGATGTTGGCTGATATGGGATGCGCTTTTGTATCGAGATAATCCTGCCAACGTTAGATTTCAGTGACCAAACCGGATCAATTCATAGCGATCGAAAGGTAGTAATTAAAGTTGTTGTAGCCGAGGTAATATTTACGCCCAATCGGGATCTAGTACTTAATTTAATAAAAATAATTATTTTAATTTATGTTTTTGTTTTAACTAACACACACCACCCCTCCTCTTACACCCTACACACACATATTTGCATCGCGCATACATTTTAAATAAGTATGCATCCGACTAGTCTACAAAAAAAATATATTTTATGTAGCAGTTTCCATACTTTCACAGTTTCAAATTAATTTTAGGTAAATATGCATCCGACTATCCGATCTCTAGTCTTAACAGATAACATTAAGGCAATGGAAAAGAAGATGGATGAAAGACAGATGGTGGCAGAAAATACATTAAATATTAATTGTAGAATTAGGTGAGGAAGAGAAGTAAGAGAACCAAGAAGTTTTGTTATTAGTTCATAACTTTATTGATTTAGGTAGGTACCCTGTACAATACGGTCAGGAATAAAAAAAGTTCTATTAAAATGAGTTAATAAGCTGATTGTTTACTTGTGTAGCACACACTCAATAATATATTTGTGTTAACTTTAAGTTAAGTATAAATAGGAATGTTTATTTAAAAAAAAAACTCTAAAGGGGAGTGTTTGGACTGGAGTGTTTGGAGTTATTAGTTTAGTGAAAATGACAATTTTGCTATTCTGAATTTGACGTTTTTCACCTAAAATTTTGGTTGTTTAACTAAATCTGGCTTTTTTTAATCGCGATTAAAAAGGTGTGGAATAAAATTAGTTGTCATGAGCTAACCTCACCACAACACCTCGAATTCAGGTGCAAAAACGGTACAGTATTTTTATTTTTATTTTGCTTATATCTCGAAAATGGCGTGTCGTATCGCAAAAATAATGAAAATTTCGACCCCCTTCATGAAACTCGTAAACCCCTAGAAATCTACGTGTAGGTAATAATTTTTCATATTTTCCATACAAAAAGTGAATAATTCCACAAAAAACACGTTGAGGCTGCCCCCTATGCGCACCTCCCAGCTTTAAAAAAATTCACGGGGTAGGGCAAACAAGTACCACGTGGTGTCGCGATTGTCAAATTAAATTTTAGTGGCGTCAAAATTATTTTGTAAATTTAGAGACATTTTTTTGCAGAATAGCTTTAAGATTTTCATAGCCAAAAGTAAGGAATTTTAGTGATAGTTTAGTTAGTTTAGTTCGGTGTACAAGAGAATCGGCACCATTATCTATCACAAACTGAATCATTTTGAAGCCTACTGCTAATCCATTGCTTCATATGTTCGAAAAATTTGTCTGCTCAAAAACTTAAATAGCGCAATGAATGTTGTTGAACTGTTAAAATGAAACCCATTCCTACTGATAGCGTGTTACGTAATCACCCCGCTGGTCATGACGATCCCCTTTTATATATCTATATATCATCTTCTATCTGGCTCACGTCGTGTTTAAATAAATATAAGTAAATCAGTAGGCAACCGTCTAAATATCTAATAATTAATACACTGCTTACATCATAACACTACCTAAGTACCTACCTGAGTATTTTAATTTAAAACTCAATGTTCACATGATTTTGGGGAAGGTTTTGATTTTTTTGATTGTAGGTACCGTTAACTATTCGGTAACAAAACAAATCGCACTGTTTACCTATGTAAGTAGGTATAGTTGTATAATGATAAGGAACTCAGTCGGTCGGATAACAATATTATGAACGGAACGCGCGCGACGACACGGCCGCACTCACACACACAGAGCTCGGCGCGAATAGTGTTCGGGCGCGTACACACACAGCGGCTATAAGCCGGCTACAGACCTCCGCAGTCTGGTCGCTGCTGCGCCGCTGTCGGGTCGCGGACGTACGATACGTCATACTTCTTACTACACCAAAAACGCTAATCAATTTACAATTAGTTTGCAAATAAGTTGTTTGAAGACCACGAATTTTGTGAAGATTATCAACAACTGCTCGGCCGCATTTTATTATCGTTGAGTAGCACCTGGCGCGTGCTCTCGAACCACTTATAGCGATATGGAACGCCACGACGACAGCTCGGTGTGGTCGCAGCCGCTCGGCACGTCCGCTGCCTTGGCCATACAGGTTTCCGTCGAGAAACTGAAGAAGGCTAGTTACTGCAGCGTGATGAATTGCCACAACAATTCTGTACATAATCCTGATTTGGGATATTTTAGGATTCCAAGCAATAGTGAGAGGTAAATATGATTTGAGACTGACAACGCCATCTATGTTTTACAGCTGGTACTGGCTAGGTGTTATGTTAACGCATTGTAGGAGTTCTATTTTGATCCATATAGATTTGAATGAAGTTGTTTGTTGAATTACTACATGCGAATGTAAATATTTGCAATCAAATGAATCCTAGAGATGCAAAGGCAGCAGATAAACCAAAATGGCGGAAAACAATATTTTTTGGTTTTAAAGCAGTGCACTTTTGGATATTGCTGTTTTTGCTGAAAACCTATAATTTCAACGGTTATTTTAAATGAGATGTTGCTGTTTTTGCTACAAACTTATTCATTCAAAATAATGAAGCTGATTTGACATTGACAGACTGCATTAAAAGTTGCTATCATTGAAAAATAGGATGTCGCTGCCTTTGCTCCGCAACATACGCTGATAGAAAAATTCGTAATTTAACAACATAGAGACAGCCCATTTAGTGTACTTTAGCTATTTTCATAGTGCTATGTCGTACGATATTCTGTTGTGGGGAAATGCCCGGTCATTCAGGCTATCTTTGTTTTGCAGAAAAGATCTGTTCGATCAATTTATAAATTAAGTCCGAGACAAACCCTCAGATTTTTTTTTAAGGAGATTAATGTAATGACTGTGCCTTCTCAGTATATTTTTGAAAATATTTTAATTGCCCATAAAATATAAAACTGTTTAAATAATGCAGTTATATCCATAATATAAATACTAGGAATAAACACAAATTTGTTGTACCTACAACAAGGCTCAAGAAAATAGGTGGCTCGTTCAGATGTCAATGATTAAGCTTTTATAATAAACTTCCAAGCCACGTTCAAGATCTAAGCTATAATAAATTCAAATCATTAATTAAACGTAAGTTGTGCCAGGAAGCCTTTTATACCGTTAAAGATTATATTGGGGACAAAAAGGCTTGGGATTAAGTTGCTCCAATTTTTACATACTTACTGAATGTTTTTAATTTTATTTAACATATACTTTGACATTTGATAATTATTATATATATAATGACATGACAATTTACTTTGTGTGTGTTGTTTATTATTATATAATTATTGTGAATGTGAGGACTATGTGCGCCACTTTTTTTTTTTTTTCAGTTTCTGAGTTCGTTTTAATGATAATCTGGCAGTTTGAGTGCTTTATGTGGCCTACCCAAATGTCCTTTCTTTGGTATTGTTCGTCGAGTGGTTGAGCTCCGTTCTGAGTTGAACTTCACGATTACTGACAAATGCGTGCACTGACTGGACAGCAGGTCCACTCATTCTATGTGGTTTTCCTCAAAAGACCATTTCAGACACAAATCTAAATATATGGTCTTGACATGATCTGACCAAGATTATGTCTGGACTTTAAAAGAGACTGTGACATCTGAGTTTGTTTCGGCCTTTTTTCTCAGAGTAGTCAGATAGGAAACGCCGACCTCATGTAGTTTTTAGAATTTAGAATATGATGGACGTGTAAAAGTGTTTGTACAAACCCACAGAAATAAAATCATTCAACATTTATCATTGCATCCATATGACTCAAAATAGGAATTTGATTTGTAACTTTTTCTTTTAGCTGTCAAACTAACTTCTATAATTGTTAAATTTAAAGGTAAGTAGATACACACGGCGACATATCAAGCTATACATTTCCAGTTTCAGCTGACCTCACATTGTATAGGCTTTACGTACAATAGGAAGTCAGCTTATACTGGAAATATATAGCTTGATAGGTATGTCCTAGTGTGTACCTAGAACCGCAGCTCGCAGTCTTGCTTTTGAAAATCAATAAAATTATAGTTTGAAAACAAGCAACCACGCTGTCTGCTGTTCTCTATTATAATGAATATGATAAGAAACGCTGTTTTACGCTGTTTTTGTTAACTAAATTAATGACTTACACCTTCTTTTTAGTGTGCATTTATTTTTATTTACTTTTTTTATTTTATTTACAACATCGTTGTTAGTTTTTAACCAATATCAAAAATAAGGTTTTCAATTCTAAGATAAACTTAATAAGTATGAATACGAAGAGGTAAGGTACATTGGTAGGTCCGTAACTACCTAGGTAGGTACCCGCCACTGGGCCATTCATTCATAAAGATTAATATCGTTGTTTTAGAAATTAAAAAATAGATGTAGGTATGTGCCGAGGTGTAGTAGTCAGTACAGACCTACCTACCAAGTTTGTTGTAAATTGATCAGTTTTTATATGTTCGTTTTTACCACATTTTAGCAAATAAGTATTCGTGTCAGCTTCTAGATAAATATCAATAAACTGCCGTTACCTAAAGTGAGCTTGAAGTGAGCTGTCATTCCACCAGCAGACTTGATTGGCTGATGCTACAGATTGACAGCTCACTTCACCTGATTGATCACCCAGGATGTGATTTTCACAGAATAGAACGGTTGGACTTATACATATGTACCTAGTATATATAACTCTTAAATCGCCAACCCGCCTCGAGCAAGCGTGGTGATCAGTGCTCGTACCTTCTCTGTGTGAGATGAGAAGAGGCATTTGCCGTGCAGTCTGCAGTGGGACAGTAATACCTAGGCTGGTATAATTAATTATTTTATAATTATATTTTATGGTAAAAATTAGTTTACCTATTTAGTTAAAATGTGTCAAAGACCCGGCACCGCATTAAATTCAGTCCAATTTCTTTCAACTAATCATTTCGTTTGAGGAATATAATTTTGTATAGACGATTGTAAATAAAAAAAACACTATTGGAGAGAAGAACAAATTTTTTTTTACTCACGGTCTATCCTTAAATCCACTTCAACTGAATGGTAAAGTGGAGTAATTGCACCATTCTCCTTTGACGGGACTAAAGGATAGATGCTGCTGTTACCGTGACATGTTTGTTTCATCAATCAAACATGAATCAGTTCCAAAACGTGGTTCCAATAAGACAGCGCTACAAGCTATGCAGGACGAAACACAATCTGAACTTAAATTATTCACAAAAATATATGTCAAGACAATAAATCACAATGAATATCACTCCGGCATCTCGATATGTAATGAATGATCGATCACCCATCCACGGACCGACCCCGGCGTACCTAGCTTAACCTGCGATCGATCCGTGCGGCTGTTACTGTGGGCTGTTATTACTTAGCTATGAACCCCTCTTCAAGCACATTTATATAATTTCCTTTTAGTTCTAAAAACATGAATTTTGAATTGAGCCACTTCCATTTTCAGGGTGCGAGTTTTTTGTTAAAAAGTGGCCATGGCTCCTTAGACATGTATTTTTAAAACTGACCAGCATATAAATGTCCTTATGTCCTTTGTTCAAGGGCTGCAACTTGGCTAGAGAAAATACGACATACATACAAGAACAAATCAAAGAAGGTACTAGTTTGTGAGAGACACTTCGAGGCCCGTTATGTGAACAGGAACAACGCGGAACGCACGCGGCTGTTGATGCACGCGGTGCCCACGCTGTTCCTGCCCATCGCCGAGGCGCTCACGTGCACGCCCGACGTCGCCGACGATGCCGGCGTAGGCCGGCGCGCCGCACAGGCAGGCGGCCGCGCCGCGCTCTCAGGCCGCCGCGCCGTACATGCAGGCGGCCGCGACTTCGGCGCAGGAAGCAGCGACGCAAGGACGCCGGTTAAAGCTAAACCAAAACAATCGTCGCGTGCGCGTGTTTCAACGACGAAGGCTATGCAACGCATCGAAGCCTTTGTGAATAGAAAACAACAACAACCAGGAAATTCTAACATACATATCGCAGAAATTATAGCTCTACATAAACGATTTAGCACGAAAAGGGACGGCGGGAAATTTACAGATGAGTTCAAGTTTTTTGCCTTAAAGCTGTATTGTTCAAGTCCGAACACGTACAGAGCTATGCAATCACTTTTATGTCTACCCACAATTTCTACGCTGTATCAATACTACATTCCAACATCGACCAATGTTTGTGAGAATTTAATGATAGCTTTAAAGATCAAAGTTGACTCCATGACTGCCCAACAGAAAGAATGTGCCGTGTGCATTGGAACTCTGGACGCAAAGGAATATCTCCATTACGACGTTAAAAAAGACCAATTGATCGGTTTTCATGATGTTGACGGAATTCAGAGGCTGGAGCCAGCTAAGAAAGCTCTTGTAGTTATGGTGCGCGGTATATATCACAACTGGAAGCAAGCGATTTCTTATTCATTTTTGGCGCAACATCAGGACTTTGAAGATGTCAGGGCGTATATTTTTAAAATTATAACTAAAATGTTTGGTATAGGACTTACAGTTCGCGTGCTGATATCTGATGTCGAGACGGATTTTATTGGTTTATCAAAAGCGAAAAAAATCAATTCGAAGGCCCCCTTCTTCCATATAAGCATTTATAAAATTTATTACATGTATGATCCAGCGCATTTAATGAAAAATGTGCGTGAATTTTTAACTACTAATAATTTTTACTTCAACGGAAAGATCGCTAAGTGGGAACACATAACTGCATGCTACGACCATGAATGTCAAAAACCTTTAAGACTTGCACCTCAACTGACTATTTACCACATCATACATACGCATCTGCAATCTGAAAAAGATAAAGTTCAATTAGCGGCGGAAGTGTTCAGTAAGCAGACAGCTGCTGCAGTGTCCACGTACGCAGAGCTGAAGGTCATAGACGAGCCAGTCGATGGCACCGTCGAGTGGATCCTCCTCATGAACAAATTGTTTAACATGCTCAACTTCACGTCCTACATTCGTAATGATGAGGCCACCGCTCCGTTCTCCGGCGAGGATGCGCAGCTTGAGTTCATAGAAGAAATATTAACAATTTTAGGAGACTTGCGTTTGGTTGACGTACACAGAGGTTCCAACACCACGAATAACGCCAAAATCATAAGTAGAATAAGAGCAACTCTTAAAGTCATAGTATCATTGCACAGGGATTTAGATATAATATATCCTAACAAGTTTCCGGCATTGTTGAGCCGAGACTGTCTAGACTCGTTCTTTGACACAGTTCATAAAGTGCATGGCCGGCTACCTACCTGTAGGCAAATACAATTGTCAATAATTAGTAAGACACCAATATTCAATACTTTTCAAAGCAATAAAAACAAAAAAACCGATTGTCTAGAGTTCTTTCTGAAGGACGCAATAGAATTCAGTGCAATTGTAATGGTGTATGAACGAGTGCAGCCAAAAGGTATAAATGCTTGTTTTGAGTCGACTGCCGATATGGATTTAAATGCTGTGGAACTGTTCAAAGACTATCCATTGCAGCACTTGGCGGCGTACCTGCTGTACGAGGGCTACCAGCGGCACAGCGACTGTGAGGCCACCAAGAGCTACGCGTTCGAGAATGCCAACAGTATCACTGTTATACTAACTATTAAACATAAAAACCAAAACGATAACACTGTGGTGGTCATGGTCCCCGCGGAATTTGTAGAATTCATTGAATCAATGGAAATGACATTGAAATTATATTTTGAAACTGAATATCAGCGAAACGTACTAAAGGGACTTATGGAACATCTGTTTTCAGAAAATGTTACGTTTCCGATGCCCTGCGAGTGCTTCCCTTTAGATTACGTAAAATGTTTGTACATCAGATACAGATTTAATTTGATACTGAACTACAACAATAACCAATATGAAAAAAATACGGAAGAGATTAGAAAGTATTTTGTGGTAAAAGATCTGTAAATCTGTAAACGACAAGTTCCTACTTTTAATATAAACATTCGCAAAACTTTGTTTCTGTTACCTTATTCTATTAATAAAAGTGTGTTTATCATTTTAATGCCATTTTTTGTGTTTTCATCCTGGTCTTTTTTCCTCCAGCTTAGTAATTTGAGCAAAAAGACTTATAAAGCTGTACATCCTCAGACTTCCATACTACATCATCATCGAGAATAATATCTGATGCAATCTACAGACTGATCGACAGCCACGGGTCAAGTGCGATGCGGACCACTGCCCTGTAATAACTTGCTGCTGCTGGTTTATTAGCCCCGTTCCGGGTATCACTGTTTCAGTTCACCCTGACCCGGCTGAGATATGATCCTACACCTAATAAGCGCCAGGCAAATGAGGTTGCCTGGGCAGGCCGTGGCACGCGGGATTGCTACTAAACTATCATGAATGTTCATTGAATGGTTAGTACCGAGGGAGTACAATTGGGTAACGGAATACCCTAATGTACGGGATCAAGTTGTGGCGCGTGGAAGGGTATCCCATTTGTTTGCCTATTCGTGCCCATGAACTATTAAAAAACTAAGCCCTATCCATTCCGTGACATTCTACTTTAAACTTAACTTACGTGACCTACAGTATCATACATAGGTATACCGTACCTACAAAATTCAGTAATCGCAAAATTTTAAATATCTACCTTGCCCTAACGTTCTATAATTAATCGGAACAATAATAATTTAATTTCACTCGCTCGAGCTAACACATTTTGTGATCATCAAGTGTCAGTCTCGAAGGTACTAAACAATTGTATCAGAGAAACTCTTATTAATTCATTGGATGACAGGAAGGCATAAAATAGTAAAAAACAACTGAATGTCACCAACCAGGAGCGAAGAAATGAGTGTGCTCCTCACTGTGTAATAAACTAATTTTGACATTCATCTTGTAATTTGACATGATCTAGACGTTCACATTGTAATTTAGCAATCAACTTTGTAAAATCGACATAAATCTGTTAATTTGGACTTCGGTTGTAATTTTGACATGTATCTTTCAAATTTGACATACATTTTTAAACTTTGACATTGTTCTTGTATTTGTGATTTATTTTTTCAATCTGAATGTTGACGTTATGTTATAATAATAATTTCGAATTAACAGGTCTCTACGTTAAAAAAATTGTATTTGCAATTCTGGGTAACTTTCTTTCTTTTTGTGAAATTTTATAATTTTTTAGTTGTCAATAAAAAGAATAATAGTTTTCAATATTATAGAAATATTTGTACGCCGATACTTACGGTTAAACATGACTGGACTTAAACAATTGATTTTAATCTTGCATGCTCTTGTATGTATACCATGTTTAGACAAATAAAGAATATCTTATCAAATAAAGAATATCTTATCTGTGTCCGAAGAATGACCTGAAGTATCTACACCGGCCTGTCGGTCCATACCACGGCCATCCGCAACTCCTTAGCTTTTCTGTCACAGGCACTACTTTCATCACAGCACACACACTTACCTGTTTCTTAACAACATTCTCTTTACAGCTGCAAGTAGGTACCTATGTAGTTACGTTCCGTATTTTTTTAAAGCCAGTCATTTCAGTTACTCATAATATAAACCATCCTTGTCGACTTGGGGACTACCAGCTACCATTCTAGATCACATTATTTATTAATTAAATTTTTGACTTCACTTCGAGGACGTTCTATTTCCCATTTCTGTGCTATAAAAGAAAACTCAACACAAGAGTAATCTAACCACCAGAGCAATCTTTTTAAAATTAGGTTTACTATCGTCGTCATTATTTTTCAGCCTTATTTATAAAAATCTCGATAATCACTGGATACCCACTATTTAGGTAAATAATGAGTTAGCTCTTATCTTTACGAGTTGCCGTAATATGACAGTTACGATCACATATTTATTATAATATAATAATAATAATAATTCATTTAATTCAGACATAGTCCATACATTAATTATAAAAATAAAATTATAAAAACACATTACATTTAAATAATCAAAAACAAATTTAACAAAATTACACATACACATTAGAATTGAATGAAAAGCACATTTAAACAATCAAATAATAAAATTAGACATACACAATTATAATTATAAACAACTTTCAAATAATGCGAGGAGAAGCGCTAACATGAAGCTGCATCCACCTCTGTATCAGGGACAGGTCCCACCGCTCGGACAACACCCTCAGGAGACTGTTGGAGCTGCTTCGTAGGCGACTTAATAGTGAAGCGCTCCGCTTCCTTATGATCGCGAAAAAATCATCGGTCCGCGCCTCAGCAAACATAGTCGAAGCACTACAAAACCGCGGGAGCCCCAAGAGTATCCTGAAAGCATTGTTGTACTGCACGCGCAGTGCGCTGTACGCCCGCTGCGTACAGCTGGCCCATAGGGTGCACGTGTATAACAACTGACAATATGCCTTAAATAAAGTCATCTTCACAGGTCTAGTACATCGCGCAAACCTACGAGCCAACATACGAGTATTACACCGGACAGACAGCGCCCTGCGCTCCCTCTCAATGTCCAGATTGTCACTTAAGTCGCCAGAGACCCAGTGGCCCAAGTAGTTGAAATGCTGTACCCTTTTTAAATGAATTCCGCAAAGAGTGACAGGAGGTACCACGGATATCTATGGGAGGTACAGATGAGTAACATTTGGTACCTGCTTTGAAGATTATAAATTCACTCATTATACAACTTACATATTTTCTAAATATAAAAATAAACGTAAAACGTCTTTGTTTTCCCCAATGACTATTTATAATCATAATCACCTCGAGTGGCAGACGGAGTGGTGATTGCTTACAGTTATATTAGTTGACGAAAAGACGCCGTGGCTCACTTTGCCTGCAGGACACCCATAGAAGAGAAAAAAATCCATACAGAGAACTTCTACACAAACTTATGTTCACATGCAGGGGTACCTACTGTTGTGATCTCTTAGATACCGCATCTCCATAATTCAATGATCTCGGGGTTGCTCGACACTAAAGTGCTATTCTAAGCTTATGGCGAAGTTCCTCCGCCCACGGCTCTTAATGCGACACGTATAGCTTTATTTCAGTTTCGGAACGATGTTTCTGAGAAAGCAATCAACATTTCGTTACAAAACGAAAATAATATTCTTGGAACTCAATTCGCTTACCGCAAAAACACGACTGAAGATGTGTCGTCACTCGTGAACTTACGCGTCTCAGTTCTCACTAGGCACCAAGCATGCATGGCACGCATACTGGAGCTTACCGGTACCTAGACAAGGTCCGGCGGAGGGCGCACGTGATAATTCCCGATGTCCACCACTTCTTTGGCCGCCACTGGGGGACAGTGAAACAATTTAAAAAAAATATTCTCGTTGTCCACCACTGGGGGACACTTTATGGTTTGAATAGATCGAATCTGTTCCAAAACCGAATCAGAGCACCCCTGCCTTCACGTAGTCTTTTGGCTGCTACCCGTAGAGTGTATATAAAATCTGGAGGCGCGAAGGGAGACCAACCCCCGCCCGCTGTAACAAAACATAGGCACCCGTGCGAGCCGTAGCGGCTGAAGCTTCGCGCCGAAGACGACTAGCAAGCCGAAGCTGCGGAGGTGAGCATGGGTGCCTAACCTTTGTTACGTAAGGGCGAGGGGGTTGCACTTCCCGTAACGCCGGAGACGATGCAGAAGCAACTGAGTGCTTTGAGGTTAGATGCCAATAACTTGTTGGACAAACAAGTGATGGACATCGGGAATAATCGGGCGCACGTGCAGCCAGCGGTCACCGAAAACGCTCAACAGAAGCGAGGTTCCGTAACGATTGAAATAACTGAAAACCTCTTAAGGTCCTTATTCCCGCTTAGTACAGTAACACGGGCACTTTATAAAGCCTACTTCTCATTAGCGGCTTGGTTAGAAGGTTTTTTTTTTGAGATTCATCTACACACGACGACACATATCAAGCTATACATTTCCAGTTTTAGCTCACCTCGCATTGTATAAGCTTTTCGTACAATGAGAAGTCAGCTTATACTGTCGTCACCAATTGATGAGGTCCGCTAGGGCCGATGCCTGCCAGGGTCGCGGATTGTTCGAAAGAGTTACCGTGGCCCTGGCACACAGGCAACTGAAGGAACACGGGTGGGTTTTAGTCAGTAAAAGTCTGACACCCAGAGAGGGAGAAGTTAATCGATGATTAACAAACCAAAAAATAAAAAATCATAATAATTATAACAGGATTTTTTGTATGGCTTTTGCCTTAAAAAAATATTCCTTACTCCTACTTAACGGCTTTGGTATTTAGAAATATCTTTCCTCTGAAAAGTTTATGGTTAGAGGTACTACAGAAACATAACAGCAAATGTCATCAACATTTGCAATGAAAATGACCCCATTTCGAGATAAAGGTTCAGAGATGCTCTGCGCAAGCGCGGGCGGCAGGGGCGGAGTGGGGCGGCAGTCGTGCTTTAGCATGGTGACGGGAGGCTTGTGTCGCTCGTTGCTCCGCTCCGGCTATCGACAGATTATGCACACATGTAGGTGTTAGTGCAAATATTTACGAACTTGTTGTATTAGTGTGCGTTCATAGCCTAGCTCGCTGCAGAGGGCCTAACTCGTTTGTGCGCGTAGGCACACCTGTACGACATATATGTCAAAGTCTTGTACTATAATGAACACCACAATTATTAGTAATAATTCTAATGTACAGGTGGTCACTTTAAATAAATGTAGCACTAATCCTAAAACTATTTACAATAATTGTACGAAGGAGGATCCATATGTCACTTTGGCAAATTCTTGGGGGTCCACAAGTAGTAGGATCTCATTGCCTGGTGATGGCATGGGAGTCTTGGGGTTCACTCTGGATGTTGATTAAAACTAGATACTAAGACAACAGAAGATACCAGTAACGATATAGTTATACCTATTAACTACAAGGTGTGTTCTTGCTCTCAAATAGGTAAGTGTAAAATAGGTTCTAAGAAAAATTCCTTGGAATTATTTCATCAAAATATTGAAGGTATTTTTTACAAACAATTAGAAATTGAATTATTTTTAGATAAAACTATGTTTGAAATTGTTTAACTGAACATTGGTTGAAAGATTATAAAATGCTAATGAATGATAAAAATTATAGTGTGGGCAGTTGTTTTAACCGAAAATCTATGCTGCGTGGGGGTTCACTAATCGTAGTTAAAAATTCTATTAAATTTTAAGACTTGTAAACACATAGTTGATCTGTCGGTAGAACATAACATTGAACTGTCCTATGTTGAGGTAGATAAGCATGGTTTAGTGTATGTTTAAATAAAATAAAATTAAAAATTAAAAAATTCAGATATCATGATCCATAGGTATAAAAACATTATAATTATTAAGATTGAACTATTACAAAAATGGAAATTAAAATTAAAATGGAAATTAAAACAGTTATTAGAATTAAAATGGAAATTAAAATTATGATTAAATTACTGATTTCACAAAGGACCTCCAAAGCAGGGATGAGATCCTATCAGCCACAGTGTTCAAGATTTCGTTGCGGCTGCCACGCATTCTGCAGATCAGGGATACCGTCTTTTTGCAAATGATGGCATGAAATCCATTAATGCGAAACAGCGCGAACATCTCCGATGCACTACTGTCCGTTTACAGACCCCCAAATTATCAAAACTACTCCATATTTGAGTCAGTAATGTAAGATGTTCTAGCAAAACTTGCAACTGGTAAAAAAATCGCTTATTATCTGTGGTGACTTCAATACAAATATCTTAGAGAATATTTTAAATAGCAGATTAAGTCTCTTTAAATCATTCAATTTGTCAAATGTATTTTCAGAACCAACCCGCATAACTAAACATTCTGCTACATTTGTATTGATAATGTTTTCTATTGCTGCGACTACTGAGACAAAACCATTGTAAAGTATCTCTCTTCTGATCACAGCGGTCAAACCGTTGCTTTCAAGTCCAACACACCATTACAAAAAATTTAGATGCAATCTAGAAAAATAACACCCATCAATCTAAATAGATTTGTATAATTGTAGAATATAAATAAATTTTATGAGGAATTCTTTTCAGTAGTGCGCACTGAGTTCAATAATACTCTAAAAAAGAACACAAAAACTATTTGCCCAATTTTTTTTGTTCAGTGACTGGGCAACTGGGTATTAGAAAAAGTAGGGAAAAATTGTTTGAGCTGTATGGCCTTAAGCCTTATATTAACTCTGAAACTTTTAATAAATACGTTGCTACTTACTCTAAAACTTTAAAAAACACCTGCATGGTAGCTAAAGCCTTGTATATTAGGAACAAGATCAAAGCAGCCGATAATAAAATAAAGACGTTTTGGAAAATTATCAATAACGAAACAAACAGGGAGAAAATACATAATAAGCACTAACAAAGAAGTTGCTCAAGAAAGTTGCAACGTTGCAACAGACGTGGTGTGCAGCCGACTTCTGCAAGCTTCGTCAGTAAGATGTCATTGTCGACGGTGTCGAAAGCTTTTTTTAAATCAAAATAAGCAGCATCAACCTGCACACCAGTATCTACCGCCGGCACCCCCTGCGCCATAAAGTTCAGCGGATTGCTGGCAGTGCTGCGCGCCGGCCGGAAGCCGCACTGCGCGTCAGCCAGTTGTCCACACACCTGCTCCAGCATGCAGCGCTGGATAGCAGACTCTAACACCTTGGCCGGCGTCGACAGCACGGCCACCGGTCTATAACCAGTTATGTCCGATCCCGCCTTACCTTTGGGTACAGGAATGACCCGCGTGATTTTCCATCTTCATCTGTTTATCCAAACACTAATTAACCGACTTCAAAAAGGAGGAGGTTATCAATTCGGATGTTTATATATTTTCTTTTTTGTATGTTTGGGCATAACTCCGTCATATAAAGACGGATTTGCAAAATTCTTTTGAAATGGTATACTGTCGAGGTGGCCCATTGCCACCAAGTCAGAATCTGATGAAGGGATCCCATGGAAATCGAGGGAAATCTTCAAATTTTATAGGCACACCTATAGCGGTTTGGATATTTTTTATAGTTATTCGTGCATTTGCTCTCGGAAAGCACTATTCCGTGAAGTAGAACTGATGATGAAGACCAGAGGTGGCCACCGGAACTACTCAATAATAAGTATTTCACGGGTTGCGATTCGATTACAGTGGCTTCACCATCAGCTCCAGTTCTTTCCCAGGAGAACTCAATAATTAACGCATCGGAAAAAGGAATATTTTGTAATGGCTACAATTTAAATGCTCACCAAAATAATTTTTAGACCCAAGACTAAGTACCAAGTGAAATATGTTAACTTCAAATAAAATAAACCCACTCTGTACCGAAGTGCCTAAAGAACAACATTTTAAGTTCCAAAATAATTATACACTCATCAGAATTGAAGAATTGTACGTGTTGTATTTATATTCTTTTTGCCTACCAAAATGGATAAATGCTCATCAAATCTTGTTTAAGTTGCTCACCAAAAATAAGTTTGCATCAAAATGCAAGGGTGGGATAGGATGCAAGAGCGAGCGAAGTGAGCTCGGGACTTGGGGCACCCTGACTCGGACAGATCAGATTAGAAGGGGATGGCGGGGTCTGAAAGACCCTGCCATCCTCTTCGTGGTTATTTTTTTTTAAACCACCCAGAAGTAGGAGCCCCGTCAAGCGGGGTTCCGTCGACTACGCCTTATAAATAAAAAAGGAAAATAGATTCATTTCTACAATACTTTATGAAACACAATTTGGTGAGCATTTATCCATTCTGGTGGCCACAATTTGGTGAGTATTTCGATTTTTTTGGTAGTAAAATAGGTACTTTTCTGGTAGGCGTTCAAACACAAGCCTTTTGTAAAAGTTTATGAGCAGTTGACATAAGGCTATTCTAACTTAGATAAATAAATGACTGAATCAGTAAAAAGTGAAAAATAAAAAACATTTTTACAAAAGAAAAACAACCAATTTCAAAAAAGTCACTACATAGAGAAAAATAACTTTAATTTCGGAAGTCGGTGGCAAAAAACTGAAATACAGATCCAAGGACACCAACTTCCGAAATTAAAGTTATTGTTCACTATGTAGTGTCTTTTTTGAAGTTGGTTGTTTTTTTTTTTTTTGTAAAAAGATTTTTAAATATCAAATAGTCCAGACACTTTTTAAATTTGTATCGTGGATTTCATGATTAACTAGAACGTGTTGTGGTAAATTTGGAAATCTACGACGCGTTCCGGACATTGTCTTGCTACTCTAGGCGACTGATCGCGATGTTTTTATAATTATTAATTTCAGTCGTAAGACAGTCTCTTCAATTCTACAAATATGGTTCAGCAAAGAGATTGGTCAGTCTCTAATTATAACAATATCGTGAACACGTTGAGTGTTAATCGCGCGGCGCGGCATGAGCGCGCCGGTTGGTCGCACGGGACGAATGCGGCGCGATAGCGGCAAGGTCGAGGTCACTGACAACATGCCTTTATGCAATGCCAAGTAATGTATGCATGTGTCACGCTCTTTACCTTGCCACGTGAGAAATCACTGGTCCTGCATAGTGCTAGATAAGAACAAGTTGCAAGTTCATGGATAATTCTTGTCGGCGAACCTGCACCCTAATTACGTAACACACTATCTATCACAATCTGAATCATTTTGAAGCCTATTGGTGATCCATTGCTTCATATGTTCGAAAAAAAAATCTGCTCAGCAACGTAAATAACGCAATGAATGTTGTTGAACTGTCAAAATGACACCCATTCCTACTGTCAGTGTGTTACGTAATTACCACATTGTTTATTAGAAAACTGAGGTGGTCTTTCTTTAATAAACTTGTTATCACTCGACCTAGTCACCTAGTCTTCTTCTTCGTTGTTGACAGAGCGGTCGTGGTCACATTGAATTGCTTTTATTAAAATTTTTACGTCTCTTGACATTTCTCGGGAACCTGGGATCTCAGACCTTTGGAAGGCTTATAGGGCCGAAGCCATCTCGCAGAAGCCCATTAGACGTTTTTAATGAAATGAGGCACGAACCGCCGATTATCCATGTTCGGACTATGCAAGTGCACCCAAGGACAACCCCCGGTTGGTGTAGGACTATTGCAGGATATGGAAACAAAGTTATTGGACTATGGTTTTGGGTAGCTTAAGTGGACTGGTTATCTAGGATTATGGAAAGACTATGGCCCCTGCCTGACCAACGTTTTATATAAAATACACGGATAAAATGGCAGGGGGTGATTTGCACACTTAATAATGGGCCCCCGAAAAAAGTCGTTAGCACATAGTGTCGTAGCGACAAGGGGGCAATGCATGCAGGCATGTCTTGAGGTGCTTCTGAGGAGTAGAGAGGTATTCCACGACTATCAGGACATATTTTTTTTAACTTCTTATCCCTGTAGTACGGTTAAGATCCCTAGCAGCATCTTTCTGAAATACTTAATATTATTATTTGGTTAGACACACTAGTAACTAATTAGCTGATGCGTGTGTATCAAAAAGCTTAGAGATATTAAAGTTAATTGTGTCCAATCACTGGTGTAGGTACCTACTCGAAACTGGTTTTATGATCTCTTTTCGTCTAATTCTGTTAGATGCATGCAGTCTCGTGCATTCATTAACAGGGCCTGCAGCAGCGGATCAGTTACCAAGTGATAGACAGTAATTAAAAATTAGGTATGTGCAATGGGGTACTCACTCACCTAGGTGGACCGATAACCCGGTAAAGATCGCGGGAATCCGCTGCATGCGAGGAGCACAGGACTGGTCGATGTGGACGTCTTTTTTTCTTAGCAGCAGGGTGGCGGCGGCGGCGGCGTGACGCAGGTGGCAGGGGTGAGTCCGACAGTAGACGGCACTGAGCAGAGTTGAGTGAAGCCAATAGCAGACGAGTCCTGATACTCCCTATGCTGTATGCGGAGTATCCACTGTTACCTAGATATGGTTGTAGCTAACTGTGCCGCAATATCGTTTGCTTTTGTGGATTCAAATATTCTAGTGTCAAACAAAGTAACCATTCCGCAAACGTGTTCGTGGTCGGCGCACGCGCAGCTATTCGTGTGAGTTATCAGCGCATCGGATCGCGCGCCAATCAGTGTTTGCGCCTAACATTATGTCATTCGAACGCCGCGTTCATTCTGTATTAATTACTTTTCGATTGTTTCCGACTTCTAGCGGCTGTTCAAGTTGTAGATGGTTTTATTTGTAGTTAAGTACTTATGTAGTTTTACTGTTTTGGCCTGAAATATATTTTCATTAGTAATGAACGTGCCAACGCGCTGGGATTACGGATTCCTGGATGGTCGATACGCGTTTGCAGACACACAGAACTCAAAAATGCGCGAATATTATGTATAACTACCTATCTATCTGTCTAGATACTTAGGTCATACAAATATTTGTTCCATGCAGTTACCTACTGGACTCGTATTCGACCTCCACAGTCCACACCAAAGAGGTAATTAATAAAACAATGTTTCATAAATACACTCACAGGCACAATAAACCGCCCAACTTGTATTTATTTCAATTTGCAGAAATCGTCAAATGTAGACCACATTATTTTGATGACAGGTACGTTTGCAAGCTACCTTTAAGGGGGATGCGCCAAGGTAGCCCGCGAAATTCAAATTTTCTTACGTTTTTTGCAATTTGCAGGTCAGTATCAGGTTGTGTGTTGATCTAAATATGATTCGCGGCTGTATCAAATATTTATTTATAGAATTATAATGCGGTAACAACATCAATCCGACTAAATTCCAAAAACCCGTAGGTGCCACGGTGACACAGATTTAGGAAACGAAATAAGGGTGTTTAATTTATTGGTAAAGTACCAATTTGAGAAAAAATAAAACAGTGGATAAGCCAAAGTTTAACGCAAACAAACAGGGTGACGAATGATTGGGGAAAAAAAAAAAAATTGGGTGACGAATGATATAGGCGGGCGGTTCATTGTGCCTGTGAGTGTACGTGTAGCGGCATCTACAATCGCCACATGCGAGCTACACGTTACAATGACGTCACGCAAAATCCTGCATCGCGCAAGCAGAGTTTACCGCGCAACTAGCATATATACAACATCCCGACGTCAATCGTTGGGCAGTTGCCCACCAGACACAACACCCGTCTGGTCGGAGAATCCTCCCTTTTCTATAGAGTATGAGTGAACTTTACACCCTGTTCCTCATACCTCTATATACGGATACCTAACCAAAATTGTTGTGGTGTTTATTTATTTATTAAAATCTCCCTTACAACTATCATTACAGGTGTATACCTAATGCGATAGCATGGTCTTAAAATTAACTTACAATTTAAAACTATGGAAAACGTAAAAAAACACAATATTTAAAATACATATAAACAACAACAACATAAAGCCTACTCTAATCTACACTATAACATAAAATAAACAACAGTATTTTTGCGAATTCACTCAAATGGCATGTAAATAGGTACATCGATCTTCACGTGAAGATCGTTAATAACCCGAATTGCGCGGGTCAATGACGTTTTGGCGAGAAGGTTGGTCCTGGCAACGGTTATATCACATTTGACTCCCAAAAAAAACTAACCGCAGAACTCATCATCAACAAAAATGGACGATAGGCAAAAAAAAAAAATACAAGAACTTATCAATTAAAGTATCGTTGCTAGTTGTCAACAGTCAGTACTCGCCCTTACAGCGGTGACGGTCTGTCTAGCAACGCCGCGCCGCGCCGCCGCCGGTGACAGAGACACACATACATTACTACCACGTAAGACAAAGACAACAAACGCATGGCAACCAAGCGTGCCGTCTCGCTTTCAAGTACGTAAATGAAAGAGAGAGAGATAGTGATGGTTATGTTGTGTCCTTGAAAAACATCGGCAGCTATTTATTGATATGAGTAATTATTTTGCAATTTAGAAAAGTGTTAAATATTACTTAGTAGGTTATGTACCTATGTATTTATGATTTAAAGAATCGGTGGAAGGATTGAGGGGACCGGAAGGACGAGGTGTTGTAACCGAAGATTAGACACCAGTCTGCTCTCAATTATCAGAAGCTCTGAACAGACCATTGTTTTAGAATTATTACCTCTACACTCTACAAGTCTACAGATATGATAATACCCATAGGTAATCCACCTTAAATAATTCAAATGATTATTTTAGTGGCTTCTTTCTGTCCGTGGCTTCGCCAGTGTGGATGTCGGAGAATCCCATCGGAAAGTGCTACTGGGATACATAAAAATAATATCTTATCATCCAAATCCAGTCAGCCGTTAAACCGTGAAAAGGTAACAGGCAGATAATAAATGCAAATAATCTTTTTCATTTTTATTAAACAGGTTTTTTTTTATTTTAAGTGTCTAACCTAAAAATAATAATAATTTATTTTAACATTATCATCATTAATTAGAAATACTCTAGCGCCGCCGTTGACCATGTATCTATATACATATATCTACATATTAGCTATATTATTTTATAACTTCAAATTGTAATAATTACTTTTAAGCCAGTGGATAGATTAAAAAAAAAAAACTAAAACAAAAACTTCATAAAAAAAATATTTACTCAATAAGTGAGTGGTTGCGGGAATAATGTGTCATATTATGTATGTTAGCGTAAAAATAAAAGACAGACTTGTTACTGGTACTGGACACTAGTTGGCCGGGTATAATTGACATTAGACACTGTGAATCTCAGAGACATGTATTGATTATGACTAAATACCCATCCTTTTTTTTATAATACCTACACCTACATTATCTATAAGCGACATTATATTATTATCTTGCATGATTAAGCTTCACATGCCATACTAAGGCCAAATAGAATATAAGACCAAATAATGTAACATGTGAAACCACCGATTGTACTTACTCTATTTAAATGCGAATAAATGAATATGAATAAATAATACATCAAGATACGGGTTCTGACTATATTTCCAATCCCTTCAATCTTTTAAAAAGAGTTACTTACACACAAATTTCAATAATCATGTGAATTTAAAATCATCCCCTATTTTACACCCTTGGGGGATGATTTTACAAAGACGCTGAAAGCAATTTTCAAACTCAAACTCAAAGCATTTATTTCAATTAAACCATTTACAGGCACTTTTGAATTGTCAAAGAGTCGGTCAGTTAGTCAGAAAGTTGAAGCTAGTTGCCCATTCCAAAACGTACATATCTATAGAGAAGAACGGGCAAAAAACTCCAAGGACACTCTTTTTAAATCAAGATATTACAAAATCCTGGGTACATTATTCTTGTTGCTTCTATATGCGAGAACAATGAAAAAATATATAAAGAAACAATTCAAAATATAAGATTAATAATAAAAATAAGCCGTGGCAGTTAAGAGATGACTAGTCTCAACTGACGGCGCCCGTTCACGAACATGACGCGTGGATCAGCACCATCCAACTCAACCATTTTGTAGGGAACCGAATGATCCAACACACGCGCCACCAACAGTGAGACATTTAAGTGAGCCTGATGCAATATTTTCTTATTTCTCACCAAATGCATAAATTAAAATGTTCGTATCCGTAACTTAAATGCTAAGTTTCCCATACAAACTTGAATCCCCTATATCCCCTTTTAGGCGAATTTATAATATTAGTATGGATTATATATTTTTTTTACTGGCAAAATGTGGGTGTACTACACACACATAAGGTACATCTCTGTATTCTCTGCCTAACCCTTCGGGGATTAGAGGCGTGATGTTATGTATGTATGTAAATAACTATTTAGTATGTACAATTATTGTAGATATTCTAAGGATCTTCATAAATTATATGAGTACCTAGGTAGGTAGTGTAGGTACTAAACTACTAACTTGACGTTTTCAAGTTATAGTTTTGTCCGTTCCACGTAACCTTTGTTTAAAAAAAGTAATCACTTGTTCTTAATTTTTGTAAATATACATAGGCAGGTATCTGGTATAAGCACTTCTAGCGCGGGTTGCACACATCGGATTACGCCAAAACCATTTACGAAAACATTTTGCAGGTGGTTTCTCTTCTGGGCTTAAAGTTATTCATAACTGCACAAATTAAATTCAACTTTATCCTGTGACACTTAAGTTTGATTTGACTAAAATTCAAACTTGGATGTTCAAACTACACTGACGAGCACTATAAAAAACCACTAACTTATCATGAAATATTTGCGAATCCACGCAAGATAGTTTCTTGAAGTGAAGAGCAACATTCAAATTTATTTAATAAAGCATTAAAAAAACACCAAATTAGAAAAAAAAGATTAGATTTTTTATTAATGTGTTAAAAAAGGGCCATTTGGACACAAAACAATTAACTCGTTTATGAAATTAAAACTTAATTTTGTAATCATTCAATATTTCGTATTGCCTCCGCGTGCTCTCAATACGGCTTCTACACATGCTGGCATGCTGAGGAGTATTCTTCCATTCTTCAATAAGTTCATTTTTCAGGGCATTGAGTGTGACTGGAGATGGATTTTGGCTTCTAAAACGTCTGCCAAGCTCGTCCCAGGCATGTTCGATAGTGTTTAATAGTAAATAAAAAATAAATAAAGTTTTTATTTATGCTTCAGTTTACAAAAGGGGTTTAGTATTTGGAGGCTTCTTTTAAGCAAACAATGCCTGTTTTAGGAGACTCCGCTGTTCCATAATAAATAAATAAACAATAAATAAACTTAAACTAAATACTTAACTATGAGGTTTTTACGCTTCGAGTATAAGAAAAATCATTTTATGTATGTTAATAATGAATTAAAAATCTAACCTTTTTATTAAGGTTTATTTTTTAGAATCTTCAACGTTTATGTTTCCTATATGTATGAACCGGCTGAGGAAGTAAAAGCCTCCTCCAAATGTTTCCATTCGTCCCGTAGTCTTGATGTTCTTGCACAAAATTTGCCAGTAATTATTTAAACGAGTTTGTCCTCCCACCTTTTGAAAGGTCTGCCCCTCTTAAGCTTGCCTCTTGTACGCTTTCTTAATGCTCCTGATTTTTTCAGGAAGGAATAGAGTATTTCTCTCCTATAGTTTTCAAATTCGTTTTTATAAGTTTATTAACTTCTTTAACTGAGTCTTAATTTCTCTTGTTTAGTTTATTTTCTTTGTGTTTCAGTTCTTGTCTTTAGTTTTGTAGCTTTAACATTTCTTGTGTTATTATTGATTCTAATTTAGAATAGAATAAAATAGAATAGAATAGACGTATTATTCGTGTCGTGTTCGTGTTTGTGTTCGTGTATTTCGTGGTTTTGACGTATTTGAGTTTATAGAACATTGTCGTACAACATTTATACCATTTCATCTTTAGGTTTGCTGGTTTGATATTTTATTTTCGAATTTGTTGTAGTCTATAGAGCTTTGTGCACCTTTTCTGTATTGTGATTGTGATTTATTTTTGTTTCGTAAAGTAAACGTTATCCTGTCAATCTATGATCGCTCGAATATGAAAATCTGTTCAACACTTCGACGTTTTCCACATTTTTGTTTGGTTTTTTGCAATAAAATCAATTTCATTTTTAGTTTTTCCATCTGTTGAAAGCCATTCATGTCCATCTAAACGTTTCAGACTTTTTGAATAAGGTGTTAGTTACTTTAAGTTTGTGCTGGTGGCAAAAATTTATAAACATTTTTCCTCTATTCTTTCTCATTTCGTTACCATAGCTTCCCATCGTCAAGTGCTCACCAGGTTTCTGTTCACCTATTTTGGCATTCATATCGCTCAAAAATATAATTGACTTAGTACATTTTGCTATGACTGAGTCTAGGTATAAGTAGAATTTTTGGACTTCAGATTCATTCGCTATTTTTGTTGGTGCGTAGGCTTGTATTATTGGGTACATTATTATCTTGAATTTCCACTTGTAGAGTTACCACTCTTTCCGATGTAGGAATAAAATCTTGAACTTTAATGTTTTTCTGGTTTTTTTACCCGGAATCCCACACTGTTCCCTCTTTTCTTTTGCCCATAATAGTATAGATAGTAGCTACTTCTGTCTTCTATTACAAGTCCTTCTCTTCTTACTTCAGAGATTCCTATGATAACCCACTTTATAAGAGAGATTGCATATTCTAGCTCTATAATTTTTGTTTCGCTTGCTATTGATCAAACGTTGTAAGTACATAAATAGTATTTTCTGTTTTCCGTAGGTTAAGCGTTGACGTTTTCTCACTACCCTTTGGAGGGTTTTGGTTTACTGTCCCCGCGGTGACCGGCCGTTCTGTGGGATATTGTTAAGAGTATTCTTTTCCATTACTGTTGATTTGGTACTTTTATGTATGTGGTACATTTGGGGGGCTTTGTTTGTTGCTATTTTTATTCATCTGAAGAAAGAACTGTAGCTTATCTCTGTGAGTCTTGACTTGTACACTATGTACGAAGGATGTCATTGAACTTTGAACTTTTTGAAATTTGATCTTTTTTACTTTGGTTTGTTTGGTGGCTTGAGACTCAGGTGATCGAGCTTCGCTTGAGTATGAATTCACTCCTTAGCTTGGTGGAGTAATTTCAAACTCTCTTTCTCATAGTTTGCTTATTTTCAGTTTCATGTAATTCTTCATTTTTATAATAATAATAATAATTTATTTATTTCAAAAAGTGTGGTACAGTCTGTTACAATAAATACATTTTACAGTTTATGGACAAATCCAAAAGGGAGTAACAATTAACGGAATTGAATCTGACGTCCTAGCTAGGTTACATGGTAACCTGTATTAAGGTACGCCAGCCCAGGTTCCCACAAAAGGAGTACAAAAACAATTTAATAGGGAGTGCTTAGGACTATAAAGTGCAGAACTGCAAACGTATGGTAACTTATACAAGGTGTGTGAAGAGTTAGTATGTGTGTGTGTGTGTTTAGTGATGTAGGTGCTATGTGTGTGTTTTTTGTGATCTAGGTGTGGTGTGTGTGTGTGTGTGTGTAAACGGAAGGGAAAGAGGTTGAGTTTAGATACGGAGTGTCAGAGAAGGCACTACGATTGTGAAGTAAGCAGATATTCAGTGTCGTCGTAATTTAAATTAGTTAGAAAGCTTGTTATCTGTTTTTTACACATTTCATAAGAGGATTGATGAACAGGGACAGTTTTGTTTATTCTATTATATAAAAATGCCCCAAGGTAGTAAAAGAAACGTTTTGTGAAAGCAAAGCGTGTGAAGGGTACTTTGCAAATTTCGTGCTTTCGCCTAAGTGAGGACTGAGCTAATTTAAAAGGAGTTTGTGTGTGTTGTTGCAATAAAACGTTGAGAATGAATGTTTGCCGGACCGTAAGGACATTGCATTTCTTATGTAGATCAAAGGTTGGGTAGAGCATGGGTCGAAAAGTAGCAACCTTAAGAATGGCTCTCTGAGCCACTTCCAGATGTTTGAGCGTAGTTTTCGCAGCTCCACCCCAACTACTAATACAGTAAGAAATGACTGACTGACACATGGCGAGATACACAGTGCGTATTAAATCAGTATTGGCAATGTGTCTGAGTGTTTTAAAAATATATATAAGTTTACGAACTCGAGCAGTAAGGTGGGTGATATGTGCTTTGAAGTTAAGGTGTTTATCTAGGATGATACCGAGGTATTTAGTTGTGTCAGTAGAGGAAATTGCAGGACAGTTGCAAGAGGCTGAATTGGCTTGGCAGGTGTGAGCTTTTACAGTAATGGGTGTCAAAGGTTGGGTAGTGGAGTTTAGAGAGAAAGTTATGAGTTTAGTTTTGTTAGTGTTTAGCGTGAGTGAGTGAGAGATAAGCCATCTATATATATCAAATTAAATCCAGTTTGAGCAGTTGCCTGCAGTTTAGCCCAGGATTCATCATAAAAGGTAATTGCAGTATCATCAGCAAAAGAGACAATGTTACCAGAGCTCAGGTGCACATTGCAAAGGTCATTTATGAACACCAGGAACAATGTAGGGCCCGAAACACTGCCTTGTGGCACTTCATACGAAATAAGCAGCTCGTCGCTATAGCAACCGTCGATTTTGACTATCTGCTTACGGTCTGAGAGATATGAATTAAAAAGCTGGAGTTGTATACCACGTACGCCTAAACATTCTAGTTTAGATAGAAGGCAGGGGAGGGGAACGGTATCAAATGCCTTTGCAAGATCAATGAAAACTGTGAGGCATTTTTTGCGTTCATTTAATTTATCAACGATTCCATTAATCAGTGTCAAGGCTGCGTCAGAAGTTGATTTTTTCTTCCTGAACCCAAATTGGCTAGTTGACAATAAATTATTGCTTTCAAGGTATGTGGTAAGCCTGTTATTAATAAGTCGTTCTAAGATCTTTGATAGGGCAGGTAGAACCGCGATAGGGCGATAATTAGTGACAGAGGCGCGGTCCCCCCCCTTTAAAAATGGGATGAATAATGGCCTTTTTGAAAGAAGATGGAAATATACCAGAGACTAGGCATAGGTTGAAGATATGGCAAAGTACAGGTGTGAGGATTGCAGAGTACCTTTTTATTATAATTGTAGAAATGCCATCAAAGCCTACTGCAGCATTAGTCTTTAGAGATCCAATAGTGGAAGCTATCTCATCAGGATTTGTTTCCAAGAGTACGAAAGAACTCAAATTATTGGAGGTATTTAACTGGGAATGAGGAGGACAGCCATCCTGAACATTCCGAATACGCTCAGCAAGATCTTTGCCTATATTTACAAAAAATGAATTAACATCGTTAAGAGATTGAGAAGGGGTTTCCGAGGAGCAAAGTAACTCCATGGGAGGGTGAGTAGTTTTAGTTGTGTTTGTGACACGCTTGACTGTATCCCACAACATCTTCGTGTTACGACCAGCTTTGGCAATTTCATTTGAATCGAACTGTCTTTTAACTTTTCGAAGAATCTTATTGCAGAAATTCCTGTATCTTGTGTAGGTAGCTTTAAGGACTTTTATTAATTTCTTTAAAGGCTTTTTATTAATTTCTTTCAGACTTGTATCAGTTTCTTTGACTATAAAGCGGTCATAACGTAAAAACGCTATCTTTCCCTCTTTCCGCTTTTCCATAGTACAGCATAATTACTTAATCTAGTAACAAAACCGTAGGTACTTAAATGATCAAATAAAAATAAGAATGTTAGAGTATGATTCGAGTATGAATACCCGTGCCAAGTGTGTCTGTATGTGAGAGAGTAACTATGGGAGAGTGTATGCGAGAGTGTATGTGAGAGTGTAAGTGAGAGTGTATCTGGTACCTTATGTGCTCCAAAAGGGCCTCCATGTCATCATTTAGGTTAGAGCTTCTGACTGGCCACTCCGTTTGATCGATTCCCACATCTTGAAGATACTCGTTTATCACTTGTGGCTGTGTGGGGCCGGGCATTATCATGCATAAACAATGCATTGTTGCCGATATATCGACCAAATACGATGAAATGTTCATTGACAATCTCGTTTACGTATCGCACAGCGGTCAGATTGCCATTTTCTATCGGCACTAGCGCCGTGCTACCATCTGATGTAATACCGGCCCTCACGTGTACAGAACCTCCCCCGTATGGGACTTTTTCTTCGAAACATGCTTGTGTAAAACGTTCTCCTGGCTAGACAGCCAGGAGAACGTTTTATAATCGTGACGGAAGACGTCGAGTGTACAGACGTACACTCGACGTCTTCCGTCACGATTATACAATACAACACGAATTCATTACTGTGCGCCATTCGTCCTCACCCCATTTGATGTGCTCACGGGTATATCTTAATCTTGCAACTTTGTGATACCGTTCGAGTTTTGGGCCATTATTGTTGGCCAGTAAGGCAATTGGCTTCTGCAAGACGGCTTCTGACTGTCCACTCACTGATTGGGTCCCTTTGGGTGTGCTGCAAAAGTGGTTGCTGAATCGTAACTCCCGTCTGATGTCGATTTCTTAACATCGTTGACACAATGAATCGATCTTCTCGGGCCGTTGTGCACATAGGCTTGCCATTACTTGGTCTTCTGAGGTTATGTCCAGTCTCCTGAAACCTCCGAAGTACTTGTTGGACAGTAGAATGTTTCACGCCCATTGTTCTGGCTGTTTGTCTCTGGGATCTCCCCGAATGAACCATAGTGATAAACCTGGTACGTTCCTCGGTTGTGAGAGACATGATGATACCTTCGTTTACAAGTCAACGTCTGCCGTAAGCGCTATTAGTTAAAAAATCGATACGCAAAGGTAAAAACAATAATTCAATCAACGTGAAAATAAAATTATTCAAATGTAATCCAAAATCATGACACGTGCCAATAAAAAAAAATAAAAAAAATAACATGACTTCGAACAGGCTAGTACCTACGTAACAAGGTTTTAATGTGCAATATCTGTTTAATAATGTCAGTTAATATCTGTTTTCAAGATACTTCTTTTTACTTCATGAAACTAACTTGTGAGGTTTAGGAGATATTTAGATTTCTTTAGGCATTTGGCAAGGGGCTTTTTTATACGGCTCGTCAGTGTAGTTTTATAGAATTTAGATCTTGTGAAGGACGTGAAAGAGTGTAAAACTGTTTGACGTTGTAACGTGGTAACAATTTTTTTTGACAACCTTAGAATAACATTTTTTTTGCGTTGACACGCTGTCGGAGTGCTGGTGAGTATATCACGTCTGTGACTGTAACACTAGCTATGGTCACGAGATTTTTTTAGCACATCTATCTGTATTTTATAGCGGCCGGCGTACACTAGCGTAGCAAAAACCTAAGATTGAATAATAATATAATATAAGTGGCTAATATTAAATAATAAAACCTCAAAAAAACATGAATGAATAGATAAACACTTATTAACGCTTGCTGAACACTTGAAGTCGTAGGCATCAGTACTATATACTCATTTAATTTGTAAATTCATTTAACAGAAGCCCCAAGTGTAGTGTTCCCTGACTCTGTCTTGAATAGAGAGAGACAGAGCACACTTACGCCTTACGCTAGACATAGAGAAGAGAGTAAAACGGAGGATGCGCAGAAGATTTTTTTTAGATCATGGGTTCAGTGCTCGCGAAATGAGCTGCACATGTGACTGTAGTGTTAAGGTAAGTTTTAAACTGCTGAGTGCGGTTTAGACACAGTTTTTATAATACTATAATTAATATTATATTCTTCTTAGCTTGTCGATAGCAATCTAAACGGACTTGGCCCAGAATTCGGCTAAGTACGTGTTTGGCGCCATCACTAGCGTCCTTCAGTTCCTGTACCGTGCAGCGACAGCACACGCAGGACATGATATTAAGTGCCCCATCGCTTGTGGAACAGCACCACATTTTCACTCCAAGGCGGAGTCGTCTTAGAATCTCCATCTGAACAGGTTTTCCTTGCTTCAGCCAACCAGGGCCCTAATTGCGTATCACACTATTCATACTGTCAATCAAAATCTGAAAAATTTTGAAGGATATTGCTAAAACATTGCTTCATATGTTGGAAAAATGTGTTTGCTCAACAACGTAAATAACGCAATGAATGTTGTTGAACTATCAAAATGAAAGCCATTCCTACTGTTAGTGTGTTACGTAATTACCCCATTGTTTATTAGAAAACTGAGGTGGTCTTTCTTTAATAAACTTGTTATCACTCGCGCTATATAGGTAATTGCGCAAATTACCCCGCTGGGTCCGATTAATTAATTAATTAAATAATAATAATTATTACCTATTAGATATGATTTATTTTTTGTAACTAGAGGAATACCTGTTTTATAAGTAGTAGACCGGATAACCTTGAGCTGGCCTAGCGTAGTAAGGAGTTTCAAGAGAATAAGAAGCCTGGTTGGTTGAATGCTGGTTGTGTCACCAGTTCACCACTGATGACGGCTTGCCGCACCTACTCTAATATTGACACGAATCATAAATATCTAGTCCAAATGATATGGAGTATCTCACAGTCCTTTTAGGATTGTTTAACTGTGTCAAAGTTTTATTCAAAGCAATAACAATCTTCAAAAACAAGCTTTCGAATTCAAATTAATGGAGTTACCGAAAACACAATAAAATTGGCAACATAAAGATTAAGGGTTCACGCTCACCGGACTTGTCACATGTTATACTACCTCATCGGAATACTGCGTACTTAGCTTATTATTAATATTATAGGTTCTTATTAATATTATATCTTTCTCAATATTTGAAAGTGGGGGCGTAAGAGAAAGGAAACTATATTTAATGTTTAACTAGATTATTATATTTTATCAAGGACTTTTCCTATACACCGGCAGGCCCTAGGCCTGCCTATCTACTTCTAAACAAACTACCATCACTTTTCCTTCCAAAGCTTATTTCAAACTTGCTTGACTGTTCGAGAGTAACCAGCGATAATATACTACCAGCCTGTCAACCTAAGGTTGACACATGCAGATCACCTCTACAGTACACACACAAAGTGACACAAACTTTTACCATGGATTCAATACACGAACTTAACCTTTATAAAAAAAATCGTTTTAAAAAAGCAGCTGTTCCATATATTTTGGTCGTATATTTTTTAGTTTGGTATTAAACAGGAGATTTTCTTTAAACCTATGAATTTTGTCGTTGAAGAGCTTAGAAAAATGAACGGAATCCAAGATAAAATTAGAACACGCTGAAAATCGTCGGTTATAAGAAAAAAATCAGCGGTTCCATAATTTATTTTGGGTCCTAGAATCTTATAGTTACTGAATTCATGGTAACAGTTTGCGCGTCGCCCTTACACCGTTGAAATAACTGAAACCTTGAAAAGAGGTCGTTTTTACTCATCAGCATTAACAACTTTTATTGTCTGTGGTTCGACTGAAGGATCTATACAGCAGTATCTCTATGTAGTCTGTGCTCTACAGTTATGCGATCTTAATGTAAGGAAAAGCTGTTTTTTTTTTTGGAACAAGACAGCTATATCGAACCACAAGAAAAATCAATGTACGATTCGAACCAAAGTCGCAATATTATTCGACATTCAATAATTGTTGCACCACAGTGGACGCCTAGCCTACGTTTAAACAAGATAAACGATAAGCTGTGGCTATTAATCGTGCGCCAGCGCCAGTGGGCGGCTGCAATCATAAGAAGATGGAAGCATAAAAAAAGTTAACAACACAAGAGAAGTTAAACGTTGGGCAACCGGTTCACTACCGGCTCCGGAGCTCACTGTTTCCATCCGTTAAGGCCCAGCATGCATTATGAACGTATAGTGAATTGTAATCTGTAATGGTCTTCATCATCATCTACATATAAATATACTGTCTTCACTGATTACTAGTGCCACTGGCTACACTCAGTTGCTGGTGCCACTGACCATGGGGTCCTGGGTTAGGAGTAGAACCCCGGGTCGGGCAGTGTCATTGGGTTTATTCTAGGTACTCGTAAGTACTTCTCAGTAGCAGCTCAGAAACTAGCCTTTTGCTCGGTAAATAAATTATATTGTTGGTTATTGTATTTTAATTATCACTACATAGTATAAAACAAAGTCACTTCCCGCTGTCTGTCTGTCCCTATGTTTGCTAAGATCTTTAAAACTTCGCAACGAATTTTGATGCAGTTTTTTGTAATAGATAGAGTGATTCAAGAGGAAGGTTTATATGTATAATAAATGCATAATATTGTAGAGAAACACTGATAATTTTAGAGGTTTCTAATGTGATGTCGTAAATAAACACAATATTTTGCGCTTTCTTTGCAAACGCTGGCTAAACCCTACAAGATAGATCAAAATAATGTACTACAGAATTGTACACCTTAAAAAGATCCACAAAAAAGTCCGCGATGGTATACGTCTTTCTCTTAGGGATAATCCACGATAACCTTTTTTTATCTTTTAGTTTTTACGAGAAATAGTGGCTTATTTACGAAGCGATTTTAAGCAATACAGCATTAATCCTTATCAAATTAAGTACCTTATATACTTTGTGCATTTAATATAGATCAAACTTACTAACTGCGAAACTTTGCGAGTGTGGAGGGACACCTTTTAACGTGATGTTTGCGGCGCGAATTTCGGCGTGAATTCTCAGCAAGATTCGCGCGCGAGTGTAGAACGGGCTTTAGAAGCGAACGCTTGTTAGGGGAATCCCCTGATCGACTGGATTTTCGCGAGCCGCACGACTACGTGGCTACTGGCTACATTCCGCCTGATTTATATTCATCTAGAATTTAAGAACAAAATAAGCAACTTCTTATCTGCATTGCTTGTTCTTGATTTATTCTAAACAGAAAAAAATAAAAAGATTCTTTCAGTTTCAACAATGCTTTTGATAGGCAGATATTGGATTTTGATATTACATTACGCAGTTCATGTGCTATGCCTGAAGGTTAAGACTTTTATGGAACCTTTTATGGAATGATACACTATGGAAACTTTAAAAATGCAGCCATTAACTGAATGATAATAGAGCGGAGGACAGTGGCGCAACAGTGTAATAAAGTAATCAGTATTACGTCGTTACACAAATCGGCCGAAACGACGCGCTTCGAAATTTCGGTGTACACTATTATTCAAAATTCGCGCGTGCGAGACGCTCCCGCGCATTTATGTACGTTCAATTAGGCACGAAGTTATCGACTGTATTGATCCTAGTATTATTACCTTCTAAGAAAAATAGATGTAAGTAAGTACATAAGTATCACATGTACCTACCAGTCGTTTCTAAGGCCAAATCCAGGACAACGAGGAGCCAACGTTGTTACAACATGATGACGTCTTCACTCGTGACGTCAGTGACTAAAATATGGAACTAAAGTTTGTTACTGATGTAGTGAACACACACACACACACACACACACACACATGACGGTGAATACATATTCAATAGAGCCTGCCGTAAAAAGAAGCGTAAGCCGGTAGCAAAACAACTCTGCAGGGTTGCCATTGCCAGTGTTACCACTGAAGACAACTTTTATTTGTGATAGGTAGTCTGCTATCATCATCATTTTCTCGGTCAATTTATCACAGTTTTTATTTTTATTTTGCAATTTTATAACTTTACAATACAGTTTTGCAGAAAGTAAAGTTTTGAAGGCAAGAACAGCCATCAGCCATCATAGAAATAAAAACAATAACTCTATTCCATTATTTTCTTTTTTGTTATGGCAAGCAGTAGGTACCGCTATTGACAATAGTTTCCCCAGTATTAGATGTAAAATTTAAAAATAAATGTTTTACCCAAATTCGTTAGATAAGTAATGATGTTGGAAACAAGAAGCTTTAATAAAGTACATATTTATTCCAAAGTTGTAAACAAAGCTTGATTCACCAATAGCAGCTATATCAAGAACTCTCGTCGTCACTCGCCCCGTTACATTCAAAGTAGCAATGACTAGAATCCCCAAATTAATTATTACGATTATTGCAAATGACTTATAAAGACTGTTTTCGAATAAGCCTACTAAAATATTTTGTAGGAAGTGATAGACTCAGTTACTGTCAACAGTTTATCTAAGAATTTTTAGACTTCACGCAATCTTTTTTAATAATAATAATAATTAATAAAGTTTTTTGATGACCCTGAAGCGAGAGGCAAGCCTCCAAACAGGACCGGTTTTTCAAGTTGCTTGGCGCTAAATAGAAATTTAAAACGTCGTATATCCATAATCTAGTCAATTGAAACTAAACCTTACTGTCTTACTTTAACTTATAATTTGTCTCAAAAACTTTTCTGTGTGAAACTTTTTGCAACGGATACCAATGAAATATTGATTTCTCTGTCTAGCATGGAAGGGTCATATATCGTTGTCTTGCTCATGACAGCTGTCAGAGCCAGTTTTCACAATTGAAACTTGAAAAGTTGTTATTTTGTATATATAAACATAAAAATACATATACAGGTTTTATATAGATTTCCTTTGAATTAGTATTATAAAGATGCTAAAAATATACTTACCGACATTGTTTTTATAACTGTCTGTTTCGTTATTCTTTAACGTTGTTATATAAGTGATTAGGTGATTACAAACGAAGCAATTTGGTAGATAATGGTAACATTGTTAAACTAAACATTTTTAAATAAAAAAACGGGCCTCTAGGTACCTATGTAACCACACAAAATAATTATACATGTTGTTTTGGCTTTACATAGAAAAGTCCTTCGGTTAATTACCAAAATCTAGTCTTTGTAAGTGTTTCAGCAAGCTGTTGTTTTGGTATTATTTATAGTTTTAAAATAAAATTAATTCTTTGCGGATCTACGTTGTCATAAAAGAGTTGGAATGAATATAAGTACATAATATATGTTCTGAACTTAATAATCCACTTTACTTTATCGTTTTTGTTAAAACTATAGTACTTGAATAAATACAGTAGCGATATACCTAAATATTTACCTAATCTAATTATGTACGTAAGATAATAAAGAAAATAAAGTTTATGTCTTAGATCTGACTGAATGTGGAGTAGCATTTTAATTAGCTTGACAATTGACACAAAAATTAGAATAAAAGCTAATAAAAATGAGGGATCGTCATCACCTACAGTAATGGTAGCTTAAAGTCAAAGTCAAAGTCATATAATTTATTTCAAATAGGCACATAAAAGGCACTTTTGAACGTCAAAATTTACAAAAAAATAGAATTGATTCTAGTTGCCCCTTCCAAAAGGTAGTTTCGTATGGAGAAGAATGGGCAAGAAACTCCACCGTTACTGTTTTAAAATGGTTTACAATACTATGTAGGTTCACATTAATTATATAATTATATGTGAAGACGATACACCTAGAATAAAATTACTATGCCACAATAGGTAAAAATAATTAAATATAATGCAAAGACAGGTAAATTAATTATGTGATAGATACATGGTGCTCACATATTTACAAATATTGAAAAGTAGATGATTTTTCCAAAAATTTTACAAGTAATAATTAAGTGTGTGAGTTAAAGTAGTTAAGTACATAATGTAAAAATCAAAGTCATAAAAATTATAAATTATACAATTAAATTAGCAATTACTTTGATTTTGTCTAGACTCCAGGTTGTCCTATCGAGCAGGACCAGCATGTTTCCAAGCATTCTTATCTAGGATATAATCCTCTAATTTGTAATGTGCTTGTTTATAAAGTGTACTTTTTATATGAGTTTAAAATTTTCTTTCATTTAATTGCAATATATCACAAGGTATTTTGTTGTAACATTTAACACAGTACCCCATAAAAGATGTATGTGCTTTAGATAATCTAAAAAATGGTTGATCTATTTTATCTTTATTTCTAGTATTAAAATTATGTCTCTCACTTATTTTATTAAAAAGATGTAGATTTTTTCTTACATACATAATATTTTCATAAATGAATTGCCAAGGTACCGTCATAATATTAATCTTTTTAAATAGTTCCCTAAGAGATTCGCGACGACGTATATTGTAAATGGCCCTGACAGCTCTCTTTTGCAAAATGAAACTGGATTTAAGTCAGCAGCCCGACCCCACAGTAAAATGCCATATAACATAATGCTGTGGAAGTAGCTAAAATAGACCAAACGCGTGGTTTCTTCATCTGTTAACTGTCTTATCTTCCTAACAGCATAAGCGGCCGAGCTTAACCGCCCCGCAAGAGATGTTATTATAATGATGTTGTATATGATGTCTTATGTCTTGTATATGTTGTTATAATTGAAGTAATTACTTATTATTCTTCTGTGTCAGGAACTACTGATACGAGAATAACTCATGCAGTAGGTATTAGCCAGTGCTAGAGGTGGTTCCTACCAGGGCTGAGTGCCCAGGGACGCAGGGTACACTCCACACGCATAACATAGTTCTGCCGATATATTCCGTAAAAATCTCACCATGAAAACATTAGTGAAGTGAGCTCGAAGCGAGCTGTCAACAGCGTCAATGCCTGGCATCGAATGACAGCTCACTTCTCGTATGTTTTCACGGTAAGATTATTGCGGAATAAACCGGCTGTTTTATATTGCAACCAAGTCTTAAGAGGGATGCGCTAAGGTAGCCCGCGAAATTCAAAATTTCTTACGTTTTTTGCAATTTGCAGGTCAGTATCAGGGTGTATACTGATCTAAGTATGATTCACGGCCGTATCAAATATTTATTTATAGAAACATAATCATAAAAATCATCAATACATCTCTCTAAGTTCATATTACCCTATTGAATGAATATTTTATGAAATCATGAGTTCATGACATTTGAGGCCAATTCTAACTTAAGGAGTTGTATTGCTGACTCTAATGATTATAATTCTATAAAGCCATATTTGTTACGGCCGCGAATCATATTTTAATCAACATACAACTTGACAGTGACCTGCAAATTGCAAAAAACCTAAGTATTTTTTATTTCGCGGGCTACCTGAGCGCATCCCCCTTAAGCTCCTATAACACGACTTGCAGTTTTATATATTTTATAAGTCAAGGTCACTAAGTAAAGTACACATTAATAATTATTGTAGTTTTTCTGCCAATGATAACTTATGCTGAACTGGAACCAGAGCTGTTTTATATTTTACGTTAGTACAAAGAAAAAAAAAAGTCAGGTGGGTATCTACTTGGTACAATAAAATAACGTTGTAGGAACATGTTTCACTATCGACTGTGATGTGATGAGTCACCTTTTATAATAGAAATAAAGGCTTGCATTAAAAAAAAAATATAACCTCACGCATAATATCAGCAATATTGAACAGTATGTAGGTATGTTCCTATATTCAGAATCAGTATGCTTATCTTTGCTATCTTGCAAAACTTGCATTATATTCATGTTCCCTGCACCCAGTGACCATCATACTGAATCTGGACGAGGGACATAGCTCGGTTGCTGGACCACTACATGTCGTGTACCATGTACGTAGGTACATGCAAGCGTCGAGCGTGACTTTACATAACCACTGAAAGTAGGTTTTAAGGTAAGTTCTATATTCTTACACATACATGTTGATAGGAAATGAAACCGTAATAATATACGGCTCAAACAAACACAATATATTCCAATAAGATAGAACAACTCGTCACTGCAAGTTGTCGAGGAGCGTTCTGCTTACGGACGACTCGCCTCAAGCGGCTATAACCATAAACTAAAAGACACAGACATCCGATGTTCATTCGATGTAAATTTATTACTTGCCTCTCAACTCTCTAAGTGGCCGAGGAAATGGGCGCTGGAACGAGCGAGTCACTCGCGCCAGCGACTGGCGTCTTTTACGACTTTCCATCGCTTCTTTGATGGATTAGTTAGTGTAAAAGGAAATGTTTTGTAAGTTTCACGGGCGTTAAGTTTTAACAGTTGGGTGTTTTCGTTCGTTTGTGTTTAAGTAAGTTTCTTGGTACACATACAATGTCTCTATTTTATTGAGCGGATATCCAGTAGGTAGTACATTTACAAAGCTGTTCTTTTTTCTTATCATCGTAGCCTGGCCACCTTGCTTGTTTGTCTTAGTCACACAATTTATTTGAAATAAAGCAGAGCAACACTTCTTTTCTTACCAAAATTTACATGCGCTAGTAAGGTGCACTAGCACTCAAACGAAGCACATTATTGGGGCTCCCCATACCTGTCCCGCTCGATGCGTGGGAGTGGCTTCTCTGGTACCTGTGTAATAGTCCACAAGTTAACCCTCCCGTTTTTTAGACTGGCAACACCAGTCGGGATCACGTATGCATTATTTATGTTTGTCTATAATTTATGCCAGTTCGTAATTATAGTTTACCTTATTAGTTGAATAATAAGAAAAAATAATGGAGGAGATGATTTGTTGCAATTTGTTAAAGTTATTGTTCATGTTTGATTGTTTCGCCCGTTTCGTTAGGAGTTATGAAAGTGTGAACAATCAACTTCCAATCAGGATTACAGAAGTTCTAATTGTAATTTGTTATGGTGCACACTAAAGAGTCCTCATCTTACTACCTTTCTATCTATTGACATAATGTCTGAAATCTGAACCATCCATTTTGTGCGTACCTACTGAAGACAAAAACAGTCACTCAACAATTAGAACTATGGCTTCCAGACCTATGTTATCTGTGTCACTGATAACATCACAATGGATCAGACGTCACGACGTCAGCAACACTTGCTGTTGCTTCTAGACAGTCAGTTGACCTGTGAGTGGCGGTGAGTGGCGGTGAGTGGCGGTGAGCGTGTGGAGTCTCGCGTTGATCACTATCTATTGCCTATCTTATTCCCAACGACAACGTTGGGCTCGGCTACCATACCAGACCAATCAATTAATACGTCGGTTGGTCTTGGGTATCGTGGAACCAGCAACTGGGTTGTGGAGGTCAGATAGGCAGTTGCTCCAGTCTCGTATCAGCTGCATCCGGTAAGACTGCAAGCCGAGCCCAACAGAGTTAGGAAAAGGCAGGCAGATGATGAGCGCCTTGATGGCTGAGAACCTTCGTCTTGCCAGGAACAGCTTCACGAATCTTCTGAACCCTATAATAAAGATATACGTTTGATTCATTTAAATGTTAAATCGAAATGTACATCATATCGCACGACTGAATAAAGAGTCATTGTCAGTGGATTCACTTCGTTATCGAACAATTCTGAATCGTGCTGATTATGTACTTCCAGGATTATTTCAAATCATGCATGCCACGATGACGTCGCTCATTGAAATCTACGAAAGAAAAAGCGTTGAAAAAAATGGACCAGTCTCTTTTGCCGCCTGTATTGAGCGAATGCATACTTTTCCATTACGCTCGAACAAAAAATTAAATGGCGGTTGTACTTAGCGATGATGTCATGCGCCCGCGCTCTGCGCTCTGCTCTCTGCTCGGCGACTGATGTCAGTTCATCGCCATTATTCGCACTTTACTGAACAACAGACGTATTTTTAGCGACGCTTCTTTGTTTCGCGACTCAAACAAAATGTTTTCTGAAAATTCGAGAGCAATTTATTTTAGTTTTGAATCATATTTTATTTTTGTGTAAAGATATCATCATTTATCGCAACCTGCGTGCGTGTGCGACCAGATGTAGGAACGTAAACAAGCCAAAAGGAGTATGTAAGGATCGTAGCAAGTGGCGTTCTGTAGTTTCTGCCTACCCCCATGGTTTGGCGTGAGTTTATCTATGTGTATACCCGACTACGCTATAGGTTCGATTCTCGTACAGATTTTCTAGATGCTCTACAGACATACTTCTTCCAGGTGTTTTATTTATACAAATAGTTACTGAACAAGTCATCTCAATGTATTCGAGTTAAGTATGTATGAGCTAGCTGTTCGTCACTAAGTAGAGACACTTGGTGTCGGCAGGTACTACGAGTACATAACATTATCAGTAGTGGCGGGTGGCGTTGTCTGATAGAAGCTACATTTAGTTGATTTCATTGATCTCTCCTTGTGTGCTGTCTGGTAACGCATAGGAGTGGCCTATACGTAACCCGTGGGTTTCGTAAAAGGCTCCTGAAAATTAGCATCTCCCTGCCTACAAACAGGGGGTTTCCGACTGAACTCACCGAACATAATTATATTGTGATGTGCTCTGGGATCACCAATAGCCACGTCTACCAAGCGTAGGGCGAAAGGATGATTATGTTGTACATCTGTTGTTGTAGGTACTTACAAATAGTTCACAAAATATTACTGACAAGTGTAATATTTTTTATTATTTACCTGAAACGGTCAACTCTTCGTGAAAGGTTTCCCGAAAATCCGACACCTGTCTTCGCATGACATCTGTGTATTATTGAAATCAATCCACTTTCTATCGTAGGCATAGTCTGCAAGAGCTCCACGTTTTATTTCAGCGTATTTATATAACTCGGCGAGTGAAGCACGGGGGCGGCGGCAGTGGCGCCTCCACGCAGAGACAGCGTGGCGCGCCGCCGCCAGGCGCTGCGCATGCCCATTGTCACAATAGTAAACAGAGCAGCAACACAAACACGCGGGCAATGTAAACTGATAGGACGCGCCACACGAGGCGCGAGGCGGCCTTGGGCTGCCACGATACTGACTAGTGTTTACCGAGTTGCATAGACTGTCGCAGGGTTCAAACTGTGACAGTTCCATCATTACTGGTTCCGGGACGCAAACGGAGACTTTAATTTTTTTTGTGCGTATTATGTCCTGCGTTCGATTCCCAGGTAGGGTAGTGTGGTTGGGTTTTGCCATAAGGAATTTCTCAGTAGCAGCTCGGAGTCTGGATTTGTGCCCGGTTGTTCGCAATAAGGCTCGCCCCAATACTGGCGAAACGTTTCGCCAGTTTTGGGGCGAGACCCTTGCTACAACTAGGTACACCCCTGCCTAACCCTTCGGCGAAAACAGGCCTAGGGTTCTGTAATAGGCCTCAGCCCCTTGTACTTGTCGTGTACTTCTGAAACTACCAGTAAGTATATCCCCATGCTGGTCGCTGGATACAGGCTCATCCCTTTTAAAAGATGTACAAGTACATACTCATACATTATGTCATTATGTAGAAACAGTGAAACACCTAAGATCGATGATACACAACAGCGGACAGCTCAGTCTTAATTGTTGGCATCTTCTAACTATAGACTTTATCTAGTTATAATAAAATTAAAATTGATAACAATAGACTATAGTTATAATAACATTAAGATTGATAACTCCATAATATCTCACCTCTTTAAAAACAAAGTTTTGTTCAAAACATCTTTATTGAAATATTTTGGAGACTCACTCACGCCTCCGCCAAAGTCAATATTATTCTCAAGATTATCAGCGTGATGGTCATATCAGCTATCACGCTATCAGCGTGATGGTGATAACAGCTATCACGATATCAGCGTGATGGTGATAACAGCTATCACGACTCCACGAGCAAGTCGAGTGATCGCTCATGACGTCTCGCCCTTTATCATCAGATCTGAATCAATTGTAAACGTGGTAGGTATCGTAGATACTATTAAGATGTGGAGATTAAAGTAATTAAGAGGAGACAGATAGAGCCGTCTGTTGTGCTTCTGTCACGTTTTTACACTTCTTACGAAGGCACTGGCATAAAGTTTCAGTTCGGTTCACATGTGCCAACTGCCAACATAATGCTGGTAATTTAAGTTAACGATTGGTTAGGTAGGTGTCGTGTGACCGTATGACGTCACCCACACAATCGCAAAACACGGTAGGTACTGTAGGTAGGTAGGCAGCTACAATCACAACAAACTGAACATTTTCAATTTTCCACGCGAGCGATCTCCAAATCGGAAATCTGTATTCAGCTACAAAATTCAGAATCGCCATTTTATTAAAATCAAGGGGGAAGAGAATATTCTTATTTTTTGACACCGACTTTTTTAAATTGCATCGCCAGAGCCCGGGGGTAGGCAGACTCTGAAGGCATTTGCATTTTTATACTATAATTAAGCCCTGCAGAGGGTGGAGGGCGGAGGCCGGAGCTACAATATACGAAACGTGGATTAATTTTATATTTTTTCGCGCTATTAATTTGGGAGGTCGTTAATTGCGGTATATTCTTATTTAGTCTGACCTTAATTAATGATAATGGCGCACAATTACGGCTCGTTAGACACATTTTCATGGTGATCATTTTGGTCGAATTTAGTGAAATGATAATTTAGCCATTATTTAGATCGTTTGAAGTTTCTTTTTTGCCAAAAAATGAGCCCAATGGGAATATTAATTAAGAAAATTTTAAAAGAACAAGTGTTTTGAATACCTCCCTCATTTTGTTTCTCGCACCTTGTCCTTCGAGGCCAAACTGGCTGCTTGTTAATCTCGATATTGGCTGTATTTCATTAGGTATTTTGTTTACATTCTCAGCAAGAAAAAGTCCAGTTTACATTTTACACAGAACACACCGCGGTTAACGCGAACTCTTTGATTGGTGATTTTATTGCTGACTGTAAAATAAACAAAGATGTTTGTATGCCACGTGTTCAGAAGACTGATATAGAAGTTCACTTATAACAAGAAGGGCACCAGAAGCGGAAGAAGAGAATGAGATGTCTCAGTATTAAGTGGTTTCCAATTTCAGAAAATAATAGGTAGTTTTTTCCCCTCTGAAGGCGTCTTAAAGACAAAATAAATAATTAATGATTAAACGAACTTACCATAAGTGAAGTTCGATCATAATTATACGAAGGCTTTGTCCGAAGAGATTAGCAGAGATTACATGTAGTAGACATACGGTGTCGCCATCTGCACTGTGTCTGAGAGTTTTTTTTTTTTTCAATTCCCGCCTTCGTTTTACAACCCCAGCGAACTTCATTCACTTCAGAGCCAGAGCATGGTTGATATTTGAATACACTGGGGAGATGGGAGGGTGGGATGCTAATCTCTTCGGAAAAAGCCTTCGTATAATTATGATCGAACTTCACTTATGGTAAGTTCGTTTAATCATTAATTATACTCAACTTTGTCCTCGAGATTAGCAGAGATTACATGTAGATGTTGAGAGTTTATTATGAAAAAGTCAACAATAATTAAACACAGTTTTGAAAAAACCTAGGTATTACCTAGGTGATTATATATTTCCTTCAATACAAAATTTCTTTATATTTTGCTCATTAATAATAATATTATGTTTAAAATAATCAATAATCAATCAGTATTTTACAAAATGCTTTTTGCAAAAGAATTGTTACTCACATCAGATATAATCTTATTATAAAATTTACCAAATGTTTTGGAATTATCGCTCCAGCCTTCTGTTTTTCGGATTACGTCCAAGCTTACTCCAAGCTGGTGAGCCTTAGAAGTAGAGGCGTGTCTAGTGCTATGTGCAGTAAATGTGGACACATCAATTCTACTACCACCTACATGGACTTTATCCATCTGCTCAATGTCTGCGGTGTGATAGAATTACAGGGTTTCTTTAAATTTAAAAAGAGATCATCACTTTTTCTTAATGCTTTTGTTATTGAAATATAAGATTGTAATGCAAGGGCAGGGCATATTTCTGGCCGTTTCCGGAAAAAAGGCAGTATTAATATTGGTTGTGGTGACCCAAGACGTGACGTTTTTATTAAATTTGGAATTTTAATTCGAATTTCGTTATTAAATATTTCTATATTATGTATGTTAATTTTGTTAGAAAATGTCTGCACTCTATGTGCAGTTGCCAGACCAAGTAAAGTTATTAATTTCTTAGATATTTGCTCTAAGTTAAGTATCTCATTTGCATACCAATTAGCTACCAATTAGCCAAAAACTTAAGGAGTATGGATGTGTCCCAAGTAATGTTGTACCTACTTGGGTAGTGGAGGACGCAATCTGAAAATTCCTTTGAACAAACGTTTGATACAGTCATCTTTACCTAATTCTTGACCAAGAATCAGGGCGAGAGCTGATCTACAACTATTTAATGTTCCATAGTGAGCACCTGAATTATACAATTCTGTTAAAAAAATTATGACAGTTGGAACTGAAGCTACATAATAATGATCACCATTGTTTGTTTTACAGAAATTGAACCATTTTTTGAGGCAAGAATCATATTGCTTCAGTGAGTTTTCTGACAGTGAGGCTAACATAAGAGGTATAGAATCTGGTGGCACATGTCTTTTCAGCAAGGACGTCCTGATAATATTTCGGCAACCAGGGTCATATTCTGATGCACCTTCCGATTGCTAGAATGAGAAATAATCAAGTTTTTAGTTGGTTTAAATATCAAGGGTTTGGTAATGATTAGACTGTTGAATAATGAGTATAACGAACGGCCGCGTGCGCACATCGGTACTATCATAATACCCTTAGCTTTGTCATTAACAATTTTTCCTAATGCCTTTAGTATGATAGCTATTGGAGGGAAACTGTAAAAATAAATATCGGTCCACGAGATTGTGAATGCGTCTATAATATACGCATCCGGGTCTCTATGCCAGGACTCGTATTTTGAGCATTTTTGATTGACTCTACTGGCAAATAAATCTATTTCTGGAACGCCATAATTTCGTACAATATTTTGAAATGCGGTATGTGACAACTCCCACTCTATTTCTGATTCTGCATCTGCGATATGATTATCTGTCGAACTAATATGACGCGAATACTACTACATTACGTTCCCCACACCACTGCCACAATTCTCTAGTAATATTCGTGAGCTGAGTAAACTGAATACCTCCCATACGGTTAATGTATGAAATAGCGGTGTCAATCCGTAATAGTATTTGGCAGTCGTGATACGACTTGGCAAAAGTCCTGAGTCCTAAAAAGGCAGCTAAAATTTCTAAATAGTTTATATGTCGCGACTTTTCACTGTAGGTCCACATTCCACTCGCACGTTCATTCCCACAGGCTGCTCCCCATCCCGTAGTTGAGGCATCACTATAAATATCTAAACTGAAGTTACTTGTTTTTATTTTATTATAAAAGCTTTAAGCTAAGCTTTTCATAGCCTGAGCCCACCATTTGAGGTATGGCATGATACACTGTGGAAAACTCATGTATTATTTGTCATAGTTGACATCAAGTCGTTGTTGTTTTTAGTTTGTTTGTTTGTTGGTTGTTCAGAAATTTGCAGCGCTCTAGTTCCTTAGTGTAAAGCCAGCCGTATTCAACGGCTGGGCATGCAGAGGTGAGCAAACCCACTAAACGAGCGAATTCCTTGACTTCACAACGGTTTATACAAAGAAATTTATTAATTTCCATTTTTATTTTTTCACATTTTTATATAGGTAGGGAAATCTGTAAACGTTTAAGTCTAAAATGAAACCTAAGAATTTGCAAGTAGTATAAGAGGTAAAAATACTTTTTTCAGTATTTACTATGAACCCTAGAGCCTTCAAAAGTTTTGTAGTGACCGATATGTTTTTCAGGCATGATTCGAAAGAGTTTGAAATAAGTAAGGTATCATCTAAATATATTGTGGATAAATGTCCGTAAGATCTAAGTAAACCGATCACTGGTTTCATGATCTTCGTGAAAACAAAAGGAGGGGTATTCAATCCAAAGGGTAAGACATTAAATTCTTACAGCCTATTCTCAAATTCAAAGCGAAGATACTTTTTAAAATCATCATGAATTCGGACAAATAAATATGCGTCTTTTAAATCAATTGTACTCATAAAGCAATCCTTAGAAATAAGCTTAATGGCCGTACGTAGATATTCGAGTTTAAAATGTGATGTATCGATAAACTTATTTAGTGCCTTCAAATTTAATATAAATCTTGATTTGCCGTTCAATTTTGGAACTAAAAATATAAAGGACAAGAATTGCTCAGCGCAGGGTTTACATTCTGCGATGGCTCCTATACTAAGCAGATCATCAATTGATCTTTCAAATTGAGCTTTCTCTGATACGGAGTAGAATCTTTTTGTAGGAATAATGGTCTGGTTCACAGGCCTTGAAAATGGAATTTGATAACCATCAATCCATGATAGGATGTTCCTAACACCCGTCAAAAGTGACCATTGGTCGCGAAAGTAAGATAGTCTACCAGCGTATTTTACCGAGTCTATCGGTGGCGGCTGCGAATCCGATCTTGACGCGACGATTGTTTCGAAGACTTGTCGTGATGACTCTTGTATGCAGGCTCCTTTGTCCTCTGATTTCCCCTCGGCCTGTGGCTCGGGGGAGGACCACGCCAGTTTAAATTTCTCTGCTGTGGTTTATTTTTGTTCTTCACCGGCTTTTTGCTGGGTGGATACGGGGTAAATTTTAGATCAGCTCCTGACTTCGTAATAGCTTTTGCTACCCTTAATGCTTCCGACCATAGGTATCCGACTTCCGACATATCTTCACTGAAAAGGCACTTGTCTATTTTTGTTGCTTGAAGCTGATCTTTTAACTCCTGCTTCAGATTGTACAGCACAAAGTTCCTGCGTGTGACAGAGTCCGAGAACTGACACAACAGTTTGATAGCGTCCATAAGTAGTTTAATTAGTGCCGTATTTTTTGGTTCTGATGAAATTAGTAAGGGCTCACCTTACTCAGCGCTTCAGCTAAACATGATGTCGCGGAGGAAGTTTGTCTTTGTTTGAGTTCGATGCCTTTGTCTCTTTTGTAGACAGTCTCTGAGATGGCAGCCCTGACCTCAGGATTGAGAACGGGGGCATCAATTGAAGTGCAATTTGCTGGAGGCAAATACCTTTGCGACAGTTCTGAGCGCTCTTCCTTAGAAAACCTGTAGTAGCTATATGCTGCAGGCGTATCGCAAGATCAGATTGGATATTCATACCAGACGTCTTGGTCCGAGAGGGACCAAGGAGAACGGTCCTCCCCTTATATTTCCAATAGTTCAACATCCAGTTCCAATGCTGCAGGTGACGTTACTGTATGTAGCGGCGGCGTAGTCACTGGCAGCGGCACTGCGGCACTGGTTGACGCCTGAGATTGAGCGGTACTTGCCGATGGTTGCGGATTGACGTCGGCACCTGCTGTTGTTATAGGCATGTCTGAAATAGACATTAAACTATTTCAGGTATTTATTTAGGTAAAGTGACAGCCCCATAAGCTGACCGCATTACCCTAACTAGTGTAATAGGAGGATTGCACTAAAAGTCGTTATTATAACTCAAGTTAGTAAATGTTCGTGAAAGTCATGTTTGTGAACGGGCGCCGTCAGTTGAGACTGGTCATCTCTTAACTGCCACTGCTTATTTTTATTATTAATCTTATATTTTGAATTGTTTCTTTATATATTTTTGCATTGTTCTCGCATATAGAAGCAACAAGAATAATGTACCCAGGATTTTGTAATATCTTGATTTAAAAAGAGTGTCCTTGGAGTTTCTTGCCCGTTCTTCTCCATAGAGATCTACGTTTTGGAATGGGCAACTAGCTTCATCTTTCTGACTAACTGACCGACTCTTTGACAATTCAAAAGTGCCTGTAAATGGTTTAATTTAAATAAATGCTTTGAGTTTGAGTTTGAGTTTAAAGTGACACTCCCTAAAAATGCCCGCATTACTTTCGTTATCAGACTAATCGTGGTTACAGAATTTAGGTAGATACCTTTAATAGTAAAGTAACAGTCCCACAGACTGCTCGCAGTACTATATAATAATCGCAAAGTGACATTTCCAAAAAATGCCCGCATTGTGCTCGTCGTGTTGTAACTTGGTTCAATAATCACGTTTTAGCGAAGTGACAATCCCATAGATTGCCCGCAGCACTAGTCAAATACGTGAGAATAATGTTCGTAAAGCGTCAATATGTGATAACACCTCGGGTTAACGGCCAAAATAATTTTCGAACATGTGGGTAGATGAAATTTTTTACCTTCAATGCATAGATGCTCAGGCTGCGGCGGCGCCGCCGTGGCACGCCTTGGCGATCTTGATCTTGAAAGTGAGCGCGATGATGTAGAACTCACGCTAGACGAAGAACGCGAGGATGAGTCCGACGATGATGAGGATGATCGCCTCCCTGCTGATCTATGTCGATCTCTGCGTCGTCCACGCATTCATTTTCGCTATAACTTTTTGAATTTATTAGCAATAGCTTCATAATTCTCTTCCGCTGGTCGAGAACGTTTACCCATGGTCAGAACGAAACGATGCACAACACAAAATTAAACGGAAAGTGTGCGTATTGGCGAAGCACTCAATGTGTAATGAAGTTCGCTGGGGTTGTCAAAAGAAGGCGGGAATTGAAAAAAAAAACTCTCTAACACAGTGCAGATGGCGACACCGTATGTCTACTACATGTAATCTCTGCTAATCTCGAGGACAAAGCTGAGTATAATGAATCTACTTTCGATGGTCCGTCACGCCGCATGTTAATATTATAAAAAATACGCTTTTTTTGAGAATGATTGTTTTTTTTATACAAGTTATTCTATGTATGTATAAGAAGTTTAGGAATACCTACTAGTGGATCCTCTACACCTACAGTATATTATGTGGTAGCGCCTCGCGGAGTAACAGATGTTAGGTAATTACACGTTTTACGATTCATACCGAACCGTAAACCCGACGTGCCTCACAATGGTGAATTTTATTAAACAGCTGTAAAATATATGTAATCGTATACGGTTTTATGGATCAAAAAGGTTTTTGGTGATACATAACTGTCTTTGCAGTTAATTATTTATGTTATGCGATCTTCGACCTTATTTTGTAGAAGACAAGGTTGCAGGTCGTTTTTAGATGTCGTTGTAAAAGTAAGGCAATGTCATACTTTCTGAAATCGTCACCTTCCCTTTGTAAAGTCGGTTTTATCGCGTTTGTTGTGTTAAGTTCGGGAACAATTTTATTGTATTAGTCGATTGTTAGTTTTACGACTTATATTGTTGTAAATTATATCAGTTAATGTGATTTTGCAATAGAACGTGGTTGGGTTTGTTAAGACATGTCCCGCGGTGTCAGCGATGGACATACGTTACTGATTAATGTAGGTACTCTATATAGCGAGACTGTGGAATATTGAGTCCAATTCTAGTCAAGCAGATTATGGCAGAATCAAGTTGTAAGCCTTTTAATATCTGGCAAGTAAACCCAACAGCTCCACTGCACTCCGACCAGAAATCATCATAATCATGTAAATTTGCCTGCACCACTTCCCTTAACAGTCGAATCTCAAGGGAGTCATCAAGCTACCGGTTTGACCACCCCCAATCACGCGGTCACAATGGAAAAGGCCCCTAGAGAACAGACCACTTCGTTAGGTTTTTACGATGACCTCCTCGAGAGGGGAACCTGACGCTTGTTAGGGTGTGCCCTAAATGGCTGGTTTAACGGCGTGCCGGATTTAAGGAGATATACTTGAGGCCTGTGTCCCAGCAGTGGTAAGATTATAGGCTAATATGCTAAGTATTTTAATAGAGGGCTTGTGACTATTTCGATTTGCGAGGATATTTGGTCTTCATTCTTGAGCCCTTATCCCAATTTATTTGTCGACGCAACATGTCTTTTTATCCGACACTTCTCTATTAGTCGTCACCTCGGTATGCACCTCGCTCCAACCATATCATCTTCCACACAGTCCATCCATTTTTTGGTCTTCCCCTATGTTTATAGCCATTTACATTTTGCTAGAATCTTCGATATGGGTATCTGTAGTTTGTTTGCTTCTAGGTAGAGACCTTCCTGTTGAACTCCAAACCGGAAAAGAAAGAAAGAAAATAAATTTATTTGACCCAGGTTACGGCACGCATTATACATTGTATTCTACAAAAAGGTAATGCTAACGGAACAAGGTGGAAGGTGTTGGTCGTTCTAACTGTTTCACGAAGACTTCAAATAAAGGAAAGAAGGATTTTTTTTTATTTGGGACACGCACAGGAAATCCAAACAAAAAAATAAAATAATAAAAAAAATATATAAAAAAGGAGCATTTAAAACTAACAAAACTAACATAAAACCACGGATATCTATGCATAAAACCAACAATAGGCAGGATACAGTCACCAAAAGTGATAAGTAACCAGGGTCGTCGGATATAGTTGAAGTTTAGTAAGAAACCGATGGATGTTTTCGAATGAAATTTAATTTGATAAATTAACTGTTTGTTTTCTATTAATTACGAAAACATCCATCGTCTTCTTACTAAACTTCAACTATATCCAACGACCCTGGTTACTTATCACTTTTGGTGACCGTACGTACCTACTTAACACAGAAAATAAAAATATGTGAGAGGTGCACTACGAGTAAGAAATTATTTGCAAAATGACCCCTGAGTACTCTCACTTACAGGTCTAAAATTCTGCTGTAAAATCGGTCCTTCCAGTTAAAATGAATGTTGTGAAGCATTCAATGTCATTGCCTCCGCGACCCTGTAGCTTATGTAGGTATGTTTCGGTAACACTACATCCCAAAAGCAGATAACGATAAACTGGGAGTCAGGTCACCGACTCACCGCTTGGAATAACTTTTATCTTATTTAACATAACGCTGTTATTCCGTGTAGTTTCAGTGGATATCGTTAGTTACTCATGTTCATAGAAATACGATGAACACAGCAGCCAACAGGATTTTTCCTCTATGTTATCATTATGATTGAATTTGACAAATTTTAGGAAAAAGCGATGTTATCATTTCTGAGTAAAATGGGTAAAGATTCGTTTACACAACGTACCCTCGATGCACCTGTGACAGTAGACTCCAGCGTTGACACGAGACGTTTTGGTTTTTTAATTTGGATTGTCACACAAGCGTACACTATACGTACCTTATATTGTGTGAGTGATGATTTTCTTGACACTATCATTACGATTTGTCTACTCTGTAGCATGTACCTACCTCTATTAATTAATATCTTCTGTGGACGACGCTTTATACGTGAGAAACACGAACATAATATTTGCCATACTAAACATACAAATTATAAACCATAATTATGATTATCAACGACATAGTTCTGAAATCACTGAATCATTAAAACAAGCCACTAAGATTGATCGTTATGGTGTGATGGCAACGCACACACACAGACGTGATCACGACATGACGTCAGCCCCGTGGTGTTGGGGACAGGTTTAAATGATACATGTATAAACAATGACACCAGGTTACAAAACCAGGTAGCCGTAGGTCACAAACGAAGTAGCCGTATTCCTGAAGGGTGGGCAGAGATGAGGGATCCTTTATTTTAATATTACTTTAAAAGTATCCAACCACAAAAGTAAGTCATAAGTCCGATATTCCCGTGCACTAACAACATCACAAATTGAGCGCTCGCCAATTACTGCCGTTAACGTTCTCAAAGGAAATTGGACCTTAAATTTTGGGCTTTGTGCTCGACAAAAATACAAATAAATTCCACTAGCATCCGTAGAACGTTTCCATTTGGTCGCTGGCCGCGCGCTCCTTTTATTTTATTGAAAAGGAACAACAAACAGCTACAATATAAAACATGAAATCTGAAATACACAAAACACATGTACAATATTGTAGCCCACGACGCTGTTCACAGATTAACTATGGGATAAAAATAATAAAATAATAATCGCTAGGTTTACAAATATATATAGTATTTTTTTTCTAACTAGTTAACTATCGCGTTTAAGATATAAATAGTATTTATGAAAGACATGACATGATAAAGATAAATATAGCAAAAAATGCTCAAGAGAGCTCCTTATGTATAAATTTTTTGAACTTATAGGGAGCACATGCAAAAATATCTATATGTTCGAAACTCTTATTGTAGGAATCGACCATTCTGCGAACAGGCGAACGCAAGCCAGAGTTGGATTTGCAAACGCCCACCGAAAATAAACTGCCAGCGCGCACCTTACGCTTGTGGACTGTCCTAGGAACTGCATAACATAACATATTGGACAGTTCAATACAGTCAAATTTATTTCTAACAATATTATATAGATTCATAGCATCTAAGTACTTTCGTCTATTTTCAAGTGTTGCGAGCTTATACTTGCCAAGCAAATCTTGGTAAGGAAAATAATATCCATGGCATCTATAATGCATGGTACGCAGGAATTTGTATTGAACACACTCAATCATCTCAACATACTTTTTGTAGTATGGACTCCAGACGGACACGGCATACTCCAGTTGAGAGCGCACTAGAGACTTATACAGGCAAATATAGGAAGAAGGCTTTTTAAAATCGACTGTTGATCGCATTACAACAAATCCGTAAATTTGATACGCTTTATTAACAATCTTTCCTATGTGTAGGTCCAAGCAAAGCTTGGAATCAAGAAGAACACCAAGATCACGAATAAAGTCCACTTTAAGCAGGGGGGCATTGCACAACGTGTATGCATAGTTTATTTTAGTTTTATTTTTTTGTGAAATTTATGAAGTTACATTTGGTTAAACTTAGTTGCAACTTATTTTCCTGGCAGTAACAGGATAGTTGATCTAAATCTTGTTGCAGCAGAAGGCAATCATTTGTTTGTCGAATGTTTGTTGAATGTTGGTGGTCCAAAGTTCGCCACTAGGCCAGTAGTGCAAGTATTGACAAACAGTGTTATTATTCTTGTACCTACCCAGTGAAGTTAGTGATAAGTGAAAACACAATTGTCCCGCGAAATATAGGTACTCATCCCGGTGAACAAAAGTGGCACAGGCATAGTTTGCACACGGTGTTGTAGGGCCCCCCGCGCTCACCTTACTCACCTAGCTATAGTCAGTGAACGCCACAGAACACTATTACTCCTAGCAAGCGGAGGTCAACGCTGAGCGCTCGACGCGAAGCAACGTCCGCTGCCTCTTTCCGCCAAAAACGTAAGTAATTCATTTCGGTGAATGAGGATCAAAAATATAGATTCGGTGGCGCTTTAAACTTGTTTACCATAGAAACCTTTCTTATATCTATGTTGTTTACCGAGTGTTTATTAGTTTTTAATTTTGTGTGTCGTACGTGCGTCTTATTACAATCTACATTCGGCCACAAAGAAAGCGGGTCCATAACTCAATAACTTCCAATATATTGGAGCAATTTTTATGAAATAAAGACTGTATTAAAGACAATTTTATAGTGCTTAAATAAATGTTGTAAAAATTCAAGATGATGAAGATTTTTTAAAGTAAAAATGCCCATTATCACTAGATTTCAAAAATGTGCTACGGTACCATAATAATATGCATTTTTTACACAGTTTTAGTTTTTTTTATTGACACCAGGAGCTGTTATACGGTTTGGCATACTTTCCACCAGATTTCTGAGCCGATACTGAGGAATATTCTCCCATTCCTCTATCAGTGCTTCTTTCAGTTCACGAAGCGTGATTGGAGGGGAATTTCGCTGGCGCACACGTCGTCCCAGTTTGTCCCAGGCGTGCTCGATGGGGTTCAAGTCTCGGTTGCTTGCTGGCCACTCCGTGCGTGTGATAGCAACCTCTTTAAGGTAGTCAAACACTATCCGAGCTGTATGGAGACGAGCGTTATTTTGCATAAAGATGCCGTTCTCGTCCATGTTTACTAAACATAGGCCAACATACTCATTTAAGATTTTGTTCACGCATCTTTTTGCACTTAAAGTGCCATTTTCTATCACCACTAGCACGGTGCCGTTTTGGGAAGAAATTCCACCCCGCACGTGTATGGAGCCTCCGCCGTATGGCACTTTCTCTTCAATGCAAGCTTGATTATAGCGCTCTCCTTGTCTTCTGTAGACTCTTCGCCTCCCATCGTATATATAGCCTGAACCTCGACTCGTCTTGACTGGTCATCCAGAGTCTAATCATCCAGAGTAATTCATGTGTTCTCTAGCGTAACTCAGCCTTGAATTTCGATGCTGCCTTTCGAATTTTGGACCACTTGCAGGTCTAAATGGCTTCAAATTAGCTTCAGCAAGACGCCACCTCACTGTACACGTGCTTGGATTATTCCCTCCAGCACGTTTTTTGATTTTTGATTTTTGATTCGGTGATTTTTGACTTCAACAGCCGTTTGATATCGATTTCTCAACATTGTTGACACCAAAAATGATCCTTCCGCGCTGTCGTGCACCTTGTTCGGCCTGTTTCTGGCCTGCGAATGTTGGATCCAGTCTCTTCAAATAGCTGGAGTACTCTTTGAATGATTGGTACCGAAACACCAACAGTTTTCGCTGTATAACGCTGACTGCGCTCGGTTTCAAGCACTGACAGACTTCTGGTACACTCCTCAGAGGTTAGTGGCATGTTTTTAATTGAATTTGGTCAGAATAATGAATTTCTGCACAACAAATTCCATATTTATAAACAGAAACAAAAGTAAAACAAACGGTTTCAAAGTTGTTCAAATTTTAAATTCGTCTTTTTTTTTATTTGGTTTTTATAATTTCGGTGCCGATTAAAAAATCTCATAAATCTGAGATATATTTCTTATGGTGTCATTGTAAAATGTGTATTCAGCCACTATTAGTCGATGAATACACATTTTAGTATAGTAACATACTCTTTTCAAAAGGGCTATTGTTGGCAACACAACATTTAGTTTGACTTATGTCATTACTGTCAATGTGACAAAACGTCACTATTGTCACTGCTGTACAAGAGAGCAATAAATCAAGCACGTTATTGAAGCCAATCTGCATTTTTATTATAAATTATAACTTAGCTATACAAACAACCCAACAGCTATGCTTGGAGTTTCTCTGCGAGATCGACTCAGAACCGAGGAGATACGCAGACGAACGAAAGTTGCCGCCATAGCCCTATAGAGTTATGAAGAACATGGTGTATAGTTCACTCATACCTCCATAGAAAAGGAAGGATCCTCCGACCAGACGGGTGTCGTATCTGGTGGTCAAATGCCCGACGATTGATGTCGGGACGTAGTAAATATGCTAGTTGCGCGGTAAACTGCTTGCGCGATGCAGGATTTTGCGTGACGTCAGTGTGACTCGTAGGTTGCATGTGGCGATGTAGATGCCGCTATAGCCCAACGTATTAACAAGTTTAATTGGCAGTGGGCAGAGCACTTAGCACGTAGAACTGATGGCCAATAGAGCAGAAGAGTTCTCGAATGGAGACCACGTACCGGCAAGTGCAGCGTAGGACGTCCACCCACGAGGTGGACAGACGACCTAATAAAGGTCGCAGGAAGTAGCTGGATGCAGGCCGCCTACAACCTGTTACTCTGCAAATCCATGGGGGAGGCCTATGTTCAGCAGTGGACGTTTAGCGGACCAGATGACGATGATGATGAGTCGCAGACGGTCCCATACTCAAGCTGACTCTCTTTCGCAAATGGTAATATTCGTAGACGGTTCCATTCGCAAATAGTCCTATTCGCATAATATCCCATTCGCAATAAGTTCCCTTTTGGTTTGTGAGGGGGGTGCGTAAATGAACTGAGATACATATTATCAAAGTTTTTTGGAACGAAGTTCTTTAACGCGGCTTAAAGCGCAGCTTAAAAGCCAAGACGGCGGCTGCGAAAATTTTGCTTTTATTTTAAATCATACATGAGAAGGAACTTCGTTTCTGACGGGGGTCCCCCGACCGCACACGCACTCGTTTTTTTTTTGTTTATGTGGACCATCTGATATTATCACCATTTTCGAAAAAAAAAGGACCCTTTCGTGATGGAGCCGACTGCTATAATCCTATCACTTCGTTATTACTTTCGTCCAACCAATGCTAAATGCGATCAACGCATTGTAGTTAAAGGAAAGATATTATTTATACGTATGCATATTTTTCTCGTCGCTGCACCTTCTGATGACCTGCTACTCCGCACAATCTCCTCTGTACTGCCACCGTTTTTTTTAACAGTTTACAGATTTATGATAATGATATTTTGCTTTAGGATGACAAGGCCAAGAATGACTGAAGGTGAAAGGAAAAAAAAGACTATGTGAAAGAATGAGAAAACAAAGAATCAAAAGTAATCCTGTCCTACGAGAAGAGCTGCTCAGGAAGGATAGAGAGAGATATGCAAGCAGAAAGGCAGCGGGACTAATTATTTCGAGAAGTCAAATGACTCCTCCCAGGCGCCGGATTTTACAAAAGAAATACCGAATGAGTGCTTGCGCTTATTATAAGACAAAAAAGCCAAGTTATCTGTTGCACCAAACGACGAAAACCGATGTAATTTATTGAGACGGTCAAATTCTAATGATGATGTGGAGTCTGCAGAACCACCTCCAAATATTCATGTAGAAGATAGGACTCTAACTCAACCTAACGAAAGTTCAAGTTCATGGACTCCTTGCTACGATAACAGTCCTTCTGTTTTTACCCCATGTCCTGAACTAGTTGCTCGACGTAGCTTACAACTTGGCTGCCCACTGTTGAATAGGCGCACTCTTCGATCTAATAGTCTAACTCTACGTATTGGTGCCAAAGTGACGCATAGTTTTCACTACTTAGCAACTAGTAGTCCTCACCAAAAACCCTCAGGATCACCTCCACGTACGCCAACTGTGAGCAGTATACATTCAGCAGAGTCAACATGGAAACTTTGGAAATTTGTTCTACCTAAGAATTTTCACATGAAATATTCTGAAAAATTCTTAGGTGGAACAAATTTCCAAAGTTTGACGATTGATATGAAATTGATGATTATTATTCAGTAAATATACCATTCCTATAGTCGCGAATCACAGACGTTCATTTAAATAGAGGGAAGGACAATTTAAAGTTAAAAAAAAAACCTTGAAATAAAATAAAAATACCGAAATGGGAAACAAATCACGACATGTTGTAATTGACCCTTTCGTATACTGGATTGTGTTACGATTTCCACGCGAACAAAGTCGCGGGCAGAAGCGATCTAGATCGTCTGGGTTTATTTTCAAGTCTGTAGCTAAATTCTTTTCGTCACTTGGTGCAATGCTTAATTTGAAAACAATGTGAAAGGCTTTAATAAAAATTTAACAAATAATATATTTCATTATTATCAAAAATATACATACATAGGTAATATGACATTAGGGTAACAACTAATAAACAAACTTCTTCTCCTTTTCGTTTCGACAGTACACCTATGTTGCGTATACTGTTGGGGCCCAGTAGGTGGCCACACTTATTGCAGCGTCAGATCGCCAAGAGACATTTTGGGCATTCCAGCAGACGGGACATAGTTCGTTCAGAAAACAAACAAACTAAAATCTATTAACTACTAGCTTTTGCCCGCGGCTTCGCCCGCGTGGATGTCGGAAATTATCCCACGGCAACGTACTACCGGGATAAAAAGTATCCTACATAATCCAGGTTGTAAACTATCTGTGTTCCAAATTCCATCCAAATCCGTTCAGTAGTTTTTGCGTGAAAGAGTAACAAACATCCATCCATCCATCCATCCTCACAAACTTTCACATTTATAATATTAGTAGGATTACTGGAAAGAATCATGAGCTCAATCTGCGGAGTGGTACATAAACAGTTCTGAGAATATCTCAATATTACGAGTAGGTATCGTCACTAATTACGTGATTACGAGTATTGCCCGTTGCCAGCTCCTGTGCTCACTCGCTCGACTCGCAACAACCAACAAAGAAAAATTACTGAGAAGGCTAACAAACTTTACTGATATAACAACGAAATTAAAAACAGCCGTAATCAAAGTCAAAGTCAAATTTTTATTACAACACCTTTTATACATAGATGTCTTGTAAAAGACAAGTAATTGGTTTCAAAGGTGTGGTAAATGAAATCGGTATAGAGATCACTAACCCTGTACAAATATTAAATAAAATCAAATAACAAAACCTATTCACAGACTATTTATAAATGAGATATATCAACGCCTAATTATAGGTTGTTACTTATTCTAAAACAAAAATATAAATTTTGCGAACAGTTATTTTTTTTACGTGTTTAAACATTATTATTAGAAAAACACAACATTTCAGACACATTATGTATTAACCAAAAAATATACTTAGAGAAAGCAAATAACAGCATTGAACTAACTAATTCTTGATGCACATTTTTATCCACGTAGTAGTTTGCATTATCGTCTAGGTATTCATTAACAAAACATTATTTATACCTTCTGAGTTAAAGAGAATAATCACAGAGCACACATCACAAGAGCAGCAGCGTGCAGGGTTTGATATCAGCATAGGTCGGCAGTAGCATGCCCATTTTGGCAACAAATGGTATCTTCGCCACAAACTAAGCACTGTAATTTTATCTATCTTCTTTTATCATCCTCTTATTCATCTTCTGGTTCAAGTCTCCACAGCTGTTACTCCAACAACTACGCAATGACGGCATCTCACCAACTCTCTTAATTACGTTAGTTATTTGCGTTCAAAAGCTTTGTCATAATGAGACTAATTTTGAAGAGTTTCACAAACCATTTGCTATTAGTGAGCTATTTTTTAGAAACTTGTTTAATGATGGTTTAATATTATGCTTACTAGGAACTGACAAAAAGGATTTTTAAGGGGAATTATGAAGAAAGGAGTTCTCTTTTAATTATTATCATCCAGTTGAGGTGCTTTAACCACAGATCTTAGAAGGAGTTTAACAAACTCTTGTGTTTGGCAGGTATATATTTAATAAAACATTATTTTATCAAAATATTGGCTTTGAATTGATGTAGCTTATCTTTTCACCATTTAGTTAAAAAAAACTGTAATGATCATCGCACTCACTAAGACTGAATCATTCCATGAAAGATCATTCAAAGCAAATAGTTGTCCTAAATCATGCCTGCCCAAAACTTGAGCTAACCCCTTGATATATTATCACGGCGAATATAATCCCACTAGATTGTACTGTGATTATTTTGTGCCCTCCCTCGGATCGTGGATCTCAGGACGGTGGCATCTGTAGCCTAAACATGGCCAGAATTGGCATACACATAATTAGTGATGGTGCTCCTTGTAAAGGGATCGTAAGGATGACCAAAATAATAACCGCTACTATTAGCGGTTATTATTTTGTACCTATTTCTGCCAGCAATCAGCTTAATATAGGAAATTACAGTGTTACCGTTTGGACGATAATTATGAACATTGCTGATACGTATGAAACACTTTTCGTTTTTGAAAAACTTTCTTTTCCAAACGTATTATTACTGAGATAATTATGGTTTTTTCCTTGTTTATTATAATTACCTGTGTTACCATCGATTTCTCGGTCTTTGTGGCGATGGTAGCCAATAAATAGCTTTGGAAATCTTGTACCAAGTCACCTACTACAACAATACCATGCTGTCTCCCTACTTTCTATGATCGTTGTCTCCGAGCTTCAAGGATCTGTGAGGCTCCCAGGGTGACAGCAGAGGTGTTAGGAGCTTAGCGTTCGATTTAAAACTACATGTGTCAGTGGCGAGCTTCTAAAGTCGGATCACGCGGCTAAAGGCCGTTGACATGCCTGCAAACTACGAGAGGATTAAATCCGTTGTCTATATTGGAGATTATTTTTAAGGGTCCAATGTGCTCCCAATGTTCAATGTGAGGTTTTGTTTAATCGGCCTCCAAAACGTGCAACTCTACTGCCCTTAACTTGAGACCACACTTTAGACCTATCTATAGGACTTGATAAAGGATTTTAGATTCAGCCTAAAAACAAAAGAAAATAAAGCTAGGTTATTTTATAGGCCGAGCTGGTTTTCGCCCTCGGCAAATTAGTTTATAAATAATCTGTCATCTGCTGCTGCTGTACAAGGATCTTTAGGCGTGTGGGCAAAATCGGAAATAACGCCACCATCTTGTTTTTTCAATACATTTGACAAAACAATTCACTAAATGTTTACGAACAGCGCTACTCTATCTTTGCACCAGTGGAAGTTAGCAGATAATAATGGAACTGCCTTTATTATTCTAATCTCCACGCTCTAAAGCGTGATTAATTAGCTCATAAAGTAATCGTTACAGCTGATGAAGTATTGAGCAACGAACACATGTCACATAATATCGTCCAAACTCCATAATAACGTACTGAACCCGTTCAATCTTTTATTTTTCCAACTGCCACAAATCAATTAAATTCCAGCCATAAACAAATCCTATTAAAGTTTAAAATCCATTGGCATCGATCAGCGACAGATCTAATTTCATTTTAATTAATGCCTGCACTTTGATAATAAGAGCATCCACTTGTCTCTTGGATCTAAAAATAGAACTTACGTTTGTCCAATTTTGATTCTTGTCATTAGGCATTAAGGTTGCAATTGGATTGTGTGGCATCTTGAAGCAATTGTTAAGGGAGGTCTGCAGGGCACACGTGTGCATTATGTGCCGATGAGTAGTCCACTTCAGTTTTGTACCGTCGTATGTTTAGTTCTTATCTCATAGTTACATCTTCTTAGTGGTTATTAAAACACTGATAATAATTGAGTTACAATAATCCTCCTTAAACAATAAACCTCCTTGGAAGAATATATTCTTCCACGGAGACGTTTTCTTAATTTCTACTTCTCTGATAATTTAGGCATGCATAGAATACTAAAGGCACGGCAGGCATCTATGGTCTGTTTCAAAAGTATCTGATTCTAATTTATAGATATTTCATTTGACAATTGAGTATATAAACCTCAGTTGTCATCGATGAGTATACAATTACAGTTTAATAATGTTATTCCGTGCGGTGCCGGACGTAGAGAATAGCACCACCCCGCCCCACATTTTTTCTTGTGGGTATCGGTTAAAGGCGACTAAAAGACTTACTAGAGAATGGGCAGCAGCGTTCTCTATTTATTTTTAAAACCATACTGTTAATGCCAACCACGGCGATTATGGCAATCCCCCCCCCCCCAAATGACAAGCACCAAGAACAAAATAATGGCCCCTAGTGCCCGGCGGCCCGCCTATCTTTAACTACGATAGCAGTCATGGCCACTCTATTTCCGAGAGGACGACCAACAGTCCCAAAGTGGTGTCGGGTTTATCGTCCATAAGTCCCTTGTGAGCAACCTGGTGAGGATCGAGGGTGTGTCGACCAGGGTGGCGTACTTTATACTCAGAATATCCGCAAGGTATTCCCTGAAGGTGGTACAGGTTTACGCCCCGACCTCGTCACACCCAGACGGTGAGGTGGAGGCCATGTGTCAGGATATTTTTAGAGCCATGCATGGCTCTAAAACTCACTTCACCGTTGTCATGAGGGACTTCAACGTGAAACTGGGCAAACGAGACGATAATGAGCTGTGAGTGGGGCAATTTGGAGTTGGACGTTCAACCACCGGGGTCACCAACTGGCCAGTTTTATGGAGAAGAAAGGCCTCTTTATGATGAACTCCTTCTTCAGAAAATGTGAGCACAGAAAGTGGGCCTAGCAGAGCCCTGATGGTACAACCAAAAATTACCTTCATTATTCAACCACGAATTCCATTATTCGACGAAGAAGCAAGTATTCAACGATGTCTCTAAAAAATCTCGACTGATGAAGTCTACGGTCCGCCCAGCACCGATCCAAGTTCAAAACTCCGAGAGCTTTCAGCTCGAACTTCAGATTTTGACGATGGGCTCGTGGAAACTCTACACTCCATACGCTCGGGTCTAAGATCTTCAAGACCCATCGTAAAAATAGAAACAAGAAGCTCTCTGATCCTACTTCACAGCGCACGGAGGAGAGGAGCGAGATGATTCTGCAGTCTTCAGATGATGCGCTCAAGTACCGGCAGGTCAATAGACGGATCTCTAAATCTTTGAAAAGCGACCTTCGCCGCTTTAATACAGACCGTATTACGGACGCCATAGAGCGCAATAAAGGCTCCAAATTCTTTGCTAGAGATCTGTCTATTGGGCAAAGCCAGCTTACGAAGTTGAAGACCGATGATGGCAGGATTGCATCCGCCAAGCATGAGCTGTTGAGAGAGATTGAACGGAACTGTCCAGAGAAATGGACAGTTCCGACACTTCATCGAGTAACCCTGCTACAAATCTGGAAAATTACCCAAGAGCTAAATCAACCCGACACTATACCGAAGACAGCCCGGACGTCAGATTGTACGAGATTAGGATGGCTCTGAAGCAGCTTAAAAACAACAAGGCGCCGGGGTGATGACGGAATTGCGGCCGACCTCCTAGTGGCTGTTCTTAAGGCCCTCCAGAAGCCGTTTGATTCCGTCATACTCGAGGGCAAAACGCCGCAGGAATGGAACAGAGGTGAGTGATACTTTTCTTCAAGAAAGGAGACAATGTCCTTCTTAAGAATTATAGGCCCATCTCACTTCTGAGCCATGTCTTTAAGCTGTTTTCAAGAGTCATTGCGAATCATCTCACGCACATGTTTGACGACTTGCAGCCTCCGGAACAAGCCGGATTCCGTAAAGGCTTTAGCACCGCAGACGCATACATACGCTGCGGCAGATTATACAGAAGACCTAAGTGTATAACCTGCCCCTCTACTTAGCGTTTGTGGACTACGAGAAAGGCTTCGATTCGACTGAGTTATGGGCTGTACTGTAGTCTCTTCAACGGTGCCACATCGACTCGTATCGTATCGTACATACATCAAGGTGCTGAAGTATCTGTACGGAAACGCCACTATGGCAATCTTACTCCAGGACCAGAACTCGAAACCTATCTTTCTTCAGCGAGGTGTGAGACAGGGAGACGTTATCTTTTCGAAACTGTTTACTGCTGCACTGGAGAATGTCTTCAAGGTTCTAGACTGGAAAGGGATTAGCATCAACATCAGTGGTAAGTACATCACTCACTTTCGGTTTACTGACGATACACCCACTCTCATGAAGATCGAAGACGCTGTACTCGGAAGTTGTCGACGAGTATGTTTACCTAGGACAAACTGTCCAGTTAGGTAGGTCTAACGTCGAGTAAGAGGTCAATCGTCGAATCTGACTCGTCTGGGCAGCGTTCGGGAAGCTACGCAATATCTTCTCATCCCACATACCACAGTGTCTCAAGTCGGCAGTCTTTGACCAGTGCGTATTGCCAGTGATGACCTAAGGCACTGAAACGTGGTCGCTCACAACACAAAGGGCTTTATTAGAAGGCTAAAAGTTACCCAAAGGGCAATAGAGAGGGCTATGCTTGGAATCTTCCGACGTGGTCGAAACAGAAAGGAAGAGATCCGCAGGAGAACCAAGGTAACTGACATAGCCTGAAGAATTGCCAAACTTAAGTGACAGTGGGCAGGGCACATTACTCGCAGAACAAATGGCCAATGGGGCCGAAACGTTTTTGAGTGGCGACCGCGTACCGGAAGACGCAGCGTTGAAAGCTTCCACAAAGCGGACCAATTACCTTGTGAAGGCCGCAGGATTCTGCTGGATGCGGGAAGCACAGAACCGGTCGAAGTGGCGGTGCTTGGGGGAGGCCTATGTCCAGCAGTGGACGTATCTCTGCTGAAATGATGAATGATGAATATTATTCAAACAATAATTTTTGGAAAAAGTTGTGAGATATAAAGTTGAATCCTTCTAAATACAGATGAATGTGTTACTATGTAATTGCCTACAGTGAGTGATTGCCTAAGAATTTAACCTGAACAGGGTTCTTTTACGCTTTTATCAGATACTTTTGGAAAAGACGTTAGGTAGGTACATCTCATAATTCCCGGTCTAAACATGAATTTTCTATAAATAGCATTCCTTAAAATTGAACGAGTTGTTTAGACCTCATCTAGTTTAAAAAACATGATTGACGTGTAAAAGTGTTTGTACAAACCTACTTACAGAAATAAAATCATTTATCATTTATTTAAAAAATATCTTCAGTGTTATTTTTAGTTCAGCTATGTTCGGTATTCTACCAGCACGGATACTTTTTCATGTAAATCGTCGAAAGCTAAAAAATTAAAAAAAAACAGGTATTTTCAAGAAAGAAGTGGGATTTAGCTGCTATTTCTTTTTTTAATGCTTTGAATAAAATTGTTAAAAAATACAAGCATTTTTGTCCTTCACGAATATATTACGATATACGAATAGTTAGATTCTGTCCTAAGTCTTTAGTCTTCGGGATTCTACAGATATGTGAAGCTCAGATGGCAGTAAGTATCTCCGTGAAAAACTTTGGTTGAAGGCACATAATCTCAATTCAGAACATTCTCGCATGGTTACATTAGAAGCCGACCCTGACAAAAAGTCTAGGTTCTAGCCCAGCCCTCCAGCTATCTACTAACACCATACCACCAGCGAATGAACCTGGTGATGAGCCCATGCCAGTTCTCCCGACAAAAGTCTGAAGACATAATGAAAGTGCTTGGTGGTTGTCTCTTTCTAACCAATAGGTATCTCAATCAAAAGTTCCAAACTGTCCGAACTCCTGTCCGAGTAAATAATTGACCAACTTTTTAATCAGAAGAATGAAGAGCTCTCATAACGCTAATATAATTTAACACAACGCCGTCACTTCGAGAGGAAAGTAGCAAAAACACATTAAGAGGGCAAACTTGAGTGTTGAGAAGTTTCTTTATTAAATCTTGCAACCCTTCCTGATTAACGTCACAAGGAGTTAGTTAATGAGGCTGACGTGGAGACGTGCGGCCTCGTCACAGGCTACCTCCGAACTGACGGCGCGACAACTTGGCCTGCTGCCCTGCCTGTCCTCTTAACGCATTTACTCTGTCGTCCTCCCATCTTCGCTTGCCACCGTGAACTCTCGTAGATTAATAAAGTGTAACAAATTAACTTGTGTAATTATGATTAATTACAGACGCCATCTTTTAAGAGTTTATATCAGTTTATCTTTGACTTGTTAATTTAATAAAGGTACGGTTTATGTAGTTGCGTTAAATATTGTAAAACCATAGTAAATCTAGCAAGTCGAGTGGTGATCCATTAAATTGGATTACATTACAAATGTCGTTTAATAATTCGAGTTCAATCTAATTTACCAAATATGGCATCAGATGGTTTGTTTTCGTACTAAACCAGTCTTTTGGAAAGGCACAATATTAACAATTCTACAATCTCCGGCGATGGTGTCACTGACCACAAACACGTTGAAATCGAATCGGACCAAAATAACACAATTTATGTAAATTTTATTATATTTTTGTCTTTTTTACTATATTTTTATGTCGTCGTAATGCATTCATTAATTTAACTTTATGGCTGAAAACTGCAATGACCGGTTTTTAAACATGTATTTTTGTGTCAAAGGAATTGAAACTTTATAATTTTATTGTAGAATCGATTTCCCCTTGTAGAGCTACTTGGAGATAAAGCCGATGGATCAAGTTGTTTTTGAAGATAAAATTGTATTTAATTATAATTCACGTGCACGTGTGGTCATATTACATTTGATTAATAGAAGTTTCAATTTAAACAAGTGCTCGTTAAAAGCTGCAATTGTCAGTTACTGTCAAAGAGAAAAGGCGGGACAAGAAGTGTAGCACTGTGCTTATGAACGTAACAGATACAATGTATTGGAACTATGTGGTTTCAGGTTGAAGTTATTCGGGGCAGCGTTCATTCGGTGTAGTAGGTACTTAATTCTGGGGAAATGAAAGAGGAGCACTTTTACGCAAGTAACTTGGGACACGGCAGGCAGAATAACAAGTTCTTTGAACACGTGTGATTCGGACCTTCATCATCATCATACGTTTCTGAACCTTCTGTCACAGCGCTGCATGTGATCGCTTGCCGAGGTGACCCGCCAATGTAAACACTGAACTGTTGCTAAGTCTCTTATCTCTTTTCTGTTATCACCGGCGGTTGCGCAGGACACACGGCGGAGAAAGTGTACGTCCGCACTGCCCGTGCAGGAAACGACAGCTAATTAGTTCACTAATTATTATGAACGTTTACCTATGAATGGAGGTTTGTTATCTGTCCGTGATAACATCACAAGTGGACTTGGCGTTTGTTTTGTTGACCGCGAAATTATAATTAGAGGAGGAAGTTAGTAGGTAAAGGCATTTTCAAGGCAAATTCCAAGCATAAAGGTGGTGGTTCCTAGGTTCCTACTGGATATTACTTATTCTATAGTTTAACTATACGAAAATAATTATAAACACCATATTACCTGGACTGATAATTAGATATGATGGGCACCGTGCGTACTCGTACATACAGACCAGTCAAGTCAGGCTTCCTGACCATGCCTTCCTTCGCAATAAGTCAGATCGATAGTCTGATAATGTTTCAATACGTAGGTACGGTCGTGATATATTCAGCATTGAATTTTTAGAAGCTGAGTGTCACACATCACTGTCTAAGACATGAAGACAATTAACAGGAAATAATCTAACCTTCATCGCATTAATCAAATGCTGTGCAGCACCCGTCGAAGTAAACGCTAACATTTCACAGATATAACATCTCAATGCTCTTCAAAGGAGTTACTTCAAACATTGAGTTCAAACCGACGGCAGTTCTTGCGCGAAATTGCTATCCGCGCTGAGTCGACAGAACCAGCTATACCTGACCTCCACCACCCTCGGGAAATGGCGGAAACTTGTACAGAATGCACGGGATGGTTGATTGGCAGGTGGCTAGGTACACTGGTCAGCTGGTCTCCAAGTTTGAGTATGATTGATGATAGGTGCCACACTAACTGTTTGAGCCTGTAACATTTAGTAATTTGATAGGCAGCTCGCTGCTCGACGGATGAGTGGTTTTTTTTTTATAAATTGAGTATGTTTTTTAATTTCGTTTTATTACTTACGGAGATTATGAAGTCAGTGATGAAGTCGTTATTTTTAGGGCTATATTGCGATGGAAGACTTTTGACATTTTCGTGAAGTTCACTTTAGATACGACTGATCAGCATATTCAGGCTAAGGAGAGTGAACTCGCACAAAATTGTGACGTCGTTGGAATTTAATTGATAGGTACTCAAAGAAGAAAGTCCTATAATATCCCAGGCAATGACGAGTAGTACCTATAATCTAATGTACAACATAAACACATAATATTAATGTTTACCGTTGACTTTCCGCTAGTATTAAACACTTGCTTTCATTAGAGTTAAGTCTTTAATACTACTTTATGTGCTAATCATCGGTAATCATCTGAATATATTACCACACTTTCTAAATGATCTATTCAGGAGTCAACAACCTTTTAAGCGGTGCGCAATGTGTGGGGTTCGATTCCCAATGAAGTCCAATCTCCGTATAATGAGCTGAGCCTGATCAAGCCTGATCAAATAATGAAACTGACTGACGACGGAATTCATTGATCTTTTCAGTTTTCAAAGTCGTTTCTACCCGTCTCAGCGTTGCTATTTCCGTTCCCTACGGATAGGGAAGGAATAGATAATTAATAAATTACGGGAATGGAATCAATACACAAACATTATTATAAAAACTCAAAAATTGAGCTATCATCATGTGCCTATCCTGTCCCCAAGTATGTCGGGCTCGACTTCAGATTGGACTATATTAGATAAAACATAATTATATGTATAAATAATAATCTAGCACGTCATATTGTATCCCTTGGCCGTCCCATTTAGCTATTCCATGCTGACACAACATTAAAGACCAGTGACTTAATTTCTTGCCTTAAGCCCATAGGAGTGTCTGTGCGACGGCCGCGAAACGGCCAAGCCGTACATTTTTACCAAGTTGTAAGGTTTGTTGAGGTAGGCCTTGTAGAGTGAGGGGCTTGGCTCTACATTCAATCTGATAACTTTTAAACAGTGAAAGCGTTATGTAAGCCTTGGCAAACTACTTTACATTAAAAAAAATTGGTGGGGTTTCATTTCTTTTTGTAGGTTCCTACCTGTACCTATTATCCGTAAGAAATACAGACTTGCACCACGCAAAAGTTACAAAGGTCTTAATTTTTTTGTGTGCAAATCCTAGCTTGCATACCAAATTTCAGCTTTCTAGGACTTCGGGAAGTGCCTTAGAGCTTTTGATGAGTGAGGCTCACTCATCAGACGCTCTATGACACTTCCCGAAGTGAGTGAGTGACTGATCAACGAATTCGACGGATTTTAGGTATTAATAAAATCCAAAGTATTAGACAAATTAAACTTTGTTTGTTTTATAAGATTGCTAGCTACATCTTATCCTGAGAATTTGAACTATCTAGCATTATCCAGGCCAGAAGCGATGAGGGTTGGAAATACGACGAAACGCTTCGAGAAAAGGTAGGTAGTGCCCCTACTTCTTGTTTTGGCTTGTCTTGGCGGGGGCACCCCCGTGCCCCCAGATTTATCAATTTACTATCTGCGGAATATTCAAGCGTGGTTTTCGAAAGCTAGAGCTCTGCCTACGCGGTTACCGTTATAGTCGTGAAGGTATGGCATGTTCTGTTATACTGTGTCATATTGGTGACAATATCTTGGATTAATACTATTTATCGTGAGTAGTGTTGTAGTGTTGTTCAAAATCACCAGGTGGTTGGTCGACTCTTCACGTGACCAGACCGTTTTTAAATGATATACTTGTAAATAGTAGGTATATAATATATTTGAGTGTTGGCTTGTATATTGTAATCTATTTAGAGTGACTAAATAAAAATTACCGTACATAATATTTTCATATAAGTACTAGTTGTGTTTGTTGGTAGCTACAGCGTGTGTTCAAGTGTGGTACATGGTTCAACTCTCATACCTACATGTTTTCGTTGACATATCAGTACCAGCACAGCTGACTTTAAATTCGGCTACAGTCAGCTACAGCAAATCTATTGGTGGACGTTAATGGCACCGGTCATTGTGATGCACACGTCCAGCGGACGTTAACTGACTTGTATTTGTAATCTATACTTATACCCTGATAAGTAGTACCTTATCCCGATAATGGACTTGTGCCTAACATTGTATTTGTACGTAATCACGGATGTTTTTGTTTCACGTACAAGTCACGTTCTTCTACCAAACAGGGTAGGCAGGATTCCACGCGGAAGCAAATATGTCAGGCTTGTAGTAAGCTTCATTTAGTAACGATATACATTTTTTTTTTAGGTGATACAGACTTGTGTTTATCGGAAAATCGCCCAGGTTTTGTTATGGACAGACACACTAAGCTGCTCCTTACCTTCAAAGGCTTAGAATACGCATGCGTATTGCACTCAAAGAAGCAAAGATTATTACTTATAAATCATGCCATGTACTCCAGGTAAATGAAACACCCATACGCTAGTAGATCGATGCGGGCGTGCGGGGGAGGCGGGGTCGGGGCCGGGGGGCGGGGGTAGCACACCACAAGCATGCCAGTCAGTGGTCTTGAACCTACCGATTTTTCGGTATTTCTACCGATATGAGCTCTGTTCTACCGAAATACCGAAATATAACGATTTTTCTACGATTTCACAGTATACATGGAAATTCTCCCAATTTTACACTTTTAAGTTGGCAACCCTTTTCAATTTATGTTTAATGTTACGGGGAAGCCGTTTCCTTTGTTGTCTAATTTCATCTTTAATATTTTATCACTTCCCCATTCATCCGCTAACGTTGAACGCATATTTTCATATAATATATTAATCTTTTGAAAACAAAACAGCGAAATAGGCTGTCTACTGATTCAATCACTGGTCTATTACATGCGAAACGACTCTTTAATACAGCTAATTGTTATGATTTTGAAATTAATTCGACGAGGACCGCGGCTATGGCTAAAGAATATTGGTATAAAAAATAATTATACTTAAGTGTGATTGTTATAAATTAGTATGAAAGTTTTTTTTTAAATAAAATAAACGAATTTGATTGAATATTGTATTTTTTGTCAAATACCGATTTTGGGTACAAATATACCTATTTTAGCGGGCAACTCTACCGATCTCGCTCTATGACGTTCGAGACCACTGATGCCAGTCGGCCGCGAGAGTCGAGACGCGAAGCAGCGTGCGCGTGTGCCAGTAGCTGGCAGCGACTTGTTCGCTTTTCAAAATGGCTCGCTGGGGCGACGAGAAGACGTTATTCTTCATCGCATGTTATAAGGACCACGAGTGCTTGTGGAACCCAACATCGTTTTTTTACAAAAGTAAAGCAGCTCGATCGAATGCTTACGCGGCTTTATTAGAACAATTCAATGATGACACCTTGACAGTACAACTGCTCAAGACGAAGATTAAAAATATTAGGAGTACATACCACCAGGAATTGAATAAGATAAGATATTCTCTGAAGTCTGGTTCGGCGCTGTACAAGCCAACCTTGTGCTGGTTTAACGCGCTGGATTCATTTTTGGGTGACACTATACAAAAACAGTCCAATAACACAGTGAGTACCTATCTTACAACGCAACATATATAAGCTTTTATTTGTTTAGGTGTTTGTATCTACCATGCGTATTTATCATATTATCATGGTACCGCCACCGCCGTGTCCATTACCGCCATTGGGATGCGTTTCCGCTCACACTGACTGAGGCGGAGACGAGCGAAGCGGAGCGGACCGGAGCGCAGTAGAGACGTGCAGGCAACGACCAATCACAGGCGAGATGAGAACAGTGATGTTAAATTCCACCAACGTGATTGGTCGGGTCTTATTCTTAGATATCTTCGGGCTTCAAATGTAATAATAAGTAATCAGTTATTTGGAGTTTACTCCTTAAGAATCGTTTCAGATATAGTGCACGGTATAAAAAAAAATATGGGTAGTAAAATCAAGCGTTAACAAAAAGTGAAGCCGTTAAAGCTCTTTCAAACAGGCACGACACGCGAAGCGAATCGCGCGCCACACAAAGGCTCCGCTCGTTGCGCGACGAGAGGCGCCTTTGCCTTTGTGTCACGCTGTCGCGTCGCGCCTGTCTGCGGGAGCCTTTATGGTATTCCTCTGCGCAACATACTCGCGCATCACATAGCGCTCCCCGCTCCTCGGCGCCGAAGGATAAATATTGGACAGTATGGAAACTAGGCCTATTTGTTGAAATAATTAACTACGCTCCATTGGAGCGTTAGGGTTGTCACTTTCAATGTATGTAAATAAAAGACGGCGGCTGCGAAAATTTTCAAATTTTTCTTCTTGGGTGTCGTTTTCATGGTTTTCGAGGGTGCTAAATCCGATAGTGAGATCAAAATGTAAATCCAAGATGGAAAGAATAATGAATAACTGATAAATTTGGTTTCGTTCGACCCTATTGAAGATAGAAATTTGACTCATGTTTCTTAGGTAGAGTACCTACCAACATAAAACTCAGAAGTCACTCTGGTACTCGGTCGCGGGTGTCGTTCAAAATAATCCAAGATGTTCGAGAACAGGCGAATATCGTGAGCGTCCCCGAGCTTGCGCATGCGGTGGGCTGCGAAACCGCCTGTGATTAATCAGTCGCTGTGTTGCTGCTGAAATGACTTGCAGTCCTGGCACTTGCGGGTTGATCACACCGCGGTTGCGTAACACTTCGAGAGTATCAGGCGCAGCGTAATAATCTCCTTGCTTCCTGTAAATTGTCACCACTTATTTGTGCAGGCACACCATTTGTAGGTACTTGATATTCGAGTATTGATAGTTCCTATCACTCATGTGAAGTAGGTAGGTACTTTTATTATGTAATATAATTGATGTAATACATTTTATCAAATCAATATAAATAAATACAAACTCAAACTCAAAGCATTTATTTCAATTAAACCATTTACAGGCAGTTTTGAATTGTCAAAGAGTCGGTCAGTTAGTTAGAAAGTTGAAGCTAGTTGCCCATTCCAAAACGTAGATCTCTATGAAGAAGAACGGGCAAGAAACTCCAAGGACACTCTTTTTAAATCAAAATCCATAATCCTGGGTACATTATTCTTGTTGCTTCTATATGCGAGAACAATGAAAAAAGAAAAATATATTAAGAAACAATTCAAAATATAAGATTAATAATAATAATAAGACGTGGTAGCTAAGAGATGACCAGTCCCAACTGACGGCGCCCATTTACGAACATGACGCGTGGATCAGCACCATCCAGGTCAACCATTTTGTAGGGAACCGAATGATGCAACACACGTGGCACCGTCAGCGAGACAATTGAGTGAGCATGACCTACTATCAGCCGCCAGGGCACATTCAAATCAATGAAAGACATATCACCCGGTAAATGGTAGCTCTATGGTACATAGTACTCACACCTGTGCTATGCAATTATATAATACAAAGGAGATTGAGTTTATACAATGTAAAGATAGTCTTAAAATCTTCAGCAGCTCCAACAGTATTTTCAAGTGTTAATCAATTAGTTGTGGTTGTAGAGCAGGACCAGCATTGAGCCAGGCAGTTTTATCAGAGATCTAATCCCCTAACTTATAATATCCTGCCTGCATAGTGTGCGTTTTATATAAGACTTAAATTTCGTCTCATTCAGTTGAAGTTTATGGGGAGGTATTTTACTGTCACATTTTAGACAGTACCCCATGAAAGATGAGTCTACTTTAGCCAGCGTGAAACCTGGTTGAACTAATAGGTCCCTATTTCTAGTACTATAATAATGTCTTTCACCTCTTTTACTAAAACGATGTAAAGTTTTTCTTTCGTACATGATGTTTTCATAGATATATTGACAAAGTACCGTTATGATGTTAATATCCTTAAACAGTTCCCTTAGATAATCTCGCGTGCGGAGATTATATATGGCTCTAATGGCTCTTTTCTTTTTTTAAATGTAGACTCGATGTCTGTAGCCCGTCCCCAAAGTAAAATATGACATAATACTATGAAAGTAACTAAAACAGAGTACCCTCACGGTATCTACATCAATAAATTGACGGAGTTTTCTGACAGCATAAGCAGCTGAACTTAGCCGTCCTACAAGAGATATTAAATGAGGACCCCACTGAAGCCTTGAGTCGAGCGTGATCCCCAGGAAAACAGTTTTATCGACGAATTCTAGTTTCTCTTGATTCAATACTATCACACAATCACTACCCTTGAAATTTGGCTAAGAAAATCGTTTTTATTCCAACCAATTTTCGACCTGCGGTAGGGCGTTATTTACATCCTCAAAATTTGTAGCACATTTAGTTACCTTAAGTATTAAGGAAGTATCGTCAGCAAATAACAGCATTTACTTCATATACTTTTGCTTTGTATATATTTTAAGACAATCGTTGTTCAGGAATGAACTCCAGCCACGCGTCGGACAATTTTATTGAAAGAATATGGCGGTGACGGTATTGACTATGTGCATTTGTATTTGTAGTTTTTGAGAAAAATAGAAACAATTTCTATGGGAAACATGGTCAATATACAAACTTAATCTAATGTTCTTACTATTTGACAAGGTAATATAAAGTTTCTAAACAGAGTTTTCGCATTACTCCTGTTTTATTAGATAGGTAATCGTATATTCTTCAATGTACCACTTATTCACCTATTGTATATATATAAATATATAGTGCTACAATTAAAATTCATTCACGGAAATTCCATATTTTGTTAAATCCTTTGCTGAATTTTCATCCAGTCATTTGTTTCAGACTCAACAAACATCAAGAAAATTCAAAAATTTTAAACGCAAGCTACTTTCCTCAAGTCACAGGGATTGTAACGCATCATCGCAAAGTTCGTCTGTCGATAAACTAGAATATACTCTGGAGGTACAACCACTAACTAACGATCAAGAACCTTCTGCAAGGAAACAAGTAAGACTGCTTACCAATAAATTGGTGACGGGTCAGGACGATGAAACCGATTCAGAGAAATCTGGTACTTCTAATCGATTAGATAACACATCAGCTGTTATAAACACTCCAAGTCTATGTGAAGATGAGTTTCATTTCTTCGGTATGAATGTTGCTGCTCAGCTGAGGAGACTGCCACTGCATACAGCTTTACAGTTACAGAGTGAGTTTCAAAATACACTATACTTGGCAAGAGTCCAAGGTCAAAGTTCTTCTCCCGGTCCTGACATCGAAGAGACCACCATCCAAACGATTGAAGACAGTGAAAGTGAATCAATAGAACAAGATGTAGATGAGAAAGAATTCCCCATTGACATTCAGGACACGATTGAACTGCCAATAGGGAGTCCGCTGCCACATGAGAATGAAGTAATTGATAGCATGTTCAAAAAAGCATGGGATGCATCTTAGAAACAATGTGAAACACACAATGTAAACGACTAGGGTAACATATTCTAAGAACTTTAAATATTAAAGGAGTATCAAAACTTGAGTTATTTGTTGAAGTGCAACTGGATGGAACCTATCTCTCTGTGTGCCACACGACCATTTAATCGCAGATGTCCTTGTGTTGTCATCACTATATACCTATTATAAAACAACGTTTGTACAAAAAAAAACAACAACCGACTTCCAAAAAAAAAACACTACAATGTGAAAAATAACTTTCATTTCAGAAGTCGGTGGCAAAAACGTAAATATAAAACTGAAGACCGACCTCCGAAATTAAAGTTATTTTTCACTTTGTAGTGTTTTTTGGAAGTATGATATTTTATAGTAAAAAAGTTATTTTCTTCACTTTTTTCCTGGCGTATGTAGGCACCTACTCCACACGAATTTGTATACCACTACTTGCTATGTAAACAACAGTGATAGGAAGTTTTATAACATCATCAAAATACACAAAGTGGATTAAATACCCCACGTATCTCAAAAACTACCAAAGCAAACTTAATAAATAAAATCCATTCGGGACCACTGCGCCAGCTTCTCCTACCAGATGAAAAAGAATTTTCAAAATCGGTCCACAATTGATGAAAATATCGATGAACATACATACAAAGTACATACCGACGAACATAACAACCTCCTCCTTTTTTGAAGTAGGTTTAAAACAAAGTCCCTCGCCGCGTCTGTCTGTCTGAACGACTTAATCTCGGGAACTACATAGTTACGTACGCTATTCATACTTACATACTATTGTCGAAATAGTAACAAAGCAATCAGAATGGGTGTGACGAGTTATCAACTGAAATCATTGCGCTGTAATGAGTTTTTTACGACGGCAGAACAATTAGCTGCGTATGCTCCAACAAACACGTAAGTAGTGCGTTGGTTTAAACTATAACTGACTATGTGACTCACTAGCGCTTCGCCCGCAGCTTTGCCCGCGTGTAACGTCTCACGCAGACAGGCGCTGTCGCGTAGTCTGTGGGAGCCTTAAAGCAAACTTTATTATATTTTTAAAGTCTATTACACTCAGGGATAATGTAGCTTCCCATTCGTGAAAAAAAATACGGAATCGAATCAGTAGTTCCGAGGATTACGCCTTACAAACAAACTCGCTTTTTCGTTAATTTATTGTTAATCCATTACTTCATATGTTTGAAAAATTTGTCTGCTCAACAACGTAAATAACGCAATGAATGTTGTTGAACTGTCAAAATGGAACCCAGTTCTAATGATAGTGCGTTACGTAATTACCCCGGTATAATATACATATAGCGAAAGACATACAAAGTCATACTTAGAAGTGGACGTTAACGAACTGAAAAGTCATCTCATAAACTTGGATTCTTGGATGCCGATTGTTAGGTCTTAGGTTCGATTCCTAAAAGAGACTTATCGGTCATATTGCTTAAGATCCTTAATTGTTATTTAAACTGATATTCCCATACCTATATTTGAATATGGAGGTTGTAAACAACGATACTGCACCCTTAAAGGACCGGTCGGCTTATTGTTAATTTAAATAATTCGTAGTGCAATGGGGTGCTTTGTCCGCGGTGGAGCAGCACCGGTCCATTTGACAATACGTTGCAATACAACATTTTATAACAAGAATGTAATGGTGCATGCTGTGCTGCTCATGTTACATTTACATACATATAGGTACTACTTACATGACTCTTTTATAATGCAATAAAAGTTGTGCCTTTAAAACTAAAATTATCTCAATACATTTCAATTTGTTTTTCTTATGTAATTCATTACTAGATATATATAGGTGTATTGAATGTTCTTACATTATGTTTTAACTTTTTAAATTTATTATTCTAACCTACCATTTTATTAAAGTGCCTCTTATGGCGAGATTATTTACATTCCCGTCAAAATAAAAAAATGTAGGTAGTTAGGTATTAATAAACGAATTGACGAAAACAATGTAGAACCGGTCGTTGGAGAACAAGGTCACTGTGTACTACCGAGTACGCGAGCGAACGACCCAACGTGGATTACAACGCTTGGATACGACTTACGATTGTTCTAATAGCATTTGTTTATTTTTTTGACATTTGCTGTCATAACTTCATAAGGCACATCAGCTCACGTTAAGCGATCTGCTTTTTTAAATTGGTTTTGATAACATTTGCCATTTCGTACCTTTGGAACCGGTCCGCAAGTGATCACATTAAGGTGGTAGCACACACCATTTTTTCAAACAAAAAGGTTAATCATTCGTTAAGTATACTTAAAAAGATGGATTTATTGTATACCTGCTCAGTTACTGACTAATGGACAGATAGACGTGAAGGTATGGCGAACCTTAGAATCAGTCATTGTCATAGGTATTGGGTGCGAATTATAATTTGTTTTTCTGCAATTGCACTGAGTATGGAAAATTTGCAGATTTTTGTAGACAAGTATGATAAATTGATAATATGTCATTGGTCATTATCATTTTACGTCACCTTTTTTACGTTATCAATCATATCTTAAGTATCGACAGATTTCCACTTACTTATTCCAAAATACTGCAGTGTTGTAATCAACACCAAACTGTTGTCGATAAGCATGTGAATATCACGATTTCTACCTAAATAGCTATGTTTTATGTGAGGTAAATAAATGATCAATGTATGTTATCAACTTATCAGTTATCACCTATCGAACATAATTTATGATAGATGAGGCTGTTGTAGTATTAAAACAAGATAGGTTAAGTATTTAATATTTATTATAATACTAGCTTTTGCCCGCGACTTCGCTCGCGTTAATTTAGATTTTAACAATCAATTCAGGTTGTTGGAACATACCACTGAATATTCTAATTTTAATAATATAATTCAATCATGATTCGAAAGACACGTAGCGCAAGTATGAACTTCGAAAGTTAGGTATTGTTCTTTCCCTCGGGAACAGTACTTTTTTCTGGATAAAAGGTACCCTATGTCCTTTTCTGTACTCCTGACAAGGTATTTGCAAAATTTCATAATGATCGATTCAGTGGTAAGCGTGAGAAGGTAACAAACAAACAAACTTGCTTTCGCATTTATAATGTTAGTTAGGATTTTTGTTATAGAGCATCCAGTTTTCTTAAATCCTAGTTCGATAATATAAAAAAGAACGCGATGATCCTAGTGGCCCCATTCCACCCAGCACACTATACGGAGCACGCATGACGATTAATTTACGGGCACTAAAAATACACTTTTGTTCGCTTATATGCGTAATGCGTACACGCATCGTACCTACAGAACACGGTGCAAACGTAAACAACATGGCGATTTTGTTTTTTGTTTTCATGTAGGTATCTTCTTATTGTTACTGCACCAAAGGGATTTGCTTGGAATCTGAAAAAGTAGGCAAGTTAAAATATGGAAAAGAAAAGGGAAAAAACGTACTTATCAACAAAACAAAAATCCGTATAAATGCAGAGAACATACAACCAAAATAAAGTCATCTCATTACCAATTTTGGGCCACAACCATACATTTGTATATCCGCAAATCGGTATAAACAATAAAAAACTAACCGTAACATATTACCCAATCCGCGGTCGATTCGACCCAAACGTAACCCGATCTTAACTACCCACTGACAAAAGGACCCATGCTTGTTAATGTTTTATTCTTTTTCTTTCATAGCTATACGGGCTCTTTAAAATTTTCGAACTATAAGGGTCTTTATGACCCCTTGTGGTGTGAGTTTCGATTGTACACGCTTGTCAGTTAAAGGGTTATGGAATGAAAACTATTGAATGTGATGGTATTCTGATGGAATCTCAATGTTTATTGTGAGACAGGGTTTAATGTGTGAAACCATTTTCAGAAATGTTTTATATTCATTCAGCTTATCTATTTGGTGAAGAGGACCTTGTGTGAGAAGATTTGAAGTTTTGGGTTCAAACCTTTAGTGGTCAGAGCCAGTCCTCCTTGACATAGACAGTTTGGTTAACTCATTAAGCATCACTCATGAAGTTATGAGACACAATTGTTTTTTTTATTTTTTTGGTGAGTTAATAACAAATTTAATAAGACACCAGCATCAGGAACATCAGCGTTCTTCCAGCAATAGAAGCTTAGTGGTCACCAATCCGCTACGAAATTCAAGTAATAGTACGTTCATGAGAATTATGAGATACAATAAATACCAAAATATTACTCTTATTGGATACAAATATGTATCCTGCGTGCAAAAGCCTGTACGGTTCGGATCCGGTGTTCTGCCGGAAGGTTATCAGGGAATCATGGGTCATTAGGCACTTTGCTCCCCTCGGCCAGTGCTGGAACTTACTCATTTGCAAGAGTTTAGTCGCCTTTTGCGAAATCGTGGGAAGTTATGAGGCTGCGCATGAAGATCACAAACAACTATTTAGATCGGGACAGTGAGATCCTAAGGCCTGAGCTTTCTGGTAAAATAACTTTAAACTAACTACGGCAAACATCGACGAACAAAATCACTTGCAAATTAGTGTGACTTGAATTTAAATGAAATCAAGCAGGCATTGTCTGTCAGAGTCAAGAACGGAGATGAAATAAGCGAAAACCATGTTACTAGGTCTGTTGTGGTTGTTACTAATTATAATAATATGCCAGATTTCAGCTCAGTTCTTTCTAATAGTTGATACCCTGTATGTATCTCTGCCCTGCGCTACACCAACAAGACTCACAGGCGAGGCGTAACGTTACGCATTACATTATGTTGGTGCTAGTTTCGCTACATTGTTTTGTTTCCATGCCACGTCACGGCACCGGACATCTTTCCTGTGAGTGTATGGTGTAAGTATGGTGCATGTGTACAAAGGGATGTTTTAGGCTTGCTTCACTGACTGCGGGGGAACGATGCTATTTACGTTGTCGTTCCGCTGACGGCTGCCGAATGTGTTTCTGTAACATTGGAATCGTTTAAAAATATCTTTATGTGACTTCTCATGAACTATGTTTAAAATGTAGCAAAATTATTATAACCTGAAGGCAGCAGTCTGAAAGCTTCACATAACTTACTCATAATCAATGCTCGCTTGACATTATATAGTAGATTGTATCATAAGGGAGCAAAATAATATTTTTACGGCTAGGGCGCTTTTTTTAATCCAGAGCTAAGTGAGGGATTCTTTAGTAGAATCCTGAACGTAGCGAGGTATTAAAAGTACGTCGCCCGAGCCAAAAATATATTTTGCGCCTGAGTGATACACTCTACTTTTCATCACACACTATGAGAAAATAAAAGGCACCTCATATTTGATTGTAATATTATTATTTAATAAAACATAGAGTAACAACTAAATTGAAATTAAATAGTATCTAATAATAAAACAACTAAAAACTTATATTTACATTTGAGACATTTTTGCAATTGTGAAAATTTATTGTTACAGTTTTATTAGGAATAGAGATTGTTGTACATTTTATATTCTGCGTGTTTGAAATAATGTCCGAATCTGGCTCATTTTGAGGAAAATGTGACGGTGAATCTCGTTGTTTGGATGTAGATGGGCGCGGCGACAGTGGCATGGGTGGATTAACTGAAGGTTGCAATTTAATGTTTTCCACGATGCGTTCACATGTTTTCGCCTTGTTCTCAATGGAATCTTCTATATACCTCTCTGCTACAGTACTCGACTTCCATCCTCCACGTCGCTTGAAAACAGTTAAGTCCGCTCCAGAATTTTCCAAAAGAGTAGCAGAAGTACGACGAAAACAATGTCAAAAAAGTAGCGATTTCTTGTGGCATGTTAGACATTTTATTTTTTCCATAACTTGTTTGAAGCACTTGCCATTTTGATAACGGATGAAAAACCGATTGGTCTTCATATCAGCAGGACGCAGGTCCAGGTATTTCGTACAATAGTTTTGTATTCTCCTCGGATTACGAAGGATCGGTCAATTTTTGTTTTTGTGTCTGTCAGCTTTACTAACAGTAAATCATCCGAGTGATTTTCGACATCATCAACAGTTATTTTTAAAAGTTCATTGCCACGAGAAGCTCCATGTACTCCGAAAATTAAAGCCACCTGTAACAAAACCGAATGTGAATAAGACAAGTATCTATCAAAGTACAGGTTACAATAAAATGCGCATTTTAAAACACTATGGTTATACTTTACTAATCCACCACATACATAGTTACTTACTTTTACGGCAAGAAAGACTTTGTCGGGTGCCTCATTAAGGAAAGTCTCCACGTTTTTGACTGAGAACACTTTGGATTTTTTAAGTTTAAATCCATCAGACATTCTCTTCAGAAACGCTATTAATTTCGAATATGTGTCCAGTTTTACGTCGTTATTAGAACTGACTGTTGATTTTAGCTTTGAGTAGGTACTCCAAAGAGTGGAAGGTTGTTTAGTTTTGGCTAAGTACTGGAAGTAGGCCAAAAACACAGATTCTGAAAAATTCTAGGCACCTCTTGCATTTCTCCATTCAATGAAATTACCATAGGCTTTCATATATTTCTCCCGGGATTTTGCAGGTAATAGATTATCCATCACATTTCTTGCGTCAGTTCTAATACTTTTAGGGAGTTAATTCTATACTTTCACTGTCACTTGAAGAACTCATTTTTCAAAACAAAACCATGAATTTCTAACAATCCGTGAAAATTGACGAAAATGCGGGTTGGAGTTCGCGCGTTTTTAATTTGATTTCTTTTTTTTTATTCAGCCGGCGGCGGTGCGACTATATTCGTCGTATACGTCTTTATTCAAACAATATCTGCGTTCGATTTCTTTGGCGCTGAACACTAAGATGTTCCAAATTCAAAAAGTGCGCGGCTAAGATAATTGCGGCGCACTTATAAAGAGGATTAAAAACTCATTAGTGCCCGCTAAAAGTTTCGTATAGAAAACATCACCTTTGGGTGCACTTAAAGGCGAACCAAGTCGTCCTTTTCGAATAGATGGGATGAAAAGTATGTTTCAGTATATGCCAGGGATGGTGTGTGCATATGTGCCTTCTGCTGAAATAGACAAGTCATAAGTTTGTTATTTTTCCACAACTCTGTAACTAAGAGTCCTTTGTTGTACAGTCAGATATAATCCTTAGACTTCACCCACTAGGCTGACGTCTATGAATGATGTTCATCGCTTCACTAGTCTAAGTAGTCTGGCTGTTGGTCGACAAATGTATAGTTGTAGATGTAAGTTTATCACCAACAGTGCGTAGCCTACGCACACTGTTTGTGATATAGATTCTCTTTGTTTAGCCTCTACGCCGCGCCGTACAGGCTAAACAAAGGGAAACGAAAGAAGGGCGCGTCTTCGCGGAACAGTAATGTAGGTTTACAAAAGTTAATAACATACAACATCCCCGTGTATATTTATAACAAGGACTGAGCCAATTTTTTGACCCAGTAACTTTGGCGCAAGATAAACAACGTACAAGATAAAATTCTAAAATAACTCCGACTCCATAAGGCGGGGCCGACAAATTCACTGACATGAACAGAATATTCTTGTATCTTGGCTGACTTCATGAATTTCATCAAGAATCAGCGTCGCCCTCTAACGTATGGCGGTGTCTCGCTCACACTCAATCTCCATTATAACGATAAAGCGACATTGAGCGTGAGATTGCCTGTGCAAGGATCTCTTCATATTTTCACTAGTCAGAAATTTTCCGCTATCCGATTTTGGACCTTGTTGTTTGGGTCGTAGGGAAAAATTTGGGGGTAGGTATTCGCAGAACAAAGTTGGTGGTTCAATAAGGAAGTGTTTTCCTCTGAGAGTAAGTCGGTATCTGTAGGGCTGTCAGCTGAGGCATCAAGTCGCGTGATGCTCATAGAATATGTTGCGGAGAGGCGACGAGGGCGCAGGGGGGTTATTGCCTATACTATATCGTGCTGCTCCCACTTCAAGGGAAGGGTGTCACTAAATCACGGCATAATTGTGAATATGTTTTTAAATGTTGCGGCAGATAAGGTGTATGTGGATCGTACGTATTTTTGCCTGTTGGGGGAAGCTTCCTGTTTACCTGCAGCTCTTTTTACATTTTGTTTTATTTTTGTTGAGCTTTTTCAGTTGAGGTTTTAAGCTAACGTTGAAAAGCTTAATCATTCGGAACAATATGTAGAACTATCTACTGGATAATGTTTGAAAAAACCTTTGAAACTTTTAACACTTACCAGATTGGTTATAATATGAATATACCGTCAATTCGAATATCTAATGCCAAATGAGTTTACTTTTCAAGTGTAAATCACCAATTTTCTTTGCCGCGGCGTATTTTTCATACCGCACCCGACATAATCGACATGCCTCAAACATTATCACCCCCATTTATCCGTGGATGACGTACAAATCAATTGATCCTCTCACGGTGCACACTTCGCCACCACGTTGTCCCCTGAGTAGGTACATCTGCATGCGATGGCTGAGCACTCTTCAGCTACAATCCATTATGTTTGCAATACGTTGTGGTCTACTGAACTGTGGGGAGCTTCATAATAATGACTACCCCTATGTTAGAGTATGGTGTTTCAACAATATAAGAAGCTGTAGTACTTCCAAACGTAATTATGTCCATTTTCACTAACACTGGGCGAACGCTAAAATGATTGTTTAATCGCTGTTAGATTCTCAACTTTCGGCGCTAAGACGAGGGTTGAAAATCTAACAACGCGCTTCTGTTTTAGCGTCACCTAGTAATAGTGAAGACGGGCAGTAGTCCACAATTGGACAGTCAGCTCTTGTACCGTCTTGCTTACTGCCATATATTTGTACCACAGGATGCACAATCCTGACAGTTGTCAGTGCGGACAAGAATGATAATCCGCAAAGATCATGAATAACATTATCACTGCTGAATATGTGACTACCTCAGATCGTATAAACAAGATAGTACATATGCGTCCTAGCACACCGTTATACATAACCGTTGCTCAGTGCTCACTTTAATCCCTCCTTTGAGCTTTTATGTATACGCAGGTACCTAATGTACTCGTGTGAATGAAAACGTCCGAATTCGTCGTCTATTCATGAAGGATTGTGAAGGCCTGTGTGCGGAGGAGCGTGGTTCAATTCAATCCTACCGCGCCGGGCCGGGCTGTCCGTGAAAGAATGCTATAAAACTATGTGTGCTTTGAGCATGGTATTTTTTGTTTAAATATTTTTTCGTCATATTGCGGTAAAGTGAAGGTGAAGTTAAATAATTCATTGTCTTGGGATAGAGGTTGTGGTTATGCTGTGTTTCGTGGCATTGTTCTTTTAATGCCCGGAAATTTTAGGTAGTTGAATTAGTACCTACTCAGTACCTAACCTATTTTAGTTAGTTGAGTTAGTACCTACTCGGTACCTATGCTATATTTTTTTTTAACAAATTACAAAACAATTTCACCTGAACAGCGGACTCTTTAGATAGAGAACTAAATTGAGCTAACTATAAATAAAAAAATTAAGAAAATGTTGTTGTTGTTGTTGTGTTGTTATACTGCTAGACTAGCTACTATGCTAGCCCTCGTGCTAGAATCGGTCTATACATATAATATCGGTATAACAATGAGCGATACCGTATGCTTCTCTGAATAAAACAAATACCTGCCTGACGTAAGTAGTAAGTAAGGAGTCCCTATTTCAGAATGCCCATAAGAAACCCTTAAAAACATCTATAAAATCCACCGGTCATCAATCTTCTCAACCCAATTTTCCCTAAAAACTTAACGCTTACCATTCCCGATTTCTCACGATCTCGCCCGAATCCGCCCGATTGGGGCCGATTCCTCGGCATTACAAACTGCGCCCTTAATATTTATGTCTTTACGCGCACATATTCAACCCCCTTGAGGGATTCCGAGCCACTCCAAATGTCAATTAATGTCACGAGCTACCCAAGTTCCACTAAATATTCCACATAAAATCAAAAGGGTCTCATACACGCAGATTTAGGAGTATAATGTCCTATTTATAAAACGTCAAACCTATTTTTGGATTCACAAAGGCATTTAATATAAGCCCCAGTAATTTGTGGTTTTAACGAAGTTCTAAAGGGCTGGGATTATTGCGTGGCTATGAATTATCTTGTTATTTTGTCGTGAATATTCTACTAAGTATTATAAAATCTGAGGAAGTCAGCTAACACCAAAGAAGAATGGGAATCAGGAAAGGCGAAGCTAGTTTTAATCCAGATTGATTGGCTTTCATTGATTATAAAATTTATGGCGATAATGTTGATATATTTGCAGGCTTCATAGAGAATAGCAACAAAATCGCATGAACCACGTAACGAATGGCGAGCGATGATCGAGAAAGAACGTGAAGCGTCCAGCTGTGAGATCGGTTGACGATATTACGGAGAGTGTGAGTTATGGCAGCGATTAGCAGGACCGAGGACCGAGGGCAGAGGGACCAGAAAACAAATGTCTGTATTCAGCTGAAGAGTACGGCTGAATATTATGCCAATAATATAAAGAATACATTCACAACTTAGTATTTTTCATATATTTTCATTTTATTATCACTGATTGATTCTTTTGTTCCTACATGCAGTCTTCCATAATGTACCAACAAGTAATATTGTGTGCGTACTCAATAATCAAGAAGCTTCATACATACCTAAGTCGGTTACGAACAGGATACGACGTTTTTAATATCAGCCACGACTTTTCCTCCCTCCCCCTAGTGATATGCAATCACAAATTATTCTTGACGTTTTTATTTCCTAATTAACAAAGAAGTACTTACCTACAAATGAAATTATAACACAAAAGAACATTTTCCCAAACATCATGTAACTTTTTACAGAAACACATAATTAATTTCGACTTCAAATGAACAAGTTATTATAAGTAACATCGTCTCGTTCCACAGTGTGGCCACCGTTCGCTTCGTAGACAAAATTATTAATTCAAATTATTGTTCGAACGAGACCGAACTTACTAAAAGGTATTCGAATTTCGGCCATTAAATTATTGAGCTATTCAAAACTTTTGTCTGTCGGCGCGTTCCGCGTACCTTAACGAATTTTCGTTTCTAATAACATCTGAGCGATGCAGTCAGCTGACTTCCTGCCACCCTATCATTGCACGTATCCAAGCAAAATTGAACCATGTAGCCGAACGCTAAAGTACATTCTCGTCCAGATAGGACCCCTTTCAAGGGTGTAGCCGAAACAAAGAAGGAATCAGCTGTTCGCCATGCCATTTTGGAATTCGGGGGGTGAGAGTGGATTTTTTAATAATTAATTACGTACGTAATTTGTTTTCGACGACAATAGCAATTTGGCGATAAGATTTCAATTTACATTAATATGTTATTGTTTATTGTAAGAGAGAACGAATTCACGAGTTCAAATCACAAGCAATTCAGAATTAGCGAAGTATTTGATAGGGTATTGTTACAATTTTTTTATGAAGTTTGGGATACCTATCGACATGGTAAGTAAAATACGAACGTAAATATCTCCAAATCGCATCCAAATCAAAAAAAAAAATACGTAAGTAATGGCGGAAAAGTCAAATAATCCCGTATAATATTTATATAAAAGGGTTAAATTACGCATTCTCGCACGCAATAAGCGCCGAAAAAATCCTCTACGAAGACGATGAACCCTGCACGTCTGCACGTCTCCGGTATTCCAAATGTATGCTGATAAAACAATAAAGAGAGCGACCATAAAAAGGAAGCTTTTTTACGTCGAAGCGTTGAACATACAAAACACTAGTGTATATGTGTAGGCAGTAGGTACGCATCCTATATTTTATGACACTAACACAGTCTTAATATCGAGGACGATAAAGCGACGCCCTTCGTTATCCCCCCCCCCCCCGCAAGCGCCGCAGAAGCTCGTAAACGAACAATTTTTATGTAGACTCGCATAAAAGTTGTCAGTTAAAGTGCGGGGTTAAAAAATTGCAGCTGTCAACCGTCACAGTGAACTGAAGTGCCAAATGTTATTTATTGGCAGTCCTCGAGCCCGGGCGGTGATGAAATATGACTGTGACAGATACGATCTGGGAATAAATAGGATTAAATCTGTTTCAAAAGTAAACTATTTTTGCAACAGTGTAGAGATGGGTTCGTGATTGATAACCTTTCATTATTACCTTTTATTTCAAAACTATTTCATAAAGCATGGTTTTTCTAGGTTGCGATGTTGTCTTCTCCACAAAAACTGGAACATGAAAACGGAATCGCTTTTAAAACAGTAATATCACGTCACTTTTACGATTCAGTTATAAAAATATAGTTTTTGTCATGAATACATTCACATTAAAAACGTGTAAAAGGTTAATAGTCCATTATGACAATTTATGCTTTTAGTACCGATACAATAAAATGTTGTGTACCCTGTTGGGAGTGGAGCACCACGCACCGGGCACCCGATAACTCGTCGTTTATAGTTTTACACCGATTATTACTATCGAAGGAAACACTCTAAATCCTATAATTTTCGAACAAAAGTCGTGATAAAATAAAGAAGTTTCGGAAAATAAAAAAGTAATTTATATTTTACGACGTAATTCGGAATGGCGAGGAAGTGAGTGCTATAATTTCAGTAAATTATGACTACAATTCGATTTGTGGATGACGGGAGCACTGTGCATCAGCTTGATGCTATCCCCTGGGAGTCAGCGGAGGATGACGGGAGGGGACAGCGAGGGAGGGCGGAGGGTGCGCTGGGCTACTGTGCTGTGTGCGAAATTGCGGTATTTACATTCAACACATTAGGCCTGTATAAGATAGGTAGTCGTAACTTAAGCAAATAAGTACCTATTGCTGTTTACACCCCTCTGTCACCCCTGTCCATTGCCAAGCTTCAATGAAATAATCTCACGTTTACGGGTAACATTTTGAGTAAAATCATAAGAACAAGAAAGCCGTTGGGATATCAGCAATCAGTAGAGTTGTTTTAACATTGACGACTCAACTACACTGTTTCGAGTATCATTAAAGGCCATAATATACGTAATTAGTATTTAGTACCGGACAATTAAAATCCATTAGTCTCATAGTTTAGCCAACAGCTATAACTCAAGATACGTGTCCGGTGTCCGAGCCGGTCCGGTTTATCTGCGGCCACCGGACGGCCCGGCCGGTTGCCGGACGGTAATGGCATGAGATAACAACGAGTACGTATTGTAGATGTGTGTTTTTGTACTATTCTCTCTCTCTCAGTAGTGGGCACAACAAATATGGATACAAATATTACTGATGTATGTACTTACTTTTAGTCATTTATTTAAGGTTTTTGTAGAGCTAAGCGAGTATCTACATTCATTCCCAAGAAACACACATTTACCTACAAAAGAAAACTTTTGCTTAAAGATATCTAAGAATTTATAAAATACCTTGAATTATTTTCACAGCCCTACCTTCTCAAATACTGGTAACATCATTCGTGAACCCTAGATAGATAACCATATTTCACTGTACACTAAAGATAACCATACGTCGATACAACGCACGTCTGAGTGGGCATAGTTTAGATTATGTATATATCTACTAGGTTTACGAATGTGGTAATATGTCGCAATGTACGTAATTGTGTTGAGTAAATAAAAAACCTTAGGGTTTGCTTATAATTTTATTAGAAACAGAATCAAAAAACAAAACACGGTACTTCTTACTCTGAAAAACTTAAACATTTAGGAATCTCTCCCTCAGTCTTATAATTTTAAGAGTTTCAGTATCATTTTTAGACACATTTTCAGTGCCGAATGTGTTTTCCATTGGCAGAGCAATCACCTCATAGTCTTCAGCATCACTCTGTACTGCATCTTCTAATAAACTGTCCTCAGATTCACTGTCCAACCCCAAAATCTCTTCATTGCTCGTTTCATGCAACAACTGACTGATTTCTGCATAGTCTGCACGAATTTATGACGTCATTATGTTTTTTATCATAACCTATAACAAATTTAAAAAAAAACGAATAAATAAACATACAAACACATACATATGCATAATTAAATGTACATTTATTCTCAAAATAAGGCTTCTAGAAACAGGCGCGTTTCGCGTCGCGTGTCGCACCTGTCTGAAAGTCTTTAGTCACAAAAACACATTTTACTAAAAGTCGAAAAACTGACACTAAAGATATCCATACGTCACTTCGACGTACGGCGGGTAAATACTGACGAAAGTATTGCATTACCTGAGCGATACGGACGTGACCTGCAAGCTGCGAGGGCCAACTGAGTTGGCAGGGACGGTCAGTTTAGAGACGCGAAAAACAATCGAGTTCTAACGATTTTTGTAAAATCGATTACGTCGATGCGACGTGGGTTATCTATATAGGGTACACATAGAAACATACGTAAACTGACGCCTTTTTCCATGAGGATACGCAGAAACTACAGAATCGTCATCGTTCCTAATCTTTAACAGTATATGTTCTAAATAAAGACCCTTCCACCAATGCTCCAATGTTATGTATTTTGAATTATATTGCAATCACATATTCTGCTTGATAGGATCCCTATCTTAACTCACAAAAATAAACCGATTTCGGAAGCGAACTCCCCCTGAAGTAAAACAATCGTCCGTCAAATGCTTGCGAGTTGGCGACCACTAAGTAGAACCACACAGAAGTCACACTCGTTTGTTTGTGGCACGTTCGTTGGTCGCATGTTCAGACTTTATTACATGCTGACTTCACGTGTTTAATCTTTCAGTTCTGTAGGATTTCCCCCTGTACCTGTCATGAAAACTAAAGATGGTAAAGCAGCATCCTCCTATTTACCTACTGTCAATAACCTGCAATCGTCAATCTATTTCTATAAGAACGAACGAGAAAGTGTAGGTGACAATAAAGAAAATAAACCGGCCAAATGTGGGTCGAACCACGCACAATGAAAGGTTCCGTAGTTGGGATGAATTTGTCCCAAAAACAAACTTAACATTGTAGTTGAAAAATATGTTCTCCCAAATCGATATACGTCACGGTCAATTCTCCAACGGCAAATGTATGTTTTTGATCGCATTTAAAAAAAAATGTAATTAATCTAGAAATTTACGATTTTCGAACTTTTCCCATTACTTGTGCTGTGAGACCTTGCTTCTTGCCAAATTTCATGTTCTACTAGGTCAACGGGAAGTACCTTTCATGATTCTAGGTTTTGATTTATTTGTGAATATCAAATGTATGTCACATAAATGGCTGTATTTTTTATTGCATTGACTTAGAAGCTTGATGTCGAGATTCAAGGGATCGTAGACCTATATATTTGACATTAATTTCAACTTAATACCTCAACGCGTTCCTAAGAAAAAGGGTCTTGATCAATTGTCAGGCAAATGGACGGACAACAAAGTGATCTGATAAAGGTTCCATTTTTTCCTTTTGTGGTACGGAACCCTAAATAGAAGTCGTGTAAGGTCCATGAGAATATAGCAAGAGGAAACGTAGCGCTTCATGAAAGATTGGACCTCAGCAGCAAACAGTGGTTAGAGGTGGACTTAATGGAAGCCTCAGTAGGACAGTATGGGCTGATACAGTGATAAGGAGTCTCCAGTAGTGAATAGGTTACTTCTAGGCAAGTGTGCCTCATCGCCAAACAGTATCATTCCTTAGGTACTGGCTAACAGGTGAGATAGTAGAATACAGAGTCAAACTAAATTAGCTAACGAAACTCCGCAGACGTGATGTATCGATATCTAATAAACATGATAAAACAAAAATGAAAACGATTGGTTATCTTTTTTTTTGGGATTAACGAATTACTTGAACTATGAATTTGAAACAATAGTTTTATTTAAAAAAACTTTATTTTTGTTTTGTTTCATCATGTTTAGAATTTCGATGTTGATACCGATCACAACTGTTGAGTAACTAATTTAGCTGCCGCAGCTAATTACAGCTAACCCTGTATATCAAAAATTGTGATTTCGAGAATTGTGTGCAGTAGATGTTCTGTGTTTCCTTCAACACGTACTACTACACGTATGCAGCTAGCTGTGCGCACTCAACTGTTTACGAGAGGAACACCCACGACTTACGACTTCCACTGATTGAAACTAAAAAATTTACGTTTCCGTTAGTATATACCTACTGCTAGTGGAAGCAAGCGATTGTTAGTTGTGCGCTGTTTGTTGGTGCAGTCGCATATGTGCGCAAACTTACGTGGTTAGGTTTAGATAAGACGACTAAAGGCTCCTACAAACAGGCGCGACACGCGACGCGACACAAAGGCACTGCTTGTCACGCGACGAGCGGTACCTTTGTGTTGCGTGCGATTCGTGTCGCGTGTCGCGCCTGTTTAAAGGAGCCTTTATACTTTGTTGAGTTGGTTTCTCTGTGATCTACATGACAAAGTTTATGAAATCGAGAAAACACAAAAGTCGACGTAACAGGAGTCGACGCAGAGGGAATAATTCCTCAGAACTTAGGAAGAACTTTTTCACGCGTCTTGATTCTTGCAATGTTTATTATAGCATGTAGTTTCATGGTTTTACAATGCGAGCACAAACCTTTTTTTTTTTTGGGTGATAAATCAACAAATGACCTCTCCCGCTCTGGGCGGAGCGGAAGGGCATGTCAGACTCTTACTGACTAAAACCTACCCGTGTTCCTTCAGTTGCCTGTGCGCCAGGGCCGCGGTAACTCTTTCGAACAATTCGCGACCCCGGCAGGCATCGGCCCTATCGGACCCCACCAATTATGCTGACATCTCTTTGAGGCGCGCGTGGCACACAAACCTGCAGTATGTTTAAGGGTGGGAAGAGGAGCAGTGACAACTAGAAAGAATTTATAAAGAAAGAAAGAAAATACGTTTATTTGCGGTAAACCTGACGCAAAGGAAAAACACACAAACACAAAAAAGAACGAGTTGGGAGAAAATATGCGTCACATTCACGCAAAACGGCAATCGCTCAGCATAATGCTACGACCCTATGCGAGACAGAGCCCTTGCGCTGGTTTTCAGCGACAGCCGGCGCTGACGTGATGACGTCAACCAATGCAGCATACGAAAATTAAAAATAAACAAAAAAATAAGCAATAAAATAAATACACAAAGTAAGCTTTGGCAATAAACACATTGTCAGACGACCTATTGTGTTCTCTGCTAAATATAAACCTCTCTCAAGTTGCACCACTACACCCTGTTCTTCATGCTTCCTGGTTGTCATCTGACCTGACTGCCATCGTCAGGTAAATGGAAAGCCACCTGCGCAGGAGGATAAACTTACCTATTACTTTAGTATTATAAGATCAAAGTCACATGTAATACTATTAAGGTCCAAAATTATTTCAAAGCTAATTCCTAAGATGAATGGGCTGTGACCTGTGAACCGCTTCATTAAAAGGAATTAGTTTTAAAATACCATTATGCGCAAGCGTCTGATACGAGCACATAAATTTAAGTTAACTTCGGTTGACCTCCAATGGATTCCAATTAGTTTATGATCTCCAATTATATTTTAATGCATTTCTGAACTCATTTGGGAATTAACCGTGAGGTTGTCGCAGTGCTTGTAATATGTTGGAACAGGTTCTTTCTTTGATAATAATTGAAGACTAGTTTTAAATTTTTTGTTTAAGTTATCATTATCATAGAAGGCTGTCATTAAAATTTACATTAAGCTCTTACATTTATTATTACCCAAGGTGCTAGTTGAAACCATAGAAAATACTTACCATTATTTGATTTTACCCTCGGCATAGGGTGCGGTCCACAAGGCCCATGCTTACCTGGAGAGGTACCTAATGGTTTAGTTATATACGCCATCATAATGATGTACATCTGGATGCTTACTATTAAGTACTAAGTACCTCCACAGCCTGGCTGAATACCCTTTCAGCTCCACCACCGTACCTAGACTTTGTTCTTCTGAAAGAACTGTTACTTTAACGAGCGAATTGCTTTCGAAGAAAAATAGGACGCTGCCAGCTCCAAGAACTTCTCTCTCCTATCTATTGTGTATGTTCTAACACTATTCCATTTTGATCAATACAACAATATGTATTTAGGGAAAATCAGTATCTGTCAGGTACATCGCTCTGGCTTATATTTATATAACCGATAGCTAGTGAGGGCACAGCCGTGACCTGCTTACTAAATACGAAGGCCGATGCGTTGATCTAATTACCTGCTGACGTCAGATAGGTGTCAGGGTAAGCAGAGAAGGAGCCTCTATTCGTCTAGTACCTACTTACTTGCACTGCTTACTTCATGATCATCCTCCTTCGGTCCTCTCTCAATCCCAATTTGTTTCTCTCTCTGTCTCTCTCGTTAATCTTAATCATTTAAAATCGTATACTTAAAATAATTTACCTAGTCTGTCCATAAGTTCCATTTCAGTCACTTCCGTAACTCCTCGATAATTATGTCTTATGATATGACATTTCTACTATCACAATCTATGATCGTTTAGTCTAGGCAAAGACTATATACTAGGCAAAGCTGACAGTTTAAATTCGAGTTTTAAAAGCGAAATCGTTCTATCCTATATCGACCGTGTTCCTTACCATACCTACTCGTAAAATAAAACACTCAAAACCAAACAAATAAGAAAATCTAAAATGAAATCTCCCATCGAACTTCACGGCTAGTCAGTTAGGGTGCGAATTGTTTAGATAAAAACGATAATACATAATTCAATGGCGAGCCAGTCGTAATCCGTAATAAACGAGCTGGGAATCGAACCCCACACCCCACGCGAACCAATCAAATAAAAAAGCTTAAGTCCAAACTTGAGTTTAGTTTAGGGACCCGTATTTGAGTCTATTTTTTGTTTCTGTCACGATGGAAGGGTCACTTGATAGTTAACTTGTTCTTTTTTTGTAGTAACTATGATTCATGTTTATAGTGTTACTTGAGGAGATGGAGATAACCAAGGCTCTTGATTTCATGGCCTCTTACCTATTATGGTTTTTTGCCTAATTAATACCTAAGTACTATCTCAAGAACAATAAATGAAAAAAAAATATATTGTTAAACGATGCTGACGATAGTGGAGCTAAATTGTCAAGTCAAAGATATAACGTTTTATTTTAGACCAGCACCCTAATTGTGTAACACACTTCCAATCACAACCTGAATCATTTTGAAGGATATTGCTAATCGATTGCTTCTTAATATGTTCAAAAAATTTGTTTGCTCAACAACGTAATTATCGCAATGAATGTTGTTGAACTGTCAAAATGAAAGCTATTGCCACTGATAGTGTGTTACGCAATTACCCCGCTAGACTAATTAATGTTTATGTTTATGTGTAGTAACAGCCTATGACATTTCTAGAAACCATGATTTTCGTAGAATAGTCGAAGCTTGTGACCACTTATTTCAAACAGGCTTGTAAACCTTAACATACCCAATACAGTCAGCATACAAAACATAATAAACGAAATCCGGTTTTCAAATCACGGGTCCTAAACTTCTCCCGTAGCTGTCGCTTTGAGTCTATTCAATTGAGTCGGGAAGCTGTGGGTGGACATAAAACCTTCTCTAAATGAAGCTTCCAACAACAATTAGTGATAAAAAAGCATGACGTAACGACAAAAAAGTTGCCAGCAGAAAAAATCCAACAAAAAAAGTTGCAAGCGGAAAAAACCAGCAAAAAGTTGTAGCTGGGCTACAGTTCTACGAGAAAAAAGTGTATGAAAAAATGTAAGTATGAAATAATGTATGGGCGCGGGCATTATGATAGCTCAGTTTTTGTATGAGGTAATCTGATTATATGTGTATGTAAATTCTAAGTAGGTATTACCTACTCTTGTGTACTTTGAACGGTCTCTAATGTACTTAGAAATGATAGAAGAAATGATGACGTGGGCGATCTGCAAATTACATAATGATGACAGATTACAAGTAATGATGTACCTATATTTTACATTCATACATAGGTAAGTACATGGCATAGGAAAATAGAAAGAAAAAGATAGGTACCTACACCTAAGTAACAGGCGTATCTATTATGTAAGATTGGCCGAAGAACTGAGCAGGCAACACACAGGGAAGAGTGGAAAGCTATGGGAGAGATCTTTAAGGCTCCCACAGAGAGGCGCGACGTGACAGCGCGACACAAAGGCGCCGCTAACAAAGCCGCGACACAAAGGTGTCGCGCGCGATTCGCATCGTGTGTCTCGTCTGTTTGTAGGAGCCTTTACCCAATTTGGATCAAAAGCTTGAAAAAAAACAGCATACCTTTCAAACTGTTTCAAGAAATACTAATAAAGGACTAGGTAAGTTACTAAATCTGATGACAAATGTTTTTTAGACCTAAATAAGTAGATTGTTTTTCATCCCTACTAGACCTATAAAATATTTTGTTTCGCATGTAGTATGTTCATAAATCCCACCGTTATCGGTAGCAGTAACTCCGTGATAATCTAATAACACTATGACCAATATTAACTTTATTACTGTGATCAACACATATTATCTCGTTGACTTCAGGAAAAAAAATCGAGAAACACGTCTGGCACGCCTGCGCTAACAAAAGCAGGCGATGTGATGGTGGGCACATTAATTAACGAGATTATTTGCCCTGATAAATACGGAGGGACAAAACAACTAACACAAAGAGAACACAGATTCAAGGGAAACTTGATTTCCGGATTTAAGGAGCGGAAAACAAACAAGATTCGATTTACTTGTGTGCAGGAGTGGACCCTGTTGTGGGTGTTGTCGGTTCGGTAAGTAGGTAACTGTGGGAGGATTTTATTAGAAAATAACTAATACTCGAAAAGCAAAAAAAAACAAAGTTTTCTGATGAAAGTGTAAATATTCCCTGTTCAGGTAAAATTCTTATGCAATAACTCACAAATCTTTAACTATTTACTTCAATTGTCAAATGAAAAACACCTTAATGGTGATTTAAAATTGTAATTTCGGTTGTAAGTATTCAAATAATCAAGTCAATGCATTCAATTTGTAAATGGCACTACGAAGCATCCGCAGGTACATTTTCTAATCTTTTGTTTACATTTTCATTAGATACATTTTAAACTGACCATAGTCTCAACACTTTCAACGCTATTTTCAAAATGGCGACTCATCTTGTCATAGACACGAAATATTAAGAATAAATTATGGTACCTAATTTATAAATCTTCAAAGTTAAAACGCTCTACACAGAAATCATAGGTAAACACACACATATAATTTAGTAGTCCCGGAAAAAGAATGAATGATTGTTAAATCACAATACTTATCATAAATCACAATCAGCATTCAATAGATCTTTATCATGAGTTAGTAACACATTACCATTTCATTTTTTGCCACAATATAGCCTCCTCAAATTCTCCCCTTTGATAACCTAACCGGTTACAGGACCTAAATTCCGAAGAACAATTATAATTTATAGCTGTGTCCCTGGTCCCACCGCCTCGCTTGGCTCCTAAGGGTCGTAGCGTGATATTAGCCTACGAAATTCCTCAAAGATTGGGTATTCAAATGCAAAAAGATTTTTTCAATTCCGACTGGTAGTTCCAGAGATTAGCGCGTTCAAACAAACAAACTCTTTAGCTTTATTATTACTAGCTGCTGCCCGCGACTTCGCCCGCGTGGATGTCGGAAATTATCCCACGGGAACGTGCTACTGGGATAAATAGTATCCTATCATCTAAATCCATTCAGCCGTTAAAGCGTGAAAAGGTAACAGACAGATAATAAATGCAAATAATTTATTTTTATTTTTAATAAACAGGCTTTTATGATTCTAAATAACTAACTTAAAAATAATAATAATTCATTTTAATATTATCATCATTATTTTGAAACACTGTAGCGCCGCCACTGACCACGTATTACCTACATATTCGCTAAGTTATATTATAACTTTAAATTGTAGGTACCTAATAACTTTTAAGCGGATAGACCGATTTATATTTTTTTTCTCTATATAATATTAGTTTAGATTAAAGGCTCCTACGAACAGGCGCGACACGCGACGTAACACAAAGGCACCGCCTGTCGCGCGACGAGCGATGCCTTTGTGTCGCGTCGCGTGTCGCGCCTGTTCGTAGGAGCTTTAATATACATCTATATATATATAAATCTCGTGTCACGGTGTTTGTGGTCGCACTCCTCCGAAACAGCTCGACCGATTCTTATGTTTTTTTTTATGTAAGTGTATTTGGTAGGTATGAGAATAGGTCGTAAAGTATATTTCATACCGCTGCGGGTGAAACCGCGGGGCGCAGCTAGTAATTATATAAATATAGATTCTATATCATAACCATCTTAAATAATTATTCCCTTGTCGATGGGTACCTAATTATTTACATATATACCTAATTTATAAATAGGTACCTACTTTAGTTTTCATGGACTGCGTAACAACTTGTCTTGTAAAACACCATTAGGCAGCCCCTTAGCTGACCCTCTGGCGCCCATGGGAAGGTGGCCAGCTGATAACACAGCCATATGAGTCGAGGCATGGGTAAAAAGGGGCTTGCTGTTTGTCTTCCCTTCGACAAGATAATATTGTTGATATCTTTCATGGAGTTACGTCATCGATACACTCGTTAAAGTAACGATAACCACCCCCCAACTAACATTTTGGTTATAAGAATAAGTGCTACATGAGCTGCTTAAGAGAATTTTAAGAACCCAAGGTTCTGTAAAGGCACTAACAATTGGGTGATAAAGCGTTCTGTATCTCTCTTATAACCCTGGTTTGGGCCTGTTCATGTTAGAGCTTGAAGCGACTTAATGGTTATAGAGAGTGATAAATGAGTGATTATTAAGAGTTAGAACAGTGCTATTGTAGCAGTGATTAGCACTTCAAGTGTTGTATAAGCTATACACAGGGTATAACTACAAGCTAAAGTAGTAAACAAGTAATGGAAACCACTTTAATGACTTTTTTGGTTACACATGGTTACTTCTTGTAACCAATATATAACTTAAGAATATACCGACCTTATTTAGTAGCAATAAATATCACCGAAAGCGAAAAATATTTAAACTGTTTTCGCACAATTTTACGTTCTTGTTAAAGTCAATAGTGATAATATTTTCTAGCACGCATTCATGTCATGGTGTTTTAATAAAATAATTAAGGTAAGTGAAGTGTTTAAGATTACTGGGTGTTATAGGAATTAAATCACATGCGGCGGTAAGTTTACGGTAACAATATATACTAGTTTTCATCTCATTTTTGAAACGCCTTAAAAATAAACTACTTTTGATGTTAAAATGATGTAAAAAATACTGCCAGATTTTTTTTCTTTTCTTTATTTATCTTATTTATCAATTCCTGGTATCTCCTTAACACATTTTAATTGAACATTATGAACAATGTAAGTAAATAATTGGACTAGGAACATTTCAATAAGTTTTTTCTTTCACAATTTTTTATAGGATATCTTTATTAAATGGCGTCTTAGTTCTAATTACTTAAGGATCCTGATAACTCTGTTATTCCTCCCGTAGTGATTAAATACTGAAACTAAGCACTTGCATGGCACTAGAAGTTCTAAAACATGTTAATAAAAGTGAAAAAACATAGAGTTTATAGGTTTAACTTGTTTAATAGTTCTACGCGGAGCTGTAAGCTGATAATTTTTAGGGTTCTATTATAATTTGAAGAAAACCCTTTATATCACACGCCTGACTGAAAGACAATAAAATCCAAGAATTATGTTTAATTTTGTAATAATAATTTAGTTGTCAACATATTTTCTAAATACAAAAAAAGTTGAAAATCAAATTGCACATACAAAGAATGACATAAGAAAGTAGTTTATTTTTAATGTTGAAATAATAGTACGTATTGTTACCTATTTATATGAAAAAAATTCTTATACTTTACTTTCTTTACTTTTTTTATTTTTTTTATTTACCTTTTATTTATTAAGTTAATGAATTTTACGATTTCTTTAATTATTAACAAAACTGCCCCTGTTATTTCAGTAAATAAGTCGCATAAAAAAGGCAATATTGTAAGTTGTTGATACATATTTGACATTTCATATTAACACATCAATACGGCCGATATGATATTTTGAAACATTTTTTACAGGTATATCCCGCTGCATCAGGATGCAATAATATTCTTGTCGAAATGCCCGCTGCATTAGAATCCAATAATATTACTTCCGAAATGCCAGCTGCACCCTCTGTTGGAATGGACAACGTCTATGAATATCACATTGTCCAGGACAATCAAGCACAACAAATCAACACCAGTGTTACAGTATACTTGGACAAAATGTTGAAATTCAAAATGTTTTATTATCTAATCAAACACAGATCTTGAATGAGCTTAAAAGTATCAAAACCGTGCAGAACATTCTCACTCAGAAAATTGCGTTATTTTCAATACAGTTGGATGATGCAATTTCTCGAATAACTCAAGCAACTGATAGCAATTTCCAGGTCACTAACTTGAATGAATCCAGATCTACACCAAGTAACACAGCTTTTTATGTCAAACCAGTTGATAATATCCAGCAGTTACATGAATTAGAACAGCAGTTATCGGAGAGCAGCGTAAGACAAAAAATTAATAACACGTATTCGGTGTTATGCAACGGGGGTAAAGGTATTGATTGCGCTTATACATTGTCAGACATCTTATTTTCGCGAGACTTTCTATGCCAATGTACTTGGAGTGGAGGTAGTCGTGGAAGTGACACTAAAATTGCCTGGAAAAGTTTCAAAAACATCCTGTCTTTTTTTTGGAAGATGGTTCATTATTGGGATAAAACGTATACAATTAATGAGAATGAAAGTTTTTTCAAGAACATCCTAAAGAACTCAAAAAAGAGAAAAATGGCAAAGAATCAACGAGCTTCGACGTCAAGAAAACGTTCAAAACTTTTAAAGGCGGCAAATGCAAACTATTACGAAACAAGTGATGAAGATGCGTCTAATGAGACTAACGACGATACCATTAATAAATAAAATCCAGTTACAGAAAATAAAATACAAGAAAAGGATCAAGAAGCGGAAAAGGAAAGTAACATGGTCGAAGAAAATCCAATTACCGAAAATAACCCTGAAGAAAAATATCAAGAAGCGAAGAAAGAAAGAGACATTGACGAAGAAAATAAAGCACACTCAAACAATTCTTCGAATGATGAAGAAAGCGACATGAATGAAGAAAACTTAAAAACAGATTCAAACATCGAATACGAACATAAAGGTAATGAGTATTGTGTCATAGAATCAAACAATTCTTTTGAGCCTAATGAAACCAACAAAGAAGACAATAATGAGAAAATTTAAATAGATTCAAAAGAAAATGAAGAAGACAATGCAGCAATCAAAGAAATAGAAAGAGAACAAAATGATGATAAGAAAATGACAATAGATACAATGGAAGTGACTAGCTCAGAAAAAAATAAAGAAAATACATTAAAAGAACCAAAAAGCAAAGATAAAAGTAATGAGCCAAGTACCTTATGCTTTGGAAATTAAGTTGAAAATCTATTAAAGGAATTTGACATTGATACGACTTAGCGACAGATTTTTGTTGCTATCTAATGTCGAGACTGCCGGCCCTGGTCTGAAAGTGTTGGAAATCATCCACTGACTGATTAAATAACTCTTTGACTGATTATATTACTAGTAGATATGTCAAATGACTAATGAAAAATATCTTAAATAAAACACGATTCCTTGAAATAACAATCTTGTATTTTCAAACTGTGTGTAAAAGAGGTAAGAAGTACAGAAAACTACTTTTTTTTAATACTAACTAATTTACTTTTTACATCTTTAGGATATAATATAATTTCATTTGATGCCGATGGTAATATGCTACTTTCACAGACTTTATAAATATTGAAGAACGATGACCTAATTGGTTTCTCAAATACTATCATTTTTTCTGTTATTTGTTTGCCGTGAATATTTATTTGCCTTTCTTCAACTGTGATATATTTAATTTCAATGATATCACCGGCCAGTGAAATAAAATATTTCTTTTTAAATTTGCACGATAATACAAAGTGCTCGAAGTGAAGTACTGTATCATTTTTTTGCTTGGTTAAAAAAGGTTTATCAAACTTTTTTTTTTGCCAAAGATGTACAATTTTTGTTTTGTTCAGATAATCTTTTGGCTATCTGGGAAAGTGGTTTGTTTCCTTGCCTCAGCATATTTTTATCACATTGATATAATCTGCGCCATACAATTGTTTATAATTTATCCACAAAATAATCAAACATTTCCCTCGCAGGTCGCAGTAATTGATTGTAATTTTGAGAGGAGCATATTGCAATACCGCAAAATAGAGTTAAAAAATGACTATAAGCTTTCGGCTCAAGGACATCTGGCAATATAATTATACTTAAGTAGTGTAAGAAACTTCCAAATTGACTTGCTTTCCAGTGAGCAACACAAGCTAGACCTCTTACTAATCTGTGAATTTCAGATGGAAGTTTGCATTGATTTAAAAATACATTTACATGTTCGATATTTTGTGCACACCACTTAGTCTTAAGTCACCCAAAATTTCCGTCCCTCTATCCTATTAGTAACCTTTTCATAATTCCCAAATGAATCAAGTGCGACGAATCTGAAACGGGAAATTGTTCTACCATGTCGATAGGTAGTTTTAATAAGGGTGAATCCGTTTTATGATGGCTTCCATACATCTTTCTTCTAAAGTTTTCGTCGGTTCTTGCAGAAGACCTTTTTGTTGAAAATACAACAGTATGCGTTGTGTATGAGTAGTGTAGAGTACCGTTAAAATTGCAAACACCTGAAAATTTTGTAAAATATTGTTATGAATTACTATTTCATAATCGACACACAAGATTAAGAGAAGACTGGAAGAAAGTGTAAATGTGAAGGTGTGTGTGTATAAACTAACCTCTGACGTATGCACGTGCCGAGGAATCGCAAATAAAACATCTAATTTTGACGTTCACATTGGAACCCTTAACACGAACTCCTTGCTCCAAAACGATGCTCATTTCGTTCACAAAATCTTCTAGGACTGAAGTTAGGTTTTTTGGTTTACCTTTCCCATAATAAATGCCAATAATGAATGGATCATTAGTGTCACCTTGATAAATGTTAGCCAATATAGGCCAGAATTCATATTTAGAGCTTTTAAATATAGGTAAGCCATCAAAATTTATATTCAGAAGAATGTTGTTTGGCAGTGGTACACAATTTCCAAGTATATTTGATAAAGGCATAATAATCCCATGATACCAATATTCACCACCTTCGATGGTTTTAAGACAAATTGCTGTTGGCGTTTGTAAAATCGTTCGAGGATCGGATGGTAAAATATCCGTGAATCTCTTATTTAAATTTAAAAGCAAATCTTTTAAAGCGGCTTGGCTTATATTTTTTTGTAGAGCCCATGTTCGTAAATCATTTTTTAAATTTATATTTTTCATATATTCACTTTCTTGATCGTCATCCGAGTTGTTTGAACTACTGAGACGTAACAGATCGTCACAGATTAGAGGATATTCAACATCGGAGATAATTTGCTGTTGTACGGAACCCTGTTGTATTTTAATTGATCGCTCTTGATATGAATCGTTATCGAGTTCACTGGATTTGTGTTTTGTACTTCTATTGATATCAGAACTATTGCCTGGGATAACATCAAAATCTTTTTCTGGATTTTGATTTAGGAAATACTGTTTTTCCACTATTCTCTAGTCACAGTATCATAATTTTTTTTCTCAACTGATTTAGGCTCATCGCATTGGATTTGCGATAATCTAATGATATTTTCATATTCTCCCACAGCCTTTCTTTTGACTCCACCCGTTTGTTTTTTAATTAGCCATGGTTTCATTTTGAAACAATTCAATATTTCCAAATCAACGCCGCATTGAAAACGTAACTAACTATAGTTTTTGAGGTTAGGTTAGGTTAAGTGAATTAAATCCTATTTTACTCAACTTAAAGTGATAATGAAGAGTTATAAAATTTGCACATAATGTTTGCTGCGATATACAAGTTTTTATAAAAACCACAATATTATTTATGGTTAACCGATAAACTGCATTATGTAGCCTGCAATGATTTAAAGGTGGATTCTATCTCTTGCAGAACTCTTTAGGCTCGCCAAAACTTGTTAGGTGGTACAAAGTATTTGTCTAACTCTTTTAAGAATACTAGTTGATAGTAAGTGTAAGTACACACCTGAGCATCACTCACAGCGTTTAATACATCTTGAAGCTATTAGAGTAAGTCTTAAGGTGTTACAAGACCTTTTACTACCTCAGTAGTCGAATATCAGCCGTTAGTAAGTGTTAGTAGACACCTTACAATTGCTTTTATAGGTTTGTGCATCTTAAAGCTATAAGAATAAGTTATACAATGGTTTTGATAAACTCCATACTACCGTCTTGATGTATATTTTTTTTATTTGTTACTGTTATTCCTCTCGAAGGTTTAATTATTTATAACTAACCCTACTGTAGAGTCGAATGTTTCTATCGGAGTTCTTATATACCATATATAATACTAAGAGCTCTAAAAAAAGGCTGCCGTAAGCTCTAAAATGTTTGTTGGGCCCTTTGTTACGTTGAAAGTAAACTAATATTTGTTCGCTAAAATAAAATAAATTCATATTAGCATAAATATTTCAGTCGCGTTTGATGAACCCTGTAATTCCCACTGTTACTAAATGGATTAAAATTACAATAAAATAAATAGGTAAGTAGGTAATTTTTTCGACGTGGTTATGGTCAGAAACTAAAGACGGGCCTAAAAATTTCTCATCCATCAGCTCTTGTTAAGCAAAAACAATTTTTCTCGAAATCTGACCCATACCTGCATCCTTAAATAAATCTCATCATGTAAACAATAACCAAGCATTTCATTTACTAATTTCCTCGTTAAAAGGTGTAAGAAGAAAAACACTGTAAGTACCTACTTCACCACCGAACTCGATATTGTCGCTTATGTACATACTTATAGCGATGAGGTAACTCACTGACTGACACTGACCGTGAATTCAGTCAAGGTCAGCGAGTGACAGTCGGGTATCACCGACACTCGGCAGCACCGACACTACAGTACGGACAGGTAATGTTGTAAGGTAAGTGCTTCGTAATATTAGACATGCTTCACGAATCAATTACATTGTGAAGAAATCTATTACCTTAGTAAATCGACTGAGTCGAGTTATAGACATCGCGAATAAACTGATTTAGAGTGGCATGCACAAATATGCACAATGTACAGTCAGGGAAATTTATTGACACCCCACGGCAATTGGCCGTGTTACAGCCATTTCATACAACTGTCAAAGAATGATAGTTGTGAGTTTGAGTTGAGATTTTATTTAATCAATCTAAATAGATTACAATATACAAGCTAACACTAAAATATATAAGTATATATATTATGTACAAGAACATAATTTAAAAAAAAATGCTGTGATTTACTAATATTGTGATTTGAATATATGTACGGACTATAGAGCGAAATTCACCAATGAAACTGAACGCCATCAGCACATAAACCACGTGTAAGAGCCGTCAGTGTCATTATTTTCTGTGCAATATTGATCAGATTGATCAGTGACACCTCTTGAACGCTGTTTAGATTGTGTAGGGTATTTTATTAAAAAGTCCTATTGATTTACACAGTATATTTATTACTTATTATTACTATAACTGATTACTAGTGAGCTGCGTACTGAACTGTGCTCAGCCATTGTTTTTGTTTTTGATTTGGCTTCTCGCATATAAACCTAGGAGGTTGTCGACTGCTTAACCGGTTATGTCCGTGGTTGCCTTAATAAATTAAGGCCTCCAACTAGGCGACGACAACTAAGGGCACCCCTGTGGGGTACGGACCTCGGCTTAGGGCGTAACTGCTGGAGGGAAGCAAGGGACAGGCTGGATCGGAATATTATTAAGGGACAAATTTAAAGCTATCGGCTCAGCGGTGCGGGCTGGCTCTAGCAAGGGTTGGGGTGGACGTGGATTGTGGCACCGCGGCAGGTCTCGACAGGCCTCGGCGGCGGCGAGGAAGGAAGGACTGCGGTCTGTTTTTCTATTTCTTAAGGGTACTGGTGGCCTTACTACTCTCCTGGAGTAGTACTCTACTCTACGTCGTTGAGGATGATTAGGGTATGCCTCGGGCGGCGAATCCTACTTATGCGAGAGGGAGTATAGCAGGCGGCTGCTTTAATCAGGGTATTGGGGTGCTTTATGCCACAGTCGAAGAAATGCATTGCAAGGAGTTTCATGAACTGCTGGATAGTGGGCATTCGGAGTTCTACGTGAAGATTCACATTTCGGACATAGAAGGGTGCTCGCGTAACCTTTCTGAGGAAACGGTTCTGAAGGGTCTGCATCTTATGAAGGTGGTGGGGCTTAGCGTGCGCAAATACAACTCAAGCATAGGTCATGATGGGACGGATGACCGCGGTGTAGAGGCACAAATTGCACTTGAGTGATAATTTACTGTGGGCGGTTAATAGAAAGTCGAGCCGCGAGCGAAGAGGCGCGCGAACGAGCCATCCTTATGTGCTCACTGAAGTAAAGTGGTGGTTGAGGATCACACCTATGTATTTGGCTCCTTGCTTCTCCCAAGTGATAGGCTTGCCATACATAGTGATCGGACCAGGGAGGGAGGACGACGAATCGACGCGGTCTCAAGAAGAGAATCGTCTGACTCTTATCGGGGTTGATCTCGATTCTCCATTTCCGGAACCAAGAGCCTAAGACGTTTGCGGAGATTTGGAGACTGCGGGCGATAGTGTCATCACTGCGTTTCGTATAGTAAATTGCCGTATCGTCGGCGAATAGAGCCAACTGAGCCTTTTTACTTTTAGTAATATCGCTGGTAAACAACGTGAAGATTAGGGGGGTAACACGGAGCCCTGAGGGACATCCGCGCGAATAGGGTGAGGCGACGAGAGTGCACCCTCGATACGATAACCAAAAATGCGATTCAACAAAATGTCTGGTAAGATGAGTACGAGACGATCTGGCACTCCGAATTGATAAAGCTTATAATTATAACAAGCCGTCGTCAAGTTACGCTGAAGCCCGGCGCTTAAGTGCTCTACGATACGGTGGATCTGTTGAACGCACGAGTGTCGGGTACGGAAACCAAACTGCTCGTTGGGGATGAGGCTTTTTGCTACAGCATAGTCTTTGAAATGTTTATAAATAAGCCTTCAGGATCTTCGACGGGTGGGACGGATGCTCTACGTTCGACTTCAGCGTTAACCTTGTCCAAGTGCGCTTGGTCTACTAGTTGAGAGCTGGGAAAACATTGGGACTCTAGGAGGTCGGCAAGACATTCGGCTTTATCGGGACTATCAAAAGCGACGCTTTTTCAGAGCGGATGGCAGGAGGCATAGAGACTTCTAAAGAGGAACGTAATGTCCTCTGAAGATGCCAGAAGACTTGGTGAGTGGGTTCGAGTTCATCGAGCATCTTGTTCCAGCTCTCGGAGCGAATCTCCACTATGCGTTTCTTTACAGCACGCTATAATTGGCGCATGTGGGCTTTGTTCGCATCACAGGGAAAGGAGTCGTAGGCACGAATGGCCCCGCCTGACGCAGGTCCTCACCGGACATGGCTGTTTCGGGAGGTTCCTGTTTCGAATAAGGCGGGAGGAAACGCCCGGGTGTTATCATTGCGTGGATCGACCGGAGGACACGGTGGAGCATACGGTGGAGGTCTGCCTGGCTTGGGCGGAGCACCGCCGTGTCCTCGTGGCGGCGATCGGCGGCGGCGACCTCTCGCGTCCGGCCCTGGTTCAGGCCATGGTACGGAGCAAGAGGGAATGGGAAGCCGTCACCTCCTTCTGCGAAGCAGTAATGCTCGCGAAGGAGGAGGCGGAGCGCGAAAGGGAGAGGCAATCTCTGCGCCCTCGCGCCCCTAGCCCCCGCAGGAGGAGGAGACACCCTGGGCGTCGGGAGTCGATTGCCGACTCCCGGCCACCGTAGGCGCGGGCTTGCGGACGGCGAGCAATGGGCAGCTCGCCGTCCGGTAAGGACCAGGCCCGGGTCGACGGCACGTCGTGTTCCACGCGCGCCTCAAAGAGATGTCAGCAAAATTGACGGGGTCCGATAGGACCGATGCCTGCCGGGACTGCGGATTGTTCGAAAGAGTTACCGTGGCCCTGGCGCACAGGCAACTGAAGGAACACGGGTGGGTTTTAGTCAGTAAGAGTCTGACACGCCCTTCCGCTCCGCCCAGAGCGGGAGAGGTCATTTGATGATTTCCCACCCAAAAAAAAAAAAAAAAAAGGCACGAATGGTCGCGTTCTTCTCGGTAATCAGATCACGTACGTCATTCGGTAGTTTCAACGATGGTCTTCCATCACCGGAACTTCTCGTGAACAATCCGTTAATACGGATTGAACGTATGTACTCTGTAAAAGCGTCGATCGCGCCCGTCGTGTCTGCGACTGACTCTGTGTGATCGGGGATGGTGTCCAAGTGAGGCGACGTGGTAAATTTCAGTCTTTCACTTAATTTCCTCCAGTCGGTTATCATATGGGTCTAAGGGGCTGATTGGGGTCGCGAGGCACAGAGAAGGGGGCTAGATGCATGACAACTGGGTGGTCAGAGTTAAGCTCGTGTAGCGTCTCTATAGATCACAAACGGAAGTTTACTTTCTTAAACAGCGCTACATCGAGAATATCGGGAAGCTGTTTGGGATCGCCAGGGTAATGGGTTGGGTTAATCGGAGCAATGACATCAAAGTTAAGGGAAGCACCTATGTTGTACACGATCCTACCTCTGGTAGAAGTCGTGTTTCTATTCCAAAAGGGATGTTTGGCATTCAGATCCCCCGCCAAGATCACGTAGTCACTCATACCGAAGTGGACAGTGAGGTCCTTGGTGAGAGGGACGGAATCCTCTGGGCCATTATTAAGTGAGATATAGGCGGAAATTATGGTGATCGGTTGATGACCGGTCATGCCGAGCTGACAGACAAAGATCTCTAAGTGAGAGAGGAGCGGAGGTGGGTCTACAGGGATGCAGTAAAGTGACTTTTTAAAGTAAGTGAGGATACCGCCCTTGTGACAACGAGACCTGTCATTGCGAACTAGTTTATAGTTCGCAATGTTCGGGTTACGATGGTGGGGCTTCAGAAAGGTTTCCTGTAAGAGGAAGATGTCTAGATGATGATCGCGGAGGAAAGCGGCGATCTCATCGCGTTGGCCAGTAATGCCATTAGTTTTGAAGGATAGGCTCCTTGTTAGGAATCGGGGTTTAGCACAATTAAGCCTTACGTTATTCATTGAGATGGCTAGAATTTAAGGGTTTGAAGGACTTGCGCAACCTCGAGGTACGCATTGAGGATCTAGATAAGACGACGCGCATTGCCGTTACAGGCAATGATTTCGTCTACTATCGCGTCCGCGGCGGGAGTGTTAAACGCCGCGTAGACACCGAGAATTATTTAGATATTGTCCCGGCCGGGGACTCTGGGACCTGCGGGAGCAAACCTAGGAATGGTAGCATGTTGGACTATCGGAGAGGCCATAGTGGCCGCGGGGGTACTGAGAATGCTGGGAAGGTGGTAGCCATCAGCGATGGGATAACCGGGGGTTAGGAGGGCACCGCAGCTGCGGGAGCTTTTTGGTGGATGAGGTTAAGGTTTGCCCAGAGGGAAGAACTTTGGTTACTGGGCCGTTCGGGCATTTGTGAAGAGCGAACCTTCACAGAGGAGCTCTCTCTTTGCTGGCGGTAGCTTGCGCGCTTGGCCAGCTTGGGAGAGGAAGATTTAGGGGCGTTGGGGCAGCCCCGGTAGTTGGCCGGGGGGCCAGATTGCCCGCATAGTACACAGCTTGGCGGCACTGTACATTGCGAGTAATCTTTGGGACGCGAACAATCTGCGGTTCCATGCTCACCTAGACATTTGACGCATCTAGGGGTCGCGAAGCAGTTAGATTTGGAGTGGCCGTATAGTTGGCAGCGATGACACTGACCAAGAAGTATAGATTTATGGGGTTTTCAATAGAGATGCCCGAAAGGGAGCAGACCGATTTCACCTTAAAGATAGGGTGATGGCCTTCAGTAGGGTCACAGACGACAAGGACCATGTCCTAGACAAGGCACTGTCTCGCTCTGTGCAAGCGATGGACGGCGGAAACCGGGATGCCTTGTGAAGCACGGTTGGACGTGCTCAGCCGTATTTTGATCCTGCTTACATAGTAAAACACCATGGTACAAGTAGTGAGTGGTCCTCACAGTTGGATTAAATATTTCTCAGGTGTCGCCCAATAACATGAAAAGAGGCTTTGATATCAAATTCAAGTCAAAACTTGCTCCCGACGGGTTGCAACCTGCTCTCGGGCTCTTTGTATTTGTCTATGTGTGTGTTACTTTTACTATGAGTGTTTTTGGGGTACTTATTGACTTGGTGTAACTAGTGATTATCCTACTAATAAGTTTACAAATAGAGCTTATAACTAAGGTACCTAGTATATAACAAGGTATCAGTTTGACTTGGTCTACAGTAATAAAACTGGCCCTATGCTATGTACTACTATAAAGGCTCCCACGGATAGGCGCGACGCGACAGCGGTACACCAAGGCGCCGCTCGTCGCGCGACACGCGGTGCCTTTGTGTACGAGCCTTAACGCGGATTGCTTCATATCTATAACTACATCTAGTTGGCTTTATTTATTCAATTACATAATGCATAATTAATTACAATTAGGTATTCGTTGCAGTTGTTCTTGTCGTCGCCAACAGATGTGCTGATCGCGTTCAGTTTCGTTGGGGAGTTCGCACTAAGTTATAACGTTAATAGTATTTGCTTAACAATTAATTGTCCAGACTTTACCAATATACATAGCTAAGGAGTCACTAGATCACAAAACAAAAGTAAAAAAAAGAAAAGAAAAAGAAGAAGAGAGATAAAAGCTTTTACAGTAAAAACTCGTACTACTCGTAGTTCCACAATATTTTTGTACTGTTCGAGTATCTTTCATGTAAGTACTGAAAACTCGACATCTGGCAATAATTGGCAACTGCGGGTCCTACTCGCCCCTTACAGAGCGTGAATGTACCCAATCAACATGGCCGACAACGCTGACGTCACGTATCAGTGGGTACTAGCTAGGTATCATTAGTAAGCGAAACAAGTTGTAAGCTAAAGCTCCGCGGCGAGTGACGTCATCGAAAGCTTCGGTTGGTTACATTAGCGATCGATGCCGTGCAAGCAAGTTATCTGTGTAGTTTTATAAATTATTCATTTATTTACTTAGGTATTTCGTTTTTTATTTTTTTACATATCTACAGAGATATATTTACAGATCTAAGACCTAATTTGATAGTGTGGCTATCAACTATTGTTATCTAATGTTATTTATTTCAGATATATTTATAACGAAATATTTACAATAAGAATCTACTACTTATACAGCAATACCTACTGAACTACAATTAAACAAAATAGTACCTACTTAATGAGCTACCTTACTACCTACTGAACATGGTGCATCATCAGTGTATGTAACTTACCACTAAACATAAATACCTGTTTCAATTGTAGACACCATCCTCAAAAAACTATCGACATGTTTACTTACTCGTAGCATAAATAATAATTACATTCAATAGAACTTTCGAGAAGTCACTCAAACTGCACGAAAATATAATATAGATCTTTAGGTTTTGCCCGCGGCTTCGCCCGCGTGGGGGTCGGGAATTATCCCACGGGAACGTACAAAATAAAAGTATCCTACGTGTTTATTCAGGTTACAAACTAGATAGTTTCACCGATGTGTTCCATATTCCATCCAAATCCGTTCAGTAGTTTTTGCGTGAAAGAATACCAAACATCCATCCATCAGTCCTCACAAACTTTCACATTTATAATTTTAGTAGGATTCTCTCACGGACTTCGTTTACTGTACGGATTGTTCGGTGAGGGGGGTTTTCGCCAGGAGATTGGTCCTGGTCACCGGCATGGGGGGCAGTAGTGGGCGCCGGCCACCGTTACATAGTATTCATGGATCATGTTATGAACTTCTTCAGTCGGCATGGATCCTCATATTCACTTAAATTGCCACCTGCAAATAGACTGTTACTTACTGTTTGTTTATTTATTTATTTATATTTAAAACATTAGGTACAGTGCTGTTATATCCAATTTTAAAATCGTAATTGTCTGTTGACGAGTGTGAAATGGATACGCCATTCAGAATAATGAGAGAAACACCACAACAACGATCAATTAGAGCTACGCTTCACCTGAAAGATATATTCATGATTTATTAGCACTGAAATCGCCAGCTCGCCCATTTCAAAAGATAATTTTCCAAGTTAAGATTCAATTTCTTTACAATCGTGCGAGAAATAAGATATTTTTATCTATTTTTGATTAATTTTTGGTCTGTTTTTGGCCCTTTGAGACAACAAAAAAACACATTACTACCACTTTGTACCAAACCCATGCCAATCTACTTTTGACAAGGCTGTCAAACTGCCAAGCATCACCAACTCACAGTCAAACAATGAAGCCACGCCCGGGCCCCGCGCCCGGCCGCGCTCCGTCACCACGAGCTCCTGCAGCCTGTCGGGGCCGTGTTGTTATAATACTCACGTGAACAAAGGAGGGATGTTTTTTTTGGCTTTTGAAACACTTAGATGATTGATTTTCTGATATAATGGAGTTTTTGAAAGTTCATTTGATTGGGTATCGGTATTATTGATAGTTAATTAACTAAACAATCTTCAGCGGAGATTGGAAACTAATCAATAGTCGTATACAGAGGGAAAGAGGTTATTAAAGACTTGTTGATATAGCTACTGCGCACGATCAACTACATCATTATGTTGGTCAGCTTACAATATTACAATATTTTTCAGGAAATAAAGAATAATAGTCTGTCAAACTCAAGCAAGAATTGATAATAATATCCGTAGTACTAAACTCAGTGTAGGTAATTCAACTAAAAAAACCTGTAAGTACCTGCAATCATAGGATTGCAATAACGTTTCAGGAGGTGAGTAAGTCTGTGATAAGTGTGGTGAGCGATCCATCGCCAAGCTGTGCAGATTTTGCTTTTGAGAAGAATAACTGTTAAAGAGAACCTTACATCATTTTTGTAATCGGTCTAAGTAAGTACAGGAACATATTACACTTAGGTGCCTACCTGTCTCCCTAGATACATACGCTATACATCCACACGTCGGTAGGTACCTACATACACTACATGGTACTTTAAGTACTTACATAATTGTAATGTAAAACATCAACCATTTCCTCAGCCGAACAAAACACTCACAAGATCATTCTCGAACAAAAATAAGTCAGTTGTTTCATTTCATAGCATCTTTCTCAAGTTTTCTTGCTCAGTTTGAGATGAAACAAAAAATACTAAAACACATGCTCCTTACTGAGCTGTAATGGCCGTTCACACGTAATAACTGTCTTAACTAACTCTTTGTCCATCTATAAATCCTGTATGATTAATAATCTTTACAAAAACTACTAAAATGTACACAAATATCAACCTTATGTAAACGCACTAAGGACGGCTATCGATTAGTTGTGTCACTTAGGCCAATTAATGAAATAGCACATGTATCGTTTGTATGGCGATAAGTACTAAAGTTTTTCGCGTAAGCTGCGATCAATAACTTGTTTACACTGAACAAAATTTAACTTTACCGTGGACTAAATAAGGTTGAAAGTTCCTTGTATGTAGTCCAGTGCTTTCATTCGCTTGTTGCCAAGCGCGTTGCGGGACGAGCAGCGACGGATCGTCAACCTTTTTTTAGGCCAACCTGGTCTAGGACTTTCACCTTTTAACACTGCTCCCAGCGAATTTATACTTTTCTTCAAATACAGATAAATAAGGTACTTACTTAAGTTACCAAAGTTACGAGATAGCTTTCTCCGTATTCGGCAGTTGGCTATTCATAAAATAAATTGGTTTATTATTTCTTTGAGCTAGTGTGATAATATTTTATCTTACTGCCTTAAAATTCCCTTTTTTCACGTTAGTCAATAAAGCTTCGATAAAATACAACACAGACATCAGATAATAATATGCTAATTTATTTATCAAACAAAAAAAATCGGAACGAAGATATCAGCTGGACTACATAACAATTGCATTTGTATAATTTTCAATCAACAAAGTATTATTAAACTCATCGTAACAGTTATTCTAACATAAATAATAGAAGAAATGAAGTAAAAAGGTTGGCAGCTCGCGAACGCTGCCATAAATGCACTCGCTAGCGCAACGGGGCTATTACCTACAAGAAAACTGGATTGCCATAACATCCTTTAAACATTACTTTTTAAATTAGACCTTGTTCCGTAAGTCGTAAGGGCGACGGATGTGTATATTTCTTTGTGAAGGTCGATGTCGGTTGCGCTGTTTCATTGCCGCGCGAGGACTTAACCGCATGCGCGCGTTTGTGTGTGTCCGTGTCGATGAGCCGGGAGTTGTGCATGTGTGCGTCGGTACACTGCTTCGGTCACGTAGGCTCGTTTAGCGTGCTGCCACTAAGGAGCGTTTAGGACATTTTCGCATGTAATCTGCTTTTCTTTGTTTGGGAAATCAGTTTTCGTCGATTTTCTTTGCCTTAGTTGTTAAATTGAAGAGTTTTACACAGGGAGGCTTTAGCAAGAGTGCTTGGAAGTGAGTAATGTCTATAATTGCGTAAAAAGTTTGAAAAAGATATTGTCGTTTTAAATCATGAAATAACTAAATCCATTTCTGTATTTGATTTTATTAATCCAACCAAACTGCATTTTTCGATCAAAACAAAGATCAACAAAAATCTGCTTGCTACCAAACATGTCCGCTTTGCTCTCGTGGAAATGCACATAGCAACAGTTCGCGTCAGCTGTGGCGGAGTTTGCCGAGTGCTGGCGGAGATAGCCGAGCGAGTACGATTGATTGGCCGATACCCTGTGAAAGTACTGTTTGCTTCTGAAGCTAGTAAAGGACTAAATTCAATGATTTATTTAGTATAAGTGCAATGCATTTATATTATCTACATAAGTAGGTAATATAATTTGATAACTTCGGGACTGGCATAACAGAACAGTTTCTATAGAGTTACAAAATATTGATATTAAACGTGTGTGTACGTCACTTTCTTTGTTGGAAATCAGAAAAGAGTTCATATTGTATGAGGTTTCCATCGTTTCGGTTTGGCTGTATACAATAATATACCTTTATGAATAAGAAATGGGAAAGGGTGAGGTACTACATATGTTATAGAACGTGCGAGTTATAAAGTAACGAAAATGGATAAGTATACCTGGGTACCTATACGTTGTAGGACTTGTATATATACTTACCTATACCTACCTAGTTATTTTCTTAATAGCAGAGTTGGTTAAGTAGGTATGTACCTACTTAAGTATTAAGGCTCCCACAGACAGGCGCGACGCGACAGCGCTACACAAAGGCGCCGTTCGTCGCGCGACACGCGGTGCCTTTGTGTCGGACGTCGCGTCGCGCCAGTGTGTACGAGCCTTTATTATGAATTGATGATAAATAACAGTAAGAAACTTGTCATACTTACATCAAACCTCGCACAACCCTTGAAGAGGTGGGCAGAAGATCAACTACTTATACCAGAATATTCTAACCCCAGAAAATTATCAAATTGAGTGAGACTCGAAAATACGAAACATTCCTTCGCAAAGGAGCTTTCTATTTTCGCACTATGAATATTCTCCATTCAAAAATTATAGTCTAGGAGACAGGCTTCCAATCTGTAACAGTATGTCAACTGAATTAAAAAGGTAGGTAGGTACGTAGGTTAGGTCCCAATCGTTTTTATACGATCTAGAGAATGATTGAGTCCTCCTGATGATTGGATGAGCTTCCAAGGTAACGAAGGGATGCGAGAGGGTGCATTTGTATGCAAAGTCGATGGAGGGACAGATTTACAGTAGAGATTCACTCTTTGTTAGGGAGGGTCCGACGTCACGTTTTAGAAGTTTTTGATGCAGACTGACTTTGTGACTTATTAACTTTCTTGTCAGTTTGTGATGCCAAAGGGTGAATTAGAAACAATAATTAATTTAACAATGTAGTGATTTTATATCCGTTTTTGTAGTTACATGTGCAGACACAAACGTAAACCACTAGGTTTATTATTTGGCAAGCATAGGTAGTCGGTCGGTCGGCATGCAGGTCGGAGATGGCTTTCTGTCAAATTATCAAGTGAGCGTTAGTGTAACTAGATTTTCAAAGCTTGGGATTTAACAAGATTATCTCTGTGTATATTCGGTAAAAGGTTAAACAGAGACTTGATGCTTATTCTCAAGTTTGTAGAAATGGAAGCGTAAATAACATCGTAAAACCATTAACCCAATAATTCCCACATAAATAATAATAATACTTAACAGCTAAATAGACAAGTAAACTTAATAGCCATACTTACGCAGAAAGCCTGTAATAAACAGTAGTGCGTCCCTTGGAACCTGTTCAGGCCATGGTGCTTGCACTTGCGCCCGCGCCGCGCCGGTAGCCTGCGGGACGACCGGACCACGCGATTGTATTTAGTTATATGCTATTAGTAATTATGTATGGCACTGTTGAGGTTGATTTTTGTAAAAAAGGGACTATGTATCTTCACACTTTTAAAAAGAGTTTTCTAGGCTTTAGCAGGGTTCAAATCATTTACCGATGAATATGAAAATCAACAATATGTCACATGTTACGCAAGCTTCCATCCATTTTTTAAAGATGCAGTTTCCTATCATCTAGTCATGACGTGACTATCATCGCTGTATCATATTTTGTCCCTGAAACAGAACAAGGTATTGATGTTAACTTCTTTAGTTTCTAGAATCCTAAAATGTTTCGTTTCAAAACCTAAAATTTTCTAAAGTTTGAATCTCGAACGGTACACCATACCAGTCAGTATACTTGTTCGTCTCTTAAAACCTTTTATGAACGATCTAATCTATAGGATAGGAGTACCAGTCTGAAACCGGTTGCGTCTATACGCTGCACGTATGCCCGGTAGCTACTGCCTGCCTCGCTGTACGGAGCGCGGAGGAGCGACCACAGAAACAAAGGAAACAATATTACGAGACGAATGTTTATTTTTACAGCATCGAGGACGTTGTTGCTACTGTTCATAATTATGTGTCTTGTCTTGATAAAATGACATTGATGCATAATTTTAATTTGTGTTCTTGAAGAGTGTGTCTTTGACAATCAACAGGCTGCCTATGTGTATTAGCTATTTATTGTAGTGAAGCTATCCGATTATAGAGGTTTCAATTTCAATAGTACGACTGTCGGCGGACGCGGACGTTTAAAACAAAGAGAGGAAGGCCATTTTTCAGCAACGATTCCAGTGTTAGATAAAGCTTTACAAATAAAAGTCCTAAATCACGGTGCATTGTTCTCAAAATTTACTGGAACGACTTTCACTTGCCATTAAAACAATAGGTAGCGGAACCGAATAGAAAACACCATAAAACATGGAACCGACAACCCATATGGACCATACGGTTGATAAACACGAGATGAGAAACAACACCATTAACATAGCCGTAGGTTCTAGAACCTATTACACCCACAATTTATATTTCTTAAGTTTATTGTACCCGCGTCTCTAACTATGCATGAGTATGTTGCTTTATGAGCGCATGATTGAAAGAAAAAAGTAAAACTATCTCGAAATATTCTTAACCAATGGGTTTCTATAAAATCTTATGTCTACATTTATATCTGTAATTTTTATGGTGTACATAATAAAGAGTATTCTATTCTATTCTTTAATTTCAAGTCAAACTATTATGTAGCTATACTTCAGTTGAAATTTGTCTACTTATGGCACAAACAAAACAGCAATAAGCTAAATTCCTCAAAAGATTCATATGTTTCAGCCCCTAAACATTCATGTATAGTCCTGACATGACATGAAATACAGAAAATCCAACGCGCATAATAAACAAGTCACCCAAATATTTAATGCACATGAGTATAGATAACATACTGGCTCCACTACGTTACCGTATAACTCTTTGGAACCACAAAATGTAAGAACGGCCCTGTTATCTGACTGGTCCCCATAAAAGTTTATGGTGTATATTCAACCCACGTTCCGACGGGGCCGGCCAGAGAGCGATGGTAAATAAAATAAATCTCACATTCTATGCGGTAAAGGGTTCCACTATTGTCTTTGTGTGGTTGTCTCGGAGACAGTACTATTATTGTGTTACGACATGTTAGCAATAATGTTTTGATTTCATTAGAATTATGTGCGACGGCTTTGCTTGGATTCAGTTTCAGAGAAACTGTTTTTAGTAGATACGTTCGTAATGCATAGTATCATTAAGTAGTATTTTGAGATTGCCAACGCACAAAGAAAAAGTTGTTGTGACGCGTTTTTAGTAAATAACGAAAATTAATGCAAAATTGAGTACAAATGATACTAATAAATAACGAAGAATAATAAAAAAAATTATATGAAGTGCAGTAAAAAACAAAAGCAAATTGTTTTATTTGCCGCATTTGAAATTACGACATCCGTTTTACGTTGATAAATTACTGTAGTAACTAATAAAACTATCTGTATTTTATTAATATGGATGAAAGGAAACGACGATAATTATTAATTTACGTTATTGCGCCTCTTGTAATAGGTCTATGATTTGTCAGCTTCTCTGCTGTATGTAAGGTCTGCTGTACACACGGCTACATATCAAGCTATACATTTCCAGTTTTGCTGACCTCGCATTGTATATATAGGCTTTTCGTACAACGAAAATTCAGCTAATACTGGAAATGTATACTTACGTAGCTTGACATGTAGTCGTGCGTACAATATCGAGGCCAGAATAATTGTTTAACAATCATTCTAAATTTCAATTTAGACCAATGTATTTAACAAGGCTTGTGTCCTATTGACATAGGGAACTTATATTGTGACAAGTATCGTCATCTATTCGCCCCTTCGGGTAATACAGAACTCACTTATAAAACCATTATACCTGTGACCAAGAACTGCACAGACTTTCGCAGTATGTTAATATGAAACCACTTCCTGTGGCCACTTACCATCTTTTGTAAGCTTACGCGTCCTGCCTTTTGAAGAGCTCAACAAAAATACATTTGTTGGTGCAAATGAACGTCGTTTTTCATTTTGTCAACACATGGCGAATTTTGGACATTATCTGCTAAAATTAGGACAATCGCAACAGTGCTGCAGTCGTACTTATTGCATTGAAAATATGTCTTGTCTGAACTTTAGATATTATGCAGAAGTATTCTGAATAGGTATTACTATTTGCTTATAAACTAATTTTCATCAAGTATTTATTCCCTTTTGCACCGTATCAAAGGGATATATAACTAATCGCACCATTGATGGAAACGTATTATTACTGGGCAGTTGCCTGACTCCCAAACTACAATCACCCTATGATTTCGTTATCCTTCTCCGAGATGCAGCGACAATCAATTATGACCTTTAAATCGTTCACCATAAAGTTCACGCAAGTAATTGCATCTCCTGCCTTGCAGGGGTGCTCGGGCTATGATTACGTCATAATTTTGCCCCTTTTTAGGGAAGAGAGAGGGATGTATTCACAGATATAGGTGTCTCGCTCTAAACATGGAAAAGTACTGAAGTTCTTTGTTCGTGACGGGTTCGGAGTCAGGTTTTTTGAGGAATGGATTAAGTTGCGTCACACACACATTTATGATTTTTGATATTCCTTTGTTGTGAAGCAGAACTTTCATCATGGAGAGTACTTTATTGTTATCAAAAACACCCTAAAAGTAAGCTGGTTTTAGATTATGGTGATATTACACGGGTTTGTCGTAAAGTGTCCCATGAACAAAGAAAATAATGTAGGTAATCAATATTCCTTGTCCTTTTCTGGTATAAACCCTTGAATGTGTATAACGTATGGGACAGATATCGACACGCCTAGCTTTTATTGAATCTGTCCGAGATATTTATAGAGAAGTGTTGAAGATGGAAGAAGGCGATAAAGATGGGTGTTCACAGCTGTTTGTGTGTGTGTATGTGTGGCGCGGTTTGTAATAGAATGTGTGAGGTGGTACATGGGGAACTGGGCCGCTGTGGGGGTACCGTGCTGGCTATGTAGCTAGCTGTGCGAACTTGAGGATGAAATGTACCGAAGTACTGTATTTAGTATAAGTAATTGTTATTGTCATTTTCAGCTCATTTCAGGAGAAAAAGCTCTTCAGTCCATTGTTCAAACAGCTTTTGAATTTTGAATCGGGATGTTAAACTAGTGTTATTATTCCGTTTCTAAATTAATGATACAACTACATCAAAGAAACGCTCTTCCAGACACAAACAAGAACAATAGTTGAGGTCACAAGTTCGATACCCGAGCGAATCAAAGTGGTTTTCAAACAATTCCAGCTTATCTACGGGTCGATCAGTAATTGTTTCTGTGGTAAGATTAATAACGTTGTGCTTCGGTTCGGAAGACCCCGGGTCTACGGGGCCTACCGGGCTACGGGACCCCGGGTCTACCGGAGGTGGTCTTTTGGAAAATCAAAGCGATTAGGAGCCGAGGACCGCAGCGTTAATACTGCGAAGAAACCGGTCAATACCTACTTTACGTTTGCTAATAATAATTATAGTCGGTATGTAATAGTACCATCCACAGTCGACGGTCACATTTTGACATTGACAGCGCCTATATATGTATAATTTTGTCATATTGCAGTAAGGGCGGTTTTCGTAATTCGCCAGTGTCAGCAGACTTACCACTAACGTGTGGTTGATTGTACCTACTACCCAATTGTATTCAGTGCAGGCAATACTCACTCAGTTTTGCTATTCTAGTTTTTAGAATTGAATCGAATTTCGAGTTCTGCTCATGTTATCGAATACCAACATGATTCAGTTTTATTAAATATTGTTAGTAGGTACTTACCTGTTATTTTTGATAGTGAAATGTTTGTTGATTACTTAGATGTAGCTATTTTGAAGTTACCTACTTCTAATGATGTGTGTGAAAGTATTATTTTAACAATACCACGCAATTATTCAAACAAAATAAAAGTACATTAAAATAACTAGTTCACGACTAGCAACCGACTAGTTTCTTGGGAATCGAACCCAAGTTAATAAACAACGTTCAATAAAATTGTCATAAGTAAATAAAACAACAGCATTATGGTAATCAATACTTACTTATTTATTATTCGTTAACTGTAAATCTTAATAATTATTCAAAGTATACCTATCACATGTATCAAAACAGTTCCACATCATCAATAAAACGTAAGTTTATTCAACAATATAAAAAATAACAATTTTATTGTCCGTTGTTGTGTTAATGTCTGGAAGTATGGTCTCATTAGTTATTCCCCGACTGCGCGACAGCAAAGACAGGGTTATGTTTCTTATAAATCAAAATCCATAGTATATGGGGTATTCGTGCTCACGTGCACCTCGCAAAAGCACGTGGTGCAGTATGCGGGCGATCCCTCGCACGCCGCGCACTCGTACAGCGTGGCCGTGCGCCGCTTCCTGCGCCGGCAAGGCTTGCACTCCTTCCTCAGCACTTCGTTCACGATCCTCACAGTGCCATCTTTCTCTTTCTTCTCCCGCAGCCTGGTCCTCGTGATCTTTGTCAGCGCATGGTTCAATGCCAGCGGCACCGGCGGCTTATACATGGGCGGCGTCGGCTCCGGCGGCGGCAGCATAGCTTTCAATACAGCCAACCTGTACTCGTAATAACCCATCTTTTTCTTTGTACCAGAATAGTTGTTAAACAAATGAAAGGCATTGCTCATGTATATCTGCAGTGAGTATATGAACACCTTCTTGTACCAGCGCATCCGCTTCCTGCTGCACGGCATGTACGACATCAGCTGGTCCTGCAACTCGGTGCCTGTCATGAACTTCGAGAAGTTTGCGAGAGCTTTAGGTCTGTGGTGTAGTGTACCATTCTTTTCTATAACTTGATGAAGCTGGTCTTTGAATTCGGTTGTTATGTAAACAGTAGATTTATGGCCTCGCCATTTTCCAATATGCACACCGTTTGAGAAGAACGATTTGTTGGAGTTCAGTTCTTGTGTCTCCCTGAACGGGTTATATCTAGTCTTTTTGTTTAAAGTTCCAGTGCAGTACGTCTGATTCTCCAGTAGCGTGAGTGCCAGTTTGTACGAGCTGTAGTATCTATCCATGTATACGGAGTGCCCACTGCCCAGTTTGTCATCTAAGAGGTCCTCAACAATTTTTCCTGTCGTGACTCTGTAAATGTTATCGGTACTGTGTCCAGCATAGACCTGAAATTTGACCACTATGCCGTTGGGTTCCGCAAGCTTAAACAAGTTGACAGCATTCCTGTGTCGCCGGTGGTCGGTGTACTCCTGGCGCACCAGACGACCGTGCCAAAACACCATGGACTTGGCGATGAGGACCTCCTTTCCTGGATAGTAGATTTCCTTCATTTTTTCATTAAAATTTTTGATTATAGGTCTTATTTTGGCAATATTGTCTTTCTTACTAGTATTGGGATCAAATGATCCGAAATTGAGGCAATTTAATATCAACATGAAGCGATTTCGAGTCATAAATCTGGAGAAACAATTAAAATTAAAAAGATAGTCTCCTTTCCAGTAGTCACAGAGTCTGTTCATTCGGATGGTGCCTGTGTGGATGAGGAGTGCCAGGAACGTGATCAGTTCGTCGCGCGTCACATCTTTCCAAGCCCTAAACCTAGATCTAGGAGCTAAATTTTTTTTGTTCATGATATTATTACCGTATTTATTTGTTTCGTTTGCTATCGTATCTAATATTTGGTCATTCAGGAGCCAGCGGAAGGTATCGTTAGGTACTTTAGGCGGTGGTATTAGTAATTCTCTTTTCTTAGTAAATTTAAGTTTTTTTATTGATGATTCTTCAGTCCAAACCGGTCGATTTTCATTCCACCACGAATTATCGTTAGCAACGTTAGCATCATCGAGTGTCCGATCATCTTGCGGTCCAGAGCACAACGGGTCATCATCACTAATGTATTCACATTCGGAATCACTCTCACTGTCGTTACCGTAGTCCATGTCACTCTCTGCTGAAAACGCGTCGTCATCGCTACTCATAATTTCCATGCTCTCATTATTTTCCAATCGTAGGCGATGTTTTGGTCTTTTAACAGGACGTGTGCTAGATAATTTTGTTTCTGTTTTTATGCGTTTATTTGGTGGAGGATTTGAAGAACTATGAGGATCCGTGGCGAGCTGCTCCACATTCGAAGGCCCTGCCTGGTACTCCGCATCAGCAATCCATTCCCTTCGAACCGGTACTTCCATCTTAAAATCCGGTTCACCGTCCTCATGCTGCACTTTAATAATTTTGTACGGTACCGGATCGCCAACTTCAGAAAATTCAAGTTTAATCGCATCACTATCCACGTTGAAGTCCTCTGATTCAATCTCAAACGAATCTGGGTTTTCTGTTTTGATCTCCGTACTATCCATAGTTTCCATTCTGCAAGTAACGAACACAACTTCGATACAATAGTGCGGTGATAACACGAGCGCGTCGACGTTTATGTTGTTGAAGGTCACGTGGCGCGGAGGCGCGCGTGGTACGGACGCGGGGCGAGGACGGCGACACGTCAACGCATTGCGGCGGCCGCGACAGACTGAAGTAGTGAGGTGTGGGGTACACGGCGCGGCGCGTCGGACGGCGGCGGCGGCTCCCTACTGGCATACACACATACACACACGCACATTACAAAGAAACTACTTAAACGATTGTGTATAGCTATAGATGCAATGCAAACAAAATAAATTGCCATCATTAATTTGTCCTTCAGTCACAGTTAGGCCCACTTGCACCACAAATCACTAAATGCATTTAACGCTAAACGTATGTAAAACATTTTTCTGCCCCTGTCATCTTTAAACGATTGACAGAAACGGAACGATTGATGGTGTAATTAAGTTTATTATTAACTCGAGAGCGGCGTGCAATTATTTCAGTTTAGACGGACTAAGCATGTATGACTAGTGAGCTAAGCGCAGGCGACACCGCCAGCTAGCGAGCGAGCGAGCCGGACGAGGCTCGTTTCACCTCTTTTCATACTTTGGTTAACACCGCGAACTACAGAGCTAAGCTATGCTAACGAGGTAAACGAATAGCATCGCTGGCATCGTCCGATATTTCGTTCACATCGTTTGTATCTCTTTTTTTTTCTGTTGGGAAATCATAAAATGACCTCTCCCGCTTTGGGCGGAGCGGAAGGGCGTGTCAGACTCTTACTTACTAAAACCCACCCGTGTTCCTTCAGTTGCATGTGCGCCAGGGCCACGGTAACTCTTTCGAACAATCCGCGACCCCGGCAGGCATCGGCCCTATCGGACCCCGATGTTGCTGACATCTCTTTGAGGCGCGCGTGGAACACGACGCGCCGTCGACCCGGGCCTGGTCCTTACCGGACGGCGAGCTGCCCATTGCTCGCCGTCCGCAAGCCCGCGCCCACGGTAGCCGGGAGTCGGCAATCGACTCCCGACGCCCAGGGTGTCTCCTCCTGCGGCGACTAGGGGCGCGAGGGCGCAGCGATTGCCTCTGCCTCTCGCGCTCCGCATCCTCCTTCGCGAGCATTACTGCTTCGGGACGTGCTATCTCTGTAGTTCGGGGTGTGAACCGAGGTATGAAAAGAGATGAAACGATACTCGCCCGGCTCGCTCGCTAGCTGGCGGTGTGGCCTGCGCTTTAGTGAGTGCGACGGCAGCGTGGCCGAGGCAAGTTTACAAACGTACATGCAAATAAACCGATACATCATTTCATTATGCTACTTGTGTACCCGTACAATATCGTGAATTCGTGACTGTGGTGGTCAATGAGAGCGCTACAGATATATTGCCACTCAAATAATCAATAATAAGTAGTAGCTACTTAGAAACAGAAGGAATTAAGTCTCATTGTAAAAGTGACCTGCTGTTGTCAAACTATGGGATATGGCAATTCAATACCTTATTGCTTAAAACATAAATATCAACAAACAAGTTTAAACGCAAACAGAGAAGATCATTGCTTGGCATAACTTTATCCTATAGTAAAGACTCGCGCAGACAGGCGCGATGCGACTCTAGTAGAACAATTTCTATGAAAACTTCATGGAAATTGTTCTTAATTCTATTTCTACAATCGCTATCGCTTTCGCTAATGTTTCCATCATAAGAATCGAAAACTAGCGATAACGCTTGACAAAAAAGTGCCACTTCGCTACGCATCTCTATGGAAGTAATCGTTCGACGCTTTCGATTCGTTTCATAGAATCGAAAGATGTTAACATTATCTAGCTAATTTCTATTCGTTGACCTATAATCACGTGACATTTCGATAGCTTATGTCAACCCCATCCATTTTTTGGCTTTTCTACTAGCGTCATCGCTAATCGAATGTTATTTTGTCTAGGCCCTCTGATCTATCTATTGTATCTAACTATGCTAAATAGTAGGCATAATGTAAAGGCTCCCACAGACAGGCCCGACGCGACAGCGCGACACGCGGTGCCTTTGTGTCGGGCGTCGCGTCGCGCCAGTGTGTACGAGCCTTTATGGAATGCATTCTAAATCTGCCTCAATCTGTCAAACATACCTCCTATTTACCAACATTTCTGACACGTTTTTGACAGTGAATGTCGCTGAGTTGCGATGAGATTGAGAATATATTTTGTTTTTGTTTTACTTAGGTGGGAATTGACCTTCAACTTGCGATTAACTTCGGCAGTATAGTAGGAGTGAGGAGTCCCGGTTCGTTTCCCTGATAAGACCAACATGTTTATGAAAGACAGAAGTTGTTTCGACATACACATCACGCCTGTAATCCCAGAAGGGTTAGGCAGAGTTGTACCAGTAGGTACACCCACATTTCGCCAGTAATTTTTAAGTACCATGTAATACGAGGCCAGCCTATTGCCATCAACCGGACACAAATCCAGACTCCGGGCTGCTACTGAGAAATTCCAGATGGAAAAACCCAATAACACTTTGCCCGACCTGGGAATCGAACGCAGGACCTCATGCTCAGCAGCAGCGCTTGCGACCACTAGACCAACGAGGCACTCGTTTCGAGTTTCGAGAAGTTGTTTCAAGTTTTATGTAAATAACGTTAGAGAATGTGGTCATATGGCGCGAGTACAATGTTAATAATATTCAAACGAAAATAATAACAAATAGGTACCTAATAATTTTCCATTCAAAATAATAATTATGAATATTATGTTCCTTATGTTTATAATATTTTATTCAAAAATATCCATCGGTTTCTTACTAAACTTCAACTATAGGTATCCGCACCCTAATTACGTAACACACTATCTAGCACAATTTGAATAACTTTGAAGACTATTTCTAATCCATTGCTTCTAAACTTCGAATAAGTTGTCTGCTTAACAACGTAAATAACGCAATGAATTTTGTTGAACTGTCAAAATGAAACCCATTCCTACTGTTAGTGTGTTACGTAATTACCTCACCGCGACCGGTATGTACTCGTATAAATGTTAACTAATTGTTCACTTGCTTACAATAATCGCCAAGCTTGGCAAACTTATTGGTAATCGCAGTGCGTTGCATTAAGTTGCATAAGGATACTTTATTGTACATCCCGTTTACACTATTTTTGTTTATTTTTGTCACAGGACGATTACAAACCCGCTATTATACAGGGTGGTACGGACATCGAAAAGCTAACTGACACCATGGATTCAGTACATGATTCTGAACCCCCCTGCATTAAAATTGTTAGGAGGTTGTAAAAAAAAATTGCTGTTCCATACATTTTGACCGCGTCGGTATTGCACTTTTCTATGAAACAGCAGATATTTTTTTTATAACTGACGAAATATTTCAGCGCTGAGGGCTTCAGAATCATGCACCGAATCCATGGTAAGGGTTGTGCGTGGAAGTCCCTGCCACCCTGTATAAAACGAGATGTAAAAAATATACAGATTAAAGTAACCTACTTAGGTACTCTAAAAATACAACAAGCATTATGTACTTAATTACGGAGTGCAGTGAATAATTAATTTATGTATAAGTACTTATTAATATTTCAATCAATGCTAGCCCTATTATTATGTAAATTGCGTTATTTCATCGTAGTGCAACTCATAGAAAAATTACTAAAACCAGCTGATGACGGGGCTCAGGCACCTACCCAACCTGCCTACCCATCTGACGTCACACGGAACGCCAGTAGCTGCACAAAAAATCGCCTCAAGTTACTCGTGTTATCTGCCCAGAAATAGAAACGAGTAAACACTTAACCCATTTTTTTGCCAAGTTGGTTAAACATAAATCTTCCTTTTTTACTAGTCGTTTTGGACCTCTGAAAGTGTACCTGCACATCAGTGTTCTCATGCATTTGAAAAGGTTGATAAGGTAAATAAAACCTTACCTTCTAAGGCTTAAATTCTATTTTAGACTGGAAATGGTATTCATGAAATTGACATTGAATTCGATGCATTGAAAAGCAATAACAATCAAAACCTATCCTTACTTACTAGTCATAAAGTCCAAATTCTACTGCACCAATAATTCCTTCATACATCAAAGAAATATACAACCTATATGTTACAAAATAAGGTGGCTTTTCCAACAGTTTATAGTCCTTTAAAGTAGAGCTAGCTCACAAGGGCGAGGCAGGGGCTCGGGTTGCTATGCAAACGCTTGGTTTGTTCCACTTGCGACTGTCATTGCGATGCGACCTTCTTTTAAACATATCATAACATCACGCCTGTAATCCCCGAAGGGCTAGGCAGAGGTGTATCGGAAAGGTGTGGTCAAATTAAAGGGTGTGCTACAGACCAGTAAACTGCACATCTTTCTCTACGGGACCAACATCACAATCGAGAAAAAGTAATCAGCCGTCCCATACGTTTGGGTCGAATAAGTATTGACTTATCTTATCTTATCTCTTATCTTGACTTAGCTGATAAGTTTTTCTCGATTACGGTGTGATCCCATGGAGAAAGAAAGTTGCTCAGTTTAATGGTCTGTACAACAACCTTAAATTTGACTACACCTTTCTGATACATTCTGTATAGTAACACCCAGATTTGGCCAGTTATGTAAGTCTCATGTAACAGGGGGCGACCCTTCTCATGTAACAGGGGGCGACCCTTCTCATGTAACAGGGGGCGAGCCTTCAAACGTGCAAAAATCCAAATTCCGGGCTGCTACTGAGAAGTTCCTAGTGGGAAAACCCAAAAAACCCGTTTAGCAGTAGCGCTTGCGACCACTAGAGTAACGAGACAATCAAGTTAAATTAAAGTTATAAATAAGTCTCTGTTAGCTAACTTGATTTTATTACAAGTGTTATTTTTGACTAAAACAGGTTTAGATGCATCTTGGAATATAAATAAAATTGTGACGATCATCCACACAGTTTTTAATTTAGCGAACGTTCAAAAGTGGAAAGAAAACCTTATGGCTGTTAAGGTCACGATGCGACAAGATGCTTGCGTTTGATAAAACTCGATTAAATTTAGAATCAGTGGTTTGAATTAGTACCTACATTTATAACTAAAATTTAGTGCTAAAACCTGGAGAGGTTTGCTCGACAAACGTGGCCAGAAATTTCCACAGGTTTGAGTTTTTTATTTAGGGTCTGGACTTCGATCAAGAATACACAGTTTGGATGGAAAAAGGCGAGGCCTTTGCTCAGCAGTGCTACACAATGCAGGCTGTCAAAAAAAAGATAGGCCAGATGTTTTCGAGTGCCAAGTGGAGTACACCGCTGTTGAATCTGTGAGCGACGAGCGACGGGGGCAAATGAGATGACAGCCGCCGGCGCAGCGCTGATTAAAAACTGACAACAAACACACATTGTCGGTACTTGTGTTACATAATGAGCTCGTGACGTCATCTAATATGGCCGCTTTTTGGGGAGCTGGACAGTAGATGGCAACTACTTATTAAGGCAAGTGAATGATTCTGAGCCACAAGATACAAGCGACGCTTAGTTTGTGGCTCACCGGACATGCACATATTATATTCTTACTTTTTTATAAATAAACATTATTATTATTATTGTTTTTATATGTTAACATAGCTCGGGCTCATGATATCCCGGTCCTTTGGAAGGCGTACGAGGGGCCGAAGCCAACTCGCAGAGGCCCCTTAGACAATTTTAAATGGAATGAGGCACCAACCGACGATTATCCCTGTATGCACTGTGCAAGTGCACCCAAGGACAATCCCCGGTTGGTGTTGGACTATTGCAGGATATGGAAACAAAAATAATTATTGAACTATGGGTTTCTGTGGCTAAGATGGACTGGTTATCAAGAACTATGGAACGGCTATGGCCCCTGCCTGACCAATGTTTTATATATAAAATACACGGATAAAATGACAGGGGGTGACTTGCACACTCAATAATGGGCCCCTGGAAACCGTCGCTAGCACATAGTGACGTAGCGACAAAGGGGCAACACTTCCTGAGGTGCTTGAGGGGTGGAGAGGTATTCCACGGCTATCAGAACAATCCCAGAGCCCGGAAGATGGTCAAGATCCCTACCAGCACTTACTGAAATACTTCCTTCCTCCGAGCACGTTTGCTCTTGCGAATCTCCACTCAAGCCAGCCAATAAAGGCAAGAAAGAGGTGGGAGCTCTGTTCCTCGTCATTGTTCACTCCAGCCGGCCAATAAAGGCAAGCCAGAGGTGAGGAACAAAACTTCTCCCGGGAGACAGGGTCCGTGGGGTCGCTACTGCCCAACAGCTCGCCACATGCTGCCCTGCGGGTTCCTGTATCTCTCTTGGTCTGGCTCCTCACCCTAGACCTGTTTCAGCAAAGTAAACTCTACCGGTACAGAACTAGAGTTCAAGAGCGCGCAAGCCCCACCACGACGTCAACGTAGAGATACGACGGTGGGGTTATTATTATTATTATTGGGAGTGTTTTTTTTCTCAGCTCTTAGGCTGGTTTTAGCTACATTTACGGGCCAAAGCCAAGTAAATGCAGCGTGTGGTGTGTATTTAAGATGAGGGTGTGTTTTCTTCCTCTAACTGCATGAACTTTCTAACTATTCTGCAGGTGTTTAAGATGGCAGCTTTCTGTAGGTTAATATAATCGGATTCTTCTAAATCTATTAATTTCAGGCTACGGAGAAGATGATTGGGGATTACGCCTGTCGTGGAGAGAACTATAGGGATAACGTTCACTTATTATTATTATTATTCTTATTGTTATCAAACAGAGATAGTACACAAATTGGTTAACGTTTAAGTATGTTAGAATGTATCTCAAAAGTTGTCTTAATAGTTGCTGTCCGAGCGACGGTAACGGGTAAAATTCGAACTCACGATCTTTCGATCCTCATTTCCACATCTCAACCGTTGGGTCAAAAGTAATTAGACGAGCACTAGCGTAGTCACCAGTGATCGCTGGTTCAAGTCCTGTTTATGTCACACTAGCTTTAGCCTGCGGCTTCGCCCGCGTGAATTTCAGAAATTATCCCACAGGATAAAAAGTATCCTACGTGTTAATTCAGGTTATAAACAGATAGTGTTCCAAATTCCATCCAAATCCGTTCAGTAGTTTTGGCGTGAAAGAGTAACAAACATCCGTCCAACCATCCATCCATCCTCACAAACTTTCACATTTATAATATTAGTAAGATAGGATAGGATAGGACTAGTAGGATGTTTTACAAAGATATTAAAAATAACATATAGTCATATACAAAATATGCACCATCTGATAGCAATGACGAGAAACAATTCATTTATCTGTTTTGTAGCTGTTTAGTTAAGAGTAGGTATTAGTGGGACCTTGTCGATCAATGTCGTTGTCTGTAGATAGGCAAATAGGCTAGTAGGTAAACAGGTACTTATCTATACCTACCAAACACTGTTGTTTACCTTATGTTCTACAGTTTCTTCCACTTGGTAGGCTTTGTGCCGATGTGTGTGCCAATCGATGCATTGTTTTTACTATCAAATTAAATGAAAGGCCTAAAGTGCTTCTTTAGCAGTTCTGAAATAAATTACTTTAGTATTTTCTTTTCGTTTTCTAAATGTTTAATGTGTTTGTTTCATGTGTGCTGCTTCATTTAAAAGGTTTTATCTGTCAACACATTTCTTTCATCATTCCTTTTTACGTCACTGAACTTTTAAGAAAACGTAACTTTCTTCGCCTCATCCCCATTTCCTTTGCTCCCTATTTCCATCGCTCTGATCCTCTCGGTAGAATGCCTCCTAACTGTACTTGTACTTGTCGTTAGCGAAAACTTTGAACCAATAACATTTGCATAAAAACAGCTTAAAACTGTTCAACATCAACAATGGCCTCTCGGTCCTTCGAGCCGGATTTGTATCTTCACGACTAGGGAGCTCCTCTGCTTTGTGTGGCAGGGAAATGGAAATTATCGGGTGACTGCAATCTGTCTTGAAATGTTTTCAGACGAAAGAATATACTCGTAAGAAACGTATTAGAAAGAGAATTATATAACGCAATTGAATTATCTTCTAAAGATTTAGAGTGAAAAGAAAACTTGTGTAAAATGAAATACATTCTAAAGTAAGTGGAGAGAGACTACTTGGCTTACACTTTTAATATAAACCTTAAATAGTTATGCCCGGCAGTTCCCAATCCCACACCAACAGACATACAAACACAGTTCTTTACGAAGTACAGTGATTACGTAAAGACCCCGCCTGATCCGCTAATGTGTCTCTAAGTAACGAGGGGACTTAGGAAGGATTATTTATAATGAGTTCAGGCTTACCCCTCAGATTTAGAGTAGGCGTACCGTTATTTTAGTTCTCAAAGGCATCTCCGAGAATTATATCCCTTTGTAGACTGTCCTGGATCCCAAAGGGCAGGCCTATTCTCTGAGAATTTTAGCTTGAATTTGTTATGAGATAAGACATTATATTAAACTACCAGGTCTATTGTAGGAACCTCCATCACTTTACTTGATCAAACCTCTGCTGGTCGTACTGTGTACATTGTTTAGAGGACGTGCTCATCCTGTCAACATAATCATCTTTTAAAACATACAAGAGAATATTATATTTCAGTAACAAGTAAATTTTTCTTTGCCACAAATTGGTTACGTGAAAAATGCCAGCCTTTTATTTCTAGTGGATATATTTTGGTCTCGTATTACCTTCGTTTCTCCTCTGCGGCGAAGTGGGACGCGGATCGATACCACAGCTGACTGTAGGTAGGTACTGATGTAGCCTGCAGCGGCGTAGCAACTAGCGACTAGCTGCCTCTGATCGTCGCTTGGAAACTAAGGACTGCAGTGTTTCTAACTTTTACTTAACATTGCAGATAGATTTTATATCTGTTTTATTAAAATGTGCAGTAACAATGGAAATTATTATAATGATGTAGACAATGTTCAGTGAAGGACGATTGAAATCGGGGTTTCGGTATGTGAAATTAGGGCTTGTATCTGAAGCACGAGAATGGGTTGTTTGGATAATAAATCGTAGCATTTTAGCAAATTTCATATTGGTATACCAAATTTGTCCTTTGAAAAGCCTGAATTAGTACTTAAGTATTAAAGCACAAAGGATACTTTGTATGAGATGAGGCCTTAGCTTTGTAGTGGGTATCATATAAACCACACTGCCAAATACGATTTCTGATCCACTCTGCTTACTCCAAAGTAGCGTGAAGGTATCTTTGTAAATGTATTAATAAATAAACCCCTAAGATAAAATAAATGATCTAAATGCAGATTGATAAAATAGATTTGTATATGTATGGAAAGTTTCACCCAATTAATTTCCATTGAACATTATCTTTTCGATAACATATCAATACCTGATAGCGGTAACTAAAATATAAATAAACGACTTATGTAATAAATATATTTCTGTATGTTTATGTAGGTCATTATATATTACTCATGTAAGTTTATAACCCTCCAAAAGTTTAGTCTCTCTGTCTGGGCTAGCAATGTTCAAATTTTTTTATATGGGTCGCTGAGGACAACCTTTTTCAGCAAGAAAAAATGTCAGTAGACATAGCCAGCAGCAGTTTGGAGCCTAAATGGAGCCTTGAAAACTTATATAGTTCTAAGTAATGCTGATGCTGTAAAAGGCAATGTTTCAAGTTTTTTTATCGTTTTTAATCAGCCGGTTGCAGTTCTGTGTTAAAAATAGGTCTTAACTAACTAGAATATAGCAAAACTACTAATAAATAAAAGTAACGCTAGTTGTGACCTCAACACGTTTGGTGGTAAAGGTAATCGATAGTTTAGCAACCTGTTCCCAGAGGTATTTTTATATTTAATTTCATAATACAGTGCTACAAGGATCTTTTAGCGCTGAACTGACGCCGACAGGGGGCGCTGTCGGTAAACATTTGTGAAATTGTTTGATGAAATTGTTTTGTGAAATATTTTGAAAATACAAGATGGCGGCGTTAGTACCGACTTTGGCCACGCGCCAAAAAAACCTTGTACAGCTCTAACTATTATGACTAAGGCTAAGGGCGCACTACGAATTTTAATCGTTGCAGATAATAATCGAAAATCTGTGAACAATTTTAATATACTAGAGTCCGCGCAATGCGGTAAAAAATCGCTTAAGAATTCGCTTGTAAAATTATTTTCGTTTGCGATTTTATTTCAACTCGTCACAGATTATAATTATGCAGATCCATTATAATGTGTTACTTACAAACTAAAAATTATGTACCGAAGCTGAGTGTCCACTCTAAAAGGTATTAAGCACACACCTACGCCTCTTAGTAAGTAAAAACTTCTACAGATTTCTAAGCGGGTATACAACAAAGAATAGAGAGCTTTTATATTGACTTTCGACTTTCGGCCTTCGTAAAATGTCAATGTAGCACTACGGTTTAGCGCGAGAGATGGATCGGCAACCTTTCGGCCTGTTTGTGTCGGCGACATCGACAAGGGTGCATTTACCGATACTCTTCCCAAATATATTGTTACTCAATACTGGTCCTTCGAGTTTTGTCGTTTTGGCGAAAAATGAGCCGCCCCCTCGTAACTGTGGGAGGTGTTAAAGGCAAATAAGGGATAGTGTCAGCGGAAGGGCAGGTGTACTTAGTATCATTGTTGCTAATTGTGATCACCAATCCATTGTGCTAGATTAGAAATACAAATGTCTAACAGCTCAGTAAATATTGACAGAAACTGTTTGAGGTTTCTAGTTATTATACGCGGCGGTCACGCAAAACGGTGAAAACGGTTTTTAAATGGGTTGCAAAAACCAACTTAAAAAATATCTCACCATCATTAACACCCGGAAACCCGCTAAAGATTTTCAGCGATAAATGGCTACCTCCATTCCTAATCTTATTAAAAAAAAGCAAAAAAAAGCCATACATCTTCATAATCCCAGCATAAACATAATTAACCCTAAAATATCGCGACGCCTTTTTCTGTTACGTAAAATTTAGCGGTCCCTTCGACCGGAGAGGTCAGCGGCGGCTTTTGTTACCCGGGGCGATAAATTCGCCCGGTCAATAGTACCCGTACCTGCCCCCGACGGTAATGTTGGAGATAACCGCTTTGTACGGTTAGATGCTGTATTTTGGGATATATTCGGACGTGGGATCATATTGATTATCCGCGTTTTGATATCGGTATGTGTTATTTGTTGTGTTTTATTTAAATTTTGTGGTTGTTGCTAAAGAAAGTGTAAAGTTTAATTGTAACGACAGCGGCGGCGACGTCCCAAAACGGTAAAAAAAAAACATATTGTTGAAAAGTAGTTAAATGTTATTTGCATGACGTCGATAAAGCAATACAATGATGTAAGCCACTGAAAATACTTAAAGTGTAGGTAATTCATGAACAATTTTCTTTAGAAATTATAAACCGTTTCTTTTTATTTTTCCCTAAATTCTTTCGTGAGTTCACAATTCGAAACAGTCGTTTAGATGAATTAACTTACCCGATAAAATCTACAATCATTCGACTGAGTCCGCAAGCGGTCAATGGGTTAAATGAATGAATGGAATGAGAACATAAATTGAATTTCTCAGAACCGTCAGTTTCCTAAGATATAATCTCTCTATTGCACGCATGAGCAAGTTCTGAGTAAACCATTACTTACTGGTTACTTACCGCTCCGGAAAACTTCTGAAGGTTTTTCCTTATAAAAGATAGATTAGTGATCTGAAAATGCCATAATTTCTCATATTCATGGTCTGGTCGATTTGTTCAGTGATCTGATCATTCATCTTCCACAATTCGTTCATTCTCAGTACATACATCCTCCGGATCCGGTCATAATTTGATGTCTGTTTCAGTAACGAAGGCATCGCAGAAAGTAATTTTCAGGGAAACGTGTTCGAACTAATGAAAATCGAATGTTTTGCAATAGGACATCCGATAAATTGTATTTTGTCTTTGCTAAGGAGGACCACTGAGGTTTAGTATTTGCATCAAAGCTACAATTTATTGACACAAATGATCCCACCCAGGGACCCCTAACAAGTCAGCTGATATTCCCTCGCAAATTGCGTACTCGACCGTATATTTTATTATAGCTATCTAAAGTTTATATCAAAATAAATTAAATTGCCTTTGTTGCCATGTGATCCTCTGCGTTTGTCGACAATCATTACCTCTCCACGGGCCGACGGGCAATTTGAATTTTCAAAAGAGTGTCCCCCAACAATTGGGACACAAAGTGCACTAATTCGGGGCCATTGGGGGAAGTGGGGGCAGGCGGCGGAACGGGAGACAAACCACGTTAACATGAATTACTGGACATTCTGTATGCGTTACCAATGTACGTGAAATGACGTAGTTAATTGGATTCAGTAAGTTTATTATTACAAGGTCCCTACTTACCTATGCTGTTGGATTTCTTCTTTGTTTTGATCATATTTATGGTAGAATCCTCTGTGTTACTGATAACAATAGATTTAATCCTGTGACCTTGTGTACCTTCCGGTGTCTGATAAAAAAACGTTGTTTTCCTTTTATGACTTATTTATGATTTGTTTTTCCATAATGACTTATTTATGATAAGTACTAAAATTTCATTATCTACAATTTTTAACACGATGTAGATTTACTTAGATTTTTTCTAGATAATTATCTGATAAACGGTTTACTAGTCGACATAAGGAAACTTGTTTGTGTAGCTGAAACTCGAGATCATTTTTTACCCATTCTCATAACACAAACATGAAGGTACATCGAAAATTTGTATACGACAATTTCAAACGACTCACGGATTTACATTTCTCTGTTACCTGCACTGTGGCTGTGGTGTGGCCACTCGAAATGAGTGGCTTTATTGAAGTCGGAGCTGCGCCATTATTGTGTTTTAATAACAAAAGACCAGAGATGTTCCATCCACACGGTAATGACCAAAAATTAAACCATTTCCGTAGTCCGCTGCGCACTGGGCAGAGCGGGCAGGCTAACGAGCCACGCATATCCTTTAATTAATTTATTACAATTGAGATATTACGTGTTTGAACATTGAGGATATTATCACACTGACGATACTATCACAACTGACTAGTTTTAAACTTGTAGGTTCGGATCGCATGGCTCTTGAGACGTAGTTCAGCAACACATTTCGGGAATCTCAACTCGTTCTAAGTCATCACCATAATGCACCTAAAGGTAACCGTAACTTTTTTGTTTGTTGTAACTATTACCCTTTCTTCTTCCTTTTCTCCAGTGAAAAGGAACATGGCCACACAATATTATGCCTATACTTATCTATTACTATACTCCTTGCAGCCACTCGCGAGAGCTCGTTCATCGACCCCCCGCGGCCTGCTGTGCAGGAGCCATCGAATAAATCTTCATTTAGCAGCACTTGCCTGACGTTATAGCTTTAAAACATATACCTGCTTTGCCCGGGCACGAAATTGTTTCCGGAGGAGATCTTATGTATTGGTGCTCATGTAATTGGAGACATAGAGGGTTTTCTTTTTTAATTTAGAATAATTTGCAAATAGTACAAAATCTTTTAGTTGATACTTACAAGTTAGTTTCTTTACCATTCTGAAACACTCGAACGTACGACCTTACAAAAAATAAATGACTAAGTAAGTATCTAAAAACGAACAAACGATTAATACATTAGTGTGACACGTGTTTATTCATTCTCTTCTTAAATTAACCCGTTTAAGCAACTACCTAGTTCATTGGACTTCACCAAGGTATTTATTTGTGCAGTGTTATGTTGGTCTGTTCATTGTCATCATCACAATAAACAACTAAATGTCCACAGCAGGCCATGCGCCTGACCACGTATGTCTCTGTCACTACACAGATATGGAAACGCAAACAAGGAATCACTTCACACCAAACAAAATTTCTAAAACACATTTATATAAGTGACTAGTAGGTAGGTACAGACAAGCACAAATGACTTCAGGAAACAAAACAATTTTATTTTCCGTCACTATCATTGTATGAAACACAAACAACATGTTTATCGCCGCGATAACACGCCGCGGAGTAAACAACCGAAAACATAACGAAAACATCAGCTGCCACTAACTCACTAAAAGTACCACCGGTACCTACTAGTACCACTGTACAATAATGTTCAGTAAAACTACTCAACACAACACGATTTTGTTAGACGTTTAGAAGCTTACTTTTTGTTGAACACCGAAATCAAATAAAATGATTTGGCACGAGTATTTAATTTGTCTTCATTTTATTCAGGAATAAAGTACTGAACATTTTACAACATAGCACAAAATAGTGGACATAAAAAAATCATAAGTTGCGTTTTTCAGGTTAAACCGAAGTATTCAACCACTTTATGCGCATGTTATTGCTTCATGAATATATTCTTTCGTTTTACAATAATTATGTCCAAAAGAAAGTATTCACTCATTTACTTCCACTGCTTCAATACTTAGATGACGTCTATGCGCTGAAATCAATGAACGATGGTGATGACGGATATAAATTTAGTCTATCGGGAGATCCTTTGTGAAGGACGTGACCTACGGACTAACATGATGGTGCTAGCGGGTACCATTTTGTAAATAGGCTCTTCTGGATCTCCCTACCCATGGGCGGCCCTAAGTGATCAGGCGACACTCTGTCGCTTCACTTACGGCAATATCCCCTAATGCGCTATACATCGCCGCTATTGTTTCGCACTAACCCATAGATACGGTGAACTAGCAGATAATGGATGCTTTGACAGCGACACAATAAGCTGCTCTTAAATGGTAAAAACTCAATCAATAAGTAAATGTTACAGTTAGGTCGGCGCCGCTGTACGACGACTTGTGTTTGTGCTTATATTGTGAAAACTGTAGGATAGTTGTTTTTAATTTTCAACGGTGACAACAACGGCTTTTTTTCCATTTTTAAATCCTTTGATTAATTTTGTTTTTGTCCTGAAGAAACGTAGGAAACTTATGGACAAGCTACAACTGCAACAATCAACATTGGTGCCAGTCCACTGAAGTGCTACATGTCCTTGTTTGTGTTCCTAATGTTGACGTCCCATTTAATTAAATCGCCGTATCTCTACGTTGACGTCTAGGTGGGGCTTGCGCACTCCGAAGTCTAGGTCTGTACCGGTAGAGTTTACTTTGCCGGAACTGGTCTAGGATGAGCCAGACCAAGAGAGATACACAAACCCGCAGAGCAGCATGTGGCGAGCTGTTGGGTAGAAGCGACCCCCCGGACCCTATCTCTCGGGAGAAGTCTTGCTCCTCATCTCTAGCTTGCCTTTATTGACCGGCTGGAGTGAACACTGACGAGGAGCAGAGCTCCCACCTCGGATTTGATTTTATTGGCTGGCTTCGAGAGATGCGCGTGGAGATTCGCAAGAGCACACGTGCTCAGAGGAAGGAAGTATTCCAGTAAGATGCTGGTAGGGATCTTGACCTTACTTCGTGGCATCAGGACATGTGGCAAAGACATTTTTTTAATAATAATAATAATAATGTTTTTATAAAAATATTTAAAATGTATTTAATAAGGATGTAAATAAATAAATGACATAATAATAACAACCAAATAAGTATTATAGAAACAGTAGTCAACGCCTAAATAGCTGTTTGCAACACCTCATGTAATCAATCACCGACGAGTATTCTTCACGGTTCGTATTTAAAAGACAATAACAAGGTACATTTCATTTAACAGCAATTTATTTCGCAATAAAAACGAGCAAACGAGTTTATTGTTACCTATTGTGTCATGTGACTCACTTTGTCTCTCTAACTCTTGTTTAAATTGATTATAAAATGGAAATAAACATGTCCGGGACGGTCGCCATGTTGCCAATCACGGGTCCAACTCATAACATTGGCCCCAAATCATAACATTTGCCCCGGACAAATTAATTGCCCCATAACTACGTATACTTTTTTAATTTTGCCATATCCCATGGCAACAGTGCCATTACACTGGACAAGGCACGGGTTTTATCTTCCGACTAGTGATGTGGCTTGTTTTTTATGTAAGTATCCGAAAGTCCGCGTTCAAGAAATATTAGATTAGCGTTAGGCGGATATTGATTATACCGTATGGCAATAAAACGAATGCTTAATTTTTTATTTTAACAACTAAATTGAAATCAAATGCTTTTTAACAGTAGGTAAATTCATTTTTGCCTAACAAGTTACGCTGCTGAATAAAAACAAAAGTTTCAAGGTTTCAATTAAGATGAAAATAGTGATATTGCTACAGTTGCCATAAGCAAAACTGTAAATATGTATAACTACTTCACAACAGTCGGCCCCTGCAATTTATGGTTACGACCTGTGTGAGATTATAAGCATCTGTTACGCTATGTTTTTATATCCCAGATCAGCACATTCTCGGGGACATGCATGGGGCGTAGTTTAATATATTCGAAAGGATCTTAAGGGCTAGGGTGATAACTAGGTATCTATAAAAATATATGGCTACACATAGTGCCTACTCAGACACGAACGCAAGAAGCGTAGTCACGATCCTTCGTAATGAGAGAGCGATTGGAGGATCAAGAATGACGTGATAAAAATTCATGTGTTTGGCGTTTTTGGAATAAACATTGAGATTATGACCACAGATAGTAATATGTGACTACATTTCTGTGAGAGAACTGTCATTTCCTTGGTAAAACCGTTTCCTAGATAGGCGCTTTAACATTGACGTAATATCCGTGGGTATAAAGCAAATCTGCGGATATCCGCGGATATTCAGCTGTCGTATGCCCATCACTATACCCCATGGTCATATTTTAATGTCCATAAATTGTAGTAATTGGGCCCGGAGTGGCGCGGGCGGGCGGCAGCTGACATGTGGTTTTATTTTACAATACCCTTGGATACACCACGGCGCGGCCTATAGCGGGCTAGCGGGGGTATCTAGTTAAAAATTGACGCCTTCCGATGGGTCACGCAGATATGGGAAATTTATTTAAAATTACTTTTTGTTTAATTATACAATAGGTATTGTTATTGTTTTTCGTGTTTTATGGTTTTTGTGCAGGCTATTTGGCTTTGTTTGAAAGTGTGACAGGTCTACGTGGTCGTGTCATGCTGATGTGGTATTCATTCAGGGCAATTTAGATAAAGAAATAGGTATGTACGTTAAAAATAGCCACATAAAAAACCCACCCGTAGCACGCGCGCTAAGCAAACCAGTCAGTTATAATTTATTTATCAAAATCCTCCGTATCAGATTTCCCGTTGTTTTCTTATTTCAGGATAAGAAACATTAAATTCCTAATATTATTTCGTACTGGAATTACTTTACGTACCTAGGTATAATAATGTACAGTGATCTACGTTGGCTAATCTTTCGTTCGAAGCCCTTGAATTACCAAACGATACACAAGCAAGAAAATAAACTGATACTGACATAATATGACCAACATTAGCCACTATTACTTCCGAAATGTTCAAGACAAACATACTACCTTTAAATTATATCAAATCGAGAGTTGTCTCGTGCCGCGGGGACTTCCCTCTTTCCACAGCATCCCTGTAACGGAGGGAACTAAAAGCTTCCGGCTGGCAACACCCTCGAGAGTCTTGAGAGTACATCCACTTCCTAGCCAATACAATGTATAAGTTATGAGCTGTTTGCCTATTTCCATGTTGCACTAGTCAAAAATGGTAAGAACATACTGATATTATTTTTCTCGTTTCAAGAAAATTACTATAATCAATTACGCAAATTATCTGCACTACTGCAGTTTGTAGTTTGTACAATCTAGTATTCATTAATTTGATCAGGAGCTGTAAATATAGGAATTTAATATTGAATGAAAGAAGCATAATGTGCTAAAACAATGGTACTTATTATTACTGACTCTTAGGCCCGTATTACAGAAGCTCACTCAAACTCAAGCATTACTTAAAATTAGTTTCAACCAATCAAATGGCTCTAAACAAGTTTTAAGTAATGTTTGAGTTGTGAGTGAGGTTCTGTAATACGGGCCTTAGTGCCAAACTCCCAACTGACCAATAATATAATTTATTATTACTTTGGCGCATTATGTTACTGAAAATAATTCTCATAAATATTAAGAACATCTACCTACATTGTTAAAAGAACTACTCACTGCATTACTTCCTACTTATGTATTACATAATTTACGCCACAGCACCGAAGTCTCAATCAAGTTGGTCTATAATCCTGGCATTATTAAAACCATTCTACGTGGCAATAAAGCCATTCTTCCTGGCATTAGGCCACAATTAATGCCACAAAACTTTGTATATCGAAATGTGAAAACTACGGCGTAATCGTATGCCACGTGATCATACTGGATTAGGGTCACCGTGATTTAGTGAAGGACTGGGATAAGTCGCTTAAAGATGTTTTTGGAGCGTGTTTATATACGGTTCAGAAAAATGTTTTATGAGGGTAGTTTATTTTCATATAAGGTAACACTTGACGCATTTGTGCAGGAAAGCTAAAAATAAGAAGAAAAGCAGAATTAGAAGACGGAATAAAATAATAATTATTAATTTTATAAAACTTGCTTACACAGATTTGGACGAACACACAAATTATAATTAGCATCACCAGCCTCGCCCAGTTCTCGTTGAGTACCACTATTTGCGGGACAACATTAGAAAAGTAGGCCTTAGACCAGTAGCACAGAATTATAATCCAACTCAGAAGCAATTAATAAACAGTGAAAGTGAACTATTGCAGTATGCCACAAACTCGCAAGCCTCCCCCAAACTTAAACAAAGCCATATGCCAGTATTTGCATTCCACCGTTATATTTACTTGAGTCCTTCCTTTGGCACCGCGTCGTGTGTCCACCGTGATATTAGTAATAATAGGGCACGCACAGGCTCGGGATTGGGCAATAAAATACATGAGTTATCGCGAGCTGCGCACAGTGCGCGCGAGCGGTGCAAGACACAAGACATTGACGCAAATTTTTGGTACCCGCTACTTAGAAAAAGGTCCTTTTTTCTGTTCTAGTAATCGTCCAGAAGCCTGGAGTAGGTCTGCTTCAGTGCACATCGCAAAAAAGACTACAAGTTCAGGATTTTCGATAGCAAGTTGCTGAGTCAAGTTTCACAAAGTTACGTTGAACACAGCATAGAGCATGATCAGCCGACCTAGTCTGTAATGTAAACACCTCTCCGTGAAACATAGGTGAAGTGAGCTGTCAATAGTGTCTATCTCTAGCATCAGGTGGAAAGCCAGCCCAATTACTTCAGAGCAGACCGGCTGCCTATAATGTTCTCACTGCTGGGACACACGCCTCCCTCAGTGAGGCGCGGGCCCAGTGCGGGTCGGTAAATACGTTGGTATATATGAACACGGATGTGGCGTAATACTTAGCACCTATCCTATTTTATTCTAAAAACATACGTATTTTTTTACTGGACAGGCCATCAAAATGTATTGTTCAGTTTTTTCCCCAGTCATGGTGTAAAAAATGTGAATAATACCATGTAACGTTTTTTTGTGGTTACATAGCAATGTTTATTTAAATCAAGCTCTCTAAACTTGAGAATAATTATGATTATTCTGGAGATGAAGTAATTCAGTCTGACATCATTTTTAGAGATAAAAATAATAATGAGGTATTTTAGTTTTGCACACTCACAAAGCAGTCTAGTAGATTTTTTAACACTTTTGACTATCTTAATAAACTTTTCTCGCAGCCCAAAAGCCGTCACATAAAAAAAACATGAATAATAAATTTTCCCTTACACCACAGCACAGAAAGTTGTGTGACGTCAGTTTCCCCAACAAAAATCATTGAATACTTTGAACCGTAGAAGTTGGCCACAAAGGAATGAATGGCCTTCTTTCAGTATTGTTCCGTCAGGCCATGGTGCTAATATATGGCCAGAGCCACTAGTTATATACTGTGGCCTGATTTAGGGGGATCGCGGTACCTTTTATGGGAGTTAGAAGCTATAGGCTTTGTGTTCTCTACTAAACTTCTTTAATAAAACATGCTTCTGATAGGTCATCTGTTATCCTTGTTTGCTTTTACTAACTTTAATGAATTGAATCATTATATAATCTTTTGTTTTGTGACTTCTTTAGGAATAAATTCAATCGTCAGAATTTCTTGGTTACTATAATCTTATTGTGTTTCTTCACTTATTAAATTAAATTCACTAGCTCCAATAAATTGTAAGTTATCTAAGTTACGTTTAATTATGGCTGAGAACTTAGTTCATGAACATACTATGTACTTGCTAAGAGCGTAAATTGTTAATTAACATAAAACAATATCAACTTTATATTTGTTATTTACCTTGTTAATAAGGTCAACGATAAAATTTGTAATAAACTAATAAATATACTTGTTAGCACATGGCGTGGTTGTAGGATCGGAAAACCGCAATCTATGTAAATATGCCATAAAAGCTAATTAATAATATTGAACATCAAAAAACTATGTTTTATGTTTATGTACTGTGAACTACATAATAGATTATAAGGGTTTATGTATTCTTACTATGTAATTCTCTAGGTTCCTGATTTACTGTATAAAATTCATCTTTCGTTGACTTTAAGATACCTGTGGATTTATACTTTATTTTTGCTCACACGATTACAATATGAAAATAATGTCTACATGACAGGTATTCTTTTCCATTTTAAGAAGGGATATATATATATATAGTGGGTAAACCATTGCAATTATGTTTTTTCAGATTTACGTACATATACATATGTACATTTATAATAAAAAATATTTTCTTTTTTGAAGTCAATTTCTTACTTACAAAACACTTTGGATCCCGTAATCGATATTTCGATCGATGATTTCGAACTTGTTCTTTATACTTTCTGTCTACGTCAAACGTATAAAAAAACTTATTTAATAAAAAGGCTTAGAAGAGACAGCATGGTAACACTGTCTATATTTAAAAAAAGAACGTTACGACCTGCCACTTTGATTCCGTCAAAACTTCAAGTGTGTGACATCATCAGCTCATATTTCTTCTTCGTAGACATTAAAAAGTATGACTTAAAAACTTTTTGTTATTAATCTTCATTATATTACTTTGACTGACGAGTGTTGCCTTTTCCATGTTTTTTTTTGTTCACAGATCATGAACTGGATTATTAAATTATCCGTCAAAACTAAATTACTACTTATTCATCTGAAACCATAGTCACTCTACTCTTGGAAAACAATTATATCAACCATATTCAGCCTTATATCTAGGTCTGAAGAGCCTTTTTTTAATGGCAAGTAGTTTTTTTAGAAGTAACATTTAAGTTGGCTTTAGTGTTTTCACAGTATCCAAGTAGTTCCTTTGTGTTGATATTAAAAAGAGATTCTAATAGCTTATTATTGTACCGTGGAGCATTGTTGTGGTTCATACATTATGTTTTCTGCAAATAAAAATTTAAATTTTAGGTTGTGAAGTGCCTATTATGAGGGGGAATTTACTGCCAAAGTGGTAGGTTACCATCAATTGAATCAAATGGAAAGTTTTGTTATAATCTGGGAAGCTATGCAAGCGGTCTAGGTATGTACGAGTATGTACCTAATCGTGTAGAGCAAGTAAGAGTGCCTCCAATTCATTTCAAGCAGCATTTCAAGGCTCAATCGATCGTAATTGTTGGAAAATAATTTACATCAAAATGAGAACTGCGTAGAGCGGAACAATAACTTAGTTTTTTCATAAACTGAAAAGTATAATAACATTGAACTATTCAAGAAAGTAATAAGATTTTACTGTTAAACTAAACTCGATATCACCAAAGCGAAACAGTGGGTAGTAAACCTTATTACTAAAACAATCCAATCCAGCGAATATTTATCAGACAATTCCCCTAAAATGTGCGCACAGAACAAAACAAACTTTAGTGAACAACTTCCTTTATGGCCGCGACGTCAAATTGATCTGCCATCCGCAGTCTATGCGCTGCAGCGACACGAGTCACAATGTAAACATGTTTACGAGCCTGTTCACCTAAATCAAGACGCACTTTATTCATTTCTTAGATGTAATCTTACTTTCTCTCCACGACTCTTTCCTTCAGCGATTGGATCGTGTGATAGAACCTTCATGGCTTCCGATTGATTGCTTTAGGCTTCATACTTTTCCATTTTATTGGCGACAGTATCCTTGAATAAGACCAATCAACACTTCGGGTTCTTGCCCTATTTCCTTTGATTGTATTTTTGATGTTGAGGAAAAATCCAAATCATTTATTGCCATGGAAGGTGATAATACTGTTGAATGAAAGATGGTTGCCGTTTTTGGAACGTCGAAATGCTATCATCAAAATGTTGCAATTGAATTAATGTATTTGTTGTTTATTATTAAATTGTTGAATTAAAGACAAGATTTTGAATTTAGATAGGATTAACATTAATGGATGACAAATATTTTTTTAGTCAATTAACACGACAGCAGTTCGTGACTTTTTGATCACATTGCTCGGATCCAGTGAAATAAATACGAACCGGTCATGTTTACACTGTTTGTGAATTTGATAATTATGATTGATGATGTTGATGGTATCAATTCATGCTATAATCATGCATGTATCCGTAAAATGTCACCCGAATGATAACTACTTAGGTACGTTGAGGTTGCTGCTCAAAGAGACACGCTGAGTACAAAAGACGTAAAATCATGAAACCCAGATATTCGCTCAATTTTGACCAGCCGTTTAATTCGGATCGAACGCCATTAACTGTAAACATTTTAACTTGTGAAACTTCTTAATCTTTATCAGAGGGACACTTTGGTCCTCTCTTGGGAGTCGCTTAAAGTCAGCCATAACGACGGATCCCTGCGGAGCCAGCGATTATTCCGTCGCCAATGTGACACGACATTTCCGGATTTCAAACATTTTACTGCCAATATTTTTATCAGAAACGTCGTAAAAATAACGCAATGAAACCTGACACTCGATGTTTTGTTTATCCCGTTCATTAATATAATAAAAAGTAAATAAACAAGTCCAGTAAACAAATGTCTAATCTACATAAAGTGGTGTGGGGTGTCTGTTCATTTGGCAACGAGGATTGTGCGTAAGCCGTCTCCGCTAAGTCGATACTAAAAGAAACGGGAAAATGTCGTAAAAAACAGCTCCGTCCTGTTCTGAGTAAACAAAATGTCTGTGGAAGCCTCTGGTAAGTTGTTTGTGTTGATGGACTTCTAAGTTTGGAAGTTTGGCACAGATACGCACTGAACAATTGTTGGCGAAACAGCTTGAATACTTTGAGTCTCATTAATGATGCAAAATTGTCTGTTTTGAAAAGAAGGGATCCGAATATACGAGAAGTTTAAGTGGAGTTCTGAATTAAGATGCTTCTTACTTAGATACCGATTGCCGACACAAGACTACGGAACTTCATGTAGAAGAATTTGCCAGACAGCAATCCTTAAATCGGCGTTGTTTAAATCGGATAGTACATCAGACCCTACTAATTATAGACCACTTTCTACTAACTATGGATAGTGTGTTACGCAATTAGGGTGCAGATTTATGTATTTGGATTAATACTAGACAGAAGCGCATTTTCAAGAGACGCTATTAAAAATTATCAATATTTTAATTTCATTGACGTATCAACCTATGGACCTAAACTATGAGGTCTTGTGGTGGTAAGATCAATTTCTCAAGAAATATTAGGACTGTACATACAATCAGTGTCTACATACATATCTATGTATGAGGACTATAGACAATCAGTGTCTATACATACGTATCTATACCACGTGGAGACGACAATACGACAATAAATGAAATCACTGGCAATACCAATGCATAGGAGTATTTAGGAACTATCAAATCAATCCTAACATTGAAACTAAAAAAGTGTTTTTTTTCTAACAAACTAAATAGTAGTGATGGCTCGGCTATGGATGTTGCCGATCAGGCGACTAGTTATAGTAACTAAACTATTGGAGCTCAGCTATGGATGTTGCCGATCAGCCGCTAGTTATAGTATCTAAACTATTGGAGCTCGGCTATGGATGTTGCCGATCAGCCGCTAGTTATAGTATCTAAACTATTGGAGCTCGGCTATGGATGTTGCCGATCAACCGACTAGTTATAGTAACTAAACTATTGGAGCTCGGCTATGGATGTTGCCGATCAGCCGCTAGTTATAGTATCTAAACTATTGGGGCTCGGCTATGGATGTTCCCGATCAGCCGATAGTTATAGTATCTAAACTATTGGAGCTCTGCTATGGATGTTGCCGATCAGCCGACTAGTTATAGTATCTAAACCATTGGAGCTCGCCTATGGATGTTGCCGATCAGCCGACTAGTTATAGTATCTAAACTATTGGGGCTCGGCTATGGATGTTCCCGATCAGCCGATAGTTATAGTATCTAAACTATTGGAGCTCTGCTATGGATGTTGCCGATCAGCCGACTAGTTATAGTATCTAAACCATTGGAGCTCTGCTATGGATGTTGCCGATCAGCCGACTAGTTATAGTATCTAAACCATTGGAGCTCGGCTATGAATGTTGCCGAGCAGCCGACTATAGTGACTAAACTATTGGATATAATATATTTGATTGGACTTTTGTGTGCAGGCTGGGAACGTCATTAGATATACGCAGTTCAATTTATTGTCGTATTGTTGTCTCCACCTTGTATATTAGGACTATATACAATCAGTGTTTACATACATATCTATATATTAGGACCATACATACAATCAGTATCTATATGTATATTAGAGCAATTGATTAACATGCGCCTTAGTATTTTGGCACTATTAACTTGCAATTTTGTTCAATCGGTCAGAGATATCAGGTGATTGTGTAGATAAAAAGTTTTTGGCTTTAGTATGCAATTATTCGATACAACCTCTTCATCACAACCTCGACCGACTTTATCATAAATCAACTTAGCCTTGAGATCGAATTTAATCTCTGGTTTGTAAGTGTAGACAAGTGTCCCACGTCTTTGTCCTAGATTTCTTGTATTTTACTTTTTATTCGGTTATAAGTATATATATATACAATGTTAAATTATTGTTGTTGTTGTTAATCAATGTTATATTATCAATATCGTCGCAAGGTGTGTTATATTATATTGATGTACATCACTAGATGCTCCGAAGTAAAGAGCTAGCTAGCTTCTTCTTTACGAAGTAAATCCTCATATTAATCAATCGTAATCAACTACAAGAGTTCAAAGACCGCCTGCTATCAAATTTTTCTTATTATCCAATGGTTGCAAATGCAAATGGCGTTATACTTTACAGCCGCATGTGGCAATAACTCACCTTTTACAATCAGTTCGGTAACCACAGAGCCCTATAATTACAATCAGCTCGGTAACCACATAGCCCCAATTATTATAATCAGCTTGGTAACCACAGAGCCCCAATAATTCCAATAAGCTCGGTAATCATAGAACCCCAATAATTACATTCAGCTCAGTAACCGCAGAGCCCCAATAATTAGCGACACACACAAGCGATTCATCATCAGCAGATTCCGGTATTATCGTCAGGAAGGTAGCTATAACACAATACCTCATAATACTCTATATTGTCGGTTAACCGCAGCGCGCGCGCAAGGACAATGGCGACGCTCGCTAGATCATTGGTTAACACCACGAAGTGATAATACAGACGGTCCATTTTCACAATCGTCTGACGATACAAACTTAACTTACTAGTAGAAAACCTTCAATTGATGACATTTAACTCTAATCTACTGTGTGTTCAACCAACCAGCTAACCATCGCTATCCCGTTCTTAGATAATCCAATCCCTCCCACAGTTTTCCAGCTTCGTCTAATCATCCAGTAGCCACGGTTTGTTGAATACATCATGCCAGACTTATTATACGATCGCAAAAAGTAAATGGAACTTCATAAAATTCATCGGAAGAGTGGTGCCCTATTATTTGTGTTAACCCTTGGAAACTAAATAATGTTCAAGATGTGAATACCGTATTGTCCTGTATAGTAAGCTTAGATTTCTAATGGAAAATCCAAATAATCCTACTGAATGTTATCTTCCATGCTACCAGCCGACACAGACATTGTGGCTGCGGTGCGCTTACGCACGCGATAAGGACAAGTCCTCAATTTCATTTATTTTATGTTTTACTAGACAAGCATTCAATCACGTTTGAGGATTTATTTTATTATAGACCATTTATTTTTAAAGTGGCTCTAGTAACCTTGGCATCATGCATTACAAAATCGTTGTGAACTTCCTTCGCATCCTGCATGGAAAATATTTTGAAACCTTCTTTCTTTCTTCTGGCATATTGATCGTGGCAATATTAGAGGCTCTGACAATCTGATGAAACTTAACTGAACGAACGGGATGCATAATGGATAGGACCATGTTTTCTGGCATAAAGTAGGAGCTGATGTCTTGTTATCACATAGGGGACTTTGGACTGAAAGAATATTGGGCTCCACCTCCTCATCAAATAGTTTCAATATTCTATGAGAAAGTGTGACCCTCAGCTTAAAATAAATTTGCATGACTAGCTTCCTCTTAACTGTTAGTAGACGGTTTCTCTGTGTGTGTCTATGTTAGGGTGTTTGTGTGTGTGCTTATGTTGCGTGTGTTTGTGTTGCGTGTGTTTGTGTGTTTGCATGCTAAGTGTGTTTGCTTATGTGTGTGAATGCAACTCTTCCGTCCGCGAGTGAGTTGCACTTCCTACCATCTCGCATGGCCTGGTGATTAGGAAGTCAATACCGGCACATTTATGTGCTAGTACTAAAGTAGGTTTTATTGTTTCCTCTACCAGTTTATCTGGTACTTTATATGTTTTATATTTAACTTCTTCGTCTTCTATGGAAATAAGTGTCCCTAGGTACTACTGACTTGCTTTCAAAACCTAAAACAACCGGTTTGACTATTTTGCTTTGCATTGATCCAAAACTCGAAACTGCGATTACTGTAAATTGGAGTCATGATGAGCCCAAGGTAATTACCGACGATATAATATAAATACAGTCTATATAATTATGTTCAGTAACAACATCAATTGAATGCCGTGTCGGTTCAGTACGGTCAGGTCAACGGCCACACAGTCTCACAGCATTGGCCAATTCTATTCATTCAATGGCTCTTTGTTTAGCCCCAACGTTGTTGCTAGGCTATACGGCTAAACCCATAGCTTTTGATACAAGCAGGTAGCTATGGATTTTTTGCGTTAAATGTGTTGCTACGGGATACCCCAAGTTTTATGATGAAGGGTCTTCTTGCTTCGTTGGAAATACCACTTTTTGTATTGATATTGACAAAGTTTTGTATTGTGTTGTGAGTTTCTTTGTTGGCATAATTTTGGAGTTCCCTGCTAACCTAAATTTTCTAATAATGGAGTTCTTTTTTATTATAAGAAGCTTTTTAACTGATTTGGCAACTACATGGCTAACTTTTTCTTATGTACCTAGCTACTTACATAAGAAAACGTTAGCCATGTTAACAAAGAGGTTGTGTTCATCCTACATTCTGACCAATTAAAGAGCCATTATGATATTAGCTAAAATAATTAATAACTTTTAAGTTTTTCATGCAGCCTGTCGCGAAGACAAAGGCATTGGCAGTCATTAAATTATTATAATAGCCGGTAAATGTAAGTAAAAACTTATTAGTGTCGTTCAATGTAGCTTGATGCTTCAGAGAAACTAGTGAGCTGCTTCATATTTTCCATAATCAGTCTAGTTCCTTCAAAGGTTTTCTTTCTATAAATTAATTAATTGAGAAATCGCAAGTTTTTGCTTGATTTCACCAACAAATAGGTATTAGGCACGTACATACGTATCTAAGAGCTCTTGTTGGGTGATTAGTGTGATATCTTCATCAAGAGTGTTAGCAAAAACACGTACTTACATTTACAAAGAAAATTATGTTTAATTGATAACAAAACTGCATAACATTTTAAGCTATTCGTGAATCCCTGAACCTAGTTTCTGCTGATGTTTGGAACTCTACGATAAGTTGGACAGAATGAGAAACCTAAGGCTAGCTCAGTGAGCTTTCTCTTAAATGTTGATGACTCCAGAGTCCTGAGATACTGATTATAATAAAGTGGATCAGGCTCTTTCTGCAAACAGTTTCACCTGGAATTCTGGTTTAAAGTGCTAAAATTATAAAATGCTTTATTATGAACGCAATCAAGGTCTCTTGTAAGGATAGGTCAGTATCCTGCGAACACAACAACACTATTATCAGCATATTTATATGCAAGTACCAAACCTACTCCCATCTCCATAATGTAGCTAAGTTATCAGTGGACGGGCGGCAGTGAAACGAACTCAGTCCACTTATCACGACCGATTGTGGGACGAACTGGATGGAACCGGTCTGGAACCGGTTCGGGCCAGTTCAGGGCGGCTAGGACCGGCCACTCGCGTGCCGATAGAGCGACACGCCTAACTAATGACTAGTAATATTACGTGAAATTGTAGTTTTCATTGGAGAAATTGTGCATTTTGTGCAGATCTAGTGTGAAATGGATAATTAATGGATATTAGTTTGTTGGGTAAATGGAGCGGGCTGCTGGAAAGTAATGACGAGTTCCAGGGAAAACAAAATGCTTATCAAATAGGTACCTAAATAGAAGTAGACATAGAATGATACTCACTTACTTTGGCATTGATGATCGTAGTACACCGCTTGAAATAGGTCTTTTCTTTGGATATATCCAGCAGTACCTATCCACTTCAAGGGATATTCTTTCAGGTCCATCAAGAGTCCCTCTAACATAGTACCTATTTCTACAGTTAACCAGCATTTCTTTACTACTTAACTAGTTAGTAGTTACTAGTTTACTGTACTTAACTAGTTTGAAGGTATGTCAACTGCCACCACCAGCTGACGGCCAGCTTGCTTAAACTTGTAACAATAAAATAAAATAATAGACATTGTACCTATACATTGAAGCGTTCTGTTAACGACACGTTAATCAAAATGGCGTCCATTCAGCCGCGTCACATAACAGACAGTGGTCAATTAACACGACACACAAATCTGCCGCAGGTAGCACATCATTACACTGATCACTCTTAATTACACCTACATCACAACCTACTTTGTAGTCACTACCTACTTTTTCATTGTAATCATGTCATGTAAGTTTTCAGGCAATTTTTTACCTTTTGATCTTGAGTAAAAAACTTCTTTAGGATCTGACGTAGGTACAGTAGGACGCACGTCAGTGGTAACACTTAGTAGCGTAGTACGGAGTTTCTCTAGAATGAGAGGCCAACTTAATTATATTGGTTTTGGTACAACTGACGTGTGGCAGAACCGTAATACCTACACTACCCATTCTTTATTTTAGGGCACATTCAAAGACATTTCAGCTTTACTCCTGTGATGGCAACGCAACTCCACTGTCTCCGGTATTGAAAGTCTTAAGCCTTACTTAATAAGAAAACATTGTTTAAAAAATAATTGTATGTTTAGGTTAGGTTGTCTATGGGCCAGTTTCGCCTGAAAATAAATGGATACTTAGTTACTTATTTAAGATTTGTATACTGTAGAAACACTTACCTATGCTAAAGTGCATCGGCGCGACGCCGCTCCCGCGCCGCCGCGCCGGTTTGGTTTCCACCCTATAGCGAAGGTAAACAGAATGATCGTTACGTGACGTGATCATTCACGTCAGAATGATCACGTGAGTTTCTTCTACAAATCAAAAGATTTCCTAACTTTTCCAACCAACGGAACAAAACAAAATAAAAATACAAATTCCTAATGGGTAATTCAAAGCAATAAAATAAAATAAAACCAACGTTAAATAATATTTATCGCCAAACAACTTCCGTATTGTTTTCCTCGCACTAAAAATGTTCCACAACTGTTGTGTGAGTGGCGCCACGACGGTGTTGCGTCAGCTCGTGGATGTTGCCCGATGGGTTGTTGTTGTTGCATCACGTACCTATGACTACAAGAGACCACGCCTTAAGGCCTTATGGTCAATTTGCTGGTTTGTATGGGCTGAGGATGTATTTTCAGGTAGGTAATCTGGGCGAAAACCATTTTTTTCTCCGGGATATTCCTGCTTTTCTATGTTTTAATCGCTCGAATGACTGCCTGCCCTTAAGTATTGAAAAATGGCACTGCATAGGAAGGTGTGATGATTATGATCGCTTCTTCTCAGTATCAGAAGAGGGTTTACTCCTGGTTACAGATGGTAGGATATGTGATGTGATAATAAAGACTAATATAATTTTGGATACTTCTAGTAGGATATTACAGGCTGATATACTTTTATCAATATCCAACCTGAAAATACCAACGTCATAGAAATCATTTCGCATTTGGTTATACGAGCTTATCTTAACTATTTTATGTTGGCCTACCTTATTTATTTATTTATGTACACACATATAAACAGACAGGAAGAAAGGAACAGAAAAATACGTAGGTACAAAGGTGATGCCTATTTCTAAAGAAATCTCTCAGCATATATATATTCCTGCGATAGGAGAGTATATTATAAAAAGAGACGTAGACAACGTATGTAAGAGAAGTAGGGAAAACAAAATACATAAAAATCTAAAACAATTCTCCAATTTAAATATAAACATACAATGTGAGAATATACTTACATACATACATACTACTAAAATAAATATTACCAAAATAAATAAAAATATAATGTAATTTAAATAATAAATACCTTATGAAATTATGACATAGTGGAAATATAGTGTTCTTTCACTCTACTTTTAAATACTGCAACAGAATGTTAAGAGAGGACTAGGCAAATGATGATTATTATTATTATAATAATTATCATTGTCAACAACAAATACATATATTGTTTTCCATAGGTATCGGTAGGTATCGCGTATTCCGGATGAGTATTATAATATAATATAATATTTAAATATTACAATAACAACATACCAATCTGAATTGTAAATGAAGGAACAATATACGTATTGCTGATATTATTTATTAGCCGACAGTTTAGATAAACATCTAAAGGTAAATTATTTGTGTTATGTTTCCTTTTATAGTCAAGTACTTAGTCATAAGGACAGTTGCCAATCGAAAGGTTCTGGGATTGATTCCCAGGGAAAACTCTTTATTGGATTGTTCAGTACCCAACGAAACTGCGGATTTCCTCGATTATGTGTGGTAAATGGTAAAAATTGTTTTCAGGATAAGAATAAGAATAAGAATATTTTTACTGTATAAGAATCGAATGTGTTGATTCCTGTAACTCACACTAGGATTCCCTGTGTCGTGAGATCAAAATAGGTAAAGTCATTTGCTTTCTAATCAGTCCTAAATACTAATAAAGAAGACCAGCGGGTACTGATTTAATGATGGAAAAGTTTATTAATTATGTACCTGCCTAAGTATTTGATACACTATTTAAAACAGCATTTTATTATTAAGAAAGTTGATGATTAAGTACCTAAATGATGATGATGGATGTTTACCTAAGATTACGATTAAAATCAATATTTTTACCATAAAATCATTTTCATAAAACAATAAATAATCCTTGTTCTACTGAAAACATGTTTTTCATTAAAAACACCACAAATTATCCATCAGTGTCTGCATTATTTATTGATAAATATAATATATGATCTTACATGCCATGCAATTTCAACGTTATCTTGTGAACAACAAAGTCGAAAATCCCTTTGTAAAATGAAAGATATGTACCTCATGAAATTAAACGATTGTCAACCTTATGTCTTTGCAATAAGAGTGCCATGTATTAGTAAGGTGTGTTAAAATTACGTCATTTACTGAATCAAGATCAAGAGAGTTCAGTAACACGTAATCTCAGTTGGCTAATATTTTCAGGTATTTTTAAGTCTCTTACAAAATAAGCTCTACGCAGGAAAATGTATTGTTTCCATTTCCACCAATTTATATTTTTAGTAGCATTTCTATGGTAGCTACCTATTTTGGAAAAGGGGCTCATGGCTAATTAGGTAATAACAGTAATATTAAGTGGAAACTGGGACCTCGGAGCTATATTTTGGGTGTTGATTTTCAATTTGTAATGATTACCTAATAATAATATTATTATTGATATTGAACTTATTGTTGTTGCTTATTAGTTCAAATATTTTTTTACTGTACCTACTTATTTAAAAATAATATTTTATAAGTTGTGTAGTTTAGCGTGTGTAGAACTTATTCAATTATTAACATCATACTATGTACATCTATATGCAAGAGAATGATGATGACTATGCAAAACCAAATTCTTACAAATAAGTAAATAAATACAGCTTCAGACTCTGCCCCTCCAACTTTTTGGTTTTACGTTCGCTTTCCAATCAGACTTTACTTGACACACCGAAATCACCACTCTTTGGAAATCGCAATATTTTTCTGAATGTCGATTCCATCGTTCAGCTCAGCATGGTAACAACGCACGGCATATTGTTAGTGACGTCACGAAGCATGTATTCCGTGAGAATGTTCCCCAGCGGACGCGCGAACGTTTGTTTTGTAAACCGCGCTCATCGGCTCCCAAACAATATCGACAACAGCAAATAAATAGCGGATATGCGGTGTTAGCGATGTGCATGTGATTTAACATGTTAGGCAGATAATACTACACTATTGCAGTCCCACTGCTGGGCAAAGGCCTCTTCTTATACAGAGAAGGCACGAGCTGTGATCACCACGCCTGCACAAGACAGGTTGGCGATTTCAGACTTATGTTAAGTATAAGTTCAGGTTTCCTCACGATGTTTTCAATTATCCCTCCGAAATATAAAAATAGCTGCTAGGTCCACATGGAGTAAATACACAACCTTGATTGTGTCGACGTCGGACAAAATCTTCTGTAATCAACCATTGACTGCAAATAATCAGTCACCCGTCATCACTTATAATTGAAAAAACTTCAGCTAATGAGAGATCGAGTATGTACTTATTTCACTAAAAACCCGCAAAACCAGGGTCGGTAAAGGAATAGGTCTCTTCTTAACACGTTTCCATGTCCAACCCCAAGTAGCACTGTCAAGTATTAAAAAGGTATTGTAGATGTATTCGAGTCAATAACTAAATTTTTGGCTTTTTTCTTGGTTAAAACCATATCTTGAGGATATCCACCAAGAGACAGTTAAGCAAAAGTGAGCACAGGTTCCCAGAATAACTTAAGAGAGACTTTAAACTACTTTACAGATAAACTTCAGTACGATTTAAGAGTAACAGTCTTGGTGTATTATTCCTATTATATTCAAGATATCTCGAAGTAAAGAGATAATACGAGTATTGGTATGAGATACCTAGACACCTAAAATACCAAGAGTATAAGAGTTTCTAAAATTACCGCAGAGAATTAAACAACACTTATCAAAACTAACTTCAAACTTCACAAACTAATCTCAGATATACTTTAGATGAATTATGGTGGTATGATTTTACAACTTAGTATTCAAAAACAGATGCAAAATAAAAATGTTCTTAATTATTACCTATTTTGTAAAGTGTTGTTTTGCCTAATCTATAGATAAAATTCAAACGTTTACCGTGGCAAATGAACAGACATTTTTATAAAATTGATTAACCGACAACCGGATAAACCGACCATTTTTATTTGATGGGCTTCAAAAACTACAAAGTAATAATATACTATATTATCATATCGTCATAAGCCCATTTGAAGCCCATAATACAAAAAAAGTTAAAAAATATACTTATGTATCTATTTAAAAAAAATACCAATCTTAATTCAATATTCAGTATTTATGTGTGTTATGATTATGATTCGTGATACGTGGTATAATTGTGTTAAATAAAAAAAAACAGCCAAAAATGACGAAAAGCAAAATTAATAACTAATATGTTCATATTTATCATAGCTCAAAATGGCCTTAAATCCATATTATCTGAACTAAGTACGAGCAAAGACAATATGGTTTTAGTCCCGTATTACAGAAGGTCACTCAATACTCAAACATTACTTAAAACTAGTTTCAACCAGTCAAATGGCTTGAATCTAGTTTTAAGTAATGCTTGAGTATTGAGTGACGTTCTGTAATACGGGCCTTAGTAAGTCAGAGTTAGGAACGAATTAAGTGATTTGACTTCATATAAGTCTTATGTCATTCTTCATAATTCAATTAAGTATTAACAATTTCTCTAAAAATTCTGTGTTTAGAAAGTATATGCTCAAGTAGCATTTAACTAAATGGATTTTGAAATTCTAAGTACACTTAAGTAGCCCTCAAGACCGTATTTGAAAAACTAATATGAATTCTAGGACAACTTGAATTTATAAATACACTCTTTAGAAAAAATTTATTTGGCCTAATCAAAGTTAGGATATTTTATAGACATACTAGATATAACCATGATCATGATCTATTTAGTTGCTTGATACCCAAATTTAGATTAACTAAAACAAGCAAGTCATTTCTTGTAAACAGTATCCGCTTTAATAACAAGTTGCCAAAATCAGTTACAGAACTTAGCGATGGAAAGTTCAATACCCACATCAAACGTATCCTTATCAAAAATGCATATTATAAGATTAAAGACTACGTTGAAGACAAGGAAGTTTGGCAATAATTCCTTCTGCACATGTGGTTTCCCTGGTACCTCATTAATGGCATCGCTATGTAAATGTCTATTAACTACTCGCAAATTACGAAGATTATTTTAAAAAAATATAATGTTTTTTTTTTGTTTTTAGCTTTCTTCTTTCTTTGACATAATATTCTCATTATTGTAACGAAGTTCCTTATCGCACGGTGCGGAGTTTTCGGATGAGGGCTAGGCGAAAAAAAGTGTAAGAGTTTTCCGTCACGAGTTTCCGACCCTTTCACGACCCTTTCTTAGTGCAGACGGTTATCCATAGCGCGTATGCTATTGACCGTGCCCAGTCATAGGTGCTCGCTTATTGGTTCAAGGCAGCCAGCAAGTTTGCACCGGCTGCGCAGACATAGTTCTTTTTTTTGTGAATAATTAATTTTTAACCTAAAATTTTTATATTACGACTCTCTTATTTTTTATAGCCAATTAATAGACAAATTGACTAAAAAACTATGAAAGGAACTTCGGTCCAACCGAGTGTTCTACGACACTCACGCATTTTTTTATTTGACATTATTTATCTCCAATTCTTATTTCAACTCTTTACTAATGGCTTTTGTAGACAGGATTTTAATTCAGATTTGTTACAGTTGTAATGGCAATCATGTCATTTGGTTTAAATAGGGTAAGCTTTTATTTTTATATAGATTCTTCTATATTTTGTGAATGTGAGACCGTTGCAGGCCTTACTTGTAGACTGTAGATTTGTGGACCTTTTTCTATTTTATTGAGTACCTGTTACTAGTTGATAGACCTACACTGTCCTCTTATACCTATCAAAACTGTAATTTGAAACTTTGTAAAAGCCCTTTATTTTTAAAAGAGTAACCGTGGAGTTTCTTGCCGGCTCTTCTCCATAGGAAACAACCAATTGGAACCGTGCATCTAGCTTCTGACGTTTCATAAGTGCCCATGTAGGTTTATGTAAAATAAAATATTTTGATTTTGATTTTGCTTGGGATGGCTCCATATTTGGGTGAAATAAAAGACAATTGGAATCACTAAATCGTGGTCGTTTGGCAGATCTCATTTTCAAGTTAGATCACCAGATTATGACAATTTCATTAACTTCTTCGGGATGATATAAGGAGAAATCTAGTTACAATGGAAGTGCATAGTTGCTTTTAAACAGATACAGCTCACGTTTCTGCCCCCCTTGTGAGCTAAAAATAGCGTAAATATGCATCCTGCACATGTATGACTGATTATCCTCCATCATACATTCATACGGCTGGATGTTACGTAGTCTCTGATGCAACTAACCGGTCGGTTCAAGATGACGTATTGAAACACTGATTTGCTGTTAAAATGACCCTGATTTGCGTGGAAACCCGGAGGTAAACCTAGCTGTTAATTGATCGTCATCTGCCTTTCCCCAGCTAAGTGGGGTCGGTGTCAATCTGTCTAACCGGATGCATCTGAATATCAGTATTTTTGGAGCGACTGCCTAACTGACCTCAACAACCCAGTTAGGTACTGGGAAACACTATTGACACCCCTTGATAAGACTGCTGGTCAGATTATCAGGCTTCAGACCACCCGTCACGACTGTCAAAGATCTACAAATGACAGCCGAGGCTGTATCTACAGCTAATTATCAGTAGGTACAAGGAACGGTCAAATAGGCACTTTACTTTGTGTAAATTATTTCATCACCACTGCTCTCAAAACGGTGAAGGGAAACATCGTGAGGAAACCGGCATGTCCTAGAACCAAAACTTCGAAGACATGTAACATCCACCAACGCGCACTGAGCCCGCGTGCTGGATTACAGCTCAGTCCCTCTCGCAGAGAGGAGGCCTGTGCGCCAGCAGTGGGAACATTATAAGCTTATTATGCTTTACGATACAAAGAGCGGTTGCTATCTTATCCAAAAAATGTCCTTGAACCCGCGGTAAAAATATCGCGACGGCGCAGGGCACGTGTACTTCCGATCATTATTCATACGAAGACGTGGGTTATGTAGTCGCTGATGCAATACAACCAGTTACAGGGTGATCGAGATTCTTAGTAATCTGCTAAGCCGTGATGACCTATTGAATCATGCTTCTTATCAATAACTTATAGTATCTACCGCTTGTCATTGCTTATGTAGTGTTATCGAGTTGAGTTAAGGCTATATGATTCATGCCCTGATGAAAATATTACTTTTATTTTCAGATCTCGGAAGTAATTCGCATGTCCAGGAGACACGTAATCTGTTTTAGAACATAACTAGGACAGCTGGACACGGACTAGTCCGGAGATACGGTTATTTTTGGGAAAACCGTATTACACATTTCTGGCTCGGTAGTACTGCTAAACGCAGTTGTTACGTCAGTTTGACAGGTAGATGACGTCACAGAACCAGTTTGCTTGCTCGGATGCCTTCTGCCTATCTCCAAGAGTTTATTAAATAATCTTATGACGACATATTAGCACGTGGACAATCTCTCCGATGCGGATGTGTGACGCAGCTGATGCAATCAGACCTGTCGGTGAGGCGGAGAGGGTGTGCGCCTGCGCCACTTAGCCCGGAACGACCCATTCAGTCACATCACATAATATATCGTTTAGTATGTCGCCATCCGTTTTATTCTGTTGACAGGTTATTTACACGTATTTTCGGGAAAGAATACTTAATATTGTATTTCAAAGCATGAGGAAGGCCACGGGTATTTTTTTGTTATACGCAGATAATTTTGTATTTTCTTTGATAATTTAATTGGATCCAGGTTCCATTGGTCCCAGGATGTCCCATATATTTTTTGGCAAAATGTTAGCTTCAATGTTATAGGGTAAGGGAATCTCTGTCTTAATCTGCATAAGGTATATGTAAAGACACCTTGCTCAATTAATATAAAAGTAATATTGTGGCCACCAAAACATTTTCCAAGTGCTTATGATATTTTTATCACAAACGTTCAATGTATGGGTTTAATAGCTATCTAGTTTTTTACAGTGGACTATTCCTTCTTCACTATGATAAAAATATGATAAGATGAACATTCTAGGAATGATTGCAGCATACTTTGTGAAGCGTGCCTGCTTATCTACGTCTGGCGCGAGCTGCCGGAGGTCACGGATGTTCCATTATCATGTATTACTATTGCATTAAGCTATTTACATAATATATTAATGAGTATAAATTAAATATTTGTATTGATACACGTGTCTACTAGTAATAGGAATAAAGCTGTTACCGAAGACCATCAAATTTATGTTAAGTTTAAATAAGTTTAGTTATTCTGATTCGGATTGAATTTGAGCTTCCTTTAATAACTTTGACCTTTTAGTCATGTCATCCCTATCTGATCCAAACTCAATTACAGAGGCAGGAAACTTTATAATCTTCTCGAAGTTATCTGGTCAAGAAATACCTCAGAAGTTAGACTTGTGCCAAACATAATACCTATTATATTATGGATACCCTTTGTGTTGGCACGAGCTTTCCAAAACTAGCCCATCATCATCACCCTTTTGCCGAAATTTAAAAACGGCGCAGCATGTCTTCTACATCCATAAATCTCTTTTAACCCTCAACTCTGTGTAGTCGCCCCCTTTCTAGCCTTTGGCCTTCCCCTACCTCTCCAAGTTCGTAATGTCATTGACTGACCAGGGTGCGACTGACGTACTTAACTATCGTTACTCATACAAGTTCCAGATCTTAACTTGTTATGTTTGAATACTTTTAAATAAGCTGTGCATCTACCAAATATCTTAACAGCTTTATGATGACGCACATTAAATTATTAATTGTTAAAATCTGAACAAAATAGGCTGTTACACCTTAGACACATCTACGTTGATAATGACGTAGACTTGGAGCAACGAAAACAAGACGTTATTTGAAAACAAGTTACATCGACCATCTGTGTTGGTTTGTGACTAACAGGGTAAAACAGGGCTATTTATTTATTTTATTATATGACGTAGTTACACTGGTACCTTAGTATAATGTTGCAAAATATCGGGTAATGTTTTGACGAGTGTAGGCTAAGGGTAGGCATTATTGTGAACAGGTTAACCTAGAGAGGTCAAGCGCTATTTATTTTACATAGTTCCTTGCTATAATTAACCCAATGAGGTGTGAATCTGGAAAGTTCACTTTTCCTGCAACAAAAGAAAATTAAAATGTTATTTATTCTAAGAAATAGTTCGTATAATATATTAGACAATACTCGGTAATGTCGAGAAAATTCTGGTTGATGCCAAGATTCTTAGGTTACGTTTGACAGGCAGACATATTGTATAAACAACAAAAAACATGTAAACCTAAGAACAGAAATTCGTAGAATATAGAAAGAAACCTTTCAAAACTCTGCAGACACTACTATAACGGTGGCTGCAAGGTGTATCAGCAGATGTCCTACCTCGACACACCGCTTGTCCCTTTTACTGCTCTTGGCAAAAACAGACACACACCGGAAGTGACGGTATAGTAGACTATACAAATACGGACATTCTGGAAATCCTGCAGAGTTCATACTATAAATTGTTTTGTGGTAAAACCAATCATCCTGATTCATGTTCTTTCAAAATCGAAAATATAAATCTAATTGATTTGTATTTTCGATTTTGCTCATAGCTTACAAATCAATTAGTAAGTAACGATTTTTATTTATGAATCTGACTCGGCGAATAATAAAAGCAGAAAAATACAGAACTAAAAGAAATCTTAGAACTAAAGAAATATAAATAATGATTACCTACTAATAATTATTATATCATCTTTGTTTTTCAGTTAGGGTAAGGTTGCGACCATTGGACCAGCGCCTTGATTGGACCGCTTTGATTTCTCGAAAACGAATTGTAATAATAATTGTCCTTTATGACGAAACGCTGCCTATTCGAGCCCCCACCCGCCCCCTCAACCGCCAGTGTCTCCGTGAGCTTCGTTCGGGAAGAACGTGCTTTGGTGTGTTTTAAGAGCTCCCAATATAATATTTGCGCGACATACTTTACCATGTAAGTACAGATTTATTCGGTTTATCAATGTGATTATTTTTATTAGCATAACATATTTATTTGTTCAGCTAATTTACCAACCCAATGGCACATAAGATTAATAGTTTTTTATTTATTTATATTTTAATGTGATAGCAGCGAATTGCCATCAATGGACTAGTGCAAGGCTCCTTGATTAGACCGGTCCAATGAAGGCAACTTCAAAAATTACGGTTTTAATATATATTTTTTTGTTTTAGCATGGCAAAACGAGCCCAGTATTATGACTGGAATGAAGGAAGTATGAGATTAGCGTTACTAGCTTTGAGTAAAAAAGAGGTCGGATTAAACGAAGCAAGCAGGATATATGGTGTACCAAAAGCGACATTAAAACAGGGGATAAAGAAATATTTTTGTCCATCATGTCACTGATTGATCTCTAAAACCAAAATTATTATCATTTAATGTGTCTATTCACTGCTATAACTAAGAATAATTCAGTTATTTCATATTAAATTTTTATTGTATTAATATTATACTCTATGTTGATTTTTTATAATGTGGAACATGTGCCTTAATGTTCAGTTTCATCCATTTTATTATTTTAAGCGGTTAATTAACCAGTGCTCACAATTATTACATTTAAGACTAGACTGATTGTTTAACCTACCTCATAATAGGCTATTTAATAGCCAATTACTTCGTTAAGATTTTTTAAATTTTGCATTTCACCGTTAAATTAAGACGTTGTGATTACTTGTGATTCTTATTAATAAAAAGACTGTGTTTTAATTTTGTATTATATTTTATTTTATTTCAATTTCCTTGGGCACCTTGAATGGACCAGCAGACAAAATGTCCTAAGTCCAATCATAGCAACTCGGAGGTCCAATCAAAGAGACTGTGGTCCAAATAAGGGAACTATCACAAAAACAGTTTTTCTGTTTTGTTCCTTTATGCTTCAAACAAAAAATCCGAAAACACACCTACGAGGACATATGTATAAGACCTATAAAATTGGATAATCACTATTCCCTTAAATGTCATACTTCAGGTGCTATAACCGCTAAAAGTTAAGTGGTCCAATAATCGCAACCTTACCCTATTATTCGTGACGTCAAAAATAGAAAAACAACTTAAAGCAATAGAAGGTAAAGTAGCCAGAAAGGTTAGGGGATTTAGGAAAACCCGGTTCCATTTTGATTCATAAAATTTAAGGCTTAAAGCTCAGTAATCGCAACTAAAACTATTAATGCGGTTACTAAAAAGTACTAAAAACCTAAATGTACTAAGTAACTGCAATTTTTCCTTTCAAATTAAAAATGGCGTTCTAATTTTTTTCAAGGGTGCCGTTTCACATCATAGTTGCATTCCTAGAATAACGGAAATAATTGCATGCAACCATGCAACAGATATACTTATTTAATTGCACGTAACATGACTCAGTTATTTGAAGTCGGCAAACATGGAAACGTACCATAATTTGCTGTTAGAACATACCCGACAGTGTCGATGTGGTGAGTTAATATTGAACAAAGAAATAAATTACGGTATCACATTTTTTATCTGGACCCGCTTCCTAAGTAGCAGGTTGCATGTTCAAAGCCTGCTGAGGACCAATGTGACTTTTCCAATGTCATTTAGGTAGCTAAATTCCAAGGTTTCTTTTCTTGGATACTAATGACTCAAGGTGAAGGAAAACGTCGTGAGGAAACCTGGACTGCGTGGTCTGAAATCGCTTGTCCAATTTGCATAACCGGGAAATAGCGAGATTTCCTTTAAATCAAACAACTTTTTTCGGCTTGCACATACTCTGGGTGTCATTATGGTGCATTATGGTGCATTTTAGTTCTCTAATGTCCAGCAGTGTGCTAGACTAAGTTCACCTTACACCAACGATAATTCCATTAACAAAACAAGACAACACTAGAATTATTGATGATTAAATAACAGCTATGATTGGCCAAAAGCCAATTAGTACCCATAAAAGTATGAATCAACCAATCTGTGTTCTTTTCTGTATTCTGAGCAATCTGTTTAAGACTGCTGCTGCACTAATACATGTATTAAGTACATAATAAAAGCTGTCGACAGCTGTTGTTACAATACCTTTGAGAAGGTTAGTCATATATGAGTGATATAAACATAATAATTATAGAGGTAACGCTAATATACCCGTAGTAGCTACATCGTCCGATTCGGAGAATTGTTATATTGTTTCTATGCTACAATAAAAAAATATGAGACAGCTCGGGTTGGGCACTGGCACAGCATAATAATACTGTGCAGTGGTGGCAGTGTTTGAGCTTCTTATTTCACGTCGCCAGTTCGATTCCCGCACATCCTAACTTCCTAATCCTAACTATAATTCCCCTAACAAACCGAATATATATATATATTATATTATAAATGCGAAAGTAAGTTTTCACTTCAGTAGCTCAAACATGTAGGTTTTGCTGCCTGAAATCAGTGAGCAAAATGCGATTTTGCTCACTGAGTGAGACTAAGTAACTTTTTAATTATTTTTTTTCAGAAAGCCGCGAATATCTTATTCATCCTTGGGTTAATCATACAGTTCGAAACATTAACACTCTATCTCTTTCCCGCCATTAGAAAGAGAGAGAGACAAAGACCAGCCCTTTCGAAGTTCCGATTTTGAATTCGACCTCAAAGACAAACACGTTCGGAATTTCATACTAACTAAAGTAATTTTTCAAAAAGATAATTATGTCTTTTAATGTAATTTATTGAATTTTTAACTTATTGTTGTATTTAAACGAAAATAAGTATTTACTGTAAATAAAACTGATATTTAACATGTACATATTTATTTCTAGTTTCAATAATGTTACGTAATATATTTTGAATAATTAAATATCATGGGTGCTATTTCCGAACACGCCTTAATTTAAATAAAAGAGCGGGTTACTTTTAATTTGCAGAATTGCAGTAATTTTACTTTTAACTTTTAAAATGTTCCATTTTATTGAATTGGTACCTCTACCTACAATCTTAATTATTTTGATTCACAATAAATAGTTATTTCAATCTATTCCTGTTTATTATTTTATCTCCTAAAGTGTTCTCGCTACTGAAGTGAAAAGTTATGTGTGTTACACGAGAGCAAATTTTTTTGCATCTCGTGCCTTAGAATCCCTCGCCACACTCAGGATTCAACTTTAGAATCACTCGCTACGCTCGTGATTCAATCGTTGAATCCTTCGCTTGCTCAGGATTCAAAATCAGCACTCGCAGCAAAAAACGACTTTGCTCTCTTGTTGCACAAATAACTATTGTTTGTTTGTTTGTTTGTTACCGTTTCACGTCTGAACCACTGAACTGATCATACTGAAATTTTGCATATACGTTGTCAGGGGTACAAAAACGCACATAGGGTACCTTTGTTCCCGAAAAAAAGTACTGTTCCCGAGGAAAACAACAATAACGTTCTTATGATAATCGATGGCGGCACGTGTCTTTCGAATCATGATTGAATTATATTATTATAGAAACTTTAGTAGTGTGTTAAGAGTTTTTTATTTTTCATTTAAGTACCTAATACATTTTGTGAGTCTAGAGTGTCGATAGACGGGATCCCTTCTTTTCGCATAATGTTCTTTGTCCTAATATACTTCGGCATAACGATTTTGGCACAATTTGTTTTGGCATAATAATACTTCGGCATAATTTTTTTAGGCATACATTTTATGTTGGCATAATCATCTTAAAGACTAATTGGTTTTGGCATAAATTTGATTCGCATAACGTTAGTAGGCCTAATGACTATTAGCATAATATTGTTGGTTAAAAATGTAATATGCTGTGCAACAAAAGTTAGTGACAGAACCGAATTGCTGCAAAACCGACTCCAAGTAGTCTTGTTTGTGCGCCTACGCGATTTTAAATTACACTCTAGGGGTAGGCCCCTAGAGTGTAATTTAAAATCGCGTAGGCGCGTAGGGGCGAGGCGGCCCGCGGGCTGAGGAGTAGGCGGCTGCGAGCGAGCCGCCGCGGCTGAGGCTGGCCGGCGAAGCCGGCCAATAAGTCGAAGCTGCGGTGGTGAGCGAAAGCCGTCTGCGACGATTAGCATGCGTGGGGCCGCCGGAGGCCCGCAGCGCCGGAGCCGTGACAGAAACCCTGCCTGCTGCATGCTTGCTTGCATGCTGCATGCTGCATGCTTGCTGCATGCTTGCTTACATGCTTGCTTGCATGCTTGCTTGCATGCTGTATGCTTGCTTGCATGCTGTATGCTTGCTTGCTTCATGCTTCCTACAGCGGAAAAAAAAAACCTACAAAATTGTTCATAACAAAGTTATGCTTTAGAACTTTATGCTTAATAAATTTATGCTTTAGAATATTATGCTTAATCATTATTATGGTTAGAGAAATTATGCTTAAAAAAATTATGCGTAAGCTGTTATGCGTAATTATATTATGCGAAAATATAATTATGCCAAACAAAATTATGCTAAGTTATATTAGGTCTTAAAATTTTATGCAAATGGATAGGGAACCTCGATAGACCGGTCTTTTATCCTCCTAACTATAATTCCCCTAACAAACCGAATTGATTGTCAAATTCTAAATTAACGCGAGCGAAGCCGCGGGCGAAAGCTAGTAACAAATAAGTCAAATAACATAACATAGCATCACGCCTGTAATCTCCGAAGGGTTAGGCAGACGTAGTGTGTGTTGTACTACAGTTTGCTGTAAAGTCAACAAATATACAGAACAAATATTTGTAATTTTATATGGATTGCAGTGATTCTGTCGAGTCGTAGGAGGTACTGACAGGGACATGTATTGTTTAGCAGATCCGCACATTGTGACATATTATACAACGTGTATCAGAAAGGTGTGGTCAAATTTAAGGGTGTTGTATAGATTACAGACCATCAATCTGAACAACGTTCTTCAATGGGACCGACATAGTAAACGAGAAAACATTATCAACCGTCCCATACATGCTCCTGTCCCATACAAGTAAGTGCGGAAGTTTTGTATGTGCAGTTGATATTTTGTCTTGATTACGATGCTAGTCCCATGGAGAAAGTTGTTCAGATTGACGGTCTGTACCACACCCTTAAATTTGACCATACCTTCTAATACACCCTGTATGTCGTGTTATAGCCATTTCATAAGACCGAAAAAAGTTTTTTTTTTTAATTTATTTATTTATTAAAATCTCCCTTACAACTATCATTAAAGGTGTATCCCTAATGCGATAGCGTGGTCTTAAAATTAACTTACAATTTAAAACTATGAAAAAAGTAAAAAATACAATATTTAAAATATAAACAACAACAACATAAAGCCTACTCTAATCTACACTATAACATAAAATAAACAACAGTATTTTTGCGAATTCGCTCAAATGACATGTAAATACATCGATCTTCACGTGAAGATCTTTAATAACCCGAATTGCGCGGGTCAATGGTGTTTTAGCGAGAAGGTTGGTCCTGGCAACCGGCACGGCCAGCAGCGGCGGGCGGCACCGCGCGCCTCCACAGACTGTTGAATAGACGGTCAATGTAAGTCGATGGTCAAATTGCTAAACAATCTGATTCCTTGACTTTATATTGCCATAACCACCTCTCGTGACCAATGTATTTATCGTGTACATGTGGTTGTGAACACTTCTAATGATGTTGCTGAGCTATCTTTTGATATAAACATAAATAGGTAAATTAGATTTATTATCACGGGGCTGCTAATTTAGAAGCAAACTGACTGTTTCCAAGAATTGCAGTTACGTTACTGAAATAAAACTGTAATAGGTATATAGTTTACACATGGCAATTAGCGTAAACACTCTAATAGGTTATTTAGTAGGAGAGATGTCTGCTTTTCGTGTACAGGATCTTGTAGTCGATTCCCATTTAGAGAAATACATATAATTATGTGTGGATTTGTGCTAGCAAAGTATGCGTGCACTATGCTGGGAACAAATGTAGGGAATGCCTAAAAATATTTGCATTTGCACCGTCGGATTTTCTACTCACAGCGCTAAGCCGAGCGTTCAAAATCAAACAGTGCGCCAGTGTTGGGCACAATTGAATTAATTGTTTAATTGTAGAGGCAAACAATTACAATTTTTATTTCAACTAAATTAATTGCAATTAAATTAATTCAATTATTTTTTAATTGTGAAATGCAATTAAAATCAATTGCAATTAAATCTGTTAATTGTGGTTTACAATTAATTCAATTGCAATTAAAATTTTAATTGCAATTAAATTAATTGTTTTAAACAATTAATATTTAATTTAACTACGTAAGTATTTGACGAATGTAAATATTTTTTTTTTTTTTTTTGGTTGGGAAGTCATACAAATGACCTCTCCCGCTCTGGGCGGAGCGGAAGGGCGTGTCAGACTCTTACTGACTAAAACCCACCGTGTTCCTTCAGTTGCCTGTGCGCCAGGGCCACGGTAACTCTTTCGAACAATCCGCGACCCCGGCAGGCATCGGTCCTATCGGACCCCGTCAATGGTGCTGACATCTCTTTGAGGCGCGCGTGGAACACGACGCGCCGTCGACCCGGGCCTGGTCCTTACCGGACGGCGAGCTGCCCATTGCTCGCCGTCCGCAAGCCCGCGCCTACGGTGTCCCCTGTATATGGCACCTGTGCTACACTTTTACGTAGTAATGTTCTGGCTTAAATCCAGGCTTTACATACCTTTGAGAATATTAAGGAGAATGCTCTTGTATTGTTTGCATTATGTTTTTTAGTTACTGACATTTATTAATTGTTAATTGTAATTGTAAACGTGTATCAAACAATTAACAATTAATCAATTGTAATTGCAAATTTTTACAAGCACAATTAATTTAATTGTAATTGCAAAGTTTTACAAGCACAATTAATTAATTGTTAATTGCGATACGTTACAATTACAATTAATTATTTTAGTTGTTAGTTGCAACTAAATTTGGCAATTTAATTGTTAGTTGTTAATTGTTTTCACAATTAGTTTTTGCCCCACTCTGCAGTGCGCTTTAATTTAAGCATTATATTTATATTTAATTGTTCCCCCTAGGGTACATGAAAATGGGGATAAGTCAATATACCAGCCAAACTTATTGTTTCAATAGTTATACATACATTATATTATAGAGAAAATTGTATGGCTATGTTCACCGCACGAGCAGTATAAGAACCGATTGTTTAAGACGAGTTGCGGTTTTTTTATCGTTAGTTAGTACCTACCTACCTACCTACCTCGTGACTAGGCTCTTTAGGCCTCACCCACGCACCACTTCTGCGAAAATAGTTCTACACCATGACAGTCGCCTTTTTTTGTAGCCCACAGATCACGCTTGACCGGCCTACACTCTACACCTCAATTATCAATTAATGAATATAACTTGCAATAATAATATAATATTCCTTGTTGTTAGGCCCATTTTAAGCTCACGTTTTAAAGATGAAATATAACAAGAAGTATCAGTTGGTCCGGTTGTGGTGCAAAAAGTTTATAATAGTAGGTACCTATGTAATATAGGTTTGTGTGGCTCAAGGCTCAAGGTTATTCTACAATTAATGCGGTATCGCCTAGTTACTATAATATGTAGATAGAAGAAATCGTGAAAAGAACTCTCATTGGTCGAAAAGTTGAACAACGGCATTGTTTTATTGTTGGAAAACTCTCTGTAACAACCTGGATTTCGGCATTAGGCTTTATCCATATTTCTATTAGATTTTAATACTGATTCAATGTAGACATAGGTTTAAAAATGTGGCTTTTTCAGATCTGTGCTGATGTGTGCTTAAGGAAAGAAACATCTGAGGCAAGGAATAAGTAGGATCATTTGAAATGATCTCGTGACCACTGAGGTTGCTCTTGCTAGATGGCTTCGATGACAAAGGATCTCCAACTACCTACTTACTTTCAAGAATCATATTTTCTCGAGTTATTACCTAACGTTTTTTGCTCTTAAGAAAAACTAAGAAAATGTTTCTGGTAACGACATATTATGTACAGCTACTAAAGTAAGTAGCTGAGTAGTGTTAAAACAGTAACACTTGTTTCTAAAACAAACACTGACTTTAGCAGAAGTCTGTCAGAACTCTGCACAGTAACAGCGCGGGCTAAAGGATTGAGTCAATATTTTGCAGAGGTGCGCGCGCGCACCGCCCCATCCCCTCCCTCACCGCGCCGCCATCTTCACTTAGCGACAGTAATGGCCGACAAAAAGTTGTTATTCCATCTAGATTGGAGAAAAAAAAAACTGTTGTTACCAACTCGTGAAGCCTGGAGGGTGAAGAGTGAAGCTGTAAAAATTATGACCTCTCTTTCTGTTACTTTTTGTTAGACTTTTCAAGGTTAGCTTGGACTGTTAACAGTAATTTTATTTTCATTAAAGCTTAGGCCTGGCAAAACAGCGATCTCTACATCGATTCAAGATAGTAATCAAAAAGTAGATTTTTGTATCACTTGTTCCTTTAATTCTTATAATTTCGGTGCTCGTCACTGCCTATTTTGGCAATACAACCGCCTTGTCATTCACCTTGTTTTATTCTACTTTTATGCAGAACCACTTACAACACTTTAACTAAACCTTACAAAATCTAGATTTCCATTTCTAACAACTTAACATCAACGAAGACTTATTAAACTAACCTCTTAAATGAGCTTACATACCTAACTTACATACCTAACCCAACACTTGCATAATGAAGGCGCATTAAAATGCGCAAAACACATGAAGCAGGGAAGCCGCGGGGTGCAGTCTGATCCACCCGCCTTACACGCGGCTGCTAAGTGGATTTCGTCTGTAAGCAGCGAGCGTCTGCTGACCACCGCTGCTTAGCCGCCGTGTGTTTTACGCTGATACTTATTGTAGTACTTCCTTGTCTTGGCATTACAATAGTACCTACCTTTTTACTGTGTCTGTTCGAAATATATATGTTAGAAGAGCTATTTACCTATTATAGCGAAAATGAAAAAGGAAATGTCACCACTTTAACACGTATAATTTATTAGTATAAAAAAATCGAATCAAAATAAAATACAGAATGTTAAAATTAAATATTAGGTAAGTATTAAAACAGTTGCAGAACAGGTACATGGGCCTAAACGAAAAGAGAGTATGAGAAAACTTAATGTACGGTCACCAAAAGTGATAAGTAACCAGGGGCGTCGATATAGTTGAAGTTTAGTAAGAAACCTATGACCGTTTTCGAATAAAATTTAATTTTAATTAATAGAAAACAAACAGGTAATTTATCAAATTAAATTTCATTTGTTTAATAAATTCAAATGATTATCATCACGACCTTCATGGAGGTAAGCAGTCAATCATAACATATAAGTCATGATTGACTGCTTACTTTAAAAACATCCTGTATAAAGGATTTTTTTTTTGAGATGGGGCAATAAGGGCAGCTACCTTAATCGTTGTCGCTACAAGAAAATGGTCTTAGGAGAGTGTTCTTAACTTTTTGAAACATTTTGATCTGCGTTCACCGATTTTGAACAAAAATTACTGTCATCAAGAAAAAGGGCAATTTTCAACAAAAAAAGTGTTCGAATACTAGAAAAGTCAGAAACCGCAAAATCTTTCCATAAATTTCGTAGAAAATGAGACTGAGTTGAAAGAGAACACAATAAAGCAGTGTATGACAACCGTCGAATAAAATTATTCTATAACTTCACTGCGCTGAACAGGGAACGAATGCAGATAGTTACAGATTTAATCTTTTAAATGATATCATCCCACCATACCTTTAAGGAGCTAATCATGACATAAAATATAAGAACGGTTATTTTAGTCAACTTTAAATAGCTTAGCGGTTTAACGACTGCTTTGCAAACCTATGTTTGATTCTCAATACATGACATTTTTGGAACGAAGTTCATTAATGCAGCTTGCGGTAGGAGCAAAATTGTTGAAAATTGTTAGAAATCGTCACGGAACGAAAAAGCGTTATGCCCCCTCCCTGCGACTTTTTATTACATATAATAGAAAGAGACAGAGAGAGAGAGATAGCTTGCATGATTTTCGAGGGTGCTGAAGCCGATGGTAAGGTCAAAATTTTCGAATTTGTTGAGTATATTTTCGAATTTGTTGAGTTGAAGAAAAAGCGTAAGGAACTTCGTTCCTGACGGGGCGGGGGTTCCGCAACCCCACCCTTTTTTTTGTGCTTTCTTTTTTACATTTTGTTATATGTTATTATATTATAATAGTTCGTAAAACGTACTCGGAAAAACATAAGGTTTAGGCCTCTTCTGTCATCTTTGGTTATAATAAAAATAAATATCTATGGTTCGCTGACTGTTAATGAGAAATCCCGTGTGTTAACAATCGCCTGTTATATTATTTTAGGGATAGCTGTTCGTCAGGAATAATCTGTAAGAAATCATCAGTCAGTGTATCAGTGCTGTGCCATTATGTAGTACATACAGGAAAGCAGGCGTTCATTAATTCACTAAAAACGAAAAACTTTGCAAGCAATGGGAAATTAAGTAGGTACTATGATCTGTGGGTACTACTAAAGGCTGCGGATGTTGACCTCAGGACGAGCTGTTTCTCACCCGGACAACTGTAGGTACGTCGCTTGCTCCCGCGTCACCAGTCCTGACTCTCTTCATATAATATTGGCTGCTGAGACCATAACTACAAAGGTAGTATACAGGAAAGTTCTATGAAAATGTGCCTGTTACTTTAGTATATTGTGATGTCTCACGACTTCCACGCGAACAAGTCGCGGACAGAAGCTATTAGTTAATATAAGAATGAAATTGCCAACCCGTGTTCGCCGTCTTCTTGTGCAGGTGCGGGGATCAATGCTCGTGCCTTCTCTGTATGAGAAGAGGCCTTTTCCCTGCAGTGGGACTGCAATAGGCTGGTATACCTAAGGATATGAGTTTGGAGGAGCTATAATTTTCAGTGTTTTCAGATGCGGGGGTGATGCTGCTACAAGATTATCATGAAAACTGTAGAAACGAAAGACAAAATGACAGATTGTAGAAAGATTTCTACGGCGCGTTGACAATAGTAAACAATAAAGAACACTTAGTTTGTAGAAAGAGGTGTCTATTCTTTGCAAAGTAGAAATTACACATAAAATTGTACCCAGCTGTTATTTGGTGAGAACCCCAAAAAAGTTTCTATATCAAGATCAAAATTATTTCTATTCCTCTTCTCTCTGAAAAGAACCACTATTATGCCACCAATTTATATTATATTTTATCTACAAAAGAAACTCTTTCATTTATTATGAGAGAGTTTAATATTTATGTTCTCATATCCCTACCAATATAAATTCTTACAAAAATCTAATTAACACTTCATAAAACGCCGTAATATTAACTCTTATCTCTCCACACCACTTAACCGTGAGTTATGTGAAGAAAAACAACAATAAGATATGTACGGTACATGCACACTACATATATATAGTACATAGCGGGTACATCGGCGGAACTGCATGCAAATACCGACCAAAATACACGAACATACAAGTACTGTTAATATAAGTGTGTGAGCTCGTTGTGAAATGGTTCCGTATGCAAAAATTATCATTAAAATAAAGATAACAATTAGGTAGGTACACATCAAAGAGGTCGCCCATCGCAGTAGATCAACAATCTTATCAGTTTAATTGATTGCTTATCTAGTGATAAGCAGTCATTCATATTGGTCATCACGTTTGCATTCAACCTCATTTAATATTATCGTGTTTGACATGTGTGCCTCATACTATTTATAACAAAGTAATGATTATATACATTATTTTCTACGAAAAATACATCAAATAGGCAGAAGAAGAAACATTTAATTAAAGATACATTTGATTTACTAAACTGTTTGTCCATTGTAATGAAATTAGTTAATTAATTAATAATGAAGCTCCTTATCGGAAAATATCATAGGTATGTGTAAAACCCACATCTCCTGGCCACAGAACTCTAAAGCCATGTACACACAAAGTATTTGAAGCGGAACGCAACAGGGTTGCCAGTCGCCAACTCTTTGTGTTGCTACACCATATAATTAAATATTATTACCGAGAGGTATTGTGCTCGATCTCGGGCGGTGCATTGTTACTTCAATGCTAATGCACATTAGGCGCTTTTTGTACAGTTTTATGGCTGTCGTAAATAACTGGATTTGTGATTGATAAGTGACGTTGATGGTCTACGATGGGGATGGAAGGATCAGCTGCTCATTATTTCATATTTTATGACCAGCTTATAGAACTGCAGCAAATTGTAACGAAAATTGTAGCTAAGCTTTTATATAATGTTACTTGAACTGTCGTAGATAAATCAAAAAGAAGACAATGGTTGAAGACTCAAAATGAAACTCAAATCTCAATATTGATTTCAAAGTAACAGAACAATAACTTAATACTAACAAAATTGAAATGAAAAAAGACATAAGGTACATCATTGTGTGAAATAAAGCCACCAGCGACCGCCTTTAATAAAACTTTACAGTTACATTCACCGTACTCGTATAGTTTCCCTCAGCACCAATATCCTCAAAGATTCATCCTGCAACCATACAAATTCATCACGCCATTGCCTTACAGCTGTAATAAACGAATGCTCCGAAATGAGCGGCTCCCGTCAACCAACAATTGACGTAATAACCTTACTGCCGAGCCCCCATCGGCCCTGGCAATGTAATACTTGGTCTTATCGAATGCCTTCTATACTATGCCTACTATAATTTAGTTTTTTTACAGTATATGCTAGAACAGAAGCTAAAAGAAATGGAACAAAGGAATTTTGTTGTTTCGTTTTTGATGAAAAAAATAGAAGTGTTTTCTTTCTCTTGAAATTAGTCTTTGTGAACAGTTAAAAAAAAAACTTAATGTTGGTTAAACTAAAGTTGCGTGGTCTAATATTATAACAGCATCAATTGTAGCCTTTGATTACTAATGCGTCGACGGTTACTTAAAACAAAGCGATCCCAAGAGACATACCGGAACGAAACGAGGACAAAGAAGTGAATTCGTTACTTTGTATGCCAGCAACGCTCATTGCATTGTAACATCCGTGAGTGTGTCTATTTTGACACGTTACTATAAAACTAGCATTTCATTACCACACAATATTATTATCATCATTTCTAATGCATTTGTTGACAATCCCTCTTCCATACTTCAAGCATAACTTTAAAACAACAACAAAAATCGTTCGTTTATCTCCAAACTTTGCGTATACTACAACGCTCCCTTATTATACAGGGTGGGTCGTAAAATGGTCCCACCTATTTTGCACTCGTAAAAGTGGCTCGTAAATTTTACGTCACAAATGCGTCTCATTGTTGGCTGGGAGCGGAGATAGGCAGGGATCCAGCCCCATCGAATAATCTCTGGCTTCACGATAAGTCGTGCATCCTTGATCGTTCGGCTGTCGATATGCGGAGCGGGTGATATCGATATTGTTGTAAAATTGGGAAAAGTGATGAAAAAAAGGACACTTTAAGAATGTGTTCTTTAATACTCAATTTGGTAAGGCTATTTCCATTGTCCATCGCATCGTGCGTAAGACGTGCTTTTACAAATAAAAGTGGATAGGGTGGAATCAGTACAAACTTTATGCCCTAGTGGTGTATCACTCGAGAAAACCTAAGAAAACCCTTCAACATTGATAACGAAGACCATAATAAACCTACCTATACCTATGCGTATTTATAATAATAATAGTCATCCAGACCAAATTTCGGCCTTGTCGCCCAATCTCAGCGGAGACTAGCTTTTGGCGCGAGAGATATTATAGCGCACAAGTGTTTGCGCAGACACAGCCGCACTCTTCCTTCACTCTCATAGTTCGATGGGACGGCAACCCGACACGACCGGACAGAGACCAGGCGCAGGAGCAACGGCTTAACGTATCAACGTCGCTTATGTATAGGAGTGTAATGAAACAGAAGTCAACATCTAATCCTCGCACTAAAACCTTGTTTGTGTAAGAGGCGTTAAACGTGGAACCATGTCAGCCTCTAATGCCTCGGAGCAGTCGGTAAACTTACGTATCTCTTGAGAAATCCCTTGTAAAAAGCTTAGGACATAATCTGTAGAAGATAAGACCAAAATCAATATAGACCGACATGTTTTACAACAAATATGTAGGTTTGTTAGGATAGTTACGTGTTGCCCTTCTTGGAAGTGTCCTGTGATGTTACCGCGCTGGTCTGTGGAAAGAAGAGCCTTTATAATTCTGCGAATATGTTAAGGGTTACTAAACTGTCATAACATATTTGATTGAATAGTACCTACTAAAGGCTAAAATCCACACATCACACATCTGGCAGAAAAAGAACCACAGGAAATATGAATTACCAACAATCACAAAAGAATTTTATAACCACATTCCCATAAAATGGAGGAACATTGCGACGTTTCGTGTTGCGTGCCTATTAACTAAATTAGTTGGCTGTTGTATAACGAATTATGCAAATATTTGATCCCCCTCGTTTCGGTGCACCTGCGCCATGTCACACCTGTGGACAATGTCCGCTTCAGTGACATATTGTCACGACATATATTTTCATGTGGTACTGTAGATATGCTTTCCTTTTGTTGCCCTGTGGTCAGCAGAGCGACAAGGGACTAATTAATTGTGTGCCTGTATAAAGGCAACAGAATGTGGACTCGCAGTCTGTCCGAGTTTACAGTTTGTCTAGTCAATGGCTAACTGCATGACAGTACTGAGTTATTGACTTACAAAACTAATTCGTTCATGCTGCGGAAATAAATGAACAAAGACCAATCGATACTCTATCAGAAAATGTCGACATTGTAGCACAGCACTACGTATTTGGCATAATCTTTCGTTTCTCTCCCATATTGTTTTTAAGTTACGACAGTTTTGGACAATGGTTCGGAAATCCGCAGCGGCGTTGTTTCACTCCCCGCGCCTCGGTCCCTGCGCGACACGCGGCGTGCGGCGCTCGTCGGTGCAGCGAGGCGACGTAAAATGAAAAGAAATTGATTTTTCACCATATAGATATTTTTTCCGCGTGATTTGTGATTTTTGTTATGTTTGATTTGATTTTTATGGTTTGTGCTTTTTAGGGTTCCGTACCCAAAGGGTACCAATGGAACCCTATTACTAAGTCCGTCCGTCAGTCTGTCAGCGGGCTATATCTCATGAACCGTAATAGGTAGACAGTTGAAATTTTCACAGAGTGTGTTGAGTATTTCTATTGCCGCTATAACAATAAATAATAAAAATAAAATAAAGTTAAATATTAAAGAGGGTACCTCTATACAAGAAACGTGTTTAAAAAAAATTAAGTGTTAAATATTGTAGGGTAAATGATAATAAATGATTTTATTTCTGTAAGCAGGTTTGTACAAACACTTTACACGTCAATCATATTTTTAAAACTAGATGAGTTCGGCGTTTCCTATCTGAGTACTCTGAGAAGAAAGGCCGAAACAAACTCAGAGGTCAGTCTCTTTTAAAGTCCGGACATAATATTGGTCAGATCATGTGAAGACCATGTAGATTGGTGCCTGAAACAGTATTTTGAGGAAAGAACCACACAGATTGAGTGGACATGTCCAGTCAGTGCACGCATTTGTCAGTGGTACGGAATCCTACGTGTCCGACCCGCACTTGGGCCGGTTTTTTAATGTTTCAAGTTTATCCACGGAGTGGTATGTTTTGAATTATAGGATAAATCAAAGAAAGTCTATAATATTTTATCTTTTGTACTAAATATAATATTGTATAAGATCACTACTAGGTAGTTGCTTGCTCAAATTTTAAATAAGAAATTAAAAAAAACGCAAGATTTCGTGAATATTGTATTACTAGATAGGGAGGGATGGAACATAGAAGATACCTAGATATTCTTGCAGCACTTGCCACGATACAGAATGGTTCATAAACATCAGTAATGAACGACTTAATAATTGAATCAGTAACCAGTACCTATCTAATCGAATAACAATCCCAGAGGATCGTCCATTAAACGACTAACCAGATAAAACGATGATCGAGCACAAGTTGCATTTAATTACACACAAACTAAACGAGATTTATGCGCAAACATAAATAACGATAAAATTAACAGTGTCCTCGGAGAAAATAGAATTTCATTAATTTAATCACGACCTGCCCTCCGACAACAGAACGAACTCTACGAGTGGAGGACTCTCTCCCTCCCCCACTCAGCCACCTCTCCGCTCAATGGAACTACACGACCAGTCCCCTTGACCCTCCCGACTAGCAACCCCCGTACGCACTCCACTACTACCGAGCACCACCAGGGCTCAACTTACAGCAGCCACCAACAACCTACGTAATCAGAGCTCCCAAGTTAAAGATTGATCGCCCAGTGATAGGTCTCCACAAATGGACCACCTTTTATAGCCGTTTCTTAGTTACAAAAGTACTGAGGGTTTTATTTGGGAATTTTGTTTTAAATTGTATAAAAGGAGATCACTATTGTAGTAAATTTTACGAGGGGTTGGCGAAAGAATACTGATCCGTCCTCCCGCTGCGGACGCTGCTCGTAAAACCAAGCAGAGGGTAGAATTAGAAAAGTAGGGTTTACTCGACCAACTGCACTAGTGGGGCAGGATGGTAACCCGACTGGGGTAGTGACTGAGTGAACGGCTTCTGCGCTGTGGATCACGGGTTCAACTCACGCACATGCAGTTAGTATGTGAAACTGTGAGTGTATGCAGTTAGTTATGTAGGAGGGAGTTATTTATGTAAGTAGGTTCCGTCAACTATTTTCTATTCAAAATGTTCTATGGTGTTACTGCCAATGATGACCACATTAGTTTCAAAAATAGTCTATAGCAGCGTTCATAAAACAAAATAATTTCATAAGGCATTGAGGTTTTAATAAAAAATGCATTATTATATTTAATTTCAAATTAGGTACCTACCAATGAAGCTCGTTACTGAAATATTCTTTTACTTATTGTCATTTCACTACAAAAGGGACCCCAAGGTCGATATCGCTCAGTACGCATCGTTTCTGCCTGCCTAGCTAGCGCCCTCTTGTTGAAGCAAATAATAATCTTTTATGGAGAGCCTTTGTTTCTTGGGCCTGGCATAACATCATTGGGCCTGGCCATCAAATGTAGGACAGTCACTAGTAACAACACTAATATGGCTAACGTACCTAACACTCCTTATTTCTAAAGTAAATAGAAAAGGTTAAAACGGTCATGGTGCTGGGTGGGTGTACGTACATAGACGTACACCGAGCAGTATTTACATAGTTATGTATCGTCGACGGTCGCCCTCCGCACGGAGCGAGCCGCTCGATCCTGTACGCAGCGAAGCGAGCGGACGAACGCACCCGAGCACACCCGAGCGCTCCCGAGCGACACCGAGCCGTGCCGAGCTCCCCGTACACCCGCAGTCCCGCTCGCAACGCGCACGAGCGAACGTGTGCCGAATTCGTGTTCGCCGCTCGTTTAAAATTTAAAAATAGATTACAATCGTTTGAATAAGTTGCCGCGCTTGTTCGGTGTGATCGCTCGGCGTCGTGCGTTATCGACCTTGACATTGTGCGCGAACGAGAAGCAAGATGGCCGACGTGGATTGGTCGGGCGACTTGTCGATACGCTTGGTGGAGGAGTATAGGCAGAGGCCTGAGCTATGGGATAGCACGAACGGACTGTACAGGGTGCAGACAGCCAAATACGAAGCGTGGTCGGACATGGCGAGGATATTCGAATGCGATATCACAGACTTACGTAAAAAGTTGAATTCGATATTCGCTTCGCATCGGCGCGAGAAGGGCAAGATTCGTAATGGCGGCCGCACGACTTGGTTCCTGTATCCTTATTTGCGATTCTTGCCGAATCACTTGGATTCGAACGCTTCGGGGGACGGCAGTGTTGAGGTTATTGCTGGGTTATTGTTTCCTAATTAATGTTATTTCAGCGCAATTGAAGGAAACCGAACCTTACTTAGAAATAAGTCCCTAGGTACTTATAGACCTAGGAACTTATTTCTAAGAAAGGTTCGGCCGTTGACGTCGCGTCGTGCCGACGTCACTAGTAACACCTGTACTACGAAACCCGTTCTTACGGCTACGAAATAAAGGCGTTGTCAATGACAAACTATTATCATGGACGTGCGGTTGACTGTATCTTGTACAATGTAATTATGTAACATCGGGAAATGATCTGTTGTCATGTTTGTACTACCTATTATGTATTCTCTGTAGTCATGTGTCGAATTTACAGCGGCTACCTATAAGCCCAACGGTTGAAGCGCGGCTTACCGAGCGATCCCCCACGCATGCACTATTTGTGCGAACCCCTAGCACAATTATATTTAGCAAAGTACGAGGGGTTATCGGCAGAAATACAGGGTTCTACTCTACCCATGAAAACTGTACATACAATACTTACATGTTTCGGTCAATTACACTAAGTTAGCATGTTGAGTTTACCTTTACACGACGAGTGGGATAGAAGTGAGTCATGTCATGCCATTCTCAACCAAAAGTATAAAAAATACTGTTTATTTTTATAGTGCCATTAATTTAGTAGTTGATACGAACATTAAAATTTAAATTGCTCTTATCTTCAAGGCCAAATAGTCCATCTGAATATAGGCCATCAGGTAAATCATTATAAAGAAGTGGTCAGGACAGGCTTTCGGCCATTTTTATTATAAAATCGGTCAGTGTGGTTGCCAACTATTTAGTGGCTTATTTATGTATATTAATTTATTTACTTTGGAGATTGATTTTTATATTGTAATAAATTGTTTCTTGTAAGAATTTAGGGTCGATAAATTAATTAATGTAGAATAGAATCTGATTCATGTTTTGAACCTTCCTAGTAACAACAACAACAGCGGGGTAGTTGCGTAACACACTAACAGTAGGCATGGCTTTCATTTTAACAGTTCAACAATATTCATTGCAATAATTACGTTGTGGAGCAGACAGATTTTTACAACTTATGAAGCAATGGATTAGCAATATCCTTCAAAATCAAACAGATTGTGATTGAAAGTGTATTACGCAATTAGGATGCAGAAAATTATTTTAGGTGAACCTTAAGACTATACAATAGATAGGTGCTATCACGAACTCGTTTAGCTCTGTTTATTATTATGGCATCCATTAACTTCAAAGAATAAGAGAAGGCCAGGATTTCATCGGATTTATTATGATTTTAAGATGTGTGATACTGATATGTAAATAATTAATAATGAAGTTCCCGATAAAGTTTAAAGCTACAAAACACAAGAAGCTCCAGCTTCCCGTACACCTACCTAACAGAAACGAATAGAAAATGCCTAAATTAAAACATATTTATCACACCCTAGCTGCGCCCCGCATTTTCACTCGCAAAATTAACCCCGTGGGAATATCGGGATAAAAATGTCTTATGTCCTAATCCAGGTCATGGTCTACCTAAGTGCCAAATTTCATCTAAATCCGTTCAGCTGTTTTAGCTTGAAAGCGTAACAAACAAACATACAGAAAATCAAATCTTTTTTGAAATATTAGTTGAGATAACCCGGAAATTACTTCAGTCGTCAACAAAGTGTAATGACTTGTTGTTGCCACTACGAGCCCCGCTGTAACGCTGTGCCAAATTTCATCATTCAAGATATTATTCCTAAACACAGATTGTTGTATCACTATCTTGCCTAAACATAGATCATCTTTAAATACAATAAATTACTAAGTTGCTAGTGATCCTTCCTTTTAGAGATAAGACACAAAAACCTATAATATTTTTATTGATTTAAATCACTCAATAAAGATAACACTTTTGCACGCCTCATACGCGAAGCGCGTGAGGTAGTGCTCTACTCTCGCCTTACAAAGAACAAGTAATTCCTTGAGCTAAAAATGTCTCTATTTACTTCATATCGCACGTGTAGAATAATAATATTCACACACAAACGTCAAGAAAAGACACTAGTTTCAACACTCATGTTATTTTCAAAAGACATTTTACTATTTAAAATAATGAAAAAATTTTTTAAAAAAAACGTCTGTGGACGTCCGTGTGTCTGTAAGTATGGATCCTGGCGTGGTCACGATAACTCCCGAAAATCTTAACTAATCGAATCCAAGTTTTTTTTAAACGCCTCAGTATTATCGAAAAATCCTTTCGAAAATCACGGTCTAATTCAATGTAGTTTGTAATTAGTAAAATAAAAATACGACTGGACATTTCGTTCGTTTTTTGTTATTTTTTATAGAATTAAATGAGATTATGAGGCGTGCACTTTTGGATGTTCCATTTTTTTTTAAATTGTCTAATCTGTCTACACGTGTCTACAGTAGAGTGTACTTCAAAGTAAAATTACACTGCCTATATATTCTTAAAGTAGACTATAGCTAAAAACTTTAAAAAATACGGCAATATTCTTAGCAGTTGGATGAAAGTAGCCGAGTGTCATTGGAGAAGCCTTTGTTTAGCTTTTGACTGCTACAAGCTGATGATGAACAACTGCAATAGGTCTTCTTCTTCTTCGTCGTATGGATGATTCCAATTATCTGTTTTAAATAAGTTTCGACCAGAATTCGGCAACTTTCACAGCGTTATCGTTGGCCTCGCAAAGGTCATAGTGCAGGTGTTATTTCGATAGGTAAAGCCAGGTGAAAACCTGATTTTCCAACACCTAAACTTCCGATTTCTTGTCGAAATAAATTTCAATTCCCGTGATGAAGAAGTCCACATATAGCCAGCTGCCAAGCCGAGCGATGCCACACATAGCGACGATTAATCACCAAGGCTACTGCTTATCACGTAACAAAATTAAATTACGGAAATAATTTACTTGTTTATTGCAAAACACAAGGGCATCACAATTGACGTTATCGAAGAATTTCAACTAAACATTATAATACTAAACTTTAACTTGTATTGTAATTGTCGATCTTAAGCAAATAAATAATTGAATTATTATATTATTAGCTATTCGGTTTTTTAATTGATAATGAATGAAAAATGGCAATCCAGAAATCAATATTTCTTCATAAATTTCATTTAGCACTAAGCACAAAGTTTGTTGAAATGTTAATGTAAATCGTCATTGGTCCGAAAAAAGCTGTTCTAGAACTTATAAAAGACCTTACTCTGTTTTGAAATAGACAATCTTGATAAACATCACGCCATACAAACAATACACATAGGAATAATACACCAAAAACATAAAGCTAATCTTTAGATTACAGTAATATAATACTCATACAGTCATACATAATACTACCATTTGTTTAAATAACAATATTTCAGACTATGAACCATCACGATTTATCAAAAAGGAAGTAAACGCTATCTAAATACTTATGATCCTAATAATCAGTTGCGAAAATGGAATTTGCCGTTACAAATCTTAAATACATATTTAGATTTACGTCAAAAGTGTCAAAACGTGATATATTATCCGTATCAATACTGATTGTTGAAAGCTGACAGTTATGAAAATGAAATATAAATGAGCGCTGAAAAGTTCATGGATTTATGTATTTCAAATAATGTGACTTTGTTGTTAGTCTGGAAGAAATGTTGTCTCTTTCACTTTTATGTTTGATTGTTGTTGTATCAACGCACTAGATGCGGTTTAGTAACTCTATGGCGTTGCTGTGTTGGGCCAGGCATGTTTAAACAGTTGTAACTTAACATACCTTAGCGACATACTAAAACATCATTATTTACTGACTATAGGCAGGTAATAAAATTTAATTGTTCAGAAAACGCCAATCCTAATTTTCAGCTTACTTTATCAGTACTGAAAGAATAAGGACACAGTTATTATTATTCAGTAGGTTGTAGCAAACAAATAATAATTGACTATTATTTATCTTGTTTTTCTGCATTAATTATCCGGCCGATACGCGGCTAAACAATTATTGAAACAATTCGATTTGCCGATAGTGACCTCATCGCAAAATATAGGTCAATCAAACACGAGTTTGAGTAAATTAATTAATAATGCATCGATATTCGTTTGTAACGAGCATGTTTCCTGGTCGGTGTCAAGGTTGGGGTCTTTTCCTGTATTCAAATTAGGGAGTGACTTCATTGTTTGCGTTTTGGTCGGTCACATTGACTTCAGCCACCGATATCAACTAATGACATTACGTTCTGTTGCTAACGAACTAACGATAGCAATCATGTCGGTCGGAATAGATCATAACATTTATATCAAAGCTCTAAAGGCACACAAACTGTTGCCAAACTAATAAAAACCCGTGCGAAAGAAAATATAATTATTATAAAAAATTAACCACGTGTTTATGTCCGCAGGGACCGGCAAACGACGAACCGCACACACATCCTCAAACAACGAGCAGCAGGTCAGATGAATCATCAGAAAATGATGATGACGACAACGACAACGAGCACAGAGAAGAAAGGGAGATCATGATCAAACAGGAGCCTGTTATAGAAACATACTGCATCGTTGGGCGAGATAACAGCCCCGAACCAAACAGAAGGCCAGAACGACCCAAGCAACGGACACCGGTAAAGAGATATAAACTAACCAGACCACCGTTGAAACGAAAATTGGTAGTGAAAGAAAATGACTCTCTTGATAGCAGACTATTAGAAACATTGAAGTTGTTGAGAAAGTCAGATTTGTCGAGGAAGAAAGACGAATGTGACAGCTTTGGAGACTACATAGCCGTTTCGTTAAGGAAACATGATGAGAGAACTCGGAGTATGATCAAACAGGCCATCAATAATATACTATTTGAGCAAGAAATGAAGAAATACAGTAGCAACCAGTACACTGTGGTGCTGTCAGGGGTGGATGAGAACCCTCTAGTGATAGGTGATGGTGATGATAAGTAATTCCTCAATGATAGCCTGTATTTTATTGAGGATTTTTTGAGTGAGACTGATTTTAATTATTAAATAGATAATTTTTATATAAACCGACTGCTACAATGCGAACAATTGTATAATTATTCAAAACCGTATCCATTGTAGAAAAAACACTTAGGTGATGAGCAGTGATCGGAGTAGGTAGATTGATTTTTAGTACTTGTATCATAAATGCACACAGAAAGAATAACATGGATAAGCCATTTTTCCGGAAAGTAATTCCGGTATTTCCGGATTCAATTAAATATTGTTAATGTTGGTAGTGATATTATTACTACTCAATTCAAAATTTAAAGTTTGTTCTGATTGGTCGTTGGGTTTTGTCAAATCGTGACAAAAAAAAAAAATTGGAAGAATAATAAAGAATAAAATTGCTCATTTTATTACAATTCCTACCTTTTTTTTGAGGATGGCAAATCATCAAATGACTCCTTCCACTCTGGCAGAATACAATTCCTACATAAGTTCCGGTTTTTTTTTAATAATCCACCAATTCCGGAGGAATGTCCATAGTAATATATACGTTTCGGATCAATGACCCCAGTTCAATCTACCTACTCCGATCACTGGTGATGAGTGTAGTAAGCTAGTACTTTTCTTTTGATTTTAGTTTACATAAATAATTATAACTCTTAACCAGTTTGTTTATTTTAAACACATAAAACCATAATTTACATTTAGTTATGACATAAAATATCTAAAACAGTTTGGGATATTCCTGCATCGTTTGAAGCTGTGTGGGTGACCCCGACGCAAAATGCACGGATTTCTCATAGACCAGTGAAGGCAATGTTGATTTGGTCTATAACTTCATAATTTAAATGTTTGCATTATTAACATCGGGGTCACAGCAAAGTGACTGGATGTAAGCGAGTTAAAAGAATTTTGCAAAACGTTGTTTTTATAATTAATTTTCCTTTCAAAGTAAACAATATAGAAGTTTAATAACATCCTTCGTTCCTTTGATATATGTACTCGTATTTCCATTATTCGTTTTATCACAGTTTCCTGCGTGGCTCTCATAAAACAGTCACTATCTAAATGAAATTAAACATTTCCAATTAGCAGGAAAACGCCTGTGCTGTTCGCCGAACTGTAATGATCTGGAAAAAATATGGAATCAGTTAAAAAGTCTACATTAAAGCAAGTATCGTCAACCGCATTAAAACAACTGCATTGTGCTCGCCTTACGTTTTTCCATTATTTTTTACATCCATCAATCAATTATTTAGAGCAGGCTGTCTACGTGCCTGCTCACACGACCGGCTCAGGGCTCACATTACGATATCACCTACATTAATCACGATTGCAATTATTGTTGCTGTTTTATTTCCATTGCTGTTTTCACGCTCTCTTGTTGATGTACTATGGAAGTAAATCTTCAATGTAACCCAAAGATATCTTTATTTGCTTTTATAAATTAGAAAATAGGTAAGAGCTGTCTGTTTTGAGTCTAGTAGTTTCTTTGATGAAGTTTCTTGCTGCATTGCATTCATCGCTACTTTAAGACTGCAGGTGTCTTTACCTATCTTAGGATGCAGTGTATTGTATGCTGTGATGATCGATGTTGTTATATAAGAGTGCAGTTCCTGGTGAGGAGCATCACGCCACCTACGTCACCCGTGTGTGTATGTATCTTTGTTTCGCGTGCAATCTAGCGATGCATTTGCATTTAATTGGCTCCGGTTACAAGAAATTTTTGCTCATAGCAGACTAGTTGAATCATTTTTCAAATCAATTGCTTCAATATGTCTTATTATTGTAGTTTATATGTTGAATGGGTATAATTGGATGTTGCCAGCGTCCACAATTGTTCGTGAATGACAAATGTGTTATGCATTAGCGAGCGACTTGAATATGTATGAGACTTTGTTATGCGCTACACTTTCAAAAGTAAATTGTTTGGAGGTATATCACACACGTGTCACATATTATTATCATACATCAAAAATATGTTCGTATCATCAATATACAGGGTGGTAGGGAAATCGACGCACAGCCTGTTACCATTGATTCAGTACATGATCCTGGTCCCCCTGAGTCGAAATCCTGCGTCGGTTATTAAAAAACATATTGGCTGTTTCATACATTTTGAACGCGCATTGCACTTTTGCAGGAAACAGATGAGTTTTTAAATAACCGACGAAAAATTTCTCCGCAGGGATCCGGAATCATGTACTGAATCCATGGTAACAGGTTGAGCGTCGATGTCCTGCCACCCTGTATATGTTTTCAACGAATACTGAAAATACTGCCGTTTACGTATACATTAGTGATTAACAATACGTTTTGACCTAAACTGTTCTGTTTGACCCCTTTTTAATTCTGTTGGATGATTCATGCGAATATTGATGAAAACACAATGTAGACGAGTTCACGTATTTCATTACTGAAGTATAAATTACCCGAAAGTAAGAATGGTTGCATGGAGGCAATAAATATAATACGTTTCGTTGGCAAGTGGGTGTGGCAGCAGCTTATCACCCCGCGCATGCGTATTGAACCAGCTGTGGGCAACGGACTTAACGCTTAGCTAGCAAATAGGCACTTATGTTACATTACAGCGACGGTGTAGTATTAATATCTAATAACTAAAAAAACGTGATTTTACAGGCGGCGAAAAAGACGTTTCATTTCTATAGTTTTGAACATTTGAATCAAAAAGTTACTTAGAATTAAAAAAGTAGTAGGAAACGCTTGTGATGGTGATCATGATTTCATTTGACCTTATGTTTTTGCAATACGAGGTGTTTCATATTTTACCTACGAATGTGCAATACAGTGAAAATCGCAAAAATTTTAGTTATTTATTAGATATTGATACTTCACCGTCGATAGGTGTAGTTGTAGACCTATCTTTTAACAAAACACCTCATAAAAGAAGGTTTTTCTGGTCTTCGTCCTTGTATCAGCTGCAAGACATGTTTGACGAATTTATGAAAAATCTCTTTGCAGACACGAAGACCAAAATTGGTAACCTGGGAATTATTCTTAAAATTGGTCCTTTGCGTACACACGAGAATAAAGTAATTTTCTGTGGTACACAATTACAACAATGTTTGGTCGCCTTCCAAAGAGCGGGCAAACCTATTCTTTACCGAAAAAAGTACCTAACAATTCTTTGGTGAAAACCACAGTGCAAGTGGTTTGCAATGAATCAAGATCCTCCCAGCAACACGACTAAGTATTGACATGTGTAACCACACGTCCACATGGAGTGATAACTGTCACTCCACGAGTCAAGTAACAACTCCTGTGCACATTGCGTCAGCCGTCGAGCTCAGAATACGATGAAATTGCATCAGTAAATAAATAGTTGGTCTAACCAATCGACCCCGTTCATATGGAGGAAAAACTCTACTAAAACATTACATGCAATGGGGAAGTTGAAAAAGTCTATTGTTTCAGGTTTTCTTAACTGTTATTTTGGGTGAATTTGTATAATCGGTTTTTCACAATAGTGTAGGTACCTAACTATGTCAGTAAATCTTAGCAAGAAATGATTATTCGAATGCTATACAATTTAGGGAGAAAATAGTGCCAACCGTTTGTAAGGAGAAAATGCCCGAGGCATTTCCTCTGGAACATGGAACTCTGTAATTGCCACGAATGTGACCCTCGAAAGGTCAGACAGGTGTACCATTGTACCCCTCGGCCTCAGTACACCGGCACATGGTTAATACATTCTGCGGTCGACGGTTGTTGAGGTGACCAGGTGATAGGGTTCACTCGTGGATATTTCAGGGACGTTATAAGGTATGGCGTAAAGCTACCGTTACTATCCAGAGCCTCTGAGATTTTTTAGAGGTAAAAACAATATATTATTATTGCTCTTAGTTTAACTTTTGAACTGATGCATGAACCTCTGGGGTTGAGGCATGCTTCAATGTAACTCATAAAGCTCCAGGGGTGATGCATGCTTTAATTTCAATCATGAATCTCTGGGGTTGATGCATGTTTCAATATAACTCATGAACCTGTGTGATCGATGCATGCTTCAATGTAACTCATGAACCTCTGGGGTTGATGCATGCTTCATGGTTGATGCAGGCTTCATGGTTGATGCAGGCTTCATGGTTGATGCAGGCTTCATGGTTGATGCAGGCTTCATGGTTGATGCATGCTTCATGGTTGATGCAGGCTTCAGTTACAGCAAGAAGGAGTGCGGAAAATCGCGGAAAATCAACTAACAACAGTTTAAGGATGATGTAATAACTCGGTGGGGAAATACTGTTGTAATATTTTCTACTCCCGATAGTGAAAACGTGAATCATAAAATGAAATGACCCGTAATTTCAGATAACCTTCACAGTAACCGTCTCGACTGTTCGCTAGGTATAGTATTAGGTATTTTCATTATTTTAAAATGCTCAAATGATCCCCGTGACTACCCCGAACGGCTAAGCAGAGGTTTAGAATTAAATTAAAATGAATCATACTAAAATTGCTAATGAGAGATTTAGAATTTGAGCTCAATAATCTAAAATTTTATTTAGAATTTCTTTAAATGTATCGTGCATTTCATTTGCAGTTCGAGGACTATGAATCTATGATGTATGATTGTAGGTATACACCTACAGGTTAGCAAGTTAGCAACTTTATGCGATCATTAAGTCAATGAAGCGGTATTATAATAATTGCCTGTAATTTAAGACACCCTGTAAAAACGGTCTGACATCAAATAAAAAAATTCCGTTCAATATTAAGCAAAGTTTCCTCAATTTACCTGTAGGTAGGTAGGTACTGCTAGTAATTACTTCGTCCTACAAGTAACCACTACTTAGTTCGTAAAGCCAATTATATGCAACATGCATAGCTCCACATCTGACTTTATTTCATAAGAGATCCGCACCATCCCACATGACTTCAGTGCCACCAGACATATTGTCGCCTGTATCTAAATATATATCTTACGTAAGTTTCAGTGCTACACATATCAATACATTGAAGTATCTTCCATCTTCGGTTGCAACAATCAACCTTGTTGCTTCGCAAATAGTGGTGGCTTTCCCATGCACCGTGGCATCAGATAAAGTGCGACCTCGAGTTATCGACGCCAGACGTCAACGCCTTTGTTTTTGTTATTCGTTTATATCAGGATAATGATAGTCTTAGGTAATCTCTGATAAGATGGCTGAAGGGTGACAAACAGCTGATGATAAGAGTTAAGACTAGGATACAATGACACGTCTTGTAATTGTAGGTGGTTCAGGACATCGCTCTTAATCCTCTCTCTTTCATAACATATCTCTCAATTAATTTCCAATAGGTAGATTGATAAGAGCTGTTCCGTAACTCAGTTGTAAACTCTCTATTCAAATAGACTATTGTAATATGTATAAGGCAAGTAGGTATCTATTGCGACAATGTCATTCCGATATGAGGTGCTCGGAGCTGTTTTGCGGAGGTATTCCATGAAGCACACCCAAACGAAGCACACCCAGACGAAGCACACCTAAAGTATTCCACTTAGCACACCCGTAGGTGGGCTTCAAATAAAAATTTAAAATAATTAATTTCCTATTCCACGAAGCACACCTACGAATATCACTCGCATAGTGCGGGGACTGAGAAATAAAAATGTCGATAGGAGAAAATATTTATTATTTAAAAGACTAACTTAAATATCTAACATCTTTCAGTTTCATTATAATAATGTGATACAATACATGTCATTTTCATAGTGTTCATATATAAATCCCATAGATAAGACGTATACATGATGGGCTAATAGTCAACGCGTGCGCCCGCCACCGAATTCTCGAGCCAACCCGAATTTAGCCGAGCGTTTCCGGAACTTGTTTACATGCTTAGTTCTCATTACACTATCGCGACGTCACGGGCTGAGTGTATGCAATTGTGCGCCGGTCTTGTTATTGTTATTTTTTCTGTTTTTCGTGCAATTTATTCAAACAAAATAATGGAGCCGATGGCAGGTCCAAGTAGTAGAAATTTTAACCCATCTATTAATTATGTATAGATCTCTATAGAAAACTATATTTACAATGTTTTTGATATTTGTCCAATTTTTTATTGTAATTATGAAAGAATCTGTGATTGTTTATATTAAAGTAGAGTATTTTTATTATCCACTCAACAGGTATAAGAAAACTTCAACATAGATCTCTATGGAAAACTATATTTACAATGTTTTTGATATTTGTCCAAGTTTTTATTGCATGATTATGAAACAATCTGTTATTTTATTAAGAACACAAAAAGGAACATAATAGAAAAATAGTTAAAAAATAAAAAATAATATTTTTTTTGGAAAGATAATTATGAAACAATCTGTGATTTTAAATAGTAAGATTACAAAAATGACAAATATTGTGTCACATTATTATAATGAAACTGAATGATGTTAGAAATTTAAGTCTTCTAAATAATAAATATTTTCTCCTATCGACATTTTTATTTCTTAGTCCCCGCACTATGCGAGTGATATTCGTAGGTGTGCTTCGTGGAATAGGAAATTATTTATTTAAAATTTTTATTTGAAGCCCACCTATGGGTGTGCTAAGTGGAATACTTTAGGTGTGCTTCGTCTGGGTGTGCTTCGTTTGGGTGTGCTTCATGGAATACCTCGTTTTGCGCTAGGAAATATCTCAGCAAAGTTATTCATGTTTGTGCTTTTATCATCTAAATCTAACCTAGGAGCGCAGCACATGTATACAACCCAACACTAAACGCCTAAATAAACTACTTATACAATTATTTTGCTATTAAATCGCATGATCATAAGACCGGAATCGTTTTCCGAGGTACCAGGCAAGCATAATTGCAATAGGATTTAATTCCAGCAGTGTCGGCAGTATTCGAAGCCGTAGCAACGCTGCGGATATAAAAACTGCAATTTGCGTAACAGTCTGCATGGTACTAACGCAAAATTATATTAGATACAGAGTTTTAATAGTAGCTGTTACTACTACTCCATTAATCCCTTAATCTTCATAGATTTATTACATTTTGTTTGCCTTTCATTATCAATCGAAGACGACTTACGTTTTGTCTGGATGATAAGCAACAGTATTTCATCATCAGTACTCGAAGTTATGCAGACAAGTGGACTATGGCTGACGCAATGATTATCATGGAACTTCATAGAAAGGCTAGACTTTTCCATTAATAAACGTATTTCAACAAGATACGCAGACCACTTACAGAAATAGCTTCGTATCTGTCGCACAGCAGTATGTGATAAAGTGTGCAATTAACAATAGATAATTATGGCTATCTTGATATTTCCATTGAAGTACGTTACGGTGTCATTTTCTGGGCGAACTCAACTGATAAAGAGACAGTATTTAAAGCCCAAAAAATATGTCTCCGATCCATCGATCACTAATGATCGATGCTCCGAACAATGTTTAAAATTAAAACTAGACATTTGCAAGACAATTAAAAATAAAGGCTCCAACAAACAGGCGCGACACGCGACGCGACACAAAGGCATCGCCTGTCGCGCGACGCGACGCGCCTGTTTCAAGGAGCCTTTATTTTTGAAGCAGTATAATATCTTGACACTTGACATCTTGACCTTGTATTTATATTTTCGAAGTAGCTACGTTTGTAAAGCAAAATCCAAGTCGTTTTGAACGTCTAGCTGATGTATTCCCAATAAATAGGCGTGACTACAGTAAATTATATCAATTAACGTGTCAAACTACTTGAACTACTTTGGTGCGCAACGGTGTCTACTGTGTGGCCCCAATTATTTACAATAAATTACCAAGTGGTTGGAAAAACCTGACAACAGTGCTGTATAAGAGTAGACTACGTAAATTGTTAATGAATAAAACGTGCTACAGTGTGACTGAGTTTTCATCAGAGAAAAACATTGTCTGATTTTCTCTGGATTGATGGAACTAGCTTTAGGTTTAACTTAAGTAAATGATAATGTAAATGTTTAAATACCGAATGGTGAAATATGGCTGAGCTTTAATGTGTTATAACTATAAACTTATAACATAACACCTATTATCTATTGCCCATATTTGCAAAATAAATGTCTATTCTAAGTGTATATTCAATGTCTGCGTGGTGCATGACCTGATAGTCTTGATACTTGAGGGCACTTGTGTGGAGCAGGAATGCCGCAAACGTCACTGATCATTTGATCAAGCACTGTCTGTCTGTTCAAGTACTTTTATAAACAGGGTGTCAGGGACATCGACGTGCAAACTGTAACCAAGGATTCAGTCATGATTCTGAACCCCTGCCTTGAACTATTTCGTCGATTATTTAAAAAAAATTCGTTGTTTCGTACATTTTGACCGCGTAGGTACTGCACTTTTCTATGAAAATGCAGTTTCTTTTTACATAACCGAAGATAAATTTCTGTGCTACGCTAGGGGATACACTCATGTGCTAAATTCATGGTTACAGTTTGCGCGTCGATGTCCCTGCCACCCTGTATAGATTGTAAACATTATGGGTATAAAGAACGACCATAAAAAAAAAAAAATACGTTCCATTTAAATCCTTTCCCACGAGGAAGTCAAAGACCGCATACTAGAGTGTCAACGCATGAAAAAGTATGGAAATAAATAATTGTGTATGCTTGACCAATTATATTTTCTTTACAACAATTCATGTCGAAAAGAAAATGTTATTGTTCCTTATGACCGAAGAGTTAAAAAAAAAATTGTTGAATTGTTTTATTCATTGACGTGGAAAAGTGTTTGTACAACCCTACTTACAGAAATAAAATCATTTATCATTTAATTTTGTAGCAGTACTCCACATTGTTTTGTGGTATTTTAATACATCTTGTTATTGTGGAACAAACTAGAATACATTTGTTCACTAGAAACTTGCGCCGAACAATGCTACAGATTTTTCGAGACTCAGGACCTCGGTATATGTACAAAAGGAAATATTCTGTTGATACAACTTGCGTCAATAAATAGTTAACAGAGATAATAACCTAAGCCGATAATATTAACTAAAATTAAACCGCGACAGCGAAACTTCTAGATGTTTCCCGAAAGTTCTAGAGGACGTTGACGGTACGAGTGCAGTCAGATCGTAACATTAGTGTAACACATTACAAGAGAAGAGAAAGGTTAAAGAGACCTGAAACTGAAGTAAACAACACATGTTTTCTCTGATATTTCTGTGCGGAGGTCGCGCCACGCGTCACGTACACCCCACCACGATAAATTATACCAGACGCCTTTTTTACACAGAATTTTCAGCCGTATCACTTTTGAAATAGACTAGATAATCGTGAGGAAGTTTAGCGTGAGTTGTGGACCAGGTTTGATAGCACAAAGTAATTAATAAAGTGTCACTTTGAAGTAAGATTCTTTTGAGGGTGTTTACGCAAATTGTTGTGGTGAACTTCCTGACATCAATGGCCGCTGAAAGGAAAAATTTATTTTTTCAAGATGTCACGAAAATATTTGCGCTGGTATATTTGCAGACTGACACATGTAGAATATTTACACGAGTGAGTTTTCCGTACTTCAGAGGCACGTGGTGACACTTGTCTTGCGTGTATGGCCTTGTGTAGGCTAGGATATGGAGTTTAAAGTACTTATCACATCTTAGAGCAGAACAGCAGAAGAGGAGAACCTTAGAAATGGGTGAAATAGGTACATGTTTAAACGATGATGGTGGATGAGTGGTTTACAGACAAAACCAAGCTGGAAATAATAGCTAGCATATTAGTTCAATGAACTCTTAGGCTTGTACCAGAAGTGTGTCTATGACAATAGGTGTTCGAACTAGGTTTCAAATCCACGACCTCCTAGATCGCAAGTCAAGGCCTTTGGGCTATTCTCATTAAAGAAGAACAATTCAACCGAAATATTAAATTTAGTTCGTCACGTACGATTTGAGCTCATTTTCTTTAAGTTTTTTGTTGCTTTTAATTATTTAGTTATTAATTATTCTTGCAAAACATTTTGCCGATCTCTTTAACGTTAGATCCTTGACAAAATAATTTCAACAAAAAATGTTACAGAATTGATTTAGTAATTCAGTCTAAACCTAAAATATGGACCAACCAAACTCACATAAAAGTATTTTATGATTATGACTCTCTAAAAATATTATTTGGAATATTCCAATTTGCGATTGCGAAAAGTAAGAATTTCTTAGAATTGTAAAATCACGCTAGTTCTTTTAGAAAAAGATCAGTGAAAGAAAACATTGATAAGAGGATCAAATAGATAAGGTATATCAGCCGTTTTTCACATTTAAATCATATTTATTAATAGCAAGAGTTGTCATGTTACTTGCGCAACCATTTAGTTTACATAATTATTCATTACCACGAACTTTCTAAGACTTGACTTAAAAAATATTGTCATACCTTGACAATACGACAGAAAGCTACGATAAAGGAAGCTAAACTTTAACAAAATATTATTAAGATTGGTCTTTTGCATCTGAATTTAAAAGAGTTGCTAGCACCAGATCAAAATTGGTCTTTCACCCCATCTTTATAAAGTTAGTAATGCTTTGTTAACATTATAAATACGATATCATTATCAATATTACCACCAAGTTTACTAACAAATTCTCACAACTTGATACCAGTAACTTTCCATCATCCGACTCCATCATAATTTTTCCTTAAACCACAATCTTCTGTTCTGACCCACTTCAACGAATTGCATGCAAAAAATAATTATAGTAACCGAGTGAACAGTTTGCGTACGTGAGGACCGCCACGCCACGGTACTACTGTACTGAAGATATAATTATCGCAAGTGCGGGGTATTTTGGGAGGTGACTGAGATGGCTGGCTTGATACAAACAAAAGAAAGTTTGTCGTGTTTTGTACAATACCACTTTAGTATTGTTTGGGATAACGTGATCATCTGCTTTGGGTTCGACAGATTTTTTTGTGTGTTTCAGTTCCGTGTGTGGAACTAAAAACTGTGTAAAACAATTTTTTGTTGTTTGGGTGGGTCTTTCAGTTAAATACCTACTGTTTGTATGTTCTTTAATAGAAGTTTTTTATTCTCTTCTTTTGTTTATTCTTTTTTTTGGTCCTTCTAGGCGAATGATCTAATACTCTAATACTCTGTAATAATAATACTAATACTCTCTATAATAATAATACTAATACTCTGCACATTAACTCAGCAGCACTACTGATCGTAATTTTGGAAAAAAAAAAAATTGTGGTGCGTAGGTATTCCAATTGTATTGACGATTGATTGTCAATAACACAGTTAGTTATCTTCTAAGCTCCATGTCACATGTCAAGCCATCGCCTCCGGTCAGCCGGTCGCGTCAGCTGCAGGACCAGTCTGGACAGGTTCGGACATGTTGGCACACAAACCTGCTGAGACATCTTCACGACCACTCTCTTTGGAGTGGGCACATCATGACATAACACAGGTAAAAGCATAAACCTTTTGAAAAAATACTAAAGGAAACCACTTTTGGATGCCGAGGGGCGGTAGGTAGTACGTGGCTCTAAAAAGTTGGTTTGCCATATGTAACTTTAATCTTTGCAAGTTATGTTAAGCGCGAATACAGATATAAACGTATGAATGTGCAAAAATATAAAGTGGAAGCGGTAGTTATAATTATCACATAATTTTTCGCTTAAGTCAAGTCCTTAACCTAGAAATCAAAAACAGGGAGGAGCAAGTGTAAATAACTTATGAATACTTGTGAACTTATCTCAAAAGGGGACAACAAATAAACCAAACGCAATAACAATTATTATTTATTATAAAAATAATCAAAGTTACTTACAGTTTAAATAATAACATAATTTCCCTAACCTTACCAACTTGTCTCTCTCAGCGCCTCGTTCAAGACCTTCCCGGTGTTCAAGACATCATGTTGGTTAACACATACATAGTTACATAACACTCATAAATTTACACCTTCCCATGGGGTATGCAGAAACTAAAGGACGCAACCTGCTACGCTCCTTACATACTCCTTTTGATTTACTTCGTTACTTCGCTATATTGACCAAATACCTTGATAACTGACAATATAAAATCAGACATAATCAAGATTTGTCCCGAACATACATAGCTACAAACATTGCAAGTTAATAAAAGCTTGTAAAACGACTTGATCCCCCTACTCTTTAGTACTTACCCACAAAGTTATTATCCTACTCACAATTAGGTACGTTTTGTTACGTTCTTCGTTTCAAACAAAAACACTCTCCATCTTAATAAATTAAACAACTCTGCCAGTCAATTCAGTTCCGCCGTCCGCCATACTGCCGAAATTGTTCCAAAAATATACATAATTGTAGAATGTCCCCTAAATGTAGGCAAAAAAAGTCGCAGAGCTGAAATATTTGTGCCCTCCTTATAATTGAAAAAGTGAGGTTTGGGATGATGTTGGCGACAGCCGGTCATTATAACGAATCTGGGTAAAAAACAGACCCGGCAGAGGCAGGAGCTGTGCGGATTTTTTCTAATTTTGCACGCTTCCTTGAATTTTTGCAGACTTTGGTAGGATAATGTAACGTGATATTTTTGGTTGGGAATATAATTTTCTGTCATAAAATTCTGTATGATGTACGCATACAACAAATAAATAAATAGATATAGTTATCTCTAAGGTGTGCGAAGTTATTGAACTAGGTAAAAAAAACAAATACAGCAGATCTATGTGAACTTAAACCCCGTATGTACTTTTGTTGTTGGTATCAAAATACAAAAACAGTAACAATTTTAACAAATCATCTTAGTCAGACCAATGAAAAGCTAAATTATCTTAATATTAAGTAGCATAACCAATATAGCGTTTGTTTTTTTAAATTATTTATTACAAAAATATGGCAACCAGCTGTTTATAAACAATTTTTTTACCATAAACTGCATAATTTTACTACTAGATAGGCTATTTAATTTAAAGACAATTTAAGTAAAAAGAGTTAAAAAGTAACAGGTATGATCAGCAGCCATGCAACAGTTGTTTTCTTAACTCCTCGGGCAAGGCATGACGTCACACTATATATGAAAACAAATAAGATATACATAAGCATAATACACCAATTTCAATTAATTGATCGCTACATAAATGTAAACACATTAACCTCTTTTTAACTTTTAATATCAGTCAAAATATAAAGGTCGAAGATATTTTTAACTTTAATTGTTTTTACAAACAAGGGCCTAAAATGCCACACTTCTTGGCATTATTTTTATAACTTCTTCAGAAATAAGGTAGCCTTTTCCTTAAGAACAATCACACATGACATGCATGACACAACATGAAAGTTCAATTACCCTCACTAGTTAAATAAGTATCCTGCGCTTATTCACCACTTCATTCACTGGACTCTATCAAATCCATAAGGCGATCCTGAATTACCTAGTTATCTGTTTTATTTTCAATACAAATATTAGTTAAACTTAACAGTCGAAATGTGGGTGTGCTATAGATAGGTACCCCAGCCCTACCCTTCAGGGGAACTAGCGTGATGTTATGTGTGTGTTGTTTGATATATTAGTTGAGCTATAATTTCTACATACAAGTAATACAACGTTGAAGACTTACCTACTGACTAGTGTAAAGGACATCTTGAGGACAAAAGCAGCATTGGACATCAAGACCAATTACGACTAAAATAAGTGACACCAATGCGAACGGACGTTATAAACCCCTTGATATGTCGTAAATTATATAGACAAACTATCTAGGTGAAAGTCTAGTCTAATTATAATTAAGGAAAACTTGCCAAACCGCCTACGTGACAGTTGTCAGATGTGTGAGAGGGAGATGCAAGATTGCAATGGCAATACAAGGAAGGGAGAAAGCAGGTAAAAATAAGGGGTGTTACCTAACCTTGTTCACTTTTAGGGTAACCCTTATTATTAATATTGTTGTTACTGTTGACCATTGTGTGTATTTGGATATTTTGGTATGGACCCTCTCAGCAGGGAATGTACACGTAATAAATATGTTAGCTTCATTTGACATTGAAATCGAAATTGACGAAATCCTTTCGAGGCAAATGAAGACTGGCTGATTGTGGTATGCATGCTGTGCCTCTTCGCTTGAAAGTAATATACAAAAAACTAGCCACAAATTTTTAATATGTTGTAAATATATAAATATTCTGATTGTGTGCGGGAGTCGAACCCACGATGCGCAAAATCACTCCACCTTTACACGACTCCCTCAAGTGACCTATCGAAAATGCTATACTGCCAATTTTTTATTATTTTTTTTTGTTCTAGGTTTTATAATGAACCTTAATTCATATAAAATAGGTAACTACATAATTCAATATACAATAATATGGAACAAGAAATTATGAAAAAATAAGATTTTTGTCTTGACTGGGAATCGAACCCATAAGACCGACTTGTATCAAGATCATCTAACCAACGTTAGTTTCAGGCATGAAACCTTCAAAGCTACGAAAATATTTAATTTGATTTCTAAAAAAGTAGAAGAAAACACTAATTGCAAAAAATACTTTTAATAGGAATGTCAAGTACCAGAAGAGAATTACTTACAATCAACATTTTAATCTTATTAACTAATTAACTAACTTTAGTTCTAAACTAACAAGTTTTCTAGCGAGGCTAAGTTATTCTTAACAGTAGAATAAAATTGTAATATTCCTGTATAATTAATATACTTCCAAATATACTGAAATTGGTCCAATTACAAGAAGTTATCCTAATTTTGATATAAATACTCGTTAACAATTAAACAGAAAACACGATATTTTAAAGACAAAAATGTGACAAGACACAAGTACGTACAATTCGTTAAAATCGAACACGAATAACAACATTGTTCTGAACTCTTTAAATGAAAATGGCAGAGGCGTGTTATTTATTCTGTCTGACTGTCACTTAGCTTATTAATTTCAACCATGATGTGGTTTTCCTCTTCGCCGACGCTGACGGCTACAATCATGTCTAGGATCTTCGGCTGGAGTCTCAAAGCCTTCTGAGCAGGCAGAGTCCTCAACAACGAGGCAATATACTTGCCAAAGTTGTCGTAAGTATCCTCAGTCCTAGTAACTACGGGAGCTGCACTAACCACGGGAGTGACGTCATTCGTTAGGAAGATCTGATTCTGACTGAAGTTGTCACTCGGACCGCTCGAGTTCGATCTTCTCCGTCGCTTCGCTCGAGAATCGTTCGATACCTCTTCGTTCTCACTCTGACCTTCCGACTGCGAATAGTTCGCTACTGGTTCAGTATCAGTTTGAGGCTGAATCTCCCAGTCATCCTGCTCGTCAATCTCGTAACATTCCATCTTCACATTGGTGACAACTTCACTCAGCTTTGGCTGAAAAAAAAAATCCTATAATTAGTTTAAGTAAGTATACAAATCTAAGTTAATGCGTGAGTAATAAGAAACTTACTTCGGTAACGAGCAACCGTGACGTCTGCAAGTGTGGTCGGATGAACGAGTCCATCAGAGGGAACCATTGCACCTTCGGTCTATACAACTCGGGCGAGTTCGGCCCCACCTTGTCCAAACTAGCCTTGATCTTCTTCAACTCTTGAGAGTAAGAGTTACGTAAATTCTTGAATTTAATCATAACATGTTTTCCTTCAAAGTTCTTAATGTTGAGTATCCTGGCTATTTTGTCCGCGGCTCTGGCTCGTTTGGTTTTGTTAGGGTAATCATCCAGTGAGGAGTTCCACAGACACGGCTCCTTCTTGTACTCCGTTATCAGTTGCAAGGTTTTCCTGTCGTTGATGCGCAGTATGGAGTTCTGCGTTAAATCGTGCGAACTTATTTTCTCACGCATGGTGATGGCGTACGCGCGTGGCGGCGGCGGCGCGGCGGTGCGCAGGGGGGGGGGAAGGTGCGCGCGCGCGTGGACCCGTCTGCTCGCTCGGCGTGATCACGCCTAACTGACGCCACCGTGGTGCCGCCGTGACGTCACTCAGACGTGGGGCGCGCTGTTTTTTTAACGAGGCGCGGTGCCACCGCACCGTGATCGGTTATCGTTGCGCTTTGTTCTCGTGGCGTGGACAGAATCTTAAGCGTATGATACTTACGGTACTTGTCTGATATTTTAAATAACACGTGGAAGTACTTTCTATATAAGTATTCGTAATCTACAGAACTATGCATAAGTATAAGTAAATAAGTAAGTACACTTCCGTAACCAAATCCGTTACCTCGATCCGTTTACCTCAGATACTAACGTGCGTTGAACAGCTGACGTCATTTTTTTATCCCTTGATCAGCTGTTGAAGTATTTGGTGTAAAGTAAGGGAACCCGTAACGGCGTCCATAATTCCGGGAATTTTATGGCGGCCTTCCGCCCGGGGTTCTCCGAAACACCATGGGAACTTACGTTTTTTGGTTGCACAATTTACTTATAATAATGCACGTTTCGAGAAAAAACTTAATAGATAAGGCTTCTTAGAAGATCGAGCTGAAACTTACGTGTAATTGTTAATTACTTAGTATTTACTAATGAAGTTAGTATTGACGATGTATCAAAAAAAAAATGGTATATTTTTCTTGATTAAAAATGATGTCAAACAATAGTTACTAGCTGTGGCTCATATTGAGCTCTTTAAAAAGTATGCAATCGTTTTCGTAATCGAGTTGGGTTCTCTACACACTTACGTCGAGTGCTCGAATTATTTTGACTAGGTAGGTACCTATCTTTCGATAAATCAACGCTAAGGGAACTTTAATGTTGTCTTAAGTTTGTAGAAAAGTAATTCATTTTCATAAGAACTGCAATACAAGATCGATGCATGCTTTTTTGTAAAATATTTTTTTTTTATCTTAAGATACTTAAGTTCATTCGAATGTTTCCTTCGAAATAAGAAAAACTTGAGACAAAAAAAAATTACTTATTTTTAGACACGATATAAGATATGGCCTATGGACATGGCTGTAGGAGTACGGGTCCATTTCAATAAAAGCATTGATTTACAACTCAACCCAACATTTATATAAGTGTAGTATTTCCAGTATTAGTCATAGGTTGGTTTGGTATACTTTATGCTAGTAATTAAAAGTAAAGCGAATCACCGATTACTTATCAACTCATTAACTACACCTTAATTACTTATTTAAGTAGGTGAGTACCTAGCCTTGATTTCGTAGTTAATTGTGAGACTGATAAGCGTAGGTTCTGAACTAAAATAAGTAGCAGTTAACAATGTGAACAATGTCTTTAAAATGTTATCAGACAGTTTTGAAGTTAGCCGCTTCGTTTGACAGATTTTTTTATTATTTCATTTTGTCTTATCACAGGTATCTATAATCTTTAGTGAAAGCGAACATTTATTTCAAATTACCCGACAATATTCCAAGCCCGCTCAACTTAAAAATTCTGACAAAAAAAGCCTTCCTTTTTGCTCGACCCAAGAACCGAACCCAAGACATCCCAGCTGCACTGCACTTATGACCATTTATCTAATAAATCAGTCGGACATCTGCCTATCCCCTCTTGAATAAAGCCGTTATACTTTAATAAACAGCGTTAAATAATAGTTAAATATTAAAACGAACACGAGTCTGTTTTCGAGCAGGCTCTAATAATACTAAACTTAGTATCTGGTTTTTGACCGATAACAACTGAGCGATACCGGTTCTTATCACAATTAAATTATCTCCAGAGAAGTTTTCAGACTTCTCTGAATATAATTTTTATGGACCATTTTAATGATGTTTTCAGAATTAAAGACATGGGTAAGTATAGACTTGAAGATTGCGTCATGCTCGTAGGTTTTTTCTTTTTATGTTATGGCCTGTTTGACGACTGATATAAACTTATCTGGAAAGACCCATCATGATTAAAGTGGTTTTCCACCCGGTGGACACCTAAACTATTGGAAATATCCGATGTTACTGTCCTTTGGGATAAAGAAATATCTTACGTGCACATAGTCTCACCGACACCGATTCCTTCTAAACCAGAAGGGTTGGTTTGTCTTTACTAATAAAACCGTAGCGTCTGTGACATATAACGTAGAATACCTGTGTATGTAATTTGTATTACCTGGAAAATAAATATATTTATATTTCTATGATATCCTTTAATAATTATATTACAAAGAAAACTGTATCACGACGGCCATAACGTGGTAATGGTCAGATTTTCTTGTCAATCAATAAGTTTGACAAATGAATACCGGTCTTATTTTTATTTTCAACCTAACGACCCGCTTCGCAAGTTCGCACGGTTAGCATGACTTAACAAATATATTTAAGTTGAATAGGGATGTACTCGTATTACACACACAAACTTTCTGGAATCATTTCTCTAAATGATGGTGTATAACGTAACGCATCACAATCCGTTGTGTATTTTAGAAGAACAACGCAGGCATAGAGACAGACACGAACAGAGACTTTAATGTATAATGTGTCCAGATTAAATTAGCGGATAGCTTAATATCTTAAGCAGAAGGATACTTACCATTAGTTACCATATCAAGAAAACTGTAACGTGTATAATGTAATGATGATGTTATGATGTGCGATGTTTGCGCTACTGACAATGTTTGTAAATATGTAATCGCGTTGCAAATATTCAGATTAATCCGGTTTGATATTGTTTGACTGAAAACTAGGTCTGCAGACGTAAAAATGGGCACTATTGATGCATGTCAATGACTTTTTTCTAGCATAAAATAATAAAGAAAAGATAATAATAATACATAAAGATATTTTGGTGCGTACGTTTCATTCAAGATATTTTTATTTGAAAAGAAATGTCCTGTAGCAAACTAGGGCAAAGGCTTGTCCCTTTTTCTTCCACTTTTCATCCTTTTATTAATTATTTGTATTCGTATTGTGCATTTGTTTGCGAGCAGTGGTGGCCCAGTGGTAACGGCCCCGACTTACGAGTCGTAGGTCGTGGGTTCAAACCCAGGCTTTACTTTGTGTAAATAATTTCATCGCCACTGCTTTCAAAACGGTGAATGAAAAACATCGTGAGTAAATCGGCATGTCCTAGAACCAAAAAATCGAAGACATGTGACATCTACCAACCCGCACTGGGCCCGCGTGGTGGATTACAGCCTACCGAAGAGAGTAGGCCTGCGTCCCAGCAGTGGGAACAATATAGGCAGATTAAGCTTATGCTTATTTGTCTTCAGAGATGAGGTTCAAATAAAGTGTTGTATATGTCTGGTGATATTAATCTTTCGTCTGCAAGTCACAGACAGATACGCATGACCTTTTCCATTTGTATCGCTGCGCTGTTCTGTGAGCAGTACGTATCAAAGTAACGCTGTTGTGTTTATTACCTAGGCAGCACAACATGCCGCAAAATATTAAAATACGTGAACGAATGTAGGTCAACATATAATAACATCTGGCTTTTTATATCTCTATACATACTCGTATGTACAGCTAAACTAATAATAAAAAGACAAAAGATTAGATTTTTTGTATGTCTGTGTGTTTGTTTGTTACGCTTTCACTTCTAAACGGCTGAACGGATTTGTATGAAATTTGGCGCATGGGTAGACCATGGACATAGAATACCTATTTTTTATTTATTTTTTTATTTATTTAAGATCTCCAACAAAATATGTACACAATACATGACACATAAAGAAAGGGCACCATCAGGTAATAAGCAGGTGTCACTTATAGGAGACCACAGCATATCCCCATTATCCCGATATTCCCCCAGGATCGAGACTTACGTGGGTGAAACCGCGGGGCACAGCTAGTTCATAATAAACCTCACATTGACAGACGCCGCAGTGTGCCTCGCTACTGACGTTGCTGGTTATCTAATCTTCTCGCTACAGATATTCTCGTCAAGCAGAATAAAAGACATCGGCATTTGCAATTGACGCTACTGACGTCGGTCCTCGGCCACTGCTATCCATTACCAAACATCCTCCAAAGAACGTCACTCCATCTGAAGGCTTCATAAACAGCGTTTTCCGGTTCACGGTTCAGAACACGTCTTTGGTTCAACAGCTAACATCTAAATAATGGCAATTTAGCTGCAAAACGTTAATTGATCCGATAGCGATGACATCAATCACTACACGCGAGGTCCTAGATTCGATCCCAGTTGGACAGTAAGAATGGATTTTACCATTAGGAATAATAATTACCTATTCAGTAGCAGACTGAAGTCTGGATGCAGAAGACGGAGGACAGGGTGTTGTGGCGCAGCCTGGGAGAGGCTTGTCCTGCAGTGGACTGCGATAGGCCGAGTTGATTGAATGAGCCTGAAGTCTGGATTTGTGTCCGGTCAATAGCAATAGACTTACCCCCTTGCGACTTATCACATAACTGACAAAATGTGAGATTTCTATACGCCTCTGCCCAATACCTACGTGATACAAGCGTCATGTTACACGTGAGGCGCGCAGGACTCCGGCCGCGGTCCCTCGCGAGCTGCGCCGCTATCTGCGCAGTGTCGTACGATGTTGTTTGTCTGATAGCGGCCGATAGCGCTGTGCGCTAGTTTACATTCGACCTTATGTATGTACGAGTGCTTTGTGTTAGTATCCTGACACACATAAGGGAAGTTATATTTAAACTTATGTCAATAGTGATAATGCTTTAGTGAAGAAAATGTCCCTATGCTCTTCTGTATTTTAACTACATTTAAATTGCTCTAAAGGACGTCATACAAAGTAAATGCAAGTAGCTAGCATGCCTTTGTGATATTTACCAACCAGAAGTTTCTATGGCACGATGGCATGCAAACAAGTTGCATATTTTTGTGCATTGTCGGTACGTTAAAATTAAGCTAACTATTATAACATAACATCACGCCAGTTATCCCCGAAGGGTGAGACAGAGGTGTCCCCTATTGTAGATCCATGTTTCGCCAGTTATGTTTAAGTCCCATGTAACAGGGGGCGAGTCTATTGCCATCAACCGGGCACAAATCCAGACTCCGCGCTGGTACTGGGAAATTCCTGGTTGAAAAACCCAATAACACTTTTCCCGATCCGGGAATCAAACCCAGGGCCTTATGCTCAACAGTAGTGCTACTCGATGCGGCTTGCAACGAGCCCGTTATGGCACGCAACATGCAAGCTGCTTACTTACTGTTGTGCAAGGTGCAGGCGTGTGTACTTGAGCTAAGCATTACTTATTGTAAGTTGAGTCAAAAAGTTAACTTAATGTTGAGTTAACAATACACTTAACTTTTTGCTGTAAGTATTTTAAAAACCCACGGACATCCAATCTATTTTGAGTGGAAGCTTATAATCGCAGATACCTAATCCATTCTAGCAGATGCTGAGTTGAGGATGTAGGTAATTCCTGTAGCTATGGGCAGACTATTAGGTACTTTATATCGCACTTAAGCTCCCACGAGATACCCAAAATTCCTTCCATTTATGAAAAAAAAATGACGTCATTTTTTCCAAAAAACCTGTCATTGAACATGTAATCCCAGAAACGAGGTCTCCGATACGCCATATCTTATCATATTAGGTAGAAAAATAAGTCAATACGTATCGAGTGATCCATACCTATGCAATGCCTTCTCGTTTTACCCGACCTCTCAGACGGCGAGGCACCAAGAATGTGTCATGCGTGTGAGCAGTGACGTCAAATCACGCCATACCGATGATGAAAGAACATGCAAGAGTTGGTATAGAATGACGGTCAGGGAAAAGGATTTAACTGTATCAGTTTTCCTTTACAGGCTTTGCTAATTAAAAATGGAGCTGTGCCTTTAGTTACAGGACTTTCCCATACCTACAATTTTATTTATGTATTACTTTCAACTTGCAATTGACACAAAGAACACTAAAGTTAAAAGAGAAGAGGCCCTGTAGAAACATTACAGAACTACAGTATAAATGAAATATATAGGTCTAGCTTTTGCCCGCGGCTTCGCTCGCGTTAATTTAGACTTTGACTATCAATTCGGGTTATAATTCAATCATGATTCGAAAGACACGTGGCGCCATCTAGTATAATAAGAACGTTATTGTTGTTTTCCTCGGGAACAGTACTTTTTTGCGGGATGAAAGGTACCATATGTCCGTTTCTGTACACTTGACAACGTTTATGCAAAATTTCAGAATGATCGGTTCAGTGGTTTAGGCGTGAAAAGGTAACAAACAAACAAACAAACTTACTTTGGCATTTATAATATTAGTTAGGAAGTTAGGATTAGGAAGTTAGGATGATAAACACATTTCCCCCCTTTGCGTCGCGCAGTCGGGTAAAAAGTTTAGTATAGCTTTTAGTTTATGGATCTAATTATATTTTATATAAAATAAAAAAATGAAAATCCATCACATAAAGAAGAACAACATTTTTACAAATAAATACTTCAAGTCGTTCAGAAGAGGTACTTATTAACTAAAATCATCAATCAGCTGGATTGCAATTGCTCATCCCTTTAATTCTGCACCTCATTTTCAAGTACCCTGTTACATTTTCTTGAAATAGGTACTTTGCTATACTTTCGGCGTTGACGAGCGCACTAAAACAAAAATGGTAAATCGGTACCTACCCGAGTTCACAGAAACATAATTAATGACGTATGGGTCTGTCCACCCAGTCCTAATAGACAGTTACTGCTGTGTAATATAATAATAACGTATTACTTCCTTAAAGTTTTCACCATATTGTGACGAATTGATGACATTGACACGACTCGACGCGCGTTTTCCCATTATGTATTAATTTTAATTTTAAGGCTAAATATATCATGAGTTTCGTGTTTTCCTCATATAATATTATAGAATCACGGTTGCGTATCCCTAAAGCTTAGGCCGACTCGACATCTGTACCCTGATATTTCCGCGGGTTAACCCTATTATTACCATTCATTAACAAGGTTTATACTGTCAGGAAATTCACACTACAAAATTAGTTACCATTATTTGTTCAAACAGACAATATGTATACATACCTGATTGTAAAAATTATTCATTTCTGGGCCTAGTTAGATGCAAAGTTGCAAACTGTTTGCACATATCTGAAATTGTTTTTGCAATATTAACTGGTAAGTACTAACTATAGTTCTGTACTCCATATTGTGTCTAGACATTTGAAATAGCTTCCTTGTTTCAGAAATTTTTAATTTTCAGCTATTTCTGAATCTAATAAATAACAATGTTTTGTCACTTGACATTAAGTAACTTACAGGCTGGTATGGTTAAACGTCTAAGGATATTACACAAATACCGAACCTCCACGTGGTGGCTGTCGCGAGCTCAGCAACAGTCTTACTGTCAGGTCATTCTGACAGTGAGTCATGCCGTCACGTCGTCGTCAGCGAAAGGAGATAATGAGTCAACTGCAATATAATCAACACGTGATAAAGTAATATATCGAACGCTGCGGTTACCGACGACACGCCGCCGTCGAGACCTTGGGACACTTTAAGGAGTAAAGGAAGATGCATAATAATATGTCAATATTCATCAAGATTTTTAATATTTCGTTCAGGTATATCCGGTTTTTGTTTTAGAACAGAAAATGTAAAATACTATGATTATGATGGATCTTAGACGGAGCAATTTACTTATGATTTCGATTCTCGAATAAAGGCTCGTACACACTGGCGCGACGCGACGCCCGACACGAAGGCACCGCGCGTCGCGCAACGAGCGGCGCCTTTGTGTAGCGCTGTTGCGTCGCAGCTGTCTGTGGGAGCCTTAAAGCGAATTTGCCTACAGGTAGAAGCACCTACTTAGTTGTTTCTGGATATATTAAAATGTCTTCATAGATTATGAGAGAGATTTGTGCCAGTTAACGCAGCTAGGCGCACAAAGTGAAAGGTTTAAAAAATAGCATAAAAATAATTTACCTAGTTTCCAAACTCGACCCTGTCTGATAAAAAAAATACATCTGACATTAGTCCATAAATAAAACCTATGTAGAATCATATTTCCTCACGGCATTTCCTGGAAATCAGTCTATCGCACTTAGCACGTTTTACTTGTATGCACTTAGCCTCGAGCGGCAGACAACTTGGTGCCACAATAGTATACTGTGCTCGTGCCTCCTCACTATGCCGTGTGTGGCCACACTGTAACTAGGCAGGGAGGCGTGACGGATATACGAGTATGTACATATAATTATACTCTAGTACCTATATAATATTTTAGCTAACAGTATTCAGCGTTGAACAGCGTTATATTTGTTAACAATGCTCTGCAATTCGTCTAGACTCGCTTGCAAAATATTTTTTTGCCAATTTGCTGTATTTTTGACGGCTTCGGATGTTATAATAAGGGAAGTGAATGAAAACAGCCTGTTGGGAAGGAAATAATAAAGCAGAATACGATTAGGGCAAAACGGGAAAGATGGAAATAACGATTCCATTCGTACCTACACAATAAAAGTGGGGGTGAATTTATCAAGTCATTAAATAAAAATATTGGGAGTCGATTTCATGTCGATGTCTTTTATGCAAACGACAAAATATGCTTATTGACTGTCACATAATGTTAAGTCCTACCTGCATTAAATTATTAGTACATACGTATATTTCAAAGCATCAGTTACAAAACGGAACGCGCGGATATCATTGTTTGTTACAATTTTGTCAAATTGCTCAAAAATTCATTACAACGTTCATTTACGGCATTTTTCAACATTATAATTTCACATAATCCTCGCGAATTATCAGGTATAATCTTCATCTCTGCCTACCCCACATTAAGTGTTCATAACCCTCAGATGATGAACAGGAACATTTACGAAGTGGCTCCAGGAAGACGAGCCGTAACGGGCGGTAACTCATTGCGATACTGTGCATCGCGCAATAAGTCTTATCCCCGAAATTTGAGGTTACTTATCTTAAGATGGGGATTACTTCCGTAGCCCAGAGTAGCAGAAGTACTATGCAGAAGGTCCTTTCAAATTTTAGAGCTCAGTCTCATAATTTATTCTAAGCCGTGTTGGGCCAGCGATGAGGCGCGGTTGTATTATTATGTGTAGGTATATTTCTGCCTGAACCGTGTTCGGTTAAGGTGTGGCTTAGCTTAATAGCTTACTTGAAACATTATCAAATTGGAAGGAGTCTGTCTGACATAACACATATTAAACCGTCGTTTTGTCCTAACTTCAAGTGACAGGATTGTGGGACTTGTGGGTTCTAAATACATAGATAAAGAAGAAGAAGAAAGATGACTGGTTCATCTTCTAATTTGATTTTTTTCCTAGGATAATTTCAATATCATTCTTTACCCAGGCATGATCCGGATAAATTCCGTTTGTAGAATGTTCTTGCAAGTGTACCTTCTGTACATCTTTTTACTTGGGGTGATACCTCATTTCTGGTACGTTTTACGACATCCACCGTTTACTGGCGTTCTCGTAAAGTTGATGTTAATTAAACATATACTGTTAATGTACTGCTGCGGAGATATGCAAGGTGGTAGTTAACGTACGCACGAAGACACATCAAGCTATACATTTCCAGTATAAGCTGACTTCTCATTGTACGAAAAGCGTATACAACGCGAGGTCAGCTAAAACTGGAAATGTTTAACTTGTTATATCGTCGTGCGTACACTGTGTTTGTTATGATTATGAGTCGCAGGAGGTGGAAGTCAACTATTCTCATGGAATAATATTCACTTGTAGTCATAGAAGTTATTTTACTTAAGCTATCTGCTATCACAGATCAATGCTGGACTTGACACATGTACCTATGTGTATAGTACAGAGAGCCTTAATTGCAATTTTACTGCAGGTCTCATATCTATGGTCTCTCCTCAAGAACTCGTCTCCTCCACTGGTCATCTTTTCGTACTCAAAATCTTTCAAGTCACTGCATCTGAAAAACGACATAACTAGTTATTTTTAACATCAATCTATTTACTAACGGCATCAACAAATTCTGTTTACACATAGAAAAAAAGATAAGTGATGGTAATTAATTAGAAAATGTCAGTTAGATGTCATTATCGATAACATAGCAAGCGTGTTGGGGAACCCCCTGGCCCTCGGATGAAATATGGCAAATAAATCATAGCTAATGGATAATCGGCTGTGTTGCCACTGTCCATTAACTTGCTTTGATAATCCATTTAAGGCGCTGCCCAAACGTAGGACACCATAAAAGGTATTTTTTTTTGTCGCACAGTTAGGCGTATTGGTTTTTTATTTATGATCGATGGTCAATACCATCGATCACTAATAATAAAGAACCAATTCAAAATCTGGCTTGTAATATGAACCAATGTTCATATTAAAAGCCAGATTCTTTTTTGGGTATTATAAAATATTCGAAGAAAAGATTAGGTATTCAAAAATATTTCATAAAAATAAAATAGTATCATGATAAAACAGATATCAGATACAGATATCAGAGCTCATAAAACATATTTCGTCGAATAATTCTCAAAATTTTGAGCGTAAATAAACTACCATATTTTTTATGTACTTAATGATTATAAAGGGAATTCAATCAATTAAAGTAATGCCTAAAAAATAATACACTGAGCTGAGCATTTTTTTAACACCTTAATTAAAACTGCAAAGCTACTTCTATTTTGGTGGGCATTTGCTTCAACTAACATCAAACGCATCGCTGGTTTGAACCTTATTTGTTTCCGCGATGATCTATTGTCACTTACCAAAAAATTTGCTTCTTACCGCGCCTTAACTGCTGTTAAACTATTACTGTTGTTGAAATAAATGATAGATTTATTGTTAAATGCAGTTCAATTATACAAAAACATTTGTGACATAATTTATTCGCTTGTTTATGCTAAATTAATGGCGTAGTTTTCTAGAACAAATTGTAATTATTGTTATCAACAATGAGGTAGTCTTCTTTAATTTAATTGCGACAAATGTTGTTGTTTTCTAATTGATTGCAGTGAATTATCTTAGCAACAAAAAAATATGCAATTAAGGTACAATTTTCAGCCAGTGACATAAATGATAATATGTATGACTCTGATCCTGAACTCAATAACCAACATTGTTGTAACAAATTGTTACAAGTTGTTCAAGTTGTGACTTAATTTCTCCGCCTGCCTGACTGTATAAATAAACATATTCCTCCAAGCACTGCGTCCGCAAAATAAATACAAAAACACAAACTTCACTTAAGCAATCTTTCGTAACGCCCTGTATATCAGTAGTATATGATATACAGGCTGCTCCAGAACGGTGCAATAAAAGTGAGATGGTGCCACCTGCGCACACTCGTAAATTCTCGAATCATTTGTGCGATTGTTGGACGAACTTGTACAGACGAGCGGGTTTTAACAAGTATGCTTTAAGGGATAAAAATTAATCCCAGGCAAGTATCTGACATCTTAGATTGAAGCTGTATAATACGAGTAGTACAGTTAGTACCTAACCAGACTTCATTCAATGAAGGCCAAACCCAATAGTATATTGAGATCTGTATGTAGTCAAGTACACTAGTCATGTCCATGAAAATATATAATAAATTACCAGGAAGAATTAAAGAATAACTAAAATGTAATACATTCATAAATAAATTAAAACGATTTCTATTATCAAAATGCTATTACAATATCAAAAAATATTTAAATGACAAATTTTAAATTACATGATTCATAAAATAATCACAATATAATTATAGTAACAACTAAGTGCCTAGTCAAATAAAAGCTCTCTTCCTCTCTCCTACTTTTGCTGTGCCCGACAGGGTCCACAATGGTCATATTTTTGTAACCTATCACCTAAGTTCACACGTGGAAGCAATAAATATATTGAGTATTGAGTATTGAGATAGATGGATAGAATACAATATACTTTATTGTACTCCAAAATTATTTTACAATATTGCTTATTCTATGGTAGGTACAATGTCTTGTCGCTGGTGTAGATGACCCGGAAACTAAACTGGAAAAAAAATGTGAAGATATAAAAAATTGCAGTAAAAGCTGACGCAGCATAGAAGCTCGCTGTAACATCCAGAATGTTACCTACAGAGTGCTACTAAGCTACATTTGCTACTATCAAACAATATAGGTAGATCATTAATGATGAAATCGGCGTGGAAAACAACATGGCTAGTCCTAGTAGCCTTTTTACAGGAAAATGCTTTGATACAAATAACAATGAGTTTAATAAATACATTAGTTAGAAATACGTGGTGCTATCCTGGGTAGCAACGTTACGTAGAGCTTAGTCACAACAGGATACATGATACATACATACACTCTCCTGCCAAAATCAATGGAAAAATTTATAATTATGTATAACAACATTAAACTTTCCTTCCTTCTTGCAGCTATACAGGGTTAGTTTTCAAAGGCCTGCCAATTTTTCAGAGATGATTCGGAATCGATAATATTTTCAATTAATTATATATATTTTTTACAACATTTTTAGTACAAATAGTCAATATATGATTAATTTTTAGTAAGTATTGTTATTAATTTATGTACTAGATTAATAGTACCTACTGAACATGCGCCCTCTGACGGTCAAAAAGTGCTGATCGAATCACGTTAACAGAGGGGCGCTATTGTTAAACATAAGCGCAATTTGTTCAGTTCAGTCAAAATATCCTTCTACTCTTATTAAATTCTTCTTTCAAATATGAACTGTTTATGGGTATGTCAGCTCATATTTGAATGAAGGATTAAATTTTTTTAAACGCCAAGAAAACCGCAGCGTTTCCCCCGCCGGTGTGCCAACCCCCAAAATGTAGGCAGTAGGGTTCCTTCAATAACGCCTACTCATCGGCGAGGCATGATGATGCAATACCTTGGCACACAAGATGGCGGCCCAACTGAAGGAATTCCAGGGGTTCTAACGAGGACCCCAGTTTAAGTCCTTACAAATTACTTGGTGAGTTGAAATAGTTTCGTGTTGAAGTGGCTTCAAGGACGAGGAAATTACAGTAGGTGGTGAGAATTTATTGAAGAAAAATATTTGTAGGAATTGTCCTAGGAGAAATCTTTAATTTGGACTGTAGTTACTAGTGTCTACGGTCTATGTTTGACGGTGGCGAGTAACACTGGAGTTTAGGTCCTAAAAAGTAGTGCTTACTAAGTACTAACCAAATATAGAAGTTTATTTTAATTTTATATCTTAACTGTTGTAACCGCTGTTTTGTCCCCTATCCTTTAAAATAAGGATATTTTTATATCTTAGCTAAAAAAAATAAAAATATACAGTTTTGGAACCGAAACATTTGTAAACGTTATAATGCCAACCAACTATTAGGTACAAACATAGACACTGGCAACATATCAACCAGTACTTATACCTACCTAGACTAGACTTTAGCCGTTACTAACACGCATGACCTGGCACGATCTAGCATAGAAAGTCCAATACAACTAGTTTTTAATCATTATATTAGCGATTTGTCTAGACACAGCCTGCCAGGGTGGAATGGAAAGTGACAGTGCGACGTGCTTGTTGCTAGGGAGGGGTAAATGTCACGTGGGTATTACCTTAAAGCTGGTTATTTTAAAAGGGTAAATAATACATTGCATGTTATTTAAAATAAATATACTAACTGTATGACTGACAAAATTGTGAGGTGTGAATTTAATTTCAAATTTTCCACCCGTGGAAAAATAGACTCGAACTATCCTAGTACCTAAGTACAAGCTGTTTAGCTAACACACAGGGGCTCACAGGAATCACCTAAAATAACATCACGCCTTTTTCCCCGAAGGATAGGGCAGAGGTGTTCCTACCACATTTCGCCATTTATGTTTAAGGCCAATGTAGTAGGGGGCGACCCTATTGCTCAAAATCCAGACTCCGGGCTGCTACTGACAAATTCCTGATGAAAAAACCTAGTAACACTTTGCCTGACCTGGAAATCGAACCCAGGAACTCATGCTCGGCATTCACGCTTGCGACCACTAGACCAACAAGGCAAAACAGGAATCCTAATAAAAAAATGCTATACGTGTCATTCAAGATTTGTAAAGTGTAACCATCGTGTGCCCATCCGTTGCACTTTTGACTTTTTCGTGCTAGTAATCGTCTTAGTACAATGAATGTTAAGTCATTGTTCCTCCATTATGCACAATATGTATCGTTTAACTTACGTGGGCAAAAGAATAATCTTGTTACGTGCCGATCTAGACTTATAGACTTCTTTATGTCAGGCTAAGCTGACGTCAAACTGACAGCGACCACGTCCATCCATGACGCTCGTCTTACGATAACAATTGACAATCGCACAAAATAAATAAACGTAAAAAAATATATTTCTAGGAGTACGACTGTTGGAGGATAATATGTCAGCATTGTCGCATGCATTGGAAACTGAACTAGTTGCTATTTCAGACTAAAGGCTCGTTCAAACAGGCGCTACGCGACGGGCGACGCGATTCTGCCTGGTAGGACAATTTCCTTGAAGGTTTCATAAAAATTGTTCTACTAGAGTCGCGGCGCGCCTGCCTGTGGGAGCCTGAAGGCCCGTTTATAAGCTATTTACCGCACTATTAACCGTGCCGTACCGTGCTATTTAAAACCTCTATCTGTCTCTGTCATCTTCAAACGACTGGCAGCAATAGAACTATGTTTTAAGTTAGCTCAGCGCTAAGTGCATTTAAGTATGTGGTGCAAGTGGGCCTAGGATGTGCTGGCCCCGGTCAGTCAGTGGATGAATGAACGTTCTTTACCAAAAACATACCTCCGGCTTCTGAAGAGGATGTTTTGTCTAAAATATTCAGGTCCAAAACCAAAATAGGTGTTATGAATATTTCCAGTTTCACGAAAATTCCCTCTCCCTTAAGTTATCAGCACTCAAAAGTCTTGTGTTCTAAATGTATCTGACAGTATGTAAATTGTACGGGATATAACAGTGTTATTTTAGACTTAGATCTAACCATGTTACTGAACCTTGCTGACTTCATTATCACCGTTTATATCAAATGTTTTCCTTGCGCAGAACCTTGTCGTTCTCTTGTCTGTCTTTAATATTATGTAGGTTTTCCTTTGTCTGTTCTCATTTATATTTTATACGTGTGTTAGTTATTACAGGTAAGTATTTCACATTAGAAGTATTTAATCGTCTTTAATGAAATTGTTGCTGGACATTTACATACAGGCATAAAAATGTGTTTGGGACGTGATTGTGATTATGGACGTCGATTTTTTATATTTGGCTTCAATATTAGTTCTGTGCATTTAAAATGACAGGAAATCGTTATTCTTTTTATTTATTAACGGTAACATTAATTCTACACTATTTTGAGAGATAACTTTAAAATATTATAATTCCGGCTTATGCAATGATTTAACAAAATTTCGACTTGTTATCAATACATCAGCAAACTCAGCGACAAAAATGTCAAGTAATTTAAAGCAGAGACTTCATCGGTTTACTTAGCCTTTTAGCATTGTCATGACGAGACTGAATCGCAGACAGAAAGTTCCTCACCATTCACAATCTTTTCAGAATTCCGATGAACCACGTTTGCCGAGCCGTAGCAACAGCGCAAGGTCTTACTCAGAACCGCGCCGTGGTGCCGTGGTCGTCTCGTCGCGAAATTTACAAAACACACGCTTCCCAGAAGTCGATGTTTTGCAACAATACCGATTGAGTCGGCATCACGATTGTGTCCATTATTCGGTTCACGATGGTGTTGCTACGTGGATTTTGAGAGACAATTTGAACCTTAACTTGGCAAAACTCAAAGGGTAAGTTAAAAATGCCAGTACCCTGTTGGTCACATGCCGAAATTCGTACAAAACCTTGACATGCCGTCTGGCCAAGTTAAGGACTACTCTATTATCAACACCATGTTGCAGGTCCAAGGCTAAAGAGCGTCCGAACAGACAAGAGTTTAAAAAGTGCGGTTTTGAAAGCTGGTGGCTTCTGGTGGAAAGCTGGTGTTTAAAATGAAAGGAAATACCAGCTTAAAGACGTAAAATAGTATAAAACTGACATATTACTTCAACTGCTTTCGAAATTCCTTCAAATAGACTTATTTCCTTATCAGTTTCTGGTAACACGATCGTTTGCAGAACGTAACCAGCTTGTGAATTCATTTAGGCATGAACAACATTGAAAATATTCCACTGCTTCTGAAAACCGTTCACGTGACTAACTTGATCGACAATACCTATTACTATGGCGTGGAAGTTAGTTGCTATGGTGAAATATATGTAGGCACTATGCCAGGGACAAGTCGCAGCCTGTCCCCGCAACGTACGACGTGACTAACCCCGCGGTTATCTTTAACCCGCCGTTATCGGACGTTCAATATTACGACACACGGAAATTGATTAATCTTATTGGAATTTTGAGTAAAGTATGACATGGTTGATGATAGTAATGAAAAATGGTGGAATTCAATAGAAGTAGATTACAAGTTCGAATATGAATTCTGCGTCATTAAATACCTGTGCCAATTTCAGTACTGGACTCTTCCAGATATTAATAAACCCAAAGAAGTTTTACAGTGTGCATCATTCTGGAATTCATAGATATCGAATTTTAATACACTACTAACTTCTAGCTTCTGCTCACGACTCGTTCGCGTGGAAGTCGTAAGACACCACAATTTACTAAAATAACAGCCACATTTTTATAAAACTCTTTCCATACCTACTACGTTTGTGGTTTTGGTCTCAGCGGCCAAAATATGAAGAGAGACAGTTGTCTGTGTGAGAAGCAGCTCGTCCTGAGATCGACACTCGCAAACTTCAAAAATAATTACCCATTCCTTGCCAAGTTTTTCGTGTTTTAGTGAATTAATGAACGCCTGCGTTCCTGTATATTAACTAAAGGCACAACACTGAAACACTGACTGGTGCATTCTTACAAATTATTCCTGACGAACAGCTATCACTAAAATAATATAACTGCAGATTATAAACACACAGGCAGTCACCTAACCATCATAGATATTATTTTTATTTTAACCAAAGATGACAGAAGAGGCCTAAACTTTATGTTTTTCTGTGTACTTCTACGAACTTTCATAATATAATAGTATAACAAAATGTAAATAAAAACCAGCCAAGTGCGACTCGAACTGGCACATGAAGGGTTCCGTACCACAAGACAAAAATCCCCCTAAAACACCACTTTTTTGTATGCAGATCACTTTAATTTTAAACTTTATTTAATTTTGATTGTTTGATAATATAGCGGCTATAGAGATATGAGAGACACTCAGTGAAAATTTCAACTATCTACTTATTACGGTTCATGACATACAGCCCGCTGACGGACAGACAGACAGACGGACGGACAGCAGAAGCTTAGTAATAGGGTTCCGTCGGCACCCTTTGGGTACAGAACCCTAAAAAAGGACGCACAAAAAATATTTTATTGAAAGTTGACTAAAATAGCCCTTCTTATGTTATGTCATGATTGACTTCAAAGCTCCTTAAGGAGCCTTTAAGGAGCTTTGCAGTCAATCGAATTCAGCCCTGACGTACCATCGCAACAATCATATTCATTTATGTGACTGACATATGTATTCCCTCCACTCCCATGTTCTGATCATTTTTTTTTGGGTTGTAGATGATCCCAAAAACCGTCCCATAAGGTTTTGGCGCGGTATGAAATCCATCCACCAATCCATTATATTTAATATATTTGTTCCGATTTAATTTTACCCCATGTCCAAAAATTTCATGATAAATGTGAATAAATGCTATCATCAGTTAAGATTGGAATGATATAAATAAAACAAGTTTTTTTTTTCTTTTACCATAATTTATTTGTTTCTATTTTCCTATACCTAATTAATGACAGTTAATCTTATTTAACTGTCATTAATTAGGTATAGGTAAATAGGTGTTCAGCTAACTAAACACCACTATTTTCTAATTAGTATCACTATAATAATCACTTGTCATTAATAAAAAAAGCTTAGTAAGTATTCAATTATTAAATATTTCTATACCAAGTTATTTTTATTTGTATCTTTATAGTTCATAATTAAAGCACTTTATGTTCAAGCTGGCACTATTATCAATTAATACAATAAGTACATATGTTTACATCGCTGTCGTGCAAGACTATAATCGACAATATTCTAAAATAAAATTCTTAGTTTTATGAACAATCTTCAGTTTCTAGTTTTATACTTGAGAAGCTTGTAAACTGAAGTAGTTGCAGAGCCGCAGTAGCAGTGATGTCAGAAGTAAATAGCAGCTGTGGCCGAAGCGAACAGCAATGGGGTTACATTAATTCACGCTGCCTTCATGTCTTCGTAGGTGAAACGCCCCAGGCTCTCCTACAGTTTAAAAACAAAATCAAATGATTTGCTGCTCAAATAAAGTACTTAAACATTATGTGGCAAACCAGGCATATCAACTGGACCTTCATCAGCCAAGGGCTGGAGAAAAGCCATCGGCCTAGTCATTGCTGCAGGTTATTTAATTTCTTCTTTATTTAATTTCTTCTTTATTTAGGACTGATTTTTAAGGCTCCAGATATTTTCATTAAACATAACACTAAATTAGAATGGTAACCATAATTAGGTATACATAAAATATATGTATGATGTGACTATGTAGACTATGTAGGTCGAAAGTTTGCTCAAGGAGATATACTCATATTTATGTGAGTTGCTGCCTGATTCTTACATAACTATGTGTCAAAAAGTTTACCTTCAATGATTAATACAGAAGATTGGTTTCCCATGCCCAGCCTTGCCACAGAAAATGCCCCTATGTCAACTAGATCGATGTTGGTAGGTAAGGTAGTGTTCCATTCTTGTATTTTCAGCTCTATCACCGTCTGCGAAAATATTATGATTAATGTTTTGTAGTTGTTATTTCACTTGTGGTTATTAAAGTTTATTTCAGCATGTACGGTCACCAAAAGTTATAAGTAACCGGGGCGGTTGGATATAGTTGAAGTTTAGTAACCAACCGATTCCGAGCGGAGTTTGCTAAATTTTGGAATCGCATTCAGAAACAAAATGTGTTACGCAATTAGGGTGCAGACTTATAGGGAATGTCTATGTAAAATTTGAACAAAATCTATTCTGTAGTTTTGTCGTGATGCTAGAACATAAATGTACATTCAGACAAACAGATAAACAGAAATACGTTAGAAACGTTCCCAGACAAAAAACAAACGACGAAAAAACAACGTATAGTTTTGACTTCGCTACGATTTTATTGTATTTATAGATTCAACTTATTAAAGGCTAAAATTACTATTTTATTTAATAAAGATAGTGTCTGGCTATCGTCTCTTTTATAGGAAAAACCTAAGTATCTTATTCAAGAGTGTCATGAAGTTCAAGAATAAGCAGTTAGTGTTGCTTAAAATTAAAAAGAAAAGCTCTCCTCAAAATCCCTGAAAAAGAACCGCCTGTGTAGGTATTCTAAACCCTCCATCCTCCACCATATAAGTACCACAACAATTTAAATTTAATTTGTTCTCCTTATAATGTAAACCAAATAGTTTTAGACAAATATGTAACCTCTTAAACAACACAATGTATTGCGTATTGCTGTTGTATGCTCACATATACATTTTCAATCTAATTCTACACGCGAAGACTTGTAATTGGCTTCCTGTTGACTATGGTTTCCATTTTATTCAGTTTTTAAGTCTTCCATGTTTCACTAAATAAACAAACAATACCTACTCGCCCTGAAGTGGCTATTATTCATCACAATGTAATTCACTTCCGTTCAGCTGGTAGGCGCATAATATCACAATTATTACAGTATTGCTCATAATATGACGAAATTATTATCATGAAGTACAATCACTAGGCATAAAGAAGTCTTGAAAAGAAAATCCGTTATTGTGTAATTAAAGTGAATCATAGCAAAGCCTGTGTCCCAGCAGTGGGAACGTTATAAACTGATTAAGATATTAAAACCGGTAAAGAACACGTTGCATGAACTAGTCCAACGTTCGAATCCCCGTTCTGGTAGGTATTGGAAAGGATGATTCATCCATTGAATATGATTAGGTGAATGTGAATCGTGTTATCGTCGCTTTAAAGTTTAAAAATAAAATTATCATAATTAAGTACACGTCTTTTGCAATAAAAATATCGCTATCACAAAAACGATTCGTCGGTTTCTATAAATTATCGTCCGTTATTGGTAAAATAAAGAGTCATGATTTTCCTTTCTAGAATATTAGATGTATAACACAACATCACACCTGTAGCTCCTGAGGGGTCAGCAGAGGTTGATAACTAATGGTTATTACATATTACTAGAAATTTCTCACAAATTTTCCTCCTCTCGCCATTTTAATAAATTTTAATTATCCAAGAACTGTTTAGGTATTATAATTGGGTATTTCCGTTAAAAACCCCGTCTGTGCGCCCCTGGCGCCGGGCCAGGCACATGTTTAATAAGAATGTCTCTTGTCTCATTATAACTCTTCATTACCTATTACTAGTCGTCGTGGGGGAACACAATTCTTTGTGCTTACCTCCCCAAGGTCTTGATGATACAGAGTGTCCATGGATTTTCTTGCCCGTTCTTCTCCATAGGAACCTACAACGCTTTGGAATGGGCAACTAGCTTCATCTTTCTAACTGACCGACCCCTTGACAATTATCAAAGTGTGTAAAAGTGCCTGTAAATGGTTTAATTGAAATAAATGCTTTGAATTTGAAAGATGGTCATCACACATACGTAGGTAGGTAACATAGCTTCACGCCAGTTGTCCTCGAAAGGGTAGGCATTGTCATCTCATATAAGTAGTTTAGTAATCTCCAAAAAATAGACCACTATTATAAACGTTCTTGGGCCTTATTATATTGGTGATCGCAGGGCACAGAAAGTTGCTCCTACGCACTTTCACCTCACTCCAGGTTGAATATTCCAGCGACACGATCAACTATCATCACAATTAATATAACAAATATTACCATTAAACCAGTCAATAATAAGTTAATAGCTGATCAGAAACTGGTGGTCACTGTTAATGAAGACATTATAAGTGTCATTATTACCTACGTCATTACTTGTTTAATTAAATACTTACTACAGTTTCTTGACTACGTGACCAAAGACTTGTCGACTCTCAGACCGACATTATATAAACGTTACTAAGCACTTTGGCTAAGCGTTATTCCTGTCACTTTCGTACAATAGTCAACTGCGAGAGCAAGAAACTGACGGAAAAATCTTAGCCAAAGGCCGTGCTAAGTTACGTTTATAGATCTCGGCCTCAGGCACTCATACGGTTGTTCGGTAGCTATGTTACTAACCGCTATTTTGAAAGTCAAACGATTGGCAAAGGATGACGAAATACAGCATCATTGTTACTAATTGGCGGGACTTTCGTTGAGTGGACTTTACTTTTTGACAGACGGGAAATATGCTGGATTTGATCATTTGATTAGATTTTTATTTGGAAATAGAAAATCCAGGCTGCGAAGGCAACATTCAATATACACCATGGTAAACCTGATGCCCTCCAAACCGTATTTCAGCCATGGCGGCCAATCTCAACGAAGACTACCCTTCGACGCGGAAGATATTATAGTGCACAAGCGTGTGCGCGGACACAGGTGCACTATCTCTTCCCTCAGTCTCATAGTCCGATGGGGCGGCACGAAATCCGAATCGACCGGAGAGAGATCAGGCGCAGCACCAATGGCTTAACGTGCTTGCCGAGCCATGGGGTATCACACTGCTAACTTCCAAACTCCGGGCTGTTACTAAGAAATTCCTAATTGAAAAACCCAATAACACATTAAATGACTGATGTCCATTACGTTAAATAAGGTAGAAGAATGGTGTGTCTAGTCTTCAAATAAATAGTAACTGCCACTTGATTCTTGAAACCGGAAGTGGTTGCATCTTTAAGGAACCTTACAAAGGCACGAACGCCGATGCATTGTTAAAAACGTAAGCAATCATATTTTTTACTTTGACGTATAAAAAATATTTAATCGACCTACTTATTTTTTGTCCCCACACGTGTCAGGCTTAACCTTGGAACATAGTAAATAAAAAATAAACTCATTAATCTTTTCATATATCCAACTATTTTAAGTCATAAAAAACGGAGAAACGTTGCATAAAAATTCACGGCTTTTTAATTACTCATACTTCAGCAGCTATTTCAACAAAAAAACCGGCCATACGTCATCGTACTGTTAAAAGAGTTTCACAATAATTGTTCGGGGAGGTGCGTCCGTGCATGGCAACAGTCGCGCGGTCTGCAGTGAGTCAACGCCGACGTCACAGCACACGTGCTCAGAAGGAGAACTCCGCACGCCTTCTAGAACGTGGTTGAGGAGTGATTACTAATAACTTTTTAAAATGAGTTCGTGACAACAGTGTCATCGCCTCACGGGTGACTTGATGACGTTTTATTTTCTTTATATTTTATTGCAATTTGCATTGTGGCTAATTTTTTATTTTATGTTGAACCGGGTCATCTGCCGATAAGGATTTAATTTCTTATTTATTTTTCCTTTTATAGAAACATCCAGTCAGCCTTCAGATTTTTGAGAAGAATGCATTACTATTATAATACCTACTTAATGAAAATATTTTGAGTTAAATGGACGTTCACTCCACCATAGAGGATTATCAATGAGGACAAGACATTAACTAAACCCAGAATGCAGCCCGTACCTAGTCTGGATTTGAGCCCGGTTGATGGCAATAGACTCGCCCTATTATGGCGAAATGTGGGTGTATTAAGGTACTTACACCTGTACCTAACCCATCGGGGAATACAGGCGTGATGTTATGAGGCTATACAGTTAGCTTTAGAATGTAAAAACTACATCTACCTATATCTCAGTAGTAGTTTTGGATGAGGAAAGCACCAGCACTAATAATAGCGATAGTAACAAACGTCCTCACTAATAACTGTTATAAATATTAAACTTAAATGAAGTTTGTTCACATTAAGTTAATCGGCAACCACCCGCACTCACGACTATTGTATTATGCTAATCGGTACTATTATCTTTAATTATTTGTTACTAGCTGAATGAAACTAAAAAATTCAAAACACTGGAGAACAAAAAAAGAAAACAAATAAAGAAAATATGCTTATTTGCGGTAAACAAGGCGTAAAGAAATTAAAAAAAGAACAAGTTGGGGAAAAATATGCGTCACATCCACGCAAAACGGTCATCACTCAGCATATTGCTGAGACCCCATCCGAGACAGAGACACAGCGCTGGTTTTCAGCGACAGCGAGTTACAGATGGACTGCCTCATAGACTATACAAAATACAAACACATTCTTAGTATGGTTTAGGTTTATTTATTTATTTATAGAATCACCACGTTTTCCAGCCTCCTACAAAATTTCTATTGACACAAAGAAAGTATTTATTACGACTGCCGCCGATGATGCAAAATATTTAGAATAAAATAATCATCAAATTGTTCAATAACTAGAATTTAAAACAACCCTACGTTATATATTGTACCTACTCTAAAAGTAATTAATTATAAAATTTTTTCAACTTCAACATTCTATAATTTCATCTGACCAATCTTCCTAAAATCAAATATAAAATATTTTGTTCCATCGCAAACAAAAATAGGTACTATAATAGGTGGATATCTTACTGCACATAATAATATGACACAGAAAACCTGTTCTTGTACAAGGATGAGACAACCAATGATCACCACGCTCGCTAACCGCATGTTTGTTCTTCTAGCTATTAGACCCAGGTTTATGAACAATGCATTATTCCACCGTAGTATAACTATACTGTATCTATGCACATCGTACTATCTGCAACCCTTCGAGTGCAGTCGTCACGGCTGCGTCCGCGCACGCAGCGTGCGCAAACGCGATGTCACCACTTGGCAACAGCAGCACACGACTTGCGTCATCCTTTGTCTAGATTTCGTTGTTAGTAGTACGTGATGAAGAGCACTCCAGTTATTGTACTTATAATAACATCATCATTCACATTATTATTCCCATAGTTTACAAACTCAGGTACATTATTGATAGAGGTAAAATATTCCATGATCGTCTTTAGTAACAAAGAAATTGTGTCATGCGGATTCAAGAACCTGCAGGATCTTGGGTTAACGTTGTTTTGACTGTACTGAAGTCAAAATTTTTACTGAAATTGGCCAAATAAATATTTTATCAGTTAGTTCTTCAATGGACTTCATAGCTAAAAACGGTGAAACCAGAAATCATATCTATAAAAAACGTTTTATTTTTAAATATTTTTTTAACACACAAAGATTTTAGATCAAAAGACATTCTGACAAATTGGCAGCAACATCTGAGCAGAATAGCAGATCCATAACATTTCATGGCCAGAAAATTATGAAAAATATACCTGCCTGTGTAAGGAAACGTACAGAGCTATGCTAGGAAAGCGAGTTATCTCCACTTAGCAACACTATTACCTCGCGTTACGTCATCGCATCTAGATCTGTTGCTACGTGACAGCGTGGCTGAGGAAGGCAGCTAGATTACCTCGCTAATGATCATCACTTAATGATACGTGTTACTACTAGGTATATAGTTTTATACGTAGGCGTAATTATAGGGCGGTAGTTTTGTGTGAAACTGGTATATAACAGTATTTTCCAGACTGAAACACTTATCCAAAGTATTCTGGAAGAGTGATCTCGGAAGGGTGGGCGTGGAATAAGTAACTCGTATCTCGAAATGTGATTTTCCAGCTGATAATAAGTCTAAGATTAAACAAAAATATTAACTTAGAAAAAATATGCTAAGGTCGGTTCTGTTCTATATTTTTAACAATGTAAGCCACGACCAGCAACGATTACCTATAGTTATAACAACACACGACTGCATTTATATCGATGCAGCAATTACGCGACTTCAGGAGTAACAATGACTTCACATTTGTGATATTTCCTGGTTTCTGAGCACTATAGGTCACGGTCAAGACAAGGAAGTATTCAGGGAGAGAGGAGACTGGTCTGAACCTTTACAATTTGCATACGTGCGATTTGAAATAAAAATTACGAGTTTTTGAGTGAAGAATGCAAATAAACAGCTTGTGTTAGTCAATTCTTAGCTTTGTGATTTAAAAAAAATAAACAAAGGCATTTTCGATCATTGATTGCTGAGAAAATATGAAGAAACAGAATATGCATCGGAGTACGGACTATATGTGGTTGTAGGAGTCCTGCTTGCACAAGTGAATTGGTGAAAGCGGATATTAGTCTATGGGAAAGAATGTGTTTTTTTGTGGTTTCTTATCATGAAATGAAGAGCACTGCAAAGATTTTGTTTTCATAAATTAGTCTTATCAGAATGCTGCAAGACTTTTTGTATTATCCAGGAACTCAGTTTCAACCAAATATTGTCACCAATGTCATTTGAGATTTGTGTAACATAATTTGACAAAAATCCTAACATTAAGATAAATTGTAGGATAAAGTAAACAAAACACAAGAACAATGATCATACATCGCCTGCACGTACGGAGGGCCATTTAAGTAAGACGTGAATCTAACTTAATAACTTAGCTGTTAAAAATTACAGCGCAAACTCAAACAGTAGCACGTTGTACGCTGTCCAAGTTTTAAGATCAAGCGAGATAAACATGAGCATTTATGATTATAACATAACCATAGCTAAATTACAATGAAAGAAAGAAAGAAAGAAAATACAATTATTTGCGGTAAACATGACGCAAAGAAAAAAAACACACAAATACAAAAAATAACGAGTTGGGGAAAAATATGCGTCACATTCACGCAAAACGGCAATCGCTCAGCATAATGCTACGACCCTATGCGAGACAGAGCCCCAGCGCTGGTTTTCAGCGATAGCCGGCGCTGACGTGATGACGTCAATGCGTATTGGCTTACCCTGCAAGCAATAATGCTAAGGTTATTATTAAATTTACAGTTGATAGTCTTAAAAGAAGAGTTTGTAACTAGCTTTATGATATGATGGGGCTGACATAACCATAACTTTTAACCCAAAACCCAAATAAAGACAAAAAGAAAACAAGAACAACATGACCATGATTAAGTTTGTCAGATGCCTCAGGACAGAACATGAACAACCTCATAACATGTTGCCATTGGTGCACTAATTCTGTGTAACAATAATAATTTTGACTTTACTTAGCACACGATGTTGTCGACATGTAGGACGTGGACTTAGCAACCATTGTACCGATAATCGTTACGGTTAATGGCGGCCTAATAGCGGAGATGCTCTACCGACACCTCAGGAGGCTCTCATTATGCAGCTGGGTCAAGGGCTTGATTCAGAAAGCAGTACTCCTGGACACGGCACGCATAGTGAGGAGGTTCTTCTCTCTAAAGCCTTGACCATCGGCAGCTTGGAACATATTCCTGATGCCGACGGGAGCCAAACGTTTTTGTGTTTTTTTTAATCTTTACAAATGTAATTAATATGTATGTAAAAGTAATAAAGAAGTTAATTATGTAATGTTTTAAGCCCGAATTAATAACTTATCTTTGCAACTCAGTGAATTTGCTATTTAGAAACTAAAACTCAAACTCAAACTTAAACTCAAAGCATTTATTTCAATTAAACCATTTACAGGCACTTTTGAATTGTCAAAGAGTCGGTCAGTTAGTCAGAAAGTTGAAGCTAGTTGCCCATTCCAAAACGTAGATCTCTATGGAGAAGAACAAGTTGTCATCAAACTTACAGGCTTTTCATGAGGTTTTTGTGTGCCTCGATGAATAAATAATAGCCAGCCATCAACCCGCCAGCAGTTGAGATCCAAACAGTTCTCCCTAATGCCTTAAGCAAAGAAATACTCTGATGCATTGTCTTGCAGCATGTTGATGGAACATTTACTCAAAGAATTAAAGATATGGTATTCCGCTTTTCGCTCTGTTATTGTGCCTGAAACAGTAGTAGGCGGAATTAGTTTATAGTTTTAGTGCGCAAGCTACGCCTCACCCAGCCCCTTTAATTATACAAGTTTGAATGGCGGGAACTGCTTGTATACTACCTTCAGGGAACGAGAGGACACGCTGAAAGTTTAGGAGAATCCGAGGAAAATGTAAGTAAAGCAGGGAAGTTTACATAGTCTTTTTACTAAATGCTTCTTGGATTGGTGATATGACAACAACAATTAAATGATGCCTAAATGCATCATCATCAGAATCAGCCTCCAGCAGTCCACTGTCCACAGCTGGTCATAAGGCTCTCCATTTAACGGGCAGAGCTACTTCCCTATTCCTTTGATTATTACTGTTCTTGCAGCAAACCTTGAGAGTACGTTACGTCCTTGGTCCCAGTTACTGTACGAGCAAACACCTTGACCCATATTTCTGCAGTTGGAAGCCTGGAGAGCTGGAAACTTGCGGTGTATTACCTTGAATCCAATTGGGTTGACGTCTGATAGCGATTGTTTCTTTGTTATATTAGTACTGATCATTCTGGAAACCAATTCTAAGGTTAGCTGAAGGATATGCCTAGAATGACTAATTTAGGAAGTTTACCTAAAATGTAACACAAAAAATAGCCGTAAAAAAGACATTACCTAAATTCAGAAATATAAACGTTTAGTAAAAAAATAATAGCAGGTACAATTTGGTTTTACATTCGTTTAATTTAGCCAGTTAAGTTAGACTTCTCGTTAACCACACTGTATATCTAGCGATAGTTCAAGTTAATCTGGTTACTTCTACAACAAATTTCGGTACAGTTACCAAACCGCTATGTACACTAACTTATTTATAACTTCATGTAATGTTCGTTACTCCACAGGCTGTAAGTTAACTTAAGTTAAACGAAAGTTGAGTAATGTTTGTTTCTGAATATTTAACGCAACATCTTCAGCAACTAGCTGAAGTAAACTTTACACTTGAATATGCATTAAATAGTACCTCCATCCATATTTTAAAGTTTTCAATTCAAAGTTTAACTTTAGATTATAAAATGAAAATATCTTGTCTCTGCAAGTAATCGTATCTGGTGCGTAGTACTCGCAACCGGCGTGCGTGTGTGACCAGGGGGCCTCATCTAATAGTCCCTCAACGAAAATACGGGCCCGTCCGAAAGTAGTTAGAAGTTCCGAAGTGATTCCTACCCCCGATTAACTAACTCTTTCGGACGGGCAGAAACACATCGGGAGAAGGACAACTGTTAAATCGTTTTGTCATTAATTTTTTGTTCGGCCCCGGACTAATGTTACGTCCGAAAGTTATACGGTGTAGGTGACATCCATAATTTTGGCCGAAACTACGGACCTCATGCTTAGAGAGTAGGCTCCCTGACTTATGAAAGTAAACGAAGCAAAAGGAGTATGTAAGGATCGTAGCAGGTGGCGTTCTATAGTTTCTGCCTACCCCCATGGGAAGAAGGCATGAATTTATATATGTATGTATAATTGTATCTTGATAACATCCATAACTAAATAAGGGGAAAAGCTATGTTATCTACGAAAGTCTTTACTTAAACACGAGCAAGTAGACTTTAAAACCAAAATGTAGCCAAGTGATTTTATAACGAGTCATTGTGCAAAAAACGACAAAATGATGAGTGACTAATATAATTGGTTTCTGTAAAAACTTTTCAGGACTAAACTAGTTTCAGTCAGTCTTAGCCTGAATATAATACCTAAATTAAGATAAATAAAAGTAGTCTATGTACAGTGTCGAGTACTCTGGATACAAGTAAGTAATAAAATTATTTATTGGTTCAAACTCGTTAGTAATTTAGCAACACAGTTTTTTTGTTGGCAGTCAATCAACTCTAGTCTTCCAATCAATTGCTCACTATGATTGATTGAACAACGAAACAATTAGCTACGGCTGATGGCAACTGTCTAAAAATAAATGCAAATTTTTATCTGAGAAGCATTCTATATTTTGAAATGAATTGGCGAAGTTTAGAAGTTTTAGAAAAAAATCTTGCCTTGGGTTTGTTTCTTTATAATTTAGGCTCAGAACTCCGAATAAGGATCTAGCCTTCAAAATTATGTAGAAACATCAATGAGGACCTTAGTCAACTTTATGAAAAAACACGGAATATTCCATTTCGTCAGACCTATTCAAGGCCATTCAGCCATCAACTCATTTCAAATCGTATTATCAATCACACTCCTACCTACAAATACCTTCTGTATTCAATGCCACTTTCCAAATGGAACCCCTACTTCAAATCTAGCCTAGCAACAGATTTGGGCGTCATTATTATTATCCACTCCAACACGCGAATCAATCTCCCTTTCCCAAATCAATCGGGTGGCAACACGGACACTTTATTATTAATAAAGCATTTTATTATTAAGTTGAGTCAGCTGCCACCGCGCCTCAGTGCCACAGCTACACCGAGTGCCACCCTAGGGTTGTCACCCGAGCTCGCGACCTTGCCAACTATCCTTGGCAACGGTATAACAACTCGTTACGAACCGTGCACAGTTAATGATGCTTAATGCTTCGTTGAGTTAGGAAAATTACTGGATTAACGCTACAAGCGAGTACTTTGTTGTTGCTATACGGCTTACGCAAAGCCCGTGGAGCCGTGTTTTGTGGGTAAATTTGGGACCCACTCTCCCTAAAAGGACGCAATCGTTAACAAACACATATTTCAACAATTTTATGACCCTTACCCTCGCTTCTTCTAGCGGAAAAATTTACATTAAAAAATCATCTTGCAAATAATATCGGGTACCAATTCCACAAAAACTTACAGTAAAAAGCAATTCCGAAGTCGCAAATTGAAAGTCCAAACGTAATACTAAACCAAATTACCGCTTACCCGATTTGATATTTTGTGCCAGTGTTCCCCCACCTACCCTCGCTGTTGATTGTGGGGAGACAGGGGACAGATGCCTGTATTTTTTTCACGCAACCTTTTAAGCAAGATTGTGTTGAATATTTAAATAATTGTTGTGAATGTTACGCATGGCGAGTTGTTGAGTTTGTTAGTTCATGGAGAACGTGCTATAAGGACCATGGTGGGATCACTCTAAGGACTAATACCCTCATAGACAGTCATTTAACAAATCCTATTAAAACTTTCAGAAATCGCTGCCTTCAGAGATTAACCATATTATTTTCTTAAGACAGATATACCTAAGTTTCTCCAGACACCACTGACTTAGCGTTATAATACTATTCAGATCGATTTAAACTGTATGTGAATCGGTTCAAGAGTTTCCGAGATTAGCCTGAACAATAGAACAAAGAACAATAGTACCTCTTTTGTCATAAAACATCATGCAGACAGAGTTTTATGACATAAGGGGCACTTAATGGTACCATTTCCATTAAGTTTATTATCGGCATGGCAACACTTGGTGTTAGTTCCACCACGCTTCCGATTGATGACGTGTTGCTATTGACATTGAAATGCTGAGGGAAATGGTTTCCTTACGAGCTCGCCCACAATGTGTTGCGCTCTTCAGAGTTACTATTGTGTGTGGGGTCACACACAAACATACACAAAAATGACAAGGCTATGACCCCCGCTGGGGCAGCTTGAGGTATACGGTTACGCACACATTTTACCCATGAGGGTATTAAGTTAGTCCCAAGAGATGGCAACCCACTGATCATTTCTTTACCTGATTTGAAAACCTATGCTCGAGTTGATGGTGAATTAAAGAGCAATCACTAGGCTGATACTCGTTTTTTACCTAACCTTACATTTGTTTTATGTAGACTCCGTTGTCAAATCCACTTTCCAAGTTTCAATATCCGATAACTTCAATTTTTTTTTTTTACTATTACTAATCGCCTCAAACTTATATTGTTACCTTCTAACAATGATGTAAGCCCAACATCTGACTCCAAAAGGTGTACCACAGCTTGAAGTTCTCCTCATCCATCAAACCTCAAGGTGTGATCACAACAATTAGCCGAAAGTCAAACATTTCGCGTATCATTATTACATCATACATCGGAATATTATTAACAATTAGCCGAACTGACGATTTGTATTATAAACATCGTTTTTACCCCTACCATTCGTCGTTCGTTACGACGCGACGACGGCTCGCGGATGGTTGTTGCTAACAACCGCCGGTAGGGGTCGCCTAGCAACTGCTACCGTTCCATAGACAATTAAAACAGTTTGCCAGTTTTTTTGTGCGCCACTCGTGCGTGACTAGAATCGCTTTGTGATAATCGCAAACGATTTTAACTGAGATACGTACCGTTTTGATGGTATGTATATTTGCGCTGTAGGTAATATTTTTTTGGGGAAATAGATTTCAATAGTTATTTGTGTTAGTAATAAAATCGTTATAGTTGCGACTATGATTTTTAAAATCGAATTTGCTTTGCTATGATTCATTAACGTTTTTAAAGGTCCGTTTGTTTTTTGTTTCATTTCGTAATGAAACAAAGTTAAGTAAAATCTCCTTAGGTGTGAACAAAAACTCTAGAAGTTGATTAATATACCGTATCGGACACGAGAGACAAAAAATTAGACTAAATTGACTCATTTCTCCAAAGGCGTATAACAAAATTTGTCCCAACATTTTTTCGTTCAATGGGTAAATGTATACTTATTCAATGCAGTCACTGCCTGACACATACCTCCACACGTAACACAACACCGAATCGAACCCATTACAAGTATGGCTATAATTATAAATCGCTTAACTCCAATACAGTAATGGCCACGAAGGATATAATTTTGGCCGTAAATCATACGAAATAACCTCAAATGTTAGTAATTTCGGTTTTACTCAGTGCGTGGGGTGTTTGCACAGGGTTGAAACCAGGGGATGTTGTAGTAGGTAAGTCGTAAGCAACGTGGTTTAAAAATAAACCTTGTTTCGTTGACATCGGAATTGGGTTAGCAGAGCTTATTTTGATAAAATAAAAGCGAGACCTTTTTGTTGAAGTAGGTTTTTGCTGACGATTTTCGCTTATTCAAAGCGGCGCAGTCGTTGTGACGGAAATAGATATTGATTTTTGCTGAGACTTCGCCTCACTTTGTTCAGAAGATATCAAATTAAATAAGAATATTTTAAATGAACACGTTTATTTTGCTCGACTTAAATGGAAACATGTTGAAGTACCTACATAAAACAAAAGTTAAATAAGTTCGTAAAACAAACTAAGCCAATTCCAAATCACCAAATAGTTTGCCCTTGAAAAAAGAAAATAAGAACTTGTTCCTAACATTTTCTAAATAAAACGAATCAATAAGCACTTTTACGACTCATTCAGGGGGTGAAAGGGGTCGGCTTATTGCCAGTATAATCGTTTTCACCCCTTCCGTGTCGGTTCGCAACTCATTGGCAACTTTCTAGTTGCTGATGATCGGTGGAATTGCTTTCTGATTGCTTTTCTGCGCAAACATGAAACTTTATTGAATAAAAATGGTTTATTTTTAAACACTGCCTCGCTACTGCCAGGCAATTGTATTGGTGATTGTTTTCAAGTAATTTTCAAGAAACATTGAAGAAGTTTTCTTTTCTTTGGATCATAACATCACGCCTGTATTCCCCGAAGGGTTAGGCAGAGGTGCACCTGTAGTACACACACGTTTCGCCAGTTATGGTAAAGTCCCATGTAATAGGGGGCGAGCTTATTGCCATCAACCGGGCACAAATCTAGACTCCGGGCTGCTGCTGCTACTGAGAATTTCCATATGGATAAGCCAAATATCACTTTGCCCGACCCGGGAATCGAACCCTCACGCTCAGCAGTAGCGCTTGCGGGCATTAAATCATTGTGTTATTAATTCTAAGTTACTATACAAATACCTTTTATTATTAATTTATATAGAATATTTTATTAAAATATTAAACAGTTTATCTAGTGGCAATTGATGCAAAGCAAAAACCTCTATGAAACACATAACATAACGTCATAGTGCACTGCGTTGAAACATTTGGACGTATGCCAGGCAGAGACATCTATCGGTACATTTGAGCTAATCTTTAAAACTACTGGCTCCATTTCCGTGCATTTTTCACTCGCACAAACGTTTATCAAATTTCCGAGAATATAAATTTTCAGAAAAGCTGAAAACCTTGTGTAGTATGTAATGATTAGTGTGGACCTCCCAAATTAAACTTTACTTGACTAAGTATAACAAAGTTATAGTTCCACATAATAATATTTCATTTTAGGTATTTCTTCCTCCTTCGTGGGTGGAAGGCCACGGACCGTATTTGACTTAACCTCAGTGTCATATGACGATAAATCTTTATTTTTAACTGAACAAATAAGAGATAATTTAGAGTTACATAATAGTCATATTAAAACTGACTACCTTGATGTAATACTCCTGAATTCATATTAAACAAAGATTTTGAGATATTATTGCTTCCTTGTGTTAATAGGATTATGGGTTCACTGTTCTAAGAAAAGAACAGCGCTTATTTATCAACGGATATAACTTTCATATTTGTACTATCTATCTAGCTTAGGTATTTATGTAGCTAACACTGTTTAAGCCACATAATTAGGAGATTTGTAATTACTACTGTATCTGCACCTTACATTTCTTCCATTTTGAGCTGTCTTATGTTTTTGTTCGATGCTTTTTGTGTTTCTATACTCTTCTACCTTTATTGTAATAATGCTACGTCGACAAAATATTTTCAAGTCTTAAAGGTTGAAATTTCCTCAATAGAATACTTACGCTTCTATCATTGCAAGTCAATTCTTGCCTCCAACTTGAAATTTACCTTCAAAATGTTCTGCATTATCTCCTGCCCGCAGTTCACGTTGAATGCTGGTTTTCTACAGCAATACTTACTTTTCATAGGTAGTTTAATAACGCCAGAAGTCATTTTGATTTCAAACATTTGGCTCGTGTGACCTCAAAATTTTGAGTAAACGTCTGATTTACTCGCAAACTTATCTAAATTCGTCATTATCATTAACATTTGTATTTAAATTGCCGAATACTGTGTCACGGAGTGCCATAATGACCTAAGATATGAAACAGTGTGATAACCTATTTTTATGACTATCTAGTGTTTGTATTTAATACTTGTTTTATTTAGATTCTTTTGTGGAGGAACGTGTGATCCGAATTTCTTGTTGTAGATATATTTTGCAGTTTACTCACGTTTATGTGTTTTGGTGAAATCCTACCTTACTTCGACCAAGTATTTGCTGTTCTTTTATCTAATCCTCTTTTGTCATGTCCAATTTAGAACTAGCTTTAGCGTTTATTTAGTTAAATAAGAAAAAAAAATAACAGAATAGATATTTTTACTGCTGGCATTCCCAGTAACGACTTTAAATAGCTTTTTATTGCGATATATCCGGCAATTGTGGATCAATTTAGTTTTTTTTTATGGATAGATTATGCCTCAGGGGTGGTCCCATTTAAATTTAACTAACTTTGCTTGGGTAGATTTTCAGTTAGCTTCAATAATACGTATTTTTCCACTTTGTGTATATTGATGATGTTATAATAACTTCCAGTCACTGTTTACGTAGCAAGTAGTGGTATACGAATTTGTGTGAGATAGGTACCACAACTAAAAGTGACAAATAAATACTGGTTTAAAAAAATACCGACTTCAAAAACAAAACACTACAAAGTGAAAAATAACTTTAATTTTGGAAGTCGGTGGCAAAAAAATATAAATACAAAACCAAAGAAACGACTTCCGAAATTAAAGTTATGTTTCACTTTGTTGTTTTTTTTTTTGAAGTCGATTGTTTTAAATTTTGGCTTCAAATTAACAAAATTTTCAGAAGCTGTGTAACTTACTGACAAAGACGATTTATTGTGTTCTCTCAGGTTTAAGTGAGTATCTTAAAATTCAAATAGGATTGAGAGTTTGAGATTATGCTAAATATACAGTTTTGAGTAAAAGTGCATACATAGCCTTAAAATGCTCCAATAATTTACTGCAAAAAATCCAATTCCAATAGTAGGTAGTCATTGTTCTTTTCCTAACTTAACAAGGTATCTAGATAATTGGAGAAATTAAAATACATAAAACTGAAATCTGTTATACAGCGTTTATTTCAACAAACATTCTTTTACATTTTCTTCAATATTGTGTAACCCCACTATTAAAATAAAAACCAGTCTTAATAATTTAATAATGCAATCTTCCTGTATAATCAATTTAAAATGTAAATAATGAAACATGTCAGCTTACGATGCTTATCTTAACGAGACAATATTGGGGTTTAGATATATTTAAAAGCATACAAGGCCAACATGGAGTACAAAAACAAGTAGGTAATGATACATTAGGTATACACGTGGCTGTAGGAGACATAAACAGAAACATATTAAAATTGCTAAAGAATCGTTGCCTAAACTTGGCATGAAGTATGCACGAGCGTTGAATACTGATTACAGCAAATATTGGTAGTATAAATCACAAAACCCGACTAAATAAAAACGTTGGTAATGCAAAGCAATTTATTTACAAACTGAGCTTCTTGCGTTAGTCATGTTATACCAACGTTGGAGCAAATGTTTGTAATGTTGTGAATTCACAATTAACATTTATTTTATTATTCTGCATTCAGTATTCTAATTTAATTCTAATTAAGTTTTGTTTCGAATTGTATCTTACAGAATTTTCATTTTTGTAAAATTAATTTTCATTCTTAAGAATAAATGTTATACAAAAGTGAAACAGAATAGACGGGAATGGTGTAGTAGGAACAGGTTGGGACATGTTACCCGTGTGCAGTGCGTTGTTAGGTCCTATTGTCCCTTTGTGGAGGGATCGTAAGAATAAGAAGCGAATAAGGGATGTATTGTGTGGCGAACGGGAATCTTTCGCGACAGGTTGGTCGCTCTTTTAATTTCCGTTGGGTTTTATTTAATCTTCCCTTTAACGTCGAATTTTATCATCTCTTTTTTTCTGAGGTTTAGGTAATACATTTTTTCCTTTTGATTGAACTTATTGTTACAGTTCGGATTCGGTGGAAAGGGATTTTATAGAATTATGAAGGACATAAGAAAAGTTAAAGTAACACAAAATAAGCTTTAATAGTCTGATGATTTCCTGGAATAGACTAATAAAATAAAGTAATGATGAACACCAGGATTGACATAACTAACTCAGAGTTGAGATCAAAATAAAGTTCATTGTTAAACATAAAAGGGTTTATTTAAAAACGATGATTAAAGTTAAAGAGACGTTTAAACGTCAAAAACGTATGGTTAAACAGTCGCTAATCATTACTTAACTTTAAGCAACGTTTATAAATAAAGGGGTAAATGACCAAGCACACATATTCAATCAAAGGATACACAACTTCAATAAAGGTATTATTTCAAGTCTTAGGATTTATCTAGAGTAAACATTAATTTTACTGACAATGACACCGCACTAGCTATTAAGCTACTCAAGCCAGACGACCTTATCACCAAGACATTTAATATATACATTAGTTTATTCACGAAACTATCGGCACACAATGATACTGCACACAATGTTAATAATCACTACGTTTGTTTAAACAATTACATCATTGTCATTAATAAAACAAAGATACCTACACCGGTATCATAATGAAGCGAGCTCTTTATATTATCGTTTATTTACTTTAATGTGTGTTCAACGATAAACTGAGTCATGCTAGTGATGATGTTATTACCTCCTCAGTGAACTTTCTTCATTCGGGAACATTGGAAAAGAAAATTGTGTGAAGGCTCCTTCAAACAGGCGCGACACGCGACGCGACACAAAGGCACCGCCTGTCGCGCGACGACCGGTGCCTTTGTGTCGTGTCCGATTCGTGTCGCCCGTCGCGCCTGTTTGAAGGAGCCTTAACTCTGAATAGCAAATATCGTACAGTCTAACATAATTACGTTGGTAGACCACAAATAATAATACAAAGTGCACACAACGACTTTGATGATATCGTTAAAAAACACCTAAAGATAGAAACCACGAAAAAAGGTAGCCAAACGGGTTTGTAGCACAAACATAAACAGCAAATTCGACCCGTGAACTTTGATTAGACATGAATTGGCATGGCATTAACATTAGAAGCATAGAGCTGTAGTCACGAACATGGACTAGTGGCATGAGCGATTCGACTCGCTTGTCAAACGTGACTCATGGCCGACCAAGGCCGAGACGCCGGCCGGCATCCCTTGGTAACCGAACAGATTTTTTCTTCATTTCTTTTTGCTCAATTGTTTTTGTGGCTTTCCAATTATATCTGAAATCGTTCTGTTTTCTGCACTCAAGTATATTTCAAAGTTAATTTCTTGTACAATTACCACTTTTACTGCCTTTTTGCATCGCAAAAAGACGTTTGAAACGACGATTGTTAGAAAAAATCTGTTTATCGATATATGCAAAACATTAGTCGCGCGATAAGACACGCGATAATGAAGACTATCTTTATTTAGGTACATTATACAACAGTTTTTCATGTAAACACTCATTTCACTTTTATATACTTTTGAGGTTTATGTGAATTATAAGGTGGTAAAAAAAAAAGAAACAGTTTGAAAAGCATCCCAAAACATTATTAACGATTTGGGACGGTGATTCCAACGGTGGGGATCTTTTATTCTGTACGCCCAAGTAATCACGTAAAGTGGTTCTTACTAAGAGAAATTTCTAGTCGACTGATGCAACTCATTTTGAAATTGCATGATTGTTTTCAAAATCAACGTCGTCTTTTACAACTTCAACCTAGGTTTTTACTGTAGGTACCTTTTTGTGTTACCTATGTTTGAGCTTGGCAAACAATTCTATTGCATTTCCTGTATAAAGAGTTTTGCATCAATTTCTATTTGTGAGGAGTTCTCATCAATTTAGTTGAATTTAATTATTAGCAATAAATCATTACGCTATTGTCTTTCGCGGATCGTAAGCCGTCACGTATGCACTTTTTACACCCATTAGATTTAAGTGATGCGTTACAATTCGGGACAATTCTTTTACTACAATTTAAATGCATTATTATAGTATTGTTTTTGTTTTTGATAGGTTTCTCTTGGGTTCTATTGGATTTTGACAAACAGAATTTTATTGACTCTACCAAACTTATAATTCAAGTTTTTATTTTTATTAAATCTTTTGTTGCTCAGTTTTATCTGTTCTGTTATAAGATAAGTTGTTTATTCATTTGTAATTCTGACTTCGATGGCTTATTTTTATGTGTTTCTTTAACATTACCTAGGTACTTGTTTTTTTTTTTCCGGTTTACCTTCCAGAGATATTAGTTCATCCAAAGATGAGTGGCTCTAAATTGTATGTTGACTGACGGTCCAAATATTACTTTGTAGTGTTGCCAAATGTTTTAGGATTTAGAGTTATTTTTCATAAAATTTTAATAGTGTTCAAGTGTTTACTAAACTTTTCAAAGGGGCATCATTTCTGATGATGGTCATCATAATAAGTTTTAATCTCTAGTCTTGATTTACTTTTTATTTAATTTTGAAAACATATTTTTCTGATATGAACTCTGAAATTGGTTTTGCATTTTCAATCAATGTTTTATTAAGTATGAATGTTGGTGCGCTATCAACTGCAGCGAATTATCTTATCGCGAACTATTGGAACCAATTTATAAGTTATCGCTGTTTTTTCATTCCTATTGATATTACTGTCTCTAAGGAAATTGTCACTAAGGAGGTTTTATCCAATTCTTTCATTTTGAGATCTAAGGACAAGTCAAAAAAAATCTTGTTAGAATAAAAAACGGATTTTTCTAAATCCAGCAAATAGCTCTATAATTAACACCACTATTTTACACTACTTACCTTACCTTATAACAATAAGTACATTTTTTTTAACAATACACAAAGGTACACAATGCATAAATACAAGAACAATGAAAATCGCTTATACCTATGTCTAAAGTCTTTATCTTAATATTATAAAAACGAGTCAGCAGTCTGGCAGAATACTCAGCAGCTACTAGATTTCCATAATCTACTCGACAAAGATAGTTACAACATAGTTACAGAGATCTGCATTCTAGCAAGTTCTGAACAGCCAGAACAACGAACAAAGAAACCGATACAGGACATACGAGAACGTAAAGTAACACACGAGAATTGAACCAAGGAACACTTTGTTATGAGATAGACCCGAATCGTCCCAACGGTGGGACCCGATCAAAGAAGCCGGCCGGCTTCACCCGGTGCCGGCTCGGAGCGGCGTGGAGACGACCTCCGTATACCGAGGCCCGGCGCAACTGGCGCGCGGGGCCCCCTCTGCGGCCCGCGGAGTGTTCCCCCGCACCCCCGCCGCGGCCCTCTATATAACATGCGCCTGTCCCCAGTATCGCCAGTCCGTCACAGAGAGCGACAGGGTTGGGTGGGTCGAATAGTGAGCCGTGGGCGAGTGACGAAGCCCTATGGTTACGAGATCAGATCTGATGCGGTCGTGAGCTTCGGACGTTTTATCAATTTCTCATCGATCTCTTCACGATAACTAGTCGCCGGGTGTGAAGCCGGTTGTTCAGTGCGCATTCGCAGTACAAAAGAGACTTGTGATATTTTTCTAGTAATATTAAGTTCCGCAGCGGAACGCTTTAATTTTTTCGTCGTTTAAAAAGTGTACAATATAAGTAACAATTTGGAAAACATGGAGATCCTGCCGGTCACGAATCAGTTTGTCGGGTTCAGTAGCGAAAAAGGTGAGTTGACTTTCTATTTGGATGGGCGAGGTGAGGGAGGGAAGTGGCTTTCTAACCGGCTGACTGTTGTTACTATGCGGCGCGCGCACTGCGCTCAGTCACTAGCAGATGATCATACCTCTTAGTTTTATGCTTCATTTGTTGTAACAGTAGCCCAGCTCAGTGCTTCAAGTTAGTTGATCAGGCAGTGAGCAGTATGCACCGGCCCGGGGCCCAAACGTCAGTCTCAGCTGACGTGTCAGCTGTTCCGCTGCGCCGCACTCCCTCGCCCTTGGTGCGCACTGGCTCGATACGAATTTGCATTAACTTTATTCTAATACAGTTTAGTGATGATTTTAGATCAAGTAAACTTTTTGTTTTGAATAATTCCAGTAAGATTAATAGTGACAGCTTAGAAAACACTTAGGAATTTAAAAGTGTTTATCAACTTAGGAATTTTAAGTGTTTGTCATAACTTAAAATTGAAGGGTTGAAATCTAAACTTTGTTTCCTCTTGTTTTAGCTTGGAATGGACCAACATGGCGGGAAGCGCCGGTGCCGGTGCCGACGGAAGCGGCGCTGGCTCAGAGGCTCGAGAGAGAGTTACGAGCGGCGAAAGGAGCCAGCGAACTAGCCACCGCTGAGGTGCTGGTGCCAGCGGAACTGCTGGCCAGAGCAGCCCGACAGACCCTGGCACTAGCCGAGGGCGAGCCCTGCGGGTCGCGGGGAGCGGCTGTCATAGTCGACGTCACGGGGAGAAGATTAGCAGCTTTCAAAATAGACCCCAACACGTTAACCACGCACGAGATACATCTACATCTGGAACACGATGCGACGAACTGGACTAGCCTGTTGCCGCAATTCTTAAAGTAAGTTGAGCTCTGTTAACTCACATAGATAAACTGATTCACTGACGCACTTGCATCAGCCTAGCAACAGAGGTAAAACTGACAACAGTACTAACGGAACCTCTCTTTTGTTACAGAAACTTAACGCGAGGCGGCACCATTATCATCAGCCCCCAGTTCACGATAGAAAAGAAGAAATTGTTCAGGAGCCAGGCGGAGTGAACCAGCCTGTGATAAGCGCGTGATGCGAGCGAGCCGACTGACAGCCCTCCTCGATATCTACGTATCGTTATTTTAACAAATATCATATTATTATATATTATATTGATTATTATATATTTTTAATAAGAGAAAAAAGCACAGCGTGATATGTAACGTATAGTTGTAGTATAAGCGCGCGGAAGAGCGCGGGTTTTAGTTGCGTCGCTCGTGAGCCGCGGGCACGGTCGATAGTGACGCGAAATGCACTTTGTTGTCGATAAAGTGTCGATATTCGGTCGCTGGTCGAGCGTGCCGGCGGCGGCGAGCGCGCGTGCGCCGGCGCGCGGCGGCGAGCGTCGATCTCGCCCCCTCCCCCCCCTGGACGTCGGTTGTCTTGTCTGCCCACCGCTGCGCTCGCCCCGCGCCGCTCGTACTTATGTTAATCATTGTATGATCATTGTTTGTATTTTAGATATTTTAATGATTGAGTCGTGGTGGTTGGTCGCGTGAGTGGCGTGGCGGCGTTCGTGCGCACCCTTTGATCTCAGCCGCCGCCGCGCGTGTGATACTGATACCCTGAACGATATAGTCTTAGGTATTATTTTTTGTTTCGAGTTCGATTCTATTCTGAAGTTGCGTAGAGTTCGTATTTTCATGTATCGTAACTGTATTTATTAGAGGCGATCTCTGTAGAGGTCCGATATGTGTACGTTTTTCGTAATTGTACTAGTTTGTACATTTGTTTGTGATACTACTTTTGTAATGTATAAAATTTAAATGCGAGAAAATATTACTTTTTATGAATGTGAAAACATGAATGCAGATTTATAAATACATATTAGAGATGTGTATCATAGAGTGGAGAGTAGGGAGGCACTGGGGGAGCGCGGGGCGGGCGCAGGCCGCGCGCGCGCCCCGCCCCGCGCGCTCTCTGCTGCAGGCTAAAGATCTCAGGTTATATTATTAATAGTTATTAAAAGTATTAAGTTATTTAAGTTAATATAAAATGAAATTTTTTGTAAGATTATTTTCTATCGCCGCGCATAGCTGCGTAACTATAGTCCAGTGGGTGATAAGAGATACATTTTGTACTAACAGTACATATAATTGACGAGATGTTAATATTGCAGATTGCATTTTCTTCATCCAGTGTAATTACTACATTAAATGTAAATCAATAGACTAACCGTTTTTAAACGAAATCTAAATGTTTGTAGGGTCCAGTGTTTTAAACGCACAATATCATAGTACTAGAGTTCACTTTCATCGATAAATAAAAAGATTTTAAAAAGCTACAAAAACATTTTACTTCTAAAACTTGAAATGTCGACATATACAAAAACTAACAATAATAATAAATGTATCAATTGTTTATAATTGATATTTATTTGATAGACCGTAAAAGAAAATGTAGAAATATGAAGAAAAAAAAATACATAGTTTCAAAATGGAAAGTTATGTTTTAATACCCATCCCTTCCCGAACCACAAGAAGAGAAGAAAGATGAACACAATGAACATGAACACACACATTACCTCATCTACTGCTCACACAAACAATACACCTCTCAATAATACTATTAAGGATTTAAATGTTCCATACAGATGACTCTTTAAAAAAACTAAGAGAACGACGAACATTGTTTCCACATTATCATAAATTTGAGCTAGGTAAAAACAAGCAACAGGGTCGGAGTAATATTTTAATAAGACCGGTTGGAACCGGTCGGGACCGGTTCAGGCCGTGTGTCGCTACAGATTGGTGCAATCCCATCCTCCAGTGTTTTTGTATAATTAGTGAGTACAGAGTTACAGACAAGTTGGTACAGTTTTCTACATGTGCCGGTTATAGACATGTTGCCACTTGCACCAATGGAACAGAATCTAAACGCTGACTCGGAATATGTACAGATTGCGATATGAGATAGATTGCATTGCCTGCCCGTGTCAGAGGATGGTGCCAAATAGCTTTGATGTGCTTTGGTAATGCAAGAACAGCTATATGGATAAAATATAATTTCGTCTTATCCTCGAACGCTGAGCTCGCGTTTGCAGTAAATTGGTATCGCTTTTTATGATCGTGCTCTATCGTAGACTCCATCATGTTACTATCTCGCCTTCAGATCACTGTTTTATAAACAACATCGTCGTCTACATACAATACGACTATTACAATAATATCTTTCAATCTATTGTTCTTCATAATTAAGGAGCAATCATCAATTTTCATTTGGTTGTTATATTCGCTTCACTTTTTTCTCGACTTTAGCGAACGTGAAAAGTTTTTATGTACCTACCTATTAGAGAACATAAAAATAAATTCGTTCCGTTCGAAGTAAACAAATTAACATGCAGAGGTCTTTGTATCGATTCTAAAGAAATTGGACCAGTTGACGTAGCAACATGTTTTGGAAAAAACGTGCCAGCGATTTTTGACACTATTGTAAAGGAGGTTAAGGCTATTATCCTATGTGTTCAGAAATAACAGGACGGGTTTGGCAAACATAAATTATCACTTTGAATCCACTAAGAAATAGGCAACCACTTCCGAATGTGTGACTAAAGAATTATACCTTGTAGTATTTCATGTTTATTTTATGATTTGTGAATTGATTTATTTAGATTCACGTAAAATAAAGAAGACGATGACTGAAAATACATCTTTATTTTGTTATTAAGTTCTTTCTTTAGGGACTTACAACATTAGAACATTTATCTTTTTTCTAATTTTCGCAAAACATTCGTGTTCATAAATAAGTACTAAAAAAGAGAGTCGTCTGGTCGTATCTACCTACAAACTATTTAAAATAATAAAGCACAATGACATTAAAGTAACAACGAAATCTCGCAATTTGTGCAATATTTAATTTTAGACCAAAACAAGGGTTATTACTTTCTAACCGCAAACCAACGACATGATTGTAGCAACTATAACTATCGTGCTTCGTGACAGACTGACGCTTCGTTACAACTATCGACACTCGGCTGCCCCGAGCGTGGCACATCACTAGCTAGCTAATTATTTACAATTATCTTGGTAGGTATGTATCATCGATTGGTTTTAAATTGTAAAATCTAGATTGGTAATTAAATTCAAAACAGAATAAATTAATAGCTTAACTGGGTACCTATTAGTTAGTGTTATTGGTAATTTTAACAAACCCATTTGGTATATTAAAAGAAAATTACAAGCACTAAACTCAAATCAATTTATAAAGAATTGGAAAGCGTTGATTATGACTTGTTGCTAGGCGAGGCTCGTTTCGATACGCGACAGCCAACGCCATCTCTTATCGCTTTGCAGAACTAACTCGCACCTGAAATGAACCTTTGCTCCGTTATTTTTACAGATACAAAATAAAATTATCGTCTAATAATATTTAAAAATATGTGTTTAAATAACGTAAACACTCCAATGTAATATAAACTTTGTGCGAAATGTTTTAGGTATGTTTTAGTTTAGCAGGTTTAGTAAAGATATTCTGTGGCCAACTTAGCTAATATTGATCCAAGTGTTGCTAAGGCCGAGCTATTTATGTCGATACCATCATAATCATAATATTATAGTTATTCCGGACTTTTTCCTAAATTTTGTTTTTTCCATTTGTATTAAATTTATGTTAGCGGTGTTTTGACCAAAATAGATGAGATTTGGTGATTAATTTATTATTAAATTAACATTGTTGTTTGCTGTTGCATATTTATCAGGGAGAAACTGTACCTACAGCGGTTATCAATCCATTTGCCAAGTGAGCTGCGATGAATAGTTGAACAGTAAAGTATTTGATTTCTTCCTTCCACTATTTCTTTTTTTATTTCACTTTTTTTTGCTTTTCTCTTTAGTATACTCTCCTATCGCAGGTATGCTGGAACAGATTTCTTTAGAAATAAGCATCACCTTTGTACGTATTTTTCTGTTCCTTTCTTCTTGTTTGTTTATATATGTGTGTACATAAATGGCAAAATAAATAAATAAATATTTTAAATGGCAAAGCCACGAGATAAAAATGTGCTTTCAAAAGTCCACACTGTTACAGTTTCAGCAAATTAAGAAAAGCTAATTATAATCATGTAAATATAATTACTTGATTTTTTATTCCAATACATGTTCCTTTCAGATAAATAAACCTGAAATGAGCATGAAGATTATCTCTATCGAAGTATCCTGCGGAAAACGAAAGGAATTTTTAATTTCTTAGCTACCTACTAACTATCAATCTTTATCCTTGAACTAGAATAGCACAACTTTTTAATAAACCTTTTCTATTTATACCATCTTTAGGTTTATACCATGAACCACTACTATTGTAGTCGCTATCTACTATGGCTTCTATAACAAGGGAACCAGGGGCAAACTACATGTGTCACGAAGATACAGAGTAGGTACGACCATTGTCCTCATAGTTTTATGTTGTGTAGGTACAATAAACAAGTTGCTGATCGCTAAATCAGGACTGATTTGTTAATGAACCTTTATTGGAAATGGAAACGCCAAACTCACTACAGATATTGTGGTGTCAGCAATTTTCGGAGTTCTGCATTCAAGTTAGGTCTTTTAAGTTAGCTCTGTGGGTTCTCTAAACAATGAGATCATTGTGTAGGGAACTAGAGGCTTGTCGACACGGGCCGAGCTAAGTGAGATTAGCAACCGCCTAGTGAGGAGATTAACAGCATGTTTTAAAACAACATCGGAGTAAGTAACATGAGTCGGTAGAGTCGACCTCGAAATTGCCTTACCACCCTAAAGATGAATATCTGACAAGGTATATTTGTGTTTGTGACAGTTAGATTGTTTCAACCTTAGTAAAGATTGAATTTACTGGGAATTGCTGGTTGCTTTTGAATGCACCCACACATTATATGGAATGAAATACCATCATTGATACATCACGATATGCAATATACCACTTCAGTGATACCAACAGTACTGTCCATACATTACTTTAATCCCCGTTCTCCCTAACTATTCGTTTAGGAGATAAGCCGGGATGTGACCATGTCGGGGGGCGGGGGGGGGGGGGGGGGGGTTTGGGGTGAGCCATCTGCAGTGAGGGGTGAGTTGTCATAAATTAAGTTAACGTTGCTAAGCGCTGATAGGATGGTTGTTGGTGGTGGTGCTGGTTTTTCCTCAAATAATTTTTGTGTAACGCCTTTGAACACCGTATTTTGCCAGTCTTACCAAGAGGTATCTTATTACTCAGTACCTGGGTTGGGGAGCTCAGATAGACAGTGGCTTCATGTAAAATACTGGTATTCAACTGGATCCGGTTAGAGTGGAAGCTGACCACGACACAGTTGGGGAAGGCTGGGCAGACGATGATGCTACCGGACTAGGTACCTACATGTTATTAAGTTTAGTGATGACGCTAGAGGTCGATATGCCAGCTGATACAACAGCAATTTGGAATGTTAGTTATCGTAACCCGCCAGCCCCCAGTCGGTGGGTAGGTACGATAGTGTTCATTCAGATATTGTCAACGATCGCTTCTCATTGCTACAAACGTTACATTTTCGGTTCTATCTGGGTGGTTTTGTTTTAAGTACCACGAGGCAATTATGATTAAGTATGAACTTGTCCGCTATAAGGCTCCTACAAACAGGCGCGACACGCGACGCGAATCGCGCGCGACAAAAAGGCACTGCTCGTCACGCGACGAGCGGCGCCTTTGTGTCGCGCTGTCGCGTCGCGCCTGTCTGCGGGAGCCTTTAAGATAATTTGCCATTCGAAAACAACCTGTCAGGTTCTTTTTCTTTGTTAACACTTTTAATCCAAATGATTTACCTACTCTGATTACATACTTATTTATCTTTGAAAAACAATATTCAATCGAAATTGTTGTTATCTCGTTATCATTTCATAACATCTCTGAGATGGAGCTTGAGTTCTGTTCTGAGCTTGTTTTTTTTTATAAAGGTACACCAACAGCTTCTGTATACGGGGTCAAACTAAATTAGCTAGCGAAACTCCGCAGACGTGATGGATATCGATATCTAAACATGATAAAACAAAAAAGAAAATAATTCGATGATTTTTTTTTGGGTAATCGACCGCTTTTATTGTTTTATTGTATTCACTTGAAATATTAGTTTAAATAAATCATTTTTTTAAGCTTCAAAGACGTGGTTGGTATCGATATCTAAATACGATAAAACATATTTTTTCAACTCATACTTCATGTAACAACTGCACCAGCGGTCGTTGACCCCTAAAAAAACATAAAAAATAAATAAATGAATTAAAAGTTTTTAATTTTAATATTATTGTGTTTAGATAAATACCTATCACGTCTACGGAGTTTCGCTAGATAATTTAATTTGATCCTGTATTAAATAATCTTAAGTCCCGTAGGTAACAATAGCCTCGGACTTACACAGTCACCAATTACAGGTTAACCAGCATTTTCAGAAATAAGTGATAGATAACACATCATAATAATAAAACGAAGCCTCCAGAATTTAGAAATTATGGCAAGTACTTCTTAAACTTAAGATTAAAGACGTAAAGGAAAATAAAATTACAGGACGAACAATAATGCTTCAGCTTGGAGAAAAGCTTATTCTGTCACTTATGGCTTGAAAACACGTTAACGGGAAATAGGCTATCAAAAGTGAAAATTCCTCCTTTTTAATTCAGGTAACAAGTAATATCGGTACCAATAATGAATTTAGTAAACCATCCCACTCTCGCTCCAATAAGTAAGTAATTATTGAATTTTATAAACTAAGTGATCCATGAAAATAAGTTATTACACAGAAGTTGGATCGTTTCAACTTTTCTAATTAACTCGATTACTTTAGTTACAAGTTGCTGACATTCGGCCGTTATGTATCGGAACTTGCGCCCTCCGGGAATATCTGATTATCTATAGTTGGTCGGTTAGTTATTATTTCTTGTGTAGGTAGTTATTTAACCAATTAATTGAGGAATAACTCAAAATGAACAATACAGTGAAGTTTTCTTTCTGTAATGTCCTATTTTAGAGCGTTAATCGATTCACATTGAGGAGGATATAATATAGGCTTTATTTATTTGGTACACCAACAGCAGTACATACAAAAAATTAAAACAGAACATTACATAATAAAACTACTGGTATGTGTGCCTATTGTATTGTAAGTACACAGCATTCACCACAGAACAACATCGTAATTAACAAAAAGAAAACCTTTCACAGATCAAGCTATACATTTCCAGTTTTAGCTGACCTCTCATTAAGGCTCCCACAGACAGGCGCGACGCGACAGCGCTACACAAAGGCGCCGCTCGTCGCGCGACACGCGGTGCCTTTATGTCGGGCGTCGCGTCGCGCCAGTGTGTACGAGCCTTTAGGCTTTATGTACAATGAGAAGTCAGCTTATATACTGAAAACGTATAGCTTGATATTATGTCGTCGTGCGTATCAAAGGAGGTGGTGTGTGGACTTTATTATTATTTTATTTTTTATTGAAACATTAATAGCTATCATAAAATTGAAGCTGAATAATCGAGGAAAACAATAAAATCAATTAATTATGTTTTATTTTTCCTGCAGACCAGATAATAAATAAATCAATTGGCAAATGATAGTTCTATAACATAAAGGCTCGTACACACTGGCGCGACGCGCGGCGCCTTTGTGTAGCACTGTCGCGTCGCGCCTGTCTGTGGGAGCCTTTAAAGGTAGGTACATAGTTACCACTTGGTCTGTCTGTGGAAATCCGTCCACGAAGGTTATCCACGAGAATACGAAAGTCAATAATGTTGATGATAAAATTAGTGAAAATAGAGGTGATTTGATTAGATGTTTCCCATCCATACTTAGAATGTTAGCGTCGACTTACAGTAAAGGTTCCCGCAAACAGGCGCGACGCGACAGCACAACTCAAGGGCACCGCTCGTCGCGCGACACGCGGTGCGTTTATGACGTGCTGTCGCGTCGCACCAATGTGCACGAGCCTTAATAGTGATACTCGAATAGGTTTTCTTTCAATCGAACACCATTACAAATAATGTTCATTGAAGAAATTACTATTACTGTACTTACGTTTTGCTTCTGGTTTAGATATACATATGATTGCAGTCTACTGTTTTAAACAGACGGAAACATCCTCTTAAGTCATCTCATCTTCTACGACACTCATAGGTGAAGCAGAGGAATCCTTTGGCAGTAACTTGTTCATCACAGTAGGTATAAAATCATTGGTTAGTTATACGGACAATGGACATCAATCCGACACTACTGTAGCATTAAGAATGGTTATCCTAAACAGACACGTGTTTTGAACTCATTTACATACATTACTAGTGATTGTTAGGAGTTTATATCCTGCTCGGATCAGGAGATCTTTGTTCAGCATTGGACGGGACAGATCTTCATCCATTCAAGGTATTTTAGGCTTTAATGACCATTGGCCTTAGTACAGAAGTCTTCTGAGACAGCCCGTCTAGCCCCGTATGTCTACCTTCATGATTTCACAACATTTGTAACAACTCAACTATATCTTCTATGCAAATAAACTTTTTGTATTTCAGCATGAAACGGGTCATATTTGATCATCTCAAGATCATAATGGATCAAAGAAATACTAAATATTCTGTGTCTCTTAACACTATCGTCAATGTCAGAACTATCTACGTATGTTCTTCAATGTAAAGACACATATTATTATTATATTATACTCATTTGATTGTAATTGAACAACAGCTCACGGAAATGACTCTATGTAAGTAACGGGACTCAATGATATATTCTTTAATTAAAATCTCTCTGTTGATATAAAAAACAACATTCGAGAACACCGAGAACAAGCCGGATCTACCATCCGCTAACGTTACGAGTTGTTGATGAAAAAACAATTAAGTACGGTTCGTTGAGAATTGAGATAACTAAATTATAAAATAAACTCTTCAAGTTCAAGTATATTTGAATTTTAAATTACTAAGTTATACTTTTAAGATTAACGATTCTCACTAGCAGACTCTTTAGCTGTAGTCTAGTCTTATAGATTGGTTATTAAGTAATACGTAGTAAGTTAGTATTATTTAAAAAACAACAGAGTTCAGTAGATACCCAATCTTAAAAATCAGGATGATGAAACAGTAATTTTAGGGATTACAACAAGAACAACAACAACAATATTAACACTGAAGATATTTAAGACATGGGGAAAGAGGAATAATAGAAAGAAGTTGCACAGTAACAAGCCTATAAAACTCACAAAGAAATCGACAAAAAATACTTCATTAACAACGAACAGTTTTGAAGATACGTTACACATAATGCCACGATGATAATAACCTTTTTTACCAACAAAATTATTTCATCGGATCAGAAAGGTCAGGCAGCTGATAAAAACAATTTGAGTAGACAAAAACCTTAACGAACTATACTCTATCAAAGAACCCTGTACCTACCTACTTACAATTGAACAAAAAACACCTAACCAAGAACAAGAAGTACATCAAATAACAGCTAATGACAGAGCAGATAAGGATACATGTGTTCCGAACAAGATGGTTGCCATATCAATTTAGTAACTACATGGTTGCCCTCAATTCACCGTAATAGCGATCTTTTTCCATAAACCACATAGAACTTAACGAGCCCACTTGTTTTTCTAAATAGGAAAAGCAAATTGGACATGCTCACATAGCAACGAGATCTAAAATAAGTCCGCATGCTCCCCGCTGTTACACTCAGAACAGATTTCTGGACGAAACCGGCACAGTGTTCATTTACTGTGAAGTATGTGAAGCACTGCGTTTGATTGTGCATATAGTTGGAAAGCGCGTCGTCGTCAATTGAAACTCCGGCCTTAATTGTGTTGTTTACCACAACCAACTGACAGCAGTCTGGATTTACTCCATACCCCTGTACCGAGTGCGAGATCCTTAGCTTCCGTAGCGACACTCCCGAATTCATCCGTATTCATCGCAGATTTTATATAAGGAGCTTCGAAGCTGGTAGGTCAAACTTTTCAATGGAAGCTTAATAAAGAAAGGGTTAAATGAATAAAGTTTATAGCTGTTGTGGTGTAATGAAACGGTAAGACCGTCTGTTAACATTAAATTTTACAATGTTTATTCGTTTATTTTCGGCACAGAATATCTCCGAATGAGGTCTTATTTTTAAATCTGTATTAAGTTAATGTAAATTCAACCGAAACTTACGTTCTCAGTAAAGAAAATGTTCAAAAAATGCAACCTGTTTTGTGAATTGGTTGTTTTTCAATGGTTCCTTTTAACAAACTTTAATGGTTGAAAATTATATTTTTCCAAATCAATATTATGGAGATTGAATATACATTGTATCATGTGTGGTGTGTTGTGTAATGTAAATATTTAGTTACCTTTATACCTACACGTGTAAGATTAGGAACGGTAACCCATTTTAGATAAAAGATAATCTATCTTAGATATAGAGGCTTTGGGATAACGCCAAAAGATGTCTTGTAACACTCTAACTATTATCGTTAATCTGCAGATTTTCTCATTAACTTGGTAGGTACCATTCCAGCAGGTAGGAGTCAACTGCAGGACACAGGCCACTCCATCATAGGCGTCGGCTACTCTTAGTTACCAAGTGACTTGATTACTCGAAAATTAGACATAATTTCTATCATTTTTTAACTCATAGAAACATAACATGCAAATATTCCTGAAACAAAAACCAACATACACTCCACTAACAAAAGGAAAAACAAAATGTTATTAACATAAACTCATTAACATTTTCTTAATGGGTGCCAATATCACGGACTCATTAGGGACAGGACAATTAGAGGTAGATGAGACACATTAAAAACTAATAAGATTTGTATTAGGTTGATACTGGGAGGCTGTGGAAACTGTCATGTAGGGCACGGGGATTTTCCACTAGGGAGACCACTGAGACATGGGATCATTGTTAGACTGATGAACTCCTGTTTTTTACGGACTGGGTGGATGGTGGTACTTTGCTTTTCTTGGTTGAAATGCCCAACTTTTAGTTAGCATATTAGTAAAATAAAGACGGTCTGTGATGACAGCAGTTGTGGCTCAGTTGTAACGGCTCCAACTTAGGTGTCGTAGGTCCTGGGTTCGTACCCAGGCAGGCACATTACTTTGTGTAATTTATGTCATCACCACTGCACTCAAAACGGTGAAGGAAAGCATATAATCGCACAGCCAAGGATAGGTATCGTCTTTACTACTCGGGGTGTCGTAAAAAGCGACTAAGGTGTCAAGAAGCTAGAAAGCGTCCTTCTGTCTGTCAAGCGGGATGATTTTGGCAAGTTTTCCATTGAAGGATTATGTGATTTGATTGAAGTGACTAGAACAATATTTTATTTGAATAATAAGTTCAGCTACTTTTCACCACTTTTCTTTCAGTAACCACTTTCCTTCTGAATGCTTACAAAATCTAAATTAAATTAGCCATTGCAGTACATAACAGTATTAAGAAATATTTACTCTGTTAACTATAGGCCGGTCTTTGTCACGACACGAACGAACAAACAAATAAATTAACTGAGCGTAATAAAATCGTTCATATATACAAACTTACACACACAACCCAACAGAGTAAATTACAACTTTATTGGTAACAATGTAAGGCATGTTTTCGTGTTTTTGGACTGCATAACTAAAGTTGTAAGTACCGTAAATGGCCCTTCATGTTCGGCGTTATTTTTAGGAGTTTGTGTGTGCATGTGTGCGTGAGTATGTAGAGATGTGTGTGTGTGTGTATGACCATCAAATTGAATTAGTGGGTCTATGTACCGTATAGGATTACCCGTGTAGTGGTGCTGGTAGCTCTACTATGTGCTATGAGTGGGATGTAGTGAACGTTTCGACTGGCCCCAGTGGCTCTCCGGCTAATTGATATGGAAATTAAAGTGTTGATGTTAGAATAACAGGAAGCGAAGCGTGAAATAAAGAGTTGAATGATTTTGTTTTGTTTGTAGTTGTGGAGCGAGGGTACCTTTTACATACCTGTGCCCTCATGATACATGTTCATTTCATACAGTGTTCAGTGAACATCAAAGCCTTCGCCAAAAAGAACAAACTTACAGAAAAGCATAGATTTTCTCTTTCGCAGCAGCTTGAAAGGTTATTATTAGTAGGAAAATCGAGCAGATTCTGAGTCAAGAAATTTTCAGTCGAATTTTGTTTTATAAATGAGTTGTATTGGCTTGGTCCACACCTCAGCCTGCTTCAGTCCACTGCTGGGCTTATGCCCAATTTAATAAAAAAAATAAGTGCAAATTCATACGTGCAATAGATTCTTCTCTCGATTTAAAAGTTAGAAACATGACATTTACAAGCCATTCCACCATCCTCATTTACCTGGCAACTCTTATCACATACGACACCCACGGGACTCGAAGCTGCTAATTATAACGTTCTGAAAGTGCACTGCGGTATAGTGCTGTTTTAATTTGAGAAAATGTGCGAAGTCACGTTATGTAGGCGCGGGTTATAATTACCGAGGTATTTACATAACAAAGAGGTGCCCCTCTGTGTTGGTCGTTATGTTTTTGATGTATATAAGAAGTATGTTCTGGTTTTCATGGTACCTGAGAAATTTACCTGCCTATCTATGAACTTAATAATTTTTAATATTTTGTATTATTACCTCGATACTTTGAAAACCGTTCACAGTTGACTTTTCGAAGATGAATCCAAACTCTGGATGTATCTTCTAGATTCCAGAGAACGCATCAAATAATAATCTGCTCTGAGGTAGAATCTCGGTTCCTGAAAGTTAGTGAGGGGCCACTTTCGAATGAATCTGGTTATCTCCTTGTGTTTCTAGTAATTGTGTCATCATTATCATCATTCCACCCGACAGACGTCCACTGCTGGACACAGGCCTTCCGCAGGCAGCGCCACTGCGACCGGTTCTTCGCTTTTCGCATTCAGCGGTCGCCTTCACAAGGTCGTCGGTCATCTTGTGGGAGACCTTCCAACGCTACGTCTTCCAGTACGCGGTCGCCACTCCAGAACCTTTCGGCACCATCGGCCATCTGTTCTGCGAGCAATGTGCCCCGCCCACTGCCACTTAAATTTGGCAATTCTTAGGGCTATGCAGATCTCTTCATTTCTGATTCGATCACGTAGGAAAACTTCAAGCATAGCCCTCTCCGTTGCCCTTTGGGTGACTTTCAGCCTTCTAATGAGGCCCATTGTGAGCGACCACGTTTCAGTGCCATAGGTCATCACTGGCAACACGCACTGGTCAAAGACTTTCGTTTTGAAACACTGGTATTTGAGACAAGAAGATATTACGTAGCTAAATAATGCTATAGTTGTTTTATTTACCTAAACTCCCGCTCACGTGAAAACTAGAACAAAAATAAATCTTACATCCGAAAATGTGCCAGAACACTTTCTTCTTCCATAAGCCATTAACGAAACTAAATGATCGGGTAAAGGTAACAACCATACAATAGTAAAATATTTGGAAAGCTGCCCAACCCGTGCCACAGGACGTCCCTTCCACACGTCCTGACCGCCCACTCCACAATAGAAAGCACGTGTACTACCCAATCTAGTCGTGCACTGGCGGACACTAAAAATAACGCACACAATTAGCCAATCTACGCTTATCTGCTCAATTGAGGCAATTCATCTACATTACACTGCCCCGACTAGCTTTAAACTCGTGGGTTAGGATTGTGTCGCAATGAAAGCGAAGCGAGAAGTGTTTTTTGATTTTCTACGCGTCTGTAGCAGGTATTCACTACTGTTTATACGAGCGATTTCTTGAAGGTTATTTAACTTGTTTGCAAATTAGAAAACACAATGATTCCGTGGCCAATCTTCAGTAGTTGCAAGATCGGAAAGAACTTCTACAAGTGACAGTAGTTTGTCAGATAAAAATAGCAAACTTCAGCGACATTCTTACGGCAGCTGGAAAAGCCGTATGTTGTGAGCTCCAGCATCTCCGGGCTTGGCTTCACATCGCTTGCGGTGTAGTTCGTGCTGTACCTGCTTGGTGTAATTAAAGCACTAAGTACCATAAAATGTATTCACTCTGAAGGTCTGATGGTGTTACCGTAGTGATAATAATACGCTTTAGCTTTTTATTATCATCATCATACATTTTTATATAGTCATCAATCCATAGCAATATGAATCTTTGTGCTCGTTTGGGTGGGTACCTGGGTGGCTACTGGATTGTTACTGTATAATGTAGGTCCGTGCAGTTTCTTGACAGTTCTTCTCCATAGGTACCTACCACGCTTTGGAATGGACAACTAGCTTCATATTTCTGACTGACCGACTCCTTGACAATTCAAAACTGCCTGTAAATTGTTTAATTGAAAGAAATGCTCTGAGTTACAGTTTGAGGACTTTTCAGTTAAATTAAAATGATTAATTGTGTGTGTGAAGCCAGAACATTAGTCATCAGAATTCCTGTGACAGTCAGAAAATCTGATAAAACACTCAATCTGACATAAAACTGGCCCAGTCGCAGTCACATCACGTAGTTACAGTGGTATTCAAACCATATTCAGTTGAAATGAAAAATCCAGGCATCCATAATGCCTTCAATTACCAAATACTTTGAATGAAACACATAATAACACCAGAAACATATGTTCAACATCAAACAGCCATTACTTTCGCAAGCACATAATATTTTCACCTGCGATGCTTCACACATCGAAACCATTTAATCGATGAGGTGATCGCACGGTGGGGTACAGGTCAGGGGAGGGGGGCGGAGGGGTGCGCAAACGCATGCACAAATAGATCTTGGCAGGGGTACGCATCGGTGCACACTGTGGAGTTGGAGGATGCAGAAGGCTTACTTCTATTAAGTAACAACATTTAGCAGTAGAAGTATTAGTCCAGTCAAATCCATGTTTTAAACATGGTTAAACTGCTACAGTATATTATCTCACAAAGCGGTGCGCGTGTTACTTGTGGTAAACGAGTGTACAAGCAAGTGTACAAGTCGGAAATGTGTTTGTGTGTGTGTTATGTGCTGACGCTACTCGTCTTCACAAATTGTTTGTACACTTGGTTACCACAAGTAAAGCGCGCGTTGCTTCGTGAGACAAAAAAAAAAAAAACTGTTGATACAGTTTTTTTTTAAATGAGGCTCCAAAATCATCAATGATCTTAATAGTGATGTGTTAAGATCATGGATGATTGGAGCCTCATTTCTTGATAGAATATTCTCGACACTCCTTCTGCCTACCCTTGTCCCAAGTTATTTTGAGGTCGGTACCTACAAAATGCCTAACATCTCTTTCTTGTTAAGAATATCTTTGATTTGTGGGTTTGCTTTTTATCAGCAAAATCTTCTGTGTGTTTCTACATAGGTACTGGTGTACACTTTACACGCATACTCACGCCACTCGTACGCATGTGGGCGTGACATCTTGAAGGAAATCCCTTAGTTCGTTACTAGGTTCATTAAATCCTCACTTTGTTAATTATTGTATAATGAATATTCACATTTTAAAGGAAGTCAGTTTTACCTTGCTCTTGGAAATATTTCTGTTTTGGAAGCGACATTTTATTTCAGAAAATTTTATTAAAACATAAAAAATCGGATAGGACTAAAAGTAGCCAGGATTCTCGATGTATGCTTTTAGTGCTCTAGTGATAAAACATTATGAGTACTGGATCCAATTCTGTAGAGTACCTAACAACGAAACTTTTTATCAATAAATAAATCTGATAAAAAGTCAGAAAAAGTCATCTCTGCAGTCCAATGTCCATCTAGTTAACCTGCCGTGCTTATAGCTAGTCACGATATTTTATGTCAAATTAAAGTGGTTTGTTTAAGCAATAGTGACCACAAACTAGTTGCTAAGCTAGAAAGTAAGTTAGTCTGTAAATAGATAAATGTTTGTCGATGGACTGCAAAAAAAGCTCGCGTGACACTACTTATGTCATAATTTCATAAATTATTGCCCATTTTAATTGCACGCCAGTACAGTTTGCAGAATAAGTGGTTTAAGATCGACTAGAATTATATTTATTACTTTTAAGCAATGAATTTGAAAACATAATTTATTTGCTGTAAAGTAGATGTATAAACCATTAAAACCTAGTGTCACTAGGTAGTCAAGAAATAAGGTAACATGAAGCATTTAATAAATAAATCTAATCTAATCTTTGTAACCGAAATAATCCGGCTAAAATCATGCGGTAGGTAGTATTAATTATTTGTGATTGATTGATTATAGGTACTTACGTACTTAGTGTAGATAGGTCAATGAAATAAAAATGAAAAACATACGACGCAATTTGTTTTTCAAAACTATGTAGGTATATCACGGGATTGAAGAGTATTTTTTACATACCTTGGTTACATAAAAGTAGTTTTTTTATTTAAATATTATGACAACGTTCATTGCAACTCACGAATCGACAGTACTACCTATTAGATTTATTATTTACACTTTTATTGGCATGTACTACATACATAATCCAATTTGTTTGTACGTAATATGTGCCTGTATAAATTCTATAGAGGTAAATTCTAGTATATTTCAGTTCATTCTAAGAGTTACTCACAGCTTCAAATAAAACTATGAATAAGGTCAAGCAATATATCTGAGAAGTGTTCGCATCGTTGGCACCAGCACTTTGTTTCCTGAGTTCTGAGTTCCACCTGCAGACAGTTAAATATATTTTAAAATAAAAAAAGAAAAGGAATCTACAACCAAAATTTTCTTTCCTCAAAAATTCTCATAGTTTGACTTTCTCAATTTTGGTTTTCTGTTTAGTTCCTCTTGAAGATTTTACCTATCGGAGACACAGAGCGCAATAAAAAGAACTAAAGTTCTGAACACAACGGACCACAAAAACGGACCCACATGAAAAAAAAAAAACTCAGTGTTACTAGAAAAATCGATCACATTGACAAGACTAACGATTCCAAAAAATACTATTATATAATTAAGCGTACATACACGAACACACACACACAAACAAGCCGAGTTCATTCACACAAGACCTTGACATGATTACGCTCAATGAAATTTAGTGAGCGTTGCGCAGACGCACATGAACGTACCTACACACACTAGTGCAGGTATATAATGTACGACACGTGGCGAGATGCGCACGATTCGTTATGTAAATCCTTCGACATAATAGCTTATTAATACATCTATTGGGTTTCAGCTTTGTTTAGGATTTTTGTCTGCGAATAAAAGGATTTTTAATGATTTCCTTGTAACTATGAAACTGAGTGACCTTCCGACGAAAAAATACCAAAAAAATTGTCATCGTCGGTAACTACATGCAAAGGGATGAAATAGTTTTAATTATTGTACCACATGAAAAATCACATATTTAATTATGTGATTTTATAGTGCTTATTCAACGAACGTTAATTGTTCTAATCACCTTTACATACCACATTTAAAGCTACAACTCCTTATTATAATTTTACTACTTATGTAAATCTTGAAACATTTACAATAATATTGTAAGTCTTTGACAGCTGGAACGTGTACTTACATCGTTTGTTCTCGATAATTGCTGAAGCTATTTTCAAGCAGTTTTCAGATGACATGAATAAATATCATGTCTGTGTAAGGTGGTCGGTTTATTGAAAGCGTTGTTTAACATCTAAATATTATAGGTACTTATGTGTTGAAGCATTTGTAAGTGCATTTTCTTTTCAATGAGAAATGGTTATGAAGACGTTCTTTCACAACTCTTCATTGTGGATAGAATCAATGTGCACAGATAATTAATTGAGTTGATTTTCGTGAAACATTGATTTATTAATCAATGTTTCACGAAAATCAACATATAAAAAAAAAAAAGTTCTGAAATATTTTTCAGAACTCGTGGAGCAGAGTGAAACGTTTTCCTAAGCAAAATCTAAAGAGATCTGTGAAAAAATTCAAAGAACTGCAGTGTTACAGCAGGAGCACTGTAAGGAATCATGTTATACAAATCCATTGCGACTGCTGCCTTGCGTGAAATAATCAAGGCCAGTCCAAAACTGCCCCCAACTATGTTTACCAAAACACTCAATACTCGTACTGATAATGTGCAATATACATATTTAGGTATAGATAAAACCTAGACAACCTTGAAATTGCAATTGGTAGTTACCTTCTTAATGAAAAAATAGAAAAGAAGTTGCTATTAGTAATATATTCAATAGGTACATACAGACTTGCGAACAATGTAACCTTACATAAAGAAATACCACCTTGAGCCATCAGGAAAATGTACAGGAAAGGTTACCTGACGTGCGAAGAAAATCGTACCTATTGGTACTCGGTTGCGTTTCTTATTTTCCATCAATTGTAGAAATGTATTGTATAAGACTGGTGGAAATAAAGTCGAAGATTTGATTCCTAGGTCAAGCTTAAGTTTTTTTTTAATTCTGTTAAGAAAATGATGATAGACATTAGTTAGGAATGGGCTCGCCCCCTAAAACGTCTCAAGAACTGAAGTAAGTCGGTCAGTAGAGGCATAAATTGGAGAAATTTGGAGCAATGATTTTTTTAAATATTAAATAAGACGTTAACCGCATTTTTGAACTATTTTCGTCTAATCGAGTAATCCTTTGACTTGTTTTGCGATTATCACACCTATGTACCGACGTACCTACGTATTCGTGGTCTAAGTAAATCGGATGCGTAAAAGACGCAAAATAATGCGCGCGAGTTGACACGATCTCGGTTTTACGCGCGGTAATGACTTGTAGTACAAATTTAGATTGTTGGCATTATTATCTTGGATGATCATTAATCTACATAATGTGAAGGATGGAAATTATAATTTATAACTGGGCCTAATTTGAAGTCATAAAGCTAAACCGCAGAAAATACTACGGAATAAAATCCTCATCCGGTTAGTGTTAACAAGTCTCTGCCATATTCTAGCTGCGATACAATTTCTAACTTGTGTAGCTATCGCCGTTTCAATTGTAATGAGGGCTATCTCGCTTTAGCTCGCCGCCAGAGGCGCTAGTGTAGAGTAAGGTCTCTAATTATGTCAAATGTACTGAACCTTCACTGTTTGCGGGATTTTTTATCACGCATTTGAATGAATGATTCATATTTGTTGTAATGGTTGTGCCATTCCTGATTAATTATGGCTTAAGATTTTAAGTAAAAGTTAGGATCTAATTTGGTAGCACCTAAGCAAGAACAATATTTGTTTGTTTTATGCTTGCCAATTTTGGGAACATTACAATTTAAATATTAATTTGAAATTTTAAAATGTAATAAAATAAACTTATTATGAATTTATTTATTTATATTTTAAACATATCCAAAACATCAAATATGAGTACTGACGGGACCTTACTCGCCAGTGGCGCCAACTGGTGAGCACAAAAACGATAGCCCCCATTATGTCAATATGTTGAAGTCCAAAAAAAAGAACTTTAAATAAAATCTTTTTTATAACTGCCTAGTGTAGTGGCTATTGGTTCTTGGATCAAACGTGTCCTGAAGTGAATACCACGAATTGAAAAACGTAGCAGATTGAAAGTGGAAATCCCTGTGAGGCCTACGTCCTGCTGTAGACTTCTAAATTATGCTGAAGTGATCAAATCTCAAAATAATTTATTCTAGTTATAGCCTGTAACTGCGAGTATATTGTGCGAACACATAAATATCTAGTTTCCTTGTTTTCTTAATAGGTACACGTCACGCAGAGAAAACGTAAACTTTCAACAATATTCTTTTTGTTTAAGAAAAAATTGTTTGAAGAAAAGGTAAATTCAATTTGATTTCCATCCATATTCTTCAGAGTGCGTTAATAGGAACACACACTTTTAACAATTAATAATGTTGCCTGCCTCATTATTAGTAATCGTCGTCTAATAGCTTTTTGGCTTCGGCTCTAGACTGAGTCTGTATTAAGATTGCCTCATATTTATAAACTAGGCGTAATGGAGTAGATCTAAATTTTTTCGAGCATTTTTACTCTAATTTATTGTAATGGAAGTCAGAGAGTTTAGTGAGTGTTGAATTATTTGTGCTGTCGCGCCAAGGTTCAGTCATTGACACTTTGTGAATAAAGTAGTAGCTCAAGGCAAATACTAGGATTAGTAATATATCGCGAGATTTTTATTTATAATACTTGCAAAAATTATCGGTTCCCTATCCATTTGCATAAAATTTTAAGACCTAATATAACTTAGCATAATTTTGTTTGGCATAATTATATTTTCGCATAATATAATTACGCATAACAGCTTACGCATATTTTTTTAAGCATAATTTCTCTAACCATAATAATGATTAAGCATAATATTCTAAAGCATAAATTTATTAAGCATAAAGTTCTAAAGCATAACTTTTTTATAAACAATTTTGTGGGTTTTTTTTTTCGCTGTAGGAAGCATGAAGCAAGCAAGCACACATCATGCAAGCAAGCATACAGCATGCAAGCAAGCATGCAAGCAAGCATGCAGCAAACAAGCAAGCATGCAGCATGCAAGCAAGCATGCAGCATGCAGCAGGCAGGGTTTCTGTCACGGCTCCGGCACTGCGGGCCTCCGGCGGCCCCACGCATGCTAATCGTCGCAGACGGCTTTCGCTCACCACCGCAGCTTCGGCTTGTTGGCCGGCTTCGCCGGCCAGTCTCAGCCGCGGCGGCTCGGTCGCAGCCACCTGCTCCTCAGCCCGCGGGCCGCCTCGCACCTACGCACCTACGCGATTTTAAATTACACTCTAGGGGTAGGACAAACAAGACTACGTGGAGTCGGTTTTGCAGCAATTCGGTTCTGTCAGTTCTGTCACTAACTTTTGTTGCACAGCATATTAAATTTTTAACCAACACTATTATGCTAATAGTCATTAGGCCTACTAACGTTATGCGAATCAAATTTATGCCAAAACAAATTAGTCTTTAAGATGATTATGCCAACATAAAATGTATGCCTAAAAAAATTATGCCGAAGTATTATTATGCCAAAACAAATTGTGCCAAAATCGTTATGCCGAAGTATATTAGGACAAAGAACATTATGCGAAAAGAAGGGATCCCAAAATTATCATGTATACTTACAAGTATTAAACAAGAAAAATCTAAAATAAAAAATACTGCAAGAAAAACTGAACAATGGTTAAATTGTTCTGAACAAGCGAAGGCTTGGCAACTTGTTATAAGTGTGTTCAATTAATCATCTTAATAAAATCTATCTACCAGTAACAACTAGTGGTTTGGGATAACGCCAAACATGGTTTCACATACTGTTTCAGTACTTGTTAAAACTTGCAATCGAAAAATAAATAAATATATGTGTGGTTGTCTGAAACATAAATATATATGATGAGATAACATTACTAATTAAATCCTCTATTTTGAATACACGAATTGGCTTGATTATACTATGCTAGAAGTGGGTCATACATCACCCAACAATTAATTGTAACTTCGTTTAATTTAACCAAATTAAACAAAATTTAAATGCCGTTAATTATTTTTAACAAATAGAATAGAAAAAGCCTTGAAAGCTACAATTACTATTAATTGTTTGTCAGTTTGTAAGCTGTTAAAAATCGACTGAATGAAAGAGTTATTAAAGTGTAATGTTTAAGCAAAGGGAGAGATATAAATTACGCCTCCCAACAAAACCTGTTTTAGAACGATCCCTATGGATCTGACCGGCCTGAAACAGACCTGTGACAATGACATTGACATAGTCAAGCTGTTTTGCTATCTTTTTTTACACACATTTTACATTACTTTGTGGCATAGTAACAAAATAAGATTGACAAATGTAACCCATTACTGTCTGGACAAATATAGGCCAGCCCTTTCAATAACAGTTTGTCCCACTATCTTGCACGTGTAGTTTTTTAAACCTACACAAAATATTGACATAAAAGACATGTGTTTATTGAGTACATATGTATCGTCCTTGTGTCTGCTATCCGTGTGTGACTATCAGGCCTTGCGAAGTACATAGATACTTGGTACCTATTGACATAGCCAATAGGTAAAAAATACTAAGTATAAGTTTCGATTCTTATGTAAATACTTACATAAAATACGAGCTTAATATTTTGAAGTGGAAAATATATTTTGTTATTGACATTTTCGTTGGCATGTTATAATCGCGGACAGTTAAATTATTATTCTGTTTGTGTTGTTTTTTTTATAGTTGAGTTATCGGTTGCAAAATATGTTTTATATTCAACTTTTTGCGAAGTTGCTATGCGGTGTTGCTAGGTGTTGCCGATCGCAAATAATGTGTTTACTTTACTTATCTGTTTACTAATTAATAGATATTATTTATTATTACTGGTAAAGTATGGCTACCTCGACGGACGGCAGCAGGGTGTGGATGTGGAGCTATGTCGCAAACTATGCTCCACCTCCTATCCTGCCCTCTGTGTCACAAAACTTGCAGTCAAAGTGACCTCTGCGCTGCCACCGACGACACCGTGGAAGTGGCGAAGTTTTGGCCCAACAAGATCTGAGAAAAGTCGTGCCAGTGACAGGAAGAAGAAGAAGAAGTAGGTATTAAGAGGAAACGCAGACAGATGGCAGACATGTTTGAAAAATAGGTATTCGTTAATAATAGTGTGATTTAAAGATTTTAAAAAAATATTATTAATTTTACTTAGCTAACGCCATATTCGGAGAAAAACTAAGTGATACTAAATAGCTATCTTTTCTCTAAACTAGGGAGAGTCCTTGATCCAGCAGTGGATAGTGGACCACTAGAGGTGACATCACATAAGTGACCACTTCTAATTTTGATTTCATTCTTTTGGGTCCGTACGAATAACATATCACTTCAACAGCAACTCACAATCGTGGTACAAAGATAAGCCACTCAAAAGAGTAGTAGCAGAACTGACTGTTCAGAGTATATCATCATTAATGCCGACCCTGCCGACTTATTCTGTAAACATCTCACCTTGAAAACTGAGGTGAAGTGAACTGTCCACAATGTCAATCCCATAGAGGTATGAGGAACAGGGTGTAAAGCTCACTCATACCTCCATAGAAAAGGGAGGATCCTCCGACCAGACGGATGTCGTGTCTGGTGGGCAACTGCCCGATGATTGATGTCGGGACGTTGTATATATGCAAGTTGCGCGGTAAACTCTGCTTGCGCGATGCAGGATTTTGCGTGACGTAAGTGTAACGCGTAGCTCGAATGTGGCGTTGTAGATGCCGCTACAATCCCTAGCATCAGGTGGAATGACCGCTCGCTTCACTAGAAGCATTCCCGTTGAGTATTTTACAGGACAGTCTGGCTGCTTAGCACATTTACAAAGTGGTTATTAATAAGTCGATAAGCTGACACACGTAGTTAACGATGGTCCTCGATTCTTAATGGAGGTAGGCACAAGGATAAGACTATCGTTATATTTGTGTATACTTGTAGGTAGGTACTCGTGTCAATCATTACCCTCGTTTTGGCAGTTCTGATTGCGGATGTTCAACCGCTTTGGTCATTATTACTGATAACAGACTGTTGATAACGATGGACAAGAGACACTCGACCCTGCTAAGAATAGGTGAGCCTGGAGACATTGTTATCTTTTACCGTTTGTGTCCAAGAGAATACAATTAGTGCCTGTACCTACGTAGGTACCTCATAGTCCCACTACCATTGAAATTCATCTGTCAACGGCTTCTGACTATTAAGTTCGGGTCTTATCTCTATGTTTTCATTCACCTGGAACTAGGCACTGAAGAGCAAACATTAAGTACATTCCTTTAGGGCTTCGCCGCATTTAGGTAAAAAGAATTGTAAGTTGTTATCTACCTGATCTGGTGTTATCGCCACAAGCAATCAGAAGGTTAAAAGCGCGTCTTCAATTAAACCTAGATGTTTAGAAACTGTCTGCCTCGATGGTCTAGCGGTCGCAAGCGCTATTTCTGATTATAAGGTCCTGAGTTCGATACCCAGGTTGGGCAAAGTGTTATTGGGTATTTCCATCAGGAATTTCACAGTAGCCCGGAGTCGGATTTGTGTCCGGTTGATGACAATTGGCGCGCCCCCTGTTATATAAAACTTAATCATTACTAGCGAAATGTGGGTGTAGGAACTATAGGTATACCTCTACCTAACCCTGAAACAATTCCTGAATCTCAAACAGTACGAAAATCCCTTCCTCGTAGTTATTCTAAGGTAAACTAATAAGTTCCAGGTCGCGCCCACCTGTGTCAACTAAACCCTACAAGGTGGGTAGTGCCGCAGCCGCCATGTTCCAGGAAGCGCGACCTCTGACACACATCGGAGCACGTTCACATTTCAGCTGATACCTTATCGAGCCGCCGACCATTTGCTAATACATATTACCGGATATTACCAGCCGAGCAGATAATTGGAGGGTTCCGTACAATAAAATAATAGTTACCTATATAATTTAATTGTCAATTTTTTTTATTTCATTAAATGTAAGGGGTTTCCCTTTCAGTGCATTTAAGGAGCCTCCATGTTTGGTAGTTCTTAGTTATAATACAATATCCAGCAAATCGGGGCATGCAGCTCCGGTACGACCCAAAATTGCATTGCTGTTCCTTACCTCCTTGTCACGATATGGGTAGTTCTGATTTACTTCGTCCGACCACTGGTAAGGAAGAGATATCAAGTATCGTAACATTTAGATCTGCATGTCTCCTCACCAAGGATATTCTGCAACTTGATTATTAAATTAGGAAGTATATGTTGTGTCTAGACAAAAAACCTTATCTAGCGTCACGATTTAACACCAGAGCTGTAACTAAGGCTTTTTGAGCAGAAAACAACAATAATTCTAGTTTATCTACCAAAAGAGACAACAAACACAATTATATAATAAAAATAACAGAATTAGGAGCCCAAATATGGAACCCAGGCACAAACAGACTGACTACAGATAACATATCTCAAGGTGAATTAAAAAAATATCGCGTTACGTAAGCACACCCAATGTAGCGTAAACATGTTTTTCTGATGCACATTTATTCGATAACACCGAAATACCACAATACAATTTCCATTGTTAACCACTTTATAACAATAGCGATAAAGTTGAATTTAGTTTGATTTGTATGTAAAGTATTTGTGAAGGCCCAAGGTCAGTATTAAAATTTTCTTACCTATGACACAAAGTAGAGGAAAACAAAAGTTTCACGGTTATCGGGCGATAAGAAAATTCGTCGCACTTGTAGAAAATTCTCGAAGCAATGCACGATGCACGCAAAACGCACTCAATGTCAGTAATATAATTTTCAAATTCAGTAGGTAGTCTAAAAGACTACCTTCAAGGTAGTGTAAGACTAATTTCGGGTTTCTGAAAGCTTATTTTAAGTAATCTGTTGCCAAATCTCACGCCAACGTAATTATGATTGATTGGTGTAACTGTACCAACCCGCACTGGGACCGCGTGGTGGATCATGGCCAATTGCACTCCCTCTCACAAAAAGAGGAGGCCCGTATCCCAGCAGTGGGAAAATTATAGGCTGAGGTTATTGCCACTATGGTTAACTAGTTAGGCTTTCGGAAATCGGGAACAATACACATGCTACCTAGCACAAAAGCATGCTAATTTCGAATAGATGCTGCCTAGTAGCACACAACGAGCATGTGTACCTACGATGTATACGAAAATGCCATGATTATTTTACACACAAAGGGAGCATGCTACCAATAAGCATGGTTCTTACTTACTAGCCACATTTGTATTTTAGCTTTAATCAAAGTATATTAAGTTTCCTGAAAGCAACGATTCTTTTTTGATTAGTTGCTCGGAGAGTTCTTCTATTCGTGGGTGAAATTAAATGAAACTTCTGCATATTATACTTTTTGTTATATTCCATAGTTTTAAAATTCAAGACTTAGTGTCGAGAATTCCTATTCGTCTAGGTAATAAGTCAGAGTGTTGTGAAAAACAACTTTGATTGATAGTCAGTCGTTTACAGGATCGGCAGGTGTGTAAGTATAGTAGTCACGTACTTTTGTGACTCAAATATACACATAAATTACTAGACAGGTACATAAATGTCGAATGATAAATAGGTACCTGCTCATGTCTATGCACAACATTACTTAGTGAATCATAGACAATGCTGCTAATATCACCGCATGTAGCAGGTGAATTTACCATGGTATGTTGATATTAGAAGGTAGGTGGACGCTACCCGCATTATTCATAAAGTTCTTCTAACTGGTTGGACAGTCCGCTGTGCTGCTGAGGAGTCTGTTGCGCCACTTCTTCCCCTCGAAAGCAATAAGAAGTGGTGAAGGGCGGGCGTTTTGGGGGACTGCTGTCTTACGTTATTTTGGCGTTCAAAACGTGCTGATTATCAGCCTAATTTGAATAAATTACTTTCGATTTTGATATAATTATTTAATCAGCTTTAACGAGAACTACATAAACAGGTGCTTGTAATGTTCCAAGAAACCAAACAGTTGAAAAACAATAATATTGATGCGGAAATTCGACAATCGTTACACGGGGCTATCATATTGCAGCTATTTTATCTGGATGGAGGTGTGTTTGTGTGTGTGTATGTAGGGGTGTGTGTGTGTGCTCAGGTACTCTCCACTGAACTGGACTCAACCAAGGCTAACTTATCGTGATAATAATATCCACTAGGTACATAGGTGCCTGGTGAGTGCCTCGCTCGTAAGTGCAAACTCTGCTGAGCGTGGGTTTACTGGGTTCGACACCCAGGTCAGACAGTGTTGTTGGGTCTTCGTTTGAGTAATGCTGAGTAATTGAATTTCTGCTCGGTTAGTGGCAATCTGATAGCGTCCTATTACATGACACTTGTTACATAACCTGAGATCGGATATTCGGATGCATATTCACCTAAAGTTGGGATCGCTTGTGTATCGAAAAAATATTAATTTTAACTAAAACACACCACCCCTCCTCTTAAACCCTACACACACATATTTGCATCGGGGGTTAAACATAAATTTTAAATAAATATGCATCTGAACAGTTATGCAATTCAAGAATCCCGGGGATTTTTTTTTAATATTTTTTTTAGAAATCGCTTCCGTACTATACACCCGACTAGTTATGCATTGCCGGTGATCCTGGCACTGAGTCGATTTCTAAAAAAAAAATACTTTAGGTAAATATGCATCCGAATATCCGATCTCTGTACATAACCTGCAAAATGTGGGTGCATTATATAGCTCAGCCTGCCCTTTATGTACAAAGTGGTGCAGTAGGATTAGTTTATGCGTCAGTATTAGAATAAGACCCTTTGTATGTACACGGCACGGTTTTTTTACGGTACAGCGTATAAACAGCGCCGTAGGACAAAAGTATCCGTGTACAAGCTTCCATAGCGATCCACACAACACTGACGACCGGCCTACACACGGCGAATAAACCGTAGTGTTTCACGGCAAGAAAAACGTGTGTGTACACCAAGGTGCCTTACAACGAATAACTTTTAAGAAATCAGACAAATCAGTCAATAAATCAAACTATAGCTACCTCTTTAGAAAATACGTCATGTTATATAACACAATAATTATTATTAATGGCACCAAGGACTGATCATTATTATATATGTATGGAAGTGTTATTGCCAACCGAAAATCGCTCGGCAGTTATGTATGAGTCATAGTATGAATTAATAATATTGTTACATTATGTAATTATGTATATAATAATATAGCCTCTGAGGTGGTACATAAGTTAGTCATCATGCGGCAACACACTTTTTTTTACAGTTTTTAATTTTTAACATCCGCTATCTTGAATTTTATTAGAGACTTATTTCTTTGGCTCATTGGTTGATTCGCACGAATTTAAACTCAGACCCACACGTCACTTTTAAATACTATTATTTTTTCGGTAGGCGATTCGCACGAAATTAATTTATTTGTGGGCGAATTGACAACTCCAGAAATACGTAGTAGGCAATTAGCACATTTTGAATTTTATGCAATAAAGTACACTAGCGCACAGAAGTGATAAGTATTTGATATACAAACAAGTGTAATAAATTTTAGGAATATATTTTGCTACGATCTATTTCTCCCAGTCGTTTTTTTTTCTTACTTTGGTTATAGGCCCAAACACCCAGATACCCAAAGTACAAAGCCCAGTGTGGATATGAGTAGCGTAGATTCAGTAAGAAATCTGGAGAGTTAAGTAAAAAGTTTTTTTTTTTTATCAAGCAGTGAAACAGTTATTTGTGCAAAGGAGTGACAGTGAGCAATATGTTTAGGATCGAACGCCTGAACAAAGCGAATTATGATAGCTGGTGAATACAGGTGCAGGCGATCCTAATCAAATAATACAGATGGAAGTACAGAAGTGGAAAGGTAACAAAACCATCTGAAATAGGAGAAGCTACGAATTGGGAAGCAGACGATGATAAAGCCAAAGCGGATCTAATTTTGTCGATGTGTGGTAGTGAACATCGACATATTAGAGGCTGTAACATCTCGAAAGAGGTTTGGCTTAAATTGGGGTCTATTATAAGCTTCGAAAGGACCTGCTAGGAAGGCTCCACTTCCAAAGCAATTGATGTTGCACAAAATGTCGGAAACAGGTGATGTACGAGATCATTTGGACATTTATCGACACTGCTAGCAGAAATAAATATACATAACGACGATGTTTTGCTGTCTATATAGTTTATCTGGAAAATTTTAAAACTTTAGATGTGCCATAGAGTCGGACAGACGAGTTTCCGAAGCCAGAGGCATTGAAAAATAAAATATTAGAAGAACACGAATCCAGAAAGATGAATAGGTCTCAGAATAAATCAAATCAAATCAAATCAAATCATTTATTTGCCAATAATGTAGGTGTACAGATATGATGGTAATAATATTTTACTAGCAGTCCCGATACATTTTGCCTTACGGCATGCAAAATTATTTTTAAAACACACAACAATACTTTTCAAATAAGGCACAATGTCAATAGATTAATTTCAGTTACCTACTTAAGTACATGGCAGACAATTAAATTACAAATGTCAACAATATAATAAATTAAACAAGAAAATAACAAACAAACCACAAATTTCAACAAATTAAGTCAATTAATTCCAATACATATGTCAACAAATTATTTATCTTTAGAATGACTACCAATTCAATTACATAATTATGTCAATAAATTCTATTACTGAAATGAATATTATTAAATTAAAACAAAAATATTATCAGTAAATTAAATCACAGAGAACAGAAAGCTTTGTCATTGAGAAAATCCTTAATTGAGTAATAACACTTGTCCAGTAGTAATTTTGTCAACTTTTGTTTACATGCTTTTATGGGTAATTCTTTTAAATGTAAAGGTAATTTATTGTATATAAGAGGACCCATGGTTAAGATATTATTTTTTAGTAAGGACGTTTGGTAACCACCTGTGTGTAGTAGGTTTTTATATTGAGACCTAATCAGTCCTAAACGTTGTCTTTTATCCACTACTGATGTAAACAAGTGCTTGTTAGTCCTTACAAATAGGGCAACTTCCAGTATATATAACGATGGCAGTGTGAGTATCCTAAGTGATTTAAAAACAGGTTGACAACTTTCTGTAGATTTAAGACCTGTCATTGATCGAACACAGCGTTTTTGGGCCCTAAATATTCTCTCTCTCTCACTACAGTTTCCCCAAAAAATAACACCGAACCTTAATGAGGAAGCAACTAGGCCATGATATGCTGTCACCAATGTGTTCATATTAACTTTTTTTGAAAGGCTATAGAGTACATATGCCGTTTTACTTAATTTATTGCATACGTTTTCAGCATGATGTTTCCATGTCAGTTTATTATCTATGTGAACTCCTAAGAATTTTGTTACTGTAGTTGTATCCACACATTGTCCGTCATATTCAATTATTATATTATCTGGCTCTAGTCTCTGGTAGAAATGCATGAATTGTGTCTTATTTAGGTTTATTTCTAGATTATTTTTATGAAGCCAGTCTATTATAGTTTTAAGTGTGTTGTTTATATCTTGTCTGTATTCCATTTTATTTAAGCATTCAATTACAACTGTGCTATCGTCCGCAAATAATGCCATTGGGTGATGAATTTGGCGCGGTAAGTCGTTAATATATAGCAGGAATAATAATGGCCCGAGTACACTACCCTGCGGGACCCCAAATTTAGGTATTCTGCTGGAAGATAAATATTTGTATTCACGCTTTGTTTTAGTACAAACTCTTGAAATTTCTGTAAACTGTTTTCGATCAGTGAGGTAAGACTTAATAAGGTTTAGAACGTTGCCTCTTATGCCATATTTTTCCAGTTTGTTTAACAGGGTATCGTGTTTTACTCGGTCGAAAGCTTTTGTCATATCTGTGAAAATTGCGCACACAGGGTTTCTCTTATCTACATTTTCCAAGATGACTTTTAAAAGATCAAATATCGCCAGGTTAATGTTTTTATTTTTTCGAAAGGCGTAATACATTAATTTGTGAAGAAATGGAACAAAAGCGGGAAATTTTGAAACAAAACTAACCAAATACCAACGGAGAAGGATTTGAATATAAATGCTTGAAATGTTACGAGGAAAGATATAAGGCATCAGAATGTCCGAATAAAAAGAAGATACAAAAAAATGTGGTAGCACAAGTCTAGCACATCATGTGGACTTGGACGAAGCACTAATTAGTTTTAGTTTAAAATTTTCAGATTTAGAAGTTTGTAATGCTGTAAATGCAGAAAAAGACGTCTGGATCTTTCCTACCTATGATCTGAAGAATAATTTATTAATTTTTCATATCTGGGGGCACGGCAGTGTCCCCGCCAAGACGAGCCAAGCGAAGCGCAAGGGTACTACCTACCTTTTCTCGAAGTGTTTCGTAGTTTTTTTGAACTTGGCTTGGCTGTTTCGTTACTTACTTCAGAAACTAAATATTCGCATCACCTCCACGACGGTAGCGAAACGGCGAAGCCATACATTTTTACTGATATGTAGAATTTGTGAAGTTAGGGTCGGTGGAGTTAGGCCGTGTAGATTCAGAAGCTTGGCTCTACATGAGATCTGATATCTTTTTCACAGGGCAAACCTTATGTGGTCGTCTTGGCAACATTTTACATGAAATGTTTTTGGTGGGTTTTATTATTTCAAAATATTTTGCTCTTATCACTTCTGTGCGCTAATGTACTTTTTTTCTTAACTTTATTACATACATTTCAAACTGTGCCAATTGCTTAATATTCGTACGTCTTTCTGGAGATGTTGATTCGCCCGCAAATAAATTAAGTTCTTGCGAATCGGCTACAAAAAAATAAATTGTATAGTGTCGATTCAACCGTTTCGGGCGAATCAACCACTAAGCCATATTCTTTTTCATTTATTCATTACGAGGCTGGAGGCATGTTTCAGCCACTGTGGGGACCATTTAATAGCCAGAGTTCCTTTATCTATTCTTTTGTTTAAAATAAATTACGTTATATCATCAGTAAAATGAGTTTTAAGTAAATAGTTTCTACTCGGAAAATAATTTACTTTTCCAAGGAAAATCACAGACAAACCTATTATAAAATAAATATAAATAAAGTCTGTGTAACCGTCTCTATCTGCTCTTTTAAAATTAAAAGGGTCGTTATCAGCGGCGACGTCGAGTCTGCACTATATTGTTATCAGCGTATCGGTACCTGTGACTCAGTGGAATTTAGCATACAATGGGGTCGCCGGTTCGAGGCCCGGCTGTGGCACAGCTGCTGCTTGCGTATGCGCACGTATGTAGAACACTTGAAGGTTTGTTTCAGTCGTTTTTTCTAGTAAACAAGGTTAAAATAGAAGTTGTGATAACCTTTCGATTGATAGTTCGAGATATTTTATATCGAAATGTCACAAGTTCGATCCCGGATGAGTTTTTTGTATGACAGCTTAATAGGTATGATTACCTTATTTTTTATGATATTTGTTCTATCGAACGTGACAACGTACCATATCGCCAATTGTCGTGATAATAGATGCGCAAACAAATATAGTCGTGATAACAGTTATCAGTCGCCAATGGGACTGGCGGTGGCGATGACTGTCATGCTCCTGACGCATGATCAAGAAAACTAAATCGTTGGGTGAGTAAATGTATATCTTGGAATATGGCAGTTGTTACAGGTAGCTATGCGGCTGGAACGATACTTGTGGCGACGAGATCAAGAAAACTTTAAAATGAGAATAACATGAGTATATTGCTACAAAGACCGGAAGAAAGTACATTTGACAAGACGTGTGTGGAGAATATCAAAGTCGTCGTCATAGACAACAAAATCTTAAGCGTATATGACTCCTTGTGGGGTTTATATTCCAAAAGTGATATCGAAGTTGCCTAGAAACTGGGTTCGATGAAATCAGGCATAATACTATAGAGATAGATCCTAACATAGTAGACGAACATCTATGATTTTCCTAGGAGAAATAGCGATTGGACTTCCGATCAATCTTCATTTATTTTTGATAGGTACTGTGAGATATAATATTTTACAAACTACAACATTATACTAACGTGTCTTCTTCGCCACTCATGGAGGCAATTTTAGTATAATAGGTCGGGGAAAAAGTTTTTTCGTATTTTATAGGTATAAAGTTGTGGTAAAATCTCTTTGGCTGTACTGTTTGTATCTGCCAGGTTTTGAAACCATTAAACAGATGACATTTAAAAATAGAAAAATATAAGTAAAATCTATTTCCCGCCATTTTTCAATTATTCGATACATTTTGAAGTTTTATTACAAAAAAAAGAAAATGAGACACAAGCCGCAAAAAAAATGTGACGTTGGACTTAACGCAGTGTTAGTAAGACTAGCACAAAGGTTCAAGTGTTTTCAGTCCGGGAATTTTGATGTGAAAGATGCAGCTCGCTCTGGTCGCCCTGTTACGGATAAAGACGATGCCATTTTTGAAAAAGAGGAGTAAGATCGGCATGTTAGTAGTTACGACATAGCTGAAGAGTTAAGGATTGACCACAAAACAGTTTTGACCCGTTTGAAAAAGTCTGGGTATACAGAAAAGCTCGATATTCGGGGGCCACACGAGCTCTTAGTCTTGAATTTGTATATAAAATACGAAAGAACTTTTTCCCGACCTAATATTACGTGTTACTACACAGCATAGCAACAACATAACCTATGCAAATGCAGACATAATAGGCGACGCATAATGTCTGTCAGACACACAACGTACGCGACACGTACGCGTTGCGTCACTTGTGACCTGCGCTGTGTGTCCACACGGTTCTGTTTGTCATGCGTGTGCTTGGGTGGCTTGTTTGAATTGAAACTGTTGTTCGAAAGATATCTTAGGTTAGGTTTAAAGATATTTATTTCTCATAAGAACTTATTTGACAGTTCACTTATAATGAGATACAAAGTTATACAATATCTTATACAATATTTGCCTCTGGGGCGACGATGGTGACGTTACAGGGTACATACGTGTTTTTTTAATTTACTCTTAAATATGTTAATATTATTACACTTCTTTATTATCTTGATAAAGGAATTAGATAAGGCATCTGGGAAAGACTCATAAGGAAGGAGGTTCACCGCTTTGTAGAGTTGTGGAGAATCTTTTCGTGTCAAAGTTAATGCCATAATTATTCCCTTGCATAGCAACACTGGATGAGAAGAGGCCTTTGCCCTGCAGAGATGGCAAAGGCAAGCTGGCTGGTATTATTCAAAATCAAAATATTTTATTTCACATAAACCTACATGGGCAGTTATGAAACGTCAGAAGCTAGGTGCACGGTTCCAATTTGTTGTTTCCTATGGAGAAGAGCCGGCAAGAAACTCCACGGTTACTCTTTTAAAAATAAGGGGCTTATTATTTATGTACAGTAGCACTACTACTTTCCAATTTGGAATTTATAACTGAATAATAACAATAATAAAATACCAAGTAAGTACTTGCCAATATTTGCCATTTTTGTCAGCTTATTAAGCTGAAATAAAATCTCTTGTTTTCAGCGACATTAGATAAACTGATTTTAGAATACATATTGTTCAGGTGCAGAAGACTGCAATGTCGAAGTAATTAATTGTCACACGAGGAACTTAATATCGTTGATATCAAAAATTAATAAGAATCTAGTTTTAGGCGGAAATACTAACCGACTTTCTGCAACTCGCTGATAAATGTTACTTAACTACTAATTTATCTAGCAACTATTTTGAATTAATTTAATCTTAACACGAGTCGACATTTAACCTATTTGAGCTAGGAATAACAACATAGAAATTGATTCCTTTCGTGTTTAAATTACTGAAAGGAGTCTGAGTAGTAGAAAAATCCTGAATTACAGATCGCTAGGTTCTCGAGCAAAATTTGCTTTATTTATATCTTGAATGCGTGGCATGTGTTTAAAAAGCTGCGTACAACGAAACAAGCAAACACTGGCACAAAAGGCATTGCACCGCTTTTGGATACGACTTGTTTAGAATAACGGAAGAGAGAGCTCGAAACAAAACGCATTATGTATAAGTTTTGGCTATCTTACCATGCCTGTCAATAACTTAATTTGTAATTATTTTAACCAACATTTACATCAGAAAGCCCGTTTATTTCTTCCCATTTTTAAACACCACCACACCACATTTCCTCAACATTTTCACTTACTCCATATTTTCCTGGCAACACAATAGGTAAATTATGCTACAGTTTGTCACTTCGACACGCGTTGCGTAACGAGTTACAAACACATACTGCACTCATATGTGTGTGTGCGTAAGTCAGTATTTGCTTAGAAACGGAGTGTGTAAGTGTGTGTGTGTGCATGTCTACAAGTTGGTATTTGCTTGGAAGCGGAATGGAGACATCGCTTTATCTGACGTGACTTACAACTGATAGTGAATACTGTTACCATGCAGTCAGGCTGCTCGCAGACCTAGACAAAACAGTCTTCAGTCATCGCTCTTTGAAAACAATGGTGCACTGCACACTGCAAAAACAGCCTTGGGAACTATATAGTGTTTTATCAAGCATAGAAAAAAACAGTTTTGAGATTGTTTCACAAATTCTAAGCACAGCCTTTTATAAACGAAAACATTACACAAATACACAAGTAAACAAGTTGATACAAGATTTTGACATTTCTACAAAGATGAAAGAATAAAGAAAAAAACGGTAATGAAAACGAAAAGCTTTTACAATATAATTTTCCTGTGTCCTTGTGTCATGTCTACCGCGTGTTATTTAAACTACAAACAGAAGTAAATTAATGTCAGTGTACATAATTATAATTTACGCAATACCTTAAGTAAACTGTTATAGTCTGTTAAGAAGAAGCTTAATTGCATTCAATATTTGTGTAAAAAAGCAAATTTTTTTTTTCTTTTTCTTTGTAAAACATGAAACATTATGGTATAGATAATATTACTGAGAACTGGGAATTATGGTCTTTGGTGGGGAGTAGTGGTGGTTTGTAAATGGTGTATAGAACTCGTAACCAAGGCGCATGTCTTGAAATATGCATGAATTTAGGAAAGCGAAAGGGATAAGTAGAGGATTGTAAATGTTTGTGATGTAGTATTCTGATGAGCCAGCAATTTAGACTAATTCACTATCTCTTCACTGTAGACGACAGCAATCGTTGTGTTGTTGTGCCTACTGAGGAAGAATTTTTGTCATAAAATGCTTTTTGAACAGTAGCAGTTGTTGTTCTTTTTAGCTGGTATGAAACTTCGTCAAGTTGTATGTGCATTAACTTCAAATAAAATAAATTAATTCCATCTCACATCCTTCCATCTCGTTGTCGCCCTATTCCCGTATCTATCTCCGTCAAGTTTGTCTCCTTTTGGGCCGTACGTTTGTTTAGCGGCAACTTTCTCCAGAACTGGGCGGTTGAGTCGACGACCACGATTACTTATAGCCATATGTGGCCGAATGTTGTGGTCATCTGTGACTTATGCTGTGTGTACATGCATCTTTGTTTCATCTTGTTTGCTTGAGTTAATGTTTGGGTTGAGAGAGGTTTGATAAAGTTTGTGGTTGTCCTATGTCGGACCGAGATGGTCAAGGGATATGGTGTTATCATTATATCTGAGAAAACACAACAAGAACAATTTATCATAATATTTATGCTAGTATTTGAATGGACAACCTCTGTCAATAATGCGCCCTCTGAAAAGATCTGCATTTTTCAGCTTATTAGACGAATTGACACTTTTAAATAATATATTATTTTCTGTAGGCGATTCGCATGAAGTTAATTTATTTGTGGGCGGATCGACAACTCAAGAAATACGTATTGGGAAATTGGCACATTTTGTTTTGTTTTACTCTTATTACTTGTGTGCGCTAGTGTACTTTTTCTTAACTTTATTGCAAAAAAAAATCAAAACATGGCAATTGCCTACTACGTATTTCTTGAGTTGTCGATTCGCCCACAAATAAATTAACTTTGTCCGAATCGCCTACAGAAAATGATATATTTTTTAGAAGTGTCGATTCACCCGTTTCGGACGAGTAAATTCGTGCGAATCGACTAAAAAGCCCGTTTTTCAATCGAAAGGATGCAACTTGATCTTTATCAATTTTACAAGGCCTAAAACAGCGTTTTTTGGTTTTCAAGAAAAGTTTTTGTTTATTAGTTTCAGTTAGTATGGATTAAAGGTAAAGCTATAACGAATAAAGAAATACCTAAAGGCGGTTTAGCAACGGGTAGATTCAACCATAACACCTACTTATAATGAAGGTAAAACGAGTGTTAATTTTAACTTACGTTAAGTAACTTAGCCAGACATGCTCTTCAAACTGTGCCCCGCCCACAACACTGCCTCACGAGACAGCCTTCAATCAATCACCTCAGCCTGCCACAGCTTACTGCAAGGTACCTTTACAATAATAAACATGAAATTACAGGAACATGAGACCTTTAACTTATCAAAATGGGCCTTTCTTCCGCTGTTACAGTGGCTTTACGTGGTAGTAACGACTTTTAGGTGGTTATGGGTTCAAATTTATTTTGGACATTGCTGACATCGGTTAGGGAAAACATTGCGAGGAAACCTGAACTTATCTTTATATATATAAAAATTACGTGTCACGTTGTTTGTCCTCCTAAACTACTGAACCGATTTTAAATTTGATTTGCACACCGTGTGCAATTTGATCCAACTTGAAAGATAGGATAGCTTACATCTCAATTTATAGTCCCAATATTGTTTTATTGCAAATTGTTTGTCTATTATTTGACAGTCACAATTATTTGTTAGATCTAAACGATTCGTAACAGATGGCGATATCTTTTGACTGGATTCAGTAAGTATTCAATAGATGGCGCTATGTTAAAAATACAAACGTTTCATATAAGCTACAATTTAATAGCATAACCACCACGTGTTGCTGAGGCTAAGGTATAACCTAAATTTATTTTGTAATAAACGAAATACAGTGAAATAATGTTATAAAGAGAAATGATACGATTGTTGGTTTGTATTGAATAGGCTCCGAAACTACTGAACCGATTTCAAAAATTCTTTCACTGTTGGGAAGCTACACTATCTCCGGGTGACATAGGCTATATTATATTATGCTTTGCTACCCGGGCGAAGCCGGGGCGGGTCGCTAGTAGTTCATATAAGTCTGAAATTGCTAACTAGTCTTGAGCAAACGTGGTAATCAATGCTCGTACTTCCTCTGTATGTCTCATAAATTATTAACCTTCTCATGCCTTTATATCCTTGAATTAGCAATATTTGTAATAACAAATCGATGTCTATTTGCAACTTTAATAGAAACTAGAAAACGACGTACAGCTATGAGATCTCAATACCAGAATCTATTATGCACGGGCGTATTTAAAACTAGCTTATTAAAAAGAAATGTGATTTGTATGGCTCCTGTAATCTTTAATAAAATACCTGACCAAATTAATAAAATACCGTTGCAACAATTTAAAAAAGCTTCACAGAATTACTTGTAGATAAATGTTACTATTCTGTGCAGGATTTCCTAAATGTTTTTTTTTTTTTTTAATATCTTTATTAACCTCTACTTTGTATTACATTTGCATGCTATATTAAAGCAGAATGTACATAGATCCAATTAAATACTTTAACAACTTATTTTTATGTACCTACATTCTAAGCAAATAAAGACCTATTCTAAGTATTCTATTCTATGAGAGGTCTGCCCTGCAGTAGGACAATAACAGGCTGGTATTATTTAAACCACTTTTAATCAAATGGACGGCCTTGCCTTGTTGCCAAAACTAAACCAGGAAAATAAAAATGTCTCTATCTATGTAGATACCTGGGTACGTGTTGCTAACATTAGACAAGTACTAAAAGATTATCAGACGCTAAAATACGTCATCACTTCGAGGTCGCATCCGTAGGTACATACTAAATTTGTAGAAACAAAATGTTGCTGCCAGGCAGAGAAGTAAAGAAATAGCATTCAGAATTAAAGCTTGAAGCATCCAGCAGATTGTTGTGGCAGGCAAGCGGTGGGGAGAATCTGTGGCACGTTCGTGATTTTAAAAACTTTTGAGTACGGGTACTTTTTCTTATTCTTCGTAACGTTGGTCAATTTACATTGTAATTACGCTATTAGGTCTTGCATTTCATCAACGTAGACCAAACCTGTCCTAATTACTTTAATTGCATGCTTTAAAGTTCGCTAACGAAGGCAATAGAAGTACGACCACAAAAGAACCAAGAAAGCTCTGTATCTTGACTCATGGTCAGCTATCTTATGTCTAATAGTAATAATCTTAAATAATCATTGTATAATAATCCTACTAATATTATAAATGTGAATGTTTGTGAGGATGGATGGTTGGATGGATGGATGGATGGATGGATGGATGTTAATTACTCTTTCACGCAAAAACGACTGCACGGATTTGGATGGAATTTGGAACACAGATAGTTTATAACCTGGATTAACACGTAGGATACTTTTTATCCCGGTAGTACGTTCACGTGGGATAATTTCCGACATCCACGCGGGCGAAGCCGCGGGCAAAAGCTAGTCTAATATAATCTTAATAATAAAAGAAAAACCTTCTGACTAGACCATTATCACGTCTAAGTCAGTCTTAGTTTCAGTAAATCCTTTATCCTTTGACCTTCATTTGTAGGATAAATTAATTAGACTTGCTCCACAGGCTCGGTGCCAAGAGCCAAGCGAGGTCTCTGGGCCATCTTACCCGAGTGTGAAGATAACGCAAAATTACCCAATTTAGGTTACAGGTGTGTGTTTGTTTGTTCGTTTTCAAAGTCGTTTGTGACGTCATACTTCCATATTTGTACAATGTAGCTACATAAGGTAGGTATTGTACGAAATTCTGCTTTCAATTATTCCAGCCAATTTTATTTCAATGAAAATCTTTTTGAACATTTGTACATTTTTACAGTACGGTAATTAATCATAGAGAAGCATAATTTCTTCCAACTTGTAATTTTTCGTGTCTGTATTTTTTTCTTTGTACCTTCCATTAATTACATTACATTTTCTTAATTCTATTTCTTTCTATCAAAATACATTTCAGAAATAACTATTTTCTCTCAACTCTTTTTAGTGCAAACCATGAAACATAATTTCGCATCGAGATTTGTAGACCCACAATTTCCTATGAGCTGTACACACTTCCCACTAAAATTATAAAGCTTATTTTCTTAAATTCAAAGCTGTGATTTAGTGTTACTATCTACTACTATTTGAAATTAGTTGAATCCTAGAAGAAATGAAGAAGCATCTAGGTTTGGATAGAGCACTTTTGGTCATCGACTTCCGATTTTGTTTAAGCAGTCAACCAGCATCCTTAGATCTCGACGGTCAGTCCGACACAGCGAATGTGTGCACATACTTTTGACACTGATCTGGTCAGGTGGATGGATATTTGTCAAATTAACTTCGAGGAGCTTACGATTTCTTCCGCTGTCTTTCATTTAATCTTAGAAGGATTTCGAATTGATAAATTGCTATCATTCCTTCCTCAATCGATTTGTAACCAAATCCAAGCGAATCGTATCCGCGTGTTAGATCATAGCGAATATTTGATAAAAAGTATGTCAAACATGACAAGCTTGGTCCGGGATGAGCTCTCAAACATGCCAAGTTTGATCCGGGATGAGCTCTCAAACAAGACAGGCTTGGTCCAGGATTAGCTTTTAAACATACCAAGCTTGGTCCGGGATGAGCTCTCAAACATGCCAAGCTTGATCCGGGATGAGCTCTCAAAAATGCCAAGCTTGGTCCGGGATTAGCTCTCAAACATGCCAAGCTTGGTCCGGGATGAGCACTCACACTCACTATAAACATTAAATGATATTAATAAAACAATAAACAGACTACATACAAGATAACAGCGAACTGACTCGACCTCCATACTGAATTTATATTATCACAAGAGCTAAAATATTATTTGAATAGATTAATCTTTAATCCCGAAACATCCTAACGTTACCAAACAACGCATTTAAAACTAAACTTTTATATGCAAAAAATAAGGTGTCTATTTGGTTGCAGGCAATAGTTGATAGTGCGAGCGATTTGCAAAAAGGAAGATAATAAAGTAGGTTGATAGAACTGGATTGGACCGGTTTTAGGCACATGTGCTTCATTACGTGTCGACTGAGGCCTAAGGTACTGTTACGTAATAGAGTCTGTTCTTTATAATGGAGATTTAACTGTTAAATGGATGATGTTGTTGAATACTGTTAGAATTTGTATTTGCGACAACTGTCGTGTAAATTATTATTATTGGAGCTTCTATTGGTGGTATGAACGAAATTCAACATGTAATATTTAGATGTTGGTAAAAACAATTTTTTACTTAAGTACGTAACACATTTAAACACTTTATGACAATAAGCTTAGCTTACCTAATTTAATTTTACAGTATCTCTTATTTATTTTTTCAATTGAACTAAAAATCTTAAAATTGGTTGATCTTAAAGTTCTAAGTGGCAAAGTGTTTTAATTCGAGTTTATTCTGAAAACGTTATACTCTCCAGTTCTGCCTTTAGACTCGTTTCTCTAAGAAATTAATTAATTTAACTCGCAGTTCAACTCATCTACTAAGTCACCGGTTTTCACAAAATTAAACTCCTTTGATGATGTTAAGTTGGTTCCAAGAAAGTTTCCGATCTACTAATTAAGTAATTTTACCTTTTTTTCGGAAGAAGCCGTCACTTTCCCTTTTTAAAGCTTATATTGTTTTTAAGGAAAATCAATCAATCCTAAGACAATATAATAAGTGGAAATAGCTCAAGGTGGGACTGGTGAGCGAGTGGTAATGAGTTCGTTCTCCCTACTTAGTGACACGAAAAAAGAAACGCACTCTTATAGTATCAGCATATTAATTTTAGTTTAGTTAGATGGAAACTAGTTATGAGCCAATTATATTGCAAAATTATCCTAAAAACAAGTAATATTTTTAATTTTTGTAGAACTCAATGGCCACCAAAAGTCTATTGCCATATGTCTATAGAAACACGCAATTGACGCCCGATACAGCAAAATAGGTCAGAGCGATTAACAGTGCGTAAGAAATAGATTTCAATTGTGTTGCTATGAATATCCTACGTGCTGCGTTTACGCCTTTTAGCTAGAAAGAATACAAATTGTAGAGGTATACCTACTTATAAAAGGGCTTATAAAAGTACGAACAGATTACCTCTAAGCAGCATATTTGCTTTTATTCGGTTTACTTTATAGGATGGTTTAAAAGGGACCTTTGAAATCACAGTTTCACGAGACATCATTATTGGAGTTCACTCCTTAAGAATCGTTCCATCGCACTGTATGAAAAATAGATGGGTAGTAAAATCAAGCGTTAACAAAAAGTGAAGCCGTTAAGGCTCCTACAAACAGACGCGACACGCGACGCGAATCGCGCGCGACACAAAGACACCGCTCGTCGCGCGACGAACTGTCTGCCGGTCTGCCTTAGCCTTTGCCGGAGCCTTTATGGTTTTCCTTTGCGCAACATACTCGCGCATCTCATAGCGCTGCCCGCTCCTCAGCGCCACAGGCCCACAGTATAAATATGGACAGTAAGGAAACCAGCCCTATTTGTCATTGGAGCGTTAGGTTAGTTATCCAAGATGGCGGCTGCGAAAATTTTCAGATTTTTCGTCATAGGTGTGTTTTTCATAATTTTTGAGGTTGCTAAAGCCGCTAGTGAGGTTAAAATATAAATCCAAGATGGCGCCTGCAAAAAAATTAAAATTTTTCGTCATTGGTGTCGTTTTCGTAATTTTCGAGAGTAGGTACTAAAGTCGATAACGAAGTCAAAATGTAAATGCAACATGGCCGCTGTGAAAATTAAAAAAAAAATCTTCATTAGTGTAATTTTTATGATTTTCGAGGGTGTTAAAGCCGATAGTGACGTTAAAATGTAATGAATAATGAATAACTGATTAATTTGTTTTCGTTTGACCCTACTGAAGATAGAAATTTGACTCATGTTCCTTAGGTAGGTACTCCTACTTACATTAAATCTAGAAGTCACTCTGGTACTCCGTCGTGGGTGTCGGGCAAAATAATCCAAGATGTTCTCTTCGAGAACAGGTGAATATCGTGAGCATCCCCGAGCTTGCGCATGCGGTGGGCTGCAAAACCGCCCGTGATTAATCAGTCGCTGTGTTGCTGCTGAAATTACTTGCCGTCCTGGCACTTGCGGGTTGATCACGGCGCGGTTGCGTAACACTTCGAGAGTATCAGGCGCAGCGTAATAATCTCCTTGCTTCCCGTAAATTGTCACCACTTACTCGTATTGCGTGCAGGCGCACCATTTGTAGGTACTTGATATTCGAGTATTGATAGTTCCTATCACTCATGTGAAGTAGGTAGGTACCTTTATTATGTAATATAATTGATGTCATACATTTTATCAAATCAATATAAATAAATATTATGGATTCATTACTTCCTTTGCTTATAGTATATATTTTAAGACAATCATTTTTCAGGAGTGAACTCATGGCACACGTCGGAGCTGATACGTACAATTATTTTTTTTCTCTAAGTAAATGTAAGGCTTGGCTAAAAGTAGTGGTCACCACTTTCCATCCAGTGCTTTGTCGATCTGTAAGCCAACCAACTTAAGAAACAAAAATAGAACCACGCAGGATAGCCTTTACCAGAAGTGGTCATCGTATTAGTGGTTCAGCAGCTTCAATATCATCAGGATTGTGCCGGAATATAGCAGTTCGTCATGGACGTGATTCGACAGCGGCTCCCCTGACATCATCAGTCATCAGAAGACAGGCGTCACTCAACCATCGCTGCGACACTCTGCTGGAGAGACTGTCACCAGCCAGTGTCACTCTTGCCAGACCTCTTCGGTGATACCAGTAACTTCGTAACAAAACGGCGCGGCGGCGGCGCCACTTGCTGCACCATAAAATAGATTTTCTTTTTGTTCCTGGTTTGTAAATTCTAGACGTCAAATACATAACCCAACCTTAGGACACCAAATAAATAAATATCAATGAAAAATGGTTTCTTTTCCTACCCAATACATGCAAGATTAAGTTGGATAATCGTTAATCAAGTTAATTGTTAGTCAGGTCAGTCAGGTTAGTCACCCACGAATATAGTGTACAAAGCAAAATTAAAATATAATAACATTCTGATTCACCCACAGCAATATAATATATTATGCATTTCAAGTAAAACAATACAGCTCAGTGCAGGGCTGCATTTCCTCTGAGTCACCAAGGCAAGGCTGGTGGAAACAAAAGAGCCATCAACAATACGGAACATTTGTCTTCTTTGTGTACTTACGTGTAATTAATGTTATGTACCTACCTGAGCACATTATGTACTTTACGTAGAATATACTTATTTTATGTAGAAATATTATTGAAGTTCGACGAAAGTAAACTTATTGGGTTATTGTGTCATTGCAGTCTTCGAAAAATTGTGTTTTCACATCTGTGTAAACTGAAAAATATTTTAATTATCAATTTATTTTTTCGACCATTTTCGGGCAACTTTACTTTATATTAAAACGATTCAGTCAAAGTCAAAGTATGTTTAAAAAAAAACACAACACTTACAGGCACTATTGTACTGTCAAGGAGTCGGTCAGTTAGTCAGAAGTTGAAGCTAGTTGCCCATTCCAAAATGAAGATCTCTATGGAGAAGAACAGACAAGAAGTGATCACTCTTGCACATTAACGGACTGGTGGCAGTGAGCAAAAATCTATCATCTGTACTAAAAAGTCGGGTGCGTTTGGACGGTTTTCATTCTGATAGGGAAAGCCTACAATGATACCAATTCTCTTCTTATCATCACCACCGTTCTAAATTCCTCCGTACCACAAAAAAAAAGGTATGACTAACCCTCGAAGACTGAACAAAACATCTGTCAGAAGTACAAACGTTTGCCACCTGATCAATGTTGGCGCTGTAATCAATTTCAATTCACCAATGTTTGTTCACAGCGACCTCTGGATCTGTTGGACACTTGAGTAAAGCTAACTGCAGGCTGAGCAGAATGTATGCCAGAAGGGGTGACGTGATCATGTGAGGACTGTTGTGTCAGCTGAGTCAATCTAATTAAGATGTAGGATCTAGTCTGAATGTAGGTTTTGCCACTTTCTCGGACGGCTATTACTTAAGGATACCTTTCGTCTGGGGACGGTTAAGAGGTCTGTCTAACTTCTGCCCATTATAACGACATGGTTACTTTGTAAGGTAACGAATTTTGAAGGAAGACACGTATAATAGCAGTCGGTTTTATGTTTGTAACGGAAGCCTATATGTCGTAGGTTTAGGCTAGACAACCAGGTCGCAATCGGAAACAGCTTGGAAAGTAATCGTTCAGGAGGTTAGCCAAAAACGTGGTCAGCTTACAGACTTACTTTCGCATAGTATGGATACATTTGTTGATGACCTACAAGTAAAATCGCAAATAGATCGAAAATCACCAGAAGATTTGTACGCAAGCCTGAATAAACAAATAATAAAGTCGACCGCATCTATTTTAACCCTCTGAAACCCTGACAACCATAATAACGTCAGTATAAATACCAGCGATATTAAATATCAAATTAAAATCAATTGTGTAGTATTATTATTTATTTGACACCGCCATTATCATGTTCCTCCGTTTAAATTGAGGCCAGGCCTTAATTTACGGCCAAATATTAACTGTTGGAGAATAAATTGTGCGTTTTATGAGATTCTCTTCCGCTTGACGATTGGTTTTATGTCGCTTGTTATGTTGGGAGCTTGGCAGTGAGGCAGGTCATGGTGTCAACGGCAGCTCGTTAAATCATCATTAGTCAACATACAGTGCTGCCTCTAAGACAAAACCCTTTCAGGCTCATGAAAAGAGCAATTGAACTGGATTTGCACAAAATTACACGTGCTTGTTTATTTATTCTATTTATCCTCTCATTTATTTATTTATTTTGAATTAGAACGGCCGAAGCCAGTTTACACTACTTAAACCCGTTTATTTTGAATAATATATAAGGTAGAAACAAATTTCGCATAGGATTTAGTGGGTAGCTACGTACTACTACACAAAGATAAACACACACACATGTCTTATACACACATCAAAAGTGTCGAGGAATCAAGCACGTTTTTGCTAGTTACTAAAAAGTCTAGTCAAAAGTCTAGTGAAAAGGGAATAGTTTTTGAATTTCGGCCAAAAGACGAAAATCTTCTATCAAGTCGTATACTCGTACCTATATAGTCCTGCAGCGGGTTTGAGGCCAAATCAGTAAAATTTCTGCCATACTCCTGGGTGGAATCAATACAAAAGAACGTTATTATGGAGAGAAGACGTCATTTGAGCCGAGGAGAAATGATCAGAGCCGTGGGAATGATGGAAGCTGGTTCTCGGCTACGTGCTGTGGCAATCGCTCTGGGCACGACGCAGAGTGTTATACGTCGACTTTGGACACGATACTGCATCACTGGCAGCGTGGCAGAGCGACATGGAGGACGAGCTCGCATTACCTCACGCAGACAAGATCGTTACACACAAATTACTGCTCGACGAAATCGTACAATGATCGCGGAGATGTTGGTTACGAGGCTTCATAGCTCTTCAGGGACGTTATTAAGCGATCAAACCATAAGAAATCGCTTGTATGAAGTCAACCTCCGTTCTCGAAGACGGCTACGTGTACCACCTAATGAGCCCCACAATCGCAGAGCCCGTTTACAATGGGCTCGTGAACACAGAAATTGAGCAGAAGAAGAGTGGCGTTTTGCGTGTTTTTCTGATGAATCTCGCTTTGGTATGAGGACAGATAATAGACGTACACGGTATTGAAGGACCCCTGGACACCAATTACGTTTAAAATCATGCCAGAAAGTCCATGCATACAGTGGTGGAACAATCATATGAGCAGGTATTTGAATCAGCGGAAGAAACGAACTGATTTGGAGCAGTGGCAATCACTAGTGCACAGATTTAAGCTGAAACGATTGTATCAGATTTTGTCATTCCTTCGCGGACCCAATTTGGTGCTTCATTTCTGCTTATGCATGATAATACACGTCCACATACCGCCAGAGTAGTTGCGAACACACTTACCGTAGCTAATATCAACATCCTACCGTGCCCTGCTCAATCGCTAGACTTGAATCACATTGAGCACGTATGGGATATACTTCAAAGAAGAGCTCTGCCAAATATGGTCGCTATACACACACCAAAAATCTTTTTCGCCAGTTACAACGGACGTGGACGGCCATTCCGCAACGTGATTTGTTATACGCGTGAACTGCGGAAACACAGACTACTAATTGAAAACCTTTAAAAACTTTTATTTTTTATCTTTTGATCACATTTTAATATCAGGATCAACTAAGGTGAAAAATGCAGCAAAAGCAAAAAGTCTTTATCAATGCAAAAGCAGAGAGAACGTCGTCGATCTGCACATAAATGATAAAATTTTATTTAATCAATCTAAATAGACAACTTTATTTTATAGGGCCATATTTTTTTAAATACCTTCATCACTAGGCACTTTTTATGTGTATCTATATCATACTCATATTTATGCTCATATATTTTTCTCACATATATTCATACATTCTGACAGTATTGTCTTCATTTCTTCCACAAACAAACGTAACTCATGTAACAAATAATGTTCTAGAAGTCTCGAAGTAAATTAATCACTTCTGAACTTCAACAACAATCAAACAAATTAATATCGTCCATGACATCACTGAACTGAACATTAATGAACATTATTTATGATGCCAGAATAAAAAAATTAAATTGCAGCAAAATAATCGCATTAGAATTATTTTGGAAACTTTCTAATGAGCATAATTTGATAAAGTTATACTAACGACCTTAGCTGTCAGTACAAAGATATGAAGATATTATTATTTCGGACAAAACCCTGTGAAGAGCATTGTGCAACCAAGCAGTAGATGTGATCAGAAGGCTCACTTGAAAATAGAGACATAACCCAACCGGTACCATATAGCAAGTACAACACAAACAGTTAAAAATAGTACTAGATACTTTTTCCAATAAAGATACTTTTTCCAATTACTTGGAAATACCCTGCGAAGACGGAAAGGCATGTTGGATTCTTAATAAATTAGCTTAAACCACTCAGCGGGGTATTGCGTAACGCACTTACAATGGCAATATCATTAGTTTTAACAATTCAACAACATTCATTACGTTATTTACGTTGTAACACATGAAGAAATTGATTAGGAATTTTCTTTAAAATCCTTCGGATTGTGATTGAAGTGTGTTACGCAATAGTGGTGCTGGACTAATAAAACACTGAAGAAACTGACAAAAAGCAAATGAAAACTTTTGTGACAAAAATTAAAAGCTTTTTGAAGAATCGCTTCAAGATTGTTTAATAGCGTAAGTTTTCATTTGTTTTTTCGGACATTGTTGTTCTTCTGTTTACTATTATTTTGGGTACAACGCTCATTATGTTATGCGGCAATTATTATTAACGTGCAAAGTTGCAGCGTTATGGAAATAGCATCGTAGGCCAGGAGCCCGGGTGCACGCTGGTAATATCATGTAATTTTACAAAAACCGCGTGATTGCTGTAATAGTCTACTATGTATGAATAAATATGAATAAACATTGACTAAAGTTAAGAGACATTTAAACGGCAAAAATATATGGTTAAACAGTCACTAATCATTACTTAACTTTATACGTTTATAAATAAACCCCATTATTATTTGAAGGCTAGAATATAATAATTTTAGAAATAAAATCTGTAATAGATTTTTTTACTGTATTACATAGCCGAATTTTTTAAATTATGCTAGCATTTTTCCGGCTACGATACGAATATCCAGCTCAGAGAAGGTCACATCCTTGGTTAAAACCTAGGATATAATCCTAGCCTAGCCTAACCAAGCCAATCTAGGCCTGCTAAAAAAGTCATCAAATATTTTCAATAAATTATGATCAGTTGTAACTTACTTCGCTTATATTTAGTACTAACTGTGCCTACCTACATGACGAATATTTTTGTATTAGGTTTCTTTCACAAGTTTCCTTGAAAGCTAACCAACTTAAGAAAAGTTTTATTTCAGCGATCACACTCGAGCTGTAATTAGACCACAAGGATACCTTGGACGCACGAAGGCAACTAAATTACCATAAAACAGTTTAAAAGTAATATAACGACTATGACACAATAAAACGTGTGTTATATTTTATATTTCTAATATATTCACTTTGTTGTTGATATGACAGGCAGCTGGGTTATAAGCTTTGACCTCAAACATAAGTTGGTATTGTAGGAAAATTACTGAATGTATTGAAAAATTACTAAACCTTTCTATATTTTATGTGGTTATGATATATTTTAAAATTTATATCGCAATGGCTGATATTGTTATTCTTTGTTTGTTTTCATTGAATACTTTCTCTTGTTATTTCCTTTGTTATAGTCTTACTTATCGGCTTCATGAATAATGTGTCATAAGTAAATGTTCTCACAATATTTCCTGAATTTCAAAACAAATGGATGAATCTTTTTTTTACTGATTCTTTAGAAGCTCCTGTCGTGAACATTCTTTTTACTTTTTAAATTCCTCTTTTGTCTGTATTCTTGAGAAGACTCATCTATTTCCATTGACTAGATCATCATCTACACCTTTTTCACAATTCACGCTAGCTCCTAACCTACCACTATCGGGCCAGCGCAGGCGCACACAACATAAATCATAGCGTTATCTGACGTGTACATGCGTAGCTTTGGGGCAGGTCGTAGACCTTACTATCGGGGAGGCTAAATACGTGTATATTTACACTAAAACATTTGAAAGGGTAAGTAGAGATACTGTTGGTAAAGCTACAGTTTTTGATCAATAGGGAAAGAATCCATAATCATAAAGCATAATGGGCAAAATAAGACAGGATCAAAATACTGACCAGTAAAGACCGGATTTGCAGCCACCCAACATTTACTCGGTTGGCAACATGTATGTCTTTACCGCTTATTAATACGAAAAAATCTTACATCAGCGCCATTACAAATTATCTCCCACTATACTTATTCGAGATCGTTCCTAATTATTTCCTCACACTAAACTTTAAATTATACCCGTACACGTCTACACGAAAATATCTGCCATCACAAAGGGCTGGTCATTATAAGTTTTTCTTAAATATAGATTTAATTTACTAACACCATCTTTCCGGCTGTGGTAAGTTAAGCTCAAAGCAGCACCGACTGAATTTTCTCAGAAATTGGTAAAGTTTAGTGGAACTTTAAATCCCGCCTACTACTGGAAAATGTAGGAAGAAATATCAGGTAAGTACCTACTACCACAATAACATTTTTTCCATTAAGGAACGGTTTTATGCCCGAAAAAATTACAGGCCCATTTTTAGACTTTTTTCAGAACGAGCGTAATCAACCACCATAAGGTAGACCGATCTTAAGCAGGTACCTGTTCGTGAAATAGCGTAGTTGTATTACTTAAACGTATCGTTTCGTAATCATCAGTAATAAACATAATTATAATTGTTTTGTTGTTAATCCAAAGGCTATTTATGCAAGAGATGTTATCACCGACAAAACTTATATTTTCACGGTTTCTTCTTACGTAGAATATCGCGTGTTTCCTTTTGAAATCAGTACAATTTATAGCGAATATGGCTGTTTAAGATACGTTCTTAGTATCTATAGATTATAATGAGTACTCTTTATTAATGTAAGGTTTAAAATAATAAAACATAGTGTATGTTGCTGTCAGACCTCGTAACAGCATTCAGAAGCTCAATTCTGTAATAACAGAAACAGTTTTTAAGGTCCTCGAGTGGAACAGTTTAATTGCAAGCCTCACCAGTTCACGACTGGTAAACAAAATGATTCGTTAATAACTTGACTTGTATACCTGTAGATGCAACATATTATCCTCAGTGACAAGAGCCCAAACCCCTCAACAAGCGACCAATCAGGCATCGACAAAGAGAATGTACCACAACAAACAGCTCGCGACCCTCACCTAGTTAGGGGTCGTACACCAACACCGGCCAGTCAACATCGTGTTTATAACGTGTTTGTATTGTTTATGTTAATAAACACTTCTATCAACTCCATAATTCACCTACTTACGCATTTTAATATGAGGAAAATCGAGTGTCAATTGTTTTTGTAGTTGAAATCTGAATTTGACAGCTGCGTTCTTTACTCTGCTTTGCTGATAGAACCAGCACCCTAATTACGTAACACACTATCTATCACAATCTGAATAATTTTGAAGCCTATTGCTAATCCATTGCTTCATATGTTTGAAAAATTTGTTTGCTCAGCAACGTAAATAACGTAATAAATGTTGTTGAATTGTCAAAATTAAACCCATTCCTACTGTTAGTGAATTACGTAATTACCCCGCAGGATTATCTGATCACCAATATTTTTGTCAAGCATGGTGATTATTGGTATATCTTGTAAGGCTTTATCTCTATGTTTTTATTGTAGACTATTCCTTGTTCAGGAGGCAAGTTTTACTAACATCTCCAAAATTATGAATGTCTTAAATAGATCACAGAAATTGAAATAAGCAATTGTACCTACCTCCGTAATTACAGAACAACAACAACATAATTGTGCTTAGATCCTAAAAAGGTTAGTTACGTGTCACTATTTACTTTGAATTTGGTCCACAAAATATGCGGCATTCGTATATTTTACTTTATAAATAAACAGTAATAATGCTCATTAATTAATATTTTACAAAATATTTTCCTTCCTTTGTAAACATATTATCAATGATATTATTAAACATAATTATTATTAGAATAATATCCGGTAATATTAATTAGGAACTAAAGGAAAAGCCTTTTCTTATCTATTTGAAAGACAAAAGAACTATTTGCTTTGATTATTCCTCTTAAAATAACAACGGTATACCTTACATAACTTCTCAATTCTCAATAGTAGGTACTCGAACTATTTCTAGAAACTTCCACATTACTATTGTAATAAACAAACAAGGTAAACCAATAATGATTATCAATAAAAATAAAATACATTTTTCAATTAAGAAAACACCATACAATTAATTACAAAGGGAAATTATTAACAATTGTTTCCACACTTTTTCATTTGCCATGTCTAATTTATAAACTAACTAACTGCCTCCCAATTGAAAAGCTACCATAACGAATAAGATATAGGGTTTAATTTCACATGGTATGTTAGATCCTTGAGGTCGGTCAATGACCGGAGGTATTGCAATATCTATGCAACTGGGTTCACGTTGAAAACTATATGTTCATGCACGATGTGTGCTGGTAACTGGCTATTAATGGATTTCAACATATTACCTATATTGTTATAGAACTTTTATGTCACCGATCCTATTCAGAGATTTGACGTGTGGTAGGTCTATTTTATCTCGCCATGTCATACATGATGGCTTTTGTTGGCCATATTTTATAGATCATCGCTCTATTTGTATCATATTAGGTGGACCATCAAAGGACAACGTGGGCTCATCATCGGCCGTTGTGCAATTGTTAGGCCTTTTCTAAAATACGGGAAAGATTTTTGATCAGATAGCACTTGCGGGGTATTGTTCAGGGAGTGACTGATCTTCAATCAAACTGACCCTAACGGAAAAGTTATTTCGGTCTCTTTTACCATTTCCTCTATTTAGTAGATTTTAAACATTTTCAATTCTGGTTTAGTTTTAATTCTATTCGTATTCTAAAAATATAGTTAGGTAAGGAGGTCATTCCTTTACTTTCTGATGGAAATATGTAATTGATTAATTTGAAAACTCTTAGAGTAATACTGCATGTATGGCGGCATTTTTAAAACTGTAGGTTTTGGTCCATTTCAGACTTCAAATTATATGGAAACGTAGTCTCCGAAAGCCGCTAGTGTCACACCCAAGACAAAATATTATAAGAGTAAGGTAAACGTCACGTATAATTAATATCATCACTGCAATACCGACGTACACGAATGTTTTTCAAAACAAATAATACGTAAGAAGGGTATTTATATCAGTTTTTAAAAACATGATGATACCCACTCGGTATAGTCACGTAACAGTGACGTCTACTCCACGCACCACCACCACTCCACTGCTCACCACGTCAAAGATAGGTCACAATATTTACATTTTTGAAAACGTCTTTGTGAAAAGACTTGTCCGCGAAAGTGTTTGTAGGTGAAAATACGCCGTATTAGGTACTACTACAACGTAGCAATAATTATGTATAGTTTGCCATTGTATATACTATACTAAGGCCGTCAGTAAAATTAACTATAGGTACATCAACTGTGTCTCTAGGTTGACAACCGGCAGTAAGTCGACAGCTAGCCATTTTCCATTAAGTCTAGTCAATCGGTACTAGTTTTCATATAAATAATGGACCTATTCTGATTGTCTTTCCTGATTTTTTCCTGATAATCAGGAACGACAGTCAGAATAGGGCCAGGTATCAGGTAGATAGGTTTATTGGTACAAATTGCCCATTAATCAAAGGATTGGACATCAGAAATTAGAAGGTATTCGCTGCATGTCTGAAAATATGCGGTCACATAATCTGAAGCCAACCATAATCTAGCGTATGGTGACAGGAAATATCTGGGTGATTTTACAAAGGACTGGTAAAAGAGATTTAATTAAGTACACTAGGATAGGACTAGGACTAGGAGGGTAGGACTTTTAAATTTTTGTTTCGTTCCCAACTACCAAATATATTAAAATCTATAGAATAGAGGTATAGAGGTATGAGGAACAGGGTGTAACGTTCACTCATACCTCGGGGTGTTCTGTCTGGTGGGCAACTGCCCGACAATTGATGTCGGGACGTTGTATATATGCTAGTTGCGCGGAAAACTGTGCTTGCGCGATACAGGATTTTGCGTGAATTTGCATGTGGTGTTGTAGATACCACTACATCACTTCCCTCCGGAGACCGGAGGTCAGTACTGGGCTGAGTCTTGTATCTTGCTATGCTTGCCAGAGCCAGATGAGTTTCCAGTGAGTCGGAACCGGGTGTACTATGGTTCACAGTGGGACGGAACTGTCTGCGAAGATTCCCCAGTGAGTCGGGTTAGCGCCGCGTTATGCACCAGTGCGTTGGCTGCGGTACAGCGCCAGGTTGAGGCTGACTGCTGGCGACCAGGAGAGGGCTTAAGGGGCTCTGCTGTGCTTGTGAAGCGGCTGAAAGTGCAGTGTGCTGTGCCAAAGTTGCTAATGAGGCTGAAGGTGATGACCAGGTATGCGCTTGCGCTGCATGCTGGTGGTCAGGATACCCGTTGAAGCCGTGGGTGCTGTGTGACTCGCCGATCTAAAGCTTGGGAAAGTGATGATGATAACGTCACGCTGAAGTTGTTGCACGAAGGCTGCGCTGACGTTCATTTTCGGGGTCACCAGTATAGAGGTATGAGGAACAGGGTGTAAAGTTCACTCACACCTCCATGGAAAAGAGATAATCTTCCGACCAGACGGACATATACAACAAATACATACATACATAAAACATATACTTATCTACATATAATATATACAATAATAAACATGAAACAAGAGCAAGGAAACTAAATGTAATGATGATGTTTAAGGAGAGAGGAAGTGTTTTTTAACCATAATTTTAAAAGTGGACAAAGATTGAGCACGCCTTATCGACTCGGGCAAGGCATTCCATAACCGTACTGCTTGAACTGTAAAAGACTTGTCATTAAAGCTGGTGGAATGCATCGGTATCTCTAGTCTTAAGTTTTCCGATGACCTAAGATATCTATTATGTGTGTCATGAAGGAACTTGAAACGTTCTTTAAGATAAGAGGGGGTTTTAGGGTTGAATAGAATACTGTAGAGCTGAAACAAGATATGTGAATTCCGGCGAAGACGTATGGGAAGCCAATTGAGCTTTGTACGAAATTCAGAAATGTGATCATATTTGCGCAGGCCAAATATAAATCTTATGCAAAAGTTTTGAAGTCGCTCAAGTTTATCTAGTTGTGCCTCAGTGAGATCGAGATAACTGACATCAGCGTAGTCAAGGATGGGAAGTAAAAGGGATTGTGCAAGCGCAGTTTTAGTGGCAGTCGGAAGAAAGTTCCGCAATCGTCTCAGGGACTTACCAGATGCAAAAATTTTGCGACTTACGTCCTGCAACTGAGGACCCCAAGAAAGATGTTTGTCGATCCAAACCCCAAGGTTCTTAACCTTTTCGCTGACTGGAATAGCAGCTCCGTTAAATTGTACCTGGGGAAGCTGTGACCAGTTCACCTTAGGTGTCATCCTAGAGCTGCCAACAACAATGACCTGAGTCTTTGATGGATTAATCTGCAACCCATGTGCCTCACTCCACTCGCAAATTGAACTCAAATCAATGTGACGCGTAGCTCGCATGTGGCGATATAGATGCCGCTACAAACCCATTTATGTAGCAATAACTCTAGTACATAGTTGCAATGTTTTATGTTGTGAGTTACACGTTGAAATAGCTTGCGGTAGGTCAGCCTTCATCTTTGTTTAATGTTTTTGTGGAAGCTGATCCTGCTGATGTCATTTGACTTCCTGGGGATCAACATACAAGGCAAGACCACAATGACATATTTTGCTCTGTTTACATTCTCCAGTTATGGTTTAGTTTATAATATTTCACCGTGTAATCGTATTGTCACTGCGAGTTGGCAATTTCAAACTTTTAGGATCTGCACCCTATCAATCACAATCTGAGTCATTTTGAAGCCTATTGCTAATCCACTGCTTCATATCTTCGAAAAATTTGTCTGCTCAACAACGTTAATAACGCAATGAATGTTATTGAACTGTCAAAATGAAAGCCATTCCTACTGTTAGTGAGTTACGCATTTACCCTGCAGGTTTATTTATCAAGATCAAAGAATATTGGGGAAAAACTAACCTGTGCATATTATCCGATAATAATGATTCTGCTACTGCGCTTTTTCTTGATTCAAGAGTTTTTCCAACACAAAGTATTTTAGAAACAATGAGTTGTTTTTTTTTTTTATATAAGTTGGATGTTTTCAGTTCCACCATATATCCTCCTGTGATAGCAGTTTTAAAATCAGCTTTCTATCATTAGGTACTCTTTATTCAACATTGTAACTTGAAAGTGTCTTTTTTTTTACTATAGGTAGTTTAAGATACACCATGCCTATCATCACCTCATCTGCAAATAAATATCCACTACTAAAGGATATTACGGGTACAATATAGTATTTTATAATAGGTACTTATACATATATAAACAGCTTCCGCATTGGATGTTGCACAATAGATTATTATAACCAATGTTTTACGAGAAAAAACGTACTGACAGATTGTCGCAGGTCTGACGTCCTTGACGAGGTACTGAAGTAGTTCGTCATTTGCTTATGGAAATCCTCATGAATATCCTTCGCCTTGGGGCAGGAGAAATGGAGGGATCTGCCAGATTCTTACTGATTAAAACCACATGGTTTTAATCAGTAAGAATGGTTTGTTTCAACTGCCTTTGGTTGGGGTGCTAAAGCACTTGCGCAGTTCTTTATGCTTCTCCGGCCTGTCTGCAAACATCGGAGGTGATGAAAATTTGTTCATTAGCCCATATGTAGCAGCCCAGGACATTGAAGGGTTGATGATACAGATGGTGATGAATTTAATTAATCTATTCAATTGAACATTACCAACCGTTTGTTGTGCAGTTTGGCTCAGCCCCATAAGCAAGTGCCTGAAAGATATTATTTTACACAATCTGTTTGGGGATTGTGAACCTAATGTCAGATTTCACGTGACATTAATCAGTTAGACCAATATTAATTGGGTCTTTCAGTAAGAAAATTCCAAAAAATTGAATTTTTGATTTTCGTCTGGTAGTCATCACCCCCTTTATCTTTGTACCAAAAGTCTGGCTATATAACGTAGATCTTATATACCATATCCCTTAGCAACAGCAGCAGTCATATCAGTAAATACTTAGGTATGTCAATAAACATTAATACTTATCGTAACTATACCTACCTACATTATAGTTTACGAGCATCCACTCATACCCCGCCGTCGCAGTAAAATATTGTTTTCAAACATTTAATGAGCAAACACGTAGAAATAGATTGCGGTAGGTCAGCCTTGGGTTTAAGTGCTGTTTACTTCAGCGAAGCCAAACATGGCACCTACCTCACTGCTGAAATCAACAACACACTCCAAGTCAGTCTCCAAGGTATGGAAATATTTATAATTGGAGTGCTTCAAGAGAGGATTTAAGAAGAGTAATGTCTGTTTTCATCGGGCATAATAATAATCTGCCTGCCTTATCCTATCCATGTAGGGGCCGGCTCCCCGTGCAACAGGATGCATCTACATAAGACCTGTATTGTACATAGAGCGACTGCCTATCTGACCTCCAGTACATAATAACTGGGGATCATGGTAGTCCTTGGTAAAACTGGTCATTAGACGCTCGGGCTTCTGATTACCCGTAACGAAGTCGTTACGGGTAATCAGGACCTCAAAGGTACAGCACAGTAGCCGGAACATATAACTTTAATAGCACATTCAGCATTGTTGTTTATGCAAAGGACAGAGAGTACTTATACGCAGCTGTGGTTAAAGCCGTCTCCTGCGCTTTTCGTAATGGAAATTACCGGTTTAAAAATATAGATGAATGATTTCAGCCCCTGAAGTATCAAGTTACCTATTAGTATTTACATAATAACATTTCAGCTACATAGTAACATTATTTACGTTAAACTTCCGCCTTCTTAGTTACACATTGTTTCATAGTTTTATGTTTTATGGTGCAGTAATTGTGGCAGGTCAGTCAGCCTTGGTGTTTACTGCAGGTTGATGTCCGTCGCGCCTCAATTTTATGACCTGCATTACCATGTTTCCATGTTGTTCTAGAACAAAAATGTTATGTTTTACTACAGTTCAAGATATTTATTTATAGTTGGTTATTTATGTGATAAGCTACAGTTTGTCACGAGTTTCCAGCAATAACTATCTATTTGCTTTTGATTTATTAGACGTTGTGTTAAATCAAGATAATATCTTAAGGTAGAATAATAACATTACCTATAGGTATTGATGACACATCCGAAGATATAAAGGTAAAATATTATACTGTTTACTATATGACACTAATTAACTTTCTTCTATCCTGACACTATTTCAGCATTATCAAGGAATGAAAGCATTCATACTACAAAATCAAACTTTAGACATCAAATGATCACAACATAATTATTTTAAACAGTCACAGAACGATGGTTGATTTTCGCTTTTAATTGCACTAACTGGACGTGCATAAAAATCGAAAGGTTGACGATACCAGGCATAATTATGTATAACCAAAAGATTTGAGGCTTACATTCGATAGATCCTCAAATACTGCAATAACCTGAATTACACACCATCAACAAAGATATTTCCACGATAACACGAAACCATTGAGCCTAAAAAGGCACCAAAACCTTTAAATTATCGGTAAACAAAGCGGATCGGTTAAATCTGCACAATTTATGAACAATACTGTGATCCATCAGATAATAATGTATGATCAATATGATCATAATTCACCGTAGAGATGGTGAGATATGATGCACGATGCATTGATCCTCCCACTCGAGCACTTGTGTGAAATTATGTTGGATTTAACCTGAATAACTTGCGTTATTGTTCTAGTGCTAGACAAACCGATTGTTATTGAGGTAGGACAGTATTGCATGCCAAGTATTTCTGTAAACAAATGTTGGTAGGTAATGAAGAGGGTATTTACTATCTACTAGAATATTATTGTCCTGTGATAACGGCCCTGTCCTGTCCTACCATTGGACAAAGTGGTTCCCAACGAGTTTCTTTTTAAGCTGTACGTGTGTTGTAAACGTCTATGATATTACTAGATCACAAGACACATTTCTTAAAAGGAAATTCTTTATTTCACTTTAATGAGAACAATATTTAAAACTTAAGCATCACGGTACTTCGACATTAAAACTTCCAATTATAAAAGCCTTATTACGCTACGTGATATTCAGCGACCCTTTCCCTAAATCGGGATGGTGTAATAACAGAAAGGGAGGAAGCGTCCCTATTATAAAACCCCATCAGCTAAATATCGGCCCCTAAATATAGTGTTGTGTAATAGGGGTTTAACGTGGTAATATGATAACATTGTGTTTAATTTACTTTTGTTTGTGGGTACTCTAATACTCTTAAAAATCATAATTTGCGACATTGCACGAAACTACTCGAACCTCGATTGAAGTTAAACGAGCGCAAGCCCGTAGTCACAACACAAATAAATCATATGAATTTTGGTAACAGCTAATTACATATTCTGAATGAGATTGAGATTGAGTTGGCAGTCGCCAAGAGTCGTTATTATCTAATAGAACGTATAAACAAAGGAAGCTTACAAATATTCAAAAGAGAATTATTCTACATATTTCCAAGAAATGCACTCGCAACGCTGCAGTCCTCCCACATAAGATGTAAAACAATATTGGACATGACATTTTACGTAAACAATTCACTTTTCGCATCCAAATCGTTTAATAACAACAGTTGCGTCATTTGTTTGTTTTTGCTCAATTTCTAGGAATTGTAAAACAAGTCTTGGGAAGTAAATATTGCCTAGGATGCACTGTTGTACGTTATTAGTAGTACATACTAATTCCATGGATGCACTAAAGTACTTCGGTCCGCTAAAACTGCCAGTTTGACGTCATAGGTTCGGTTTCAGGGGGTTCAGACTTGTTTTTTTTACAAGGAATACAGCCTATTCAGCTAGTTGGTATTCTTCGTACGATTTTTTTGCCAGTTATTGAAAAAGGAGGTTGGAAACTTGTGTGCATGGGACACGTGTCAATGTCTAAATATGTCTAAATATGCACGCACGATGTAGGTATATGAGATTTGTGTGGAAAAACGTGCATATAATAAGTTGAATATGAAAAGAAATGAGAGATGGAAAAGCAACAGAATGGATCTGGATAGAAAAGTAGTCTTAAGTTTTTCGAGTATAACACCAGTACTTTTTATATATTGTTGAATCACAAACATTTTAATAACTATCCTATTACTGCACCACATAAGATTGGTTAGAAAACTCACAAACAAGATAAAATGTAAAAATACCCGTATCCTGTTACCACTTAAACCACGTAATAATTAGCCTGAACAAACACACTATCGTTTTACGGCAATTCTTCGAACAATAAAACACAAGCCGTCCAAAAATACTCCCTTAAGAACTGTTCTACGGCTTCACTGAAAAAAGAAACAAAATTGGTTTATTTTCCTTCTGAAAAAATCACCTAAGGTGAGGATTAGGTAATTATAGTTCAATGACACTTTAAAAATGCATGAGGCCGAGGACGAATGCGTTTGGCCGAAAGCCAAATTGTATTACATCTCGTGTTATAGGCACTTCCCTATTGTAATGTGTGGTGGGTAATACTGGCAGGTTTTATGGGTAGGCCATTTATTACTTTAGTGTTACGCCTACGATGAGTGTGTTGTTTAGTAATTAGAAGCAGTGGTTTTACTGCTTCCCTGCTCGTGATTATCATCAGAAAACACAACTCTTACCACTGGTTATCATGCGGATGGAGCATCATCCTTTTTATTTCTTTTTAGTTGTGCATAGAATCCTCTAGATCCGAGCAGCGCAGGGGCAGTCGTCGCAGCAATCCTTGGGAAAGGCATATATCCACTGGTTAACGTCTGTCGACTGTAATCATGATGATGATGACTCCTGTAGTAAATAATAACAACCTGATGACGTGCGTAAAACTGCGTTAAAATAAAGGAACAAAGTCGACTTAACACAAATCAACGTAGTGGGAATGATTCAATCTGATTATAAGTTATTCAGTCCTGAATTTCAGCTCGAATGGGAGCAGGCATTTCTTTTACGATTATTATGCCTGAACTGAACACGGAAATGCGCATTCCAACATTCAAAATCGTTTAGCTTTTCATTTAGTTCCTTGTAATAAAATTGAAACTATTTGTCAATTTTTTTTAATAACTTGCTTTTTGCAGTATTAAAAAAATAACCTAGCTACTCTTCGGAGATTCACAGCATCCAGGACTCGATCCCGGAACGTGTGTCACCAGCAAGTGGGCGGGGTTTGCCGTTTGAGGGTAATTATCGCGTACGTGCGCGTGCGCACGCCTGTTGCGGCAGGTCAATAACTTGCAGTCGCGTCGTAACACTAGCGTCGCCACTCGGCGCTGCACGGAATATTTATATACTTGGAGAAAGGTTTTAGTAATTTTGTATGTATGCGAAGATGTGTAAAGATGAAGGTGGAAAACCCGTTTTACGTCAGTAAATGAGAAACTTCAAGGTTAGATTAGGTATTATATTCAATACATGTCAATGATGTTTCAATCAAGAATTGACATGTTATCGTATGATCATTTCTTGAGGTAGAACCCTATCATTGTACTAAATCTTTATGTCATTGAATTTTCGGGAATACCTATTGATTATATTAATCTACTAAGTGATAAACTCATTGATTTAGGTCTCTTTATATCATCTGTTTACATCACAATGCAATTTTGCAGTAAGTAGAAGTATTTTCGAAACAAGGACTCAATTTTTAAATATTTCTACTAATAATAATAATTTATCGGACTAAACTGACTATACTTAAAAAAAAACTTAGATAAATTATAATTTATCTAAGTGTTTTTTTTTCTGCTTCACGCTACCGTCATATTTAAAAACAAACGAATGAACTAGTCATAGTCAAACTAGGTATCCTTAAAATTTCTAGATATAGCCTTTGTACCACAAGCATTGTCTCTGGCTGACTTCAATATCCTCAATCACCTGGAAAGATAAAGAACTTGAATTAGAAAAATAGAAATCATAAGATCCTTCTATAATATCCTAATACCTTACATAACATAATGTATGATGTAGTGCAATAAAAAAACCGAGTGTTCGCCAAACTGCTTATAAAATAGTGCTGCGTAAGTGACAAGTGAATGTCAGTCGTTAGTCACGGAGACATCTGCCAAAATAATCGTACGCTGCCAGTTACTCGGTGATATGCATTCATTGGTCTTGAGTGTCGAGGTGGGAAATTAATAAGAACTTACCTTGAAACATTGAAAATGCTGTTTCTGAAAAGATTTATGTTGAAGTACGTAGGTCTCTACTATTATTTTGGGAATTTCTATTGTCAAGTAGTATAATATTGTGCCAGTGTGAAAGTAATGATAAAATAAATGATATTTATTTCTGAAAGTAGATTTATACATATACAAACACTTTTACTCGTCAATATTATTTTTTAAACTAGATGAGGTCGGTGTTTCCTATCCAACCATTGTGAGAAAAACACCGAAATAAACTCAGAGCTCACAGTCCCTTCTAAAGCTCAATGAGTAGGTACCAGTGAAATTAGAGGCGCATGAGTTTTTGAACTTTATATTTGAGCTTGGAAAAGTGTAGGAAAACATTTTGCTGATTTTTATAGTCATAAACTCAACACCTGGTGCTTAAAGAACTTTTGTTTCACGAGGCCTATACCCAGCAGCAGTCTCCACAATGCTGATAACATTACCTAGGACGCTAACGCTGGTAACATTACCTAGGACGCTAACGCTGGTAACATTACCTAGGACGCTAACGCTGATAACATTACCTAGGACGCTAAAGCTGGTAACATTACCTAGGACGCTAATGCTGGTAACATTAACTAGGACGCTAACGCTGATAACATTACCTAGGACGCTAAAGCTGGTAACATTACCTAGGACGCTAATGCTGGTAACATTACCTAGGACGCTAACGCTGGTAACATTAACTAGGACGTTAACGCTGATAACATTACCTAGGACGCTAACGCTGGTAACATTACCTAGGACGCTAACGCTGATAACATTACCTAGGACGCTAAAGCTGGTAACATTACCTAGGACGCTAATGCTGGTAACATTACCTAGGACGCTAACGCTGATAACATTACCTAGGACGCTAAAGCTGGTAACATTACCTAGGACGCTAATGCTGGTAACATTACCTAGGACGCTAACGCTGGTAACATTAACTAGGACGTTAACGCTGATAACATTATCTAGGACGCTAACGCTGATAACATTACCTAGGACGCTAAAGCTGGTAACATTACCTAGGACGCTAATGCTGGTAATATTACCTAGGACGCTAACGCTGATAACATTACCTAGGACGCTAAAGCTGGTAACATTACCTAGGACGCTAATGCTGGTATCATTACCTAGGACGTTAACGCTGATAACATTACCTAGGACGTTAACGCTGATAACATTACCTAGGAAGTTAACGCTGATAATATTACCTAGGAAGCTAACGCGACCTACAGGAAGTGATAAAGTGACCTAATTCCTAATACCGGACAAAACAAACATTGAAACGATATTTTTCATAATTATTACAATATCTGTAGCACTGTGTTATTCTTCATTATTTTGTATTGTAATTATCGCGGTACCGCTACCTATTTTGATAAATGTAATTAACAATATCGTATTGCAAACATAACAACGTTTTAAGTATTATATTACTATTATTATGGAAAAGCTTGTATTTTGAGTTTACTCATAGGATAATTTAAGTGAATAATAATATTATTGATATCAATTAATAAATTAATGATTTGATAAGTTTTGTCGTTTGTGGTTATAGTTTAATAAACTTACGGGCTGTAAGTCACCCAACGGGCAATGGAGACGGCTATGCTTGGAGTTTCCTTACGTGGTCGAATCTGAAATCAAGAGATCCGCAAGAGAAACAAGGTAACCGACATAGCCCGAAGAATTGCCAAACTTAATTGGCATTGGGCGGGACACATTGCTCGCAGAACAGATGGCCGATGGGGCCGAAAGGTTCTGGAGTGGCGACCGCGTACTGGAAGACGTAGCGTTGGAAGGCCTCCCACAAGATAGACCGATGACCTGGTGAAAGCCACAGGAATCCGTTGAATGCGAGAAGCATCGAACCGGTCGAAGTGGCGGTGCTTGGGGAGGCCTATGTCCAGCAGTTGACGTCTGTTGGCTGAAATGATGACGATGATGAACCTTTCGGGATGCATGTCAGACACTTGTGATAGGTTGGGAAACAAGCTCTGGAACGTATCTGAGGAAAAATAGATCCTCTAATGACAACAGCAACACTAAATACCTTAATTTAGATCTTTAGGAGGCTGGAGGCTTTGCATTATTGAAAACATCATAAACAAACCGCAGTGCTCACGTTTCATCATCAACACTGCAGCCGTAACACTTGTGGTGCTGCACATCGGTAGGCCTTTGGCAAGAATCGCCGCAACAACCGGTCCTGCGCATGTTTACGGGAAGAAAATCTCGTGGTGAAGGGTCCTTTAGATAAAATTAACAAAACAACACCCCACCGTATTATCTCCTTTAATAATACAATTAAGAATAAACAAGACGACATAAATAGTAATATAAGCACTGTTTACTATCGGCACTAGGTCACTAATTAGGTACTACTCACAGGAAACACACACACACGAGCTAAACACAATAAATTAATTAACTACACAGTATCATAATAACACACTTCCCGAGGCTTTATCAGGTGCCGCAGCGGTGCTAATAATAAATATTGTTTACAATTTAGTTCAGCCTATTAGGTGGGCCTCACTCGACACGATTTATTTGCTGAATAACTGTTTACCGATTTGGAAAGTTTGCCGCCATGCTCCTTTCATGAAAAATGTCATCGAGATGCAAGAATTCGGCTGGATTTGCTCCTTTTTTTAAAGTTACCAGGGTATGTCACATCTAAGATTAAAATCTTTCTTTTTTTTTCTAAGTAGTAATTGGGTGTTCGATAGTAAAAAGTCGGCCACCGATTTGTCGGCCTTCTGCAATTATCCTTATTAAATTGGTATTTTCAATTGATGTTTTGGTCCGCTAACCGTACACCGGAACTCATGATTTAATCAGTTCTATTAATTGTACAGTTTTTAACGCTTATCTTGTTGACTTAATTTAGGTAAATTCATACTGACCTACTTTTGTAGTTTTTTTAATTAAATACACTTGTTACGCCTAATATAACAACATTATCTAGTTTATTCAAATGTTTTATTACTAAGTCTTACGTGAAATTTTTTCATTTTCTGGTCTTCTTTTAGATTTTTAACAGTTGTTTTGTATTGGTATATTGAAAAGGTATTTAATTTTTAACAAAGCAAGGGTTACCAGTATTTCAAATAAAGGGACCAAGTACTTTTTGTACGAACTAGGTACCTACTGCTTTTATTACTTCTTTTTCCTTAGATATCTATTCATAAATGTTAATTACTTTCACTTACCTAACCTAACTGAAACTATTAACAAACTAAAATATGGCGTCGAAAAATTCCTCCGCATCGCTGTCGACTGGTAATGTACCCAAGAGACTGGCGGCATTGCCACGTTGTACGGCAATGCTTAGCCTCTGGCCAAGGTAAAAGCCAGCCCTTGGGTCGCAGAAGTATCAACAACTTATCTTAGATAGTATTTTCCTTAGATATCTATGTAAAAATGTTAAGTACTTTTACTTGCAACAATTTTCATTGAACAAGTCAAACTGTTTCTGAGATTTCTCTCCAAATACAAGCGAAAACCAAACCGATCCAACCTCTCTTTCTCTTCTCCCACGGTCTGTCTTATTTGTTTTAGGATAAGTATTCGTGAATACTATTTATTTATATTTTTTTGTGCTTATATTTATACATAAATAGGTATATGTATATATTTACAGTTTGTTATAGGTATGTGTCTATTTATTTCCAGTTTTTATGTTTCTGAATCACCCAAATGTTGACTGGTAGACAATGCCTATGGCATTAAGTCCGCCTCTGTACATTTGTGTGCTTGAAGTATTAAATAAATAAATAAATTTCTTCATAATACAACAATTATTACACAGGATAAATTTAAATTCAGAAATCAACCACTTCTATTTATACAGGGTTAGTTTTAACATCTGCCAAATTTTCAGAGATGATTCAGAATTGATAATATTTTCAGTTTATATTTTTTACAAGATTTATATTACCTTCATAGTCAATTAATGACAATTTATTAAGTATTGTTATTAATTTATGTACTAGATTAGTAATACCTACTCAACATGCACGCCCGCCCCGCCGCGCCGCGCCGATTACCTGGGGAGTGTAGCCATTATCCTTATAGCGTGTTCCTAAGATAGGAATTTTTTCGGACATATTCAATTGAATATTTTCATTTATTTTTATTATTATTTGATTGTAATATTTAACAAACAATAACGATTTAATTAAGTGATTTAAAATTTTGCAGGTCTTTGAAAAGTAACCCTGTATAAAACTAGTTTTTATGTGGTAGGAAGTATTTCAGGAAGTAGTCAGTCTATCACACTGGCACTTCAGACTATAAGTTTGTTGCTATGCCGTCTCTTCCGTGACTACATCACTCGCACAAATACAAAAACCGACCTTCCTGCTACGACATAAATGCGATGTTAATGTCGAGTTGTTACCAAGCACGTGCGGCTGACTGACCTACTGCAGCCTGTTTTTATTTCCTTATGTGAGACTATATCGGTGCAAATTATAATTGATGCGGATAATCCGCAGGTTACTGCGGGCATCCTGTACAGATAATATGGTCATGTTTGTTTGAAGACTCATTAAAAAGATTATTGAAGTTGTGAGGATTGTAATGCGCAGAAAATATTCAACTTCTTATTTTTGCTGCATACTTTTGTAATAAATCTACACTGAGACACTTCATAAAAAAATACCCTCAGTCGGGGCAGCCACTACCCGCCCTTGCCTCACATCAACTGATGACACTCGCGTCACTCCCGTTGACACTCGTGACACTCGTCTGACACTTGCGACAGTCGCTGGTCAGAAGACACAGACCCCAAAACACTTTGCTACTACTTTGATCCGAAAATATCCGAACATTCAAACTGACTTATATCTTCAGCAAACATCCCGGAACCTGCGCATAACCTTCGTAACGAGAACTACCCGTCGTTCGTAGAAGGAAACTATGCCCAGCCCCAATAGGGGGCACTTAGTAAGATTGTCTCTTGCGAACACTCCTCACAAACCCCGCGTCCCCCGCGACCCCCGCGACCCCGACCAATACTTATAGAATATCACAAGTTTACTGCGTTTTTGAGGAACCCAGGGAGAAAGGGGACAAGCGGAACGTTGTTTGTACATGACTTCGGGGATTACTTAATAATTAATTGGAAACGTAAGTGGAGGAGATTGGGGAAATTGAATCTATTTGCTTGTTCCAGTTAAAATAATTATGGTGGAGGTTTGGATTGAATTTTAAATTTTAGTTAACTGAAAGATTGGTTCATTAAAGTAGGTACTTATGTTAAAGACGTCGATTTGTGTTTACTTAAATATTAGAGTAAATTAGACTTCTTGAAACACCAGAATGGGACATAACCTAAATCTGTAAATCTTACAATCTTTAGATATCTTTAATTGAAATGTAATCTCAAAGAGACTCATTAAAGGTTAAGTAAAGGCACGCCCGTGCGTTTTTGTACATAGATATACTTCTATAGTGATAAATGGTAAAAAAATCATCCAAAAAAATTCCACACTAAATGGAATACCTACCAACTCGAAGCTAAACAAACCAATATTGTTAGCTACTAGGTCAGATCTGTTTACTTCACAGCACTATAACTGTTACCAAGGAAAACGAGCTTATTTTCATAATTACAAACAAGTCTAAATATACCATAGTGAGACTCGTTTACCGCCATAAGAGGGAAAGAGACGGCACTAGTGTAGAATTACTATTGTATAACAATAAACAAAACAATTGGGTTGCTTACCCAACCGTGACGACTTGTTTGTTGGCTCCTATTTCGCAAAATATGGACAAAATGGTGGCAATCTTTGTCCTTAAAAGTAGCTTATGTAGTCCAGTTCTGTAAGAAAAGTAAGCGGATATTGCAGCTTGGCAAGCGAAAGTTTGAGCGTCGTCAGCGATGTCTGTTTCCTCTTGGAACCTTAAAAACAATGTCGTATTTTTGTTGGCTCATCGTCTGTAATAATGCTGTGAATTAGCGGTTGGGCAGTCTTATAAGAAAACAGTCAGCTGATTGTCATGTTTCTTTTTAACCGGTTCATTAGATTAATTATGTAGTTATTGCTGATGATGCATTTGCAATGCGGAAATCCTCAAGATAATCGCCGATCAAATATTAGTGTTTTAAATATGTAAATATCAAGTACCTACATGAAGTTATCATCCAACTTAACTATACAAGTTGCGTAGCATTCTGACCAGGGAAGATACTCCAATTGAACCTTGATTACCTTCCACAAGGAAAGAGGATGAGGAAGAATTTTCAGCTCGAAATCTTAATAAATACAGGGTACAAAAAGACCCAACATGGCGCAAAAGTAATTGCTGGGAAAATATTAATATTTTCGGTGTGAAAATTTGCTGTTTTCGGTAGTGCGCAATCTAACACACGCAAAATATTATGCTTATGGGTGCATGCAACAGTACAGGGGTCGTGGGGTATTTAAATATAATATTAAAAACTTGTTTTCGTAAAGAAACGTCAGTAAAAGTTGGAATATTGACCTTCAATAACTCTGTATTCCAGAAGGTGCCCAGTTATGTTCCAGTATAATAAAAATACAATGACGGGGAGTACAAGTGACTGTCAGCTTCACTAAGTGTCTTTTTACACCCGTTATATAAAGAACAAGTCCTACAGAGGCTCAAGCTAAAACAAAAACTTACTTGTCAAGTTCCGCCGGAACCCTAAACTAAATTGAAATATCACTATGTCGAGGATATTGTCTCTATATCCGTCATTTGCATAAATATCCAATTCTTGTTAGGCCGAAATGCATTATCCATTCCCTATTCCTTTCTCTCTCTCTTCATCTTCCATATGTTCATCTCTCTCTAACCAATCATGCGGTCTCTTCATTAATGCAAATACCGTCAGACCATAACTCATGCGAGTTACCCCAACGTAACGTAATAAAAGGCTGCTCCCTCCGTTGGCTGCTATACATTACTCGCTGACAAGCGTGCTTGCCTTCACAATTTATAGCTTCACGCGTCGATGGATCGCGTCGTGTGCGCAGTACCTTGTGAAATAATAAAGATGTACGATTTACAGCGTTTGAAGTTTGAAGATGTCCTTTTGACCCGATCTCACTCTAGTGCTGGTCTAATGAACATTTATTGAAATGTTCTCTATCTCTAGGAAGGGGTTGACTGGAACGGGAGCAGCGGATTTATAACTATCCTATGGCACTTACATGTCGAAACGTATTACGACGAAATATTTAGTGGGGTATAACGGGAAATTGGGTTCTATATATTCTGTTAGCTTCCGAATACATTGAGACAAGTTAGTAATGACATAAATTGACATCAGGTTATTCTATCACGATCCTACATTTTTTTTTTAAACAAAATATCTAGAAGGGCTATGCAGAGGTGTCCCGGCGCTGGCCGGCAGTAGGTACACTAACATTTTGCTAGTTATGTATAAGTTCCATGTAATAGGGGGCGCGCCTATTACCATTAACCAGGCAAAAATCCAAACTCCGGGCTGCTACTAAGAAATTCCAGATGGAAAACCGAATAACACTTAGCCCGACCTGGGAATCGAACCCAGGACCTCATGCTTAGCAGTAGCGTTACCGACCACTAACCCACCGCGGCCGTTTCAAAGGCGCGACGCGTTATAACACAAAGACATATAAAATCGATGGACATACGAAGATATCATTAAACCTCCTTCAGTTCAAAGGGAAACAATAACAATCTTCGAGTGAGTGCTAACAAATGCTCGCGAGCCAAGGTAACGTCATTAAAGGTACGCCTACGTTAAATGTTAATATAAAGTCGCGTGTTCACCACGCGAATAACTTACGTTGAAATTGAGTCGTTGTTTTAAGAAGCCCTTGATAAATAAAGGGAATGCTAAGAAACAATGAGAAAACAATATATATATATCAGTCCCAGAAATCGACGCAAAATGCAACAATTTGCATTTGACGAATGCTTACACACATACATGCCTCAACTCTCGCCTTCTTCCCACGGGGGTAGGCAGAAACTACAGAACGACACCTGTTTACGATCCTTACGTACTAACTTGTGCTTCGCTTACGTTCATAATGATGATGTTTAGTGATAATAGCTTATTAACACTCATACTGTCTCTTTTACTCGTAAACTCATACACAGTTAGATATTTTACTCATTAAAAATCTGTGTTATTTCTCTGGCAAAAAAGTGTCGTGTATAAGCCGCTTTACTACCCGTGTGACCTCAGAACACAGGAGGTCAATTTCATTATTTAACTTTAAACTGGAAATATATTATTATTGTGTTTACTTATCGGATTTAAACGTTAACTTATGTGCCATAAATATTTATTTAATTAATTGTTTTTGTATTTAAAATACCTACTATTTTGGTATTTTTGCAAGTGCAGACTTTACTGTTTCTTGAAAGGGGATCCCTTCTTTTCGCATAATGTTCTTTGTCCTAATATGCTTTGGCATAACGATTTTGGCACAATTTGTTTTGGTATAATAATACTTCGGCATAATTTTTTTAGGCATACATTTCATGTTGGCATAATCATCTTAAAGACTAATTTGTTTTGGCATAAATTTGATTCGCATAACGTTAGAAGGCCTAATGACTATTAGCATAATATTGTTGGTTAAAAATTTAATATGCTGCGCAACAAAAGTTAGTGACAGAACCGAATTGCTGCAAAACCGACTCCACGTAGTCTTGTTTGTCCTAACCCTAGAGTGTAATTTAAAATCGCGTAGGCGCGTAGGGGCGAGGCGGTCCGCAGCGCCGGAGCCGTGACAGAAACCCTGCCTGCTGCATGCTTGCTTGTTTGCTGCATGCTTGCTTGTATGCTTGCTTGCATGCTTGCTTGCATGCTGTATGCTTGCTTGCATGCTGTATGCTTGCTTGCTTCATGCTTCCTACAGCGAAAAAAAAACCCACAAAATTGTTCATAAAAAAGTTATGCTTTACAACTTTATGCTTAATAAATTTATGCTTTAGAATATTATGCTTAATCATTATTATGGTTAGAGAAATTATGCTTAAAAAAATTATGCGTAAGCTGTTATGCGTAATTATATTATGCGAAAATATAATTATGCCAAACAAAATTATGCTAAGTTATATTAGGTCTTAAAATTTTATGCAAATGGATAGGGAACCTCTTGAAAGGCTTGCCCTGTATCGATTTAAATACCGACTTAATTGAATTGTTAAACAAAATGTGTAAATTATTGATTATTTTTAATGAAAGTCACTGAATTATTGTTATTTATAGTCAAACAAAATGCATTTTGATTACCGATGCACTTAAAATTCTTCTTAAAACGATAAGTTTATAAGAATAAACTGAAAATAAACCACGAATACTTATTACATAAATTATAACTGACCGACAAAGTGTATTATTCATATGATTGGATTATGCAATGGTTAACATACCACAACAAACATAATTACAGAAGTTTAACTCTACATACACGCTTACGTATAGAGGAATGTAATCAACTTGACTCATATCGTATCGTAATGTAGGTAGCTCTAAATAAGTAGCAAAAATATTTGTCAGTCAGCAAGTTGGCAGCGGGGCTGACTTTTCAGGATGTGACAGTGTGGCTATGTGAAGTCTGGGAACTTAATAATTCAGTAAATAGGCTACCAACTTGAATTATCCGTATATTCATATCATAACTGTCATTCTTTGACAGATGTATGAAATAGTTTTATCACGGCAAATTCCTAATTACAATTCATTTCCCTCACTTTACTTTTAAGTATCGGCACTCCTAGAGATTATTTTAATGCTTCGCGAAATGTAACAGCGACCAGAGTGTATTGGTCCTTCCGCCCTTCACCTCTTATGTGACATGGTGGTGCCACCGGTGTCGATTTCAAGGTGATTTCATGATGAGGTGGTTTAGTACGCCATCACGTATGTCTTAGTTATAGTACACGGCACGGTGACGCCCTTTCGGTGTTAATGGGTAAGCAGAGTATCAGGTTATGTGTCACTCACACTATAAATCAGAAAACCCGCAAAAAAAGCCTAGTATTTCTAGTAGTTCTATGTGAGTTCGTTAGTAACCTTACTCTGTTGAACAAAGGTGATGATGGCTTATGGGTACCTTTTGATTTTTTCTCACCCTACATCGTCTCATGATTAGATAATATATAAAGGTTCTCAATATATTTTCTACGATTTTGTGATCTGGTGGCAGCTGAAGTAACCATCGCATTAGAGCGTTTTGTGGTTTTCTAGGTCTGCCTCGGGTTTGGTTGCATCACGGCTGCATAGATAGACATGACATAATATTACGCCTGTAATAGATGACGAGTTAGGCAGGGGTGTAGGTATCTATAGTATACCCACAACATAAGCATACATAAATTCTGTCTACGAGAGGAACCCGAGAGTTAGCGAAGAAGGACGATAATTTTTGACAACGAATCTATCAAAGAGATTAAACTGGTATCTATGGATACATAAGTTGTTATTTGTCATGCAAATTTCGTTCTGTTGTGGTCAGTATACGAAAGTTTTATTCTGAAAGTCATGTTTGGCTGTAAAAGTCTTCAGAGTGATCCCTAAAAGTATTTACGAATACCTTGATAGTAACTATAATTAGCAGTAGTATAATAGTCTAAGGTGTTTGATCAGTAGTCAAACATACGAATAGTTAAAATACGTTAGATAAACTAACAATTTGTTAAAAATGACTAAGTATGTTGTTTTACAAATGGTTAAGCTAACTACAGTTAAAAAATGGACAATTTGCTATAAAAGTTAACCATGCGCAGACAGAGTTGTTAAATTTTGACAGCTATTGACTATTGTCAAGTGACTAATTGTTAAATTGACTATTGGTCATGTTTAACTATGTATCAAACAACGGGCCCTTAGTATGACTGACAATTAAGTAACAAACACAAGCAGTAAGTATAAACAAACTCAAGCTTCAGTTCAACGCACGTAGTATTGCAAGCTACAATACTTTATAAGACCAAGGTCCAATCACAGCACTTAGTCCTCATTAGGCAATATTATGCGAGAACGAATGAGCCGTAAATATAATATGTTTAGCAAATAATGTGAGCTGCGTGTTGTTGTTTTAGTAGTCCATGTTATGGTAAGCGGTATTTACAGGAGTGGTTGGAATATTAAGAACGGTACTTTGTCAATATATCTATGAAAACATCGTGTACGTAAGGAAAAATTTAAATCTTTTCAGTAAAAGTGTTGAAAGACACAACTATTGGACTAGAAATAAGGACCAATTAGTTAAACCAGGTTTCAGACTGACTAAAGTAGACTCATACTTCATGGAGTACTGTTTAAAATGTTGTTGTAACACAAGATTTTAATGATTTCTGAATGAAACGAAATTGAAATCCTATATAAAATGCACACTATGCAGTCAAGCATATTTATAAGTTGGGGTTTTTAATTTATAAGTAATTACATTGCTGATAAAAATTCTTGGCTAAACGCTGGTTCTGCTCCACAAGGGCGCATAAACTAATTGATAAGCATTCAAAAATATTGTTGAAGCTGCTGAAGATTGTAAAAACTATCTTTGCATTGTATAAATTCAATCTCTTAGTATTGTCTAATTGCATAGCATAGCACATGTGTGAGCACTATGTACATACTATAAAGCTACCATTTACTGGGTACGTCTTTCATTGACTTGAATGTGCCCTGGCAGCTGATAGTATGTCATGCTCACTCAAATTTCTCGCTGGTCGTGGCGTGTGTGTTGGATCATTAAGTTCCCTTCGAAATGTTTGAGCTGAATGGTGCTGATCTATACGGCATGTTCGTGAACGGGCGCCGTCAGTAGGGACTGGTCATCTCTAAGCTGCCATGGCTTTTTTTAATATCTGAATTATCTTTATCTTTTTTTATTACGGATGCTTTTAAAGTGCACGTCTTTCTACATCATTCTCAGATGTATAATATCAACATGAATGATGTAACCAATTTTTGTAACAATATTTTCATTTAAAAGAGTGTCCGTGGAATTTCTTGGCCGTTCTTCTCCATAGGTACCTACTACGCTTTGGAATGGGCAACTAGCTTCAGCATTCTGACCGACCGACCCCTTGACAATTCAAAAGTGTCTGTAATTGGTTGATTTGAAATAAATGCTTTGAGTTTGAGTTTGCGTTTGAAAGAGAGTTATGTTCTAGATGTAGCGTAAATATGCTGTGAAACTAGGTACCTTCTAAATAATAATAACAGAACCGACTTTTCCGTAGTTGGGATGACTTTATCCCAAAAACAAACTTAACATTGTATTTGAAAAACATGTTCATTTCAACTGCAAATGTAAGTTTGTATGCACAACGTTGAGAAATTTACCAATCATTTCAAAACCATAGACAGCTTGTAGGTTTTCCTATGATCTATAAGTATTGAATTATTTCTGTATTTTTTAAAAAGCCCTTTATTTCACAGACGGACAGATTGCGGAACTTTTTTTTTTAATTTCATTTGTCCTCCCAAAAGACACGTCTGTGTTTGGGTCATGGAAATTCCGTGTACCAAATTTCAAATTAATCGGGTAGGTATTGACATTCGCAGACAATTGGCTGTGACAGATGGACAGACAGACGCACGAGTGATCCAATATGGGTTCCGTTTTTACATTCCGACGTACGGAACCCTAAAAATAAAAATACGAAACCAAAGACAACGAGTTCTGAAAATAGAGTAATTTTTCACTTTGTAGTGTTTTTTTTTTGTAGAAAGTTTTCTAATGAAGCATACGTTTATGTTGGCAGAATGACACCGTGACTAACGACTGACATTCACATGTCACTTACGCAGCACTATTACGTATGCAGTTTGGCGAACATTCAGTTTTTATTCATTAAATCCAGAGATTTAATTCAAATTGTTTATCATTTCAGATGAGGAAGATGTTGATTTATGGTGATGAGGGCAGCTTCTGACCATGCAATGATGGGATGAATTAAGGATCATTTAAAAGTTAAAACGAGTCTGGAGAATTGAACAGATAAACGCTACGGAAGAGTTTGTAGAATTCATCAGTATGTTATTAAGATAAAGTGAATTAGTAGAATAATTAATAAAGAAATGGTAGAGAAGCTTGAGATCTACTCCAATTTACTCCAAAATTGCAACTTTTGTTTTGGATGTCTGTGTCTTTGGTTTTGTATTTACGTTTATTGCCACCGATGTCCGAAATTAGCGTTATTTTTCACTTTGTAGTGTGTTTTTTGGAAGTTGGTTCTTTTGTTTTGTAAAAAGTTTTATATTTAGTAAGTATTCACTTTTTTTGTGGCAGCTTTTTTGGTATCGGGGTGGAAATCCTCATGGATGTCCTCCGCCCTGGGGTGGACGGAGGGGTCTGTCAGACCTCTACTGACTAAAACCACCCCGTGTTCCATCGCACACTTGCACGGGGGCTACGGGGGTACTTAAGCAATCTTCAACAGAGCCTGGCTCTGCGGGCTCCGTCTGGTCAAGCGGGGGAGTGAGGTGTTTGACTCCCCCCGCGACGTCTAAGAGGGGCGCGCGTGGAACATTAAGCGCCACCACTTCGTGTCCTATATGATAGTTGACGGCGGACGTTCCTGAGTCCGCCGTCCCTGGACCCGTTTTGGGGAGTCCCGAAAACGGCATTATCTGCCCTCTGCCGACGCCCGGAGTGCCTGCTGCGCGCCAGGAGAGCACTCTAAATCTCCACTTCCCTTTCCGCTTCCTCCTTCTGTGACATGACATTTTCGCAGAAGAAGATCACGTCCCACGACCCTGCGCCGCCGAACATAGAACGAATCATGACCGGCAGCGACAGGCCGTTTCTCACTTTCGAAACGAAGGCACGGCGCGGCGGCGTAGCTCTTCCCAAGCTGCACACTCTGCAAGCGTATGCCATGCCGTGTCCTCCCGACAATGGACGCAGTGGTGAAACCGAGCGTTTGGCTTCCTGTCTATGCGATGCGGGTACTCCCCGAAGTAATTGTTGTGGCACCTACCCCAGCAAGTGGTGACCCAGTGGTATCGGCCTCGACAGTCGTGAATTCGAACCCAAGCAGGCACATAACTTTGTGTATTTCATTTCAACACTACTGCTCTCAAAACAGTGAATCAAATCGTCGTGAGGAAACCGGCATATCCTAGAACCAAAAATTCGAAGACGTGTGATATCCACCAACCGTCATCGGGCCCGCGTGGTTGATTATGGCCCACTCCCTCTCACAGAAAGGAGGCCTGTGTCCCAGCAGTGGGAACAATATAGGGTGATTATGCAAATTAGTTCAGATATAAAGTTGATTACCCCAAAAGAAGTAAGTATCTAGAGAAATTAAGTGTAGTTTTAATCGGAGAAAATCCCCTGGTTCCGACCTAATTATAGGAGAAGTTTATAAAATCTCCCACGCAAAGCCATAGTCAAGTGTACCACGCTCATTAATGCTGTATTTCGGTTAAAATACGTTTTTGACATGTGGAAAGTAGCTGAAATCATTATGATAGCTAAGCCTGGGAAACAGCCTTACGAAACAACATCTTACAAACCAATTTCACTGTTGCCCGTCAAAACTATTTGAGAAATTATTTCTAAATAGATTGAAGCCTCTTAGTGAAACTTACAATCTAATCCCCGATTACCAGTTTGGATTTAGCGAACAACACTCTACGCTTGACCAAGTACACATAATTACTAATATTATTGAAAGAAAACTTAGAAGAGATGCTCCACGTTTTTCCTCGATGTTGCACAGGCTTTCGATAAAGTATGGCATGATGTCCTCGTTTATAAACTAAGAACATTGCTGCCTCAATAGTTTTCAGATATCGTAGACTCCTATACATCAAACAAATTGTTTAGGATAAGACAAAGAAACACTTATTCAGACCTTAGGCAGATAAAAACTGTAGTACCACAAGGGAATGTACTTGGTCCGGTCCTGTACCTACTATGCACCTGCGATATTCCTGAGCTAGAAAATAATTTCATTGCAACCTTTGCTGACGACACAGCTATCATGGCTGTTGGCAATAGTCACGAGGAAGCCGTAGAAAAGGTTCAAGAGTCCATAAATCGTGTTTATGAGTGCACTGCCACATGGCGTACCAAACTTAATTAAAGCAAGTATATTCACATTGACTTCACCGATAAAGTCACAATACTTCGCGGTGTTCAATAATAATCAACAATCAATACCATACGCGAATACTGCTGAGTATGTCGGCATGACCTTGGATGCAAAACTACGATGTAGAGAGCATGTCAAAATGAAAAGAGCCGAATTAGATATTAGATACAAAAAAACGTATTTGCTACTTGGTAGACAGTCGCCATTGTCAATACCCAACAATTTTTTGTTATATAAATAAGTTTTAAAGCCTGTATGGACCTATAGTATTCAGCTGTGGGGCTGTACCAGCCAAAGCAATCGTCAAATCATAAAACGATTCCAAAACAAAAAGCTCAGGGATAAGAGTCAACGCGCCCTGGAACATTTGAAACAACGACCTCCACCGGGACCTCAAGGTAGATGACGTAAACATAGTCATAAAAAAATATCCAGAAGCGCATGAACACAGACTTCATCATTACGTGAATTTCGAGGCGAATCAACACCTTGACATCACTGAATTAGTGCGAAGACTAAAAAAGGTAAAACCTTTTGAGTTAGTTTGGTACAGTGTGAGTGAACTTAAACTGCAGTGCAACTAAAGAACACGTGAATTAAGTGTCTTCCACTTAATATAAAGTGAATAAGAAAGTTGTCATTGGACTATTTCTTAATGTTATACTTAGTTACTTAGCAGTTTGAGTTATATTTAAATTACATAATAGCGAATAGGCTAGATTGTAATGTGAATAAAGTATCACTAATCGTGACAAATTTAACGTCCAAAAAAAACATCTTACGTATCGATATGATAATAAGTCTATTACTAATATGTTGTTCTGTCTAATTCTCTTTTTTTATCATGTTTTTCAAAGCCGTTTGACCTTTATGGGATAGTAATACATCGTATTTTAATACCAAACACTTCAAGGAAACTACACCTATTCGCTTCCCTAGTCCTCCTTATCTCCAACGTATGACAACCTGCTTATCTACCTTAGCAACGAGTTATCCTCATAGCCGACAACGGAGTCACTATCGGCTAAAAGCTTGTAAGCATTATCAATCATCGGAGCTTCCTTCCGTTGCTATGGTAACAGGCTACTAAGGAAGGGAACTTATGGGTGCTTTATGTACCGTGATTTTTCTTTTTATTGTTGCTTACTATAAATACATTCAATTGAGCAATACTACTACTATATACTGGATCGATTTTGATGAATAATGGCTCGTACACACTGGCGCGACGCAACGCCCGACACAAAGGCACCGCGTGTCGCCCGACGAGCGGCGCCTTTGTGTAGCGCTGTGGCGTCGCACCTGTCTGTGGGAGCCTTAATACCTGAATCACCACACAAGACACCAAATGAAAATATGCTGCAGATATATGTTAGTTACCACAGGTACACGTGTGCCTAACACTTTGGGGAAAACAAACGTGATGTTATGTTTACATTCGGGTATTCAACAGAGAATCGTAAACCAAAGGCAGTTTTTCTTTTTCAGTATGTGCCTGTGCAACTCAATATCATTTCTTGACACACCCTACTCAGGAATCAAACTTCAAACTTCAAACACCGCAGCTGAGCATACCACCATTACAGTAATAGGTAAACAACAGAAGGAACCTCTACAACCATAATTTCAATTAGTCGCGCTCGCCATTATCCTTTGTATCTGCAGTAATAACATTATAAGGGTGGTGTGTGTACACTGCTGCGAGTCGCCGCGCCGCCGCGCCGCCGCGCCGCCGAGCCCAGAGCCGATGTAGTGGAAACATTCGGGAGCCATACACCTGATTTATTACTACCCTCCCAAATAATTTCCGAGAAGAGCATAGGTTACTAGTGACGTGGCAAATGTTAGCGGAATGAAGATTTTAAGTCCGGGATTTATATTTACATAATTAAACAAATAAGTATTGGCGTATTTTCAAACAGAAAACTCCGGGCTTAGGCTATTCTCTAGTTTTTAAAAGTTCACATGATTCAATTCTGGGAATTTTGTGATGTAGGCATTATTTAAAAACTTTAATCGTGTGTAAATAACAAGTTAATCCTGGAATTAAAAAACAACCTTTTTTAAATTAACTACCATGATTTGAGACCAACACAAACACCCGAAACTTAAATTAAGAAGCCACTTACTTACGGTTATTTAAGAGTCAAATGAGAGGATTAAGCCGTTTCTCCCCACCACAACATTATCAGAGGGGTGGAAATAACGAAGTTGCTTACCCAAGACTGGCATTAAATTGAGTCACTTATTACTAAGACCACCATTAAATTCCGAGATAACGGACTCCCGCAATTTCCGAATTATCCCGGGACGCGGACGGCGCAGCACTACGATGCTTGTTTTCGCAACATCAAAAGTTCAACGTTTACAAATGTCGGGCAACGCCCTACATACGGAGGTAGTTAGCAATTAAACTTTTCAATGGTTTCATTTCAATGTTTATTATAAAAAGTATGGAAAGTTTTTACAATTCGGTGTGACATTTCTTGAATGGCCGGTTCAAATGTCAGACTCGTAATGTAAGTTGATTGCGTGAGATTTAGTGGCTGGTTCTGACACTTGAAATTGCTGGCAAAGGTCTTTGTTGTAGCTTGTTGGTTGCACTGAACTTTGAAATGTTAAAGCACGTGATTTTAGAATTCATGTACTTGATACCAAAAACCGACGTTACATAAAGCAAAGGAGTGTCACTTTTAAGCGCTCGGTCACCAGAACCGTCTTAATTTATTCATGTATTTTCTTTAGGTAGGTTCGCCAGAATCTAAATTCTGACTGTTGGGCTTTAAAAAGCAAAGATTCAAATGTATGATGGCCTAAGGGCTAAGACCACCCATTCTGTCACCCTATGTAATATCAATAAAGAGTAATAGAGAGTATTCTATGTATTTCATTCCAACTATCTCTTCAAAGAGATGTCAGCAAAATTGACGGGGTCCGATAGGACCGATGCCTGCCGGGGCTGCGGATTATTCGAAAGAGTTACCGTGGCCCTGGCGCACAGGCAACTGAAGGAACACTGGTGGGTTTTAGTCAGTAAGAGTCTGACATGCCCTTCCGCTCCGCCCAGAGCGGGAGACGTCATTTGATTTGATGATTTCCCACCCAAAAAATAAAAAAAATAAAAAACTATCTCTGTGATAGAGAGATTCTGGTAAACGATTTTAGTGAGAAAATATTTCTGATATTCACACTACAATATTACTTAATGCTCATTTTTTTTTAAATATTACACATTAATGTCCCACTGCTGGGCAAAGACCCCCCTGCTTTCTTTCTACCTGTCTCTGTCCAGAGCTGCCAAGGTCCAATTTTTATTAAAGAAGTCCAAATGCTCTACACAAAAGCGTTAAAATAAAACCAAATCCGATCATCTTAAAACCAGGGCCACCACTGCCTCAGTTCAAACACAAACTCAAAGCATTTATTTTAAATAAACCAATTACAGGCACTTTTGTATTTTCAAGGGGTCGGTCAGTCAGAAAGATGAAGCTAGTTGCCCATTCCCAAGCCTAGTAGGTACATATGGCGAAGAACGGGCAAGAAACTCCACGAACACTCTTTTAAATCAAAATATTGTTTACATCATTCATGTTGAAATTATGCATGTGAGAACGATACAGAAAGTTACAAGCGTCCGTAATAAAAAGACAAAAACAATAAAATTCAAATATTAAAATAAATTAAAATAACCACCATGCTCTCGCGAGTGATGGAAAGGTCAGAGCCGCCCGCCTCGGTCGTGTTAGCTCCAACTCGAGCTGTGGCAATCGAGATCAGCACTTTATTGTTAGACTAGCTGCTGCCCGCAGCTTCGCCCGCATGGATGTCGGAAATTATCCCACGCGAACGTGCTACCGGGACAAAAAGTAGCCTATGTTACTCCTAATATCTTCAGCTATCTGCACTGAAGTCCCGTCAAAATTGGTCCAGCCGTTTCGAAGATTAGTTGGAACAGAAAGACAGAGAGACAAACAGAAAAGGACCGTATATACTTTAATATGCATGTAGTAAAAAGCTGTTATTTTGACATTACAAACAGACACTTCAATTGTATTGATTTGTATAGATTTGGCGCCACGTACCCTTCGTAGGCTTACGAAACTTTCCTTCTAGTATATTTGTACTTACAGATTGGGTGATATCCTATGTAGGCATGTTTCTTTTTCTCGGTGTGTTTGTCAAATAAACGGATAGGTCACCAAACTAAAACATCAAAATGAAACTGTTTAAAAAAAATGCAGGTATCGTTACCGAAAATAAAAAGTATTTAATACAAGAATGTATCATAGATCAACATCGATGTCTGTTGACTAATGTCGTTTTTAACAAACTTAACAAATTTCCAGCCGATCTGAATAGGCAAAGTAATCTTCACTTGTTTCGAATTGATTAATTTTCAAGACCTACCAGAAACCTAATAGTCCACACCATCACCACTTATTAAACCCATCCAAACTACACCCGAACAGCACCAGTCATTACACGACACCATTACAACTATTAAGAAGGAATGCTGAAAGGATTGTCATCAAGCAGTTGATATAAATTTTAATGGCCGGTCGGGTGGTCCCAACATTATGCGAATGTTCGGGGGTCTAATGTACCCCGGCTTGGGACTCTATGGCATGGAAGAAATTGTGGATATTTCCTTTTCAAACTTTTGGTAAACACAAACATTCATTGCTGAACGAAGGTGCCTAAATTAATTGTAAAAATACACCTATAGGTGATATATTTCATGACAGATCAATATTTATATGTGGCTTGAACCTTACCCACAAGCGGGAAGGTCTTACAAAAGGAATTCAAGAAGTTTATGAATAAGTTCGCTTTTTATGATAAATCCCACCCATTATAATTAACTTTCTAAGCTTCTATTTACGACAGGATAATGTACAGCAGCATCCTCATTAATATTATGCTAATAACTTACTGCAATCACAAATAAGTGTATGCAAAGTGTTAGTACGTTAATGTAATCCATGTTCTCAATATCCACAAGAAAATCCTCACCAGTCCTGCCCATCCCCCGCCACAGCCACCCTCTCTGAGATAACGGTATCTGGTGGCATCCTGCGCTTCATTAGTTAACTAACAGCCAGTCGGTTTAAATTAATCGTCTCCCGGCTAACGGCGGCGATATCAAACAGTAGTGCAGATTATTCTGCTAGATTACACTGCATTTAGGAGTGGTGGTGGTGATGACTGTATTTAGGGGTAGATTTTTGGACGTTTCCGGAGGAATTTTCACGGAATTTCCATGAACTATTACAGAAAACGACTTACATTACAGTTAAAAAATATATAAATACGTCGACTTCCTTTTTTTAGACGGTTAAAAAAGGGCTAACTTTGAAAAAACGCAACTGTTCCAGTAAGTTGTTCAGCTTACTAGAACACAGTTGCAACTTTTCAGCTCTTTATCAACACTAATGCAAATGGCTAAAAGGGTACTGATAAGATGTCTTAGAATTAAACGCGGAAACAAATTTAAGGTCTACAGGTGTAATTTATTCCAGAATGCCTAGGCAAGTGGCAATTGCTTTCAAATCGTTTTGTATTTCTACATTGACTTTCAATAGGATTGACATAAGCTTTTTGTAGTTTATATCAGTCCCAGAAAGTTTTGAATTTTGAATTGTCGTTACCGTTGATAGAATATCACTTTGTCTAGGCCTGCAGATATTATTATCATGTGAGTGCAAAAGATAACCTATAGAAATCAAACTTTACCATGGAGATTTGTCCTTGATAGTATGTATGTGGGTGGCTGAAGTTACCAGATAATCGAGTTACTGTCCATCCTCCCACTGCCCACAGCAACACTGCTTTGCCGTGCCCCTGACTTTGATAGCGGGAAACTTTCCTCACACCCACTCAACGTTCGCAAACTTCGTTACTGGCTTGTAGGGATAAGAGAAATGTGGATAAACAAGAAAATGTTTTAGATGACAAATGTCTCCGAAATGGATGAAAATCTGATAAGTTAAAAAATATATATTAATGTCAACAGTCGTGGAACTTGGAAGGTAACCTTTGAGCTGCTATTTGGATACTTTCTCCAAGATCTGTTCCTTCTAACATCAAGTAGCCTTTTTGAAGGTCGTAGGCCCATCTAAATAATTATTTTCTTTCTACCTCTATGTTAATTTCTTTGACGCTAGACAAGTGGCACCCGAAATGCCTGGCCCTATAACTTCTTTTTGAGAACATTTTTCAAGATGTGACAATGTAACCCTGAGCATGCCTACATAAAATGTCAGTCATTCCAGCTTTTAGAATCGTCGACGACTGCGAATCAATCGCGTTGGATGGGATAACTCGCGCCACCGGCTATCCGAATGTATTCGTGATAGGGTGCAGGCGAGGGCGGGAGCGAAATACATAGACATACACCTAAAAATAGTATCTATAACGTATTTCGCTTTAAAATTAATATTTGTTTGGCAATATTATTATAACCTACAGTAGTAACGTGACTCAATGACAGGGATAGAATAAACTATTAGATAATATTTTTGTTGGTATATTGACGTGTGCTAGCTGACATATGGCAAATAATTTAATTTAATTCATTAGTCGTATAATAACATTTTACATGCACATTTTTTATGACATCTGGTAATTTATTGTAAATACGCGGTGTCATTCCTAAAACGCTCTTTCTCACTAAGGCAGTCTTACAACGCTAATTGCTTAAAGAGTTTAGGTATTGGCTACGAATCGCAACATCTAGTATTGTTGACCCTTTTTCGAATAACCTCATGTTTGTTTTAACGAAAACACTAATGTCTAAAATATATAATGAGGGTAAGGAAAGTAATTTCATCGATTTAAAGAATGGTACACAGCTATCATAAATTTTCATACCACACATTGATCTTATGCATCTTTTTTGTTTCTGAAAAGTCAAGCCTTAAGCCATACATTGTTAAATGTTCACACCATTTGTATTTGAGCTGTATACTTGTTATTATTCTCGTTAACCCTTTCAGCGCTGCTATTAAGACTGGTCACACGTCTACAACCCGGCTCTTAACGACAGTACCGTCACGCGATATTTGAACCGCCGATGCGCTGCCTTATTACTTTATATATTTTGCGGGCGTATGAATAATATATTATGTAAGTATATTATAATGTAGGTAAGTTATACGCGAATTAACATTATAATGAAAACCTCATAACTGCGAAAAATGTGAAAAAAATATTACAAACATTTACAACTTTTTTGTAACATCCTAATTTATCAACATTTCCTTTATTCATGTTAATCTTGTTAATGACCAACTTTTCAACGTCTGCATCAAGTCTTGTACAGATCATCAGTTTTTGAGGACAAAAACTTCCTGTACGGAGCGATTTTGAAGATCGCCCCGCTTTATCTTCCGCTTCTCAGACCACATCCTTCCAATTTCCCACAAGGGCATCTCTCAATCCAATTGCGACAGGTAACTGAAATCTTTAGTAACAACGTTCAGATATTGACGTGGTGGTAAAATAGCGTGAATACGTTATTTATTCATAGATACTAACATGCTTTGACGTACTATTCGTTCAGTTCCGTTTTGAATGGAAGCCATTTTGCTGTCGGCTTATAACTGAGTGACGTCAGCTTTCGAAGGTTAACACCCAAAATGTGGGTGTTGAAGAAAAAAGGTTTTTATAGGGTTTGGCAGGATCGATAATACTCAAGCAGCCCATAAGTTAGATAACCAACTCTTAGTAAAATGCTATTCTTTTGTTTTTCTAATGGATATAAAAAAAATATTAACGAACTTCTAATGCAGTTCAGGTTTTTTCGATTCTGTTTACATGCTCAAGTGGAGGATTAAATATAAAACAAAGGCCTTCCAAATTCTTTAAACCAACTTTATTTACTAAAAATAATTGGGTTCGCCAATTCCTAAAATAACAAGCTTGTATCTACTCCCCGAAATGTTCTCACACAATAAATTTCCTATTACTGAAGTCAAAACTTTGTTGAAAGCGATGCACAAAAACAAGCGAAGCCTTCAGACAAACATTATGAAAGTTATTAACTACTGCCGGAAGTTGCTGAAAAAAAGTTACTACATGTTTCCTTCGCGTGCGCCCCGGACGTAACGCGGATTACACTGGCGGACAGAATAATGGGCATTGACTTTTTTTTGGAAGACCACAATATTATGTCCATATTGATTTTGTGGTACAGTACTGGCTTTTTTTGTGTATAGGTTTAAATAGAGATTTTATTATATTATTAGATCATAAAATAAAAGCCGTGTGGCAACACAAAACAGCGAGATCAGAATGAATTGTCTCTAAAATTTGATAATGAAACCATTTCAGATAAGTTAAAAGTTGCTGAGACACTAGAACATTTCTTTACCAACAACCCAATAGAGGTTACGGAATCCCTCTCCTCATCATCTATATTAGCTGAATCCCTGCTCAAAAAGAAAACTTCAGCTAGGACATTCCAAGTTTGGAATTCAAGCCCATTTCTATTGTCACTATTAAAAAAGCATTCAAACTCTTAACATAAAAAACACAAAAGACTTATGGGGGATTTCTGTTAAGGTTCTTGGAGATATCATTGACACAGTTGCCCCTCTCCTAACAGGCATATTTTATCAATGTTTAGACAGCGCGCGGTACGTTTCCTGATTTAATTAAACATAATACCAACTTTCAAATGAGGTAGTAAGAGTGATCCTCTAATTATAGACCTATATCTGTGCTACCAGAATTGAGTAAATTCTATGAAAAAATCATGCTAGACCAGATGTTGTCACATTTTAACTCAAATGGGATTTTACATAGTCGCCAGTTTGGTTTCACGAAAGGTAGGTCGACGACTGACGCGGGAGTAAATTTATCAGTCACATTTTGGAATCGTGAGAGTATTCTCAGGATACAATTGGCATTTTCTGTGACCTCTCAAAAGCGTCTGACTGCGTTGACCACAATACATTGATCTGTAAATTACATCCCTACAGAATTCGTGGACAAGCTGCTTATCTTGTTTTCCTGTCTATCAAACAGCCAGCAAAAAGTAAACATTAACGGGGCGACATCCTCGGGATCCTTAGTTTAGATGGGCGTGCCTCAAGGTTCAATTCTTGGCCCTTTCCTATATCTAATTTATATTAACGACCTTCCTTAGGTACATGATGGCTAACTTATCGGATATAATTTTATTCGCTGATGGCACTTCTCTTATTCTTGAAATAGAAAAGATACGGATGTCTTACACGTCAACGATAGTCTGGCTGTTCTTTCGAAATGGTTCGCAGCAAATATATTTTTTTCTTAATGCGAACAAAACTAAGTGTCTTAAGTTCTCGTTATCAAATTAAATTAGATATTCTTAGATAGATAATTATAATTAGATATTCTTAGATTATCAATTTAAAACTTGATGGCAAAAAACTATAAATTACGGAAACTGTATGTCTAGGAATTACTTTAGATTCAAAGTTGCAAAGGGGCGCCTACATTAGAGCTCTTTTAGGTAGATTAAGTTCAGCTGCATATGCAGTAAGAAAAATAAGGCGGTTGACTGATATCAACTAGGCTATACTTAGCTTCTGTGGTCTTAGTTTTTTCATTTTACAAAAGAGGGCAATGCGCGCGATATATAAAAAGGGTCCACGCGAGTCTCTTAGAAACAAATTCAAGGAATTTGATATACCAACTCTACCTTCTCTTTATATCTTAGAAAGTATTTTGTATGTTCGCAAAAACTTAGGAATTTTCAAAATAAGAAGTGATATCCATTATATAAATAAATACACGTAGTAAAAATAAAATCGTGATACCCAAATTTAGATTAACTAAAACAAGCAAGTCATTTCTTATAAACAGTATCCGCTTTTTCAAGTTACCAAATTCGGTTACAAAACTTAGCGATGGAAAGTTCAAAACCCAGATCAAACGTATCCTTATAAAAAAAAACATATCCTAATCCTAACTTCCTAACTAATATTATAAATGTGAAAGTAAGTTTGTTTGTTTGTTCACATTGATCATCCTGAAATTTTGCATATACGTTGTCAGGGGTACAGAAACGGACATAGGGTACCTTTCATCCCGCAAAAAAGTACTGTTCCCGAGGAAAACAACAATAACGTCCTTATGGTAATAGATGGCGCCACGTGTCTTTCGAATCATGATTGAATAAAATTATTATAGAAACTTTAGTGGTATGTTAGGAGCCTTTTTATTTTTTATTTAAGTACCTAATACATTTTGTGAGTCTAGAATGTCGATAGACCAGTTTTTCATCCTCCTAACTATAATTCCCCGAACAACCCGAATTGATTGTCAAATTCTAAATTAACGCGAGCGAAGCCGCGGGCAAAAGCTAGTTCTAGAATAAAAGTTATTGAAGTTTGGCAATAATTCCGTCTGTACATGTGGCTTCCCTGGTCTCTCATTAACGGCATCACTATTAACTGCTCCCAAATTACGATGATTATTTATTTTTTATTTATTTTTTTGTTTGTTTGTTCTTTGTTTTGTAGATGGGATATTAATTCAGCTTTGTTACAGTTGTAACAACAATCATGTTGGTTTCAATAGGCTGCTATTAACCGACGAAAAAAAGGAGGAGGTTCTCAAGTCGATGCGTATATATATTTTTATATTATTTTATTTATCTTTGATACAGATTCTTTTATATTTTAAGAATGTGAGAACGTTATAGGCCTAACTTGTAGACTATAGATTTGTAGACCATTTTGTTAAGTACCACCTGGTACTTGTTGACAGGCCTACACTGTCCATACCTATTAACACTGTAATTTGAAAACATAAAAGCCAATTGTTTTTAAAAGAGTAACCGTGGAGTTACTTGCCGGCTCTTTTTCATAGGAAACGACCAATTGGAACCGTCCACCTAGCTTCTGATTTAAGTGCCCATGTAGTTTTATGTGAAATAAAATATCTAGATTTTGATTTATTACTTATATTTTCATATTCGGACCCAGTTTTATGAACTTATGAAGCTAAGCCTCTTGAATGCCCAGTCTCCCAGTCTTTTTACATTTTCAAAGACTAAATAATGGCACTTCGCAATGCTTTTCGACAGACGTAAAACAAGGTTTAAGATCAGATTATTGTGTTATAATTATTTCACTTACTTATACAGTTTTATCCCGGCAACACAACTGACAGCTGCAACATTGTCTCCATTCGTCTCTTTCCGAACAGCAACAATAAAATCGATCAAATATCACCACTTTTCTTAAAGTTTCCGGTCGGAAGTAAAAGGTCTTACATTGGAAGGCTATATTTAATACAGAGGAACAGGTTACAAGAGTCACGTACCACATTAACGTTAATGAAGTGTCAAGGAGTGCTGGTGACGTCATCAAAAGATTTATTTGTGAGACATCGGCTATAAATCTTTGGCAGAATCTTGCTCTTACTGCTTTTGTTTAAGGATGAGCGGTATTTAAGCGGTAATCGTCTCTTAGTATTTTTAACGTATTTTTTTGTAAAGACTTATTGACAAACATGACATTTATAAATCTTTTTAAATGCAACCAGTCTCTTCGTTTTCACGCGAGGAAGAGGACATTAAACTAAAACAATATTTATGTTGCAACTTGTTTCATTTCAAAATGTAATTCTAAAGAATCGGCATAACGTAATCAGCCTACAATAGGCCTCGTCTCTGTGAGAGGGAGAATCGGTATAATATTGCTATTTCTTTTATTTGGATTCGTAATAATCTCAATAAAAGCCTACCTGGGTATAGAATAGAATAGAATAATTTTATTTGCCAGAAACACGGTATGTTTACGAAGGTGTTCATAACATTTCATAGTGCTAATGTCTTACCGTTTTAACGGTATGCAAAATCAATTTAAAATTTAGTACACAAAATCATTGAAGTGTATTAATTTTCAATAAAAAAAAGCGTAGTTTTCGTACAAAGCTAATAATAATGTGACTCGCAGTTATCTGCAGTCGAAGCCTCTTTGACAAATGGCAAGATACAGGTGATGTTTAAGGAAGCCGGTTGTTTTGCGCTTTCCCTTTTTTGTAACTGAGACAAGTTCTGCTCTGGGCTCCGCTGAAATAAAGGTCATAGTTATACTGATGATTACTTGTATACTACTAAACAATTCTGTACTAAAGTAGCACAGATTTGTGCACATTTGGACAATCAGCCCCACAGCCCACTATAAATTCTGCCAACTAGTCAATCTTTTCACAACGACTCTTGTCATAAATACCAGAGACGAAGCTTTGAAATTAAATTACAAGGAAAAATGAACACAGTCGTTGTCAGTAATCAAAAAAAACTTTTTCAATTTCCCTTTTTCCTGTCCCCCAGTGTACCGCTACAGGGGCTGTAAACAGGCGCACAGCAGACAAACAAGTAATAAACGAAACTATGCTGAGCGTCCCGCTGTGTTATACTCCTAATTTATACCAGCCTAGTACTTTTACGAACTTTTAAAATTATACACATTTTGTTTTATTTTATGTACGCGTATGAGTTATTAAAATTCAAGTTGTGGACTCGTTATTAACATTCTGCTCTACTTTGTATGTTTATTTTGCCATGTTGCTAAGAACACAGATAATGACCGTAGGTATATGAAAATAATAAAGTTAAAAGCGCTATACGTCCTGCATAATTAAAACTCTTTTGGGCCAGACTTTTCAGATTTCTTCACTTTTTCATAATGTGATTTAAAATGTCGTTACTTTAAAGATTTTATCTTTTCTATCATGAAAACACATTCTAAGTCGCTCTAACAACGTTTTAGTTACTAATTTTATAAAGTTATAATCCATTAGCCAAGCGCGGTGATAATTCCAACACTATCTTACGTGACTAGTGTTGTAGATAAGAACCGCTTCCCTTATTTATCTACTAATATGTCGATACAAAGTCGTAGTGGCGAAGTGGAGGCTTGGGGGAGGATTATTTTCAGCTGTGCACGTCTTTCTGCTGAAATGATAATTATGAATATGTCGATGCCGTAGAGGAAATGTTTTATTTCTTATTTTAATGTTTATTTTTAATTTTCGTATGCTGCACTGGCTGACGTCATCACGTCAGCACCGGCTATCGCTGAAAACCAGCGCTGGGGCTCTGTCTCGCATAGGGTCGTAGCATTATGCTGAGCGATTGCCGTTTTGCGTGAATGTGACGCATATTATCCCCCAACTCGTTATTTTTTGTGTTTGTGTGTTTTTTCTTTGCGTCATGTTTACCGCAAATAAATGTATTTCCTTTCTTTCTTTTTTTGGTCGTCTATCCAGCTGTGTTTACAAGAGCCCTTCTATCTATAAACACTCCACAATAAAAGGGAAAACAATAACATCCTCCAATCGATCCGTACGTCACTAGATTGAAATCGGCCGCGCCCACAAAAACACGCCATGTTAACAACCAGCACAAAAACAAACACTTAGCGCTGTTAGCTACGGTTTCCCAACACATTTGCAAGTTAAATCGACGCAAAATTGCAATGATTATTGTCTAAGTTCACGTAAACAGGTAATAAATTGTAATCAAGCTGGTAGTGGGTTGAGTTGTGAGAGGAAGCGGGAGCGGGTGGCCGAGCTGAAGCATGTTTGTACGAAATTAACTGTAATTGAGGTGGAATAGGTATAAAATACAATGTCTAGTGGCATCATTGTAATTTGTAATGTCTAAATCATGTAGAAAAATGTTATATTTTTCTACATGATTTTTAACGGATCATCCTTTTCAAATTATGTCTGATGGATAGTGTACATAATAAAAACATTTCAGTATTTAAGAAGATCAGGTCTTTGGTACTGAATTTAAAAGACTTTAAAGAACTTACGAGAACATATTATCTATAAAGTAAGTCGCCACCGCTTATAAATCAAGCCGTACCAAATCACAGTAGCAACTAACCGTTTGTTGTCATGCAAGTCGTCGAAACAATTGCATCGGTGCACTTAGTTGCGTCACGGTAGCTATGCGCGCGCGCACGTAACCGTACCATCAGCGAAACTACCAATAGACACCCAGATCCTGAAGCACCTCCATCCATTTTAGAACTTACGTTGGTAACTTAGATTTCTTTGTCTCGAACTAGGTACTCTTTTATAGGAGATGACGTAGATAGGACTATGTCGAACACTATCAACAAAAACCCTTGTGTGAACAATGCACTTCTGCAGGTACGACACCAGCAAAAACATTAATATAAACTCAGACCGTCTTACCTTGGTAGGCAGAAACTACAAAACGGCATGTGCTATATTTGTAACATAGACCTTTTGATTAATTCACGTTTATTACATTTGAAATGGGCAAAATGAGTAAAGGCCTGGTTTGAAAACTTTTGCCTGAGATTACTTGTTTCAGCCTCACAAATCATCCACTTGTATGGTAGCCCTAATAACACAAAAGTCACGTCAAAACAGAAACCCGGACATGCCCACACCATAATCAAAGTTTACTACAAAGACAACCTCGATAACCAGCTACTAAGGTACAGAGTGACCTCATGACCCGTAATGGTGCTTTTAAGTCACAACATCGCGTGGTTCTACACTATGTGTCACTTTTCATGTTAATTTTAACCACAGTTTGAACCGCGGTTCTTTTCTAACCGGCGTTAATGTCTGATTGGCCGACAGTGTAATTTATTACTATGTATATGTTATCTTTTTTATTAGAGTTTAGTGGGGTATATTATGTATTTTTAGAAATACAATCGCGTTTCTGTTTTAGTTAAATAAAATGTTGGTTTTCGTACTTTATTGGTGGAAAGTTTCGTTCTTAATTAATGCGTTTTGCCTGATATGCATTTATTTATTACTTTATACATTAAAAACAACGTTATGTACTTACTTCTTATATTTCAATAGACATTAATATTTCGATGGAACTGCAATTTGCTCATTACATTTTAAATTTCTCTCAATTACTACAAGCAATAATGTGATTAACACTTGTAGCACCCAGCCAGATAAAGGTAACAACAGTACATTTATAGCAACGATAAATAAGTAATAAATAATATCAGACATGCATAATGATGCAAGTGCTAGTAACACGATATGTCACTCTATATAACAAAGACACGTTGTTTATTTCATTGTTATTAACTATAAGTTAGGCCTATTCTTGGTCTTTGTCGTTTATAGGAAAGATTGTGTTACATCATGATGAGTTACCTTCCACAGGCCTACTTCGATCGAGTTTAGCAGCTATTTGTATGTTCTAATTTCCAAGGGTTCTGCATCATGTAACCAAACTCTTCGGATCGGGCAAAGTGTTAATGGGCTTTTGGAGGAATTTCTCAGTAGCAGCCCGGAGTCTGGATATGTACCCGGTTGATGGGAATAGGCTCGCCCCAAGTATTACATGCGAGGAACATAAATGCGACGAAGTGTACGTGCCCTATGAGTTACATGTCTGCCTTCCCCTTAGGGGAAAGCAGGCGTAATATAATGTGTTAGTGTGTTTTCATTTGACTAATCATTTAACAGATGCTTCTCAAGCTCAAGCAGCAATAGACATTCAAAATTATAACATATGAAAAACTATAGGCGACTTTCCCATGAAAAAGACGCCAACTTTACCGTCACAATGTATCTATGCCGCTACGTTGGAACTACCCACAATTTCCGCCGCACGTAACACTAAAAGCAACTTTTCCTGATAAATGGCCGCGCTGTCCAACTGAAATATTTTCCGAAATATTCGCCGACCGCATATCCTATCACAATGTCTCACGGAACGGAACCCTAAAACAATAGGCCAAAGTTGATGCTCATAAATCCTTTCGACTATTGTTACCAAAAAACAAAGCGAGTATACCTTTCTCTTTCACACTTCATGTAAACGTATAAGTTAGTCTTTTTCTAAAGCAGTTGCTGCGACCATTTCCTGTTGCCTAAGACTTAGATTGCTTGTGTGGTTAATCGACCAAACACTAAACTAATTTCGATGTTATCTTTCTAACTATTATTGTGAATGTTTGTTTGTATTTAAAAGAATGGATGGTCTGTGAAGCTTCAGCGTTATGACTCGCATAACGTAATTATGAATTTACAAAAGTTGATCAGTAGATTTGTCATGCAGATGCCTGCAAATATTCTTGAGAGAGAGGTAAAATGAGAGTTCAGAACCATTCCCTCTCATATCGATTTTCCATCATGAAAATACTGGACTCCATTTGTGAACAGCGACTTTCAAGATTTCGCCCCCCTGGCCTAGCCAAAAAGCTCTTCTTTTGGCTCAGAAATCTAAAAGTGTTCCACTATCACCATGACGTGTTATCTGGACGAGCATCAGCAGGCGCGTTCATTTGTTTCACTGATAAGTATCCACCGGTGGCGGTGACGGGAAGCGTGGCCAGTGGGTTGCGATATTGTTTTTTTTTAAAGAAATTAGGCTCATGGTCTTTTGTTTCGGACTTTATAGAAAACTAGCTTCTGCGCGCGACTGCGTCCGCGTGAAATTTCTGTTTCCCCCGCCCCACCCCGTCGCATCACACCGCCTGCCCGCGCTATTACTTCGTTTTCGCTTAGCGTTCATTCTGACTATTTTTTCTTTTTGCTCGGCTCGTTAAATAGCCTATAGGCTTCCTCAAGAATTGGGCTGTCAAATGCAAAAATATTTTTCGAAATCCGAATGATCGTTACAGAGATTACTGACTAGGTACAAACTTACAAACAAACAAATTTTACCCCTTTATAATATTATTATAGATTAAAGGTGTGCTTGGTCCTTTCATCATCCAAGTAAGAAGAAGAAAAGACCCTCCACCGCTGACGACCCCTTTGGGTTACCCCACCTGAGTGTATTCGCTTATTATCTTACTGAATGGCTAACGTCATATTGCTCGTCGTCAAGGTATTTTTGTAAAGAAATATATGATAGAACGTGTTTTTTATCTAAGTAAGGTTAGTACCTACAGTCCCAGTCCATCCCTCTCTGATTTTGATCCTATACTACTATATAAAACAAATATTAGCATACGGAATCTGATGGTGTTGATAAATTCAATTACCCGGCCCAGTTATTCAGCACAAAGGTGTGAGGAAAGTGGGCAGCCAAGTGTGTCTCCTAGTGGGGGTTCCAAACTGGTGCACTATTTGGAAAACTTATGGGTTTTTTAACAGACCATCTCTGATCGTCCCACGAGTGTTTTACAGGACTATTTTCAAAAGGGTCAGGATGCCCTAAGCATTTCTGACAACTAGCGTTGATCGTTGATGCCTTTACATTGAAAAATTAGTGGTGGTAATATTCCCATTCAAATAGCTTGGAAACTCAGTTTACTAGGAGACCATAGCAAGCGTTTATCACTAATCTGTTTGCGAACAGTGGTGATTATAATTATTATTAAGTATTTCGCCTTGTGCATTCGAATGTAGTGGGTGTTTTTATGGCGATGATAATGACTAATTGCTTAATCATGTTACCCAATAACCAGGTTGTGGAGTTCAGATAAATCACTTCATACAAAATCCTGAATCCAGTTACACAGCAGAGAAGTCGACCCCAATATAGTTGGGAACAGGCTGGGCAGATGACGATGATGATACTGACTAACTGAATGTATTAATTGAGTTAACCGGCCTAGTTGTACCAAACTATTAGGAAAGTAGCCAGCCAACTGTATCTCCTAGTGGAAACCACAAATGACGTCGACCAGGCGCTCGACCAAATGGTGGAAATCCTCAGGGAAGAAGGTACCCGATTTTGCAAAATGCAGCGTACGGGCAAGAAGTCCAAACTTTCGGAAGAGACTCTGGAGCTTATGACGGAACGACGCGACGACGTGAAAACCCACCTATCACTTTGTCAGACAACGAGCACTCAACAAAAATATTAGAACATTGGTACAACGCTACCTCCGACGCTTCAATACACGCTTTAAAGAGGAAGCGATTAAAAAAAAATCGGGGGTCGAAGGTGTTCGTCCAATGACTGAGGAGCCATCTGACGAAGTTGACCAAATCTAGTGGGGATATCGTCGTTTCGAAGCCGGAAATCATTCCTGAAATCGAAAACTTATACCGTTAATTGTACGCATAGCATACATCTCGACCTAATCCCGAAAATGAGGATTCCAGAGCCATCTTAACCCACCTTAACGCCATTTCATGGAAGACCTGCCAGAAGTCACCCAAGACGAAATCGAGGCGGCTCTTAAACAGCATAAAAATGGAAAAGCCCCTGGAGAACGGGATTACGCCAGAGCTCCTGAAAGCGGGCGGAAGTCCTGTACTGAAAGAGCTTTGGGAGCTCTTCAACTCTGTCCTGTTTTCATGGAGAACTCAGAAGCGTGACGAAGTAGCGTGGTCGTTCTCTTCTTTAAAAAGCGTGATAAGAAACTTTTAAAGAATTACAGGCTCATTTCGCTTCTAAGCCACGTATACAACTTGTTTTCACGAGTTGTCAGAAATCGTCTAGCGGAAAGACTCGACGAGTTTTAGCCACCAGAGCAGGCCGGGTTTCAAGGAGAATACAGCACCATAGAACACATCCACACAGTGCGGCAAATTATACAGAAGTCCAAAGAGTATAATCGGCTCTTATGTCTTGCGTTTGTGGACTATATGAAGACTTTTGACTCTATCGAGATCAGGTCTACTTTAGAGTCTCTGTAGCGATGCCAAGTCGACTGGCAATACTTCCAAGTCCTGAGATGTCTTTATGAAAACGCGAGTTTGAGCGTCCTAACTCAGGATCAGCGAACTGAACGACAGCAACGTCGAGGAGTGACACAAGGGGACGTAATTTCCCCGAAATTTTTCTCTAACGCATTTGAAGATGAGTTGTGAGGATTTGTTTAAGACGCTGAACTGGGAAGGACGCGGCATTAATATCAACGGTGAGTACAACTCTCACTTGAGATTTGCAGATGACATCGTCATACTGGCTGAATCGCTGCATGACTTGCAGCAGATGCTGGATGGCCTAGTTGATTCTTCTGTACGCATTGGTCTTCGGGTGAACTTGGAGAAAACCCAGGCTACCTTCAACGAACACGTCACTCCGGGACCGATTGCTGTCAACGGCGGTGCTCTCGAGGTTGTTCGAGAATACGTTTACCTCGGGCAAACTCTGCAGTTTGATAAGAACAACTTTAAGACGGAGGCTAACAGAAGAATTCAGCTGGGCTGAGCAGCGTTTGGGAAGCTTCGGCGAGTTTTCTCGTCACGTATTCCGCAGAGCCTAAAGACCAAAATCTTCAACCAGTGCATCCTGCCTGTTATGACTTACGGAGCCGAAACGTGGACACTCACGGCACGGCTGATCCACAAATTCAAAGTCACTCAGTGAGCTATGGAACGAGCTATGCTTGGAGTCTCTCTAATGGGTAGAATCCGGAATGAGGTGATCTGGCAGAGAACCAGTTGTCGATATAGCTTACCGAAAAAGCAAGATGAAGTGGCAAAGTCCAGGCCACGTAAGCCGTAGAAATGATGACCATTGGGGTAGACGTGTTCTTGAGTGGGTACCGGCAATCGGCAAACGTACGGTAGGACGCCCACAAGCTAGGTAGACCGACGATACAAGCAGGGTGGCTGGTAGTAGCTGGATGAGAGTTGCCGAGAATCGAGCTGAATGGCGTGCAATTGGAGAGGCCTATGTCCAGCAGTAGACTGTTGTAGGCTGATGAAGATGACGATAATGTGTGCCTGTAACTCTCGTGACACAATATAGTGCATCTCCATTGTTCGTAGAATGGATTGCTGTCATCGGTGTCCTAAATGGTGATTATAGGATTGTGCGACTATTGTCAGAGGCAGCCACACTCTTATATCATGCAAGCATGCTAAGTTCACCAATCCGTATGGAAAAGTGGGGATTATTTGTATTTTCTCATGTCGTCATTTTATTACTTGTGAATGGTTTTTCGTTTGGGGCTGATGATACAAAACTAGCAATAAGAAATATTCAATCATGAAGTGGTATTTTATTTTCCATCCCTTGGCTTATAACATTGCCAGGCTTTTGGAGCCCTTGTTTTATATTTTGCCTTTAATCTATCAATTTATGTCTAACACATAATCTCCACCGCATAAAGAGCTTACTTTATAAACCTTTTAGAACAAAAGCCCTGTCTACAGTATTTAGTACATGAGATGCTCATCTCGCATCATAATTAACTTGGTATAATCCGGCCAAATTGTGTAGTAGGTAATGTCGTAACGTTTTACGATAATGGCGCGGCGTCGTGTTCCAGCGCGGTTATAATGTTGTGGGAGCGCCATGAGAATGTAAGGGAAAAGGATAATATAATTTTGGTTATTATGTCATTATTATTATTTACCAAACTTTACTAATTTTGTGAAGGTAAGTAGTACGAAATGGACGTACCTATCACTGAACGGAACTTATTACAAATAATAAGTCCCCTTGTGGATGTCGAAAATAAAAGACCTTGGTATAAGGGCATTGTGCATCAGATAAGCGGCAGCTGTCTACTATCTGCCAATTTATACCAAATGTACTTATTGTAATCAGAAATTTTGCAGTAAAATGTAGGTACACCACCTTTTTGTAACATTCCATGTCTTTAATACAGAAAAATTAACACAAAGTAATTATTATTTTCTAAAAACCAAAACTTGGTCACCATACAAAATAAACATAAACTCATACGATCCCCGAAACTTCCAAGCAAAAGATATATCACTCAAACCGCTTATTAGAAGCGTATCAGCAAAACAAATCAACAAGCGATGAGCTGTGGAAACGCTTGATGTTTCCCCTCACTTTAGAAGATTAGCTTTAGATATTCAGGTTGGTTTGCATAAGTTTTCTATTAAGATTAGTTTACATATAAATGAGAATGTAATTAAATGGAATTAATTGAAATAAGACACGGTCGTTAAAAAAGTGATTTCCATCGTATCAGAATCTGCGTGTTAATTATAATTATCTGTTTTAATGAATAATTCTGTAAATTCTTTTCCTGTTTTGTCGTCAGGTCTAGCCTAGATGAAAAGATGTTTTATAACCGATTAACAAAGACGGATGAGTCAAAAATGTATTGGACTTACATAAACTACCAAAAAACCTATTTTAATCCTGTTGAAAGTCGTAGAAATATCAAACGCTTTGAAAGCCATACCACATTATCTAGGCCCTCTGGAAAAGTTTTAAGTATATAAAAATTAAATAAAAGCATCTCGATTTGTCCTACGTATAATTATCATATTAGAACAACAGTTTTCCTTATCACACACTCACCACACACCCACACTCACACACCCTACTTTGCTGTCTAATTAATTATTTGTTTTTGTCTTAAATTGTGTTTATTTATTTTTATCTTCCATCCCAACATTATCATCTGTCTGTAGATTATGGTATAACTGTGACCAGTCCGGGTAGGTTGGAGGCCTGGACACCTGTAACACAGGTATTCCTAGTACAGGCTCCAGTCTTCACAGCATCAATGTATTTTTTGTAAACACTATTATGTATTGTACTATTTTTGCATTATGTAGTGGAGAAAATAAACATTTTTATTATATTATTATACTTTTTCAACCACCAAGAAATATCAGCCACATGAGACTTTTCTAGTTTTTGCCTAGGCGGTGGCGCGAGGGCATATATTATGTCGCACTATATTTCATATTTATCACTAATCTGGAATGGATCCATAAAGAACGTGTTCCCGTGGTGCGCGGTGAACCACGCTTACATTCGGTTACAGCTCGCTAGTTAGTACCCGCGGAGTAATTATGTAACACACTAACAGTAGGAATGACTTTCATTTTGACAGTTCAACAACATTCATTGCGTTATTAACGTTGTTGAGCAGACAAACTTTTCGAACATATGAAGCAATGGATTGGCAATAGGCTTCAAAATGATTCAGATTGTGATAGATAGTGTGTTACGCAATTAGGGTGCTGGTTTTAGCTGCACCTATTTGTTCCAATAGCAATGTATTTCGGTTCGAGTCGAGGTCGTAGATTTACCGAACACACTTGCACGATCTCGAAGCATCTATTCAAGACCTCAACACTACTGACCTCTACAAACAGTACTCAATTTTCTCTTACCTTGTCTGACGCAACCGCTCACACTTTTCCATCATGTCGCCTCTTTCAACCATTAAACCAATTTGGTTCGTAAATCATCGTTCAGATGCTGTGTTATTAGACCGAAGCTTATCTGTCGATCGGCCATTTGCATTAATTACTCGACAATTACGCTGTGTGGCTCTAAAACGATGTTTTTTGCTTGATTGTAAAAAATGTAGGTGAATTAATTGTTGGTTGCCGATGTAAGTGGGCTGTGTGTTGAACACGTCAGGAAATAAAGTGGGTTGAATTGATAATTCCTCAACGACTTGTCATTTTCTAATTCCAGGCTTCCAGACAAAAACAGGACGCAATTCAATACAAGGTTATGGTTGCCCTTAAGTTGTGTTTGGGTAAAATATCAAAATTTTAATGGCCGATCTAATCTACCGAAACGCCCAAACATGAGATTTTCGATTCTGTTGGCTTTTTCTTTTGCCTTACAGGACCAATAAAAATAATCAAACTTAAAAAAACAAAAAACAAAACAAGAAATTAACTATTATTGTCCCCAAAGAACGAGGTGTCACATCTGTCCACTGATATGCTTATCTATGTTCACTGTGTTCAATAGTGCGTTTGTGGGTATGTTCACTATTGTAGTTCTTTTGTTTATAATCACTGATTTAGCCGCGAACACCAGGTCCGCTTTGTTCAGCAAAGTGACCCAGTTTCGGCTGAAGGTCCCGTGAAACACAGCTTGCAGCGGTCGGTAATAGTTGTATTGTTTTTCGTTGAATTTATGTGCGATAAATTAATGGCTTCGGGCATGTTTTTCATTGGAAAATAGTGGTGTTGATATGTATGTAGATGCAGCAATTCGGTCCTGAGTAGGTGTGTATAACCCGCAAAAAAAATAAAAGATTTTTTTAAACTTTTTTGTGAAAAATTCGACGGAAAGATAGGTTTTTCATGTTATATTGTAAGTAAATTATGATCACCGCTGAACACATCGTTTAGTAATCTGAAATTAATTTCTGCATTCAACAAGCTTTGAGAAAGCATGGTAGGATAACCCTGATCACGTGATCAGTGATCATCGCATAATCTTTTCTATACCTATGAGAAGAAGCTTCGTTTCTTAAGCCTCACTTTCGAGACTCTCTCTGCTTGTAGACTTTGACTCTATTACCTATTAAGTAGTATCTATCTACATATTACCTAGTGATAAAATTAATATTATTAATAACTAGCTTCTGCCCGCGCCTTCGCTCGCGTGGATGTCAGAAATTATCCCACGGGAACGTGCTACCGGGACAAAAAGTAGCCCATGTCCTTCCCCAGGATGTCGTCTATCTATGTCGTATGCCAAATTTTATCGAAATCCGTTAAGTGGTTTAGGCGACAAAAGGACATACATACATAACATACAGACAGAATTACTTTCAAATTTATAATATGTGTATATATATTAATCGTCATGTTTCTAAGTAAACTATCCATTCATTCAATCTACAATATCTATTACAACATACACACGACACGTCACTAAACCTTGGTTCTAACATTAACAAACCTAGTTTAGTTAACCCTCACTTTATATAAAAATCGGCCAAGGGCATATCTGACCACGCACAATGAAGGGTTCCGTGGTTGGGATGAATTTATCCCAAAAAAATACTTAACAATGTAGTTGAAAAAAAATTCTCCCATACATACATCCCATAAATAGTCACGGTCACTTCTCCAACTGCAAATGTAAAGTTTGTAATTTTTTTTTTTTAATGTCATTAAACTACAATTGAACTATTCTCGGATTTTTTCTTATATTTGTGGTGAGACCTTGCTTCTTGCCAAGTTTCATGATTCTAGGTCAATGGGAAGTACCCTAAGGTTTTGATTTGTTTGCGAGTATCAAAATATGTCGCATAAATAGCCGTATTTTTTTAAAGCGTTGACTTAGAAGCTTCATTTTTTTAGAGCGCCAAGTGACCGTAGACTTAAGTATTTAATATTAATTACAACTTGATACTTCCACGCGTTCCTGAGAAAAAGGGTCTTGACAGACAGACGGACGGACAACGAAGTGATCCTATAAGGGATCCGTTTTTTTCTTATAAGGTACGGAACCCTAAAAAATATAAACCGAGCCAGCTATTGACGTAAGCACACTATATTGAATTAATAACAAACCAGAGCAACGATAAATTAACATAAACACGCAATGTTGACAATAATACAGTATTTATAAACGTTATTTTCTTCTGGGATACTGGTTATAACTGGTTTTTATATTACTGGAGTATAAATTGTCCTGATATAGAACACGCCTCTTTTATCCGCGGACGGAACGAGCTCAATGATTACTTTTGCTCTCTATAAAACTTTAATTTCCTACAAAGCGGTGAAGGGACGCACAATAACTGCTGTCAAAATACAGAGCGGTTTATGCCACCTTAAGAGGGATGCGCCAAGGTAGCCCGCGAAATCCAAATTTTCTTACGTTTTTTTGCAATTTGCAGGTCAGTATCAGGTTGTATGGTGATCTAAATATGATTCGCGGCCGTATCATATTTATAATATTTATTTATAGAATTATAATCATAAAAATCATCAATACATCTCTATAAGTTCATATTATCCTATTGAATGACTATTTCATGAAATCATGTCATTTAAGGGCAATTCTAACTTAAGGAGTTGTATTGCCGATTCTAATGATTATAATTCTATAAAGCCATATTCGTCGTATTTGTTTTATTTTCCCTTTTTTCTTTTTTTCTTTTCATTTTAACTTGTAGGTATATGTTGTGTTGTGAGCTTTGTAGTCTGTGCTAAATAAACGTATTTTCTATCTTTCTTTCTTTTCTTTCTTTCTTTATTTGATACGGCTGCGAATCATATTTAGATCAACACACAACCTGATACTGACCTGCAAATTGCAAAAAACGTAAGAAAATTTGGATTTCGTGGGCTACCTTGGCGCATTCCCCTTAATGTCAAATACTGGTGAAAAACGGTGAAAATAACAGATTTTCAGGATGGCCGTTATAACATAATGAAACCGCTTTCCTAGGAAACCAAAGCTACACAACCCTACATTTTCCTGATTTTTAAAAATGCCTTCAATGCCCACAATCGTAAATGTGTTATTATTTTTATTCTCAGATCTCAGACTAGCTGTGCCCGCGGCTTCGCCCGCGTGTATGTCGGAAATTATCCGACAGGAACGTGCTACCGGGACAAAAAGTACTCTCCACTTACCTACTACTTACAAGACCTGCTATCTGCCAGTGAAAGTCCCGTCAAAATCGGTCCAGCCCTTTCGGAGATTAGCCGGAACAAACAGACAGGCAGACAGACAAAAAAAAAAAAATTGTTTTCTTTTTTGTTATTGGTACCGTATATACTTTCATAAGCATTTAGTAAAAAGTTGTTATTTTGACATACAACCAGACACTTCGATTTTATTTATTTGTATGTATAATTATGCATAGAAAAGTGGACGTGTGAAGTGGAAGTGGAAAGTGGATAATAAAAGTATATATAAGAAAAGTTCCTACATGTTGACAACGCTGAGGTAAACTTCAGCTGCTCTACTAATGAGACATGGGTCAATTAAAAACAATACCCTCTTTCCCCTCATAAGTGGGCATTAATATTCATGAAAATGGCTTCGACGAAATTTTCTAACAAAATTGTAGGGCGAAGTAAAACTCTGGGAAAATAAATAAAGATTTTTTGATGTAGTACAATTTTTTCATCTTCGTTGGGCGCGGAGCCCTGAGGTAAGGAATATTAAGAATGTAAATTCAGGCCAACGATAAGGAGGGTCCGGTTTCTTACTCGCCCGAAAATGATGGCTCTTCGCGGATGTACAGACAGCAATAAAAGTTGTGCTGGTATATTTTTAGATTAGTTTTTTTCCTGGTTCTATTTATAGAATTCTTTTTGCGTGTGTGTTTATTTACACGTGGCGATATGGCTATACAGAGGGACACTTAGGTACCTATATTTAGCTTATTACCATTTACCGACTGGTCACGAATTAAGTTTTCAGACCTGCTACTAAAAAGCCCTTATTTTTTTTTTTGTTAGAAAATTATTGATATCGACTTCCGAAAATAGCACGTCTAAAACAAATTAAAGACCCACATCATCCATAATTATGTAATAAGCCATTTCTATTTTATTATTATCATGAAGTTGTAGACGGACACATTCTTCAAAAACGCTTTGTGGGAAAGCGAAAACCCGTCAAAAAAGAAATTACACTACAAAAACAACTGCCGAGCACTTCTCTCGCCGCGTGTACATGGCTCCCTCCGACATTGATACCTGTTACTATCAGATGTTTCCGAGCCGCTGCGTCCGCGTCCTGCTGATAGCCTGGTACCCTAAATTATTGCTTCTTACGCCGTATACTACGTCTTCCGCACCAACTTGAAGGAAATGTATCGTGACGGCAGTTTATTTGGTGTTATACTGTATTATACATACATACATTACATACATAAACCTTTTTTCCATAGAGGTAGGCAGAAACTACAGAACGCCACCTGCTACGATCCTTACATGTTCCTTAATAGGAATATGTGCAAATAAAAGAAGAATAAATATGTATTTAGGCTCCAACTACAAGATACATAAATACGTTGTGATTGTTTTCGTTAACGTACACTACTAAAAATAAATTGCAATTAGTCGAGTCAAGAGAACCGAACCTTTTCAAAGGGATTTCCAGTTATTTTTCTTTCAATCTGCATACGCACGACATGTTCTGCGTAAATCCTCTGGTAGTATTTTGTATTAAATAAATAGCAATTTTCACAACACCACTGATCTCAGTTTTCTTATTCTGAAAAGATATTTTGGAGCATTTCCTGTTGGCAAATCCTCCAAGGTATTTGGAAAATTCAACCTAAAAAGGTTCATATCAGTTTTCACATCTCCATATGAACGCTTCGTTCGCTCCCATGAGATGACACAACATTACTAAGATATACTAAAGTTACAAAAGAAAAACTGTTTGTTTACATTTCCATAAACATTGCACTGCAATGCACTTGAATCCAAATCATAAATAAAAGAAAAAACCAGTTACCCCAGTTTCTGTACCGTAAATGCATAATCTATGAAAAATGAATTGCTCTTCGTTAGTCTCACTAAAACTCAGAAACGAGTCGACAGACGTTTTTTTTTTTTGTTTTCTTTAACTCTTTACTGGGATGGTTTAAAAAAAAATATGGAAAAAACCGAAGAAAAAATTTTGACAGGACAACGTCTGAAGCGCCAGCTAATTAGAGTAGGTAGGTAGGGTAAGTAGGGTAGGTACGTAGGGTAGGTAGGTAGGGTGGGTAGGTAGGGTAGGTAGATAGGGTAGGTAGATAAGGTAGGAAGGTAGGGGAGGTAGGTAGGGTGGGTAGGTAGAGTGGGTAGCTAGCTAGGGTAGGTAGGTAGAGTAGGTAGAGTAGGTAGAGTAGGTAGGGTAGGTAGGATAGGTAGGGTAGGTAGGATAGGTAGGGTAGGTAGGATAGGTAAGGTAGGTAGGGTAGGTAAGGTAGGTAGGGTAGGTAAGGTAGGTAGGGTAGGTAGGGTAGATATGGTAGGTAGGGTAGGTAGGGTAGGTAGTGTAGGTAGGGTAGGTAGGGTAGGTAGGGTAGGTAGGGTAGGCAGGGTAGGTAGGGTAGGTAGGGTAGGTAGGTAGGGTAAGTAGGTAGGTAAGGTAGGTAGGGTAGGTGTTAGATACTTAGTGCTACCTGTGCGAAGCCAGGCCAAGGTAGGCCAGGTAAAGCTAGTCGTATATAAAAGAAACATGATGTTAATCCCTGCCATTTATTTGGTTGTTGAATCGAATGTCAAGTGTTTTGATTCGGTGCTGTTATTACGGTGAAACAGTCACAGCAGTTGACAGGAAAGACAGCTTGTTAGTAATAAATTTTTGTGTCTTAGCCTTCCAGCCTTTTGGTTATCAGTCCATTGTCTATTAAACTGCAATAATATTAGAAATATCTAACCTTTTATTGCGGTTGGTCATATTTAATCAGTAACGTCGTCAAAATTGCGTCTTATTATTAATTACTTTATTTACTTTAATAAATAACTGTATTATTTAATTCTTACGAAAATTTCATCATCTCCGAAAAACAACAATATGATGTAATTTACATCTCAACGCTGATCAAAGTAGACAGGTTACTTGTAATAACATGTTTTAAGTAGATCAAATAATTTCCGAAACGAAAAGTGTGTACCTTTTTAATTGGACGTAGGATTGCGTTGGGACATTGAATAGTTCCATATAAGCGGTCACTGAGACAAACAGTACTGTTTCATAATAAATCTATTTCAGTCGAATAAAAATATAGACGTTGTGAAAAATACTTATTATATAAATAATTATATTATCAACTAACTATTTATTTACATCGTAGTATCCTACTAATTCTACTATATAATAATCTAAATGTAAAAGTTTGTATGTTTAGATGTATGGGTGTTTGTTACACAATCACGCAAAAGTGGTTGAACGGATTTGGATGATATTTGGCACACAAATAGTTAGGTAGATACCTTTTATCCCGGTAGTACATTCCCGTGGGATAATTTCCAACATCCACGCCGACGAAGCCGCTGGCGAAAGCTAGTTGTTTTTTTTTTTTTTTAAAGACAGTAAAATATCCTTACCGAACTAAACGTAACAACAAACTAAAATATGGCGTCGAAACATTCCTCGGCATCGCTGTCGACTGGTAGTGTGTCGAAAAGACTGGCAGTATTGCCACGTTCTATGGCAATGGCTGTGCTGATGGCTTTTCAGTGGCAGTGGAGTAAATATATTGTGAATTTATTACCAGAAAATTTTCTAGGACTATCCCTAGAAAATTTTACCTACCTGCATTATACGAATCTTTGGCCATAAAGCATTTTACTTTACTAATAGAAAATCAATCTACGGTGGCATAGAAATAAATTAATGTGGATGAGCATACATGACACTGAGAGTTTGGTGAATCTAAGATGGATAACATACTAAATTGGAGTTATTGGTGGCTTTCCTATATTTTTTATGGAAAACCAACGTTGATGGATGTAATAGGTAAATTGGGCTACAAAAGGTGATCCTGTTGAAAAAAGTTCTTGAGAAATTTTCAGTACGAAATTGTTTTTTAATGTATCTTCGGTAGTTGTATTTTGCCTTGAATTAGCACTTCGGCTAAGTAAAGTCTGAATTGACTTTAAGTTTAAGGAATGTGTAATCTGTAATACGCTAGAAAATAATATGTAGATGAACAACCATTAACCTCCCCATATCCACACTAAAATAAAACATTAAACAAATAAATAACACTTCAAAAGTTTCGTATCTGTAATATCAATTCTTGTGTAACACGGGTTCGATTTCTGGTGAGATCAAACGTAGTAAACACATAAATTGTTCGCGCGTAATTCTGATGCTCACGCGGCGTGTGCGTGCGCGCAGCTTACACGTGGCTGCAAACATTTGGTGCGTCCCGTGCCACTGAATTTTGAACAGAGATTGTAGGTTTAAACCCTAAAATATAAACCTGTTAGAGGTATATTTCTATTCCCAGATTTTAAACTCTGAAATAAAAACACTTTTTATCAGCTTTTAAGATTCCTGGTTCTTTCTTACGACCTTGATTGATGAGCTAAAGAAATCTCGTATAACTATCTTTCAGAGGCCACTATAGTGCTCCAAGGTTTATTTGGTGACTCGTTTTCAACACATGGTACAGAACGTTTCAAGCTATTTCATTAATGTACACTAAATATTATTCAAAGGAATCGAATGCAATTAAAACGTTGACCACTCCTGCATAGTACATAGTTGATACACGTGGTGCGCTGTTTGTAAGCTGATGGAGGATTTAGATACGAATATACCAATGTAACTCCATTGACCGGACATTGTTGATTACATCCAAAATTGTACACTGTTTACATTGCGTGAAGCTCTAGAGAATAGATGGATTTAAGATATTTTTAGAAACTTGTACACGACCAGTTGTTTTACATTAATATATTTCTTGTTTTGTCCACATGCAAGATAAAGGTTACATTAGTGTACTTTGTTTCTAATTTTATTGAGCGAGCTTACTCATAATCTCATTATTTTTGTACGATGAAATGAAAGTTTTTAGACAAAGAGCCTCAGTGGCCACTTCTCAACATTGTTGTGCATTGTCTACACATTGTGAATAGAATGTTCTTCACGTGTCTAAATCTCAAACGGGTACTGTTTTAATTTAAACTGCACTTAATAATTTATTTAAGTGCACTTTTTTAAATTAAAACAGTGCTTTTAATCAGGGATGCCAGATGAAGCAAAATTGCGATATAAAAAAACAAAGTACAAACATAATCGGGTGTAATACACTACACTTCTGTGTACCCCCTTGAGGAATACAGGCATGATGTATTATTATTACTTTATTTTTAAGTTAACTATCTCGGGACCATGGGGCCCTGGACCTTTGGAAGGCGTACGAGGGGCCGAAGCCAACTCGCAGAGGCCCTCTAGACGCTTTTAAAGGAATGAGGTACCAACCGATGATTAAATTATCCCGGTGCGCACTATGCAAGTGCACCTAAAAACATCCCACGGTTGGTGTGTTGCAAGATAATGGAAACAAAGATATTGGATTAAGGGTTTAGGTGGCTAAAGTGAACTGGTTATCTAGGACTACGGAAAGACTATGGCCCCTGCCTGACCAATGTTTTATATAATTTATACAGATACAATGGCAGGGGGTGACTTGCACACTCAATAATGGGCCCCCGGAAACTGTCGCTAGCACATAGTGGCGTAGCGACAAGAGGGCAACATATCCTGAGGTGCTTGAGGAGTGGAGAGGTATTCCACGGCTATCAGAACAATCCCAGAGCCCGGAAGATGGTTAAGAACCCTACCAGCACTATACTTCCTTCCTCCTCTTGCGAAGCACCACTCGAGCCGGCCAATAAAGGCAAGAAAGAGGTGGGAGCTCTGTTCCTCGTCAGTGTTCACTCCATCCGGCCAATAAAGGCAAGCCAGAGGTGAGGAACAAAACTACTCCTGGAAGATAGGGTCCGTGGGGTCGCTACTGCCTATCAGCTCGCCACATTCTGCTCTGTGAGTTTACATAAGTCTCTTGGTCTGGCTCCTCACATTACACTAGTTTCGGCAAAGTAAACTTTACCTGCACAGACATAGAGTTCGGAGAGCGCAAGCCCCACCACGATGTCAACGTAGACATACAGCGGTGGGGTTATTATTATTATTATTATCACACAAAATACGAGTACCTAATTATTATCGATCATTACTCAATCGATCATCTTTATACTGTCACTATCAACATTCACCAAGTGTGCGCGTACGCATACCCACGCCAACACGAATAATTAATACAGAGACGTCACTCAATGACGTATACATAAGTTTTCAAGAATTAGAAAACATTGCTATCATTTTGGCTGGCTTAAGATAAACATGTTGTGATGGGATGCAAATAACTGAAGTCGTCGGGCATTTTATATGTTTTTGAGTGCTTTATTTATTGTCTGTTGCTGACGTATGTAGGTACTGATATAAATACTAATTGACATCTTACCAGAAATCTATGAACAACATTGTCTTGATACAGTTAAATGACCTTCTCTTAATTGCACTATAACTCACGATGGCTCCTTCCGTATTCGGTCCACCAAATTTAGTAACCACTAGGATTACACACTTTTGAGTACAGGCCTCAATGAAAACTCAGTATTACTAGCCGACCTACCTCTGACCCGACCGACTGATCGACCGATCACAAGCCTTAGATGAACAGTAACTTTCGAAAATTCATGAACATTCATCACCACCAAACTATCAAAATAAATATACTCTTCAATAAAAAGTATTCAAGCGCATAGTTTGGTTGCTGTGCCTATGTTTAAACAGCAAGGTTGTTACCCACAAAGCCAGCCCTCCAGAAAGCTGTTCGTCTCTGCCCTGGGTTGTCGTCAATGGCAGTGTCACCAGCTACAGGCTGAATTAACTTTTACGGAAGCTGAATGGTCTTAGCAACAACAGTTGATATGCTGAGAAGCAAGTCAAGTTCTAGGAACAGGCTCCATATTTATGTAGCATCGCGACGTTTGGCTGATCAGCGAATGTAACGGCACGATGCAGGGAACCCTGTTGTCTCTGTGTGAGTTTATTTATCGGTTGCGCTGGCGGCTGTCCAGCAGTCTCAGGTGTGTCCAAGTTGATTGGGATGGAATGCCTAATGTACTGCTATTTATCTTCCACGACAGTATCTTAACGGCTCCTCTGCAGATGAACAAATCTGGTTGATGCATTTCAATTGGATAACCGATTGGATTGGCGTATGTTTAACAGTAGCAGAAATCAAAATCAAAATGAATAATCGTTTATGCAAATCGTCCAAACTCACATAAGACAGTCACCGAAAACGGCCGCCCTTCACCACTTTCTAGTGTTTTTCTGGGAAGGACAAATGGCGCAAGAAACTTCCCAGAAACACATCTATCTGTTAAGTTAGAAGAACTTGATTCTATACTATAGTATGTGAAATCATTAGAACATTACAAAAGAACACCTTCAAGAGAATAGGACACTAGGAAGCTTATGGCTGGCCTATTCAAAGACCCATTCTACACACCCAAGGGAGAAAGACCAGCTTTCTCAACGCATCATACACCAGACATTGTTATGAGTACCATATAATTTGCTGAACAAAAGAATACTTAAAATAAACACCGACAATTTGAAATCATCTTAACAAACCAACCATAAAAATATCTTGAAAATTTAAAGCGCGGCTGCTTCCTAATTGCAGTACTTGTGACAAGTGTCGAAGCATGTCTTATCTTGCCGGTCGAGACGGAAATAAGCAGTTGTTCAGGACACCTCTCAGGCACCCCCTTTACTTCAACAGCGGGCTGAGGGATGGAATTGTGTTGTTTTTGGCATTTGACACTTTTTGAGGTGAGAAATGGACACTCGGGGCGAGTTTTTTTTAGGGTGTTCATGGAGTTGTTCCGTACTAAAGGTTTGTTTGCAGGTGAAATATCTTTTATTAGAAAATACCTTTTCTCAATCTCATATTATTTATAATTTAATTTAAAATACTTGTTCTCAAATTTATTTATTAAATTATCCTCAAAAAAAGTAAAAAATATACATACGTATAGGTACCTATACGTATGTATATTAGTAAGAAACTGATGAATGTTTTCTAATAAAATTTGATTTAATTAATAGAAAACAAACAGTTCATTGATCAAATTAAATTTCATATGAAAACCTACATCGATTTCTTACTAAACTTCAACTATATCCGACGACCCTGGTTACTTATCTCTTTTGGTGACTGTACATAGACTGAAAAACACATTACCCTCCTTTGCGTCACGCAGTCGGTTAAAAAAGACTGCATGGTCCTAAAGTACCACTTTCAGCATATGTCTTGTACATATTTTTTATTCACTATATATGAACAGCCTATCATAGGCTTGTACGTTTCCCAATTTCTACTCTTATCAAGCTAGATTTAGCTACCATGAGCTAAATTTTTCATGGTAGATCAAGAAGGTTTTTCTACAAAATCAGAGTTTAGAACAGAAACTAATTCACGTTCGGGGAATCACTTTACGTTGAAGAATATTTATTGTTTTATAGAACTACCAGTTATTTATTCATTGCCGACGAATTAGAATAACATCAATATTTTACGAATAAAACATGTTGTTTGTTCACCCAGCAGTTCTCGGGATTTTCGCGGTTCTTATTGAGAGATGAATCTGGGAGAAGTAGATAATAGTAATTGTATTACGCAACAATTCAATTCATGAAAGCTGTGTACATTTTGCGAAAAGTTGATTGAAAAGATTGTACCGGGACAGTTACAGTGATTATACAACGACGCCGACGTTTGGCAGACGGTTTGGCGACCGCAGGGAGTTATAATTACATCGCCAGTTGTTCTGCTGTCCGTCGACCTGTCACCTTTAACAAACAGTGACACAGAAACAGGGGCTTATTCTTAGATGAGGATCAACACAACAAAGACAAATGCTCTTCAAAACAAGTAAGGACAAGATATTTTAACTAAACGACCGACAAGGACTAATTCTCAACATCTCAGCTCGATTACTGCCCTTCCAATACATTTTATCCATCCATATCTTTGGCAACCGTCCAAAGCGCTGTTTTGCGTCCATCGCCGCACGCGCAGCTTTCCCGGACTATTTTTAAATGGCGGACGCCCGATGTGCTCCGAAAAGTGACGGAGATTTACGATCGCTTAATGGCTAATTAATTCGTGGTTAACATGTGTTGGATCATTACGATGTTTTTGGGTTTAATTGTGGAATTACAGAAGGGGGATTGACTTGGAAAGTTTTTCAAGGATGTGCCCTTATCACGTATGTAGGTATGTAATGTAACGAAATTACTCCAAGTATTTTAGAAACAGCACCTTCACTATTTCAAGAGCGCAGGATTTTCTGTAACCAAATTATGTTTTTTGGTGTAGGACATTGTGTACAGACTATTCTAGAATCTCTATGCACCATGCCCTTTTAGGACTGGACAAAGGCCAGGAGGCTTTGTCACGTAGAAGACTACTATTCTCGAAATAGTTTATCATTAATAATGAGGAATAATGCCCCATCTTTATGAGTGCTGAAAAGCTGACCTTAATATCCAACTTTCTAAATTGATGACATTTTCAGGGAAATAATAAATTCCAACAAGTCTCACTTTCGGAGCTTGTTAACTTTCTTTATTTGATTCGCAAACATAAAGAGTAATGTTATATCAATCATCAAAGGAGAGAAGCGGAAGCTAGTTTCAATGAGTTAGAAGTCCTTGAGAATAATATTAATAGTATAATAATATTAATAGTATAATATGTTATAAGTAGACTATTTGGACTACTAAAAAACATGCGATTAATTTATTTTATCTAGTTTGATGTGACGTCATACTTGTTTGTGCTGGCACGTGTCTTGTGTTAGGAGATAGAAGACATCATGTTGTTAGTAAAGCGTAAGCAGAGATGTCAGTATGGTTGGTATTGGCTACGTATGATGTGACGGGGGATTTAATCCTTAGAATGGGACATTGTATCAGCTAATAGAAGACAATGTGCCAGTTATTGTGGTAGGGAGAAAGAGACATGAGGCATTTTCTTTAAGCCATGTTCGTTTGGAAAACCAATAGAGTAGGTACAGACTAAGTTTCCTTTTTTCATAAAAGAAACTGAAATACAACCAAGGCGTTAAGGACTCAGTAAAGAGGCCAAGGTGAGTAATATTTTTTACTCACCAAGACCAGACAAATATCGGTTTCGAAAGGAACACACATTTTTCACCATATTCGTCTAGCATTTGATAACTTTGTATAAATAGCTCTTCAACAGATTAGCACACCATTAATCAATAGGTCGACTGCCCTATTAATCTAATATGGCTGACAGCAATTAGTTTGTGCCAAAAGATGATTCACGTAATTACAGAACCATGAATCTTTCATGCTAGATAGAACAAGGTCCACTGATAGCTATTTTATAGACAGAGCAGTGAACGTTGAGTAATTGTCGTCAACGCGAGTCTTTACTTATCCAAGAACAACAATGTGTTGATACAGGTTCTAATTAAATTAGCTAGGAAAACTCCGCAGGCGTGATAGGTATTAATATCTATAAACAATAAATTAATTTGATGTTTTTTTTTTTGTAGAGTCATCGACCGCATTTAGGTTATTCACCTGAAATATCAGTTAAAAAAATCTGTTTTTTTTTCGTGTATTTTTCACAGACGTGAGGAATATCGATATCTAAACACGATAAAATATATTTTTCAACTCATACTTCATGTAACAACAGTACCAGCGATCAATGACCCCTAAAAAAACATCAAATCTTTTATTTTATTGTTTTTAGATATCGATACCCATCACGTCTGCGGAGTTTCGCTAGCTAATTAAATCTGACCCTGTAAAGGTATATATTATGCAACCCCCGAGTTTCTACTTCTTGGCAAGAGCTACACGAGATTAGTTCATGTCGCGACAGAAACGATTTAGTCAGTCAGAAAGGTTGGTAGCGCAGCTGACTCTCCAGGATGTACCAGACTTATTTAATCTTCAACATCGTTCCTTTGTACCTATTCTTCATTTTATTGCACCTCACATGTAACAAAAACGTGCCCAAGCTATCTAAGATGACCCACTTAAAGCTTTTCAATAAATAATAAGATATCATCACTATCTATCTATGTGGGTAATAGCGTTTTTTTTTTCTCATTTAATTTTAATCATGATCTGGCAGTTTGAGTAATTTATGCGGCCTACCCAAATGTCCTTTCTTTGCTATTGTTCGTCGAATCGTTAAGTCCTGACTTCCTGAGTCGAGCTGCACGATGACTGACGAATGCGTGCACTGACTGGACAGGTCCACTCAATCTGTGTGGTTCTTTCCTCAAAAGACCATTACAGATACCAATCTGCATGGTCTTCGCATGATCTGACCAAGATTATGTCTAGACTTTAAAAGAGACTGTGACCTCTGAGTTTGTTTCGGCCTTTCTTCTCAGAGTAGTCAGATAGGAAACGCCGACCTCATCTAGTTTAAAAAATATGATCGACCTGTAAAAGTGTTTGTACAAACCTACTTACAGAAATAAAATCATTTATCATTTACCAAGAGCCTAAAACTGCAGATACTGAAAGCGTAACTAGTTAAAAGTCATTGGGTTTACCTTTCAACCGAACACTGATCGAAAAAGACTGATCGATATTTGTTCACCTCCACAATCCGTGCTGAACAATACCTATATACCGATACCCTATAGACTAGTTGGCAGACCGACCGTCTACCTAACTCCTCGTGTCGACTTCCACGCAGCCATTAGCCACGAGTTCATCTACAACGCGGGATACGCATCGGGAAACCCTTGCGTCTGATGGACATTGTTGGCCATTGTCGAAACACGCGCGGTCGTAGTGGCACATACACGAGTTACGCTGAAAACATGCCAGACACGCGCGCACATTATGTTATTAACATAGAAGTTTTGTATTAAAGATGTAGGGATTAAATAACGTGGGTTATAGTTGCCTCTACCAAGAACCCCCTAAAAAGAAAAATATTATTTTTCATTCTCTTTATAATTTAAAGTTTTGTTACCGTGCAAAAAAACTTACAAGGAAAGATGCGAGAACCCTAAAATTCCTATACATTAGGCCCTAACTACCAGTAATTCCACGAGAGTCCTGCGTACTTATTTATAATAATGTCGTTGAAATATTAACTCGGTCTAATCACCCTCTTTCTCTTTAAGAAAGTTTCTCGAAAGCTAATTCGTACAACAATTTATTTATAAACGTCTGTAAATAGCTTCTTAATTATAATCGACACGTGTTTAGCAGTATTTATTTCGACGCGCGCGTGGATGCAATGCTGTCATGTCTGTCACGCGTGGCAGCCATCTTGTCATCGTGACAATTATGACAGCTTGCGTTTCCTTCGGAATGAATTACGCCAATGCCCTCCGAAGACAACTGACGTAACGCTCGACTTGTATGCCCTTCAAATAATAGGAATACTAAAAGCAAACTCATTAATTGTAGTAAAAATTACTTTGGCTGGTGGAAAATTCCAGCAAATTTTCGATATTATGAAGATAGTTTGTCTATTTTTTTATTTTAAAATTAATTTGGTAATTTGCCTCTCGTATAGTTGGCAAGGACAGAAACATCAAGATTCTTCAGATGTTTGTCCCGAGTGGGCTTTTAAAGTTAATTGAAGGTCTTTAGTGATATTAGTCTGAAAGTAGTTAGACATGCCATATTCTGTAAACATTTCGTTTCAGTTGATAGGTACCTACCGACATGACCGATAAAATCGAAACTTCTTTGTAAGTCAATAACCAAAATTATAAAAACAATATTATACAAAACTGATCACAAGACAGCTCATCAATTCAGATTGATTCCACATAACAACTTAGGTAAACATATTCACTCGACATACGAAGAACTTTCAAAAAGTACATATATTTCAAATTAAATTCATGAAATGGTTTTTGGATTAGATATGTTTATTAGAAAATGAAAAAAAAAAATCTAATCGACCTATTATGAAATGCATAGATATTCTGATGAGTGATTACGAAACTAACATAATAGAAACGTCTATGTTAGTTGCTAAGCTATCAATCCGTAAACTTGCACTGAGTATGAGCCTCTTCTTACATAGACCACTATAATTTTATTTTTGGTCGCAGCATGATATTCGTAGGACGAGTACTGCTCTTCGACAGAAGCCTTTGGTCACCATACATTGTTTACCAAAAACTCCACGAATATCATTACAATAATAATAAAAATTCAAATTCATCCCGTCCTTCCGAAAACTCGGGAAAAACCTACACCATTCGTGACAATTTACACAAACAATTAAACATTAAAACCTTTTTCTCGAAAGTCTCTCAATCGTGGCCACAAGATTTATCATTGTATACAAGCTATGCATTATGGAGGCGGCTCCTACCGATTGAATATTGAGATGGTTTCTTTGGCCCTGTGCTAGCCTAGCCGGCCGCCATTTGCAAAACAATGGCGGGTGCAAGGAACTTCACACGTGAGCTCGCTGAATTACGAGGAGCATTTACATTTTGAATGCTTAGCTAGATTGGATATTGATCTTAGGAAATGGTGAGCTGTTTGTCGATTTGTGTGCGTTTCCTGCTAGAGGTTGAAACGAGAAAATATAGATTAATACCTTAATACACCCCTGCCTACCAGGGTCATAGAATATAGCCGGTATGTAACGTTACAATACATGAACTAAAAAAAATACTTCATAATCCCACATATCCACATAAACATGACCACACACACTAAATCCCCACAGCCTCCAAACGACCCCATTACCTCCCGACGACATAAACCAAGCAGCTTGATACACAAATCTGAAAAACAGTGCTTCTTCAAAGTCGGCTATGGGCCGTTAACCATTATTGATGAGTGACGTCACTGTGGTCGCAGGGGCACACCGCACGCTTCTTGACGGATTGCACACGAATAATCTACGTAGGGTTGGCGAGTACTGGCAAAGTGACAAAAGTGACAAAAGTGGCAATAGTCCAACAGTCAATACGTGGATTGCTGAGAAGTCGTGAGTTCAACCACGTCGCGCGTCGTCGCCTTGCAGCAGCCGGTCTGTACGATTAAAATCTGACTGATAAAACTTATATAAATTATGAAGTGAGCTTCAAGTGCTAGCTGTCAATAGTGCCATCCCTAGCATCAGGTGGTTTGACAGTTCACTTCACTTCAAGTTTTCACGATGAGGTGTTTACAGAATAGATCGGCTGGTTAGATAGTGGTCACTATCATCATACAGCTGGACATAGGCCTCCCTCATTCATCGTCTAAAGCAGTTAAAGGAAGCAATGTAAAAAAGACACCTTTTTCAAAACCTGTCTAGTTTTGCTTCATTTGTGGAAAATGAATTTGAACATGATATAAGAGACTGACATGACAATTTGGAAAGGAGGAGCAAGCTTAGTGGCGTGCAGTTGGAGAGGCATATCTGTCAAAACGAGACAACGAAAATAAATAAAAAGTTGAAAATTAAATACAAAGAAAATCGCGAGCATGAGTCATGACCGGTCACTATTTACTTTACACTAGTATGTAAAACTTGAAAACACAAGCATAATGTAATCAGTCGAGTACTCCCAAGAAAGTGGACCAAACAAACAGCTTTCTGAATAACTTTAATAAGAATAGCCATTATTATTACAAATACAATCGATTTGTAGTCAAAACACTGCTCCCAAGTTATTTAAAAACATGATTCTTCTATTTATATTAAAAAGTTAAAATAAAACGCTGTCTTGAATTTATATGACTGTTTTTGCAATTCGATACAAAACCGCATCGACGAGAATTTTATTTTTAAATGTTAATTAGTTTGCTAAATTATTAATTAATAACTCAAGTGTGGACTAATGAGAAACAATTCTCGTAACTGTCTTCACTGGAAGGTCAGTGAAGGGTATGTTTTACTGTCACCGATCACTTGGATCAGTTTCTCTAGTGTTGTGTGATCCTGCCATTCATGCAGAACCTTTAGCAAGACACTAAACTACCAAAATCGTACAGGGAACTACCAATCGATCGATTTAAAGCGGCGTTATTCAAATGGCTTATAGAAAAATCATTCTATTCTGTCAGTGAGTATTTAGACTTCAAAGATTTACACTGAAATTGACATCTTACTGACATAATTTGACAAATACTTGACATCTTAAATTGAATATCTATGATTTATGTACCAATTTTATTAGCTTCATTTATTTAATTAATGTAACAATAATTTTGAATGCTAGTTCTAGCGAATTGTTTTAGAAACTGTTTAAAAAAACCCGACCATCTGTATGTACTACAATTCTTTCAAATAAATTTCATTTCATTTCATGACAATGAAGTATGCAATAAAATGGCTGAAACCACGCCTACGACCAACGAAATGTATAAGTATATATATCAAAATATCCAGTCTTAGCAAATAATTTTCATTTTCCGAGATTTCTTTCTTGAATTTCCAGTCAGTATCAGCCCTATTTGGAGTGACAATATTGACAGAGCGTAGGTGCCGCGCAGATTATAGCAAACAACCCTAGCACCCTCCGCCCTGCAGATGTAACATGACCGAAATACGAGAAACATTGACTAAACTACTTATAAGTAGGTATGTTGTCACAGAAGAATAAATCTTTATTAATTGTTTGATATTGTGATGCGTCACTGCGAAGAGTCTCCTTCTTCATTTTACCTTTTTCATGGATAGTCACGAAAAGAAAATAGACACTCTACCTCATATAAGGGCTTATAATATAATGTAATTAAACCAAAGATTTTCTTATTGTAATCAGAGTTTCGTGAATCGAACACAAGGTAGCCATTTTAGACTTTTTTTTACTAATTTGCTTGAGTTTGACGTATTCAGAATCTTTCGGTTTTCAGAATTCCCAACACTCAACTGTTTTTCAGGAAAGAATCACTCTACTGAAATGAAATCCGCAGCCTAAAACAAACAACTTATACAACTCTGTGCAAGCACTTGTCTACACACCCCCTCGTGTTTCAAGACACTTTTAATTATCCTACTAATTATTATCAAACCATTGTGTGCATTTCATGCTAAACTATTCAATGGGTACTTTATTTTTTCCAAGTCCTAGCGACCTCGATACACCGTTGATGTTTTTTGCACGATTGTGTCACAGTGCATAACGAAACAATAATATTTTTTATTTATTTTTAATGTAATATAGTTTCATAGTTTTTCGTTTTGTACGTGCAACACTACGAAAATAAATTATGTTGCGAATGTTCAAACTACTAATTCACAAAAAGAAAACATTGTACAACGACCGCAAAAGGACCAAATGTATAGTCGCGAAGTTTTGTAAGGTAAGGATATTAGAACCTATGAAGAAAAAAATATATTTTCCAACAAGACTTCAACGGTATTGTGTACGTACATAATGTAGGTACGACTTGCATCCTTTTAGCACCAGTAGTTAGGTAAAGTGCACCAGGCAGGATGATCTCATTGCAAAAAATACTATGTTAAATAAAATACAAAGTAAATGATAAAAACAAGTCGCGAAAACATCCTAGACTTGTTGTTTATGGAAAAACATTGAATTTTAAATATGGCCATGTTTATCTAGCAGAAACTTACATAAATTACATAACAATAGCTATTTTACTACCTACCGTATGCTCGTGACTTCGTGCACCTCATAGGTGTTTATTTTTTTGGAATAATGACAATTGTAAAATTGTCATTATTCCAAAAAAATAAATATTTAAATATAATACAATATTTATCCTAGTTTAGAGATTACAGAAGTATTTAATATAATTTCTCCATTATTTCAGCATAACACCCAGTGGATGCTAGGGCATACTAATCGCATGTACGACACCTAACAGAAAAAAGAAATAGATGTAACATTTAAATACATTAATTTTCACATTGAGTCCTTTGCATGTATCCTTATAAATTTCCAAATTATTGAAGTTACTGAAAATGATAAGACTTAGGTATAAAATAAAAATAATATGAGTAACTACTTGGTATTTCCACACTTTTTGTGGAACAGAATCACAAAATACATGTCACAATTTTCTCGATAAAAAAACATCACGAAGTTACCTCTAATTTTCACGTATTTTCGATTTGTACTTAATATGCTAATGACTAATAGAATAAAAAATTGATGATTGTCTGTATTGATACGAGACGAAAAAAATTGTGTTGAATTTTTTTTAAATACCTTTTATATTTTCTTGTTTTATTACGACTACAAGCTTTTATCACTTATGACGTTCTTAGTTCGTGGAAGAAGTCATATTTCGTCGCACGTTGCGGGAACTTCCAGCATGTTTTTGTTTCACAAATCAGTCGCCGTCGCGTCACTCTGATGAGACGAGAGGGCTGCGCTGAAATTTTCGTTTGCGCTGAGATTATAATTTATTTGCGTTAATAATATTTTCGTAATTTATCAGATTGTAGCATTGTAGGAAAGAAACTGTGAAATAGAAAACATGATAAAACCACTTAAACCACTTCCAAAAAGATAACTTTAAGAATTAATACCTACACTAAATATATACCAAGGCTAAACTATAAAATAAAAAATATTAAAATAATGCAATGTTGATATTTGAAAACTCAAGATTACATACATTTTATTTGACAGATTTATGACTAGTATAGTATAACTAGCGCCATTCCTTTGCATTTTTCGGTCATTTTTCTTTTGGAGAAAATTTACAACATAGCCAGCTAGCCAATTCCCGTTCATTTGAAAGTTCGTGCTGGAGATTTTAGATCTTACTGCGATTAACTCAGGATCCAAATTCGTCTACTCCTACTTTTGTAGACAAACTCCGTGTACGGTAACCCTTAGACGAACCATTTCGAGCGACTTTTGACCATCCCCTAAATCAAGTTGAAACTCGAAATTTAGCATAAACGAAGATTATTGTTATATTATTATTGGATTATACAAAAGAAATAAAAGCTGCTACAAACAGGCGCGACACGCGACGCGAATCGCGCGCGACACATAGGCACCCCTCTTCGCGCGACAGGCAGTGCCTTTGTGTCGCGTCGCATGTCGCTCCTGTTTGAAGGAGCCTTTAATAGGAAAACTAAAATAGGTAATGGGTTAATTGTGGACAAAAGTACGAAACGGTGTGAACGTGACTTGAATTTTTCTTTTTCATCACGATTCATGATGCAGTATCATGAGTACACAGGGTGGCAGAGACACCGTCGCGCAAACTGTAACCATGCACACGATTCTAGACCCCCTAGCGTAGAAACTTTTCGCCGGTTATCAAAAACCAAAATCTGCCTTTTTATAGAAAACTGCAATACCTTCGCGGTCAAAATGTACTGAACAGAAGATTTTATTTAATAGCCGACAAAAAATTACAACGCAGAATCAGAATCAGGTTCAGAAACCCCTCGTCGATGCTCCTGCCACCCTGTATACTTTGTTGGTAGCGCTTTTGCTATCTAAAGTTCCGTACCTCAAAAGTTAAAATCGAAACCCTTGTAGGACCACTTCGTGGTACATCTGTCTAACAATTTTTCTCAGGAATGCATCCCCCTGCGAAATTCAAAATGTCTTTGCAATGAGCATAAGAAATGTTGCATATCCCGGGCTACATTGAAGTTAGTCACCTTCAGTTATGTTAAACTAGAGTTGAACAATTTCCCAACTTTAAATTCTCAATTCAGAAACCGGGTGTAAGGTTTAGTCGTTATCAATCAATCAATAAATATATTATAAAACACACAAATTGTTTCTACCTATGTCCGTTATAGACTTTGAAACCATCCAACTGATGTGCCCCAAACCGGTTTCATTAGAAAGGCAGTAATGCGAGGATAGTTTTAGATTACTAAAAAAAAAATGACTAAAACTTCATGATTGGACCGAATGTGCCGTGCCTAATGCATTGTTTTATCGTAGATGCATACGCCGGGTACTCGCTAGTTGTTAGTACAATGTAACAACATCTACCTACATCGACTTTTAGTACACAGATAGTGAGTGTCACTATCATCTATGTGCATAGTAGTGGTATAAATTAAGCAAATGTGTGGTAATGTGGAACGCGAGAGGATCACGCGCAGGCGAGCAGACATCTGCGACACGTGCGCGTGCGCAGCAGGGTAATGTTACCACCATGCAACTACCTGCAGAACATGCACTCCTGATTTATTTTTTTACGAACCGTAGATTACAAGATTATCCCGAGTATTGTTCAGCCCGCGTACACCTTAGCATTATTATATTACAGCCTCTGATAAGCCTAGTCAATATTTGGAGAAGATTTTCGCTCGATATTTCCCAAATGCTTTAAGTTTAGCCTTGATCAAATGTAGCTGAAGTTGTCCCAGCAAAATGTTACATCGACCCACCTCCGTCGCGGATTGTTCGAAAGAGTTACCGTGGCCCTGGCGCACAGGCAACTGAAGGAACACGGGTGGGTTGTAGTCAGTAAAAGTCTGACACGCCCTTTCGCTCCGCCCAGAGCGGGAGAAGTCATAAATGAAATCCCACAGTAAAATAAAAAAACACATTTTAGTGAGTCAGATATTATTAATTTATCTAAGTTACAATAGCCTAATGTGAACTGCTCATCACCTTTTACAAAATATTCCTTTTCCCGATGCAGGGACGTTAATTGTTGAGGAGTTCTCCTGGTAACAACCAAAAGAACTGGACCTGATGGTGAAGCCACCATCAGCTCCATTTAACCATATGAATTGTGACGAGCATAAATTGCTTAGCAACCATATTAAAGTAATTGAATCGCAACCCGTGAAATACTTATTATTGAGTAGTTCCGGCGGCCACCGCTGGTCTTCATCATCAGTTCCACTTCACCGAATGATGCTTTCCGAGACCAAATGCACGAGTTACTGTAAAAAATACCCAAATCGCTATAGGTGTGCCCATAAAATTTGAGGATTTCCCTCGATTTCCATGGAATCCCTTTATCAGATTCTGACTTGGTGACAATGGGACTACCTCGGGAGTATACCCTTTCAAAAACAAAAGTGTTTTGCATATCCGTATATATATGACAGAGTTATGCCCGAATATACATAAAAAAATATATATATAAACATCCGAATTGATAACCTCCTCCTCTTTGAAGTCGGTTAAAAACCCACCTTACAACACCTTTCTGGGTCTCATAAAAAGTGTCCATACTGCTAGTGGGAACAGCTTGAAAATAATGTTCTGAATATTCTTCAGTGATCACCAATACATCAAAAGAAGTATTTCAAAACAATTAATAAATACCTAACAGTTTGTTAGAAGTCAACGTCAAAGTCACCTTTATTACAAACTAAGTGTACAAATATTGATTTTATGTAATTTTGGCCATATCCAACAACGAAAACTAAAACTAACAGACCTCAGTAACAACCCTGGAAAACTACAACACTAAAGAACACAGTTTTTTCCGCAGTAGCGACTGGGATGACCTTCCCGCCGCGCCACAACATGCGCCCTGTAGACGAATACATTTGAATACGATGTGTGTGTAATTCGCGGGTCACGGCAGGACACCGTGGCACCTGCAGACGGTAGAGTGACACACTCCTGGCAGGACGGAGGACTGTCCTGGTTGAATTTCTAATGGAATAGGGTAGTAGTGAATGGTGTTCTGAAGGGTAATGTACCCCTTCTGGCTGCTGACACGTTTTATAGCGTGCTATTGATATTGATTGATAACCAGCACCCTAATTGGATAACACACTATCTATCACAATCTGAATCATTTTGAAGCCTAATCTATTGCTAATCCATTGCTTCATATGTTCAAATATGTGTCTGCTCAACAACGTAAATAACGTAATGAATGTTGTTGAACTGTCGAAATGAAAGCTATTCCTACTGTAAGTGTGTTACGCAATTAACCCGCAGATTGTTTAATTAATTCTAAACAAACCAAAACCAAAAGAATCTATTTACAACATAAGTCAAAGGAAATGTTTAAGGACGGGTTATTATTGAATTGCTACGGCTACGTGTCACAATAAGATAGATAGGCAGGTATCTCTGCTAGGCAACCTTAGGATGGGCATAAAGGCTCCCGCAGTCAGGCGCGGTGCGACAGCGCGACGCATCCCTTGTAGAATTATTTCCATAAAGTTTTCATAGAAATGGTTCTACTAGAGTCGTGTCGCACTGTCGCGTCGCGCCTGTTTGAGGGAGCCTTAACGTGTAAATTAAATAAGGGTGGTCTTCGGTAAACCACAAATATCATCTACATTAGTACTTGAAAAGTTTTATAATTCCTCATTTTTTAAATCCAACACGTTTGTCTATCTTATCTTCTAACAGAAATAAAAAAACTCAGACGCACCAAACACATTAACACGTAGATTTTTAAATTATAGCCATACAAATATCATAAAACTGTGTTTCGTAAGCAAACCATACAATTTATGCCATAATATACCATACTTGGACGACCATAAACCAAAAACGATGTTAAAAAACCGCCTTGTGGGTTGCGTAAGCGCAGATAATATCTTATAAATCAGAATCAATAATAATTTAAAACAGGAATCATTTTGTTTATTTGTTTGTGGTCACATAAAAAGGCTTATCGATTCTGAGAGGCGTTATAACGGCTGTAAACTTACGGTATAAGCAGGGGTACAGGTTTAGTTATGAAAGTATTAAGTACGGTAGACTGACAGAGATTGAATAAAATTAAGCCTGCCTTTGTAAACACTGTTTGTGCATTTAGCATTAAATAAACAAACAAATAAAACAGTAACAATGCATTGCGTTGCGAAACTCTCGAACCAACTTTATTGCTGGTTCATTACTTTTAGTTTGGTATACTTTTATACAAACGTAGGACATAAATTTACGTCCACCATGGCCAATTGCGTACAGGGATAGTAAAAACAAGCACCGCTATACTGACCAGAGACTCAAGTGTAGTCTATGGCGGCCAGAGATTCGGGACGAGGCAAAGGCGTGTGCCATACTGCCTGCTCATCATTAACTTCATCTGGAACCCTTACTAAGGGAAAACTTGGTACATGAACTCACTTTTACCTATGGTTAGTTAGACGTGTTGTGTTACCGAAGTGGCCGTTTGAATAAAAATCAAAACACTTGATTAAAAAAAAACACGTCTTCTTTTATTAGTCCACCATAATCCATCTTTTTACTGTGACAGACGGACACACATCTGCGAGATTTCTATTTTGCTTATTTTGGCACGAAAAATCAAAATGTTCTTCTATAACATTCAGTTTTGTTTTCGCCTTCCAGTTTTATTTAAAAAGTTTGCTTGTAGGTACTATACACCCGATAACAGTAATCGTTCTAAATGTAACATTATGTAAACGTTTTAAATGTTATTGATACGATTTCACGGATATATGTATTTATTGATACGCGTAATGTACGTGTGTTCTGATGCCTTGGGTAAACAATGGAATGTGAAGGGTAAATAGAGGGGTTCTAATGGGTTGTGGAATCAGTAGGATGTGGTATTGATCCGTTATGTTGGTGTGACGTCTATGGTGGGGTAATCAAGTCATAATTCATGAAGCTTTTGATTTGGATGGAAAACATAATTTAGCGTTATTAGCTTGGTTGAGCAAATGTTACTGGATTTCTTGTTAGTAAATTGAGGACCACTTACAGTTGATGGATATAAAACAGCTCCGTGATATAACTAATGAGTGACTGACGCATCTAAAACGTACAGCGTACAATGTATCTTTGTGTCACTCACTCTCTTTTTTACCTCCCAATATTTAACAAATTGCTAGGTCATCACTAGGTACAGTTCATGATTTCAGAATATTCTAAGTTAAGACCTATTTTCCACCACTTCAACAAGTATACCAGCCACTTACACTAGTCCTTAAGCACAAGTTTCTCAACACGGGGCCCCGGCGACACTCTAGCACGCAATAGGTCTTTGCGGCCCGCCTGCATGTGGGACTTTACGACCCCCTCACGTGTATGGTGCTAAGCAGCCTCAGCCGCGGGCTGTCGGCTAATTGTCACCACTCGACTCCCCCACACATCTACTGCACTTTACAGCTGTCATTAAAATCCCTCTAGTGTGGGTATATGGGTAGGAAGGCAGGTAGTTTCTGTGTTATGAGGGTAAAATAATGTAAGTGCGTAATTAGTGGCCTAATTCAGTTAAATGGTTGGACTGTGCTTGACGTCGCGGGTAAAAGCGAGATGGTTTGAGAACGTTAGAACAAAACTACTTTACCTGGGCTACTAACGCTACGTAATCCAGAAGCCAAGGAAATCCAAAAGCTATGTAGATGGAAACAATCAAGATTGCCTGAGAGAAGCTAACCTCACTACAAAGTTCCCAAAGACATGTGTGCTCAATCTTTTACAACACAAAACACATCAAAGGCTACCAAAAACTAAATGTAAAGTAGGAAGCAAGACTAATCAACCAATCCAGTTTCCGAGCATACAATAACGAACTCATATCGTTCAAATGTAAACAAAAACAGTTTCTTGTTTAGCAAAAACGCGTAACACAGATACTCGTTCATAGTAGGTACGTAGGCAGCCGTAGTAATACCAAAATAACATAGAGTAAAAATAGTAGGGCCTGCGTGGTGCGTAGCAAGCAGTTGGCCAATATTCTACATGGCGCGCTGCTATGTTGTGATCATTTGTGGTGTGATGCATGAGAGATAGCGAGTACGCTGTGGCTTGGATGCGATTGAGAATAATGTAGCAGAAGCAATTTTACTAACAGTGATGTTAAATAAAAAACGAGGGAAAATTAAAAGAGGAAATGTTTGAAAACAATTTAGAAGTTTATTGTAGGGTTCAAGACTTGCTTTTAATTAAAATAGTAGAAACCAAAATGGTACTCAAAGGTATCATCGACCAAAGCAGCTGTGCCTACGTCGAAACCAGGTAAAGTCACGCAGTCACAATGTTGAAAAGCTCTAAAATCTACTATCTCTTGCGATCGGTATGATAACATCAATATTTGTAACTCTCTTAATCCTCATGCTCCTTATCACCATATCAATGGTCCGCACTCAGTTCAACAAAGTCGTAAGTCACCCCGCTCCCGCCTGTCACTCACACTGACCCTTCTAACACAGTATTGCTTAATCCGCTGTTGCCACGCGACCGACTCGCGCAGAGCACATAAATGGGCCTCTTTGTTTCTTATCACCGGTACATAGCATGGGAAACACGGTTCTTTATGTACTTCATTATGTACTGCGTGTCTGTTTGTGTTCATTGTTTCTTTACATAGTAACAAGGCTTGGTGTAGCGGGTTTTGCAAAGCCTCTTTTTTAAGACTTAATTTCAAACACGAATGTTTCCAATTGGCTTCATTATCTTGTCAAAAGACGTCCACTGCTGGTTATAAACCTTCCCCAAAAATCACCACATCGACAGGTCCTACACTGCATCCAGCGGATTCCTGCAACCTTCAATAAAAATAACACAGAGCACGAAATCACCGGCAGCGTTTAGAGACGGCAGTACTATTCAAATTCGTGACATCGAAAGTGCGTTGATCGCTTACTTTTGTGATGGACCGCCTTCAAAGCCGTCAGATTCTATACGCCATTTAAGCCGAAGTGCGCATCAACGGTGACACGCTTGGTTTGTATGGAAAGTGTTGACAACGCCGCCTCTAGCAGCGGCCGCCGAAGCATTTCCGTGCTCTGTGAGTAATACGATTGCTAAAATAAAAAATCATTTTGGCATAACCACAATCCATACTCATGTGACGCATGCCAAATTGATTAGTTATCGACTCGCAGTAATTAATGTTGCTTTTTAATACCTAACTGCAAGCCTACCTTAACAGCTCTTTATGTACTCCCACACGTATAGGGTCACATTGAATGAACTGGCGAAACTTCACACATGACTGGTATCGATATCAAATCGTGATAAAATAAAATAATTAGTGAGGAACATTATATAATACATAGTTTTTTTTCTAAGATTTGATATCGATACATTGGATAGCCTAATCCCTCACGTCTGTGAAATGTTGCCAGTTAAGTTGAGTTATGTTTCCGTGTGGCTGATTGGCATGGGACCCTGGTAGATAGACGGTTATTGTTTTTGCAGTTTAGAAATAGACGAAAATATCTCTGAGAAATTCAAGGTTATTTAAATGAACTCCAACCTTCAGAGAAAATGAGTTTCCATTTGCAGTATGATGTAATCAGTTGCTTAAATATTGCATTTCCGTGAACCTGATAATGATGGTTCTCATGGTCTAAACAGAATGGATGGTGGAACAAAATGTTGTATCACTAAAGTATTGGTCTCTTTTAATTTTGACCAATATTGAACTGAAAGTTGAAGAAAACGGTGTTCAAATTTTCACACAGATAGTATATAGTATAAATAAAATAGTATACCAATATTTAATATTACCATAAACTCGAACTCAAACTCAAAGCGTTTATTTCAAATAAACCGATTACAGGCAGTGTTGAATTGTCAAGGGTTCGGTCGGTCAGAAAGATGAAGCTAGTTGCCCATTCCAAAGCGTAGTAGGTACCCTTGGAAAAGAACGGGCAAGTAACTGCACGAACACCCTTTTAAATCAAAATATGGTTACACAATATTGATAACATCATTCATGTTGAAATTATGCATGTGAGAACGATGCAGAACGTTAAAAGCGTCCGTAATAAAAACAATTCAAATATAAAATAAGCCGTGGCAGCTAAGGAATGACCAGACCCTACTGACGGTGCATGACGCAAGTATTACCACCATTCAGCTCAACCGTTTTGAAGGGAGCTAAATGATCCAATAGATGCACCACCATCAGTGAGACATTAGAGTGAGCTTGACATACTCTCAGCCACCAGGGCACATTCAAGTCAATGAAAGATGTACCAAGTAAATGGTAGCTTTATAATATGTACATAGTACTCACACATGTGCTATGCAATTATACAATACCAAAAGATTGAATTTATACAATGCAAAGATAGTTTTTAAAATCTTCAGCATCTCCAACAGTATTTTCAAATCCTTATCAATTAGTTTATGCGCCCTCGTGGAGCAGGACCAGCGTTGAGCCAAACATTTTTATCAGCGATGTAAGGGCTCCCCCAGATACGCGCGACGCGACAACGCGCCGCAACTTTTGTAGAACAATTTTCATGAGGTTTTCATAGGAATTGTTCTACTAGAGTTACGTCGCGCCTGTTTGCGGGAGCCTTAATCCCCCAACATATAATATGCTGGGCTGGATAGTGTGCGTTTCATACGAGTACAAGATTTAAATTTCGTTTCTTTCGTTGAAATATGTGGGGAGGAATTTTATTGTAACATTTTAAACAGTACTCCATGAAAGATGTGTCTACTTTAGCCAACCTGAAACTTGGTTGAACTAATTGGTCCCGATTTCTAGTGATATAATAGTGTCTTTCACCTCTTTTACTAAGCAGATGTAGATTTTTCCTTACGTATATGATGTTTTCATAGATAGATTGACAAGGTAGCGACATGATGTCAATATCTTTAAACAGTTCCCTTAGATCATAGATTCTCAACGTGGGCGATAACGCCCCCTCGTAAGCGTTTGAAATTTTCAGGTGGGCAGCAGAAGACCCACAGAAAATCATATCCTATCTTATAACTATATAATATTACACATTTAAATATAATCGTAGTAATAGCTGTTTCAGATTCGCGACAGAATAAGTACAAAAATGGGAGGGTTAGATAAATATATATTCTCAAAGTGGGCGGTGGGTACAATAAGGTTGAGAATCTTAAAGAGTCGCTCCTGAAGAGGCCACATATAGTTCTGATGGCTCTTTTCTGAAGAATAAAAATAGACTCGATGTCTGCAGTCCGTCCCCATAGTAACCGTACGACAAAATACTATGAAAGTAACTAAAATATGTAGAATGAGGATCCCACTGAAGCCTTGAGTCGAGCGTGATCCCAGGAAAGCAGTTTTATCGAAGAATTCTAGTTTCTCTTGATTCAATACTATCTCACAATTAGCACTTTTGACATTTCGTAAAGAAAATTTTATCCACTTAGTTTTTTTCTCATTAATACTAAATAGCAGTGATCCAATTTTGGATCTGCAGTAGGGCGTTATGTAGGTCGCGTCGTCAAGATTTGATGCACATCTATTAATTAAAAAAATTAGGGAAATATCGTCAGCAGATAACATCATTTATGGTTGGGTTTTAAACAAATGGGATAGCTCATTAATATACATATACTAAAAAGAGGAAAGGACCCAATATTGAGCCTTGTGGTACACCCATTTTAATTTTAAACCGAGTGAATGGATACAATTTATTTGAATGTGCTGTTGTCTATCACTTAAATAAGATTTTACTAAACTGAGCGCAAGTTTTCCAAGTCCGTAATGCTCAAGTTTCAAGGATGAGGTTTCGTGGTCGACGCAATCAAATGCCTTGGAGAGGTCACAAAAGATTCCTATGGCGTCTTGGGCCTCTTCCCACGCCGTAAATATGTGTTTTAATAAGGTGACACCGGGGTTAGTCGTAAAAAGGTCCCTTGGTGAAACCATACTGTTGATCGTGAAAGATTTTATTGGTGTTAATATGATTGAACATTTAATTTAGCATTACCTTATAAAACACCTTGCTACAAAATCCGGCAACACGGATACGGGTCTGTAATTATTGGGGGTTTTACTTTCTCCGGATTTGAGAAGTGGTATTACCTTACATTAGATCATTCGATCCGAGAAGACTCCTTGATCCACACACAAATTAATTAAATTTTGCGGCCAAGTACGGCGCTATAGTCTCAATAAAGGAGGTACAAACTTTGATAGACATTCCCCATAGATCTTCGGTTAATTTGATCTTCATTTGCTTGAAAGCTTTTATTACTATTATGAGGTTTATATGCTTGAATTTAAATTCAATCGGGCAGGATCAAACGTTTGCTCTTAATAAGACAATAGAACGCGAAGGCGAGGAGTTTAAGGTTTCAGTAGTTTTAAGTGGGATACTGATAAAGAAATTTACAAATTCGTTGGGCAACTTCATTATTAGTGCCTTATTAGACCACGTAAAGTTTCTTGTGTGAAATCATTATGCCTTTTATTTCTGTTAGTTTCGTCATTCATAATTTTCCAAACCGTACCATAGTAAAGTATACCCATATACGAACGTTACATAACCTTACCTAAGTACCTCCGTATACCTCTAACCTCAGTTTAATATTACAGAATGTTATTTTCAAAGCGTAAAGATTACAATGAGTTACGGTACACCATGGTTGGCTTGATCGAAAACACTTTTCTATTTCTGTTTCCATCAAACATACGTTATCGGGACTTTGACGACACATATTTTAGTGTTTTGTTTACCATAAAACTTGCAAAGAATTCTAACTCTTATGTGTTTTAGAATACAGGTGGTTTAAGTGTGTATTTGAGGCAATATTCCGATAACGCTTATGCTCAGGAAACGTGACGGCAAGCCATGACCAGCGCAACGAGTCGCGTTGCAAATTTTTCTCATTGTCAGTGAAAAAGGAACATTAACTTATTAAACATTTTGCAGCGAATCGGGTTACAACTTGTAGTTGTTAGCTTTATATATATAGAAATTGCTTAGGTACGTGTTTGGAGAAGGATGATGATATTGACGATTGAATGAGAATCATGTTGATTTATTTGCGTTTTCGCATTACTTCAAGCTGTGCTAATGTTATTTGAAAAGTATGGCTTGTGCAAGTGTGTTAAAGCCACACTATTGCCATAAACTCTTAGCTTAGTCATAGACCAAATAGTTGATTTCTTCACGACGCTGATCATAACTAATTTGATATTTATTAAAACAAGTTTTTCTTACATTTATCAGTAGGTATTATTGTGTGGAATACGTAGTCAAAGGACCACGGTCCACGTCATGCCTGGAAATAATAGGCACAAAGTTAGTTTAACTTTATTTCCAAGGTCGTTCGGCAACAAAATAATCGATATTCAATATTCTTGTCTGTTGCTGTTGCAGTGAGGTAAGGCGACTGACGACGGTCTGCATGAAAATAAAGAAAGAAAGAAACATTGTTTTACTGTCACAGAAACGTGCATATAAAAAAAAACGAATTACGACCAAAGGCAATAAACGCGAGCACGTGACAGAAATAGTCGGCAGCTGCACGACGTGACTGTGACAAGATGGCTGCCTCTCAGCATGATGCTGTGCTATGGGGGACAGCGCTGATTTTCAATGGTTGTCACCCAAAAACGACGTACGAAACCAAGTTAGGTATTTCATAAACCTACCAACAACATGACAAATCGTAGAATCTTGAACGTTTGTAATCTCTTTCTACCTTTTGAGAACGTTAAAATCCTTTTTTGACTTAGGACCTTTAAAATAAATAAGTAACTGTAGATCAACAGTATACTCTGAAAGTCTGAAACAAACACAGGAAAACTACAGTTAAGGTATGAAAACCTTGATATTTTCCCGACTACATATTGCCAATTTTGAATGAAGATTAAAGTTCAAAAGGTGATAACAATTCTCCCGCTATGTTGGAAAAGAAATTGGTTGAAAATTTCTAAATATTTTCGCTCTACCAACTTGAATTTTCCATCAAATTGGCTTCTCCACCCTGTCACATGTTTAACAACGTGATGAGAAATGAACAAAAAGCCGTACAGTACCTACATTGTATGACAGCTGTTGCTACCCATCGCTTCTGCCACACAATCATGGCGGCCTGGTACTCAGGCGGCACAATAATGTTCAAACCGTCCATTTGTATAACCTGTGCTACTGATACCTAAGCACTGATTGCGTTGCTTTTGTTATGGAACAGTGTGCGAGGTTGTGTTTTGATTTGTGGTTGTTTTGATTCTGTTCTAATGGGTGTTCATGGCTAATATTAAACTAACATGAATTAATCGATCGCGAAGGTTAAACTGTGTGTGTTTGTATGAGCATCGGTGTCCAATCTTTATGCTATATAATAATAATCTTTAATTCAGACACAAATATCCAAATAGTGTTAGTAACATACAAACAATAACTTATTGCCTAGTGTTAGTAAAAATCAATCTCCGCACAAACTGCTGTACAATCGGAGAGCCGAAGCTCTCGGCTACAGTTTGCAGGATGCTGTTCCGACTGCCCCTCACTCTCCTCAGTAGCGACGCAGTTTTTTTTGCGTATAATTGCATAGAAGCCGTCGGTGCGGGCTTGCGCAAACATTTCATACGCGCTACAGTAACGAGGCAGCCTCAACAACATCCTGAAAGCATTGTTATATTGGACGCGCAGGACATCCAGCGATCTCTTAGTATAATTGACCCATAGATTGCCCGTGTACAAACTTTGGCAATAAGCCTTGAAAAGTGTTACTTTTACTTGGTCTGTACGCCGCGCAAATCTACGGGACAACATATTGCTCCTTTATATGAGGAGGTCACAGAAATTATGTTGATCTGTCGGAGCCAGCTGTCCATGTTATACGACAAAAGTTAGGGGTATTCAGCTCAGCTCAGTTGTAGGCTAGTAACTGAAATGCGGAGTTCAAATGGAAGTAACACTCTTTGTAAACATCTGGAAAATTAGAAGTTGACCTACTCCAACATAAATGTAGTTGAGAATAATGTCAACAATACTAATCGATGCTGTTTATGGGCTGAAATATTTAAAGGTGTTACTGTACTTCCCCAAAAAACATCTTGGATAAGGACCTCTACTAATGATGAAGCTGGGGATCAAATGGGCATTTAAAATTTACAGTCAGACAAAAGATTTTTCTTAGATTATGTTTGACTAAGTCACGTGTGCCATCACGTTTATATCCGTTGCTAACTCAGTTGTATTTGCCATCTCAGCGACGTTTCATAATGCACACGATTTATCCGAATGAGTATTTGAATACGGCTATATTTGTATAAGAGCGGAGAGGTTTGCGTAGCTTTGTGAAAAAAAGGGAAAAATACCGGTAAAATTACAGGAACACGGGAGTTTTGAAAACTTGTCAACTACAAGTAACAATGTTTTCGTGACATACATATTTGGTTTCGGCATGAATGTTAGTGGTTTGATTTCAAATAATTATTGGGGGAGGTCTGATATTATAAACGATGTTATTTTAATAATAATTGTTATATTAGTAAGTATAATTCCTTGTAATTTTGCTTACGGATCATTATATTTTTTGTAAATTTGTATTCTAGACATTGTGACTTATAACATCGCCTTGGATGAGTCTGCCAAGGTGTTATAATTGTATTTTAAATAAATAAAATGTATGTCCCTTCTTAATTAAAACAGCTTAAATCAATAAAATTGTGTAACTACTCTGCTTAGCAACAAGTTCCTCACATACAGTTATTCCCATGTTGAGTATTTCCATGTAAAAAGGGGACCCTTTTCAATAACCATTTAGTGGGTGCAAAACGAATTCGACCTGGTACCTGACGCAGACTTCACAGCCACGTTTTGGACCACTACACCAATCAGGCAGAGTACCTATTTACATCCTGAAAAAAGTATCTCTTACAAGCAGTCACATCTAGGTTATCTTACCGAGCTCTATCTCTGCTTACTTAGTGACTTACGTGTTTCTAAGCGTGATGTCGGTTGCTAAGTCAGTCGACTGCATCGTTTCGTAAAGCACACGATTTTGTGTCGCTGACCGACTGGCTTGACCCAGTAGTTAAGCAAAATTACTGCTTACTTTATGCCTCAGCATTGTGACTTAACTGCCTTGTGGATTTACTTATGTTAGTTAATTTTATGCTGGTTAGATTGTTTTTTATCTAAATTCTAGATGCATACATGCAACTTAACTGCTTAAAATTTTCCTTTTTACTATATAAAGCAGCGTCGTTTCCCTTTCCAATCGTAAGTTTGCACCCACACAGTCTTCGGAAAAGACTCCAAAAGGTAATTGAAGTTTGAACACTTTTAAAAGATCAGATGTACGGCATCTACTTAGCTACATAAAGATTACACTTTGATATTATTAGTGATACCAATTAACGAACAACAGTCGGTATGGTTGAGAATGACAATAGAGTTTTAGTCTCATAGTCATTCTATCCCACCCTACCATCCTATTATGTTTGTTGGTTTGTCCCGGCAGCAACGGAGCAACGGATAGACGTGTTTCTTTGCATAGAGAAAGATAGTTGACGGCCCGGATGGTGACAGCCCGGAGGGTGACGGGCTGGAGGGTGACGAGCTAGTGGGTGACGGGTTACTTTTATCTCGAAAAAATACACTGCTGCTGCTGCTTATTGTAACGTATTTTTGTGGTCTACAATAAAGTACATTAAATAAGTAAATGCATGATTCTGATGGTTCCGATGGTATACCACACGGTAGCGAATCCGCAGGTAAAGACTATTCCTGCCGGGGTCGCGGATTGTTCGACAAAGTTACCGTGGCCCTGGCGCACAAGCAACTGTAGGAACACGGGTGGGTTTTATTCAGTAAGAGCCTGACACGCCCTTCCGCTCCACCCAGAGAGGAAGAAGTCACTTGATGAAATCCCAACCAAAAAAAAAGATTTTTTTTTTTTTTTTTAAATGTGTTTATTATCTTAAATCTAGATACATTTAAGTTGCCGGGGCTTCCCAGACAAAAATCCGAAGATACTTGTGGTAAAAATGGTAAAGACTAGTTGGATAGCACACAATCTCAACGAACTTTATGAATTGGGAGAAACGCCGTTAGATCGTGTGGTTCATCTTTCCATAAGAATAATGAACTAAAAACAATGACTGCGGTGGAATCGACTCAGTAATGTGAGCCAACAGTGGCTAAAGCATGCTGTATAATATACGAGCCCAGTGACTGGATCCAATCACTGGACTTGTATAGACGCGATTCATTTAACGAGCCAGTATGCAGTCGTTTTTTGAAAAAATACCTTTACCTATAAAATTAAACACTCAAACATGAACACTATAAAAATCCGGCTGCTACTGCCCAATGCCTTTACGTGAACGAAGTCACGAGCCCAGTTGCAAGTCAGTGCTGAACTGACTTACTGTACTGTCATATTACTGGGCTCTATAGTCAGACAACATTTTATTTAGAAGTCGGTACTTTTGATGCCCAGCGGTATCCATATCAAGTTAAGAATACTTAAGCACGCTTGATTTAATTAATTAATTAGAAATAGAACTGAATGTGGCTTGTTATGTGACACGGGTTAGTTTCAGTTACTTGCAAGGTAAAGCAAAAATACTTGTATCCAAAATAATAGTGCTTGATCTATGACATTTTGCGTCTCTTTATCGATATCGATAAATTTCGCTGACGCCTACCATATTATAATAATGATTTATTTATGTTGAAATTTCTTACTTTAAAAAATATAAGATGTAAGATTTTGAAAGTTCATCTCTTTCTTCTTACGAATATTTACACTATAGTGCAAAAACCTTTTTAAATAATTATATTATGTAGGTAGGTAAGTACTTGTTTCTTATTTATTTAAATTGTTATATCCTTTATGTTAAACAGTTCGCTCACGGCCGCAGATGTACTTGATAAATATTTAAATAATAAACATTAAATCCGTGCAATTTAATTAATTTCTATAGCTGTTATTTACCCCGGTGAATATGTTTATTCATGTTATTGTCATATATTTGTAATATCTATTTTTAGAGCAGTATATGTTTTAACCTTGTACTCTTTGCCTGAAAATATTGTTTTGATTAACTGAAGCTACTTATGCCCTATGTTGTAACTATTTTCCCAAAGATTTTTATGCTTGTTTTCTTCATCGTTATTGTTCTGTAGTGTTTCTTACAACACCAACTTGCTTTACATTCTGCGATCTCATCTACATTATCTGCTTCTGAACAACTTGTTATAAATAGATAAATTTACATAAAATCTACGATTCTGTTCAAAATCTGTAATAAATAAGAGATTTTAAACATGGACCAGCTGAGCTGATGACAATCACTATAGAAACAAACATTGGCACTGGAGTCTTCACGTCATATTTTAGCATGAAAACAGCTTAAATGATGATTAACGATGCAGGCCGTGTAACAAAGACCTTTAACATAATGTTTAACATATTCTAATGACGATCCCAGATAAGGAATTACCAATGAGTAAACCCTGTAAGGCAATGTATGTCTTTCAAACCCTTATGCCATCAAAGGCGTGACGATTATGTAAGGCAGTGAAAGTCTCATCAGAATGCAAACAAAGGTTTGGCTGCTCACTCGGCTCACTCCTAATAGGCCACAAAATCGTTTTCGTAACTTTTCAACCGCACAAACAACTTTTCTACCACATACTCGTAATAGCATGAGACATGCCTATACGTTAAACTTTTATGAAACCTCATCAAACCAGTCTAAAATCTAACAAATCACTTATATCCATATAAAAATGCAAATTCTACGCCAAGAGAAACCTCGTAAGATCAACATCGTTTTTTTAACCTGCTCAGCACTAAGAATGCATTTCTAGACTGTTTTAGAAAACCTAGTCCCGTCCTACATGGCAAATGCATCCGCCATTTAAAATATAAGTCCATGTGCCAACATGTTTTTACTTTATAACAGCTATATAACCTAGAAAATAGATCGCGATTCTATGAACTGGTACCACCGATAATTATATCTACGACTGCTTCTAGATTTCGCTACACATTGCATCTTATATATGCAATCTATTTTTGCAGCTTCTTAGGGAGCTAGCAATGGTTTCTATCGGTGTTTAACGAGAAAGGTGTGGTCTAATGCGATGGTAGAGGGCGCTGTAGTAGATCTTTCTGCCTTCACTTCGGTTGCTAGGCAAGGGCTGTGTCTGTGTGAGTGGGTGCAGTGCCCGAGGCTGTAGTGATGTTCGGTCGATGCTATCGACGGTGTTTCTTATCGATGTTGTACCTACAAGGCTTGTGATGAAACATAAACATACTCATTATAAATAAGGCTGACCTTTTATTTTCACTGCGGTTTTGAAAAATCGCAAATGATAGATTAGGAAACATTTCTTATTATTTTCTAAAACTTATTTGTAACAATGATCTAATATCTCAGTTTTTCGCCCCAAAAGGAAACAATCGAAGAGTTATCAAGAGTTAATTAAACTCCTCAACCAATTATAAAACAACCAATCACCACTAGTTACACAACTCCAACCTTCTACGCGCAATCTAAGACAATCGACGCGATTCCTAATGTCTCATAATCAGTTTCGACAAAAAATATCGCAACTCTTTCACAACACTATTATTATCTGTCGAGCGGTACGCGCACATGCACAAACTGCATTCGATTATGACAAAAAACCATTTTACATTCTGCCGTTGTGAAACTGAAAATTAGAAGAGTTTAGACCTTATTTGTATGCAGGAATGGTTTCGAGGTTATTGTGTAAGTGCATGGTTAAGTTAGTGTGAGTATAAAAGTGACGTATTTTAATAGTGTGAGTGGTGTGTGCAGTCATCGACCCGTATCTCGGGCGAACCTACCCCAACGCGAAAAATATAAGTATTTCCGAGTGGGAACTAGTATTGTAGTGTTGTAATGATTCGTCAGTGTTTGCACCACTTTCTAAACTGACACGCGTTGAACCTAGCTTGCCTAGCCATCTAGCTCGCTACACAGATCTGTATTTCATCGATCGTCTCATCGCTAGCCACAAATCGTTGATCGCTAGAAGAGGCCAAAGGTGTACTCAGCGTTTTATGTTAGCACTTCTCAGTTTACACATTTATTCGTTTGGAAGCGTGCCCAATGTTATGTCAATAGGCTCGCTGCCTTATTACATGTGGCCTGAATATATTTATTAGCAAATTAGGCGACTTGCATTTGGCTCTGAATTATAGCAAAACGAAATGTTATTCAAAATCAGCTGTTTGTGACCCAAAGCAGATTTTACAATGTAAAACGGCTCTTAGGTCGGGTGGCTTGGCAACCATTTGTTAACAGTCCCATACACATAGGGTGGCAAAAATAAGGGCTCAGTTTGTTTTAATCACAGAAATCTAAATAACGTACCTTATTATTTAGATTTCTGTGGTTTTCATGTTTCACCGATACAGATCATATTTTGCATTGTTAATAAAACCATTCCCGAAAAAAAAGAACGGGGTCGATAGGTACCTACTCCCTTTTCGATAAACATGACAACGCAGTACATCTATTCTGTAAACATCTCACCGTGAAAACATAGGTGAAGTGAGTTTGAAGTGACCTGTCAGAAGTGTCAATCCCTAGCACCAGATGGAATGACATCTCACTTCACCTAAAATTTTACGGTGAGATTTTTACAGAACATCACTATAAGGTGTGGTGATATAATCATAATAATATTACCAGCCTAGGTTTATCTTTAATGTTACTATGAGATAGGCTTCCCGATACGGCTGAGTTTCTGAAGTTCTCAGACACGTGTGAATTAGTTATTAATATAACTAATTCACACGTATCTGAGAGGTCAGATGGCAGTTCCTGGCCTCATACGTGTCTATCATAGTTTGGTATAATATTATCAATAGTCGGATGATCACTACCGAACCTCCCACAAGCTAGGCACTCGGCACTCATAATAACGCCCACAGGAGAGAGACAACCTGACCCCTTAATCTATTTCCATCAAAAACTACATGTTTCTCTTTTCAATATTTTAGAACTACCCGTTACATGTCCATCGCTCAAACTGCCGCCTAATCGAGTATGGGTATTTTTATAGCATTTTTATTCACATCGCACCGGTCGAATGGGCAAAATTATAGCTGGATGGGCCATAATTCGGAGACACCGGTAATGTGGGATGCCCAAAGTGGGAGAACTAAACTTTTATGGTCCGCGTCTTGGTGCGTTTGATATAAAAAATGTTGGGATTGTGAAATCGAATGCGTCTTATTTATCTACGAGTATTTTTTGTATAAACCGTTTTAGTTATTTCTAATATAAAGAAATGGAGGCCTACACTCTACAGGCCCATCAATGTGCTTAATGGCGGAGGTCAATAATCTTTATTCTTTTAAATGTTTGATAACTGAATGATAATTTAACTATACTTATTTGAAACTCCTACCTTACTTACCTCAATCTTTCAATTGTAATCGTGAAGGAAATGTTTCAGTGAGTACTTTGAATCAGCCTCCATGGGAGTCGATACAAATTCCCTTCACCCTGGGTAGTCAGCCCCACTGCCCCGTACACAAAGCAGCCCCAACCTAATCTCTACACAATCGTAACATAGTATTGTTTACATCAGCAGACAGCTGTAACGTTAGCTATCCGAACAGGTTATTTGCAACTGCTCGGTACATTTGCTCGTGCCCTTCACGAGATAAATTGCCCCGCGCCCTTTGCTCCGACTAACGATTGTTATTTATTATATTGCGCCGCTGTAGCCCTGATATTATAATAATAGAACGTACTTACTTGTTATGTTTGTTGTTTTCTAGTGCTGTTGTAGGGCTTTGATGTCAGGAGATTTAGTACGCTTGAAGACTGTACGTTGATTATGATTAAAGAACAGGAGAAGCCTGTTGATACCAAGTGGTAAACAAGTACAATACTTATTATAAAAAAATCAAAACCAAGCGTTTTATAAACTTACAGCTGAAGTAAAGTCTCATACATGTGCTTGCACCAAAACACGGAAATGCTGCTACGGACAGAAATAGTTATGATTTTGAAATAAAATTAGAAATAGAAACATAAAATAACACAGAACATAACACATTGATAGCATAACATATCGACAAAATGATTTCTCACAAAGTTTAAAATTTTCTAAAAACAAGTTCAATTAAAAATCACAGCAATTGAGAAAATCGGTAATTGTTAATACAATAACAAAGCAATTACTATCTAGGTACCATTAACGCCAATTTCCGAAGCCAGTTTGGTGTCGGTGATACCATCACCATGACAAAGCGCACGCAACGGTATCAACAAAGTGTACCGTAGAGGTGGGCCGCTAGAGTGGGACTGGTTCCGTGCTAGAGGTGGGTAGGGTTGCGCACGTCTATGGGACAGGTGTTGTTGCTAGGTGAGGTGATCTCTTGTCCTACTGGCCGGTATACACGGGGACAGAAGTGGATTGAATTCGAATAGAAAAAGAAATCATTTTACTGACTTTTTTAGCTATTGCTTCGAAACACATATTGCTCATTAATATCGAAATCTTATCATTTATACCACTAGAAGCAATTTTTTAATATAACTTAGGAAAACTCTGTTAAGCACATAAATAGATGCAATAACTACACTCTACTGGAGGTTACATTGTGATTCTGGTTGGTATTTTTAAAAGAAACCTATTTTTATCTACTACTTCCCCAGTTTTCCAATATTTGCAAACATTTGCACAAAATAATTTTGTGTTTCATCGTTTTACGAGTACAATAAAAACCAACTCTAAACACTTCTGCCCTCACCGATACCCACACAGTCGATATTAGAAAGCGAGATGACGCTGGCGCCGGCGCCTTCTACTCTTCGTGTTAATTGTCCGGCGGCGCCCCGGCAATCCGGCACTCCGGCACGGCAGCCGTCCGGCACTACGGCACAGACATATGAAAGTTGTCTGATCGTGCTAAAAGCTCTGCTCAACGGTCGTTGCGACCGGCTTCCGTAGTTTGTTGCTATGCAGAAAAATTGATGGAAATTAGATTATGATTCTATCTTTAGGTCGGTCGATGTTTGATGTTGAATTAAAACGCTACCGGGTCCTTCGGGGTTAACTTGAGCAAAGAAGCACTAAAACAGCAGTGTTTGTTTATGGGAGTTATTTTTCTCTGACCAATAATAGCTTAAACTTTCTAAATTAAAACGCTTTTTCCGCGTTTCGTTACTAATGAGACCATTAAATATGGAGGAACTCATATTGGGCATGGTAAACTCCTAACGGATATCTTTCGTGCCCATTTTTTTATAATGTTTCTTCATAATGTCATAAATATTCTAGAGAAAAGGCCTTTGCATCTTTAGGTAATCCTTTGAAGATTTGACTTATATAAGATCAGTTTCAGCATGGCATTCTTTAACCAAACCTGGACTCAACACCACAGTCGATCTCAGACCATTTCACCCAAGTTTCTTCAGAATATTATTTTGTTCTTCACAGCATTTGTAAGTATTGTTCCTAACCTATTTTAATACCTTTCCTAAACCATCCCAACCCGTCTGGTATTACCTATATTAATAAATATCAAGCGTGTATAGAAAGCAGCATGTTTGTACAGGTTCATATAAACAGCCTGTCTGTCTGTCTGTCCGTCAAATGTATGGTAACTGACATTTTCGCCTCCATGTTGCCGCGTACTGTTTTTGTAGACCGTACGGTACAGTTGGCAGCACAGTTTGTATGTAACGTCGTTGAATTGATAAAATATAATGTATGTTACAATAATTTCATAGTATATAAGTACCTCACTTCACTTCACATAGCGCGGCATTGCGCGGCGTAGCGTGGCGTAGCGTGAAGTAGCGCAGCGTAGCGCGGCGTAGCTCGGCGTAACTTGGCGTAGCGCAGCATTGCGTGGTTTGGCGTACCACGCCATAGAGCACAGCGTAGCACAGCTTAGTAAAGTGTAGCATAGTTTTGAATAAGAGTATACTCTTGGCTTTACTGGTCCATAATCATGACGTTATCCATTATGACGACACAGTAATTGATGTACTACCTCAGCTCCGCCACATCTTACGCAGTGAGATCCTCTGTAGAGTGTATTGAACGACTACTTCGCATTTCAAACTTTGCCTGTGCAAAGTGTCAAAACCACAGTCAAACAAAGCATTGCCAAAACACATAAACATATCCAACATAATCTGCCACAATCCTCTAACACAATAGGATTAACAATCCTCTTAAATTCAAATCAATAGCCTACGATAAAAAAACAAACCATTATTTTTTCCAAAACGTTTGTATATTAAATTGGTTTTTAATTAAAACTCAGTTTCTATTGAACATTTCGTTTCTAACTGTACTCGATGTTTGTGATACGAGCGTTGATTCCGCTCTGACATTTCATAAAGAAAACAATTATCTGTTTGTTTGTTCCGAACGTACTATTACTGCTGGGCCATTACGTAATCGCCTATTTTCGTGAGTCGTGTGGCAACCAATCAAAACTACCATTTACCTACATACGTCCCATTAGAGAGAATTAATTTGTCAAACAAAACCGTGTGATAAATTCGTGAAAAAGGATTTAAAAGTTACGTTCGGCTGACTTCGGAAGAGTTCGTGTACGTTCGAGAGCGTTCGGGCACGTTAGGCACGGGTCATCGCTCCGACCTAGATCGGGTGCGCCCGCGCAGAGCCACTGTTGCTAACCGCGCGTTTTATTCTATTATTTGTGTTAAATAGTGGAGCGTTGCGTGTTCGTGTTTAGTTTGTTATAAAATTACATATAACTAGCTCTAACAGGTTTTTTTATGACCATAACAAAGTAGAAAATGGCGGAGTACACGCGAAAATAAACACCATGTTTGTTGATTATTGAACTGGCTTTCGATTTGATGAACGGCTGAGTCATCTCGACGTTTATTTGCAGCACATCCAGGATGTAATTAAATACTGGTAACAGATATTAATGTGTGAACTCGTTGCAATAGCTTTGTTTTGCTAGTTTACTTATTGATCACGTAAAGTTTGAGACTTTCTCATACTTTTTCGTTGAACCTGTCGAGCATGGCTTGATAGATCGTAGTACAAGATAGAGGAATACAAACGTCATAGAGATACCAGCCTAAAGGCGATTTCATTGCTGAAATACTGCAAAATTTATCAAAAGCTTACCAAATTCAAATCATACTCGTAATATGGCACCCTTATTTTTTTAATATAGAACTCACTCTTCTAAGTCAATCACAAAATGTAGTAGGCATAACCTATATTTTAAGCCTACAAAGTTATCATTCAGATGTATACATAGGAAATGTCTACAACTTTCGAGACAGTTTAACTTTTTACAAAATCAAACTGTCTATTTCTACAAACTTTTCTAAAATTTAGCTCTGTCCCCGCACTAACCCATGTTTTGTAACAGCATGTTACATGTCAATTACAAACATCAACACGTATTGTATAACCGACTGCTGACATTACGTGTCCTGCAGGTGTGAGGTGGCTAACCCTTGGCGACACCTGGTCCCAATAGGTGGCAACATTAAGGGCACATGGACCTGCATGCGGGAAACGGACTTATAAGAAGCGGGTAAACCGTCAATAATTCAAACATTGTAGTTTATGATATTTGCATTAAAGTATGGATGTTAAAGGAAGGTTTAATTGTACTTTAAGGGCTGAAACTGCTAATAAATAAGACTTCCGATTCATCAACATCATCCACAGACCGACTTGACCCACTTCTCGGTATACAGGGTGTAAAAAGACCCGTGTAACGTTGCACAAAAATAATTGCTGGGAAACGACTTTTAATTCTATTGTGAAAAAATTCTGTTTGCGGTACTAGTGCGCAAGGTAACACGCAAAACATTGTCCTTATGGGTGCGTGCAACGGTACAGGGGTCGTGGGGGTATTTAAAGTTGTGTGTTGTGTTTAACATAAAAAACTTGTTCTCGTAAAAAAACGTCAGTAAACGTTGGAATTTCGACCTTTAACTTCTCCGTAACTAGAAGGTTCCCAGGTATAGTACAGTATAAAAAAAATATTATTACAATGACGGGGAGTACAAGTGACTCTCGGCTTCGTTAACTGTCTTTTACTTAGGATTGATGAGTAAAGAAAAATCTCATGAAAATTCGTTGATTACTAGAGTGCCTTCTACTCTAAGAGAGTTAATGTTGCCTTGCCTAATCTTGCCTAAACGACGAATTTGAGCGATTGGGGAATATCCTAATGGTAGATTTACTGATGAATGGCTATCATCTCCTTCATTAAATCCGCTCCTTTCGAATCGAACTCCCGAGCTTTTAATGAAACATAAAAATAATAAAATTAATAATAACTAATCAAAAAACCACTTTTACTTTCATATTACCATTCCAGTAACAAAACCTCTACCATATCCCATTAAAGTAGCCATATCAATTAATTATCAGACACATTTAACTAAGTAATTCCCGCTTGCATCCCACTAGGTACGTGCCTATGAGGACACACCTTTAGCTTTCAATTAAATTACCAGCACCACGTAAATCATGGCGGGCCCACTGAAATTAACAACCATTTATGTAATTATGAATACATTTATATTCGTTCTGTACGTTATTATTGTAATTTAATTGATGTGATTATGTTTGTGCGGAACATGGCGTTTTTATTTGTTGGTACCTTAGATAAACTGAAAAGGTTGGCGCCCATTAGTTTGATACAGGTAAAAAATAAATAGTTTTTAGCAAATTACAGTGGCTTCACTAGTTTTCTGATATCAAACCAGCCATGAGGTAAGAAAACCTGTCAGAAAAATTGTTGTGGAATCCTTCTTTGTGATAATGATGAAGTGACTTTCGTATCGTAGTCGTGTTTTCAGATCGAAAGTGCATAATAGATGTCAAGGAGCAACATTAGCCTGAAAATGTAAATCTTGTGATTGTTGAATCATTTTATCTCTCTCTCCCACTTCTTAGACAGCTATTTGATCCTAAACAAATCTCTACAAGGCATGATAACATAGATGAGACGACTGTCGTGGTGCAATTACACCAAATGTCTACAAGATCGTGCAGCATCGGGCTACGGTCGGGGCCACTATTGGCCACTCGGAGCCACGCAGAGCCATGCGCTCGGCGGGTGGTAACGTGACCAGTGAGGGACCAAACAACGTGACTTGCGCGAGACACAGCATCCGAGAAACAGTAGATCCAGATGAAACAGACATTTCATATATCTATCTCGGGCATCAGTTAAATTAAATTAGAAGAAATGTTATATAATAGACTAGCTGCTTAAATTGCTGTTTACTGCTGGCCAAAATTTCTACATTTATAACTGTAATTTTTAGGATGTACATAATAAAGAGTATTCTATTCTAGCTGTTGCCCGCGATTTCTTCTGCGATCCAGAATAAAAAATATATCATACGTCTTTTCCAGGTCATGTCTACTCATGTGCCAAATTTCATCCAAATCCGTTAAGCCGTTCTACCGTGAAAGCGTAACAAACAAACAAACAAACTCACCGTCGCATTTTTAATATTAGTTAGGAAGTTAGGACGATGAATTGTAAGTATTTGATTATCTTTGGATTTGCAACATTTGGTATTTCACTTATTTTTCAGCATCAACGAACCCCACTGCATTTTCTATGAAATTTCAAAGATGCTGATGACTAGCTGTAAATATTACTGTTTAAACCTATATGAACAATCTATAACCCAATGAATAAAAGGATACCTGATACAAGCACATAAAAAAACGTGGTTCCACTTTCAAACAATACCAATCCATAGTTTCACTCTATAGCTCACGGGGGCTCGTGGCTAAGTGATGACAGCCGCACGGGCCGATCGATCAGGTTAAGCTACGCTTGCCGCCGTCGGTCCGTGGACGGGTGACCATCTTTACATACCGAGAACCCTCCGTGCCTCGGAAAGCACATTAAGCTGTTCGTCCCCATTGTAATTAGTGGATCTTTGACAGTCGTTACGGGTCGTCAGAAAACCGAAACTCAGACAACCAGTCTTAGCAAGGGGTATAGTGGTATCCAGTAACAGAAGCGTAGAGGTCAGATAGACAGTCGCTTCACGTAAAATACTGGTATTCAGCTGCATCCATTTAGACTGGAAGCCGACCCCAAAAGTACTCGAGAAGAGGCTGGGCAGATGATGAGTTTTATTTTTTAGGCTTCACAAACTTAGTCTACTGTATTCCCTTCACGGTGACTCTCTTCCGATAGTTAAACTACATGATTCTAGTTATCGCCTCATGCTGGTGGTTCAAAAATAGCCACAAAAACTGCGTGTATCACCAGTTCACCACACGTACCTACCACAGATTGCCTGCAGTAAAAAATACTCATTGAATTTATTATTGGACTGTGACTATCTGTATAGCCATCGTGGCGGACCACGAACAAGTAAGAGTATTGGCAATAATGAAATAGTACACATTTATATTGCAACCGTGAAAAAAATCATCTTCTTTTATGTAAATAAAATAAAATAAAAAAATGAAATGAAATGAAATAAATAAATGTTTAGATATTACGTAGAAACATAGGTTGACTTGATCCACTAGTTTTCCTATTAAACTCCAAATATGTCAATGCTCACTATAGGAGTAGTTTTACATCATTAATATTGATTCATTGATCTGTAGCTATTGAGCTTCATATAAGATCCCAAAGTCCTAAACCCCTCTTGCTTGCCTGCAAGGTGCTGTAGCTGCTACACAGAATATAATAATTATTATCTGTACTTGACTGTTGGCCATATTAGTGCACAAGAAGTTCAGAGATTTAGACACTAGAGAGTGGCCTCGTGGTAATTTCAGGACACGAGGTTGGTTTCAAACAGTGGTTCTACGAGGACCACTCCCTAATGGACAGATATAGGCCTGAATAGAAAACAAAATACCGTAACAAGTAAAAAAAAAAAATGTAATCATTAAGTCGCAGCTTATTTGCGAAACAACGTAATATAGTTATTTAGTACATATTCCTAATGTAACCACATAATGTAATGATACCATAGCGTGATGATATTTATGAGCATAATAGTGAAAGTTATATCTAAATGGGTGTAGCGATTTTTGTGATAGTTACTACTTTGATATACCTACATAGGTAATATACAAACATGCACACATAATTGTGATAACAACATCAACATTAAAAAAAACTGAATTTTTCTTTCAAAGGAAAGTCTTAATTCTATAAGTTTTTTTTAACGAATCCTCAACAATGTCATCCAAATCCATTCTTTCTTCATTTCACTCACGACAGAGATAAAAGATCCAGTAAAAGACAAGACTGGCAGTAAGAAAGTGTTATATCACACGCAGCCATATAACATTTAATTTAATAAAATAAAATATGTTGTTCTTAATTTTTTACGACACCTTAATTTTAAAACATGAATATCAAATATAAAAACGTGTTCATCAACGGATTATTTTCACAGATAGCAAACAGGATAGTTTGTTACGGCACATAACACGGAATGGAATCGTTTTGAGCCCCATCCCAAGCAGAACGTCATAAAGATACGCACAATAAAAACATACGTCATCCAATATATTTGTAAACTCACGCAAGAGAAAATATAACATAACATCACGCCGGTCTTCCCCGAAGGTCAGGGCAGAGTTGTGTATAAAACACCCGCGATCCTTTTAACATTCAATCATCACTATCATCGTCATAGGCAGCCTTTTTCCACCCACTACTGAGTATAGGTCTCCTCCCTGTTGTGCCATGCTTCCATGGTCTGTGCAAGTCTCATGCAGGTCTTCCCTGCGATCTTCTGTAGGTCATCCACCCACCTAGCCATTGGTCTGCCAACGCTTCTTCTACCGTTTCTCGGCAACTATTCCGTTAGGGCCCTGCTCCATCTGCCATCGCCACATCTAGCCAAGTGACATTAACCAGGACAGGTCCACTTAATCAGTGTGGTTTTTTCCTCAAAAGACCATTTCAGACACAGCAAAAGGGTAGGAGAAACTATGTGGGTCATTGTTTTTCTCAGTTAGTTTTAATCATGATCTGGCAGTTTAAGTAATTTATGCGGTCTACCCAAATGTCCTTTCTTTGGTATTGTTCGTCGAATCGTTGAGCTCCTTAAGTTCTGAGTTGAGCTGCACTATTACTGACAAATGCGTGAACTGACTAGACAGGTCCACTCAATCTGTGTGGTTCTTTCCAAACTACATGGTCTTCACATGATCTGACCAAGTTTATGTCTGAATTTTAAAAGAGACTGTGAATCCTGAGTTTGTTTCGGCCTTTCTTCTCAGAGTAGTCAGATAGGAAACGCCGACCTCGTCTATTTAAAAAAATATGATTGACGTGTAAAAGTGTTTGTTCAAACCTACTTATATAAATAAAATCAGTTATCATTTATCATTTAACCGGGAATAAATCCAAGCCTGCTAATAAGAAATTCCTAATGAAAATCCCAATAAGTTAATTACACTTTGCCTGGGTTAGAAATCAAACCTAGGAACCTAACAACCGCAGTTGCAATCACTAGTCGAGGTAGAAAATATAAATAAATTAGGAATGCTGGTTGGTTGTAACTAACCTACATTGCATCACAAATATTGTACAGGTCAGGCAGAGATCAAAAAACTTATAATAGAACGTCTGGTTTCCGTCAAGTGCTTGATCCATCGAGATTTGTTTCTAGGATTATTCTCGACTAGCTTATCTGCCCACGGCTTCGCTCGCGAGGATGTCCGAAATTGTCCCACGGGATCGTGCTAACCTGAGAAAAAGTAGCCTCTGTCTTTCCTCGGGATACCATCTATCTCCTTGCCAAATTTTATCAAAATCCGTTCAGTAGTTGAGGCGTGAAAAGGTAATATACAGACAGTTAATTTCGCATTTATAATATTAGTATGCATTGAATACTGTTCTGCAATGGAATGTAGGACAACCCAGTTTTAGTATACGTTACACCTGGGGTAAGATGAGTAACCTAGTAAGAACTGTGCGTCAGAAAATATGCTTGTAAGAAATAACACTATATTCCAGAGAAGACTATGATTGGGAATTTTATTAGGAGTAGAAGTCGTGATTTTCTAGGTAGACATACCACCATTCTATACAGCCACGTTGGTATATTTATAAATAGGAAAATAATCATTAAATTCAATTTTAGACGAAGACTTGAAGAAGACTCTTTTTATTTTTTGTGTTCCTGTATGTAAGAGTGAGGTCCTGGGTTCGATTCCCAGGTCGGCCAAATTGTTATTGGGTTTCGCTATCAGGAATTTCTTAGTAGCAGCCCGGAGTCTGGATTTGTGCCTGGATGATTGTGGATACACTCGCCCCCCCTATTACATGGGACTTAAACATAACTGGTAGAATGTGGTCGTACTATAGGAACACCTCTGCTTAACCCAAACAGGTGTGATGTTGTGTTATGTCTGTGTAAACTTAATATATAGTGACATTATTATGATGACTGAGTCACTTGGCACAAAATACCCTAAACAACTAGATCACTAGGTGGATCATTTCCCCCCTTTAATATCGTCGTATCACCGTCTTTTATCACAACCCACTGATTCTCACCACCATGTCCCATTGATACATCGTCAACGAAATTATCTGCACATTAATTACAAAGCGTGTTCAATATGTCGCGGTTATTTAAAGATTGTTAACGCCACTACAAAGTGGTGAATGTATTAAAAGATTTTTAAGGCCACTACAAAGTGGTGAATGTATTAAAAGATTATTAACGCCACTACAAAGTGGTGAATGTATTAAAAGATTAGTTAAAACCACAACAAAGTGGTGAACGAATTAAAAGATTGTTAACGCCACTACAGAGTGGTGAATGTATTTAAAGATTGTTAACACCACAACAAAGTGGTGAATGTATTAAAAGATTGTTAACGCCACTACAGTGGTGAATGTATTAAAATATGTATTATTAACACCACAACAAAGTGGTGAATGTATTAAAAGATTGTTAACACCACAACAAAGTGGTGAATGTATTAAAAGATTGTTAACGCCACTACAGTGGTAAATGTATTAAAATATTATTAACGCCACTACAAAGTGGTGATCATAAACGCGAAACAAACGTGAAAGATGCTTTACTTTGATGTTCAGTAAGAAAAATATATTTGTTTAGACCACCAGAATTGTAACGCAATGATCATCTGTTTCATGAAGCAGTAAATTGTAATGAAAACAATGATACAAACTGAAAAATTACTGCTATTTATCTGTACATGAGGACGCCGAAAAGTACAAACGTCTCTTATACTAAACTATGAAAACATCTCACACACTTGTTTGTTTAATTTTTCATTTTGTTAATTGGAAAAAATATTATAATTTTAAATGCTGCTTTTTTACTGTTTGTATTTCCTGTGCGTGTCCCAAATACAATTTATTCTTTCTTTCACACGGGTTTTACATAGAAATGTAAAAAATGTAGTTTTAAATATTTTTTTATGCAAAAATAAGAAAAATTATAATTGTTTTGGACATTATTGTGTCGCATCTTGTTTAGAACCAGACTTAGTTATTCATTGATAGTTTCACGTGTAAGTAATTTACACGTGAAACTATCTGTGAATAACTAAGATTCGTAATATCAATCCGGCTTTAATGGTTCCTAAAAGAGAGAAAAAAACAATTGCCCTTGTGGGTGTACTTACTATAGGTACACCTCTGCCTTACCTTTCGAGGAATAGATACAAGCATGACGCTTTTTGATTCCTAAAAAAGTCTTATAAATTATTTATTACTTACCAGTAAATGAAGGTGCCTCTATGCAACAGTTGACTAAGCTACTTATCATGAAATCCAGGACTAGAAAAATAACTTACTTTAACAGTTAAAATAAATCCAACCTACTGAAGTTACTGAAGCCAACAGAAGTGGTTATGACTACCGTACAAAATTCCTGAATAATGTAAATATCGCCCCAATGAGTAGCGTGATATGTCACCTGCAGAGACAACGGGGCCGCCCACGTGGCGCGGGTGACGTCAGCACGGGTCGGGTCGAGGAACCCTTTATTTTTATTAAGCGGCGTGAAGCTGGCCCGATGAAAGTGCTGAAAATATGTTTCAGGTTCTGAAAAGTGATGAAATATAAGTAGCAATTGATTTCTTACGGGTTTAACTGAAAAAATGGCTCTTTATTTTGTTATTTTCTGTGGTTCAAAAATTGTAATTTGTAGTTGACTTTTATCAGCACGTTCAGTTGTCCTTCAATAAAATACTATTTTATCGCCATGCTACTTTCATAAAATATAATTGAATAGTCACGACTATACATATAAGCATAACCTTTCCTAAGCGAAGCATTGTACAAGTAAAAACACCTTAGTTAGTTACATTATAATACATACATAAATTCACGCCTTCTTCCCATGGGGGTAGGCAGAAACTACAGAACGCAACCTGCTACGATTCTTACAACATACTCCTTTTGCCGCGTTTACGTTCATACATCTGGTCATACACGCACGCCCGTTGCGAGTACTACACACCTGACCTTTCTGAAGAACATCACCAATAAGGTCACTATATGTCTTCCTAGGGCGCCCTCCCGGCGTTTCCACTCACACCGCCTTGTAAATACCTTTTGTTAGTCGCCTTTCATTCATCCTCTCAATATTATAATTTCTGATAATAAAGAATAAATAAACAGATCTACAACCGTAATTATGTTTCGCTCTTAACCTAGATCCGTAAGATCAGACAAAGTTACATAAACAATTATGACCGAGAATTCGCAAACGATGTGAAAAATTCACGAAAATCTTTTTAACGAAAACCAGTATTAACCGGTAAAAGATCTCAACTAGATTTGAAACCACTAATAAATTACCACAATAAAACACAGCTTTTTATAACCGTCCGTAATCACGAGGCTTGGCAAGTATATTGGTGATAGCATACTGTCATCCATTTACACAGAAGCTAATATTGCCTGACTCTTGTCCTATTAAGCTTAATAATATGTAAAACGCGGACTGAACAAATAATCATAAATAGTCGGAAAATGCGTAGTTAGACATTTTCTAACTACGCATTTTCCCACAAAATCACTGACCTTATTACATTCTAATATAAAATATTGTGTAGGTTTTATTTATTAACCGGGAACACGTTTAAGAATAGGGTTCCACTACTTGTAGGTCGCACCCACGCCTATGAACGGAGCCTGGTAGCTAGGAACACAAACAAACAGTTACCCAGGGGTAGTGTGTACAACGAATTTTTTTCAAGGCTCAGAATCCCTATAAATCTGGACTCATCCAGTCTTCAAAGAAATTTCGAAAATATGCTGGCAAATAAGGATTATGTCGCATTCCTTACAAAATGCGTGGGATGCAATGTACGCAAGTGACTCTAAATATTTTTTCTGACGTCTCACGACCTATATCAGGCACCAGCTCTCACAATGTGAATGTATAAAGTTAACAAACTATAAACTGTTAAGTTTTGCAAAACTATTATGAGAGAAAATAAATAAATAAAGGTAATATTAGCTCGGCAATGACATAAGAAATTCGTTTATTTTCGACTGAAAATGCAATTTTGGTCACCCTACACAGGAGAACATTCTGTACATTGTGTTCTGATATCATTCAGGTGATATTAACATTGCAGGCAATTGCAATTGTGGGACATTTAAAGTTGGTGTCTGAGATCGTCACGAGCTAGTATTTCCCGTGAATTTTCATGAGTCTAAAAGTGGTAACCCCACTTCTTAATCAGAATCAGAACTTTATTTGCTATGAATGTAGGTACAGGTATAAGATGTTGTACATAAATTAATAAGATCGGCTACAGTCTACCATACGGCGTGCAAATTATTACATTAAAAAAATAATATAAACAAAACAATGTCAACAAAACAAAACAGGAATTAAATTGAAGTCAATTAATAATATTATAGTCAGTCACATACATCTTACATGGTCAAATTTGCAATTAATTATAACAATCATAATCTTGATAAATTCTTAATAATAATCAAATGATAGGTTCATATCTATAGTTATTAGTTACACATGAATTCCTTGCAATGAACAAGTGCAATGGTTATTAGTGGATGAATTTGCTGTCAAATGCTAGCCTAAGCTTATTCGGTCGATAATGAATGGGTAAAATATGTTATTATTGATAATAATAAATACATGTTTGTAGTTTTCTATTAATTCAATAATAAATACGATAAAAAATTAAAAACAAGTTTTTTAAATTATAATGGAATATAAAAGGGCGCCAAATGCATGACTTGCCCGGGTCGGCTTGATGGTGAAGGCCGGCCCTGGTTATTACAACATCTATCATCAAAGCTTTGTCAGCTTCTATTAAACCACAAGCAAGTTAAGAAAATTCAGAGAATCTGAATGAAAGTGTGCTTTCATCTAACGCCCCATCCTTCTATCCGATCTATAAAATCGTGTTCCCGAGCTCGTCATTTCTTTCATTTGGTTCTATTTCAGGATTGACACAGATCGGGGCTCGTATAAACCTCAGTGGCGGTTCATTCAATGGCGACAACTGGAACAACAGCCATTAGTACAGATCTCTTTCAAACAACCTCATTTATTAGCATTACAGACACGACCACCATAAACATACACATTGGGGGAGTAAGGATGCGTGCACATTAGAAAAAGCATGTGGGCATTTGTGGTTCCCGCATGCGTTGGACGTGGACATGATCATAAAATGTAAAGACGGAAAGCTCCCATTTGGTCGGGATTACCTTTATGACGAAACCCTTACCAAAACTAGCCAGAAAAAAATTGGGATCACACGGAAAGTGCAGATCAGTACTCGAATCAGAACTAACACGACAATGAAATGATCATAACTAACCGAGAATCAATAGTTTACTGAAGTATACAAAACCTTTCATGGAGACAAAGAAAACAGCAAACGTATCTTTATATCTAGAATTCAGAAGCACCCTAGTATCATCTACGACAGGTGTCTTTGAGGCAATCAAGGAAATAACGATACAGTACTTACTTTATCAGCCGATGAAAAAATCGTCACAATCCTAAGTAGGAGTGTGTTGTCGAATTTTAATGACACAAATGAGACCGCATGTGCTAGGGTTAGCACATGCGGTCAAACTTTTATCGGTACATCACGTGCATCTCTCTCCGAAGTGTGTCGTGTGATATCGTTAGCATATCTGCCAACCATTGTCACTACTATTTATAATTCAACGGAAATATGCGCGTGGGCATTTGTTTTATTATGAAAGCGCTTGTAATCAGGGTTTATTGTTCTCTTATCTAGGTTGAATTGTGAAAGCTAAATGAATGGCTTATCAGAAAGCTATCCCGTCATTAATTAACCATTTAGAGAGATTAGTGTTTAAATTGATTGATAAATACTGATTACTAAGGGTTTATGTTGTGTCTAGACTTCTGAAGATTAAAACTGCTTAAACGCTGTAGTCGGTTTATACCTAAAAGATAATGAAAGAAAGATTTGGTTCTTAAAAACATGCCAGGGGTCACTGATGTCAATTGATTTGATATAATTTCTGATGGTTTGCCTATCCTTTGTTAGGAAACACGGAAACATAAAAACAATGACAGTCAATTTTAAAATAAACTTAATTAGCGAAATATTTCCTCTACGTGTAACTAATAAACAGATAAACATTTTTAAATTCCTGCTCTATTTAAAACACAGAGGTACCTTCAGAGTAATTTATTGTACCTCTTAAATACAGGCATGTCACGAAATTCCACTAGATTTAACACACGGTTAACGTAAACAAAGATATAAATTATTTGAACCACACACAGGCACACTTTGCCAAAGATTAGGATAGGTCTCATGGCTGAAGAAACGTTAATTATATCTCCGAGAAGATGTTGATAAAACATGAATACAATTCTTATTGATAAAAGCTAGGCTATGTAGGCGAAACTTTGACATTCATTAAGATAGGAGAGTGATAAGTAAACGTATCAATGTGTTAGGATAAACTGATCATATTCAAAAGATCAGATAATATCACAAAGTATCAACTGTCCCATACAAACCTTCAGTACAACGTACTCGACCCCAATGAGACGTATGGGACGGTTCATTACTTTTTTGCGGTTACGAACGATGTTGTTCCCATGGAGAAAGGTATTCAGTTTGATGATCTGTACCACACGATTAATAAGATCATACCTTTCTGATACATGCTGTAGAGAAGCCTGGTAATATTTTATTGTTTAGCACTTAATCAGTCTCCCCAAATAGCAGACCTGGTAATTTACCGTTTTTATTTTCCTAGACCGGTGCCACCACATATATATATGAAATGTTTTCCGATTTTCCTGCTACTGATATAGCTGCGGAACAGAAACACACGTATAAATTAGTCAGCAGGCCACTCGTACGTCAGCTGGCTTTCAACCGCGTGTCAGCGAACGGCTATGAAATTAGGATAGTTACTGTCTTCTGATAATTAAATTAGTAGTTTATTTTATTGTAAGTAACTGGCGAAAGGTGGAGGACAGTGTGCCGCGGCCCATGGCGGAACTTTGCAGCGTTGTATGTCCAGCAGTAGACTTTGATACGGTCATTAGATTAAATTATTGATTATAAATACCATTCGAATAACCGTAAGTTTTTCAAATTACGGAGATGTCGCCTCTGTTTCCATGCATGTGATGGGAATCAGCGTCCTCATTTTTAAAATTAATTGCAATCAGCTTGGGCTTAGCGATGTGGTTATGGCAATGATCTTTCACGAGACAAGACACGTGTTCAGTACGCTTGATTCTCACTTTGTACCGTTCAAGCTGTGCTAAAACAGCTTATACGGTAGAGAAAAGGTTAACCATCCAGCATGGTTGGTACCGCAGTCGGCTGTCCAGGGCCGGCAGTCTCGACATTAGATAGCGACAAAAATCTGTCGCTAAGTCGTATCGATGTCAAATTCCTTTAATAGATTTTCAACTTTATTTCCAAAGCATAAGGTTGAAAATCTATTAAAGAAATTTGACATCGATTGGACTTAACGACCGATTTTTGTTGGTATCTATGTCGAGACTGCCAGCCCAGGCCCTGCAGTCTCGACATGAATAGCGACAAAAATCTGTCGCTAAGTCGAATCGATGTCAAATTTCTTCAATAGATTTTCAACTTTATGTCCAAAGTATAAGGTTGAAAATCTATTAAAGGAATTTGACATCGATACGACTTAGCGACAGATTTTTGTCGCTATCTAATGTCGAGACTGCCGGCCCAGGCCGCGCCGGACATAGGTACTCATTTACTACATGTCTTTTAATGAAGTATTAAAACGAAGATAATTGAATAATGCTCTCGAGAAAATCAACCAGGTAGCTAGTCTGGTCATAAAACCTAAGATAGTGCTAATGCATGTACAGGGTCAAATTAAATTAGCTGGCGAAACTTCACAGACGCGATAGGTATCGATATCCAAATATGATTATAATAATAATATAATCATAATATGATATGATTTGATATTTTTTTGGAGTAAACGACCGCTGTTAGTATTGTTACTTGAAGTATGAGTTGAGAAAATCTGTTTTATCGTGTTTATATATCGATGCCAATCAAGTCTGTGAAGTTTACACAAAAAAATACTGATTAGGTATTTAATCTGATATTTCGAGTGTCCACGCTAACTGTAGACGATGACCCCACTGAAAAAGTCGTCATATTAATTTATGTTTGGTTTTATCGTGTTTAGATATGATATGATATGATGATACCCATTACGTCTGCGGAGTTTTGCTAGCTAATTTAATTTGACCCTGTATAAAATATGCAAACGTCAAGTCTTACTAAATTTTAACAGCTATTCGTTCAATTAAGTGATCGTTTAATTACAACATCTAGTTTTCTCAGAATTTAAGTGACTTCCTATAATTGCTATTATCTTTTTATATCTATTCCCAGAATACTGTTTGGTACGGTGTACTTTTTGACTCGCATTTTCTCTCAGTAGTTTAAGGAAAATTCCTGAATTTCCTGCTTCGTCAACAGTTAGTTTCATTGAAATTATTGGCGCTATACGAGGCGGTAGAAAACATATCGCTACTAATATTTTAGTGACAAATACTCATATTCTATGTGCTATGAGTAAATTTTAACAAATAACCCGCAGCTTCTTTATAAAATTGGTAACAGTAACTTAAAATATTTAACTCATGACGTTATTGAGAATTCTCTGTTTATTATTTTACTTTACACACAAAACACGCCTGTAATCCCCGAAGGGTTGGGCAGAGGTGTACCTATAGACAGTTCACCCACATTTCGTCAGTTATATTTAAGTCCCATGTAATAGGAGGCGGGCCATTTGCCATCAATCCAGAAATCCAGATTCCGTGTTGCTACTGAGTAATGCCTGATCTGGGAATCGAACCCAAGACTTCAGCTCAGCAGTAGCGCTTGTGACCACTATACCAACGAGGCAGTGTGTGTGTTTATTACTTTGTAAGTAATATTTACCTCAGATACAATTATGGAATAATTTAATTATGAAAATGACACAACAATTGAGCGGTAGCGGAAAATGGTAGAACAATTGCAAAAATGCATAATTAAGCATTAGTTTAAGCCGACCGCTGCCGGTCAGCTAAAAGTAATGCTTCATTAGGCATTTTTGCAATTGTTGTAGCGGTTATAAGAAGATCCACGACCAGTAGTGATAGTATTTTTAAATAATGTTATAGGAAACGTGTTTTCTGATAAATATCAAAACATAATTATTTCATTAATCATGCTAAGCTTGCCCTAGTAAATGTAAGAGCAGGAAAAGAATCCATCTATCCATGTATCTGGAATACAAATCATAACAGGAACACGGCACATGAACCGGAAACCGGTCGAAAAACTACACGCGTTTATTATGAAAATATTGAAACAACCACAGCACACGAAGTTTTTATTACTTGTTATCACAGCTGACCAATTTAAATGTTTCATGTTGAAAAATATACAACAATTTATCCAGACTTTTCTCGTATTTTCACGACATTTTTAACAGAAGTGAGATGTCGTAAATACAGTCATGGTCAGTTCCTGGTTGTCACCGGCAGAGAGCTAGGAATGTTGGTCACTCACGTCATTAACTTGTTGATTGTGATATTACGTGTGGAATACGTGTTTTGTTGTTTTAGCAAAGAATGTCTAAGAATAGTTCAGGAAACGCATCAGCTGAATGCTGATGATATTATTTTCACATGAGAACCAGAATACACACTGAAAATGTGGCTTGCTTCTTATGTATGAGGAAATTATCACATGTCATGACGAATTATGTTAGGTTAGTATTGCAGAATCAAACATGAACGGGGGATATATTGGAGAACATCATACAATAAAGATCATAGCCCTTCTAATACCAGCTGAAAACTAATCTAGACCAAACCTACCTACATAATTTATTTCGTATTTGTAGGCATTCTAGGCATCCCCTTCATAGTTGCCTACATATTTCTTGGCATTGTTGGTTATTCCCAAAAGATGCCTTTTACTTGTGCAGGCGCATTTTTATCGTACAAGTCAACTAAGTACGCTCACATCTCGCCGTTGACGTACAGTACCGTAATTTTTTTTTTCTTTTATAATTGCCAAAGAGGCCAAAAGCAAACAGAACAGAAAATGATTAGGTACTGCTGTCCTGGCCACAGTTGCCTGCTAAATTAAGGAACCTTAAGGCGGTTACAGACAAAGGTCAAATGTTTGGTCATACATAGGTTTTCTGCAATTTTCCGAAGATAGCTCCGTTGTATTACATAAGTAGGTACTACTCCTAACTAAAGAGTTTTGTTAGCTATTTAGTGTTCTTTGCTTTGAACCCAATTATAATAAAGGATCATTGAATAATGCCTCTGGTTATGAATTTTAGTATCATTGTAACAATCATACCTCACACATTTCTTGGGTACTTTTAACTAAACTCAATCTCATCAGAATCTATTCGCAGCATCATTTAATAAGGAAATGGTAATGATATGCATAAAAATTACCTTTTCATTATAAAATTCAAATTAAATTACATATTGAAAACGTTTTAAGTGCCTAAACACCTAATAAGTTACAATGTATATAGTGGCAACACTACAGGGCCCGTACTGAATTAAAATGGCCTCCATGATTAGAAATACTTAAATATCCGTCCCACCCGGGTAGGCAGCTCTGCCACGAATACTAGATAGTGTTTCTGAATGCTAACTTTTTGTTTGTCATTTTGCTAATTAACTTTTCACACTTTTATAGTTTGTACAACCAGTCTTAAGTACCAAGAGATATTAATTTTTTAACCTCTTGGATAAATTATAATAGCCGCACGGGTCGAACGAAGGTTAAGCTACGCTTGCTGCGGTCGGTTCGTGGATGGGTGACCATCCATTACATATCGAGACCCCTCCGTGCCTCGGAAAGCACGTTAAGCCGTTGGTCCCGGCTGTCATTCGTAGATCTTTGACAGTCGTTACGATCGGCTTCTGACCACACAGTCTTACCAAGGGGTTTCGTGTTATCCAGTAACTGGGTTGTGCAGGTCATAAAGGTAGTCGCTCCATGTAAAATATTGGTATTCAGCTGCATCCGGTTAGAGTAGAAGCCGACCACGACATAGTTGGGGAAGGCTGGGCAGACGATGATGAGTTCGTACCCACGCGAAACGAGGAAGTCTCTTCCACATGCGTGATATCCCCGTTTCACTGGCTTCTAAATCCAGTCTAGTCTAGGTAATTTCTTCTGATCTGTAGTCCATATTTTTTTCATTTTACACTTGTCCACCTAAAGCCTTGACGATCTGACAGTAGTTTGGATACTGCATACCGGTTATAATCTGAAACAAATATACATTCTAATATCAGTTTTATACTCTAAAAGGTAATACTCGTACCGTCCTTTGAAAAAAAAAACAAGCGTATAAACATGTCAGCGTGAGGCGCCTCAAAAATAATAACACTTGACATCAAACACTTGTTAAACTAAATAAAACAAGAAATAATTTGATATCAAGAAAGCAATAACATAAATGAATAGCATTTTATTTTCACTGGTGGTTTTATTTCGCAATGTTTTAAAACGTTAAAAGCTAGTTTTAACCGAAGCCATCGCCCATCAATTATAAAAAAACAAAATAATGTGTTCCTCTCGCTCGTTCCAAGTGGGGCAGCGTAAGTGATAATTTCATATGCGCGCGCGCCGGAGAGTGACCTATATCGATGCGGTGATCTGGATTAAATCAAGACAAAGATCAATGCAAAAAATGCAGATTAGTTTTATGCCTAATCGATTATATCTGTTGTATTTTTACTTCTTAGAATCATTACCATCTACACCGCCAAAAATTTTTGCTAAACATTGCTTGGTGAATTAAGATACTTTTCATTGTTGATCGTCTATCGTTTTTTTTTAAATTCAACAAAAAATGCCTAAATTCCGTCAGGTTTTCATCAAGCACTAAGTATACAATAAACACGCAGAAAAGGCACATCAATCTTTTAATTTAATTTCTTATCAGCTGTTGCCTGATCATACATGTTTCGTTCCCTGTCTGCAGCACCCCTCCCTGTGCTACCTCATATCATAATATGAACATTATATCTACAAAACGAGCCTTTCAATGATTTATCACGACGGTGCCGAGACAATCTTAATGGGGTTTTCGCCATTAGAAAGCTCCCCAGAGCCGGCGCCATAAAACTTTATGGTGTTTTTACCTTCAGTCTTTTAAAACTACTTTTTTAACGTTGCAGTTAGGTTTATATCTTGTCATGATAGCAATTCTATAAGCATTACTATTTCCTTGTCTATTTTCTACGATTTTATATACTTTACGAAAGTGTATAGAATTTCGCCCCAAATAATCTCTAACTATACAGCTATCATTCAAAATCAAAATCAAAAGTAATTTATTCAAACTAGGCTGAGAGTTAGCACTTTTTGAACGTAAAAATTACATAAGACAGTCCCTCAAAACGCCCGCCCTTCACCACTTCCTAGTACTTTAGCTGGGGAGAAGTGGCGCAACAAACTCCCCAGCAGCACAGCTGTCCAGTTAGATGAACTTCGTTCTATACAATAGTAAGTAAATAACATTATGAAACAGAAAACGTTAAATTAAATTATTTGCCAATGTCAGCTAGCACAATATACCAACTATACTCAAGCAGAAAGCAGAATTGCTTGGCAAGGAACTTGGAGGACTATTATCTACGATGCTTTCCTGCAGGTACGCTGTTTCAGGCCACCGTTAGCAAGCCCAGAGGGCCTAGATATTAGTGTCATTCTACCAGCTATAACGATGAAGGAAAAGTAAAAAATTCAGGTATTGGATTAACATAAGCTACCGAAAAGCTTCTGGTAATCCTGTTGAAAGTCGTTGTAGAAATAAGAAACGATTTGAATGCGATTGCCACTCGTCTAGGCCCTGAGCTTTCTTACAAAAAGTTGGGTATTTCCTGAAAATTATTTCGTCTAAACCTCTTGGAAACTTGCTTTAAATAATGATAGTAATCAGAACACCATAATTTCCACAGAAAGCTACCAAAATGATAGCGACAATTAAATTTACGACTTCCTGTTGTTCGGCAAGCTGCACCGGGGTTCGGTAAGAACCTCAGCATTAACCCAAATGAGACCAGACCAGCCGACCACCAGGGCGCCACGTCTATGACTAAGTAATAAAAAAAAACGTGTTTGTCTAAAATTACACAAACAACACCTAATAGAACCTACCCAAAATATTATTATGTAGGAAGTTATATACCGGTCCTACTGCCATGAAAGAGAGAAAACAGAAGGGCAACTCCCACGAAATAGAAATCAGTGGCAACTCTAAAAGAAGCATAATATTATATGTACTCATATGAGTCCGTAAATGTCAACTACTAAACATAGGCCTTCCCACATTTTCATGGCTACAAAGAAAATTCTATAAAGAATTGCTGCGTCTGCGATAATGGCGATCGTCTGGTTTCTTGTAAATCAATACTTTTGAACGTTAAAATTTACATGAAAATAGAATTGTTTGTAGTTGCCCCTTCCAAAAGATAGTTTTGTATTCGAATGGGGAAGAAACTACACGCTTACTGTTTTAAAATTATTTGCAATATTTTGTACACTTACAATAATTATATGTGAAGACGATGTACCTAGAATAAAAGTACTATGTCACAAGTACAAACAATTATAAATGAAGCAATGACAGATAAATTAATATGTGATAGATACATAGTGCTCACATATTTAGTAATCACCATGTATCTACACACTGACTTATCAGTGTGTTAGTAAAATTAATCACAGAATGTAAAATTAATATCATAAAAATAGTAATTTAAATTAGCAACCAGTTCGATTTTGTCCAGGTTGTAGTGATCTCATAGTCGTTATAGCAGTACAGAGTATCCGCGATTGCCGTGATTTGGGGCAAGTGGGTTTCACTTAAGATATATGGATTGATAAATCTTTTAATAGGTGATTGAGGAGGTGGTGATGGTGTTTTTGGTATAAACATTGATACCTCGGCGTTTAAATACATAAGTTTACCTTCTGAACTCCCCTCTGCTACAGTCCATGTTTGTGAACGGTTGCACACAATTATTATAATAACACGAACAATAAATAATGTCAGCTTACGTCTATCATTAGCATTTTTATTAAATTTTGATTAAAATATTATGATTCCGACAAGTTTCGTCTTGTTTTGGAAACTCGACACATTTTGTGCGTTAAGTTTTTAATTTATCGTGTAGTACTCATTAAGTTACGTACCTTTCGGTTAAGCTAGCTAAGAGATAACAAGATTAATTAATTGTTGGGAAATAAGCAAGTGATTATGGTTGAAAGTTTTATTTCGTCATTTCCTGCGGCGCGAGGTTGTCCAGTTGGAAAATGTTCGTATGCTGTGGCTACCGCTACTGGGTTGCATTAACTATCTTGATTAATAAACAAGGAGATAACACTTTGGAAACACAATTTTATTGTGATCTTTTGACCTATAAGGGTCAAAAGTGACTGTTACCCGTTGATTTTGTTTATTATTAAATACCGTCAATTGTAATACAAAAAATAAATGCCAATGACATAGTAATGTTAATAAAAATAGCAAATAACTATTTTAGACATAACATACATGAGTATTTTTAAATGGCAGTTCTAAAAATGGCTTATTCGTCTTAACAATAAGTTGCTCTTTCTGATTCTGCATCAAAATTTGTTTTGTAGTCGGTATTTATTACCTATTCACGGATCCTGATTTTAATTGCTTAGTCAGTTATTTAATTAATATATTGTTTATAGGACGAGCATTTAAGTGTTTATATGCCCCACATGCCGTGGGGGTACGCGCCACAACAGCCTCCACTACAGATAATACTAAAATCATTGAAAACAGTATATAAAGAAAATAAATTATTATAAGGCATTATTATGTTGAGAAAGTGTTTTTTAACAAAACTTTTAATTTCGCGTCTGTCATTAAGGTACATAATATTTTTGATTTCGAAATAAGAAAAGATATGAGTTTAATTATTTGATAAAAAAAAGATAATAATCCATAGCGCAGCCCTCGACGATCAAAAAAAAAAATTAAGTAATCTGTACACGCAACGCGGCTGCGGTCACAGAGAAAAGACTTTTGTCATTTAAATAATAACTCAATTATTGATCTTGTCAGTGTTACGCAAATGACGCCATGGATTAATAGTTTGGTTAATAATTAATAATAATGGATAAACTGTTTAGTGTTGTCACAGTATAATAAAGTAAGCAGTACTACGTCTTCATACATGACTGGCCGAAACGACGTGCTTCGAAATCTCTGTGTACACCAGGCCCTGCAGTCTCGACATTAGATAGCGAGAAAAATCTGTCGCTAAGTCGTAACGTTGTCAAATTCCTTTAATAGATTATCAACTTTATTTCCAAAGCATAAGGTTGAAAATCTATTAAAGAAATTTGACATCGATACGACTTAGCGACAGATTTTGGTCGCTATCTAATGTCGAGACTGCAGGGCCTGGGCCGGCAGTCTCGACATTAGATAGCGAGAAAAATCTGTCGCTAAGTCGTAACGTTGTCAAATTCCTTTAATAGATTCTCAACTTTATTTCGAAAGCATAAGGTTGAAAATCTATTAAAGAAATTTGACATCGATTGGACTTAACGACCGATTTTTGTCGGTATCTATGTCGAGACTGCCGGCCCAGTATTCAACAGTCGCGCGTGCGCCGCAGTTACGTAAGGACGCAGACACGGTGCGAGACGCTGTCGCACACATTATATTTACGTGAAATATGGCATGAAATTATCGACTGTATTGTTCAGTGTATGGCTGTCTGAATTCATCAATATCGAAACCAAAAAATAAAAATATTTTATTGCCAACTCAGTCGGAAGCCCATAAAAATTACATTATATTTAGTTGTTATTTATTCATGTTATCAAGGTTTTTCTATATTTACTGAAGCTTAGCGAGCATTACTTCCTTGACAGGTACTTATTAGGTGAGTATCTCTCGTTTTTCGATGCAATCGATGCCTGATTGAAGGAACAAAATATACCTATACTAGCTTCTGCATGCGGCCTCGCCCGCGTGGATATGAGTCTGTCACAGAAGGTCTTTATCGTACGTCCCGCGATCAAAAACACGTTTGTAGAATTCAAACTATTCCTCCGATATTCATTCAAATGATATGGTGTAAAATGCAATTATTATCTACAGAAAAATTCCCTGAAGAAAGCAAGTTTATTTCGATAGGAATTTAACATTATCTACTTAAATGACTCTAGACAAATTAACATATTTGTTTTATATTAATTTGTGAATTAACCTGAGCATTTAGATACATGTCATCGTGACCTTTTATAGGCCTTTTTATGTAAATTTTCTATGAAAAGTATTTTATTTTTGAACCCGAAGAAATTAATGGGTAAATTCTAAAAAAAATCGGACTATTCGAATGACTTCGGCTGTTGTACCGAGATGATTTAGCAAACAAACCTTACACCGCATTTTAATGTACAAAATATACTACCTTCAACAAATCGCAAGGTTTTAAAAAATAATGCTCTCCTATCATTAAATTTGTTGGACTTATAAAATACAGTTACAACCCAAGAGACACAGTCAGTGGACAAACACTGGTGCGTATTTATCATACATATAATAAGAAAGTGTTTTTATATACCGAGCGGCCGTAGGTAATTATTTCAAGGATACTGCCGAGACATACTACTGCTTACGTTTTTGTACTGTGGTGTTGTAATTGAGATCAGTGTTAGTGAGTCTTGTGTTAGCAGGTGTAAACATCATGTGCAGATGACAAACTCGGAGATTTGTAGATCTTCAACAGTTCAAGGAGTAAAATAATAGTGGGGATACGATAAAGGTACTTATCTTTAAGCACTAGCACTAGGTAGCACTTGGTACCTATATTATATTGTAAAACATCTTAGCGTTTCGGTAGCTCATGTAAAATATCTCTACGTACCTATCCTATTACTCCTGTTAGTCGCTACCCAAATCAACTTTGCACTCTTTGACTAACCTCACAGAGGACATGTTTATTCAGGCATTTTTACACCAATTCAAATTAATTCGAATTCTGTTTGTTAATCTGTGATGATATCACACGTGAGTCTAGTAGTACCTAACAATAAGTGGCGATGATTTTGCAGACGGTACACGTAACGACCTAGAATTTTTATATCACAGATATTTGTGGCTGACCGTACCTATGTGCAGAGGGGAGCGGGGTGAAGTGAACATTACCTACTCAATTATGAAGACTTTTAAGATTTATTGTCGTTTCTTGTGGTTCACCGCAGATGTGCCGCAGGTCCACGTTTTGTGTTGCTCTATTGATGACTGATGTATTGATGAGTCTGCAAGGCTATGGAATTATGTTCAAGGCCAGCACCCTAGTTGCGTAACACACTATCAATCAGAATATGAATAATTTTGAAGCCCATTGCTAATCCATTGCTTAATATCCATTGCTTATGTTCGAAAAATTAGTCTGCTCAACAACGTAAATAACACAAGGAATGTCGTTGAACTGTCAAAATGAATGCCATTCCTACTGTTAGTGTGTTACGCAATTACCGCGCTGGTTAATTCTGATGCGGTACTATTATTATTCTTTCTTCTTTTCTTTTTTTATTTTCATTGATACATAGAAAACCGGGAATATCATCTTAGTCAAAAGGTAAGTGAAATGTCAAGCATTAATTGCTTTAAAAAAAATAAGTAGACACTTTTGAATTGTCTAGAGAAGCACGGAAAGATTTTAATGCACAATCAAATAGGAATAGAATCTGCTGTCAACCCTTAAACTCAAAGGCAGAATCACTAAAAGCTATTTGGCCTTAGGTATCCGCAGCTGGTAGCCCAGCTATGTAGGTACTAAGGCAGATTTTTTACCACGTAAACTTAGGTATTAGGAGAGCAGTGGTGGCCCAGTGATAACGCCATACGAATTGTGGGCCGTGGGTTCGAACCCAGGCTGGCGATTTACTTTGTGTAAATAATTTCATCACCACTGCTCTCAAAACGGTGAAGGAAGACAACGTGAGGAAACCGGCACGTCCTAGAACCAAAAATTCGAAGACATCTGATATCTACCAACCCGCACTGGGCCCGCGTGGTAGATTACAGCCTACTCCCTCTCGAAGAGAGCAGGCCTGTGTCCCAGCAGGGGGAACATTATAGGCTGATTATGCATAAGCTAAAGTTAGGTCCAGTTACCCCCTTCCACTCTCCCATTCATCGTACATTTCAGATCTAGTTCATATTAATTTCAGCTGTCATCTTTAAAGCAAATCCAGGCAAGTTTTGAGGTCAGCACTTTATCTTAATCTCGGCACCAATATATGTAATGTCTTCAATAGTAGTGTCTGCCCGCATGTCTACTTCTAATGAGACTGGTGACACACATTCTTGTTGCAGATTTTTTTGTTGTGACATAAGCAGTGTATTTTAGAGAAAAAAGTTTGATAATGTTCTAGTTAAAAATAAAGCGTAGCTAAATCTCTAGTGCTATAACTATTTAGCTCAAAACCTATGTCTGCCTCCAACCAACGTTTCTGTACTCATGAAAGCATGACTTTTCAACTTTTCATTGCGATTGTCAATGTTTACGTGATTGATACACATTGATGCGCAAAATGATCGTCTACAAAGTGATCATCTACAAAATGATCGTCTACAAAATGATCGTTTATTACAAAATGATCATCTACAAAGTGATCGTCTACAAAATGATGATCTACAAAATTATCGTCTACAAAATGATCATCTACAAAGTGATCGTCTACAAAATGATCATCTTCAAACTGATCGTCTACAAAATAATCGTCTACAAAATGATCACCTTCAAAGTGATCGTCTACAAAATGATCGTCTACAAAGTGATCGTCTACAAAATGACTGTCTACAAAATGATCGTCTACAAAATGATCGTTCTACAAAATGAAATAGAAGCGATTGACAATAAACACACAACACATTGAAAATTGCAATTGATCGTTTCCCATAAGTGTTTTTGAATTACAGTAACTTCCTTCTAACCTATCTTTGGACTTTTGCGATTTAAATTCAATCCAATGCTTTTTGATATGATGAAACGCAGGTGGAGTTTGCTCACTCTGCACTCAAAATGCGACAATACCAAAAAACTCTTAATAAGACCCTGCAAACTCATAAAAATACTTCCCAAGCATCTTTTAAGGTCCTTTCTTTTATTAAGAAAAGAAAACAGAAAGCAATATACTCGACACGTACCCTACAAGTTGTAAAAAAAAACATTAAAAAGAAGTTCATTAAAGTTAATTCGAATTCTCGTAAAAGTTCCGCCTTAAGGGCAAATCTGAAGGTCTAATGGGGTCAATTCGCGCTGTTTAGCATATTTCACTAATTAAAGATACGGAATACTTTTCTACTGTAAGGGGAGGTGTTCACTCGCGGTTCTAAGGGTCGCTGCACAGTGAAAGAATATAGTTATCTGATGAAAGTTTTAAATAGATTTAGGGAACTCCCAACTTTCCCTATTTGGGTAGTGATGAGTGGTACACTAGGTATGTGCGCTGGATTGGTTTGCTGTTTTTTTTAAATATTCTTATTTATTATAGGCTGCACCAAATCACCAAAGTCAAGCTTTTATTGAAAATTTCCACCGTCCAATGAAGCACGATAAAAGCTAACAAAGCTTCTTTTACAGCATCGTATCGCCTCCTTCATTATACATAACGGCGGCGTCAGTATAAACTTCAAGCTGTTGACTTTTTAAAGCTATTAAAGAGGATTAACAAAATGGCGGCCGCTCCTCGAAGGTAGTAATCACGGAAGACTATGATTACCTACATAAATCCTGTGTAAGTGGACGCCAATTATTTCGCATTATCCGTTTAATATCATTTGCAGGAGCTTTTTGAGGCAAATTTAAGAAAATATTGTAGATCAGAGGGCCCTGTGAGTCTGCTATGATACGTTTGGGTAGGCTTGTTTTAGTAATTAGCAAAGTAAACAGGGTGTAAATAGATGTTATTTACGAAATGTATGATATTTACGATTCAGGACTTGATAATCGAAATGAACAAAGCTTCAAGTAAATATATGAGGAAACTTGGTCTTAGAATTAAAACAAATGGAAAAGAATGTAATTTTAATACAAACAGACCAGCGGGGTAATTGCGTAACACACTAACAGTAGGAATGGCTTTCATTTTGACAGTTCAACAACATCCATTGGGTTGTTTACGTTGTTGAGCAGACAAATTTTTCGAACATAAGCATCAATAGATTAGCAATAGGCTTCAAAATGATTCAGATTGTGACTGATAGTGTGTTACGCAATTAGGATGCAGTAGACAAAGTTGTTCTATTTACCTATCTAGTCACTGTTTTCTTTAAACCCTGCAACTACAATGAGGTTATCCTCGGCTCCTGCGAAAGGGAATCTGTGTATCGTTGAAAGCAACTTTACAATAACATCAGCATATACAAACCAGCCTAAAACAGCTTCAGCACCCCGTAACAAAAACACAAACGCACCGACCGACATGATTACAAACTTCCACGAAAATTAGCACCATAGTTACGTAGCCGAGTCAATATTATAATAATAATAACTAGTAAATTAACACGGAAAAGGAAGATATTATTGTGTGCACTGTTAAGGTCGAGTGCACACTGACAAGGGCCGCGGACCTTGGGGCCCTAACACCGTGTTTTTGTGTGTACAAGGCTTTAGGTCAGTACTTGTAGTTGGTGTACAAAAAATTTTGTTTTGAGCACGTTCTATTTATTATGAGTTTCTGGGAGGTATGTGCGTTAGTATAAGAATACAAGGGCATGGTTTTCGTATGTTTTTAAGTACTTTTACTAACACTGTTGGTTCTGCTTCACTGCTGAGCATAAACTTTTCCGTAGAGTGTTAACAATCCTGAGCATCATCGCCGAGGTAGATATCATTGGAGTTTATACCATGATGGCTACCTATCCAGTCCATATAAGTGTAAGCATTTAAGTTCTTTGAACATATAACATTACCTATAGAACTTTTCCTGGCCCATGGATGTCTAAATCTACACAAGAATATCGCGGATTAAATTTTTTTTTACAGTCTCAATTAGCAATCCATCGTCTTGCAAACACCAACACCCGGAAACTATCAGTCAATAGTCCATTCAAATATTGTTTATTCCATCTATGAATGGATGCCACAACACATACACCAGCAACTAATCACACAGACGGCAATTTTAAACCTTAGTGAGCAATATTGATCAACACTTAAGCTGTGTGCACACTAGCGACAGGCCCACGTGTTTGCACAACATAAGACACTGCGCACATTAATTGCTACTATTGCTAAGGGTTTTAAGCGCTGCGGCGATTTATAGCGCCATCAACGCACGCACTCGCGCTTAGGAAATATACGCGGACGAGGTGTGAGGGAAAGAACCAACGAAAATAAAAATCTAGACAGTAGGTCTACAGAGTGTCTTGCACCATAGAATATACAAAATACCTGCTAGTGCTGCCATCGCCTCTTCTACCCTGGTTATTACGTATGAAAGATGAGCTGGGACTAAAATTAACTTGTTAAAGTGAGTCAAACGGATAGGCTGCATCTTACCTACCGTTCCCTAAAGTTTTCATTGCAACATTGCTGTCACTCATCCGTCTACCTGGCCTCAGGAAACGGGCAATGTTGTTTATAAAATTGCACATCGCATTGTTTAGACAATCAGGCCTAGATTTTATGATTACGAAATGTCACAGAAGCTGAACGCAGAAAAATATTACCGCGAAAATCGAAAAAGAAATTGCTGGTTACATACATACATAAATTAAAGAAACGAAGGACGGACTGTGTGAAAAATGATATGACTAGAAAGTGGGTGACTACAAAGATGACGACTAATAGAGAGGTATGGAAAAAATACATCTAAATTGCCCGTGCTAAAATAAAAAAATACTGATGTGATGATAAATACATAAACTGACGGCTTTTTCCCAGACAGAAACTACAGAACGCTACCTGTTACGATCCTTACATACTCCTTTTTCTTCCAGGTTATTAGCCCTTAATATTACTAAAAACCTTACTGGTTCCTTTTCACATAATCTCAGTATAATTCCAACAATATTATAACGAGTTGCAAAGGGCAGAGTGTTCGACCGGTGTTCGCGGGCGGGAATAGAAAACCTTGCGCTGATCAATATATCGTTATTACTCTGCTGCCACCCGGAAAGCTATAGCCTGATGTTTTAGATATAACATTACTTACTGTACAATGTAACTATGTTGCTGAATGATTGGTTGTGGAAACGTTCAAACTCAAACTCAAAGCATTTATTTCAATTAAACCATTTACAGGCACTTTTGAATTGTCAAAGAGTCGGTCAGTTAGTCAGAAAGTTGAAGCTACTTGCCCAAGAAACTCCAAGGACACTCTTTTTAAATCAAGATATTACAAAATCCTGGGTACATTATTCTTGTTGCTTCTATATGCGAGAACAATGAAAAAAATATATAAAGAAACAATTCAAAATTTAAGATTAATAATAAAAATAAGCCGTGGCAGTTAAGAGATGACCAGTCTCAACTGACGGCGCCCGTTCACGAACATGACGCGTGGATCAGCACCATCCAGCTCAACCATTTTGTAGGGAACCGAATGATCCAACACACGCGCCACCAACAGTGAGACATTTAAGTGAGCATGACATAGTCTCTACTGCCATGCTGTCAAGTCAACATAATTATATAATAAACGAATCCATGGTACAAAATTGAAAATGCTTCTAAATTATACAAAACTATAATTTGCTATGTATTTGAGCAATGAATAAAATTTGACTACATAAAAGAAAAGAATCATTAAAATCGTTTCCGCACAGCACTGCTGTTTTCATAAGAATTGGCAACAAACAGCAGTAGATAGGGATGAGTGGAAGGAAGAAAGGGAGGCCTTCGCCCTGCAGTGGGACACAAACGGCTAAATGATAAATAATAAATGATTTTATTTCTGTAAGTAAGTTTGTACAAACACTTTTACACGTCAATCATGTTTTTTAAACTAGATGAGGTCGGCGTTTCCTATCTGACTACTCTGAGAAGAAAGGCCAAAACAAACTCAGAGGTCACAGTCTCTTTTAATGTCCAGAGATAATCTTCGTCAGGTCATGCGAAGACCATGCAGATTGGTATCTGAAATGGTCTTTTGAGGAATGAACCACACAGATTGAGTGGACCTGTCCAGTCAGTGCACGCATTTGTCAGTATTCGTGCAGCTCGACTCAGGAAGTCAGGACTTAAGGAGCTCAACTGGTGGCTGATGATAATAATAATAATAATTGCCGTTTACCGATTGAAAGGGTAATATGGATGTACTTGGAATATCTCTTGTTATCGGTGAACCCTTGTGTAGTAGGTACAGGTCTCCATAGGCGTTGATAAGCATTTTTCTTCAGAGCACCTCGACAAAGTGACATTTTATAGCAATAACGATGATGGAAAAGTCAAAACTGAATGGGACTGACATAAACTACCGACTAACTTATGTCAATCCTGCTAGAAAGTCGTTGATAGAAATATGAAAAGCCTTGAAAGTGATTACCACTTGTCTAGGCCATCAGGTAGCACATCAGACTGTATGTCAATCTATGCATAATGTACCTCAGAAACAAAGCTTAAAAGGATCATGCTATCCTTAAGTAAACGTGTACCTTCTACTGAAGATCAGCCACTATTAGTTACTCTGGAAGTCAACTTTGTTCTAAGGTGGCAATGTTCTTACATTCGGCTAACATCAAACATATCCTATTGTGTGATCAAGATACGTATAAGGAAAAGAAAGCCACCCGCTATCAGCACGCTATGGCAGTGATAACAGAAGCATGTCTTGTGTAATGCGGCTATTTCGACAAAATACGTGTTTGGTGTAACCGAATACGTGAATACATAGTAGTTTTGTTAGCTATTGAAATAAGCCACAAGACAAAGGGCTCCGGTTATTTTTACATGAGAAAAGCTGTCAGCTTTTACAAGGGTTTGTGTCTGAATATCCATTTCAGGAATATTTTTTATTATCACATAATCAATCATAGTATCACACTAGAATTGTTAGGTTTAATTTATTTTTAAGTACCGGCTAGACATTATATCCAAAAAATAGATAGATGGCAGGGTGTGCAGATAGCAAACACAGACCTGTCAGACATATTAAAAGTGACATAGGAATGATGAGCACACAGCATCTATCTTTTGCAAACCCAGACCTGTCAGACATATTAAAAGTCCGGTCCTGGAGGATAAAAAACACCCATAATTATATTAATTAATAATAGTATTTTTCTGTATCCACCGCCTATAGTTCTGGTTTCCGTTCCTTTTTAATTAAATACATAGGTACCCACATCATTATGTTCGCCTGCACGCTCTAACATAATAGTAAACTCATTATATTGTATTTTTCAACTCAGGCGCATGTTAATGTTATCGTCGATCTAAGTTCGCTGTTTTGCGTAAGATCCCATAAAAGTCATAATCGTCATAAACATTACAGAATTATGTTCAAATTATACCATAGCCGCCATGGGCCGATACACCATAACGGGCCACCATTGCATAACTTGTTACAATTTTTTTTAACTTCATAATTTCGTAAACCTTGGAATATATTTTGTAAAGATTCGTGTGCTGATATAATTTATGTATGATCTGATTTTATTTATTTATGCAAGTTTCGGAAGTCTCTGTGTAGTTTGTTTGGATCATATCAACCTGTTATCGTCAAGTTCTGGTCACGAGTCACCCAATGATTGTTCATATTTTACCAATGAAATTGTAAAAAATTAAATTGTTACCAATGACCGTGCTAAGTAAACAGAATCTGTCCCGTGGAGTCATCAGGGCACACATGGTCTATCTGTTTTTTGAGAAAATCGAGCATTACATACACCTCCATCACAGAACAAAGAAAACATCGCTTTAAAAAGTCAACTGGCAACGCAATGGACACCGGACGTGTTACATTGTTGCCTACGGGATAGAAGGTACTTAGGTATAAAACAGTCGCGTCTTCTAAACCAATTAAGCTATTTTTCTGTGTAAAAAAATGTGTTAGCAACTTGAATGACTGAATCACAGCCCCCTGACTAACAGCCGTACGACATGGTCCGATGTGGTTAGTTAGACAAAATGAGTAATAGCTCATTAATGATTGTTGTTCAGCCGTTTAGCCACGATTCACCATTCATCTTGTGAACAACAGGGAAATCTGAATAGAGAACAATAACAACATATGGCAAATTATTGTTTCCAAGGAAATATTCCACTAAAGGGTTTTAGCTGGCCTCAAAAGGACTTTACAGGTTTTACACTTCGGACGAATTCCTGAGCATGAGTCGATATGTAATTGTACAAAACAGTAGCTAAGGGTAAATTTTTGTAAGAGGTAAACCGGAGTACATATTATCTTTAATGTGATTGTATTATTTGTCTATAGAATACTGACGGTGCCATTTTTCAAAGGGAAGCTGGTAGGAATCGAGTTGTATGGAACCTTCGTCACTGGTACAGAATTACAAAAGTAGTTATTAGGTAAAACTTTATGCTAAAATCAGCATAAATACAGCATAAACTTAGCAAGTATACCTTACGTGTCAAAATTCCAAACAATGTTACCCAAAGTTTATACAAAACCTCTAAGGCGTCGTACTCACGTGCGTCTGTACATAAGGGCGCGGACACACTTGTGACTCACGTTACATAATGAATGCCTAAACTTAGTCCACCGTCGCGTCGAGGTCGAGCCTTAAGTCAATGATTAATTTACAGATATGGCATGAGATTGTGCCTAATATTGTTGAAATATTACAGTCATCACGATTGACAGAAGATATTCAGACATGTTGCGCAGAGATGAGGAAAGAGGTTTGATAAAGGGCTTATTCAGTAGTACGCAGTTGTTTTGTAAAGGTTTTGCAAGGTGATCGGATTGCATTGACTTGGAATTACAATGGTTGTTTTTGTCAAATAATGAATTAACTTGTCACATGAATTTGGATATTGATTATTGCATGTAAAAATATTCTTGCATTGATTTAAAGATTTTGTATGAATTGTCGTTAGAACTTCTTGAAGTGCCCAGCTTACCATTGTTTTCAGTATTAGTCGACAGCTAACAGGTCTACAGAATTTGCGCAGTATTAGGCACCACCCTACTCTGTGTTCAAAGTTTATCCAAAGCACCTCACATTTACATACTACACAACATACAGTACGTAAGTATGTTTGTTCAAATCAACAAACATGGCCAACCTTGTAATAATTTAGTAATTATTGGCGCCAACACTCCATGTTTGAGATAAATGACATACGCTAAACCAATCAGCAAATGTTTGCCTGATTTGTACCAATATTTTGACCTAAATTTGTATATGTCAATATGTTTTTGGGGACATATTGATTTTCGTATTTTGTCGTCTTGTTTGACCTACCTCAACTTGTTGTTGTAGACTATTAACTACTAAAGTTCACCTTTTAAATGGTTTTATTCAGCCAGGCAAAATGTATTTCAATTATTTTTTGTCAATAATAAAACAAAAGCATAACAAATGTTTTCATATATATTTTCATGGTATTTTCTTCAATATCATAAAATATTTTTTAAATCTTCATTCGTGCAACTAAAAACAGATTACCTACATTATAATCACAGTCCCTTTATAAAGCATATTCAATTTAATCTAGCATAATTTCAACTTAACAAACACTATTAAAATAATAAATTACCGTATTAATTAACTATAACTGACTATTATTATCAACTAAACAAGGATTATCGAAAATGAAAAAATTGCATTTTCTGGCAAACCATCAAATCGGGCCCAACCTCGTCCCATTTAGAGATGGGACAGTATAAATAAACGCATTCGGTACGCGGAAGTGCGACAACAAACCAGCGTCACGTGACCTGTGAACCGGGCTTAAAACCTATGAACTAAGGGCCACGTTACACTGGTCTAATCCCCACGATGGGCTATCGTAAATTTCAGTCGCAAAGACGCTATTTTGTGTGAAAATGTCAGCGTTAGTTAGACTTAGTGTGGGGCACACAAACATAATGTAGCATGCATATTATGTGCTGGTTAGCCATTTGTTAGATAGCCGAAATGTACCGAGAAACGGTCTTTTTTGTATGTTTTTTTTTTATATAACGGTGTGTTCTTCAATATTGTATTGAACTTGAATGCTAATAATGGATAGACACTGAGTGTAAACAGAAAAAGGCTAGAAAAACCAGTTTTCTCAAACATGCTAGAAAATTCGAGCATTATTTTGACAACCTTCTTCGAGATAAATCGAAAATGCTGTACTGGTCAAATACATGCGAGCAGCGGCCGGCAATGTTATTATGAAAAACCATATCTGTCGTGTTTAGCGGCAGAATAAATTACTATGAAAAGTCATATCTGTCGTGTAATTTAAAAATGGCACAAAAAATTTTTACTTCGACCCATGGCAAGATTTTAAATCTCGAACGAGCTTAGGAAATAGAGCTGTTTAAAGTGAGAAAGAAACAAATGAACATATTGGCGCGAGAAAAGTTATCGTTGTTCGTCATTCATTCTGTTTATAACTAATTTACTTAGCTAGAATTTCCGCGCATTATCTGAGAAAAGTACTATACAAGCCTTGGCCACAACCAGGCATTGATGGACTCACGTATGGTGTGCCTCGGCTTCGGCTCGACCCACACCTTCACGTTCGTCCGTCAATGACTCTGGTTTCGGCCGCTGCAATAATGTACTATTTCAATAGCTTTCTGCTAAGAACTGTTACGGAAACATTGCAAAAACAGTTAAACTCCAATATTTTATCCATAAATCGATGTTGAAACATTATGAAAAGTGGGATTAAATTAAATACCATTAGCAAATAGTATGAGAACTCCCATCAATTACGTTTGAAGTCGGCGCCAAGAAAAACAACATAATATTTTACGCGACACTAATTAATATCCGGATTATGGCCGACAATTAATCAAGAAAATCCGTTGATATATAATGATAAATTATGGTCTTATTACGAACTTTTAATGTTATTGATTTCGGAAATTATTTTACGTACGCACTATAGCACACGCCATAGGCACTAAACTGTAAGGCTTCACCGGAATATACACTTTTTCACACTTTTGTTAACTTAATTAGGAACTTTTCATGTTGGAACTCTTTCTGAAAAACTATTTTAACCCTTGACCAGAGTGCTTAAGTGTCCCCGTGGCCCCCGGTGCAAGTGTGCGAGGAAACACGGGGTGGTTTTAGTCAGTAGAAGTTTGACAGACCCCTTCGCCCGCCCCAGGGTGGAGAACATCCATGAGGATTTCTACACCATTACCAAAAAAAGGCGTTCATTTTTCTCCGTACAAATATTAACCGTAGCCGTTTTGCAGTGTTTGTTTGCCTTTATAATCAGAAATTCAATTAGTGCACTGTTTTATAGAAAGCCAAGCCCGATGGATTTACCCATCACGATAAATTTTCAAAAAACGACGATACAACTAACTTTTACTTATAAACAGAAGTCGAAATAATTATTAAGGTCTACGTTTCTAACTTCAATAAAATTCTTTTACAAAAAAAAACAACCGGCTTCCAAAACAAAACAATTCAAAGTGAAATATAACTTTAATTTCGGAAGTCGGTGTCTTTGGTTTTGCATTTTCGTTTTTGCCACCGACTTCCGAAATTAAAGTAATTTTTCACTTCGTAGTGTTTTTTTGGAAGTTGGTTGATTTCTTTTTGTATTTATATATTTTTATTTTTCTCTTTTTAGTTGTGGTACAATACCCCACACAAATTCATATACCACTACTACTTGTCATGTAAATAACTGTGAAAGGAAGTTACTATAACATTATCAATATACAATAAGTGGAAAAAATACTTATTACTGATGTCTACGCGCAGCCCACGGAACCCAGGCGCTCTGCCCGCGGGACCCAGGCGCACACACCGCGCCTCCCGCACACCGCTCGCCGCCCGCCGTCGTCGTCGCAATCCCGAACATTCCGCGGCCCCCCACTTGCCCGAGCGCTCCCGAGTGAGACACGCGCGCGTTGTACGATAAATTACTGTCGGGATTAATAATGTAATTTTGCTATAATATACCAGTAAAAGAAAATACAGTCCACTTTTATTCCGTAAGGATCATAGACCTAACACTGAAGCTAACTGAAAACTACCCAAGCAAAGTTAATAAAATTTATATGGGACAATCCCTTAAGCATACCCCTTTTTTTTTTTTTTTTTGTGTGGGAAATCATCAAATGACCTCTCCCGCTCTGGGCGGAGCGGAAGGGCGTGTCAGACTCTTACTGACTAAAACCCACCCGTGTTCCTTCAGTTGCCTGTGCCCCAGGGCCACGGTAACTCTTTCGAACAATCCGCAGCCCAGGCAGGCATCGGTCCTATCGGACCCCGTCAATTTTGCTGACATCTCTTTGAGGCGCGCGTGGAACACGACGCGCCGTCGACCCGGGCCTGGTCCTTACCGGACGGCGAGCTGCCCATTGCTCGCCGTCCGCAAGCCCGCGCCTACGGTGGCCGGGAGTCGGCAATCGACTCCCGACGCCCAGGGTGTCTCCTCCTCCTGCGGTGGCTAGGGGCGCGAGGGCGCAGAGATTGCCTCTCCCTTTCGCGCTCCGCCTCCTCCTTCGCGAGCATTACTGCTTCGCAGAAGGAGGTGACGGCTTCCCATTCCCTCTCGCTCCGTACCATGGCCTGAACCAGGGCCGGACGCGAGAGGTCGCCGCCGCCAATCGCCGCCACGAGGACACGGCGGTGCTCCGCCCAAGCCGACAGACCTCCACCGTATGCTCCACCGTGTCCTCCGGTCCATCCACGCAATGATAACACCCGGGCGTTTCCTCCCGCCTTATACGAAACAGGAACCTCCCGAAACAGCCATGTACGGTGAGGACCTGCGTCAGGCGGAAGGTGAGGACGCCGTGGCGCCTCTCAAGCCACTCCTCAAAGAGGGGTCTTACCGCCGCAATTGTGGCGTGCCCCTTAAGCATACCCTACCCATTAAAAATAGAATTTTCGAAATCGATCCACAATTACCGGAGATATCGCGTAACAAATATACAACAAAAAAATACAGACGAAATAAGAACCTCCTCCTCTTTGAAGTAGGTTAAAAATGACGAATTTCGATACAAACTTTTATTCCTTATATGGTACCTGTATCGAAATATATTTTCAAAAATCTTTCCTCGGTGCTCTATTTCTTATTAAGGAACTCTTCTGTGAAATGGCATGCTTCTAGTGCCAGTGATTTAGGCTGTACGTTGTCTTTCAGTGAATGAATGAATTTAAGATTTTTATTAAGTAGACTGGATTACGCCATGATAATGGATCGCGGGGAAGACCTGGATGAGACTTGCTCAGACCAGGGAAGCATGGCACAAATAAAATCAAATCATTTATTTCTTTGCAAACATGGGTGTAGTAAGTACAACCGTGTTTTTATAATAAAGTTCTCCATATTTTACCGTCACGTGGGCATGCAACGGTTTACAATCAGAAATCAAAAATATGTGACAGATCATTGGAATCACAAAAGAGAGGCAATCTTTACTCAGCGGTGGGTGGAACAAGGTTTAAGTATTAAGGATTAAGTAGACTACATGTTTCTCTAAAATACAAAGTAAACTTTTTAAAGTTAAAAAAATAGTTTTTATTTGTTGTGATCTAAATATTGATCTATTAGTTAATTCACCGGAAAAGTGTAATCTAATCTCATTGTTTAAATCATTCAATTTAAAAAGTATTTTTAATGAAGCGACTAGAATAACAGCAACCTCAGCTGCATAGACAATGTATTTACTAATTGTAGAACTAAAAGACTCGTTCTTAATTAGTGGCGTCAGGTATGATCATACTGGTCAACTTGTATCGTTTGACTTAGATAAAAAGTTACACTTAGATAAAACCGTTGGATTAGGACTTCTAACTAAAAATAAATTGAAAATGTTTAGTAATAATGTTCTTAGCAATCTTTCAACAGCTAGATTTGAATCACAAGACCCTAATATAAACTACGGTATACTATTTTCTACAGTATGCCAACAATTCAATAAAGCATGTCCTGTAAAAAAAGTTACAATTAATACTAAACCAAAAAAATTGTGAATAGGCCAGTTCATTAGAAAAAGCAGAGATATTTTATATAGCTTGTATCACGAGAAAACACTGGCTTCTGATCAAACCCTTCATGATTATGTAAGAAATTATTCTAAGATATTCAAAAGAGTCTGCGCTCAAACTAAATCTAAATGAATAAGTAACAAAATTAGTATTTCTAACAATAAAATAAAAGCTATGTGGCAGGTAATTAACAAAGATACTGGAAATACAAAACAGCATTAATTGTCTCTAAAAATTGATAATTAAACCATTTCCAATAAGTAAAAAGTTGCTGAGACACTAGATTTTTTTTCCAACATCCCAATAGAGATTACGAAATCTCTCTCCTCATCATCTATTTTAGCTAAATCTATTCTCACAGAAAACTTCAGTAAGGACATTCCAAGTTTCCAGCCCATTACTATTGTCACAATTAAAAAAGCCTTCAAGTCTTAACATAAAAAGCACTGAAGACTTATGGGAGATTTCCGTTAAGGTTCCTGGAGATATCATTGACACAACACAAAACACACAAATAGCCACAATTGGCCTATGTCCTAACAGGCATATTTAATCAATGTTTAAACAACAGTACGTTTCCTGATTTAATAAAACATAGTAAAGTAGAACAAATTTTCAAATCAGGTAGTACGAGTCATCCCTCTAATTATAGACCTTTAACTGTGCTACCAGCATTGAGTAAAATTTATGGAAAAATCATGCTAGACCAGATGTCGTCACATTTTAACTGAAGTGGGATTTTACATAGTCGCCAGTTTGATTTCACGTAAGGTAGGTAGACGACTGACGCGAGAGTAAAACTCATCATTCACACTTTGGAATCCTGGGAGAAGTTCCAGGATGCAATTGGCATTTTCTGTCACCTCTCAAAAGCGATTGACTGCGTTGACCACAATACACTGATCTATAAATTACACCACTACGGAATTCGTGGAAAAGCTGCTGATTGTTCTTTCCTATCTATCAAACAGGCAGCAAAAAATAAAAGTTAACGGCGCGACGTCCTCAGGGTCCTTAATTAAGTTGGGAGTGCCTCAAGGTTTAATTCTTGTCCCTTTCCTATTTCTACTTTATATTAATGACCTTCCTTACATGATGGCTAACTTATCGGATATAATTTTATTCTCTGATGACACTTCTCTTATTATAGAAAAGATATGGATGCATGTCAGCGATAGTCTAGCTATTCTTTCGAAATGGTTTGCAGCTAACAATCTTTTACTTAATGCGAACAAAACGAAATCTCTTAAGTTCTTATTACCAAATGTACCCCAAGTGAGTCTCAATTTAAAACTAAATGACAATAAACTAGACACTATTACGGAAACTGTATTTCTAGGAATTACTTTAGATTCAAAATTGCATTGGGCGCTCACATTAGACCTCTTTCACGTAGATTAAGTTCAGCTGCATATGCAGTACGAAAAATAAGGCAGTTTACTGATATAACCACAGCTAGGTTAGTATACTTTGCTTATTTCCACAGTATTAATGTCTTATGGCGTTCTGCTGTGGGGATCGGCAGCTGACGTAGATTCAGTTTTCATTTTACATGAGAGGGCAATCCGCGCAATCTATAAAAAGGGTCCTCGCGAGTCTCTTAGAAACAAATGCAAAGAAATTGATATACTAACTCTGCCTTCTCTTTATACCTTAGCAAGTACTTTGTATGTTCGCAAAAACTTAGGACTTTTCAAAATAAGAAGGTATTTCCATAATATAAACACATAGTAAAAATTAAATTGTGATACCCAAATTTAGATTAACAAAAACAAGCAAGTTATTTCTTAAAAACAGTATCCGCTTTTATAACAAGTTGCCAAAGTCGGTTACAGAACTTAGCGATGGAAAGTTCAAAACCCACATCAAACGTATCCTTAATAAAGAAAGTATTTTATGAGATTAAAGACTACGTTGAAGACAAGAAAGTTTGGCAATAATTTCTTATGCACATGTGGCTTCCCTGGTACCTCATTAACAGCATCACTATGTAAATGTCTATTAAATGCTCCCAAATTACATGTTTAAAAAACAAACTTTTTTGACATAATCTTCTCATTATTTGACATTATAATTATACCTACAATTCTGACTCTTTATTAATGGCTTTTATAGACAGGATATTAATTCAGATTTGTTACAGTTGTAATGGCAATCATGTCATTTGGTTTAAATAGGCTTTTATTTTTATTATTTTATTTATCTTTTATATATTGATTATTTTATAATTTGTGAATGTGAGAACGTTGTAGGCCTACTTGTAGACTAGATTTGAAGAGCATTTTCTATTTTGGTAAGTACCTGGTACTTGTTGACAGGCCAACCCTGTGCTCCCATACCTATTAACACTATAATTTAAAAACATTGTAAAAACCAATTATTTTTTAAAGAGTAACCATGGATTTTCTTGCCGGCTCTTCTCCTTATGAAACGATCAACTGGAGCCGTGCACCTAGCTTCTGATGTTTCATAAGTGCCCATGTAGGTTTATACAATGAAATAAAATATTTGGATTTGATTTGATTCTCCCTAGTTTAAAAACGTATTATTTGATTCGCCATTCTTTTTTTCGATATTGGTGAAAAACAGAACAATAAATTATTTTTATTGATCAAGAATCTTTAGGTGCATGTTGACACCAAATATTATAATAAGATGTCTTTGATTTCTAAAACCGGTTTAAACTAATAATATCTAAATCATAATTATTAGAATTTAGCTCAACCTTTACCAAAGAATATTAGTAAAAATATTATTTACTTATTCATTCACAGTATTTCGAAATATGATTCTTGTTTGAGATCGTAGGCGCCATATTGATTACCATAATTTTATGACTCTTCGTATTTTATATTGATGACGATAGAATTAATTTCGGTATCGGTGACCAATAACGGTTCCTAACATTTTTCGGTAAAATCATATGTTTTGGTGGTTTGGAATTGAATGCCGCACTTTCAAAAATGGGCATTACCACAGTATAATAAAGTAAGCAGTATTACGTCTACATACAAATTGGCTGAAACGAAGCGCCTCAAAATCTCAGTGTACACCAGTATTCAACAGTTATGTAAGGGCGCGGACGGTGCGAGACGCTCTCGCACATATTAGGTCTTTACCTATGAAATTGCCGTTCTGCAGTACTGGCCATTTCAAATCAAAATAATTTTTGTTTGGCTATGAATTCTAATTTCAAATTAATTTTATTTTAAAAACATGGATTTTTTTTTCTAAAAGTAGTCATTTCTTTATTGATTAGTGTTACATTTTCATCGCATTTCAATCTTTTTCGTCATCATGGATACGTTAAAAATTCGAGTAATTATGGAATATGAGTACCGTCGTGGCAGCAACGCGGCACAAGCGGCACGCAACATCAACGACGTTTACGGAGCTAACTCTACAAACCAACGCACCACCTGTTATTGGTTTGCTCGCTTCCGTTCTGGAAATTTCGACCTGAAAAATGAACCTCGCGGTCGTCCGAAGACTTTGGCCGACAATGACGAATTAAAGGCGATTGTGGAAGCTGATGATACACAATCTACGGCTGAATTAGCAGCAGCTTTCGACGTTAGCGTCAAAACAATATTGGTCCATTTGCGTCAAATTGGCAAGGTAAAAAAGCTTGACAAATGGGTGCCCCACGAACTCAATGATCGCCAGCGCGAAGTACGCGTCGAGACGTGCCTTGCACTGCTCAACAGACACACAAATGAAGGAATTTTGAACCGCATTGTTACCTGCGATGAAAAATGGATTCTGTTTGATAACCGTAAGCGCTCAGCAAGTTGGTGGGATCCTGGTTCAGCACCTAAACAATGCCCTAAACGAAAACTTACCCCTAGAAAAGTGATGGTCACTGTTTGGTGGTCTAGCGCCGGTGTGATTCATCACAGCTTCTTACCAAACGGGGTGAGCATTACTGCAGATGTGTACTGTGAAGAACTGAACACAATGATGGAGAAGCTGGCGCATCTCCAACCATCATTGGTCAATCGCTCGTCTCCGCTGCTCCTGCACGACAACGCGCGACCTCATACTGCACAGCAGACGGTCTCCAAGTTGCAAGAACTGGGGTTGGAAGCTCTCCGTCATCCGCCCTACTCACCAGACCTTGCGCCTACAGACTACTACTTTTTCCAGAATTTGGATAACTTCTTGGCGGGAAAAAAATTTAATACCCGAGAGGCAGTACAAAATGCCTTTGAAGAATTTGTTGCCTCCCGTCCAGCTGATTTCTTTAAGAAGGGCATCAATAAACTGCCACTGCGATGGCAAAGATGCATTGATTGCATGGGTGATTACTTCGATTAATACAAATAAAAAATTCATGAAAAAAATTCGTTTAAATTTTTTCATACAAAACGGCAATTTCATAGGTAAAGACCTATTATTATATTAACGTGAAATATGGCACGAAGTTATCGACTGTATTGCTCAGCGTATGGACGTTTGAATTCATCAATATTGAAAACAGTGATAACATTTTTAAGCTATTGCATAGCTTTGCTTTTTTAGCTTTGAGCGCGGCGACCGAATCAAGAAATTCCGTAACGAAAATAAAACCTAACACCCCCCACTCCGCCTACCATGTAGCTCGGCCTAGCGTTCGCTTAACGTGTATGTATATGGTACGACTATACTTGAATTAATATCAAAGAAAATAAATACTGCATAAATACTGCATAAATAAATAATTATAATTGCATAAGTTGATAAAAAATGCTATGCAATAGCTTTACCGCGGCAGTCCCCGAGTGCCACACGTGTTTTTTCTAATTATAAAATCAGTCGGCAAGGTAAGCTTATAAAAATCACTTACTGTTTTATAGTTATTATTTATTTATGTTATTTAGGTATTTATAAAAACTCAAACTCAAACCATTTATTTGAAATAAACCAATTACAGGCACTTTTGAATTGTCAAGGGGTCGGTCAGTCAGAAAGATGAAGCTAGTTGCCCATCCCAAAGCGTAGTAGGTACCTATGGAGACGAACGGGCAAGAAACTCCATTGTCACTCTTTTAAATCAAAATATGGTTACAAAACATTGATTACATCATTCATGTTGAAATTATGCACGTGGGAACGATGCAGAATTTGTGAATTAATCTGACCATTTTTATGTAGGTATTATGTTTACTTTGCTATCCGAATGGCTTCGACTGATGTGACCAGATGATTTAGCAAACAACTTTTTACCACAAGCTACCAGATTTGTGAAAAACATTTTAATTTAAAGAAAGAAAAATATTTTATTTAGGACACGCACAGGAAATACAAACATCAAGAAAAAAAAGGAGCATTTAAAACTAAGAAAATTAGTATTTAAAATACCAAAAAAAAAAAAACTGGTCATACTACCTTCAACAAATAGCAAGTTTAAAAAAAAACAATGCTCTCCCATGATTAAATATGTAGGATTTATTTATTTATTTATTTACAATTACAACAATACAAGAGACACATCAGTGGATAACCCTAATGCGTATTTATCTACCTAGCGGCCATAGGTAATTTTTTCAAGGATACAGCCGAGACGTCATACTGCTTACTTTATTATACTGTGGCAATGCTATCTGGCTTTTTTTTTGTTTTTATATTCTTGAGTCTTGTCTGTAAGAAAGGGGTGCGGCGTGAGAGGTAGGGATGCGTAAACGACCCGTGTGCCCGGCCTACGGCGACGGACGGTAACCAATACAATAATGCAGATTCGTGTTTTGTGTGTGTGCGTTGCCGAAATATGTTACAAGTACCTACACAAAAGCGCGTGCGATCTAGGTTTTTGAACTGAACTGATTTCCACACGTTCTGTTTTTAGAAGCAAACTGTAGGTACTACCAATATCATTAAAAAAAAAACATAAATTGAATGTATTGTCTCTGAAAATTTGGCAGGTCTTTGAAAACCAACCCTGTATATCGATGTCTGGGAGAACATTTATCAACAACAAAGTTAAGTTTGTTCTTGGGAAATATTCATCCCAACTACGAAACCCTTCATGTGCGTGGTCCGACACGCACTTGGCTGGTTTTTTTTTTTATATATATTCATCATTTTCAGATAAATTCTAAACAACCTCTAAAACTTTAAGCACGTATTTAGAATAAAAAACAATTATTCCTTATCATAAAAATAATATTATACCGTTTCACGGTCGCTTCCCCAATGAAAACTCCAAGAAAAATGTTCGAAGTTGTTTTATAAAGTCACTCGATTGAACCGACTGTTATAAATATCTTCAATGGAACTATACGACCTTTACATATTTATCTAACGCATACGTACAACCGCTATGTCTACACCTACATTAATCATTATTATATTAGGTCGGGGAAAAAGTTCTTTCGTATTTTATATACAAATTTAAGACTAAAAGCTCGCGTGGCATCCAAATGTCGAGCTTTTTTGTATACCCAGACTTTGTAAAACGGGTCAAAACTGTTTTGTGGTCAACCCCTAACTCTTCAGCTATGTCGTAACTACTAACATGCCGATCTAGCTCCACTCTTTCAAAAATGGCATCGACTTTATCCGTAACAAGGCGACCAGAACGAGCTGCATCTTTGACTTCAAAATTCGCGGACTGAAAACGCTTGAACCAACTTTGTGCTACACTTACTGACACTGCATTAAGTCCATTAATGTCTCATATTTTTTCACGGTTTGTGTCTCATTTTTCCCTTTTTTGTAATAAAACTTTAAAATGTAACAGTTTTCATCGTCAGATTCACTCATTTTGGCAGACAGAAAAACATTTGAAAAATGGCGGGAAATTGTTTTTACTTTTTATTTTTCTTTTTAAATGTCATTTATTTAATGATATCAAAACCAGCCAGATACAAACAGTACAGCCAAAGAGATTTTACTCCAGCTTTACACCTATAAAATTTACGAAAAAACTTTTCCCCCGACCTATACAGTACATTATATATGTGAGTTCCTAAGTATCTACTTCGAAAATAGTTTACTTACATGGTATTACCTACTTATTTTTAGTTAGCAGCTTTAAGCTTTGCAAATTTTTCATAGGTACTGAATTTCTTTATTTTTCTTTAAATAGGTACTTGTATCTGTATTTTGGATTCAAAGTGTCATGATATTATGATTACGTCAAAATCTTCTTTCCAGCAGTAGCGTGTCTATTACCCGCGCTACCTACGCACTATGTAACAACTCATTATTCTTGAAAGTGTAACAACTTGTACGCACTAGGCACGCTCGCTCGCTACCACGGCGATCACAAAGATTGCCTAATCTTTGTTTATGTGTTATCACTTTATCAGTGAAGCTTTTTAGCCATTCAAGAAATAATTATGACAACTTTGAAAATTGTATCGAATCAAATTATTGGTGAGATCAACTGTGAAGGTCTGAACTCATCTCATAACATTTGTGTTTTTGTGTTATTTGTGTTGTGCATTTGTGTTTGTGTAAAGATATTCAAATTTCCAAGTTGTCCTGAAAATGTTAGATTTTTGGAGCTTTTACCCCTCTCATTAATATTCATTTACCATTCCACTATATCTTGTACACTTATCCATTTGCTAAGCATACCTAATTGTAATGCAGCTCACAGACACACTATTAAGATCCACAGTATCATATTAGATTACTTGTGTGTAATATGATTAATGGTATTATTACCAAACATGGTATCAATTAGTACGCAATTACTAATTGATACCATACCACGTGTAGGTACCTACCTGAGTTATAGAGATACGTGAGTACCTAATTGTTGTTTCAACCAATTAGTACTAAGAAGTCAAAGCGCTAACATTGGTGTTTTATAATAAACTTGAGACATCTGACAAGTTCTAGACAATCTCACAAAAACACCGTACATTTGCTTATCTTTGTACCACAGCACGAATTATTCTTTTAAAGCTCGTATCGAAACAAAAGCTTAAACTAGAATATCTCCTAGAGACCTAGACTTATCTTAACATACAACAACACTGAAATCAATTCAGCAGGTAAACGGAATATACATATATGAGCCTACAGACAACAGGGGTGTTTTTGACAGAATTAGAAGACTAATTAGAAAACTCAGTATGTTGTCAGCAATAGACAAAAAATGCTGCCCAAATTTTGTATTGAATGCAACAAGCAACACCAGTTTATAAATAGCCGTATATCCGCCATTTCCTCGGAACCAAATAAACCAGCAACACAGAACTGACACCCTCGTGCCTGTTACAAATGACTACACAACCTACTTAATATTCATAAACACACAAACAATAATTAACAGGTAGGCAACACGTTATCACGAGCTACACGCTTATCGCTCCATCGTGTGCCCCACCCCATACTTTCACGACTTTATCTTACAACTTTATCTTTTTTATATTCTATCTAAACTCATTTCCCTAGGGCGGGCTCAATTTGCTTCAAAAACTATCCGGAAATAGAACATAGTTTAATTCCCAACTTTATCTTCAGGGCGTAAGAGTCAATATCACCTGTGTGCCAGTTTGTAAACAGCAAAGTTTGTGGTTACCAGTAAATTACCAATCAGTTGACGTTTCGGAGATCGTAAAAGTAACCAGCGCTTTGAATATCGCCCGTAAAACGTTGTGCGCGTGTAGTCGACTTGTATCGATTTATATCTACACGGATATGTACATCAAACGATTTTTTGAGGTTGATTTAGTTTTAAATAAATATTAGTGTGGTTTGAATTATTAAGCTGTTTCCAGAGGGTTGGCGATCTGGCATTTTTGTAGAGATAAGTTAATAGTTTTCCTCACTAAACCTTTATAAGTCGGTATATTTAAATATCAACAATTTGCGTAAACATTTTATAAAGGAATAAACTTTTATAAAGGAATAAAGTACACCACGCTTGGCAAATGCCAATTTTTATCAAGAATCACAAATGCAAACATATAAAATATTCTAACGATTACATAAACAGCTAATTTATAATTAAAAGACTATAAGAATATTAATCACCCTCTATTCCTAGAGAGAGGTCATCAACGTACATCACACCTACACACAAGGGCGCGCCCTGACTTGCCACTAAAACTCATGAAAGCACTCATAAATTAACTTTAAAGCCAGGGCTGCATAGTCGCACGTCACACACGCATCCCTTACGACCATAGATAACATATTTTTTTATAACAGAGTAAAAATATCCCTATAAAAGTAAAAATAGACACTTTCGAATGGGAACTAATTTTTTGAGCTGTTATTTTAATATTCGAGATGTTATTATGATCAGTTGAAAAACATATTGAGCAGTTATTTAATTTAATGGCGGTTGATTAATTATTGCGACAGTAAAACATGGACAGTATAAAAAAAATAATTTGTCGGTTATTTTATCATACAATGTCAATTCTAAAAATAATTGAGCAGTCCAATAACTGAATGAGCGGTAAAAATGATGGAATGAGCGGTTCGATAAATAATTCGGCTCTATTCCCATCCAATACCAAGAGCTAATACCATTTGGTATTAGTTTATTTCCGACTTTATTTTCTATTCCCAACGGGTACCACATTTTAAAACCAATACCAAAACAAGTTTGAAGAAATCAGACACAGTCAGGTTCAGTAAAATTAAAATGCTTTGAGTGACGAACTAAGTTTCCGAAAACATAATAAATGTTCCCGAAAATCCTAACCCTAGACGGTCGACGTCAGTGGCATCCCGAGGTTCGGTTGGTTAGGTTCCTTTAAACCCTTCAGACAGAAATAGGAGCCCCGCGAAGCGGGGCTCCGTCGACCAGCTTATTAACCCTAACCCTATATTTAGATTACCCTAGATTTCGGTAAAACGCAATTTAAATAAAACTTTGTGTAGCTGAGTGTACAAAAAGTCACGCTTTGGTATTCGTTAGTAATAGATTTTTTATTTAAAAAAATGTGGTACTCGTTGGGAATAGAAAATAAATTCGGAAATAAACTAATACCAAATGGTATTAGCTCTTGGTATTGGATGGGAATAGATCAAAATTCGGCAGATCATAGCGAGCGGTGACACCCGAACTCAAATTCATTGAAAAGAGAGGTAAATGTTCGTTAGTTGGTCTGTTTTTAGGGTTCCGTACCAAAAAGGTAAAAAGGAACCCTTATGGTGCGACTTCGTCCGTCTGTCCGTCTGTCCGACCGTCACACCGCTATATCTCGAAAATTACTTTACCACCTCATTGTTTATAGAATTGCTTAGAATGCGATTTCTTACCGACAAATTTCGATTTATTACTGCCCACACGTAACCGCTCGTTCAATAATTTTTACCGCCCATTTAATTATTTTCCTGCTCAATTATATATTTACTGATCCATTTCATTATTTTTTATTACTCATTTTTGTTTACTTTACTGCTTAGTTTTAACTGCTGAACTAGTTATTAAACGTGCCATTTATAATTTTTAACTTACCAAAACCGCTATTTACAACTGCCTCTTTAAAACAGTGCCCTTTCGATTTGAGGGTACCACATGACCTTTACGTAAATCGATTGGTTCTATATTTATCGCTGATAATTTTAATTATGTAATTATACACATATGTTTAGGAGGAGACCCAGGGTGTCGTTGCGATGTTCTATTTATAGTCGATGTTTCCAAAACAAATTTTCCTCCATCGAAAATCGCCTAAATAAAAATATTTATAGAGCTGAGAAGTATTCAAATTCTGTAAGAAAGTTAATGGAAATAAACGAAATTGTTTTTAATCGTAAATTCGTCATCCTTTAGAGATAACTAATTCAACTTATACATAATTATTTGTTTTTACCAGACATTCTTCACTCTTCTCATTATAGAAGGTATTTACGCCAATCAGGTGCCCGGAAAAGCGACTACACCAGGTGCACCCTAGCTCTTAGAGAGATCATAACTTATCGTAAATTTACTTCTTTTAGTCGATTAGCGAAAATCTACTGAACAACAACAACAATCGATTTGAAAAACCATCGTATTCGATTAAGACGCTGCTCGTTATATGCCGTGCGTGGAAACACGAACGAAATGAAAACGTTACCGCCATGATTTGTGGCACAATGGCAGCAGGGAGCGCATAAAAAATAGTGCTCACGACATTCTTAACATACTGTTTGTTATTTTACTACTTCTGTGAGGTATTGGCTCTTTTTGTGGACATGTGAACGTGAGGGAGTCAAAAGGTGTGTCTTGTTTTTAATTACTCTAGTAGTAGTAGTCAGTGGTTGGTCGTAAATTGAAGTACCTAGTTGTAAAGGTCAGTGGCCGGGTCACAGTTTCCGGATAGATATCTACTTCTACTATCTACCAGATTAATCTAAAATGCAACAGGAGTTCAATTCCTGTATTTAAAACGTTCAAAATCTAGTCACGCTCATCTCAGCGACAGTCGATGACAGCAACATGTTGGTGAACTAGAGGTGGTTTTGACAGGTTGACACTGACATTAGAATGCGTACGTTCTTAGAAATATGGAAACCTCTTCATTTGTATAGATGATGGTCAGCCAGAGAAGTACCTCAGTTATTTGGAACTTATTCGACGGTGGTTACTGGCTACTGGCAGAACAATCATTTGACGTGGTCTTATTCTACAGAATAGAGCCACATTTCATTGTTATAAATAGGTACAGAACTAATTGGTTCACAACAATCACCCTACTTACTAACCGATACAACACAATGCCGCAATTTATAATTATAGCTCCAGAAGTACATCCATTATTATATAAAAATAATACATTATTGACATTGAAAATACAGTTACATTACAAACCGCTATATCGCGCGACCAGGGGTGAGAAGTCGCATCGCGGGTCGCTCGGGTCACGCTTATCTATGACCTGCGCCCGCGCCGCATGTTAGCTCCTGATTAAAAAATATAAATATTATGGCGATAATAGAGTAGGCACACTAATTGATATGCTACTTTAATAGCCAATTGTGTTATAAATAGCTATGAGGCTATCATAGTTCATGGGTCTCGTGGTGGACTTGGCTATAATCACCAAGGTCTACCACCATAGACGGTATGGTAATCCCAGTTTTTTGCTAAGTTGACAACTTTGCTGCTTAGATACCGACCCTATCAGGGTTAGTAGGTACTTACCTAATTCCTTAAATTTTTGTTCGACACCCACGACGTTTCCAGAAACTGCATAAAAACGTTTCTTGTAAGTACGGTCAGTACTCTGTATTAACTGACCCCTTTTACAGAGAAGAAGAATAGAAGAGGGGTCGGGTTATGCACGGTACTGACTGTACTAGTCAATGGTGAAACTTGTAAATCTATTTTTAAATGTATGAACATCCTAAGTACCGTGTTTCTAGCAAATAAATAACTTTGAATATGACTTTGACTTTAAAATCTTGTCTTCTTCTATGTTCCTTGTCTTGGCTCAAACGATACGAGAAATAGAAGATCAGTCGACTAGTACTAGGACTGACCTGCCAGGGAAGCCCGGCGAACACTTGTGGTGACTTGTGCGCCGTTAAGCACAATCAACCAATAACGTTCCCACTGTTGGGCTAAATGTCTCCTCTCTCATTCTCTCTTTTAGCAAAACCAGAAAATTATTACAAAAAATCTTCCAAAAATTCTACCTACACAAATAAATAAACTATCCATAACATCCAAACACGAGTTCATAAAACAGCGTCTACCGATGGAAGCCGTAATGTAATGCGGTACACTGCAGTTACCGGACTATTACCGGCATAAAAGGGTGATCTTTACGGTTATTGCAGCCTATTAACCGGTATTGTGGACTATTAACCGGTATTGATATTACTGTGATGGCGTTCGATGGGTAAAAATACGTAGTTATTATTGTTATTGTGAATTTGCGTGTTTGAATGAAAATGGTTGAGTATTGTATTGTTTTAGGCTTTATTTACTTTAATGGATTCATCCACTGGGAGTCATTATGTGAGTAAACCAAGCATTCTAGGTCAGTAGTTATCATGACATGTTGAAAGCTGGGTTACAATGAGGGCTACCGCGCTTGAGTTCGCCACTAGAGGCGCTAGTGTAGAGTAAGGTCTCTAGATGTCAAAATATGTACTGAACGTTGTACCTTCACTGTTTGCGGGATTTTTATCACGGATTTTAACGAATAATTCATAATTGTTGTAATGGTTGTGCCATTCCTCATTAAATATGGCTTAAGATTTTAAGTAAAAAGTTAGGATCGAATTTAGCAGCACTTGAAGGAAGAATAAGATTTGCCTGCTTCATGCTTGCCAATTTTAGGAACATTATAATCTAAATATTCATTTGAAGTTTTAAAATGTAATAAAATAAACATAATATGAATGTATGGGCACTTAAACATATCCAAAACATTAAATAAAAGTACAGCAACAGGATCTTACTCGCCAGTGGCGCCAACTGGTGAGCACAACAACGATAGCCCCCATTATTTTGGGTCGAACAACAGAGTCGTTGTTAATTTCGCTAAACTGCACGTACAGATAATACCTGCGGCAGAAAATTGTAAGTCGGTGTTTTATACCAAATTCGTTATAATAGTAATTCTTTATACTAAACGAGGACTCAATAATAATATTGGATACGCAAATAATTTGTAATGACATCCACAAAACAACGCAGTCCTACTTAGCATGCCTGTAGAATTAATAAAAGGCTACCAACTCTACAAAACAACATTGTGTATAAAGCCATTTATTATTCCCGTCAGGTTGGCAGCACTGTCGAAGTAATACGGGTTACTGCTTGAAGCGTTGTACTCAAAACATTTAGCTGTTTATAAACAAATGGGACCTACTAACTATTGTTTACAACTAACTGAACTTAATCTAAGTGGTACAATGATCTATCAAGCTGATCAAGAGATAGCGACTGTGCAGTAGCAGATAATTAAAACGTTGATTGTTATAACAATAATGGATAGGTACTGGTTTAAAGATAATTTAACTTTGATCAAAGTTGGATTGCAAGTGAATACCTCACAAACTCCATCACAAAATCAGTAAATCTCGAGCCAGCAACAAACAAGAAAAAAGAAATCAACCAACAAAACAGTTCGGCATCTCTCGTGAAATTAGTTTGTCTTGAAACCCACGAAAGTTCATCAAAAGAGGATATAGCAGTGGAAAACTTGTTAACTAAAGTCTATAATAAGAAATTAAGAAGGGAAGCCTTAAGCCCAGAAACATTTTATGTCGGAACAGTCTTTCTACAGTAGAACATGTTTTGAAACGAAATATTAAAATCACAGCGCAAGCTAAGCGACTATGATATTTCGAAACAATAATTGCCATAATTTGATTACATACTCCAGAAAATTGCAACCACTATAGCAGCCATAATTATATCTACAATCAACCACAAATACAGGTACCTAGCACCAACTAGCAAACAGGTACTTAACCCAATTGCGAGTAGGTACTAATAAAATCCCAAAACGATGAAGGTTGTCTATACGACGGGAGGCCCGTTCGAGCGCGCCGGTGCCGCTGGTGGCCCGCACTGGCACACAATGCCTTGTTTACGTTCGGCTGAGCCTTGAGCGACTCGAGCCGCTTGCGAGTTGCGCAACTATCGACGCTGGCTTGCTGTAGCTGCTGTTGCTAGGGGGGCACAGAGTTGGGATGATGAGAAAGGAAGGGACTAAAAGTTACTTTTGTGCCTACTCCGTCATTTAAAATTGGATCGGTAACAAAGGAACAAGTTTGTAAAGGTTCCCTATGAAAGTGTACTAAACAACATTTTCATCACTGATACTTTAAGGTAAGTTTAGCAATGGATGCAATAGTATGATAAACTTAGCTGTAGACAAAGAAAATTCTCGAAGTCACTCTTTGAAAATAGTTTTACTTAGAGGTAAAGCGCGTTCTGCCACATTCAATCATGGCTGTGCACAGAACAGGCCTTCACCGTACGGTATACCTACCTACAACTCTCCCTAACCGTACTTTGTTGAATTCATATTATTGTAATTTGAATAAAGATGTCTATAATCAGTCCTTTAGTTTTCATTTAAACTTCTTTGTTTAAACAACAACACAAGTGGACATAGAGTGGATTCATTCAATCGAAAATGTCTTCTCCCTACACTAAGTTTTCTCATGTTCCCTTGTTATAGTACCGGGCTACGCCCTAAGACCGCTGACCACCGCAGCCACTCTGCACTTCATACTCTATGCCCAGTTCGTCGACCCCGCACTCGAGGCCTACCGATACCCAACAAACAACAGCTGAGCTGCACTGACACACACACACAACAGTCCCATCGCACACACACACATTATCTGTCAGATTGTTTAGAACACACACACATACGTGGCCAGCCTGTGCACAGACACACACAAGTAATGGTTTGTTTAGATGTGCAATGTTGAAACATTCGCGTTTCATACAGCTTTAGTTTTTCAATTAGAATGTGTAATTGATTTTTTTAGTTGTTGTATAAATGTACTGTTTAATTTCCACACGATGCGACGTGAAGAAAGATCGAAGAGAATTGAAATTCTGTTTGAAGGTTGAATCCTTTGTGTGAAGAAACATTTAGACTTAGAGACAATAGGTATTTGCAGATTAGTTTTCGTTTTACATAATTTTATGTACATCATAGATGTTGGAGGCGTAACTGATGTGATATTAAAGTAGATAGGAAACGATAATAATTACTACAGGGGTGAAAGCACTCAATCATGTACGTACCTAATACCTACTTACCAACAGACTCAATAACTTAAATTTAGAGATACGAACATTACTAATTAGTTATGTTATAGGAACATGATGCCTTATTCAACCGAGTCGTACCTACTTAATTATAAGTGACTCGAAGAGTGAACGTCCTGACTTCTATACCTACTAATCACTTGCTAAATTAGCAAGCATTAACACAGCGAGAAAAGTTACTTAGTTTCATTAACACGTATTCTATTTAACATAACATCACGCCTGTAATCTCTGAAGGGTTAGGCAGAGATGTACCTACAGAACACCCACATTTAGCTAGTGATGTTTAAGTCCCATGTAACAGGGGGCGAGCCTATTACCATCAACCGGGCACAAATCCGGACTACGGGCTGCTACTCAGAAATTCCAGATGGAAAACCTAATAACACTACCCGACCCGAGAATCGAACCTAGGACCTCATGCTCAGCAGTAGCGCTTGTGACCACTAGACGCAGCAGTCGGTATTCTATGTAAACTCCTAAAGCACCATATCGGTCATAAAGATTACAACACCAGGTTACCTAACCTTCAAGGAGTAATAACTCATTGCTCAGACGATGAGAGGACATTAGAATAGAATACAGATCATTAATACAATATACTGCATAAATATGATAAGCAGACGACACAGAAATAATATAAAATACACATCGTCGTACAATGGGCGATGTTATCACTATCGATGATCTGTTGCGACCTAGATTGTAAATATATCGAATATCTAGTTATAATATCGTATGTTATTCTTAGATATAGGTGCTTTATGATCACTCAATCAACTCGGCCTATTAAAATAAATAAAATACAAATATTTTATTTTCAGACTTCAAAGGCCCATAGTTACGAAAAAAACTTAAAAAGTATGTTTGTAGGTACAGAAATAAAAGTGGTAATTAATGTCGATTCATCAACCCGCACTTCTGACACGCAGATTGATGTATCGGTGGAACACAGCGGCGTCCAACCTGGCTGCTATGATTTTCAGGATGCCGTTGCTACTCCCCCGCACGGTTTTCAAGACTGACGCAGTTTTCTTCTGCATAATTGCACAGAAATCATCTATATGATCGTCAGTACACATACCTGAAGCAGTAGAAGAACGCGGGAGTCGCAACAGTGCCCTGAAAATGTTATTGTATTGTACTCTGAGGGCATTGTAGGCACTTTGTGTGTACTTAACCCATCGAGCACTAGAAACTTTGACTAACGCTTTAAATAGCCTCAATTTAACGTCTACCGTACAACGAGAGAATCTATATGCCAGCATGTTTCCCCGTACCCACAGTGCCCTCCGTTCCCTTTCTACATCGTGGACATCCTTAAAGGTGTCAGTCACAATGTGCCCTAGGTACTTGAACTGAGAAACACGGTTCAACTGTTCTATTTGATAAAAGGGGTGGCGCACTATTTGGCCTTTCTGTGTTACCAACAAAAACCATATACTCACTTTTTTTACTATATTAGAACAGGTTACTGCTGGACTAGGCCTGTACCAAGAATTGCCACAGCGATAGTGCCTTCCATTATCTAGTCTCATTCAATTGCCTCTATCAGGTTTTCATTTACATTTACAACAATTAAAATATTTTCTTGAGATAAAATCGTTCTAGATGAGAGAGATTGAATGCTGCAATAGCCGACCTATTCTGGAAAATCTCATCGTGAAAACTTAGGTAAAGTGAGTTTAAAATGAGCTGTCGATCCTTAGCATTAGGTGGAACGGCAGCTCACTTTAAGCTCATATCACTTAATTTTATACGCGAACAGTTCTCCACGCATTGATAAGCTTTCCATGTAACAAGACAAAAGAAAATCGTTCACCAGAGGGCCTTAAGTGGCAATCGCTTTCAAAGCGTTTCGTATTTCTACGACTTTCAACAATTCAATACATTTTTGACTTTTCCATCATCGTTTTCGCTGGTAGAATGCCACGTTGTCTAGGGCCTCCGGGACACGACCACAGATATTAGGTACTAGCGGCATGTGGACCTCTACATATGTTCGTGCATTAATATGTATTTTCTGAGTTTATCTCGGACATTACTGACATCGGTGTAGAAAAACATCGTGAGGAAACCTGCACCCTAATTACGTAACACACTATCAATCACAATCTGAATCATTTTGAAGCCAAGCTAGTCCATTCATATGTCCGACAAATTTGTCTGCTCAACAACGTAAATAACGCAATGAAACTGTCAAAATGAATGCCATTTTTACTGTTAGTGTGTTACGCAATTACCCCGCTGGACTCATAGTTAATACAACTTTGAAATCGCCAACACCTCTAGAGCAAGCGTGGTGATCAATGCTCGTACCTACCTTTTCTGTATGAGCGTAGGTCTGCCCTGACGTGAGACAATAATAGGCTGGTATTATTAATCAGCCAAAATGTTAAATTTTTGTCGTTTAAAATGCCGCACTAGATTAATTAATGGCCCAACTGGTTTTTTACTAACTGATCCGTAAAACTAAATAAGTGATTTAATTAACATAAACATCTAACACCATAATATAGTGTAGTAGGTAATGGGTATAAACAGAAACGTGTTCCAGTGGCCAAGGCCAGCGATTTGCATGGCGAGTCATAATTGTTAGCACGCGAACAAACCCTCCGTCATTATACTATGCTAATTTGTAGCGGTTATATTGTTAAGTATAACTAGGCTTTAGTAGCGAATTTGTTTGTGTAAATGAGATGACAATTAAGAACCTTTGTTCAAAACAAACACTACTATCCGAGTATGAGAAATGAAAAGATATTTTCATTGCCACCAACACCGTGGCACCGCCTTTTGTATCTTTACAATGTGTTTGTATTGAATAAGTTTCTTTAAAAATTGGTATTGCTACTTATTACTTATGCAAGCAAAATTTCCACTTTCTTACATGTAACAGCGAAAACGTCCTAAGTCATGTCGGCACGATCTGGACAAGTCAGGTGGAAAGATTTATCAATCAGTCGTCAAGGTTTGTAATCAATACTAGCTAACAAGGTAGGGTTTACCACTGATCATTTTCAAGTTTCAGTGTAGGTATAATTAGTTTAGTTTAGTTTAGTTTGTTTTATTCATAAACAATTTACATTGTGTTGAATTTCATACAAATACAAGATACAAAAAATAGAACTATGAATATACAAATTATGAATTAGTATCCAGCTTTTTATATGTAATTACTAATTATGTTACAAACAATCAGATGTACAGACATATTTCCATCACAATATTATTTGTGTTATCATATTGTTAATTTAAATAATGCTCAATTTTCTGCTATTAGCCACAGTATTGTTTGTGTTCTGTAAACGCATCACTGTTATTAAAAGTCATTACGTGTTTATTTATTTATTGTTAAATGTTAACTTGGCACTTAATAAAATCATCTCTTATTACAAGTGCAGTTGTGCACACTCAATTATGTCATTAGAATAATCATTTATACAAGTAGGTTTCATTATTTTGTGGTGTATGTCGTGTTTTTTTTTTTCAAAATACTGTTTTAAACTTTAAATACAAAATATCATTGGTTTATTCAGTTGTAAAACTTGTAAAAGAAAAACCTGGAAAATATATAAAAACTGTTCAAGTGCGAGTCGGACTCGCACACGAAGGGTTTTGTACCACCATTAAATATTTGACACTACGTTTTTTTTAAACGCATTGTATGGGCTGGGAACCCCATTTAATCTTTTACTTAATATAGGTACACACACCGTAAAAATTTCAACTATCTACCTGTTACGGTTCATGAGATACAGCCCGCTGACAGACAGACGGACGGGCGGACAGCGGAGGCTTAGTAATAGGGCCCGGGTGCACTCTTCGGGTACGAAGCCCTAAAAAGGAAGGTCTACTTTCCATTCAGAATAATGAAAACTAATCGCGCTATAAACTGTGTTCACTAAAACAGTTTTATTTCTGACCTCCAAAATTAGGTCGTGCCTTCAGTAAATAACGTTTTAGCGTTACCAATTTAAATCACAGGCTATAACGGAGAGTGTTAAAAAGCGTAAGTTTCAAAGAAAAGGGACGCTCGATAAAACTGTACACGCATAAATATAAATAAATAAATCAAGTAATTAATGTCAGCGCCACAGAAATAGGAGTCTTAGTAGATGGACGACTGTCACACCGTAAGGGAATTGGAATTCTTTGTAAAAAAACGATTTGCTGTCGTACAGCCAGCCGATGCCGTACGCTATCACAAAATTACTTATATTAAGCAAATTATTCTTACTAAACAAAATGTTTATGACCAACTCAATATTAAAAACTTTTTATTAAAATCAGTTTTTACAGCTTCATCATTGTAAGGCTCGTTAAACATAAAACAAATTAAAAAAGTTTACCTCAAAACACTTCACCCAAACGAATATTAACACTGTGATTACCATAATTTAGAAATACATATTACAAAAACAACATGTATGATTGACATTTTAAATGCATTTTTATTAAAATATCGTTTTAGTTTAGTATTGTTTTATTCAGTTTATTAACTGTTTAATAATATTTTTCGCATACATTAACATAATAAGCATTAATTAATTCAAATAGCCTACTTTCGCATACATTTTCGGATAAAGTCTTAATTAGTTCTAATTTCTATGCAAAGCACACAACTCAAATGGGTATAATGAGCGCATTTGAATTCACAAGATCGAGATTTTTTGTAGAAAAACAAATGTGTTTTTTCCATGCTGACCAGGAAATTTGTGAAAAATAATAATACTATAGGAACTAAGAAAACTGAAGACCATCCACAATAACATAATCAGCCTATAACGTTCCCGCTGCACGCTGGTGCACTTCTGGGACGCGGTGGGCACGCGGTCCCAGTGTGGATTGGTGGATGTCACATGTCTTCAAATTTTCGATTCGAGGATATGCAAAAAAAAAACGAATGTAATAATGTAATATTTAATTAATATAATTAATTAACTAATATTTTTCAAAAAAAGGATATGCCAGTTTCCTCACGATGTTTTCGTTGACTGTCCACGATATCAGAATCAAATACTAACAAAAGTTTTAAGACTTTTACAGAAATCCGTTGACACCCACTAAAGGTGTAGGTAGGGTAAGTCACGGTGTAAATGCGGCTTATAATTCGTAACACTAAAATAAACAAAACCAAAACTTGGTTTTTGGAAAGTCGTTCAAACAGCGGGTTTGTGACACGCAGAGGCAGAGGTGATCAACCTTTCACATTTGAGGACTGTAAGTGTACCTCCTAACTTGGAGCGCTAATAAGGGAAGACCTGACGCGTTATCATTTTATCAAGCATGATTTGTGTTTTGTAGTTCACACCCAAAATGTATTCTTCTTCCTGGTGTTACATAGATTGGTCTTATCATTGTCTAATGACAAGCCTGTGCGACTCGCAAAAATATTTCCACTCTGACTAGGTATTTTACCGCTGCCAAGATTTACGCTAGCTCGTCGTGGGTTTATTAAATAGATAATTTCACCCACTGTCAATGGAGAACTGTTCGCTCGTTGGGCACCCCTGCGCTGTGATCTAACTCACTTTGAACTCAAATTCACAGTAGAGATACTCTGTAATGTTCTCAGAAATCATTTCTATGATCACTAAGCAGAGCAGGGAAGTAATTACCATTTATAGTTGAGGATAAACATATCGTCGCCCTTTGAATTATTTCATTCAAAATACAGATGTAAGATATAATTCAAAAGATATTTTGATGTTTGATAATGATTTATATTTATCAAGAATGAGTTAAATTTTCATTCAGGGTAAGGTTTTCATTTAAATTACAGAATCCAATAAATATGTATTTGCATACATAAGCTCTCTCTTTATATACATATAGATATCCGTAACTAGGTAGTTAACTGCCACAAAAGGGTAAATTGTTGAACATCAAGCACGTTATACTTACAAACCGACATACATACTGTATAAACACGTTGACCCACGTCTAACCGTTATCAGTCGCCTGATAACAACAGCCCTTGGTTATAATTAGCACCATGAGTACACATTTAATTCTAGCACAAATACCACATTTTTATCTTATTTGATTTGAACCAGCCTCAGTAAATAGAAACATGGTAAATATTGTTTTATTCTGATTGTACGCCTGTGTTTCAGTTTTTTATTTGCTCTGTATCTTTATTTTTAAATTCTATTAAAATGATAATACGATTAAGTAGTATGATGCTCAAGTATCTGTCAACTTATTTACTCTTATTGGAAGGCCAACTTCAGATGGAAGTCTGCAAGGTAGCTGGGCACAAGCCGTTTATTAAAATATCGGCACTCGTTGAAGACATTTCCATGCAACCCCATCACGTTCTGAAATTCAACTAGCACCTAAAACCCGCTCTCCAACATATTTTTGACAAAGCAAGGTATTCACAATATCAACAGAATTCATCTAACTAAACATTTATAATGATAAAAACATATTTTTCCGAGCCTGTTCCAAGATCTCAATTCACAAACTAATTAAGATTCTTCTCACGTATTTGAAAACACTTTGGTTGGCGCCCAAGTTCGGCCTCATTCTATCTTTTATTTATCTTTGCAAATGAGCTATCGCGTCTACGTAAACCACCAATTTCCGGCCGTTTCCCCAATGAGGGTCAAAAGATCTAATTAGAACATTTGCCGTTATTTAACTGGCGAACATGGAAACATTAATAATTTCGTCTATATTTTACCTAACGTACATCTTTAGACCCTTATTCCATATTTAATCGCAGTGATTAACTGTTGTGTTTGCCCTCAAATGTTACAATAACAGTATCAACTGAAACCTGTGTATGATCCTCAAAAGTTGTGCCTTTAATAGACGACCACCCTAGGTCCCAGCAGATAATGTATATTTGGATTTGTCTATTTTATTTTATCGTAAAATAGTTGACCTGATTCTAATTGAGAACGCTAAAGATAAAGTAAATGATAAAGACGCTTTATAATAGGAATATCATAAGTCTTGGAAACCATACAAAATAGATCGATTGTAGCCTCATTTATATCCCGAGTGCGTCCTCCACGACGCCCACGGGCCTACAGGTACCTAGTATATTATTAACATTCAAACTGCAGCAGATAGTAATGCGTCGTCGTATGTGAGCGGCGCTACGCGATGCTACGTGAAGCCATAATACGGCCAAATATTATGAATCAATCGAAAATCTATCGGTATGAAAATAAGTCAATAATGAAATTACCTCCACAGGGTTCCCTGAGATAACTCAAAAACAAGTTTTGTTGCTAGCTTAGCCGCTCAGAATAATTGTAAATTGCCTTGCGCTGTGTTTAATGAAGACCGTTTTTTTTCTGAAATACAAACGAAATGTCCGTTCAATTGCTTCGGTGACTGCACGTTCTTTTCCATGAAGATCTTCTGCCAGACTTATTTATTTCATTTCAATAACTATTTTTTAATGGCGTGTGTTTAAACGCCTACCAGAAAAGTACCTATTTTACTACCAAAAATTCGAAATACTCACCAAATTGTGTCCACCAGAATGGATAAATGCTCACCAAATTGTGTTTCATAAAGTATTGTAGCAGCAATGAACCTATTTTCTTTGTTTATTTATAAGGCGTGTTCGACGGAGCCCCGCTTAGCGGGGCTCCTACTCCTGGGTGGTTTAAGAAAAAATTAACCACGAAGGGGATGGAATGGCGGAGTCTTTCAGACCCCGCCATTCTCTTCTAACCTAACCTGTCCGAGTCGGGGTGCCCCAAGACCCGAGCTCGCTTCGCTCGCTCATGCATCCTATCCCACCCTTGCATTTTGAAGCAAACTTATTTTTGGTGAGCATCTTAAACAAGATTTGGTGAGCATTTATCTATTTTGGTAGGCAAAAAGAATATACATAAATACAACACGTACAAATATTCTGATGAGTGTATAATTATTTTGGAACTTAAAACGTTGTTCTTTAGGCACGTCGGTATAGAGTGGGTTTATTTTATTTGAAGTCAACATATTTTGCTTGCTACTTATTAAAAATTATTTTGGTGAGCATTTAAATTGTAGCCTTTTTTAATCCTATGTTAGATCTCCAAATTCTATAAATCCTCAGCAATCGTTTTCCTTTTTCACAGCATACTTGTTTCCTATTTCCCGTAAAACATCGCTTACAGCATTGATCGCTCACATAGGACAGTGGGCAAGAAGTGTGAGGATGGTGGTGCCTACGTCACGGACGCAAACAAGACAGTTAGCATATTTAATGGGAACGTTATTATTAACGTTGTTATTTTTAGTATAAGTGTACAAACCTGCTCAGACCGGTTCAACTTGGGGATGCATAATATAAACAACTGAGGAGGTCTTGATAAAACGGTTTTCTAAAATACCGCTGGCATTTTTCTTTGTCTGAACTGCGGGATAATTGCGTAACTCACTAACAGTAGGAATGCCTTTCATTTTGACAGTTCAACAACATTCATTGCGTTATTTACGTTGTTGAGCAGACAAATTTCCCGAACATATGAGGCAATGGATTAGCAATCGGCTTCAAAATGATTCAGATTGTGATAGATACAGCCTTACTAATAAAAATATTTAAAACACTCGTTTAACAACTGTTTACTTATACATTGTATAAGCTATGGATAAGAGTTACACACTCCCTTTACCAATAATGGGTGTGTAAGCATTGTATAGTTATAAATTCGTTATAACAAAAGTCACTGGCAATATTCTTCGGAAACGTTTTGAAACTTGATGACCAAATTGTAGAGACATTTAGAAAACCTTGTAAACAGCATAAAAAATGATTATTTTTAATAAATACTACAAATTGCGCCCAAAATGTTGTTTGGAAATGTATTTAAAAATAATTGTAGGTTTTTTTCGGTAAAATGAAAGAAAACATTAAACATACTTTGTTTGTCATTTAAGAACGCACCTTTCAAATGTCAAACTAGTGTCCCAATTTAAATATGTGTGCAATCGATCGTGTGGGTGTGTGTGTGTGTGGTGTGTTTTTTTTTATAGCACCAATCATATTTCTGAAGCCACAAATATTTCTAAATCCAGAAACTACTTGTTCTTGCTCTTCAAGAGCATGCGTATAAATTGTGCCGCTTTATTTGCCAAAGTGTTAGCCACTCTTCGACATACATTCGTAATAGACTGTTGGTTAAAAGTCTGTCTCGTTAAAAGTAAAAGGATCGAAACGATTTTTGTAACATTTTCGTTTTCTTGGTAGTTCTTCACGATCCATTTTATCAAAAATAACGAAATAATGCAAATAATCCATCATTGAGACTGAGATTTGAATGCGAACGTTCTTAAAAGTTAGTACAATAGCCCGCCAGATGTCCGGCTACTTCGGTTACACGCTCACTAAACAAGGGTTGAGGACTGTATAACAGTTGTGTAATTTCTCATACAAAAAAAACTCCCGGTATACCAGATGTGTACAACTGAACTGTCAAATATCTTTTATTGGTAGAGTAAACGTTATAACTCCGGTATACGTCGTGTGTAAATCTTTATTAGTAAGGCTGTTAGTGTATTACGCAATTAGGATGAAGGTCCTTCATTGAATGAGTCTCGGAAAATAAGCTGCTCTTAAATCGTGGTTTTCAAAAACGATGACTTTAAGATAATGCCAAGAATACTGGCACCAGCGTCGTAGTTTTGGCCAAAAACAACATATGCGATAACATTATGGAAATATTCGTGATCGTTGATCGTGAATGGTTATTTATTATGCACCGGTCATCGAGGAGGCTACGTGCAGAAATAATTAAAATCTTAATCTCCGTGACAAGTGTTGTGTTGTCGTAGACTGTCTGTCTTTATAGCAACCTTGAGGGAAACTAGAATATCAAAAGACGATATTATTAGTATTTTAAAACTTTATTTTTAACACCTTGGCTATAGAGAGGTCTTGTCACGTGAACCAATGCAACAACTCAATAAGTTCATAGTCAATTTCACACGACACCCAAAAGCAGATACAAATATTAATCTTGTATCTCAAATCAGCATGAAATAGCTTTTACCATAACCGTTACCATAACAACCATACAAGCTTTTACTCCACCAACATCAAACCACCATGAAAAACACACAGACAGACGAATATCGGTATCGAAATCCGTCATAACTATTGAAAGACGACCGAAATGCATTAGTCCGTTTGTTTGTGGTAGTAATGCTTCAATTATCGTGTATGATGCGTGTGCGCATGGAGACGTTAATGGAGATATGAACGGACAGGTAATTGGTAGCCCGTGGTGAGCATTTAGGAGGTAACGACAGAAGCCGAGCTTTAGATATTTGTTTATGTTAGTGAAAATATTGAGATAATCAAGTGAAATCTAAATATATGACAGGGGTAAGACCACGTATGAACGCGATTTTATCGCGCACTGGATTTTCAACTCTCGGTGTTGAACCGAGCATCGAGAATCCATCAGAGTGCATCCCAGCGCATTCAAAAAACACACTGTTGGATTTTCAACTCTCGACGCTAAGCAGTGCGTTGGAGATCCAGTGCGCGAAAAAATACCGCCGCGATATTTTCACGTACGTGCGAACTGGGACTTAAAGCTCTGCTGAGCGTAACTAACGTGGTGAACTTTTAAGTTTGACTGCTTTCGTAACATAAAACACAGATCATTATGTCAGTGTCCTTAATAAAATACTCTAAACTCTAACCTGTACTTGTAAAAGCTATACAAAACCTCAGGAATTAATTTTTTTATACTATGTTAAGGTATGGAGGAAACATTGTGATATTGTTGACGATTTGAACCACTAAAAGTCAGTAAGACATATATAAAGTACCTACCTATACACTAAAGCTCATTCTTGTTTCGTTTGAGTAGTAGGTGTTGGTAAACCAACAGGTACTCGAGTGAAAAATCCTGACTTACTTTCTCAAATTACTCTAAAAAAGACGATTGATACTTAAACTTCCTATATCGGGATAAGTAAATCTAAAGTTCTAAGTTTATCACTTAAAACATTACTGATACAAGCGCTCTCTCTCGATCGTCGTGGTCTGAATGATAATGACACCCGCATAAAACAGGTGGTTGTCGCTGTACAATGTGTATCCTAGCATTATGCTGATATACTTCATGTAGCTAAATATATAAGCCAGCACAGTGGACTGCATAGCTGATTGATTGGTTTGTCGTGCTTGTACATGTACATCTTATGATTGAACAAGTTATAGCCATATTAAACTTTGAAGTTCATCGTTATCCTCCTGTCCTTCTCCCCATTTAGTTCGGGTCGGCGCCGGCGCAGCGTGTCTTCTTCTTTGTTTTATGTCTAATGACCCTCATCGCAGATAGTCATCCCTTTTTAAGCTATAATACATATCATCTTAACTATTTACATAAATATAGTCTTAAATTTTTCACTATGTTTTATTTAAAGAATATACAATCTAAAACATTTCATCTTATGTCTGATCTAATCTCTTAATTGCTTTTATCGCCCAAGGGAACTTTATACATGACTTATCTCCTGATGACAGACCACACAGGATGAACATCGAATCTTCAAAGTCCAATGTCCATCAAAACGATACAATCAATTCTATAGGCACAATTGCGACTTGATTAATATAATAATATAACAATAACAGTGTTGTTCAAAATAGTAGGCTCGTAACAGCTGCTTTCACTGCACAGACTCGAACCTACGACCTTTCGACTATTTACTGCGCTCGCGCACGATCCGATACACACAAAACAAATTGTAACTGGTATAACGAGAATAGCTTTTAGAACTTTAACTCATTTTACAAACGAGAAAAATTAAATTGAAGCACGATCCATTTCGGTTTTTTTCGAATCCAATACATTATCGTACATAACGGGTCTCATCCTAAAATGCCATAGAATTGTGACAAAAAGTTGAAAGCATTGGTCTGATTTGTACTGTCGCAGGCATAATCCACAACTTCAGATAGTGAATTGGTAGCTCATAAGGTAAATCGAATTCTTACAAAGGTGCACCCTGATGTATTCTTGAACATTACTTCGGCATCAATTTAAATGTAGATAATTATATCTTAAATCATCTATCTCTATGACCAATGGAGCCAAACCTCACATTAAACGTGTTATGATAATTAGAAAACCAGTATAGTGGGCGTGCTCGATCAGAGGCGCGGGCGCACCGACATCACACATAACAACAAACAGCCCTACAGAAGGTCTACCTTAGAACATTACTAAACTGACCGTTCATCAGTCCACATCATGATCATCACTATTGGCAGCTTTGTGGCACCCACTGCTCAGTATAGGCTACCTCCCTTTTTGCTATGCTTTCCTGGTACGTGCGAGTCTCATTTTGGGACATTCATCCAACATCACATTGAGGGGTTTAAAAAGAAATGTAGCCATCAGCAACAAGCACAAGCAAGCAAGCTTGGTCATAGTATGAATGCACAGGAAGATGCAGCTGCTCAACAATCAGCCCTTCTACCAACTTTACTGACTGGCTAATGGCATGACACGATACACGAACAACCAGCACCCTAATTGCGTAACTCATTTTCCATCACAAAACGAGGGCATATTTAGCCTATAATGTTTCCACTCCTGGGACACAGGCCTCCTCTGTGTGAGAGGGAGCGGGACCTACGGCCACCACTGCGTTCCAATGCAAACCGAGGGATTTGAAGGAAATTAATAATCTAATAAGCTAATCCATTGATTCATAAGATAAAAAAATCGTCTGCTCAACAACGTACATAACGCAATAAACGTGGCAGAATCTTCAAAATTAAAGGTATTGCGATCGATTGCCGTTTCATGTGTGTTACGCAAATACCGCTGGTTTATCTCTTTCTTAGAGAGTAATCTAGAGACAAAAGAAGGACAGAGTTTATTATTTCATCAGCTTCATTGTATACTAGTTTCTTTTAAAATTTGTTGAAGTGGTCCTTCTGTCCTGTGAATTTGGGTTTTAATTGTTCAAGCCTTTGTTCGTTCACATTCGGCAGCACTCGGCGATCTTCGGCAACCCTCGGGCACACTCGGCAAACCCTGACGTCACCTGATAAGATCGCTCCAAGAATCGTGCACAGAATTCTTAGAACTTGCTTGTCATGTTGACATGAGATAATCGCTGTTATTGTTATATAATTGAGTAACAATAGTAAATTGCTGAGACAGATTTTTTAAGTTAATTAATTAATGATAAATAGAATCCTTGTTTATCGTTTATATCCTAATTTGCATAGAGTATTGAAAACAATCGTCAGAATAGATGGAAATTACGTGGCCTTAGTGAAACCGGTAGCAGGTGCCGGCTAACTGGGCTTCCGACCGTCAAACAATAAATTAGAAACTAAGGCAGTTCTAAAAGGTAAAGTGCCACAGTTACCCCTGTTGTTTCATTAGCTTGTACCCGCCGTACAGGTACTCATAGTGTTAATGGAACTATGTACAACCATGATAAAGTCTTCTATTTATCGCAACAAAATCAATCTGCCTGACTTTTCCCCACTATGTTGGAGTCAACTTCCAGACTACCCGGATGCAGCTGAATACCAGTGTTTTAATAAAGCGACTGCCTATCTGACCTCACAACCCAGATACTGGGTAACACGATACCCCTTGGCAAGACTGGTTGTCAGACTTTCGGGCTTCTCACTACTCATAACAACTGTGAATGATCCAACGGCTTTCCGAGGCAAGGAGGAGTCTCGATATGTAGTCGATGGTCACCCATCCACGAACCGACCGCGGCATGCGTAGCTTAACCTTCGATCGACCCGTGCGGCTGTTAATATTTAGCCACGAGCCCCTCTGTTGTTCATATCAAACATACACAAATGAGCATGCAACAATTAATACGAGAACCGAAATGGGCTCCTGTCAACATGAGAGCCAGGTATTTCAAGATGGCCAACAGTCAAGATATAATAACAAATATCTCAACCGCCCAGATTATTCTCATTAAATATTGGTCATGACTATAACAGACCTCCTCCTCTGAAATTGAAGTACTTTGATGCTTTATGATTAGATAATAACCACGTAGAGTAGGGGACAGTATTTCCCGAGGATCTCCACAAGTGGTAATCCCTTTCAAAGCATTTCATGTTTCTTCAATGACTCAACAAGATAGACATAAGCTTTTCGGTAGCTTATGTCAGTCATTTTTGACTTGTCCATCATCGTTATCGCTGATAGAACGTTAATTAGCCTAGGAGGTCTTCTGGTGAGAACGACTAGAAAGATTTAATGCCAAGTATAGAATGTAGCAAAAATCTCATAAAACAAAACGTTTCTCTCAAACTTTCAGCTCCACTTTCAGATTTTATAGCGTCCATGCACGGATAGGACTTATTAATCTGCGCGCGCGCCGCTCAGCGGAGGATCAGCATACTAATGTGTACGTGAAAGTGTGGCTGGGCTGTAGGGCTGGTGAGTAACCAAAATAAATAATTACATATTTATGCAAGAAGGGCTTCCACATAAACAAATATTTAAAGTTTTCACATCTCAGCAAGTTAGGTTAAGTTTTAATCATTAACATTATTTGATGGTACTTCATTGTAGACAGCTGAGTGCCTGTTGGGTCTATCTACTGCAATAACTACGATTAAATTTATTTACGTCACCAGGATCTCTCGTCCTCGCATTTATTTGCAACTCATTTATTTTCTTTATAACACCACCTATCTTACCTACCCCCCCCCCCACTTCCCCTTTTCCTACCTCATTTCAATTTTTGTTTTTATTATTTTTCAAATACTAGCTTTTGGCAATTTGTATTAGTGTATTAGTATTTTTCCGTTCTTAATAAACCATTTTTCTTTCTACCTTCCGATATAAGGTTAGATTGACTGACAGAAGAAGCAGTGCCATCCCTGTTAGCTACATATATGCATCCACACTATCCGTATTGTATGCTGATAGGGTGACTATATTCAAGTCGTCGTGCTTATAATTGTGCTATACTATAGCTCACTCGCTTAATTCTATATTAGGTTTGTTTAGACTGCATATATTTGTAATACGTGTCGCTTACTCAGAATAACGTGGGCAGAATAAATAATAAAGTAAGTGCGACTTGGTAGTGCATAAAATGCTAATTAATGCTCCTAAATCTCTGCTTTGTATAATTATTATACAAAACAAATAAAAAACAGCGTAGGTCTCTTTTACGATAAAACTTATTCAAATCTCTGTGACTCTCTTTTTCTCTCAACACAGACTTATCCACATTTCCGAGTCTGTGCATTTTTTTATTCTTACATTTTATTAGAGGCTTTTATCCAGTGGCATGTTAGCCTCATCATAATAACAAACTATTCTAAACTAAATCTACAAATACAATTGTGAACAAACGTATCAGAAAGCAGGTTTGCTATCTCTAGTGAAGGTTGCGCTTAAACTTTAATACATGGACCATTATCATATTCTAAAGTTCTAAAGTAATGGTGTCTGTGTTGCTGGGGAGTCTGTTGCACCGACTTCTTCCCAGCTTAGAGTTGATGGAGAGGTGGATTTCTGTAGTAGCCTATAGTGTGTCGACTGGAAAAAACGCACCAGCAAATCCTCCGAAAACCTATCAAAAAAATGTCCTGGCAGGAGACACTCAGTATGACATCGTTTTGCCAACCTTCTTGGTTGTATTCGAAACCTAGCCATATCTTCTTATGATTTAGTCGATTCTAAATCGTATCGTTTTCGTGAAACACTTGACCAAAAGAAGACAGGTACACAGCCCAAAGACAACCTAATCCCATGTTGAAACAGAGGAGCAGCGTCGTTGGCAACAGCGAGTGTTATTGCATAAACCAATCAGGTGGACGCGACGCGCGCGGCATACTGATGGCGGCCATTGTTTACATGAGCGCGGTGCGCATACGCAGAGCACTGGCGAATGGCGGTAGAACATCGGGTACTGCGGGAGCTGGGATGAAATAATATTTAGATGGAAAGTAATCAAAGAAGCGATAATTAATATATTAATTTAAATAAATCTATGCCACAACCAAGCTGCAGTGTAAGTAGGAGCTACTTATCAAATGATATCAACTACATTATTATAGCAAACACAGATAGAGTACAATTACTCCCGAGATGGGGTACAAAAGGGCTGGATTAAATGTGGGTGTACTATGTAGGTACTCTTCTGCCCAACCCTTCTGGGAAGACAGGCGTGATTATTATGTTGTGGTTATTGCTGGAACTATTAAAGAAAACCCGGGTTATAAACAGTATTACAAGAGAGAAGCTTATACTCCGTAGAGGTGCAGAACTACCTAACAAAAATGATCCCTACTCCTGGTCCAACTCAATATTCCACACACAATGAAGTGCGCGCACGCATCGCATACGAACGCGATCAATAATGGCGGCCCACAGGAATAACTTAAAACATAATAATTAATATAATATGCGGACGCTGCCGTAAGGTCGGCGTTAAACAATGGATTACTTATAAATTGCCTGATTACCAAACAATTGTAATCATTATAATTATGCACTAACTGTTGGATGAGCAAGCGACGATTTTGGAAACAAACAAACGATGTTTGCTTTGGAACATGTCTAATTTTGCGAAAGTACATGAATTTTCAACAGGATTTCGGGTTAGTGTTTGGCATACAAACGATATGACATCCATATTCAATCACTTAACATCCATGTAAGTTTTTTTATATAAGTATATATAAGTTCATGTTTTGCTTTCAACAGTTCGACTGTTTTGTCGTCGTTAGGCTTTGCTATTCAATGCCCATCCATGGATGTATCTTAGGGGATGACACTGGTTTAGATCTGACTGTGATCAGCAGTCCTTCATGTCTATGTTTCCAACAGTATCCCCTTTATTTAGTAATAGATCTCCCCCAGGACGTTCGTATACAGTTCAGTGGACGGCCAGTTTTATTCATTCTCTCTCATTTCAACGTCCATTAATAACTTCCCCGTTTAAGTAATAAGTTTGTCGGTTTTCAACATCAAAAAGCTATAAAAATATTAATTTCCATACCTCTCCCAAGTTTTTCACCATAAAAGCAGCATCAGCACTGGATCTAAACGCTGCAGCACCATAAAACATGAAGAGCTGTGCGGAATAACTTTCCGAACTGAGTGAAAACACCATAAAAAGATCCCTCGGTTAAAATATTCCCAAGATTTATGGGCATTCATTAAATAATGCATTTACGTTAGAATTTCGCGTGGCCCGGGGGAAATCTGGCGGTTTGGTCACAACCATGCTTTTAATTACACCCTGGCTTTAATTGGAACACCCAAATTGTTTTTTTAAAACGGAGTTGAGTTATGATCTGGTGGTATCTTTTTGGTGCGTTTTTGTTTGAATGATTTACGAAAAAGCATTGCAAGCAGTTTGTGATTAATAAAAACCATTTTCAGCACAGATACTTTCTATTTAATCTTTTGCAAAGTCACTGTACTTCTTATAAACCAACCTATGTATATATATAACACGATACTGGTTTATGCGCTATTTAAACCATCAGATATGTTTCCGCTATGAAAATCAAAATGCTCAAGACACATCATTACAGTCTCAAGTTGCTCAATTTCATGTATTGGTTACTCGTACCTCCCGCGAGGCAAGAGTCAGGATAACGTTTCATGACCTGACCTGATATTTTTGACCTCGTCAAGGTATCAGTTACTTTCCCCAGAGGGTGTAAGCAGAGTTCCAAATATCGCTCCTTCAATTTTACTAATTTGCTCAGTATATACATTTATTTGTCAGGCATTCGCTGAGGACTGGGCATATCAATGTCAGCCATGATGAGCGATTGACAGACAATGTCATATTTAATTAAATATGGCCTGAAATTGATTTGACCTTTGTGAGTCATTTGCTTTAGAACGAGTAAATGAATCATGCTTTTCTTGTGGTTGTTATTAATATAGTAGGTAATTTACCATTATATGTCCATTAACTAGTTAAATATTTATTTCTGTTGCTTTTTAGGGTTCCGCACCCAAAGGGTAAAACGGGACCCTATTACTAAGACTCCGCTGTCCGTCCGTCAGTCTGTCCGTCTGTCACCAGGCTGTATCTCATGAGACGGGATAGTTAGACAGTTGACATTTTCACAGACGATGTATTTCTGTTGCCGCTATAACACAAATACTAAAAACAGAATAAAATAAATATTCAAGGGGCTCCCATACAACAGACATGATTTTTTTGCCGTTTTTATAGATAATGATTCGGTCCCTTTCGTGCGCTAGTCCGACTGACACTTGGCCGGTTTTTTCGTTATAAAATGCACAAAAGTACCTATGTACCTACACATTTGCCGACAAGAGTTTTTATTTAAATCAGCTCCATAGCTTGTTTACAAAAACTTATCACTAATCATATCTTGCTTGATTTATAAAACAGGTTTCTCTACAATCAAAATCATAAAATTATAATGCAACATTTTTTACCTAACGTTTTATTATAACTATCAAAATAGATAACTACCAATTAATCAAAAATAGATGTCCAAAAAAGTTTAAGCATAAAAGGAAAACTCGTATGAGCATAAATTAAAGTAAAATAAAAACGCGTCGAAGTGGCTCGTAAAAGTGTAGATAGACGACGCCAGAGTATATAACATTAGTATGTTAATGAAACATTTAAAGAACTAAGGTTACAATAATTAAATTAATTACACGTGTATCTTCTACATTAATTTAACCTAAATTAATTACACGTGTAGCTTCTCTAAATACGTTGATTTAACCTTTATTATTAACACGTGTACACGTGTATAATCTTCTCTATTTACAATTTTCTTAACATTTTGTGAACTTGGCCCTTTTATCGCCATTTCTTTTTGTTGGTTTATTTTTCTACATATAACTTTTCATTGCAATTTTACCGAGACTCGTAGTCAATAAGTAACACTTTTACACAACTGAAGGTTGACCGGAAATTGTGCCGGTCATTCCCTTTTAATATACTAGAAAAAAGAGAAAACATTATTTACCCAAATATTGCCTCCCACACGGAGAAACTGTATTTACATTCTACATTACCCACATACCATTACATGCGTATGTAAATAACCAAAGAACGAAAAAGCTACCAAACAAACATTTTCCAAATGAAAACCCCGTATTAATACGAAAATAAACCGATTACAATCAATTACCATATAAATAACACAATCCTATGGAAATAACACGCGAATTAATGTGCCATACTCCCTGCCTGCCCCTTACGTACGCGGCGAAATTATACAAATTACTGCATAGAATTTTATGACATACCGAATGCCTTCATATGGGAAATCCGAAATGCTCTTGGTTGTATATGATATTGAGTTCCGGGTTCCCCTTCCGTCCCGCGAAATATGGTTTTGGTGCAAAATTGTAATGGTGATAGTATAAATTATTGATAACCAGTATGTGATGGAAGTGAATGGATATAATTATGGGGAATTGTATGTTATGTTGATCATAGATATTGGAACATTTTCTAATTATAATCATAGTTTGGGGTGTGATAAGCAAAACTCGCGACGCTATGGACGCCACGTCCAGCAGTGGGCGTCTTTCGGTTGAAGTGATGATGATAATGAAGCGACAATCAGCACCTCTATTATAATGGCACTAAGGACAACTGAAACATAAGATTGTTTTGTTCGGAATACTGAAAAGGACAAAATAGTATTTTTGTTATTATGCTCAACGCTGTCCAAAATTTTAGCATATTGTTTTTCAGGCATAATATGACTCAACGTTGTAAAAACAAGGCTTTTGAATAACGGCGTCTATATCAACATACTTAATTTAAACTAAGTAAAAATTCGATTATGAATTACGTGTAAATACCTACTTTATTTACAAATCATTAAACTTAACAATTTCGGGTTAACCTTGATACCTACTACAATTAAACGTTAATTAATTAAAATATAATCCAAATAAAATCTGTGTTTACACAGTTTGCTGTTAGCTAAACTAACATAATAATATTTTGGAAAAAATTGTTATTTCTATCGCCTTGTGTCATGAATACTGAATATATGCCAAGGTCAATGCCAACACAGCTGGGTATATAAAACTTTTGGTGACTCTTTTTGCTTCAACCGAATATTTTTTGCACAGAAAAATACATGCTTGATTGGACCTAGACCATGTGCACATAGACGCATAGAGTTGTTATTAGTTAGCCGCCTACCTGCAACTGATTTGCACACATAGGTATTAAATTTTGTCTTTAGCCTTTATTTCGTTTCGTTCAATAAATAATTATTTAATTTTCATTTGTATTTGGTACAGGTAAATTATCTTCTGAATAATTTCCCCAAAACGTTATCTTTACAAACATAACAAATAATCATCATTATGTAATAAATTACAATACTTAAGTATTTGTGTGGATCCCCATCTTGAAAAAATTAAAGGCTCCACGCAGTCGGTTCGCAAAGCTAGTTAATTATAAATAATTAATAGCACGTAGTAATTTATCCTAATTCTGTGGCTTCCTCAATTTAGTCACGATTCCACATGTTTGGCTTACTTTACTTGATAGTCGACTTGTTTTGAACTGAGCGGCCTTGGTTTGAACATAGCTGTTCGATGGAACCCGTTTTGGAAGAATCCTCACTATTATGTCCTTTGTTTGTTGGTGCTATAGTGACACAAACACCGACGATTCTTTTTATTGTTACGGTCGGTTAAATTGTAAGTGGGTATTGAGTTTTTTTAGGAGTGACTCGCTTGTTTTTTGGAAATGAAAATAGTATTTTGTTAGATTGTCATTTCGATTTTCTACTGCTTGGAAATTGAACTTAGCTGTTTTATTACTTTTCGGGAGCCAAAAGTACTTTGTAAAGTGTGCGGGGCCTTTAGCTGACCTTCTTTTTAAGAGATAATCAACACTATAAGTACCTCGTCTGTGACTTTCTTGTGCCTGGAGAGGCACAAGAAGATTAGTGAACCATTGGGTCGATTACCTACAGTTATTACAATAACTGAAATGTGAAAAAACTTATATTTCGCTACGGCTTGTAATTTGTACGACATGGTATCAATTTCAATCCAAACGTTAATAACGTAAGGCTCTCAAACCCTTGAGCTCGCACATAAAGAAAAAACTTTAAAAAAACCACTTAAAACTTCATTTCCCATAGGTCAGTTTTATATATACTGAGAACTTTTAATTAGGCCCCTAAACGTCAAAAGTCCTGCCCTTTCTTACGACAAACACAGGCAAATTTAATTTCCTGTACGCTGTTGATGTTTGAACGGGCCGGCAGAGGGCGCCGCTTGTGTAAATTAAATTATTTTTCGAGGGTAGGTTGATGGTCTACTTTTTTGGAGGAGGCTTGACGATTGGTAAGGGGGGTCCTAAAAAGAGGTAAGTACAGAAATCGGGTGCAGTGTCAAACCTCGTTTGTTAATATTTAATAACTGATTACAGTTTGACAGTTGTTATATTAACGACAATCTTTTTACTGTAGAGAGTTTTCCGGAAGTATTCTTCCAACTGACCAAAGACAGAATTCAAAAATTATGTTACTTGACTGCAAAAATAGATAATTATTGCATAACAACAAAATAATTATTTAACACTAGGCAAATAAATATTTGCTACGGCCGTAAATCCAATTAAGATCGACATACAACCTGATATTGACCTGCAAATTGAAAAAAAAAACGTAAGAAAATTAGAATTTCGCGGGCTACCTTAGCGCATCCCCCTAACACAAAGTTCTACCTGTGCTTATCCGACCTAGCTTAGATCCATAGTCTTACAATAAGGTTCCAAGCACTCCGAACATAATTCCCTTTACAGGCAAAGTCTCAAAATTAAGTACCTTCTATAAAAAGCTCTCGCATAGTAGAAAGTGCGTCCTAATGAATGTAGCGCGGACGCGAACAGAGCTAAACACAAAAAGGCTCCCGCAGACAGGCGCGACGTGACTAGTGGAACAATTTCTATGAAAACTTCAAGGAAATTGTTCCACCAGAATTGCGTCGCACCGTTGCGCCATGCCTGTCTGCGGGAGCCTTTAGTTTCCAGCCATCCACTCTGTTACTTATAGAAGCTGGTTTCTTTGGCATAATCACACAGCCCGAGACTTTCGCTGAAATAGAACATATCCCTACTAATAATATTATGAATGCGAAAGTGGGGATATATCTCTTGGCTTGCTAAATGTTGATGCTATTTGGATGAAAGTAGGGGTAGGAGGATAAGGGATCCCAAACATAATCGTTTTGCAGAGCAAGTGATGTGCAGGACGTGTCATGCATCAACTGTAATCCCTGACCTGTCAGCATCCATGGTACAAAATCTTTGACGCTTTTAGTCTAATATTGACCTGCTCAAAGAGTGTATGGACCTTCGGAAAGCTCTAATTTTGTTCATCCCGAAAAATTTAAAACAAAGTCGCATGACACTCTTCTTTTCTTCTTATATTGACCTGCTTAAAGTGTTGTATACGGGTAAAGAACGCCTCCAGTTTCATTAATCCCGAAGAATTTAAAATAATCCCCGCAAGTGGAGCCACGTGCAATGCTAGTAGTCTACTAGTTATAACCACACTTCCTAGTGCCACATAAAAATAACTTTTTATCGGTAATCCTGTGAAATTGTAAAGATACGGCTAAGTTAAATTAGCTCTTACTTAGATTTCACTGAAGGGGAAAGGGCCTTCGTTTTCATACTGAGGAGGTTTACTATCTCTGAATGACTGTTATCGTAGGCCTATCGGACCGTGTAATGACTGTTATCAACATAGAGATAGGCAAAATGTATCTTGTCGTATTCTTGAGGCAAATTGCAGCAGCTACAATGTATAAATAAACATTTCATGATTAGAAAAGATGGAACTAACTTAGACCAGAACCATCAGGCATTTTTGAGAAGCAAAAAGTTTATAGTTCGTACAAGCCGTGTGCCCGATGGTGTGCATCGACAAAAATGATGAACTTCCATACAAATTATCCTCCACTATTTAACCCCCTTAGGGGGTCAATTTTCAATCTGCCCTCAGTGCTCACCTTCGTTACAAAAGGAACTCTTGCGAAAAATTTCATGCTTCTGTCTGTCAATGAATTTACGATTTATATTAAGTAAATTTATATTTTCCAAACAAAACAAAAAGTGGAGTTCTTATGGTGGTGCGTAATTTTAAATCCAACCTCAATACCTACCTCTAAAACGTAGGGTGAATATCTAACACGTTTATACATACGGTGCTAGGAAGCATATTGTACCAAACCAATAAGGTAATTTAAATTCACATCACCCACTAAACTTAAGGTAATGACATAACCAAATTAAGCTGCTACCTTCACTTATAGTTTGTGCGCCATCTTGGATTCCAAACACATTCGATACGCCAGGCAAAGTTGCCTCAATTACCTACTGGGTTGGAAGTACCACCGGGGGTCGGGGCTGGGTACAAGGTACCTGTGGGGGTCGGAGCTGGGTACAAGGTACCGGTGGGGGTCGGTACCGGGTAGATTGGTGGAAAGTACCTGTGTTTAGAGAAATGTCTCAGCATTTATTCCGAATTATGATTCGGCGAAAGTTATACTGTGAGTGGTGTGCGGTGCAAGTTAAGGGAGAGAGGTGTTTGTTATACCGCAAAAAAAGTTATTCTCCGTGTCGTATCTTGAATTATTTAATAGTTATCTTTAAAAAACTTAACTAAGTCTTGAACTCTATGGGAAAGTTCCCGCTGAAATTTTTTTTCGACCAAAGTTCCTGGTTGCGTAACACATAATCTTAAGTTGTTAATCGTCAATGATCGTGAGGTCTGTAAACGGCGTGTCATCACACCGATTAAACAACCTAAATAGCCTCACACCTCATTCACATAAGGATTCTCAGTCTACCATAAAAGGAATGACCAGTAAACATACTATTTTTTCAACGGAAAATGTCATCACCAGTTGCAAACATAAAACCACTTGGCATCACAGAAAAAGCGGTTCCGCCGCGCCCAGCAACTTCTAATATATACGAAACTACATAAATACATACATACATGAACACTAAACCAGCCGAATCCAGTTGCAAGTACTTACGTCAACAGCTTTGCTAAACAAACCGAGTTTTTATCGCCATCCGCGACCGGCCGTCGCTCACACCGCAGCGTTCCGCGCGGCACATTTGGTACCGCATGTTAGGAGCACGGGTAACTTGCCACGTAAATGGTAACTCTCTCTCTCTCTCTCTCTCTGTCTCTCTTTTCGGATATTCGGAAGGAGTTAAAAGTTTTGAAGCGTTATCTCGTTTCAGTTGCTTAATTACTGGCATGTTTGTATTCTGTTTGGCGACGAAATATTAATGTGTGTGGGGACATATGGAAGTTGGAGTTAAAAGAGTTGTTGAGGTGTCTCGGGCGGAATTTTAATTAGAACGATTCTGATATTGTTCCTGTTGCGTTTGTGGTATGTAAGTACGATTCCCTGAGCCTTGGAATCGCAGCCCCATTTACATTTTCGAAACAATTTATTCTATGTAACAACTTTTCGACATTTCAAATAGGTTTTATGCGCACTAGAATAATGACAACCAGATATTCTCATATTTCAACACTGTGTTAAACATTTCACTCATTAAGCCTTGGATCCCAATAGTCACAGCATTTTAAAGCGATTTATTAAATAGAAGTTTACCTCTGAAGATCAATACCGCTGATAGCAAAAAAAATATAAGTTTAACTCATAGATCTGTGGTTAAATTACTTCAAAATAAACGCTGATCGTGTAAACAGTTTAATTATCCTTAAAAGAGCCGAGTCAAATAAAAGATCAGCATTTATTTAATTGCCCGCACGTGATGCTTCAGCTCGGTGTGAGCGTCAACGTATATTTTTTGCCGCCGTATCGCTTGCATATGGATATTCGCAACATTATTATAATTATATCAAGCACATGTGAAGTGGATCACGTGCTGCCACTTGCCAAGCTGGTTTCATACCCTACTGGCATTATATATACCTACTACAAAGTAGATTGGGTTGCAGATTGTGTGTATGTTAAATTAAGATGAATTTCATTTCAGTTCTAAGTTTAAATAATAGATCCAGCCGGAATAGACAGTTTCCATTACCTACAATTTTCTTTAAGCAAAATAATATGTGTAAGTACCTAAGTAAGTTAGAAAAGGTTAAAGGCAACTACTTACCTACTTCAAAACATTGGGTTTCCATTCAGATGCAAGTACTGCACGTGCGGCATGCAGTATAGGACTAGGCGGACCATGTTATGTAAAGACTTCACTCACACAGAGCTTGGGTCGGGATATTGACACAATATTATAAAAATTGGAGTACCAAGACATATTTTTCAAAGTTAACATTAAAAGCAATTGGAAAAGCAAACAAAACTGCGTGCAATACGAGTTAACCAGTAATAACATCGCAAACCAGAAAATACTGGATATTTTTATCAACATTTATATAAATAAACTTTCAACACGCATTTAAATGATATAAAAACATAATATTCAAACCGAACCACTTTAGTGGAGCGGGTAATCTTAATACAAACATCCGAGAGAGATAAAACAGTTTCACTTATAAATAAAAAGTAACTAAAGAGGGGTTTACATTATGAAACTAGTGGCGTAAAACAGTAGCTTGACTGTTGTGTTTCGGGCTACAGCCAACTAACACCCGGTTTTTAAAAAGCTGATAAATTCAGCTAACACGGTGTCATATCTCATGTAAATTGCTAAGATTGGTTAGCTGAAATAACTGTTATTATTTATCTGACAGCGTGTTAGTTGAATTTATCAGCTTTTCTAAAACCGTATGTTAGTTGGCTATAGCCCGAAACAAAACAGGCAAGCTTCACGACACTAGTTTCATAATGTAAACCCCGCTTAAAGGAATGGAAATTCTGCAGTTATTAACTTATTTTAAATCCGCACTTGAAGTAAAAACTTGTAGCGAGACGCGGCGTGGTGTTAATTAAGAGAGATTTAATGAAATGAGTTAAACAAGTTCCCTTAGTTATTAAGTGGGAGTCGGAGGGTCAGCTGAGGGAAATGAAGCCATTTTTCTTTCCACTCGGCCGCGGCGGGGGGAACGAGAAACACTACTTGAAAGATTGTATCTGAGATTTTATATAGTAACTTGCTTGAAGATACTTATAAATTGGCTGTTAAAGGACTTCGGGAACCAGAGGAATTAAAGCATAGTTGGTAAAAGACGTAGCACATTGAATCAACAATCAAAACGATTACGTACTTAGGCAGCTTGAAAAGAATGAACAATGTTCCCAAAAAACCAAAAGCGACCCTCGATTTTAAACTCCCCAAATCTATTCCCGTAGGGGATGAAACAGAGGGTGCAATAAAGACTTCAAGGAAACGTTTGACACTTTTAGTTTAACGATCGAAAGCCCTTTACGACCGTAGAAGTCAACTAAATATCTATGTTTATTGGTAACAAATGCTGCTCTGATGGCCACTATAACATACTTGAAGATTTAAAAGAGTATTTGTGAGTGACAGTTTGATGTGTCCTGTCGTCTGATAAGTAGCGGCGTTTGATTTGTTATAGAATACAGGCTGTTTTACGATGTTGTAGAATGTATTTTTAGTTGAGTTTCTTGTAATGGTGTTGAAGGAATGTTAGAGATACGTTTAAGTGTAGAAGTTAAGTTTTATTGCCTTACTAATGTTATAGTTGTAGGTGACAAGACACACCAATTGCTGTTAAAACGAATTAACAGTTTCTAGAATCAGTAAGTTCAACATTTTCGTTTTATCGAAGTTTAACCGTTTCAAGTTATTGACTTACCTATTACATGGCCATAGAGACTTATAATTACGTTTTTCCATCACATTAACCATACTCAATATTTTATTTTTATTCCACAAAGTGTACTTAAGTGGTAACTTAAAATTATATGTGATCATTATGGACCCCGGCGGGCACAGCAAAAAAGTAGAAGAGAGAAAGTTTTGAAAAACGTAACTTATCACATATCAGTCTTCTGAACTAAGTATTACATATATTGTTTTTTTTAGGGTTCCGTACCCAAAGGGTAAAACGGGACCCTATTACTAAGACTCCGCTGTCCGTCCGTCTGTCTGTCCGTCTGTCACCAGGCCGAACGAACCGCGTCGCGGCGTCTGTCTCATGAACCGTGATAGTTAGACAGTTGAAATGTTCACAGATGATGTATTTCTGTTGCCGCTATAACAACAAAACAAAAAAAAACAGAATATAATAAATATTTAAGGGGGCTCCCATACAACAGACATGATTATTTTGCGGTTTTTATAGATAATGGTACGGAACCCTTCGTGCGCGAGGCCGACTCGCACTTGGCCGGTTTTTTTATATATAGTTAACTGTACTAATACTTATTTACATAATATTACCACTTACATTTTGTGTTTAAACATTCGTTTATAGTTTATAAAATAATATCATTTTCTTTAAAAAAATGCTTCAGTTTTTTTTTAAATATATTTATTTTGTCTTCTTTTTTATTAATTCAGGTAGTTTGTGGTATATTGTTATGAAAATTACATAGGGACTTGTAGAATATATTTTTAGCCGAGAAGTTGGAATGTTCAATCTTGATTTATGTCGCAGTCTGTACTTGATTTGTGTCGTGACTGTATGTCTTCGCGTTTTGTATACAATTTTTAATAATAATAATATATAATAATAATAATATATATAAGTAATTCTTTAACAATTACTAGTTTCGAGCCATTAAAAGTAAAATCTATAATTAGAGGTTTTTTTTTATGGGGTCGGAAGGTAATTAGTTTAGTTTTGCAGTAGCTACCTATCTCGGGTTTATGTGCGTTCATCCAGGTGATGGTTTTGGTGAGTACCACAGGGGAGTGTTGAATTTTTAGTGCTTCATTTGTTTTGACATGAGACTAGAAGAGAAATGTCACCCGCGAATAAAACGCATGGTCCCTCTATGGTTTTCGGTACGACCCCCTATACAAATGACAACCATTTTCGAGTAATTTGGCATTTTATATTTTTTTGAAGATATCTCGTATCTTATTGTATCTCGTTGGATAGCTGAGAAGTTGTACATGTTTTTAGAATGTTCTGTCGATAAAGTACTTCCGTGTTTTTTTTTTCAGAAATCGACATTTTTGTCAAATAAACAGCTCAAAAGGATATAAAATTGTAACGATTTGTAAAACTATTAAAGATAATTGTTAATTTATATTTGATAATTTGATGTACCTATTGAAGTAAAAGCAGATACTAATAATAAAAAATGCATTGTTTTTTTTAAATAAATTTTCTAAGTTATGTATCGCAAAAAAAAATATAATAACCCTGTATATTATAAATAAGAAACATACTATTACACTTTCCTGAGGTAATTCCATTAACTCTATTACCGCGGTTTTGAATTTTTGTTTTCTATCAACAAAAAAAAAATAATGTCAATCGGTGTCCATGCTATTTCAGTTTTATTGACAGATCAACGTAACACATACTTTAGTGCCACACTCACCATAAAAGCCATGATCTTCTATCAGCCATGAGTTCTACGATTGCCGAATTGAGAACATCCCAAACTAATAAAACAGCTGTACAGATTAGCAGCCGTACTTTCCCTACGACGCACTAGTGATGGGACAATACAAACGGAAAGCAATGCCGACCACACACATCATGGAAATAGACACACCACGGGTGTCGCAGGCTCTTTTTACGACTAATAAATGTTCACTGCGACAACACTGACTACAAAATACAAAGATAGGGATTCTCGTTATTTTTGGATTAAAGACTTTCAATTAATGTATGGTTGAAAAATAATGGCGGCGTCACAAAATTTTTTTTCGTGATGTTGTGAAAATCAAGCTGTTGTTTTTGTTCAAATAAAATATCAATAAATAGAGATTCATCTACTTTCCACAGAATCTACTTGTGTAATTTCTTCAGGGGTTTTCAAGATTCTAGTAAATATAGGTACCTACATAACGCACATAATTTTTAATGGCAGTGAATCTGTCTAAAGAGTTTTCGCTCCGCCAAGTAAAACGCTTAAATAACTAACAACCGATGACATCCTACTAGGTATAAATGTGAAAGTTTGTGAGAATGGATGGATGGATGTTTGTTACTCTTTCACGCAAACACTACGGAACTGCTTGGAAACATCCTGGTCCTGCTTCATAGGACAATCTAGAGTGTAGACAAAATCAAACTGGTTGCTAATTTAATTGTATAATTTATAATTTTTATGACATTGATTGTTACATTATGTACTTAACTACTTTAACTCACACACTAAATTATTACTTGTTAAAATTTTGGAAACATCATCTACTTTTCAATATTTGTAAATATGTGAGCACCATGTATCTATCACATAATTAATTTACCTGCCTTTGCATTATATTTAATTCTTTTTACCTATTGTGGTATAGTAATTTTATTCTAGGTGCATCGTCTTCACATATGATTACATAATTAATGTGAACTTACATAATATTGTAAAACATTTTAAAAGAGTAACGGTGGAGTTTCTTGCCCATTCTTCTCCATACGAAACTACCTTTTGGAAGGGGCAACTAGAATCAATTCTATTTTTTTGTAAATTTTGACGTTCAAAAGTGCCTTTTATGTGCCTATTTGAAATAAATGATTTGACTTTGACTTTGAACGGATTTTGATGGAATTTGGAACACAGATAGTTTATAGCCTGGATTACTATGTAGGATACCTTTATTTCGGTAGTACGTTCCCGTGAGATAATTTCTGACCTGCACGCGGGTGAAACCGCGGGCAAAAGCTAGTATTAGATAAAGTCACTGGCTTACAGCTCAGTCGTCCAATAATCTTTCTAGAGATTTTTTTTGCCCCATAAATACAATCAGAAGTACGGTGTTTCTATTTCTGTGTTCCTTGCCAGCTAAGGGCCAATTCATTGTTGAGCAAATAGAGTTAATGTTATATTGTCAAAGAAACATAATAATGAATTATTATGATTGCCAAAGCAACACGTTTAACACAAACAGGATAGCTATGCGTTTGATAAAATACTAATACTGCGCAGTGACGGATTGATACTGTGAGCCGAGCACAACTAACCCTATTTCATAATTGATAATTTGATGTAAACATTACAAAGAGTATTTAATTTCATCACCACTGCTCTCAAAACGGTGAAGGAAAACATCGTGAGGAAACACGTATGTCCTAGAACCAAAACATTCGAAGACATGTGACATCTACCAACCCGCGCAGGGCCCGCGTGGTGGATGACGACCTACTCGCTCTCACAGAGAGGAGGCCTGTGTCCCAGCAGTGGGAACGGTATAGGCTGATTATTATGTATTACAAAGTTAATATAAGAATTAATAAAATAAGCTTAGACAAACCTCGCTCGCGTAATTTTATTGGAGAATTAAAAACTAAGAAAGTAAAGAAAAAAATAATTGGTTTGAATTGTACAGCCAGTTTATCAATTTTCTTCCGCGCACGCGTCACATGACCACCGGAGATACGGAAGAAATGAAAGACAAAATGATAGATTGTAGAAATATTTTTACGAAAATGAATGTCACTTTGTACAGGAAGAGATATGTCTAATCTTCCTAGATTAGAAATAGAAGTGGCCATGCTACGTGCTGGATATACTCCCGACCCGTTACCAGTTACCAACCTTGACAACATATCACTACATATTGTGCTTTCCCAAAAAAAAAAACTCCTGTCGATACGAAAGAAGAAATTAATTAAATAACTACATCAGGTAAATTATAATCAGACTTCATAATTCCTCATCATCTTGTTAGTTATAAACTACAGATGAAAGTTTAACAAAAGTAGTTCACATTTATTTTCAGGCAGTTAAGAAACTATTCCAGCTCTAAACACTACATTCCGTTACCTCAGCCTACCAGAGCAAGGTGTAAACAAGGCAAATCAGCTACAAATACATTAAACATTAGTTTAAATCAGATCGCGCCGCCATTGCAGCTCATTTGTTTACGTCAAATTATTTCGCGCATTATACTCCGAGCCGTGGGTTCTGCTTAACGCTGTTATTAATAATTTACAATTTTAAGTGGATTTGTTAGTCTAGTGGTAATAAAAGCGGCTGTGTGCAGAAATCGATTTTGCAATTTAAATTTTTAATTTTGCAATTCAAGAATCCATCAATTTGTTTTTTGAAGTGCACTGCTTGTCATAGAACCCTCACAGTTTGACCTTGACAGTTGAGGTTTTAGTTCCTGGTGTCAAAAATACTTTAAAATTTATAATTTTTTCCCTATCATTAACAATAAAACAAATTAAATCAGTTGTTACATGAATCATAACAATGTAACCATAATAACGCGTGTTCTTGCAAAATAACCGCAATGACAACACCTCATTACATCTCTGCTTACCCCGTGAGGAATGAGGTGCGATAATATAATACTAAGCGACAAATGCGAGACTAATTTAGAATGTGTATAGCAATTTGTCACAATGCCGTACTAGACTTGGCAACAAGATAATGCTATGAATTTTGTCAATAGCTAAATATGGATATGTTGCCATTCCGAAGTAAACACAACTCGTATCAATCAAATTCGTGGCGGTAAATCTACAAATACTCTCGAGTTTGCTATAAGCTGGAACCTACAATACGCGACACGCTACGATTCTCTCTGTTTGTAGACTCATCATCTGCCTAGCCTTGTTCCTGCCTAGGCCGGCTTCCAGTCTTTCTGTTACAGACTGAAGCTACAAAACGCTTTGTGTTGCGATTTTTCGTAGTAGTCTGAAGCTATTAAACGCTACTTACTACGAATTTATATTCGTAGTATTTTGAACCTAAATCACGCTACGGGCTACGATTTTTCGTACTTATTCTGAAACTACAAAACGTTACATTCAAATTCAAATTCAAAATTATTTATTTTGGGACAACTAGATCTGAATAGTTATCTGCAACGATTTTTCGTAGTATTCTGAAGCTACAAAACGTTACGTGCAAAGATTTTTCGTAGTATTCTGAAGCTTAAAAACGTTACATGAAACGATTTTTCGTAGTATTCTGAAGCTACAAAACGTTACGTGCTACGATTAATCGTAGTATTCTAAACGCTAGTTGTAGCAGTAGCGATGATCATAACTTTTTTACATTCATATTAAATACAAGCCTATTACTGCCCACTGCAGGGCAAAAGCTTCTTCTCATACAGAGATCGCACGAGCATTGATCACTACGCTTGCTCAAGACGGGTTGGCGATTTCAGACAAATATTAACTATATACCTCGCATTTTGTTAAACTCATTGTTTTCTACAACAAAAACAATTCACCTACTCAAAATAATTTGTATTTGTCTAGCTTAAAATGAACAAGGTCGTCTTCGAAAACACTCGCGAGACTGGTTGTTATAAAATATCTAGTTGGTACGTGACTTGCTAAATAACAGGCTTTGCTTCTTATTAACATAAAGCCACTACTAAGGTACCTTGGTTTCACCTGCCTGTCCGTAGAATATGCTGCACTGCTATTCAGTAAAATTTCACCGTGGAAATTTGAGCTTAAAGTGATCTGTCATTCCACCTGGTGCCAGGGATTGACACCGCACTTCACGTAAGTTTTCACGGTGAGATTGTTACAAAATAGATCTGCTGGTTTGCCTAAAGACGCGACACAACAAACAGGCGCGAGACGTGACGCGAATCGCGAGCGACACAAAGGCACCGCTCGTAGCGCGACGAGCGGCGCCTTTGTGTCGCGCTGTCGCGTGGCGACAGCGCGATGTCTGTCAAATATTTGACCCAACATGTGTCACCAACCACCAAATCCCCATTTTCTACTAACTTTAAGACATAAACCAAAACAATGGTGAATATACAAGTTATGGATCACTGATTACCCCATAGAACTATCGGGTATCATGTCACGCACAATGGTGCATTAAATAACCCACAATGACTATAAACCATTGACATAACACCAACATGTGGATCGCTCCCATATCAGTCGGCCTTGAGTCCAGCTGAATAACACCATATACCAACACATTATTTACCATCATAACAACTCTAATTACAAAAAAATAAGGTTTAAAATTCAATGAATTACTAGCAAAGATAGTTGGTAATCGGCAACACGTGTTGGCCATTGTAAAAATCGACTTAAAATTAAAAATTAGAATTTAATTCCTAAATCCAATTGAATAACGGCTATTTTCCTGTGACCAATCAAGCGTACAGACACTTCAGTCTAATTTGAATTCAGACCTGAACAATATAAGGTTGAATTTCAAGTTTCAGTCAGTTGGTAAACAACAAAATTCGCGAATACTCCGAGGCCACATTTCCTGATTGTACATGACAACCAATATAAATTATACCATGTACGAATATGTAGGTCCTACACAATACACACATCGCCGAATTAATCGGTGCTGATAAAAATACAATAATAATTGTCCTTTTTTATTAGTAGCCATCTTGGTCACGTGACCAGCTTGTGGATAAGTTGTGTTGACATTGGATAGTGAGGATCGAGACCTGTTTTGGCTGAGATATAAATCTATAAAAATAAACTGTTGTTATTATTAAAAGTAGAAAATTGGTCTCGGGGACGGTCTTGTCCCTTTTGGTCTGGGTAGTCACAAGTCTGGACTCTGAAAGTATGTAGATAAATAGTTTTTTATTTTTATTTATAAAATAGAATAGAATATACTTTATTTGCTTTGAATGCAGGTACATACAAATAGGATCGTAAATAACATAATAAAGAATCGTGTACATTCTGCCTTGTTGGCATGCAAACACAATAATTATTATACAAGTTATCAAAATAGGTTATTAAGATGTATAATTTAGGAAATCCTGAACAGAATAATAACATTTATCTACAAGTAAATCAGTAAAACATTTTTTAAATTTCATCAAGGGCAAGGTTTTCATATGATCGGGAATTTTATTAAAGACAACAGGAGCCATACAAATTACATTTTTTTTTTTAATAAACTCGTTTTAAATGTGCCTGTGTGAAGTAAATTCTGATATTGTGATCTTAATGATGTACTCCGTTTTCTGGTTTCTGTTAATGTGGCAAATAAATTACGGTTTGTTTTAACAAATATTGCTAATTCGAGGATAAAGAGGCATGGGAAAGTTAATAGTTTCTGAGACTTAAATAAAGGCACACAACTGTCAGTAACTTTGAGGCCAAATATAGCTCTCAAACAGCGCTTTTGAGCTTTAAAAATGCTTTCTCGTTCACTACAATAACCCCAAAATATAACACCAAATCTTAAAGTAGAAATTACAAGACCATGGTAGGCCACTAGTATTGTTGACCGATTTACTTTTTTGGATAGGTTGTATAACATAAACGCGGCTGTGCTCAGACGTTTACAGATATCTTCTGCTTGCGGCTTCCATGTTAAGTGGCTATCAATTAAGATTCCTAGAAATTTTGTGCTATTAACTTTATCGATAGTTTGGCCATTGTAGTTGATATCCATGTCACCTGTAGATATACGTTGGTGAAAATACATAGTTTTAGTTTTTTGTAGATTAATAACTAGGTTATTATTGACAAGCCATTTTATTAAACTGCTGATCGAGTTATTGATGTCATTTACGTATGAGTCTTTATTGGTACATGAAACAATTGAAGTACTGTCGTCTGCAAATAAAATCATTGGATTAGATATATGGCGTAGCAGGTCATTAATATAAAGTAGGAATAGTAAAGGTCCGAGGACACTTCCCTGCGCAACTCCATATTTTATTTCTTTAAATGACGATAAAGGTTTTTGTTCCTTCCTAGATTTTAAACATAAGCGTGATATCTCTGTACATTGTCTACGGCCTTTGAGATACGTTTTTATTAAGTTAAGAGCATTGCCACGAATACCGTACGCATCAAGTTTGGTTAAGAGAATATCGTGGTCCACGCAGTCAAAGGCTTTCGACATATCGGCATATATTGCACATACCGGTATTTTGGAATCTACTTTAGGCATTATTTCATGGAGAAAACCAAAGATGGCCATGTTAATATTTTTATTTTTCCTGAAGCCCATTTGTTCGTCACATAGTATGTGGTATTTAGTTAGGAAGTTGTCAAGAGATTCATAGATAACTTTCTCTATGATCTTGGAGAATATAGAGATAAGAGCAATTGGCCTATAATTTACCATTTCTTCTTTATCGTTTTTTTTATATACTGGTATGACTATTACGCTCTTGAGACTTTCTGGAAATACGCGAGACTGTATGCTTACATTAATAATATGAGCAAGGGGTTCAGCTATACAATGTGCAACAAATTTGATAACTGTTGTTGAAATGCCATCGAGGCCAGAGCTCTTTTTATTTTTCAGGTTTCTAATTATACGCATTACATCTTGAGGTATAACAGGGGCCATAAATATTTTATGCGGGTTTATATTTATGTTAATGGTATCGCATAACGTATGTTTAGGTATGCCAGAGGTTTGTTCAATGAAAAAGTTATTAAAAGATTCAGATTTAGAGAAATGGTATAAGTAGCACTTTCACAAGATATTAAGAGCATTGTTTTCTCTGAGCTAAGACATTGTTGCTTGTAAGCCAGGATTAGTTATACTTTATCAGAATTAAATCGCAGGCAAAATGTAAAGAACGACATTTAAAACGCTTTACTATCTCTCACCGTTATCTTAAACTATAAATTTTGCTTATCGCCTCACCATCGCATCACATAGGCATTGTATAATTATAAACTTAGATTAAGTAATCACGTCCCTATCTCCAAAAACCATTATCTCATCCTATGCAAACATTCGCAGCCCCCACTTCTGCACCCCGCCCCTCCCCCTTCTGCACGCACTCAAAAGTTTGTTGATCGGACTGTGAGCCTGATGACCACTTGAATTAATTAGATGACCACGGAGAGGGGGCCCCTTCTGGCCCCGTGGGGGTCAATTAGCGGGTTCGCCTTAAGCGGTATCATCACTAGGTTTAATTTGGGTTAGATTAGTTTTTGGATCGAAAGTAGTGAAATAAATTAGATACCCTTTTATCAAATTATGATGGAATCGACTTGTTAGTCACTCAATCAATATCTAATTTGGAGTTGATGTACCTACTGTAAAAGTACCACAAAAGGAAATTAATCCTGGATTCATATTCTGGATATATAGACCCTTTTATCTGCTTACCTACATAAATAAACGAAGTAGTTAGTTATTACTGGAACTTAATATAATGTCAAAGTGATCTATTTACAAAACCTCAGTAAACGAAAAAAGTAAGTATTAAACCTCAACTCAATATGTTATAGAAAGCGTCTTCTACGCGTTTTCTAAAGCTATTTTGGGTAACAAAACAACAACAATCCGTTTATCAACAATTCTTTGAGTACCGAAATACATAATTACGGGCTTGAGTGCTTATATTTTCTTTACCATAAGGAAATACCAAAACTCTTTCACTTCAGCGAGCTTATCTTACGAATTAATTAAATATTTAGCTCAAGTTGTGGTTACTTCGCGGACGAGTGGCGCCCTCTGTTGAGCGCGCTCATTAACAAAGTGCACGCAACGTGTTGATAAGAAAACGTCCGAAGTATGAGACTTTCCGGAAACTGATGAATATTTTATACTGAATTAAAATATTTTAAGCAAGGAAATTGGAAGTTTTAAGTGCAAGTAGAAACTTGAAGAAGGTATCATCAAAGGTTTACCTTCTCTAGGGTGTTTTCGCAAGAAAATAAGGAAAAGTCTCGCCTAAATGATGAACAGATGTTGTGGTGCCTCACACCGTAATCCTGCCCTATCTAGCATATAAGAATGTTTGTTCGTACTAAGACCTAAGCATACTGCTTGTTTCTTCATACTTTTCACTAACTTTCGTACTAGGAATATTGGGTGGCGAGTATTCCTTAGTTTACTTACCGTGCAACAGCTGGGATTCGCTCTTCGATCCCTCACTTACTTATCTAACTTCTAAACCTTTTAGCTATAAGCACTTTTAAGATGTCATAATTTATCTCACAAAAGCCATTAAGTACCGACCACCGCTGCACGCTGCACCGGAGGTATTAGCTTATTGTTACTGCACGCATCTTGATGCAATCAACGATTTTAAACCAAAAGTTTATTTCCACAAAGGGCGTACCAACTCCCGTGTTAGCAATAAATCCTTCACCAGTTATTTACCATGTTATTACATAACAGTAACAAATTATTCCTCGTGTGAAATGTTATATACTTATTTGTTATTTTAATAAGCGGTGCATGTGGGCGCTGTCGGTGCTAGGTATACGGTCGGTACACAATAGAAACAAGTTATGTTAATTGTAAGATAGGCCAGTTAATTGGTTCGCTTTACGATATTTTTCTAAGTCTTGCGTCATTTCGTTTTGAGTAGCAAGGTCGTTTGTATTTACATATTTTGAAGAGCTGTGTTTTACCCTCGGATTGATATGTTATCAAAGGACTGCAGAGGAGGGTGTCACGTGCGCAATAAGAGAAAACAGAGTGGGACACAGAAAAATGATCTCATTCTGAATAGAAATACAAAATTTTAAGAAAGAAAAGTATGTGTGGTAGTATGTGTTGTGTGTATGTGTTTGTGTGCAAATTGTTGTGTTTGTGTGTTGTGTTGTATTGTCTTGTTGTGTTTGAAGCATGCTAGAATATGATCAGCACCACGGAACAAGAAAATCACTGTTTTTTCTGTTCCGTGATCAGCACCAAGATTGGCAGAATGTTCTCAATAAACTGCTCAATCACCAACTGCGCGTCACTGTGCCAATTGTGTTTTCTTTTCAAAGTAAGTTTTAAAAGAAAGTCGTCGACCAGTATTGCGATCAAACCGCAAGTTTCACGACTGTCATGGCTCCTGCCGCCCGTGGTGGCGTCGCCGACGCAGGAAACCGCGGTGAACGCCAACGTACCGCTTCCGGACATAAACTGGATTAATTGATTACTTTAGGTACATGTAAATTAACTTATTTTTGGAATGGTATCAACCAGCACATTAAATATCGACCTATAGACCACAGTGTTAAATTAGCGAGAACATTGTTCAACGGATACGAGGACCTGTTACAGATACACACACATACATACACAGTGGTAGTTTAATTACAAACACAGATAAATAATTTAAAAAAACCCGATTCGCCTTTTTATTGCATACCTACAAGTTGGAAGGAGCCTCGTATAGACATCGACACTTGCACGTATTGCACCTTTGTAAATAAGAACTGATTTGAACACTGAGGAGTCCAGACATCATTGTACTGAATTCATGGTTAAAGTTTTCATTATGATGTCCCACCGTGTATAAATTCATCAGCATACCTATTCAAAAATTACAATTGACTCAAGGAAAGCAAGCCAAATGAATCATTTTAAACAAAAGAAGCAATTGACAATACCCCTTTATCTTACATAACAATAACATACATACACATGTATACATAGTATTTACAGTGCAGTCACGAGCACTAATATGTAAACACTTACCAACTTTAAATAAAAAATCTCCTTCTGTATCGATTGTAATTTTATTTTTTCACGCACATGGTGTTCTGGAACCGGTACTAATATGAAATAGGTCCTATGTCAAAGTTGCAATCGAGAAAATCGTTTTTTTTTAATTTTGCTGTTTTTGATTAGTGCTCATGACTATACATAACACGTGTGTTGTATACAATAGTACCTAATAAACACCAAAGGCACTCCCTCTGTTCGCTATCTGTCGGCAAACGACGTGATTCATGATACCAGACTTATTGTCTTCAGTACACGACAAAACATTTGAATTTAATTTGATTCTATTAATAGGTAAAGTAGGATAAGTAACAAAAATAAGGAAAAATAAACACGAAGTTATCTTATTGAAACCGTAGTCACGTGCGGACTGTCTGTCCCATTATTATTTTGAATTTTTACGTAAGTAACTTGCGTAATACCTAAACATACAAAAATAAATATATTTTTATCTTATCATAATATTAATAACAAGGCAATTATAGCATAACATGTGTCAAAGTAATATCTCAGCCGCTCTATTCTGCAAAAATCTCACCGTGAAAACTTAGAAGTGAGTTGTCATACCACCGGATGCTAGAATTAGCACTATTGACAACTTACTCCAATTTCACTTCACCTAAGTTTTTTCAAGATTCATTAAAACGTTTTTATTAGTAACACGATACGTAACATCAACATTGTTAGCCTCACGAAAACAATGATTAAAGAAATTAATGAAAGAAAGATTAGTATCAATGTTACACATCGCATTTTTTTCTGTTATTGTTATTGTTTCACAGAGGGGTAAACAAAGTTCCATATTTTGATGATAAGAGGGGGTTCACGTCATTAGTGTAACGATCCCCCCACCCTCACCATCAGTGAGCAGTGGGCTGTGCCTACCACTTCTAGCATCTACGTTTCAGACTTTTTAGGTTCGACTATTTTAGGAAAATAAAAATTTAAGAGAGTTTGAAGAAATTGTTTATTCCGTACAAATAAGACGTGCATAAGTATTATTTTAAGCTCTATCCTTAAATTAAGTTAACGGAGGTTTCTAATTAAAACTGAAGGAACATTTCTCACAGGAACTAACATAATAAAGCGGTAGAATCTGGCTCTTTTTGTCAATAAATAAATCATGGCACTCTATCATAGAAATCCCCCAGATTTTGTTCACTTTCTACACTTTCGTCATTCTCGTTGTATTACTTAGATTCTCTCAGACCTTAGACCCTAAATAGCACATAATAAGATATAAACAACAACAACATAACACACATAACATATAACATATATTTCTGTGAGACACGCTGTCCACAGTTCCACGTCAGTAAGTACCTAGCGAGTATTATTGCTTAAGACAATTATCTGCATTGTATAGTTTTATTTTATTTCTATGTTAGTTAATGTGATTGTTATGGTACCGTGTTAATTAACTATAAATAAATAACTAAGTAGGTATAAGTCCAGAGTTCACCTCTACTTCTACTGATCCCGTAATAAATAGTGTGAATAGAACACACACAAACAGTACCACAGACGTTCCTTACGTAACACAACTCGTGTGGCCTTGGACGATATAATATCACTTATATACTACATAACAAGTACTACATGACACATACAACACGCAGCGATAAGTAGGTACCTATACAATACATATATACATTATAATGGCTGCAATTTTATATTAATCCACGTGCGATTGCGCATGTCCTTGTAAATGCGCGTCCTTTGGAAAAAGATCAAGAATTTACTTTGAGCGTTTTTATTGTAAACTACAGATATGGGAAGATAGTTCAATTCAAGTCATTGACACGCCAAGATGAAAAATATACATTTTGCAACTGCTACACGTGAGCCTTTTCCCAACTAGGTACATAATAATATTTGGGCCTACTTCCAGTTCAACAGACATGAGCTGGAATATATTGCAAGAACCTCCACTAATGTCGATCCTTAGGAACCCACAGTGCTACCAGACTTGCTGACTCGCCCATACTTTTAAATGCCAGATCAATTTTCATATTAATTGTTCCCGCACGAGAGAAGACATGGGGACTTATCAAATCGATAGAAGCCGCTTATGTTAACTCCTCGCTTCCACTTCTCAACATCGGAGGATGTCTCTCAAAACCTAAATAAACACATGAACTGCAAACACTGCACCGCTTCAAATCGGACAAATCCTTCGGGAGAGCGACCTCAAGCCGTCATACGCCCGCGGGTAGTAACACAATCACCCTTCATACATACATGTCATATACCCATACAATGCTCCGGACAGACAGACAGCGCATCAGTTAGCTGCCACGTGTTCTGCTTACGTCAGTCATTATAGCGTTATGCTTATGCTGACTGAGTCTATTTGCTTGGGGGAGAGTTGTTATAGGTAAATTCAGTTTTTTCTGTCCAGCTTTCTGCCTTTGTGCCAAATTATTCAACTGTTGTGATACGTTTCAATAGATGAGGCCAACAATTTGTATAAGAATTTCCGATTTTGACGTGTAAAAGTGTTTGTTAAAACCAATTTACAGATTTAGGTAAACATCATATATCAAACGTAATTTCTATGCGTCATACATGTGGAAATCTCTTTTCGATGACACTTATTATCCTGAAAAAGGTTCGTTGGCGAACGTTGGTCATAACATAAAGGATCCTGAAAATCACAGGCAGACAGGTGACATTGTTTTTTTCTTCACTTGAAGATCAACGTGTAATTCAAAAGGTACATCATTACGGGTAATGAACCGTGACCCAAGCTCTAAGATGACCTCTTCAAAACAGACACACACACCTACAACACATACACACACACAGTACTCGCACACTCCAACGATATGTTTGGCGGGGGCCCGGCTGATAGCTAGGTGACGCTGATAACCCTTCTGCGCAGTACGTAGTGATAGCCTTGGGCCAACCTATAGCACTATAGCTACAAGGAACATGCTTTATTTACGGAAACTATGTCTATCAGTCAAATATATATGTTATTTATACCCAAATATGAAGAGGAAAAGAACACCATTTTTCAGGCATATTTTATTTTTGACTTAGGTTTTATTTGTGCCTGTTAGCACGAGAATTCAGAACCCCAGTATGAAGCAACCGTTTGGCGATTGGAATACCACATACAAAGATTATTTGGTCAATTAGATCTAATGATACATTTTATTAATGATATTTATTTCATAACCGCACTGGGCCAGCGTGGTGGAATACAGCCCGCTCCCTCTCACAGAGAGGAGACCTGTGTCCCGGGCAGCAGTGGGAACATTATAGACTGATTATGCAATGTTTATACTGTTTAGTAAAATAGAAAAATGGTGGAAAATAGAAAATAGTTGCAAGTACTTTTTTTGTGTAGCCAAGCGGAGCACCGCTTCGCGCGGTATGTAGATCTCTTTAAACATAAATTATAATATGCACATAATTACCTACCTTTGCATTGCCATAAATCGTAACATTTGAGGTTTTATAACGGCACCGTAACCACGGAATGGTGCCTAAGTGTCGGTTGAGAAAAAAATCTACAACATTGTATCACCACGGTGCGATTCCGCGGAAGTTGTAAAAATCAATGATGCTCGTAAGCGTCGCTTTCTCTGGCTTGGAAAGCAAATGTTAATAATACTATAATATTTTATGGACTATTTATGCTCTTGATTACTGGAGATAGTAAAGGGTTAAAAATAAGCCTTTTCTTCCGTGCGAAAATTAAGCTAGTGAAATTGCAGGGACACAAGAATTTCCAACTTTTTCATTTGGGTGAAGAATAGAATAGAATAGAAGCCCATTCCTTGTCACGTATAAAGCATTAAGTTGTAATCGCCAACTAGACAGCGTGTAAACTCCGTCACAACGTATTGCCAAGTATCAGCTATCTGGTGCCCGTAATTTCACCGGCACCTCGGGTTACCATATGGAAAATTGAAAAGTCCTGACAAAATGCCTGATTTCTGTAGAAAAGTCCTGAGATTTCGTCGCAAACATAATAAACGACGACGCATTTTTTTTTTCAAATGATTATGTGAAAAAAAATGCGTCGTCGATCATGATGGAGATGGAGTAATGAGAAAGTATTGATTATATTTTGTTCAATTTTCATACTTAATAAAAGTTGATTCTTAAAACCAAAGTTGGGGTAAATTAGATTATGTTTTTTTTTAAATATTATTTTAATATTAATTACGTTGATTTGTGATTTGTGCTGTGATGCTATCCAAAAACGATTATATTTTGGTTTATGTTGATTATCACTGACCAATAAAAAAAAACTGAAAAATCTAGATAGAGGCACTTTATTTTATTAAAGAAACGCAAAGTCCTGAGATTCCCGAGATTTCCCTTGAATCCGGCCGCAATCCTATCAGGAGCCTAAAAATCCCGAGATCTCAGGACAAATCCTGAGATATGGTAACCCTACCGGCACCCATCTTTCAGGCAGACAGCAGAAATATGGTGCTACGAATTGAACTAACACTTTCACAAGTCACTCTTCTATTACTTAATCTTCTAACCAGAAAACTGAATATCATCATGACTGGCATAATTTTTCTCTAAATCAGGCCTATAACTAGGAACACACTATCCGTCCGGGATAGCTTCAATAGATAAGTCAGTTTATCTCAGAAGTATAAACGTGGATACTTTTAATCGTAATAATGACACATTTCTTAATTGAATCGCAATAATGCTTATGCGCACTTTATTAGCACAATAATGAATAAATTACAATAGTAGCGCGTGGGCATACGTTCTATACGTAGTTTGTAGTAACATGCAGTAAAGGCATGGGAGACTCACGTGTAACTTGGGAAAAACTTCTTTCTTCGTCATTGTAAGTATGATTAAGGGTGGAAGAGATCACCTGTTTTCAGGGACCCAGAATCCCACTCCACCAGAATCTGTTTTCGGGAATTTTCAAGGAATGAACACCGGGTTAAAATCTTATATTTATAAATACGTTCACTAAAATTAAAGTTTATTTTTAAGGTTTTCTCTCGAAGCATTAATAAAGACGGAATTTCTACAGTATTTAATTTACATACAGGTAAATTTTTGTTGTTGGGAATTTGTATATATCCGTTTGCATTCACCAAAATTATTTTCTCCAAAAGCACAAACATTTTGGCTTTGGTTAGTAACAAAGGCCCTTGACATACGAATTGTTTCTTCATCCAGAATTTGTTACTTTTTCGTTCAGAACAGCAACCCCAAAGGGAAATCAGATTTCGCAGAATTACTTTATCAACAGGAACGTGCGGAAGCTGTTACCTCACAGATAAAAACGACGGGGTGCCATATTTTTTTCTGAAAACCGACAAAAATATCTTTTACCTTAATGATTTCATAATCCACCATAACCGTTTTTAACAACCGTTAAGAAAGAGAATCCCCAAAAACAGTAATTTCCTAATTGGTTATATTTACCAAGTCGACCACCCCTGCACGCGTGTATGTTTAGATGTCTGAGGGCGTGTGTGTGTGTGTTTGTGTAAACACGCAGATGTGTGGGTGGGCGTGTCAACTGCAAGTTATGATGCGAGGTGCCGGACACTCAGACACACAAGTGATTGATATTATTTTATTAATCGATTTTGTTGCGTCATTTATCATTGGTTGATAGGCTTTTTGTTTGTTATGTTTTGTTTGATCATGATAGAAATAAAGGGTGGATTGTTAATTGAAGGGAATTGATTGATGTGGTGCACATTTATGGTATTTCTTTTTGTTTCTAATGATAGGTATATCATATTACTGATTTACATGTATACTAGAGTAAGTAAACCCTTCACTTCGTGTTATAGGAAATCTCTTTATAATATCGACCATTTTTGTTTTTCGAACTTTATAAATCTGATCCCCATAATACTTTTAAAAGCTGAGCTGCATCAGGCCTTCGTTGACTCTACAAACTGTCTATTAAATTCTTAACGAAAATAACACAGGCATAAATATTAACACTTCTGTCGACGTGTGTACTCCAAGTTGGTCGCTGCATCTATGGAAATGTTTTTATGATGTCAGAAAATAAATATCCCATCGAGGAACGTTCCGCTGTGTGGTTACCAAACAGTGATAGCTTTATGTCCTCCGGTGTGCCGTGTGAGCCAGTCGATCACTATGGAGATGTTGTAAAGGTTATAGTTATGATGTTAGATGCCCTTTTTTAGATGCAATCGCAACATAGTGCCTGAGAGGAGTAGATATTGAGAGGGTTTCAAAATTGAAACGCCTATCGTGATCACGTCTGAATTTCATGCATTACACAAATAAATAATTACAGTTTCTGAATGAGGCATCCTTTATTATGTACTTACATCATAAAAAATACAGTTATATAAATGTAGAAATTGTACATAGGTATGTACAATTTCACACAATGGGCGTTCTTATCGCTAAAAGCGATCTTTTAAAGACAACATTTGACATTTGCTAGTTATTCACTCACCACCTTGATGCACCTCAACACATATGGCTATCTTAATGTATTTTTCGTACACTCAACATTTTGTGTTTTATTATCAAGTCTTATATCTCTACTCTCCTACTCTCTATTCAAGTCGCCCAACAAAATAAACTCAGACAAACCAGAATACGACGTAATGTGAAACTACGAACAAGGCCCATAGAACAACACCCCTTCCTGCGCAGTCGGTTATCAGTCAGGTGTGCGGAGAGCAAACGACGACTGCGCTAACTTAGCCTACCCGGGCCTGCGCCAACTTAACCTTCCGGGGACTTTGAATACACCATCCTTAAGTAATAAACTGCCAAGGATGGCACGAGATAGAAAATATATTCTTGTGCCTTAGATTCATGATTGCAGGTTAAAATCTGAGAATATGCTCATCGCAATCACTAGAATTAAGTATTAAGTGGTGCTTGGTGGGGCCAAACGCCACTTAATAACCATACGATGCCCTAAGCAGCTAATCCTGTAAGAATGAAGGTATTGACTATGTAACATTACCGTGGTACTGACGTTAGTGCCACCACCCGCCCACCGCCGCCCTAGGCAGTGGGCTATCATCTTCTAACCTTTTTGACTGACGTGCTTATCTTTTCACTTGTGAAGAATCACTGCGCCTTAGCCGGGAATCTGTTATCATTCGGCTCGAGTAAAATACTATTACTCTAGTAGATCGCTTTTGAATAATAATCTTCTGCTCCAAGAAATGCACCCTTCTGGATTCGTCGATGTAGAGATTTCCATATAAAGTTCCAAGAAAATCGAACAAACTTTAGTTGTCTGGACTTGTTTTCCGCAGCATTTCGTTCTAAATATTCTATTGTCTGCGCAGCTAAAGAGTACATCTAATGTTTATTATTATTATTCGCCTGCAAAATAAGCGGACTTATTGAATTTTTAATTTGAGTTTGCGAACCCGTAGCCCGAGGGAGGCCACGGAGTTTTGAATCTAAAGAGGGTTAGACCTGCTAACAATATTTGAGAGGGGTTGATTCTGGTCAGGCGAAAAAATACGTGCCTCACATATTTGAATAACGCTGTGTTTTGGATATCTATGTAGTTCTACTTATATATATTTAAAACAGTTCCGTGGTTGACTGACAAACAAACGATCCCCTTAGAGGGTGTAGGTACAGAGATGAACTTTCGAAAGGATTTTTCGACTCGAGATAACTCCGTACGAGTTTGAGTGGGTCAAACGGGGTTTTAAATATTGAATGTGCACGAACACGCAACACCTAGTCATCTGTCATTCAGCTTAAATAATGGCAGATTAAGCACCAAGGGGATAAAGCAGTGTCTTATGTCGCGAGCGCCGTATTGAACCCAAGCGTAACGAAGGATCCTAGTGTTAACTGCCGAGCGGAGCGAGGAAGTTTTGAGTAAACTCCCAAGCAAAGCGAGGGACGACGAAACGAGGGATTCTAGCTCGCCCAAGACGAAGGCACGTTTATCCTTGAGGAGGATACTCTACTTTTCACACCATCTGCGAGACAATAAAAAGCAATAGTAGGTACTAGAACCGAAATATTTATTAAATTTACAATTACAGTTAGTAGACCTTTTTAAAACAATTAAAACAATTAAAAGTTAAAGGTAATGTTTAATACGCTAGACCAGTTGTGGAAAGACAAAATTATGTTGTTATTCGGTACATTTGTTGAAGGGGCAATACAGTTTATTTGCGTATTGCCATTGCGTAAATAAGCAAAACTTGGGTCTCCGGAGGATCATTTTGGATCGTGAAAGTTGATGAAGGTGGAGTTTCAGGCAGCGGGCTAGATGAATAGTGTTTTGAGGTGGATGGTTGCGGTAACAAAAGTGTCCAAAGATCGGTTATTGACGGTGTTTTTAGTTTGATATTATCACCAGTGCGGCATCTTATTTTATACTTATTCTGTATAGAATTTCCAATGTAGCCCTCCACTACTACATTAGATTCCCATCCACCGTGTCTTTTAATCTGGGTCAAGTCTGCAACTGAATCCGCCAATAAAGTAGCCGATGTTCTCCTGAAACAATGGCTCATGTAGAGCTCGGTATTTGTCAACTTCGGGTATTTCGCAATTTCTTTCGGCATGGTGCTGATCTTATTTTTGCCAATGACTTGCCAGGTGCACTTGGCATTATTATAAGGTAAGAAAAATCTGTCAGTGTTTATATTAGAGGGGCGTACAGCTTGGTACTTTTCAACAATTCTTACATATTGTCCACGGACTACGAATGACCGTTCTTTCTTTGATTTTGTATCGGTACCAGCAACAAATCTGTAAGTTTTTCAATATTTTCGATTTTAATGTTTAAGAGTACATTTCCACAAGCTTCATTCCCTCCAAAAATCAAGGCCACCTGTAACAAAAATAGACAGGTAAGTTGGTAAGTAGAAAGGTAAGTACATACTTTAATATATATTAATTCTTATGTATTACAAGTTATACACTTTCTTAGATTTGATTGACACATATAATTGTAATAATAAACACATAAACCTAACGAAGGTTTACAATAATATTTAACTTGGATAGAGCGCAGAAATCTCATCATTTTGGCTTATCGAAACATTACGCAAAATTTTCAGTAGATGGCACACAAACGATATCTGCATGAGCGGGTCGCTAGTAAGTATAAGTAAGTATGTAGCAATTTTAGTTATAAAAAATTCAATCATTCGGTAGTTACTTACTTTTGTGGCAAGACAGCTGTGGTCAGGGGCTTCATTTAGAAAGGTTTCCACATTTTGAGCTGTGAAAACGTTTGATTTCTCTGTCGTCGGCTTTCAAGTACGATACCTTGGACTTTTCTGAGAGTAGGTTGTTGGCAATGTCAATGGCTTTGGATTTAATGTACTCCAGATTCAAATCACAATCATCACTCGACATGTATGTGAGAATTTCTAGTTTAATTTGTTTAACAGCAAAGCGATTTGCAGTATTCGCGCCTTTTCTTTATTTGTGTTCAATTTTTTATTTTATTTTTATTCAGCTCTCGGTGGCCAGTTCGATTCCCGATTTTTTTTTTTTTTTTTAGTGCACGTCTCTATGGTAAATGCGTAGGATTTGTATGTATTAGGAAAAATGTTGGTATGCAATTTTTACTTGAGGTTCCAACGTTCCAAATTCAAAACACATTAACGACAATATTAATGCCCGGCTAGACCCCAGGGCTTTAATGACTTAGTTTGGGTTAGGTTTGCATGACATATAATTTGACATTGTCAAGCAGGTGGTGTGAAAAATTATTAATAAATAGGCTAACATTTTCCCAGTGCCAGCCCTATAAAGAAACTAGGACAAAAGTAAACCACACAAGTTTTTATGTCTCTCTAAGAAACAAACGATTTTTTGTGCGGCCTCCCTAATTTATACACTTACTTGTTTATTTTTATTATTGTTCGTTATTTTTTAAGCGGCACTAGAGAGAGCCACTGTCTTCGCTCGATAACATTGCGGATATCTTTTAAGGAAGATTGTTTCAAAGTTGTTGTTGAAAAAGTTTTTACACCTGAAATTTTTAAAGGCTCTTGGGTATTTCTGTTTCGACACTTTCTAAGCGTAATGGAATTATGTCGTGTTAATAATAAATGAAAGTTAATAACGCGAATGGAAAGCATTCGGATCATACACTTAGTATTTTATCTGTAATGCATTAGATGGAGAGATATCGTGCTTTATGTTAGTATAGTTAGTTTTAAGTAGCATTATGTATTTGTGTTCAAATCATAACATAACCGCAGAATACGATACTTGGTCAGTATATAAATTACAAATCGCTTCAATCCTCCTTTACCGGTTGAATGCCATAATTAAAGAAACAATTAAAAAACCGTTGTGACCCGCATGGATCCACGTTCGCCATACGAAGAGTTAATAAGTCTAGTCTAGTATTAGTTACTTGTATTTACGTAATTAAATACACAAAACTGTAAAAAAAATAAATGTAGAAATAATAAAAAATTAAATAATAAAATGTTGAATGATAATGTTCCTGTTGTTGATGTTAAATGTTGCTGCTGTTGTTGATGTTGTAAAATGTTGTAATAAAATATAAATATAATGTGTATGTATGTATTAAAATTATAATATTCATATCATATAAACAGTCGGTAAACACACCGTCGAGAAATATCCGTTGCTAAGTCCTAAAATAACAATACAATGTAGGTATCTCTTATGTACCTATTGTTATGTAAATAATGTAAATGTACATAGATGATATCTTTCATACGTATCGTGGGACATGAGTAATGTTGTTGTGTCTGCTTATAACTTATACTAACTATATAAATAGTCTACAGATTCTATTATAAACACTTTGGATTATACATAATATACTTACCAATGGTTAACACAGTTTTGAGCTGAGAAAAGTTACCTGTTCCTACGGAGCCCGTGTTTACGAATTTTATTATCTACTTATCTTTATTCTACTTTAAAAGTAAGTATTTCTGCACCACTTTAAACTTTCTCTTCTTATGAGGGATGATGATTTTTTGCTGTGGCTGCCCTTCTATAAAAGCTTTTTAACATACATATATAATGAACTGCTTTATTTCCAGTAACATATTAGTATATAAAAACAATAGGGTTCGGTGCGGAGGCAAAAGTTTCATAAATAGTATAATAAAGATTCCCTTTTTCGGTGCGCAGCCCAGTTGACGGATGTCAGACAGCTAGTGCAAAAGAAAAGTGCGCGCTCGGGTGCGCGTGTCTTTTTTATGGAAGCTTCTAGAATGTTCTAGAAGCTGCGCCCTCATTGGACGAGCGGACTGTGGCGGGAGCAGTTCGAAATAGGTTCGCGTTATAACTTCGTCACTTTCCCCGAATGACTAAAACTGACACTGTTTTAAAAATCGTGTAGGGATGTTGATAAGGAACATTGTTCTTTTAAAATTAATAAGTATATAAAGCCCTTAGCTCTACCTAGAAAGTTGCTAAACCACTTTTATAATACAGACAGTTCAGAAAAGCTTTATTTCAGGGTCTACAAAAACTCTTGCTTATAAATGCATACATGAATAGCACCAATATTACATCACCTTTTCTTTAATAACAAAGAGAGTACCTACTCATGAGTAGCTTTTTTATATCTTTTTTCTTTGTTTCTTTTCCTTAACGAACATGACTAAATATCGTTCGTAATATCATATTACGTTTTATTTCGACGCTATATTAATTTCTCGGAGAAATGTTTGCCTACCCTCCGTTTGTTATGATGGGTTGTTTATGCTATAAATAAGGGGCAAAAAGGGTGCGTATATGGGTGTACGGTGTACTGTAAATGTGCATGGGTTTGTCTGGATGTTCGAAGTTTACTTGTAATTGTAAGCGAGAATTTTGAGGGATCCTAGTCTGAAATAGACATTACGCGAACTGGCACAGTGACTTCTCGGTTCTTCTCTCTATGACAAGAGGCTTTAACCTTGTAGTGGGACAATCACAGGTGATTAGTTTCAGATACCCTAAAAGTTGGTTTTTAAATTACTTTTAAGATTGCGAATGTAATATTCAAGTCTTTAAATAATAATAACGTCACGAGACTATAATATCGTTAACTTATCGTTAGCTGATGCAATATTATTATAAATTAACGTCATCATTTCATCAGTGTATATTTTTATTTTTTTTATTTCATTATCTTATTTGGCTTACATTGCATGTCGAGGAGTCTCCATTTGGGCATAAGAAATGCCTGTAGTTGAAGGTTCCGCTCTTACATTATATACGTACGAGTACAAACGGGTATATAAAGAAACAAAGAAAGGAAAAACAAAACTAAAAAAATAATAAAAAATACGATACATTTTTACGAGTGTTTGCAAATAACATCACTCTAATAATATTTATTATTAAGTCACACGTTGCAAAAGTAACTATATCATTATAATTTAAGCTGTGATGCCATATTATTCGCAAATTTTTACAATCTTAATTTATTAAGACAAGAATCCTGAGTGCAGCGAGGGATTCAAGCTCGCCCAAGACGAAGGGTCGTTTATCCCCGAGGAGGATACTCTACTTTTCACACCATTTGCGAGACAATAAAAGCAATAGTAAGTACTAGAATAGAAGTATTTATTAAAATTACAATTACATTTAGTAGACCTATTTAAAACAAAAGTTAAAGGTAATGTTTGATACGCTAGACCGGTTGTGGAAAGACAAAGTTATATAATAGAATAGAATACTCTTTATTATGTACACCATACAAATTACAGATATAAATGTAGACATTTTACACAGGGTGACACAATGGGCGGTCTTATCGCTAAAAGCGATCTTTTACAGACAACCTTTGGATGGATTCAAGGGAGAAGGAGAGACAATAATGCAGGTAGTCAGTGGTGTACCATTTACATATATAACAAATACATACATACATAAAACATATACTTATCTACATATAATATATACAACAATAAACATGAAACAAGAGCAAGGAAACTAAATGTAATGATGATGTTTCAGGAGAGAGGACGTGTTTTTTAACCATAATTAAGTTATTTTTTATTCGGTACATTTATTGAAGTGGAGATACATTTAATTTGCGTATTGCTGTTGAGTAATATTTCAGAAACTTGAGTCTGCTGAGAATAATTTTGGATCGTGAAAGTTGGTGAAGGTGGTGCTTGAGGCAACAGGCTAGATAAATAGTGTTTTGATGTGGATGGTTGCGGTGACAAAAGTGTCCAAGGATCAGCTATCGACGGTGTTTTTAGTTTGATGTTATCACCAATGCGGCATCTTATTTTATCCTTACTCTGTATAGAATTTCCAATGTAGCCCTACTTTAATACATCAGATTTACATCCACCATGTCTTTCAATTTCAGTCATGTCTGCTCCTGAATACGCCAATAGAGTAGCCAATGTTTTCCTGAAACAATGGCCCGTGTAGAGCTCGGCATTTGTCTATTTCAGGTATTTCGCAATTTCTTTCGGCATGATGCTGATGTTATTTTTCCAATAACTTGCCTGGTGCACTTGCCATTATTATAAGCTACGAAAAATTTGTTAGTGTTTATATTAGAGGGGCGTAGAGCTTGGTACTTTTAGACAAGTCTTACGTATTGTCCACGGACTACGAATTACCGTTCTTTCTTTGATTTTGTATCCGGCAAATTTACCAGCAGCAAATCTGAATGTTATTTGATACCTTCGATTTTAATGTTTAAGAGCTCATTTCCACGACAAGCGCCATTCACTCCAAAAATCAAGGCCACCTGTAACAAAAATAGACAAGTAGGTTAGGAACGTAAGTTACGTAGGTACTTTAATATAGATTAATTCTTATGTATTACAAGTTATACACTTTCTTAGATTTGTTTGACACATATAATTGTAATAATAAACACATAAACCTAACGAAGGTTTACAATAATATTTAACTTGGATAGAGCGCAGAAATCTCAACATTTTGGCTTGTCGAAACATTACGCAAAATTTTCAGTAGATGGCACACAAACGATATCTGCATGAGCGGATCGCTAGTATGTATAAGTAAGTATGTAGCAATTTTAGTTATTAAAAATTCAATCATTAGGTAGTTACTTACTTTTGTGGCAAGAAAGCTGTGGTCAGGGGTCAGGGGCTTCATTTAGAAAGGTGTGTCTATACACATAAACCTAACGAAAGTTTACAATAAAATTTAACTTGGACAGAGCGCAGAAATCTCGACATTTTAGCTTGTCTAAACACTACGCAACGCTTCAGTAGATCGCACACAAGTGATCAATGCAAGAGCGGGTCGCTAGTAAGTATAAGTATCAGCAATTTTAGTTAATAAAAATTCTGTGGTCAAGGTCTTCATTTAGATACGTTTCCACATTTTGAGCTGTGAAAACTTTTGATTTCTTAGCACGAAGTCCTTCCAATTTCCTTTTTAAAAATGCCAGTGCCAGAATTGTGTTTTCAAATTTGGAAATTTTGCGGCTACCACCCTCGGATTTTTATTGAAAGGCGGTAACATAAGATATTTTAGTTACTAAATAATTTTATAAACCACATATAACCATAGACCATTTGGCAATTTTTAGCAAATCTATTTATGGAGAGACATTTGATTTAAATATATACTCTCTAACTCTAATATAAACTCTCTCAATTGATACTCTTTTAACTTCTAATAAACTTGTTAGAATATCAATTGAAAATCAGAAAGATCAATTAGATTAATAGCACCGCGTAATAAAAAGACCACACTGAGAATTTTCCACTGACCAACTCTGTAAGTTCTGATAGTTTTAAAAATACCAAAAATTAAAAAGACGCGCAGTCATTTAAAAGTCCTTCATCTTTAGAAGTTCAAAAATTTGTTGGACGCGCGTATGAATATTTCCGTTTGAAAACTCATTACGAGGGAGTGCAGTCAACCGCACATCAGTGGTAACCGTTTGACCTTGAGTTGTGAGCGTCTTATTTCGTAAGCAGGAAGGACGGTTTTCACAATCAGACTGTTACCGCTGACGTACGATTACTTTACTGTAAAAAATGTTAGATTAGGTGCGCTAGTTTCCCGGATAGTACACCATGTTATTATCTGTAAGTATAGTAAAATTTACAGTACAGTGTTGTTTTTATTACCTTTTAGAAGTAATTTCACAAAGCATTCCACGTAGTAACAAACTAGACATATTTGTTGTCGTAAACTAAAAAAACTAGCATTTCGTTAACTAGCAGGTCGTAACGAAATTTTTTTCATGTTTTGCGATTTAATCGTTTCCCAATTTTTTACTTCCTAATTAAATCTTTACATCTGGTACCCGGACAAATACGTCAAATTAGTTTTCTATTAACACTTCGTAAGTTCGTACTAATAATAACGCAAAGTAGGACGCTCTTCTAATAATCGGTGGCTAACCGGAACAGTGAACCTATTTAGGTAAAAACATGATTACCTAAATAGGGTCACTGCGCCGGTTACTTTTCGTTTGTTACCCAAATTGGTGAAAAAGATCACTCCTTTTGTAAAATCTCATTTTGTGTGTAAGTACCTACAGTCTAAGCAAATAAAATTGTATTTAATTCTAAAGAAAATGTTAGAAATCACTTAAAAAGTGTTGATGAACCGATCATGGTTAAATTTTAAAAACAAGTTGGATCGATAGATAAGTGTATTATACAAATCGGTACATCCTAATGCTAGTGCTAATTTGATATATTAAAAAAACGTGTACGGTCGGGGGACCCCCGTCAAGAACCGATACTCGCTCGCACTCACTCTCGTATATGTATAATAGAATGAGACGGAGAGAGAGGGAAAGTGTGATTATAATACACGTTTTTAATACAGAGTAATCTAGTATAAGTTTTTAAAAACTCTCATAAAGTTTTACCATCTTGGATTTTAATTTTTACCTTGTTATCGGCTTTAGCACCCTCGAAAACCGTGAAAACTGTGTCTCGCGAAAATCGCATGGCGGGGCATAACGCTTTTTCGTTACGTGACGATTACTACCAGTTTACTCCTACCGCAAGCCACGTTAAAGAAGTTCGTTACAAAAATTCAAATTCAAATTCAAATTCAAAAATGAACAAGTATGAACTCTTTATTATATTTTTTATCATAAACACTTACATGCACAATCATAACGTCGAGAGTAATAAAATAACGAAACAAAACTATTTTTTAACAAACATAATTTTAAAAAGTACTGTATATAGTAATAAGTAAGAAATTTTTAAGTAGGTATCCTATTTTTGTTGTTTTTCTGTATTTATATTTTTTTGCTAAATTGAAGTTAAATGAATGATATTGGCATGAAACTTATTATTAAAAATTATTCATAATAATTATTTACACGCCAGTGTACAATTCATGTATAAAACAAAAAAAAATGTACCTATCCTACATGCACGCTTTAATTCTTGTTTATGTATATGTTTGAGAGCAAGATGACATATTTTTGTTTCCAATCCCACACCCAATCTCATGCAGTCGGAGGCAATAGGTCTTTATTGTAAAAAACAAGATGCCTCCGACTGCATGAGTTTGGGTGTGGGGATTATGGGAGGCAAAAATATGTCATCTTGTTTCCATATTTTTTATAAGTTCACTTTTTACGCAATCGGGATTTTTGATTTTTTAGATTATTTTTTTTTACTTTACACTTTTTAGTTAGGATTATTTTTATGACTGTATTAAGTGACGCTTTAGGTAACGGTCGTTAAACATTCTGGGTGTGTCACTCGATTTTAAGAACTCGATATATTGGATTATAGGTAAATATTATTTATACGCTATTAAGACCTAGTAGTAGTACGGACCTAGTAGATACGATAATATAAGAACTTTATCACAGATTTATTATAAGTTTTGAAAATGTAAGTGAGAATGGAGGCTAACCAAATTTTATTTTTTTTAGATCCTAAATGGTCATTCAAAAAGAAAAATGATTAGAGAAAACTAACCATGATTTTCGAATACCTATTCAACGATACCTCATTTGACATAGTACGTCGACTTTTTTTTTCTTTTCTTTTTCGCAATTTGGCGTCTGATTGTCGCCAAATTGAAATTTGATTACGGTCATGTCTTTAGTGACACTCACAAGATTAAGACAAATCGATTGACGTAAGAATCATCATAATCGGCCAACGCGTTTGGTCTCTAGAACGCCACAAAGGAACAAATTTACATACATACATAGGCTGATAAACACATTACCCTCTTTTGCATCGCACAGTCTGGTAAAAAGGGACAAGCTTATTATCAAATCAATAAAAGTGATTATATCGAAACACAAGTATAAATAAGTAGATACAGAAGTGCCACTGCATACAAAACTGAAAATAGTAGTAGGTTTCATTGTTTTTATTTAATTTATTTGTCCGTGATCGTTCTAGATGCTTGGTGATGTGATTAACTCTGAAGTACACCATGCAGTCCTAAAAAGTGATTCAGCTTCAATGTTGATGGTGCATACTGAACGTTATCTGTATAACCATTTAACGTAACAATCCATAGTGTTTGTCCCGATCTCTGATCAGATGCAACATCAGTGCGCCCGTCAAGGGTGACACCCTTGAGTCACTTCCCTATGAGTAAGAAACCTGTGCCTCATCCAGACCAGTGGAGATCTACCTCAAAGAACTATAACTGTTCAACTGTTGTACATTTGTGAAGAGAAAAATAAATATACTTATACTTACTTATATACTTACTTACAATACTTATTCTAACTTACATCACAGCATCGCAATGTAGAGAGGCATCTCTACTTACGATAGTAAGTAACAACACTACGCTAGCTTTTTACCTTCCACAGCGAGCTTTCCATGAAATGCACCTTCTGAATCCATTTCCTACATAGACCAACTCTCGCTGCGCTGGCGCACGCCGCAAGGGGCCGGGGGCTATGAAAGGGGGGCGGGGGGAGTGACGTTGGGCAATACATCAGTGCTACCTTTCTAATGACTGGCGCCAGCGCGCAGCGCCGCGAAGAAAGCCGCCGAGACAAACCGACACGTAAATTGTGCGTTTCGATATTATATTGTGGTTTAATTAGGTTTTGAATACAATGGGATTTTCACTTAATTATAGAATGATGGTGGAAGGGAGCTGCCGTCAATCTGAAGGGTATTAGCCAAGAAAGATCATCCAGTAAAACTTCGGGGCGGATCAAAGTGGCGTCTCTTCACACTGCATTTTCTTCATGAAAGCTTTTATTACGATGTCTTGGCAACAGCCTCTCCCCGATATGATGAAAACATTACTAACCATACACCAACAGCCCGGAGCTTTGTCTGACCAATTAGGCAACCAAATCTGGTATCTCCTTGTTTGAATAGGGTTAACTTGCTCCCTAATTACATCGACTCTTCTAACTTTACCAACAAAACACGTTAACACAACAACATAGCCTTAGGGACAACACAGTTAAAAATAAACTCATTGTGTAGAAACGTACTCTCGCCGTGACCTTTCCAAGCTGCAGGTACAGTTAGGAGCCGGCACCCTGCGGCTGTGCCCTCCAGATCTGTGTGATTACCAACCGGTACCAGTAGGTAGGTACAACAGGCTCGCTGGATCTTTGAAGGTTTAAAGTTACGTTAAAGACTGGGTTGAGTGGAACCGGTATTTTGTATGGACAAGTGCCTGTTTCCCTGGATTTGGTGTAGTCATAATATGTACATAAGTACTTATGTAGAAGGGGCGATGATTTGTAACGCTACCGAAAAAGACGTGTGCATAGAATGCATTAAACTTGCAGCTTGGAAAAGGTAGTCATGCTCAGACTATCTGCAAGAAACAATGAAGAAAACCGCGAACACATAATGTAAAGGTTTTTATAGCTGGTTTTGTTCTTATGTTACCTATTACATACTTCACTTTTTCAATTTCTATCAGTGCTGCAACAGAAGAAGATTGATTGTAGATTCTGCAATGCGGACTGCCAAAAATCAGGAAAATGTCAAATTTAGTTCATAGAAAATGCAAATAGGGTTAGCCATGTTTTTAAATTCCAGGCAAACATTGATACTACGAAAATGTTGTCTCGATTACAAAAATACGAGTCAATTGCTTATCAGCAATACTTTAATTACGATAGTACATTATATACACGTGGCATCTGTTTTTATGTTATGTACTTTTGTGAATCAATTTTGATGGCCATAGCATTCCATAGATAATCAGATAAATCAAGGAGTATAGTAGATTTGTAAATAGGTACATGATTTTGTACTTTGTAATGTGTAATGACAGGTTCTAGTAAACAAATCTGATTAGGCTTGAAATCTATGTGGAAGCACGTGCACGCGTGTATGTTATGCTTACACAAAACATCGCAAAACATCCTTTATTTTATCGCCATTGTCCATTCCGGTCCTATTGGATACGGGCCTATTCCGTTTTCCTAAAGTGTCAATGGATCTGACCGAAATTAAATGCCGTAGGCTAGTGACAAAGAGGAACGATGCCTGAGGACTTGCTAGGATTGGGTCAAAGGCATCAATCTACTTAATAGCTTGATCAATTCGGTGATGACCCATTTTGGATTTGCTTTGTGTCCAGTACCTAATTGTGAATCGCACGAATTATTGTGGTCAACATTGTAGGTATAACTAAACTGATGAGAGACGGTAACGTGATAGGTACCTAGGTGTGCAGGTAGGTACATACAGGGTTATTTGTAACTCGACGTATTCCTTGCAGGACGTCATAGTAGGGTTAAAATGCAACAAATTAAGCCACCAAATGTTCTACCGAAATTCTGTTCCTTTTTTCCTAATTTTTGTCTGCCAAAAATAAAAATACGAGAAATAAAATGTTTAAATAGTGATATTTGCCAAAGTTTTAGGCACTTTTGAACTTTTAATGATTAACAAAGATCTGCTACGGCATCAGCTATGATAATAACTTAAATTCCAGTATAGTCGCGCCTTAAATCATTTTTAAATTGGATTTTTCATTAAATAAACTATAAATCGAACTAACTCACAAACTACTGAATTTCGGTAGAGCATTTGGTGGCTTAATTTGTTGCATTTAAACTCTACTATGACATCCTGCAAGTAAAACGTCGAGTTATCAGTAACCCTGTATATTTTTCCGTAAATACAGCCAGAAGCTCTGCCTAACCCGTGTACACAAAAAAATGTATCCTCCCAAATGCTCAGCTAATTGTATTTGTTCCGGTCTGCGCCAGAGCGAGCAACTTCCGAGCAAGCAGCTTTCCGAATAAATGGAATAAATGTTTGAACGCCTGATAAAGTTCTTATAGCAAAAACGTATTTATGCAATTCGATAATAACATGTTTTTCGCCCATGCTTGGCAATATTTGCTAAGGATGATAAGGAAACGTTTGTGGAATATTACCAATCATTATTACATTCGTGTTTAATGGCGTAAATATTGGTTTATTTTTACACTTCCACAATCGGACTGCAAAGGGCCAGTACCTACCTACTCGTTGGGTAGGTACAGTAGTTCTTTTTACAAGCTTTTTATTGACTTAGTACACCCCATGTTTCCACATGAAATGCCAAAATCTAGAACCTAGGTAGAACGCAGTCATCACCATCAGCACTTGGCATACAAGAATCTTGTACCTACTTAGTATTTTCCACTTTTCTCTATTGAATGCTGAATACTTAAACTCCGGACAGGTAAAATATTATGTCATAAATAAATTGGTTCCAAAAGAAAATACCTTCGTATATCTTCCAACAGATATCTTCCATCGTTGGCAAAAACAACAAACAAAGATAAATAGCGGAAAGTTTTTCCACGAGAAAATATAATCGCTTCACTTTTCCTTACAAAACAACTCTGAGTATTCATACTTTGGCTCCTAAGCGTGGGATGAAACGACTTCCATTATATTACTAAGAACGTTTGTACCTACTTCCTTTGTACTTTGGCAGGATTTTCTGACAATTTTGGCAAACCCAGATGGATATTGACTCGGTTTGAAGACATGCCCTTTAAGCCTAGTTGTAAATAGAGTGGACCTTAGCTTCAACATAAGGACCGGAATTCAATTACCAATTTTAGTCAGGAAAATGTTTCATTAGGACTTTCTCTTTGACAGGTTTTGTTGTCGAGGCGAAGGAGTTTTGAAAAAACGATTGTAATTCTTTAAACATATGAGAAATCTAGTCTTGGACACGTCGTCAGCAGTGTAGTCAAGTAATGTAGAGGTACGTAACATAAACTAATATCTCTTTCTTTAAAAGAACAAACATTAAACGAGTGACCTACATATTCGGAAGAATTTTCCGAGAACATCTATTACGTGTGGATATTGAATTTCGTCTTGTTTTTCTCGGGAAAACTAAGGAAAAATACAGGTTGTATTAGCTGTACAAGGAATTAAGTCGCAGAATTTGTTTGATCATAAAGTTCGCTTTTGAACTTCTAAATCCCAGGTCCGATTCTCAGAACGAACTTTAATTTGTTATATTATACCAGAAATCAAATTGTGAGCTCAAAAAAAGGGATTTTTTAAATAAACCTTTTAACTAATTGTGCTGTATATCATTATGTTCATTTTATGAATTTTTATTTTTATTTCTTCCTGTGGCTTTGTTTTTTGTATATACTAACAATAGCTTTATAAGGTTTTTTGTGTTACTAACAGTACATAGACTACGTGTGAAATAAATGTCTTATTATTATTATTTTTGGCACTATTTTTTTTCTCAGCTCTTAGGCTGGTTTTAGCTACATTTACGGGCCAAAGTAAATGATAGCCAAGTAAATGCAGCGTGTGGTGTGTATTTAAGATGAGGGTGTGTTTTATTATTACATTCATTATTGTCCCTTAACATAAAGTGACAGTTTAACAGACTTAATAAACCCAAGTTTGACCAACTTATATAGTTAATCTATCCGTTTACGACTATGGTCGTAAAAACTAAGCACCTACATAATTGCGCGGACTCCCGCTCGCTAGAGATTTCAAGTAATTTCGCTATGGAAAAACCGTAAAATTACATAAGACTAGTAATTAAGTGATTACCAACAGTAACTGGTCCGGACCGGTAGGTACTGACAACTCTCTTTTCTTAGGACAACTGTTCGTTGACTTGCTTTGATCCGTGGGTTTGTTTGTAACTATTAACTGAGGTACCGTTGAGAAGGTTGGTTTTCGTAGAAGTTGGTCGTAGCTTTCGTCAAAATGGCATAGGTTATAGTAATAAATTGTGGTCCCGTTGTTAGTCCCACATTGTATGTGAGCCTTGTTTACCAAACTAAGAGGTTAAATAATTTGTGTAGATAATATGACCATTACTTGGAGAAACGGTAGCGTCAAAGAAATAAATAATGTGAACGTTTTACCTTGGTTTTGCCCTGCAGTGAGACTTTACACGCACATAATAATATTATTACCTACATAATACCTACTTTCCCTAACTAGGGGTTGTAAAGGGTTTGAACTTTGTTTTTAAAACAAATTAAAACAAAGAATTTAGATGAAAATGATTCAGTTTTTTTAATTCTGAATAAAGATTTATTATTATTCATTAGTTTAGTATGGAAAGTTGGGTACTGAATTTGAAACCTTAACACTATCCGAAAATAATTAAGAATTTTAATTTAGAAAAACATATTTTTTCATGAAACATACACACATGAACACCATCTTTACATGGTACAAGGCATTTCTAGACCGTAGCCGTGTCTCAGTAAGCGATCATTAGTGTTTAGCACGAAATATAAATTATTGAGCTGCGCCTGCGTCTGTATTGATCACGTTTTAGTCGCAGCTTCAAATACGCTAAATGGAACGTGTATAGTGTGGAATGCTATCAGTGTCGGTCTGATGGTCACTGTGCATTCTGCAGTTGATAAGGAGAGAGAGGGAGCTATTTCGTTTAACTGAGTATGAATGCGCAGTCGATTTTTTAACAAACTTTTTGGTACAACTTACTTAGCATTGACTTCAGAAACCACACTTTTCTAACAATATATTTTTATTGACTTTCAATAAGACAGTCGAATACGGAAGATTATACAGGCACAGTTTTCGGTACTGAAAAAGGTGTAGGCTTTCGCAGTACAGATGCTGCTAAGAAACCTTAATCTTATATTGATAGTCTTCTTCAAGGTCTTTATCACCAGACTAGCTGCGCTCCGCGGTTTCACCCCTGGGAATGTCTAGATAAAAAATATCCTATATCCTAACCCAGCACCCTAATTGCGTAACACACTATCTATTACAAACTGAATCATTTTGAAGCCAATCGCTAATCCAGTGCTTCATATGCTCGAAAAATTTGTCTGCTGAACAACGTAAATAACGCAATGAATGTTGTTAAACTGTCAAAATGAAAGCCATTCCTATTGTTAATGTGTTACGCCGCAGGTCATGGTCCAATCATATCCCTCCAGCCGTCTTAGCGTGAAAGCCTAACAAACAAACAAACATACAAAAAATCTAATCTTTTCTCTTTATTATTATAAGTTTATATTAGTGAGATTCTCTTTGCTTAGAATCTATAGAACTTTGTCATACGCCCCTCTACTTTATGATTATGTCTTGAATAATAGGTCTAGGTACACAAACTTTTGCTAATACATCTTTTAACAATAAAAAGAAACGTTTTCCCAAACAATATTTTTGGGGATAATTTCATCATCTCTGTAACAACAACAAACATGTCGGAATATGACAATAATGCACAGAGGGCGCCACTGAACGATGTACCCACAATTACAAGTACCAGCGTAATGTCTCATTGTGATACTAGCTTAGATTCATGAAGGCTGGAATGGAAGTTGAATCACCACTTACGCAACTATGTAGGTAGGTATCTTCATTTCCTAGGCGCATTTATGTTGGGATGTGCTTACACAACGGCCATGACAGTTACGGCGTTATTACCTGAAAAATAGGTCAGGGTCGTTTTTATCGTACATATTTAACACGTATTTTGCTCACCTCGAGAAAACCCGGAATAAAATACGTATCTAAATAGGTAATTGAATGGAAAATACAACATATTGAAGCGGCTGTTTTCTAGAGAGACCGGTTAAATTAAGATATTGAATGAAGAAACAATGAGAATTCTTCTTACCTGATAAGAGAAATCTTTCTGTCTATACATTATTATCCATGCACTCTTTGATTTAAATTTCCTTATCCACCTCATCAGGCCGGTTAATCCAAGACCCGAAGGTAGGGGAAAAGGTAATGATATATTTATTTTGACTGCTCGCCGCGAGGGGGCGTTAATTGCATTCTTCATGTAATACATGACTGACTGGATTCAATATTAGGTGCGTTTAGCAAATATGTGGAATCGCAATAAATTGGGCAGACAGGCGATTGCGTTTTTTGTACCATTAGATGATATTAGATTCACGACAATCACATTCTGGCAAATCAGCTCATGACGCCCCTGGCTCAATCGATACGGAAATATAAGAGGAGGCTTCTCATGAAATACACCACAAGGTTTTTATGTCTACAAGCTCAACATAAAAAGTGCCTATTTGAAAATGATCAAGGCCCCTAATATTCAATGTTGGTGGTCCTTTCAAGGCTACAATCTCCATTATACCAAGATACTCATGACCACTTTCATGATAATAATTTTACTTTATAAACACAGCTCAGCCCTCTATTTACTCTGTAAACGATAAATAGTTCATAAATAGTAGCCACTAGCCGAAATATGATAAAAATACAGTCAATAACGCACGAAACAGGCAGCATGATATACCACAGCCCAGTCAATAACAGAAGAACCACAACATAATAAAGCACGCAACACATTTAAGTATCTACATTATGGAAGAAAAACTCGAGGAAATTCTGAGAAAGGTAACTGAAAAATATGAAAAAACTCAGCATGACCCCGCCGCCGTCCCGCCGTCCCGCCGTCCGTTCGCCATGACTTTTCCGTGACATTATAATTATGCCGTAGGGACAATCCACCGATATAAATGATAAGTACAGGACTAAATCAAAATCAACACTTTTTGAACGTCTAAATTTCATAAGACAGTCCCCCAAAACGCCCGCCCTTCAGCACTTCTTAATGCTTTAGCTGGGGAGAAGAAGTGGCGCAACAAACTCCCCAACAGAGAATCAAGATAAAATCAAACGAATCAAGACTAATTAGTAATCAATTACTAAAATCCCTCAGCTAATAATATAAGTATGTATGGTCGTTTAACCAAAACAAAATGCGTGAGTGTCGTAGAATACTCGATTGGAACTAAGTTCCTTTCGTAGTATATTTAGAACATCCATAGAATAAATTTGATTACCATAAAAAGGGTTATATTGAGACAACCTTAAAAGATAGACATATACTGCCGCGGACTTTTTTTAGAACTTTTAAAGGGAAGCAATTCCGTCATACATGTTTTTTGCATAACTTTAACCGTTTACAAAGCGCACGCAACGGAAGCTCTCAAAAGGAATAATCTTTTCCCGTTTTTGCAACATTTTTCATTGATGCTCCGCTCCTATTGATTACATGATGTTATATGCCTAAAGCCTTCCTCGATAAATGGACTATCCAACACAAGAAGATTTTTTCAATTCCAACCAGTAGTTCTTGAGATTAGCGCGTTTAACCAAACAAACAAATAAAGAAGGGTCGTGATGGAAACTCGTGTCGGAAAATTCTTACACTTTTTTTTTGCCTAGCCCCCATCCTCCAAGTCCGTACTGTGCGATGAGCAACTTCGTCCCAATGACTACAGGATATGAGACCCAAGAACATGTATTTAAAAAAATTGTCAAAATTTGCAACTAGTTTGCTCAGAGTGAACCCTCTGTCCGGTTCACGTTAATCTAATAAACTATGTTTAAAACGATAGCAAACACCATTGTTGGCGGTTCAAGGTCGAAAAACATATTAAACGAGCGGCAAAAATATAGAGCCGTATAAAAATTAATGCTTTTGTTCTAATATAATCTATTACACTATACACGTGGAAGATTAGCATATTGTTATTAACATATTGTTATTAAAACGTATTTTTTTGTTATTCTTAGTTAGGAATGTGAGATAAGCTAATAGAGGTAACGTTAAATAGTATCAGTATTCAGTATTAAATACAATGTTTTTCCACCACCCACTTTTTACCAGTTTTACGTCCCAGTAATTGCTCTTAGGCACCTGCCTAAGAGCAATTACTGGGACTGGTAAATCTGGGTTTGTACCTACAAACCCAGATTTACACCCTAATTGCGTAACACACTATCAATCCGAACCTGAATAATTTTGAAGTATATTGCTAATTCATTGGTTCATATGTTCTAAAAATTTGTCTGCTCAGCAATGTAAATAAAGGCTCCTACAAACAGGCGATACACGCGACGCGAATTGCGCACGACACAAAAGCACCGCACGTCGCGCGACGAGCAGCGCCTTTCTGTCGCACTGTCGCGTCGCGCCTGTCTGCGGGAGCTTTAACAACAACAATTAATTTGGTTGAACTGTCAAAACGAAAGCCATTCCTACTGTTAGTGTATTATTAATTAGCCCGCTGACTCGACTGCTACTAGGAAATTCCTAATAGAAAAATCCCAAAAACGCATTGCCCGAGGCTCTAATTGGAGAACCCATCCATGCTCAGGAATCTAGTTCACCTCCACTAAACCAACTAAGCCTTCAACAACTGAACAACATCATCAATATTCCATAACCTCATAATTACTCACAATCCCCATCTTAGGTAAGTTATCAAACTACAAATAAATTATACCCAGCAGTGCTATAGAACGAACCGCTTAATTAAACTAAGAATCCAGTTCAATTCTGAGCCAAATTACGAGTGAAAATGGCCAGAAATGGCCACAATATGGGCTACACGTTAAATAATAGCCGCTATTAATTACGAGCCAGACCAGAAACTAGCCAATAACACGAATCTCCTGGCGGAAGCATACGGGAGGATCGTTGGAACGGCCGCGTCTATTTCTTTTTTCTTGTTATTGTTAACTTTTTATAATATTTCTGTTTTTTTTTTATGTATGCTGTTTTTTTTTTAGAAATTACCATCACCTTTGTACGTATTTTTCTGTTCCTTTCTTCCCGTCTGCTTATATGGGTACATAAATGGTTAAATAAATAAAATAAAAAATTCGTTAGGTAGGTTTAGTTGATCTCGCCATTGCTTTATCACTTTAGTCAAAAATTCCTAAAATAATAGGTCGGGGAAAAAGATTTTTCGTATTATTAAGGTATAAAGTTGTAGTAAAATCTCTTTGGTTGTAATGTTTATATCTGGCTGGTTTTGATACCATTTAACAATGAGGTTATAATAATACTAGAGGAGCAACGTCCCACTAACAATTTCAGAAAAACGTAACCACTTACGAGTTTAAAGTCGTAGCTTTGAAACGGATACGTAAATATATCAATCTGTCAAAATAATCTATGTTTGTCTCATTTCTTCTACCGTCAAACTAATTACGTTGGAATGAGACAAGACATTGTTATCGGAAAAATGGCCAGGGTTGCCAATGATCAACATAATTTCCCCAGAATTAATTATGGTAGTTATTGAATCAATTATTATGAAAGGTTGTATTATGGAACTATCAATAGATTAAATATTTAAAGAAGTTGACAAGGATTAGGTACATAAAGGAAGAAAAGAAATGCATAAACGTAAATATTATATTGAAAAACTATAAAGATCGTGTCAAATTACTTTTGTTAAAAATGGAATGATATTATAATTTATAATTACAGGAACATACATTCGTCATTCAATAAACACCCAACAATCTGGCGAAATCAAAATCGTTTATACTGGTAGCACTGATGGCAAAAACAATGTTTGATAAATTTATTTCGTCTCGTAATGATTTTTTGGATAATCTGAAGAAAACTGAGCAAATTTACTTGTGAAATGTAACACCACTTACTTTATTGATTTTTTCAGACCGTGACATACAAATTTTAACCGCTTATTTTACCATTTAGATATTTTTTATTGCTAAGCAATTGCTCACTTGACGTCAAGCTGACAACTGAAGTCAGATATGCCTGCGGACATATACGAAGTAGTAACACGCCGGCGCCGTACACTGCTGATCTAGTCCTATAAAACATCATTGCCATTTAATAGATAACATAAAAAAAATAAAAAGTAAAAACGATTTTCCGCCATTTTCGCAAACCGAATACGTGCTCATCGCAATCGTTGTTCAGGTTCGTACGAACAACGATCACGATGACAGCCTAAAACGCCTAGTGCATCGACACCCTTATACATACATGTCGGCACGTCATTCACATGTTATTTTTAAGGTTTCAGCAAAATCAGCCGAACAACTTGTCTACTATGTGAAATATGTGTAATACATCTCTGCATACCCAAACAAACAAAAGCTACACCATATTTCAAGTTATTGGTTTATCCCCACCTGCAATAAAGTTACACAAAACAAAGTGCATTAGATAATAATGCTTATTTTTCTCTTTTCAGTTAGGGATGTGTTTTTGCAGTCGAGTTTTTAGATTTTTTTAATAACTTGTTTTATTTCAAGCTGTTTAGTTTTATTAATTTAGCATTTCTCATTTCAAATTACATTTAAACATATAATTATTTTTGTAAGCCATTTATAAAACCCTTCATTTTGATACCCCACTCGATAGGTTATGAGGGGAAAAAAAATTAAAGAGATATAATTTTGCACTAAAAAGGGGCCACGATTTTTTTTTAATTTGGGTTTATACCCAGTGTCACTCTCACAATTAAGACGAATCGAACGACGTCTCTCAAGTTAAAATTCGTCAACCCGTTTAGGCTACAGACCGTGCTAAAGAAATATATATGTAGAAAGAAGAATGAAAGAAAATACGTTTATTTGCGGTAAACATGACGCAAAGAAAAAACACACAAACACAAAAACGAACGAGTTGGGAGAAAATATGCGTCATACATGTGTCGTCGTATATGTGTATATGTACATACACTCAAAAAACATAACCCTCCTTCTGGCACAGTCGGATAAAATCACGAGTTATGTTGTAAGTTGTAATCAACTGTTAGAAATAATCTTATACAATATAATGCCAATCATGTATTGACTACGGATAATTAAACCATGTAACTATCTACAATGTAAAAGCTTTTGAATCAGTGTCATTCATCAATGTTTTAAAACATTTACTTAATGTTCTGACTTGAAAAGGTTAATTAGTTGGGACCCAATCACAATTGAATCAATCGAGCTCATTATCATATTAACTTGATGAATAAAGCTGTCGATAAGTAATTAACAAAATATAAAGGGATCATTGTGATATGAATAGGAAATTATTTCACAATCAAAACATAAATATTGCTGCTGCGAAACGACTATAATCATTACTTAAAATAGTTCTTGTACATAGCTTATTTACTGTTTATCCTATCCATGTTAGAATATTCTTTTTATTAATTTTCTTATTATTGTACACCCTAGCTAAATGTATGTTGTAGAGATGTGTTTTAAATTTTTTCCTAACTTTCTTTGTTAGCCACATACAGCACAAATAAACAATATTCTTATCATAATAATAAACGCGCCTGCACACAATTCCATCCCGTATACTCCTTTTAAAAGCGATCAGGCTTACCATTTCCATTACCTTCAGCAATTACGACAACATCGCCGAACTTCCGGCTGAACATCCATTGCTGTATCCATAAAAGAACGTGAAAGCTACATAGAACGCAACCGACCAATGTAAACGTAACCAAAGAAAATTCTCACCAAAGAAAATGCAGGGGAGCGATGTAAATTATGGTGTAATTTGACAAATGGCGGACGAATATAACGTAATGGTTAACAATTTATTAAATTTTGAATCCCTGAGCTTCTGCGAGTAACAGAATGTTTCCCAAGGTGGCTAGTAATGGCTTCCTGCTTCCCTCGCTGACTCCAGGGCACCGCAATAGGTATTTTGTAGGAATTTCAAGGTTACTGATTATGCCCTTAATTGCTAGATGTTTTGACACAATTTGTAGATACCAATTTGCCAAGTATTTAGTTAGTTACTGGTTTTGGTAAGTTGGTAAGTTTCTGTCGGGTTGCGTTATCGAGATAAAGGGATGATTTCTTAGAATATTTCCTCTTTGTGATAAACACGATTTTAAGAAAGTTGAAACATAGTTCTGTTTGTTTCGAGATGCCTCTATATTAAAGAATGGCTTAGTACTATACAAGCAGCTTCATGTCCAATGTGTTTTCTCTTTGAATGTTATGTAGGTACACCTATAATTTGTGTAGATATACATTAGCAGTAATACCTTTTCCAAATACTATTGTAAGCCAATGTTGAATGTATTTGCTGTTGGTGTTATTTATTTTGCACAAGTAAAAAATACTGTACAAAGGCGGACTTAATTATTACTTACATAACTAATTATACCTATGTAGATTAGGTACATAGGTATATACTAAGGAAAATTAATGATCAAGGAAACATCTAATATTTTCACGAGTGGTTTTCTTTACAATAAGAATATAGAAAATATTCTGAAACACCAAGCTTCTGAGGCTTATCTAGACCGGACTTCAATTACTAGGGCTTATCACTGTGGTGCATAAGCCAGTGATCTCCTAGCTTTGAGGATAACTACTCCGAGACAATTTCTCGAGAATCTCTACTCACTCCTAGAGACAAAGTAGTAGTTGTCTGAAAACTATTATTTCAGACCTCTATTTTAATTAAACCAAATACAGGCAGTTTTGAATTGTCAGAGAGTGGGCCAGTCAGAAAGATGAAGCTAGTTGCCCATGCCAAAGCGTAGCAGGTACCTATGGAGATGAACAGGCAAGAAACTTCACGGACACTCTTTTTAATCTCAATATTTGTTACAAATCATTCCTGTTGTCTACTTACTATATATTTGTTTTTGTAGAGCAATCCTACTCGGTTTACCCAGATTGTATTCTAAATGGCACAAACAACACCTTTTACACGACACATAATCCAAAAATGACGCGTTATAAATTACGTTGAAAAGCAATTTGAGCAGCAAACTTATTTAGCGGGAGGGACATCATCACCCGGGGGCCAGAGGGCTGGGCCTCTCATATTCCTATTCATGAATGACATTCCCCGCTTAATAAGTCGCCCTTCAAAATGGCCGGCTCGCTTTAATTACATACGGAATTTTTGACCTGCGCTGCGTGGGACGACTTTTTGTTGATTTCGAATGCTTTTGAAAATATTCATTTTATTTTTATTGTAATGGGGCCCACGCTAGGTTGTACGAGAAGTTTTGATAAAAAGCTAACGTCCGTATTTCAGTACCTCCGCAACCTTTTAGCCCCGCTAACAAATAATTTTTTGCCACAGTTTTCAATACTCTCATATTTCATCACGACGCTAGAAAATAAAGATATTTCCTGTATTTCCCCTCAATGCCTGATTCTATAGTAAGTGCTTACAATAGGATCATGCTATGGGGGTAAGTAACTATACACTACATGATGCGGTACATTGCATTCTGTAGTTTCTAATACGTTTAATAGAGCAGGTTATATCGCGGACAAGAGCAATTATAGTCCAATTTCATTAGCCACAATTATCGGTAAAGTGTTCGAGAGGGTGCTCGATACCAGACTCCACGATGCAGTTAGTTTTCGGCAAGGGCTATCTACCGAGAGTGCTCTACTATCATTGAAGCACACTCTCAAATACTATACCTATTAAGGGTCAAATTAAATTAGCTAGCGAAACTCTGCAGACGTCATCGGTATCGATATCTAAACACGATAAAATTAAAATAACATACATACATGCATATACTCGCAAAATATAACCCTCTTTCTGGCGCAGTCGACTAAAATTATGGTGTTTTTAGGGGTCAACGACCGCTGGTATTTTTGTTACTTGAAGTAGGTATGAGTTGAGAAAGTATTTTATCGTGTTTAGAGATTGATACAAACCACGTCTGTGAAGTTAACACAAAAAAAACTCTTTTTTTAAACTGATATTTCAAGTGAATAGACTAACAGTGGTCGACGACCCCACAAAAAAATCATCATTTTTTTTTTTGTTTTATAATGTTTAGATATTGATACTCATTACGTCTGTGTAGTTTCGTTAGCTAATTTAATTTGACCCTGTATACGCATGTTTCCTGTACCTCTCTAAAGCATTTGATCTGGTTGATTACAGAATATTATGGAGATAGCTAAAGCGGGAGGGCGTCCCTGACAAACTTATAGCCATCTTGTCTTACTGGTATGCAAATCAGATAAACTTTGTCAAGTGGGGGGATACTTTTTCGAACCCTCACCAAGTAGAATATCAGTGTAGCCTTAACTAGAGTCGAGCATTTTAAGTACTTGGGTCATATAGTCACTGAAGATTTGAAAGACGATATGGACATTGAAAGAGAACGCAGAGCATTAGCTGTAAAGGGTAACGTGTTGGCTCGCAGGTTTGCTAAATGCTCAGCGGACGTTAAAGTCACTTCATTCAAGGCCTTCTGTCAAACTTTTTACACCAGCAGCCGACTTTACTCGACTTCGAGGCCTTCGAGGTCGACTTTACTCAGAAAGCCTATACTGTGTTGCGTACTCAGTATAATAACGCGTTCAGAGCGTTGCTGAGGCTTCCCAGGTTCTGTAATGCTTCGGGTATATTTGTTCAGATCAAAACAGACGATTTTTATGCGGTAATAAGAAAGTGGCCTCAGTCTAACACAGGCTCTGGAGAAGCTCTAATAGCTTATTGATGGTGTTGACAGCATGATCTTCGGGCGGTTCACTGAGCTGTATGTGTGTGCAGCTGCATGACAGTGCAATAGCTCGGTGACCAGGCCGCGCCGCGCCGGGGAACATGATGTCAATTTAGTGTTCTGTTGCCCTTTCTTGACTTTTGTTTTATTTTCAAAAATAGTGCTCTAAACTCATTGTTTGGTATTTTTATTAATCAGTCAGTGATCTCATTGTTTTGTTAACCTTAGTCTGTAGAGTAATCCTACTTTAATATTATAAATGTGAAAGTGTGGGTGTTTGGATGTTTGTTACTCAATCACGTAAAAACGGCTGAACGGATTTGGATAAAATTTGGCACATAGGTAGACCATGATTTGGATTAAAACATAGGATACTTACTATCCCGATATTTCATTGGGATCGAGACTTATGCGGGTGAAACCGCGAGGCGCAGCTAGTACTAACATAGTTTTAACACCTTTGTAGCTAACAATATTATTATGGATGTACTAACACTAGTGTTTAAGTTGTGTATGTAATTAGTAATTACTAACGAATTGGATTTTATGATCTAGAAAATAAATAAATAATGATGATGATAATTAATTTTGCTGCTTTTCAAGAATATGCTATATTCGCTATTTGACCCATAAGGGTCAAATAGCATAGTACATAGTAGTAGTAGTAGTGCATAGTATATTTATATACTTATATATTTTAATCTATCCGTTAATAGAGTTATCTGTATTAACGGATAGATTTCGCCAATAGATTGCTCCGACGCAGGATCTTAGAGGGATTTCCCATAATCAAACGAAATTGAAAATAATGATGTAAGATATTAAAGTTTCCAACGCAAGTCATCCAACTTTCCTGTGCCTTATCTCCCCTTCTTTTTTTGGGTTCCTTACTAAAACTTTTGGCACCGGCACATTTTCACAAGTAAGATAAACGTCTTGTCGTGTTCAAACATAAAAGGAATACCTACTCAGGAACAGGAGAAGCATTTTAAGATCTTTCTTGATGTAATTAATTTAATATTATCTTTTCTTGTTTATACAGCAATTCCCAATAAAAATTTAACCCCCACTTGACCGCTTATAAGCAATGCATCCCATTTTTCTTTCAACTTCAATGCCTTTGAGAATCAACCCAAACTTTTTAAGAGGGTCACTTCAAAGAGCCTTAACTGCCAAGAAATAAAATAGCCATCGAAAAATAAAAAATGGTTATTTTTCCAAGTTTTAAGGGTTCTCGATGGTCTATGTGTTTTATATTTCGATTATTTATGGTCTTATGGTTTAAAAAGTTATTCAAACCTCAATTTAAAAAAAAATCTGTGTCAAAAGAAACCATTCAAGAAATCATTCTCCCGAGATTAGCATGAAAATGTTCAATAAAAAGGTCAATAAACACCAAAGGTCCATTCCATCAAAAGGTCTGAACAAAGCATGAAAGAAAAAAAAAAAGAAAATTCCTTCCATAAATAGAATTTAATCTCCATAGAAACGGACGGCCGCGGCCTGGGCGGCCGTAGCTAAGGGAGCGCCATTTTCTCTGTGTTGCCCTTTATCAATCGGTACGTTTCCTCCCTTTTATTTTAACGAGAAACACTTGAGATGTTTCCCAAAGCGTCGCTCGATGGATATTTATCTATCGATTTATAAATAAACAAGGTTTCTTCGTGGATCTATTATTTTTAGATATCATGTAGTGTTTTTGTGAGTGCCTATTTTGATTTTGCTTGGTTTAAGTGGTCGAGTGTGGTTTACTTTGAAAGGTTGTACAATTTACCTACATGTTTTAAATCTAGGTCAGCTGACTATATTTCATGACACGAAAATCTAATTAAACGCCTGGAAATAGAGCCCGACGCCCCCAAGGTCTTTGCTAGGAAGGCATTTTTTGCTATTGCCCAATGCAATGCGGCATTATGGCCTCCCCAATGTAACACTTTTATTTTGATCTACTGTGAAAACACACCACGTAAATACAAAAACTACAAAAGTAACTCCAAACAAGCAACAACACATATTTTGACGCCCTTCAACATCCAAGATGGCGTCGTTACACAAACACGGGAACAGTACGATCTCCTCACAAGCAGCGTTGATGAATAAATACATGATGTTCTTTCATGTCGCTTCCTCGTACGAAGGATAAACGACTATTTATTATGGAATAGCGTCATCAAAGGTGGGTCAGCTTCAAAACAAATTGATCTACCTTGAAGAGGGATTGGATTTGAGAAACTGGATAAGAAGTTTATATAAACGGTGTACCTATTTATTTAAACCGGTACAGTAGTGACTCAGGCGGACTTAGCCACAAGGCATTCTCAATCAACCTTTGGGTTAATAGGACAACATACAAACATTTTGATGTGTGTTGAAATAAAAACCTGTGTGGTCGGGGGACCCCCGTCAGGAACAAATTTTCTCACACTTTTTCTTCAACTCCAAATGTAATTCGATATGGAAATTTAAATTATAAGGTGACAAATTTTAAAATTTTCGCAGCCGCCATCTTTGATTTTCATTTTGACCTCACTATCGGATTCAGCGCCCTCGAAAACCATGAAAACGATACACATGATGAAAAATTTGAAATATTTCACTGCCGCCATCTTGGATTTTCATGTTGACCTCACTATCGGCTTCAGCACCCTCGAAAACCATGAAAACTATCACTCTGTCTCTCTGTCTGTTTCTATTATATATAATAAAAAGTCGCATGGAAGGGGCATAAAGCTTTTACGTTACGATTTCTAAAATTTATTAAAATTTTACTCCTACCGCAAGCTCCGTTAAAGAACTTCGTTTCAATAAAAAAGCTTCTACTTTATCTCTACTTCGGAGTTCTAAAGACTAATTTTTAGAACATCTATGAAGCATGTGTCAACGAGACAGAGTCTTTCCACAAAGACTGGTCCTTTCTAAGAATCTATTAAATAGAGGAAAGTTGAAAAGGAATGGGGTATATTATGTTATCTATGGTTCAATTCCGTAGTCATATCTTTAGTTGTAAAGCATTTATAAACCCCAAATTCCTTAATTAATCCCGAGCAAATTTATCACTCATTTCACAAAGAGCACTTCAAACACTGATCTCCTTATAAGCTGTCTCCAAACCGCGCCATCCACAACACGCTTTCCCATCCACTGTTGTTCAATCCAAGCATAGTTTCATCCTGTTATTTGTAATTTTATTTATTTCTGTTGAGCCGCCCCGTCTGTTATTTATATCTTTCGCTCCATATCCGCCCTGGACGTGCACTGCGCGTTTCTTGTTATCAAACGTACGTGATGTCATATTTTATTTACACTGATTCACAGATGAAAGGCGTTTACACCTATCTGTTTAATGCTGTGTGGTCCACAGCTTACAATAGACATTGGATACAGTACTAAGGTTGGTGGTGATTATAGGAAAGAGGGACAAAAACGAAGTTGAATAAGCCATGAGCTTCATTACTGGTAGACCAAAAGAGTGGAATATGAGGTCAACATTTAATATAAGAACACCGAAAGTGAAGAAAGCTGCACAAAAAAATATTCTTCGTAAATTGAAATAGGAAAGCATTCTTGTATAACCGTAAAAGTCACACTACCCTAATCACAGGCCTGTCAAAGTTGACTGGTTAGTCATCGGCAGTTTTTTTTTTTGATTTGTGCCCATGTTGGTCAATTGTTCTAAAATAAGACTTCATAATATAATTTGGTCATGAAATAGAAGCACCGAATGATATAACTGAACATACAATACACACAGAAGTTAATACGTGATCAAAGACATGTGCTTCCCACATCGGTCGTTAAAACCAACGACTGTAGCTATTGCAGGGGGGAGCCATGTCATAATTACCCCGCTTTGTATGCGCATTATAGTGACCAATGTATGACATCTGAATGCAGATAGCCGATTTAGAAGCATAGTCAGAATTTCATTAACAAAGCTCCAATTTTCTTAGATAAATAAAAAATATACTTCTACTCAGGAAAGGGACAGGGTTGTAAGACATTTCTCACAAAATACAAATAGATCGAGCATCTGATTCCGAAAATCTACATAGAAATAACCTATCAACAAGGCTCGATCGACGGCATGAACCTTTGGATCATGTTGATTCGTATTCGTATGCCATGCATACGAGGACATATTGAAAGCTGGGTTCTATCAGATTTCCCGCTTCCTATAATGCGCCTCCATTCTACGCGCCGTACATTTCACAAATATTCCGATGAACGACGATTTCACCCGACAATGACAAATGTATGGGGTAACCACACCTGGGGGCTTACGGAAACGTGGTTGAGCTTTCACAGAATATCTATCTTAAATGTTGAAATTTTACCGTTTTGCGACGTGGACCACAAAGACTACGGGAGTGAGGTGAGCTTAGGAGGCAATAGGATTACAGGAAGGTCTTCCTATATGTATGTAGTTTACTTATGGAATTAACTTACATTATCAGGGACATTCAGCTCTACCTTGTTGAATACTTAAGCCAACCTAATCTTGAAAATGTCATTTATTTACGTCTATTTCATTGAAATTTAAGTACAGTCTAAACGTATTGGCAGTAAGCTTATCATAGCCTTCCACGTAGAAAAGAAAAACATTTTCAACGACTACGTCACTTCATCCAAAATATTTCAAACCTTATTCAAGCCCACCGGGTCCTCTAAAATCCTTGACATGTTGGTTCCCTAGTCAGGTGTGTGGGATGACGTCACGTGCGGTCCACCATCATGCGGGCACGTGACGTCATACAAGCGCGCCGGCTTATCATTTGGAGGGTAAGTTGATGTACTGCGCATCAACTTGAGCAGCTGAGGGATTTGGGAGTTCAAGGGTTTTGTACGGTATTTTGTTAAATAGGTTGTTGAATATATTATGAATTTTGACGCTAGGTTTTTATGTATTTCACAGTACCGAAGGATACAAAGGACTATCGTATGTAAATAATACATCTGTTGGGCTAAACGACAAAATACTATCGAAGCTGATGTTTTTATCTCCAAGATCGTTGCATTACGAGGATTGTCATTTTGATCAGACATTTTACAATAAGAGATAATATTTTTTTAAACAGAAACTGTACTGTACTAGAATGGATCGATAGCGATTGCTACAATCGCCTGTCCATATGTACTAATGTTGCCACTCATAACACTACGAGAATGGCACCATAGATGCGAAGGTTACTCAGCAATTTTCCAAGTTTCATCTGTGTTCCAAGCTTAGGCCTTTAGGCGAAAAATCCATCAATACTCAGCCATTTCTTTTTTTGCTGTTTATTGTAAAAATATGGCGCCGACTAAAGACCAATCTTATAAATAAAAAACTATCAAGTTCCCTAGATCTTTTTATTTCTCAGACATAATTTTTAAATACCGCCGCATAATACAGAACTAGACTGTCCAGGTCGCCTGGCCGCCATTTTTCCTATAAAACTCCGTTAGTCTATGGTGTCCGTTATGTATGGAACTCATAAGTTGTTCCAGGAGTAGGCTGGAGTAATAGTCCAGGAGCTCACGAGAAAAATCACTATACAACGATCATTGAAAATAAAGCTTTGTAAATAAACCTTCAGGTTCCAAATCAAAATTCTAATTTAGTACACTTAAACATTTTACATTATAAGAAAATTCTAAGAGTCACTATTTATCGTAGATTAAAATAACAGTTACGTAACTCTCTTATGAAGCTCCAATTTAGCACGATAGTCTGTTGTTTGGTATGAAAATGCTCCAAGAATACTTACAAGTAGATAATATACAAATTATGAGCGCAAAGCTAGACCAACACAAACCATGTTTGCGATCCAACTACCATCACTAAAGCACTGTCTCACCGAGTGATCTCCCGTTTAGTTCACACAGTAATGCTCTATGCCTGCACTCGGTAGTCGTGAGCTCTCCGTTTATAATCCATAATTGAGCCGGCAAGGCGATCGGTATCGCGGCCGGCTTACTGTCGCCTATCACGATGATAACGCGTTCGCATTCACACACGGTAATAAAGAAAAATGGTGGAAATTTAATGGGTTTACTTTAAAATAGATCTGCATAAACAAAGATCGGGATAAGCTTAGCAGATATAGCAATTATTGATATCTCGGTGATAAAGCGCGCTTCTAAAATTTGGGGGCGACTCAAAATTGAAGTAACCTTCGACAGTTCGACCTACGAACCCCTGCCAAAACCTGATTTGCCCTGTTTTTTTTTGCCCTTACCACACCATACTTAGGAACGGTTTAGTAGTTAAGGTATAAACAAAGTAAACTGAAAAATCTACTAAATGATTAAGGTTATAATGATTTACCCAGCATATTTTTATTTACATAGTTTTGTTCCACAAAGATATTGCGACACAATGGAAACTCACCCAAACACGTACCCCGCAAACGTTTTCCTAAAACTCGGTGCAATTACTACACAACCAATTATCTATGAACGTGCTACCGATTTATATACCTGTGCTTCTGCCCACCCCGCGGCCCGAGCGAGCGATGTACTGCCTGATAGCGAGCCAATGATAATTACTTTCGTAAACGGCCCGTTTCAAATTAAGAGTATTGATTGGTGGAAATTGGCTCGATTAATAAAGAAATTAGGTAAAAGCTGGTATATTTATGGCAAAGGAAGTAAGGTGGTATTTAACAGACTACCGGCGAATGAGTAATAGTGAGAATGTCGAAAAAGGCGACTTTGTGACAGCGTAAAGAGGATTAGCAGTAGCCATTTGTCACCCACAGGCCCACCGAAGAACATAAACTCTGATCAAGAAACGTGTAACAAGGAGTATCCTTTAATCTGCTTAGAACAATAAAATGTGATCACCAATTCGTTTCCAAGCATTTTGATTACTACAATAGTTCTCTTGTAACTTTCCAGTTGGAGATCTAGGATCAGCAATTAACGTTTACAGGCTGATATAATAATCAGATGAAGCAAACTATTCCTCTCCTTCTGTTGCTGCCTCTCCAATTAATGAAGGTTGGCCATCAACTCCTAATAGATAGATACTGTAAAACATTTTTACAAAATAGATACAACCGACTTCAAAAAAAAACTATAAAGTGAAAAATACAAAACCAAAGAACCGACTTCCGAAATTATTTTTACTTTGTAGTGTTTGTTTTGGAAGCTGTTTTTTTTTTAGTTAATTTTTTTTTTTTACTTTTCTTTTGTGGTACGTACCCCACACAAATTTCGAATACCACTACTTGCTATGTAAATAACAGTGACAGGAAGTTATAACAACATCATCAATATACGCTAAGTGGAAAAAATACGTATTATTCAAGCTAACTGAAAAACTACCAAGCAAAGTTAATAAAATGTATATGGGACCACATCTGAGGAATTTTCAAGAATTTTCGAAATCGATCCACAATTGCCGGATATCTCGCGTAATAAAACATACAAAACAAAATACAGACGAATTTAGAACCTCCATTTTGAAGTCGGTTGAAAATGTATCGTAAACGGTCGAATTATTACAAAACGCTACCTCGGACGCGTCCGGTGACTGCCTCCCTGACATGTGCGCTCGTGTATGTAAACTTATATTAGTTACAGTCTGCTACCCCTGGCCGTGGCCGGTGGCTATGAGCACATCTAACAAACCCTAACACACGTCCGTGTCCTCTTACTATCTTTTTGGGATATGCATAGATACAGGACTTCGTCTGTATACGATCTTTGTAAGCTATTTTTTTTATTATTTTCGCCGGTTCTCCCAAACTGTATGAACATGAAACTAAAAAATTCAACATTTTCAAACTTTTATGGATTGAAATCGAGGCTTTTGGCTATTTTATATGTATGTATTTTAATGTAATTTATTCGTAATGTGCGTTTTGTTCGTGCAGAATAAACTGTTTTTCTTTCTTTTAAAAGTCTTTTTTTCAGATTCGTTTTCCAAGTCTGACTAAGTGTAATATTAGACTAATCTGGCAATACCGACGGGATTGCTCTGATAGTCAGAATTCCTGTCTATTTGTGGCAGAGTCATTCCCTATACATGCAGGATAAGCCTGACAACCAGCAACCCACATAAAAAAACATAAACAATACACTTTATACCCGATCATAATCACACCGCGTAAACGTTCCATGCCTCACGGCGACGTCCAAACGGCACCGACAGATAAGATGCTATCAGAGCACAAACCACCGTCTCTACAGCTGTGACATGCGACAGAAATGGCCCTATTTGTCCGCTCTGATAAAACTAGTAGGAACATAAAAACAAATTATTGTAACTATTGCTGTGATAGCCCGGATGGGGAATCAGATGGACATGGAATGTCATCGTGAGCTTATGTTGCCTTGCTCAAAAGATAGGGATGTGGAACACAACTTTCAAACTGGATTTATCCAGTACCTATCATAATATTATGATATTCATATTCATATTCATTTATTGCATTTCATGTTGTTTACAGGTTGTTACATTATGATAGTTCCAAACAATGAACCCTGCTAGGGCACAGCAATGTGTAGGCGATATGATGGATAAAACTCTAATATTGTTTCTTTCAAGCTACTGGTAAGTGGTTTTAGAAGTTTTGTTGATGCTTCGTCAATATTAGATGTTAAAATGTCCTCTGATGCATAATAATATGTTAGTTGCAGAACCGGCAAATTGTTGCTTCATGGAGGAAAAAAAAAAATACGATTTTCACCATTTCTGGCACGAAACTACCTATGAGATAACAAGACGTTAGGTGACCATAGCATTGAGTATAAAACCCGTTTTATTTCACACTTATGTATCAAAGAATACTTAATTGAAATAGCGATTGCATCGTCAATATTCGTTTATCCAATCAAAAATACACAATCAATGTATCATCATCATCTCCACTTGCACCGCAGGCGTGCAATGCGTTGTGATACCCGCTAGAACCCGTTCTCATGGCACAATCCTTACACCACGACACCCTTGGGAGGCAGCACTCAACTCCTTACACAGCAATATAAACGATCCACTATCTAACAGCTAACTGGAACCACCACCCCTGTTTAGCCCCTTCTAATAAGCGAGCGTGAATTACCCTAAAATGCCGTCCGTCCGTCTGTCCGTCAGGAAGACGGATGGCCGGTTTGTCCGGACACCGGCCTGTGCAGCGATCAATAACGGACAACGGACACTGCCTACCCCTTTGTTGACAGTCTTCCAGTGATCATATCTTAGTAGTTTAAAGGGTTGCTGCCATTAAGGACTTTCGAAAGGTATTTAATCTTAGATTATGTTGAAATTGAGAGATCAATACGGTTTTGCCCAACAGTTGTTAGAGGCGGCTGAAGGCTTTCAATGATGGTCACTACTCAAGTGTAGGTAGGTACTTACCATTTTCCTTTGTTGGAACGAAGTTCCTTATCGCACGGGACGGACTTGGCGGATGGGGGCTAGGCGAAAAAAGGTGTAAGAAGTTTCCGTCACGACCCTTTCTTTATTTGTTTGTTTTGTTGAACGCGCTAATCTCAGGAACTACTGGTTGGAATTGAAAAAGTCTTTTTGTGTTGAATAGTCCATTTATCGAGGAAGGCTTTAGGCTATATAAGATCACGCTACGACCAACAGAAGCGGAGCATAAATGAAAAATTGATTACTTTTGAGAGCTTCCGTTGCGTGCGCTGTGTAAACGGTTAAAGTTACGCAAAAATCATGTATGACGGAATTTCTCCCCTTTAAAAGTTCTAAAAAAAAGTCCACGACAGCATATATCCATCTTTTAAGTTGACTCCATATAACCCTTTTTATAGTAATCAAATTTGTTCTATGGATGTTCTAAATATACTACGAAAGGAACTTCGTTCCTACCGAGTGTTCTAAGACACTCACGCATTTTTAAAATTATTATTACTATTTTGTTGTGCCTGTTAGGTACCTAGTTGAGCACTTGCCAAGATAAAAGCAATAAGGCGGTGCTAAAGAGTGACTGCGGCGCCATCGCCAGGTACCCAAATGAACAATAAATAAATGTGGAAGTTGTCTGCTTGTTAATTTCGAACCTATCTATACCCTAACTTTATGAAAAAAATTACAAATAAATAAGCACAATATAGACAAACCAAATTTATTAATAACATGAAATAAATAAATAAGACGCGAAACTACAATAAAATGACAACGAATAAGTAATGATTGAGTACAATAACATTTTCACAATTCGTGTTTTATTAAAATAAAATACGTACAAAGTCACAATTCACTTTCTTTTGTTACTCTCCCCGGGGGTGGCGTCCGCCTTTTCCGATGTTATTTCGTACTGGGTTTCTAATCTGTGAACAAAATTGTTATATTAATAAAAGTATTGGCTTATCAATCAAAGGGCCGCATTCATTTTCATGTTGTGATAAGCAATCCGGCACCAGTGTGCGTTAGTCATAATCTCTGATTTTGGTATTAAATAATTTGTCCCGATTATTCTGTTTTGCATTATTAACGTTTACTGAAGACCATTATTACTGTTTAATTTATCAGGTGATCAAGCTTCACTAATGGTAATTAGGTTTGCAGAGTACCTATAAGTCTGACTCAGCAATGTATACCAATACAAATACTTTATCTAATCAAGCGTGTGCAGTCTTCGTTCTATCTCCGTATTTGACCTGATCTGATCTCCAAATACGACAATATCTTCTCCGTAAATAAATTCTTTACAATTTCACGAGGCCATGCAGCCATGGGCCAAAGCAGCATGGCAATATTTAGCAGCCGATGACCCGAAGGCGAAAAACCTTGAGCTTGTTTTGAATTGCAAAGCGACTGATGGATGTTCATAGTGTTCACGTGTAAAATAGTTGCCAGGCCAGAGTAGCTATGAGACAGGTACATACAAGTCTAAATTTCCATAACAAAAAACGGCAGCCTAGCCAACGAAGTGCCTAGGTTTTATTCTGAATAAATTGTTCGAAAATGTATTTTTTGAATAAATGGTTGCTATACTTGCTAAAGAGATTTTTCTGAGAAATAAATCCGGTAGATTTTCAGATGTTTCATGAAAAATTTCTTTTTCGAACTCCATCAATAATGTATAGATAAAACCAACCTATTCTTAACCCAAGTTTTTGTAGTTTGCAACTTGCGCTACTATTAAAACCCATAGCAAGACCCCTATCATTACACAACACAAGGCAATTAACGCAAGAACTCTTTATCTATCTATAGTAACATAATAAAGCTGAAGAGTGTCTGTTTGTTTGTTTGAACGCGCTAATCTCCAAAAATTAGCGCGTTCAAACTTTCGTACGTTCTTTCGTTCGTTCGTTTTGGTAGTTCCAAAACTACCAGCCATGCTAGTGATTTAATAAATTGGACCGATGTATATATCATTATAGATACCTAAAAAAAGACTAGACCTATTTGCTGTCTTACATAATCAAAAGTTTCACACATAAGCAAAGCTTGTAAGAAGCAACAACCCACCGACCCCATCCATCTACTCTCCTGACTTAATTTAAATACGGGGTTCCTACGTCTACACAAGTTAACGACCGCTAAATTCGAAGGTGATTCGTAGATGCCGCCGATAGGAATCCGCATGCATAATCCCCACATCTTTATTTCTATGCGGCTATAAGGAAAATACTCCAAACTACCCACATCGCTTATTCATGAAACTTGAATTGTATGTATAAATAAATAGGTGGATGTTTCAGAGTCTTTGTCAGGTTACATTGTGTACATGTCCATGCGTTTCAAATACTGTCAATGAAAATATTTTGTGCAATATGTGAGGTGAGACAGATCCCGTGCAAAATATTCATGTAAAAAAGTTATGCCAAGCTTCACGAATCTTATGGTAAATGTCTTATGATCTCGGGTAGTCTTGAATCTACACCAGAGTTGACCAAAGAAACAATTCCTGCATTTTAAGAACGTTCGAATTCTAATCAGCAGCGGGGTAATTGCGTAACACATTAACAGTAGAAATGGCTTTCATTTTGACAGATGAACAACATTCATTGCAATATTTACTTTGTTGAGCAAACAAATATTCCGAACATAATTATGAAGCGATGGATCAGCAATAGGCTTCAAAATGATTCAGATTGTGATGAATAGTGTGTTAAGCAATTAGGGTGCTATTCAGTCTGTCAAACATACCTCTCATTTCCCTCTATTTTTGATAACTTTTGACACTTATTGTCGCCGAGATGATATTGCGACTAGATTTTGAACGTTTTTAATTACGGAAATGGTCTTCAGATCTTAGGATTACCCACATTTGTCGAAGGTATATATATAACTCTCAAATTACTCTATGACTCTCAAATAAAAAAATGGCTCGATAGTTTTCAAACCGACAAAACATAACCTCCCGGCACAGTATAACCTCCCGGCGGCGAATCGTCTCCCGCGTGACAGTCGAGGATATTCACCAGTCACCACTATACTACCGAGAATGTTGACTATTAGCACAAAATTCCACGTCAATATCTGATTTAAATTAATATCTTTGACTCGTGTGTCATGGGGGTTTCGGTAACCAATAGGAACACCCTTCATATGTTTTGTGAGGGGCAACTAGCGTAGCGCCCAACCTGTGTTCGACTTCGTTGTGTAATTTAAAGCATTGTATGCCAATATTCAATCAATCTGTATTTTTTATTCAATACCCACGAAAGACATTAGGTACTTGTAACGTGGGTTACACAAATCTAACAGGCAGCAAATTCAGACTCAAAGCAACCCATACAAATATTTGTTACATGCGGGAACCAACGAAATGATTTTTCATTCTGTAACCAGCTAAATAGGGGAGATTGGGCAAAAACCGGGTATGGGGGTAAAACCGGACATGGCAGTGTGTCTCTTACGTTGATTCTAATGATTATAATTCTGTAAAGCCATAATTTGTTACGGTCGCGAATCATATTTAAATCAACTTAGAACCTGACACTGATCTGCAAATTGCAAAAAACGTAAGTATTTTCGAATTTCGCGGTCCCGTGAACGTTGTATGGGTTGGGAACCTGAGGGAATTTGATGAGTTCCATTATAGTATAAAATGTAGGTGTACCCGGTTTTGGACAAGGCATGGGACAAAACCGTAAAAAATATTTTTTATAATGATGAATATTTCAAATTAAGAAAAAAATCATATCAGGAGAAAAATTAAACAAACTAAACATAGCCTATTAAAGTTGATTTATATTCTTTCAAACTTGTGTTTTATTACATGTTTGCCTTAGCGTCCCGATGTTACCTCACTTTTCCATACATTTGAAACATAACAAGAAATCTCAGAACTGGAGAATCACTACAAAAACTTATGAATAAAATCCAATTTCTTTTGATAACTTTCCCTAACGCCCACATTCATATACTTACGATGACAGGTATGTTTCGATAAAAACCAGCTACTTATATTTACAAAACGTTAACCTTTAACCTTTAGTTGCCAAACAACAATAGGTGTGACCCATCAGCGTCGTGTCTGACACGAAAAAACACTGTGGAGACTACAGATGGACAAAGAGGATCCACTTTGTCAATTGTATGAAAACCGATACACAGGATACATTTTTAACCAGTCCACAAACTGTAACCATGATGCTGACCAAATCTGTCTAGCCAGATATCTTTTATTTCCACCATCAAAATATCCAGATCCAAACGTTACCTGTGGATTTTGCCGATAAGCTACCCCATAGAGCCTTCGAATTCGACAATATAACGTGCTACGCGGGCTTGATTTCAGGATTTAGTCACTAATTTGCTACAATTTCGTGAAAACTTAATCGGCATTTGCTTTTAATTCTGAATCTTGACACAATAAAACCCTTCAAAGCTAAGTGGTTTTAGCCTACAACTCACCAGTGAAACTGAACGCAATCAGCACATCCAAACCGGTGTTACATTGGTGAACTTCGCCCTTAGACAGTGAACCTGCTGTCTCTTCCTGTTCTGCGCTACTAATGATCAGTTAATCCAAAAACACCGACATTCTGGACACGGCTCAACAAGGATGGGTGTGTTCAGTCGCAGCGTCAACACACGCCTGTCATTTTTCTTAGGAAAGGACAACATCAAGTAGGCTAATGGATAGTTAATCCAATAAAAAGCACATTTAGGAAAAGAGCTGACAACCAGAGAATGTTTATAGGTGACGACACGACTGCGATACGACATTTGCACCAATATACTTATTGTTTTTGTAAAACGTCCTTAACCACGGCGAAGCCCTTTGATTTTGTTTTATTAAGGAATGTGATAAGTTCAGGACGTTTTCAAGAAACAACTAAATAATGTGGAGGCTTATTTCAAGTACCTACACACATCAATGTACTAGATTTTCCTAACATCGGTAGCATAGATAGCAGAAAGTTGCTTACAAAAACAAAATCATTTACATTTATAACATGGAATGTAGTGTAAATAAAATTGGTATTCTTTTACGCCTCCTAAATAGGTAATTTCCTTATTTTGCCATATAAATATGGTATTCAACAATTCAGGAATACAAAATCATCCGTGAATATTTGTTCAGAACATGAGTCGACACAACACGGTTAAACTTAATTAATAGTTTTTAAAAATAGTAACACGAAACCCTAATTAACAACAACAATTGTGCATGGATCGCCCGTGTGTATGTATGACAGTTGTTTTGAATAATCCCAATCTTTGCTTAAAACAAAGACTACACACATACACGCGAGATCTATAATTATGACAAAGATTGTGGGTTAATGCTGTTGTGAGGTTTTTTTTAGTTGTTAAGCTTTTATATAAATAAATAAATAAACACGTAGCTGCTAAACGGCTGTCATCAGCTGGAAAGAAGAAATCAACGCACTGAATAAAAGTTTGAAACAGGAGTGTTTAGTGGGTCCATATTGGCTCAACTAAAGTTCTTTACCCGAAATTGTTCTTCCTAACGATTTGTAATCCGAATGATCACTCTTCCTAAAATTTTTCATCCTAAAGTTTTCATTCATACTATTTGTAGTGCTACCGGCGATGTTCATAACACTCATGTTTCCGAAAATTGTAATTAATAATATCATTAATGTAAATATATTTAAACTCCTACTGTTTTTTATCATAACGCTTTTATCCCTAAACATAATTACCATAATATTTTCACCCAACTTATATATAACCTACCCACTATATTTTAAACCAACTGTTTAGAATGATTAAAGGTCGTTTGACTGATTTTTGTCTTAAATGAATGAAATTCAGGTCAGAGTGTCGTCTTGGGGGCACTATGAAAAAAATACTTAGAAAAATTTCGCGACCAATTTCGAGGTAGCGCTCGCCGGCCGCTGCCGCGGCACCGCTCGCTTCGCTCGCTCGGCTCGCGCGTAGTTGGTCACAGTTCTAACCTAACCTAACCTATGGATATATTTGCAGGTACACACCGCTATAAATAAAATTAAAGAATACGCTTTATTCTTATATGTTACACATGTTATGTGAAAATAAAGTTACGCAAAATTTATGTATATAATACTGATTATTATGAATAAAAAGAAATCTAAACAAAAAAAATATGACTTTGAATAATAGTGTATAAGATGGTTATGTTGAGAAAATATAGGAAAACAAATACAAGTATAATAGATGTTTATTGCTACTGACATTATGAAGTTGAATGCTTCGGAATTATGAACATTAGAGACAGAGTAGTTAGGAATTGTGGTTGTTAGGATGAAAAATGTTAGGAAGAACATTTTCGGATTTCCAATTATCGGAGTTGAAAATTTAGGTGAACTTTGGCGCACCCGTGTTTAGTAACATCTAAATAACTTTTTTCGGCATTCAGGGGAAGCTGATGCTGCTGCCATTATCTGATGCTGCTGCCATTATCTGGTGCTGCTGCCATTATCGTATACCTACTTACGAACCAATATCTTTCAAAGCTCAAATGCAATACTCTAACGCACCCCCGCCCCGTCCCAATCGATCTTCACCGTATCGTCAACTGTAAAGACCCTGGTAACCTTAAAACGGGCTATATTTATCTTAATTCCTTATTACTTCCACAGCCTACCTCCACAGATGTAGAACACGACAATAGACCTTATCACAACGACATAGAAGCTATATTTGTGATGAAGTTTGAGGAGTAGGGTATGTAAGTGTTTACTAGAAATTACTTGTAACTTATAACAGGGGCGCGGGCGCCGACAAACCGTTTGTGAGTGACTTGTGTTTTGTCATGATCTTATTGACTTTAATGGCGAAATGTTTTTCTAGATAAGTGTGATTAAATACAATAATGTGATATTACTGAAACTGTGTTGTATTTTTTTACAAGGTAATAATTATAAGTTAAGAAAAGCTCAACCACTTCTACATAAAGAAAAAGGCGCTTTATCTTAAAATTGTAATTTGTATGGATGGCATTAGCTACAACTTGAATCATGGCAGGTCAATAGGCAATTCGGATATTCGTACTAAACCTAGCTCTCCAATACAAAAAGGACTTAACCAATCTCATTCTCCACACATCTGACAAAGATCACAAAGAATTCCAACATTACAATATTATAATACAGCTCAGTCCTCTGCCCGGTCTACAAGACGGACAGACAGACAGAGGACCCATCTACCGTTCAGAATACAGTGACCACCACTAATACTTCTCAAAATTCAACGAATCACTACTAACATGAAAAAACATTCCAATATACATATTTTTGTAGTATAATTCTCGTCATTTTATACGGGAGTCGAACCTGGGACCGCGAGGTGAGAGGCCGATCACCTATGGCATTGACTTCGTAAGGTAATCTTGTGGACATTTTAAAATGGATGGACATTAAAATGTATGGGGAAAGAAATATGACTGACGTCAGACATATGAATATTGTGTGTAGCTGTGCTGTGGGTACCGAAGTAGCTGTAGATTTAGGGATCAGTGCTACGGAACCAATTTTTTTTCGACTTATTATGATAACAGGCGAAAATTGAAAAACAAAATAAGCATGACTAAAGACAAAATTCTCCAAAGTCCCCTGATTTGATTTGATTAATTTTGAGTTGCTTTCTATTTCCAGTGTTATAGCGAGTAAGAAAGAAGCAGCCCAAAAACTCTCAGTAAATTTTTAAATAGCAACACAACTCCATCCGTCACTTAATGGATAAATACAATTTTATTCTCTTCCCTTTCAGAAACATGTTGACTGAAATAATGTTAATTAATAACGAAGCTCCTATTACCGATGAAAGTTAACAAGATTGCATAATGAGCTCATACACATGTTTAATACCATGGCAACAACGTATTCCCTTCGGGCTGTAAAATATTAAGACTCGAGAGGCGAAAAAACAAATTCATGTAAAACATATTACCATATCTATGTACAGCTTACTTTCCCCATATCATGCGGAGCAGGGTTGCACGAAATACATTATGTGCATCGTAATCATATGCTGAGCGATTTACAAAAAATATACAACCCTTCCCATGGCTGCTGCACGGCGATTAAGGGTTTATTCCATGTGGATAGGCGGTATCAGGCGCCTGTTAACGTTAACATAATTTTATGAAGATAAACTGATTGCTTTGATGGGAAAAAATAGCTTTAAGCTGTTGGAATGTTTCGCTAAAGAGTACTTTACTAAAACACAGGAAAATATAAAATAAACTAAGAAAAAACATCTTCTCATTATCCTGTTTTGTTTTGGTCCTTAGTCCTTAAAAGATAAACCCCTCAGCGTACGAGTAAATAATCAGGGACAAAAACCCAAAGAAATCACTACAATTATGGTGTGCCTGTAAAGAATAGTCCTTACAAATCGACAACCAAAGTCCTAGGCTACGACCACAAAACCTCCACAAGTACATTCTATCAATCACATCAATGGTGCACGTGTTCCCAACAAACTTAGGGCTGCAACAGACAAACGCGATTTACAACTCTATAGCCAATAGACTATGAAGCAAAATGGAGTTGCTGTAGTATTCAAGAAGATTCGGAAATTAGGGCAAGGAGTGAATAGCCTTCATTGTGGCGTCTTCCCCTTTTGATTAAAACGCGTTTGCAATCGTGGACTCGAGTGGGTCTTGAGGCATTGTGAGACTCCTCGAATTGTCAGCGATAATTTAATAGACCTCGGCGTCACAATGTGTTACAAAACATTCCTTTGTGACGTTCCGGTGGGACGTCTTTGTCTCGCAAGTAATTGCTAAATTAAAATAAATTACCTAAATGTGGTTATGTTTTGAGCATTCTCTATTCATCAGGATGCGATTATATGACATGCAAGCCACAATTACAGTCATTTTATTTACACAATCGTACATTATAATAAGCGATATTATAGAGCTATTTCATTTAAATTCATTTCATTCCCTATTCATCTACCACTCTGACAGCCATGTGACGTAATCTCGCCGAAGGGAGTGCCTTCATTTCCTCGATAGCAACGCTAACAGAAATCTCAAAGAATCAAGTGTTGTAAAGTGGTTGTAGGTACCCGATTCGGTTTGAACAAAGTGAAATGAACTGTTTCGTAAAAATAGCGATAGCGCCCACAAAACACGTGGTTAGCACAATACAATTTTTCCACAAAAGAATTACAACATCAATGTAAAAACGCTGCAATACTCTCGCGAAATCCTTACAAATACACTCGGAGCACATTTCGTATTGTCGTCAACGAAAAAGCAACAAAAATAATTTCGCGATACATGTTAGCAAATGAAAAAAAAGTCTCTCGTCGGCCATCCATCATGGCAGTAACGAACAAAAGCTTTTAGTTGTACAAAGCGGGCGAGTCGCAAGTCGCGCCGCGCCGCGCCGTTGTCGCCGCGCCGCGCCGCGCGGAACCGAGCGTCGACATGTATGCAATCAACCTTATTACATGCTCCACATTTTGTCACGAGATTATATGAAACGGGAATTTTAAACAAGAGTATTATGTGTAACCAGATTTGGTAAAGTATTAGCTGCATGGAAGTGTTATGGTGGCAGCAAAAGGGAAATATCCCATCAAGATTATGTACACGCCACACAAAGAACGCTGCTGTGGAATACATGATTTAATTCTCAACTCGCTTCGTAGATCCAGTTTAATGACTATGTTATCCACACGTGAAAAGAGTTTTCAGGTACCTAACTTTTCATTCTTCACTCTTCAATAACTAATTTGTAGATCCGTCATCAAAGACACGCAAATTGTACCTATCTATAGTATTCTAAGTATTGGAGATTCTATCAATTTGGAAGCGATTCGACTGAATTTCCATGTATCTTCATTTCCAATCAAACAACATCAATTAGTAGACCTACTTACTTAATAGTCTGATATCGATCTCAAATGCTTCATCTCAAGCCGTTTCAGAAACTGAAATCGCTTACACTTACAATAGTAAAGTAATACAAGCTGAATGACACTACTAATATACTATATCCGTCTCAACATAATAAGTATTTAACACAAATTTCATTTCGTACCAATATGTATATTATATAACCAGCTTCTGCCCGCGACTCGTTCGCGTGGAAGTCGTAAGACACCACAATATACTAAAATAACAACCACATTTTTATAAAACTTTCCTGTGTACTACGTTTGTAGTTTTGCCCGCAGTAGCCAAACTATACAGAGAGTCAGGACCCTGGTGACGCGGGAGCAAGCGACGTTCAGTTGCCCGCGTGAGAAGCAGCTTGTTCTGAAGTCGACGAACTTTTTCGTTTTTAGTGAATTAATGATGTTCCTGCATCATCACCATCATCACCATCACTCTCTCGCCCTTTTCAATTCTTCTGTATCCCACAAATCCTTGTCCGAACCAGTAGTCCAATAACTACAAATTAATTAATAGTGAAGCATTCGTCCCGGCTAGCGGCTCCAGCGCTGACATCAAAGCGCTGTCAGAGCTGTATTGTCTGTGGTAATCGAGTTATTATTACAAAGCGCTCATCAAGCTCTCACTTATTAAGAATACCTATATGTGGAATGCAATTAAAGTATTGAATATTAATTACGACACAATTCTAATAACTCTACGTTTTACGGATAATTAAATGTGGTTGTACCTATCGGTGGGTAGCTAGGAAGATGTTTATTGTGGAATGTTTGAAAATGAATGAAAGTTTTAACTGATGATATAGTCATCAGCGGGGTAATTACGTAACACACTAACAGTAGGAATGGGTTTCATTTTGACAGTTCAACAACATTCAACATATGAAGCAATGGATTGACAATAGGCTTCAAAATGATTCAGAATGTGATAGAGTGTGTTACGTAATTAGGGTGCCGGTTGAAAGCCTATCCTGAAAAGCAAAAGGCCTGAGGGCGGGGATTCTGATTCAGTTTTGGTCAAATCTAAAATAATTATTCTGAAGTAAGTAAGTAGTGTTTTCGCCACGTACTATAATAATTTTTTTCTAGGTCTACAGTGCAAGTCAACAAAAACACGAAACTCAAAAGTGTGTTTAGAAAATCTGCGCCATTTATTCCTTGCCCTTAATAAGAGATCTAAGTCCCCATTGTCCACCCCTGGTCCAGCTAATAAATCGGCCGCTAACCCTGTCCCCAGTAGTTAAATACATAAATGAGGTGAACGACAATAAGCCATAAACTGCATCGAGCACATGACACTTACATATAAAGCTATACGGAGCTATAACCAAACGCGGTGAGGAGCGAACGTTGACCCAAGCGCACCTGGGACACTCGCCCTTTAGTAGGGCTGACCCTTCCAGCAAAACAAATCATAAAGATTTGACAAAACCTTCCAAACAATCTATGGTGATCGTTTCGCCCATTCTTTAGGTAGACACATGGACACTGGAAACTCATACTGGAATTTTGCGAAATTCTGACAAAACTTTAAAAAAAATGGAGAACTGAACTTTCAAAACTTTGTCCAAGTTATGATCAAGCTTAAAAGATTTTCCGCAGATCTTTGTCACGAACCATAGACTTACAAAGATAATAAAAGTCGCATGGTAGCGAGGATGACCTGGATATTTTACTGTCTTAAAATATAGACCGAAAGAAGATAAATCAATATACTTTAAAGCTCGAGGGTTTTATAGACATGGAGTTAATATTCGGATTGGTAATATAAATGTCAGCATCTCAAATGTCAAATTCGTGAGTGATTTCTGCGAGAATGAGCACATCGTATTTTTGTGATTATAGGAAGCCATTTACACAAGCGAATTGGGACAGACTTTCAACTCACATCATCGACTGCTGACTTTAAAACTAGTGTTTTCTAAATTACAAAAATCTGCCTAGCCTTTTCACAACTATGTTGGGGCGGCTTCCAGTCTAACTGGGTGCAGCTAAATACTAGTATTTTACTTGAAGCGACTGCCTATCTGGCCTCCACAACCCAGTTACTGGGTAACACGATACCTCTCGGAAACAAGACAAGAAGGAGTGCGTCAAACTAGAAAGCTAGCTAGCCGCCACGAGTGGCGATACATTATACCTACTTGGTCAAATTATATAAGCCGCGAAACTTCACCGACGTGATGGGTATCGTTATCATATCACGATAAAAACAAACAAAAAAATCTCTAAACTCATAATTTTCGATTCACTACTCGTGATTACGGGATCAACGGCCGCTGGTAGGGATAAAAAGAAGCATCAAACAAAAAACAAAATCCCATCGAAGTTCAGAATCGCCAACCCTATCGAAAGTTCACAAGTGTCCACGTTATCAACAAACCGTGTTCATAATATAACGCATTGATTATCAACTAGTTTTCCCCTCGAGGATTAATTCAAAGCGTTTCATGTCATTCAAATTGAGCCGCTTTGTGCAAGACAAAGGAGCGCGACTTGCGATGGTTCAACGACTTGATTCTACTTTGTTACGTACAGTGTGTTACTCCTTGGAAACACACAATTCGCTATTGTGGACGAATAGGTCAACTTTAAACAAAGTTTAGTGTTAAATGTAGGGCTTAACTGTTAGAATAATCTAGTGGACAAACTTCAATGGATATGTTTTATTATTCACGAAAAATCTTTCGCTTTTAACCAACTTCATAAAAAGGAGGAGGTTCTCAGTTTATCGGAATCATTTCTTTTTTATGTGTTCCCCGATTACTCGAAGACGGCTGGACCGATTTGAAAAAATATATTTTAGTTTGATGGGGTATACTTTCTAGGTAGTTCCATTGTCATCAGGTCAGGTTCTGATGATGGGATCCTGGAGAAATCGACCGAACTCTTCAAATATTATAGGCCCACCTATAATGATTTGGGTATTTTTTTATAGTAACTCGTGCATTTGTTCTTGGAAAGCACTATTTCGTGAAGTGGAACTGATGATGAAGACCACATATGATGAAGCCACCGGAACTCAATAATAAGTATTACACGGGTTGCGATTAAGTATATGTTTTTGACTTTTACATGTTTGCTAAGCAATTTATGCTCGTCACAATGCATATGGTGAAGTGGAGCTGATGATGAAATACCAGGAGAACTCCTCAACAATTAACGTCCCTGCATCTGGCAAAGCAATATTTTGTAAAAGGTGATGAGCAGTTGACATTAGGCTATTGACCTTAAACTTAGATAAATTACAAACCAGCCCACAAAAAAAAGCGTTTTTTTTTTTACTTTATTACATAGCAAGTAGTGGTTTAGGAATTTGTGTAGGATAGATACCACAATTGAAAATTGAAAACAAAACTTTTTACAAAAAAGAACAACCGACTTCCAAAAAACACTACAAAGTAAAAAATAACTTTAATTTCGGAAGTCGGGTGCAAAAAACCAAAATACAAAACCAAAGACACCTACTTCCGAAATTAAAGTCATTTTTTCACATAGTACTGTTTTTTTGGAAGTCGGTTGTTATTTTTTTTTGTAAAAAGTTTTACATCTTATTTAGGTGCGGCAGTTTGTTATGCAATGTTTAGTACAAAATATTTCTATCTCATGGAAAAAAGTCCCCATAAAATAAAATCTTTAACAAAAAAAAACCATTGTCCTTATTTACTCAAATTCAAGTCCCCTACAAAAAACATAGAGCATTAATCCGAGTACCCAGGTCAACATAAAAGAATGACATAAAAGGACGGTAGCTCACACTTGTTTACCTACAGCCCATACAAGTTACCCCCATTTCGAATAAAATCACACTGTAAAACGTGAACCTAGTCCTATTGACAGCGAGCCCATTGTTATTTTGCACGTGGCAACCCAAAAACTTTTCCCATGGCAACCCTTTATTTTAAATTGCCTCGTGGTACTTATATAAGTATTTCAAAGGTTATAATTACATGCTTACGTCATATTACAATCGCTATTGTTATCGTTCTTTTGACAAGCTTTTATTTAACTTGCAATGTATGTATGTTTGTCCGGGTGGAATCTTGCAAGCTGAAAAAATACCACATCCTCTTATCCTACGGAGTTGAAATTTCTCACGTTGATTCTGTTTCGTAGACAATGCATTTTTATGATGCTTGACCTGTGATTCTACACCCAGAATTGGCTCCAGACGAAGGATCTCGGTCAACGGCGCAGACATGACATTTAATATACGCGTTTAATTATGGTAGTTCCTTCTAAAGTCCACCATAACCTGGCTGCTGCACCCAGGATTGGCTCCAGTAGAGAGAACTCCTCAACGGTCAATAGCAGAGACACAAAATTTATTATACACATACGATTATGAAAGCTCGTTCTAAAGTTTACCAAGATTTGGCTGCTGCACCCAAAACTGGCTACATACGAGAGAACTACTCAGAAGTCAATAGCACAGGCACGAAATGTTGTATAAGTATTCATTAAATTATAATGATAGCCCGATCTAAAGTGTGGCATGACTTGGATTGTGCAAGTCGAATGGCTTCTCACCATGACTTGTGTAAAGGCGCGTTTGGGTTCTTTGGATTTGTCTTTACAAGTACCTTTCAAGAGAAGGTGATAGAATGGTTATCTATAGAAATTCTAATGTTAAAAAGTACAAAATAAAATTGAAGTAAAAACCTTTTTAAAAACAAGCTTTTATTGAACTAAAAAGTACTAAATAAAACTTACGTTTACATACAACTTTAATATTTTCTTAAAAGCTTGAGGCGTGAACGTCCTTCTTACACTTTACGATAAGCCGCAAGCTTCTAAGACAATATTAAAGTTTTATGTAAACGTAAGTTTTATTTAGTACTTTTTAGTTCAATGAAAGCTTGTTTTTAAAAAGGTTTTTTACTTCAATTTTATTTTGCTATGTAATACTTATTGTTAAACGGAATGAAAGTAGAAGACATCGTATAGGAGGGCGGCACTGAAAATTTCGGGAATCAAGGAAGTGACACAACATTACTATTTAAAAATGTATGTATTGCTTTTCGAACTATTCTCCGCGAAATTTGACACATTTTTCCATACGATGGAACCAATCATTGAAGCAACCATTCCATTCGGAAGTTGGGGTCTCCAAAACAGCCGTTTTGTAGGCGTCCACAGCTTCTTCAGGTAATGAAAATCTCTGTCCACGCAATTTATTCTTTATTTTAGGGAAAGTATAGAAATCATTAGGGCTAAGGTCGGGGCTGTACGGCGGATGGTCTAACAATTCTATATTTTCTTGCTCTAAAAACTCTTTTGTTCTGTGGGCGGTTGGAGAACTCGCATTTTCGTGATGGAGGATGATGCGGCGGTTGCAGTTCTCTTTACGGAGTTCAAAAACGACCTGTGGCAAACAAATGCTAGCATACCATTCTGCATTAACCGTTCTTTGTCCCTCAAGAGGAATAGTCGTAACATGGCCGGTTTTGGAGACAAACATGGCCACCATTTTTTTTGCAACACTCCGTGAAAGAACAATTTTTGTTGGCTGCCTTAACTCATTTTCGAACACCCAAACTCGTGACTGGTTTTTTGTTTCGGATTCGTACGCGTATATCCAGGATTCGTCACCTGATACGATGTTGTATACAGCATTTGAGGATCCTGCGTGGAATCTTTCGAGAGTTCTGACGCACCAAGTAACGCGAGCCGCTTTTTGCTCTTCACAGAGCGAATGCGGTATCCATCGGGAAAACAACTTTTTTACACCTAATTGTCTAGCAAGATTATTTGTATTTGACTCATGCCAATGTCTAAAGTTGCCTGAATTTCGCAGTATGTCACATATCGATCTTCCTCAATCAGCTTACGCACAGCATCGACGTTTTCTTGGGTGACTGCAGTTTTTGGACGACCTTGACGGGGATCATCACTGAGCTTGACACGTCCACGTTGAAATTCAGCAAACCAGCGATAAATTGTGGTTTTGGATGGGGCTTCATCACCAAATGCAGAAATCATCCGGTCAACACACTGTTTTTGTGTTAAACCACGTCGAAAGTCATAATAAATCATCGCTCTTGAATTTTCTCGAGTCAATTCCATTTTCTCAACGACTAAACAAGTTTGACAAAACCTTGTGACAAGACCGAGAATCTTTTTTTAAATAAATAAATGGTATTCGATTTTTAAAACCAAGGAGTTTTCAATTAAACAGATTTTAATATGACAGGAACAGTGGAAATATTCCATTCCCGATACTTTTAGTGCAGCCCTCGTATGGTGACCATTAGACAACTAAACTTGCATCTGCATCAGTTTTAATCTGATTGAGGAAAATTCAAAACAGTTAAATAGGTACGGTGGAGGATTTTTTTTCATCATTATAAACAACTTTTACAACTATGAGACAAACCCTGAAACCCTGAAATGGCGTAACAAATCTGATGCTCCATACATTTACGTTCGCATATCTCGACAAAAAATAGTTATCAGCAGATTTTTTTTCACGGTTTCACAGTTGGTTTCATGTTTGTCCCTTAGCCATAGGTACAAAGATAGTTGGTGGCTAGACAACCGGAATTGCACATTTTTAAACTGCCAAAAAGAAAGTCTCTTTTACAAAAAATACAACCGACCGACTACCAAAAAGTGCAAAATAACTTTAGTTTCGGAAGTCGGTGTCTTTGGTTTTGTTTTATTTCTTGTCAGATAGCAAACTTCATTCACCCAGGAAAAAAAAAAGCGCGGGTAGCTTCTAACTTCGCGGACGCGTACTTTTTGACTTTTACTGATTCTCAAAGTGCTCTTCTAGCCATCAATAAACCCTCTTTTGAACAAAAATCGCAGTTTCCTATCATTTATTTAATAAAAGAGAATTTGCGTTCAGAACCATCTCTGAGGGTAATACACTGCAATTTGCGTGGATCCCGGCCCATGCTGGAAACCGTGGTTTGGCAGAGCAAAGTTCGGCAAGATGGAGACCTCCATTCTGATACGGATGAGCCTAGGTCGTGTCTGATCTCCAGCCCATCTTGCCAAACTTCATATTATCGATGACCCCATTTGTCTGTGTGGCGCAGACGTAGGCGACTTAGATCACATTTTTTCTCCTGTCCTTTATATGACCGTTCATCCTTTCTCAGTAACCTCTTATCTCTCCGTGTTCCTTTTCCTACCTCAATACTTTCTTTACTTTAGAAAGAAATAAAAGAAAAGAAAGAAAAATAGTTTATTCTGCACAAACAAAACGCACCTTACAAATGAACGACATTAATTTAATAGACACATACAAAATAGGCAAAAGCCTAACTAACCTAGACTTTGTATAAATAGCTTTCATGTAATACATGCATAGTCTCATTTATCACTTTAAATAATATTAAGTTGTAATTTTGATTGATCCTATAGATTTAACCGCCATATCCTAAATCCCGTTATAATTTTTAATAATATATTTTTCGTTTCTCTAACTTTGTTTTCTTCGTACTAAGGAAACTAAATGTGACATTGGCTGAATGGACAAACCGTGCGAAGGCAAAAGAAAGGAAAAAAAACTTCACTCAGTTGAGTTCGTTTGATTCACAATTATTGAAGAGTTCCTTCGTCTGCTCCTTTTAGAAGTCAGTTAAAAAGGAGGAGGTTCTCCATTCGTCGGAATCTTTTTTTTATCTTAAAGTTTAGAGAAGAAGTTAGTACAAAATATTACATACCTGAGGTTTCTCAAGCGGCAGTCCGATATGATGCTGATTCGAGAGCGCGAGTCACCCAGGTCGAGCGGCGGCAGCGTTGCTTTCGACTTGCTACTGCGACCAAACATAGGAAGGGATATAGTCTATATTACATGGGTACCTAAAGCTACTTTATAAAAATCTCAAATTCAATCATTAATTCGCTGGCAGACAATGCGCAGCCGTTAGGACATCTGTACCACCGCCGCGCGGCGCGCGCCGGCGATCATAGAGAAGCGAGTAGAGCTAGCAACGAAAAACGTGTTGGCGAGCAACGAGCAGCGAGTGTGCGGCGGCGACGAGCGATCACTCGCTGGCATTCTCTGGCTGGCTCTCAGCGATTGATCTGCCATTTAAGCGAGCGTCGCTGAGCGAGTTTACTCTCTGTAATAACTCATGTCGCACTCGCTTCGACAAACAACTACCTACTCGCTGGCGGTGTGAACAGTCGGCGATCAACTATCATTATATGTACCCTATCTCTTTTATTTTAAAGTTTCTTGAGCGAGATAATCGTTGATAGCTAGTCGCTTCCTTATCAGCGGCGGGACAAATGCCTAAACCACTGGGTCTAGAAGCATGAAAAAACACAAGAGTTTCTTATCAATAGCGAACGTGAGCAACTTATTGCTCACGTTCGCTATTGATAAGAAACTCCTATGTTTTCAAAAATCCTTTCTTAAAAGGATTTTTGAAAATTCACCTATTAGAAGTTCAATAGAGGACGGTTTTTTTTTTCCTACGGCAACTGAGCCGATGTCGACTATTCTGCCAGCGCCAAGAGGATGACGATCGCATTCACTGCTACGACATGAAGGCGCTGTCAATGTCACATGGTTACCACTGACAGTTAACAGATGTAGAAACCACGCGTTTGGTCTATTAATTTTAGCTACTTCCACGGCATTATGTCTTATAGCATTTTACTGTAGGGTCGGGCTGCTGACAATGGAATCCATCTTTATTTTGCAAAAGAGAGCTGTCAGAGCCATTTATAATCTACGTCGCCGCGAATCTCTCAGGGAACTATTTAACGCTAAGAATTCATAGATTTAATTAACGGTAACTTGTCAATTCATTTATGAAAATATTATGTACGTAAGAAAAAATCTACATCTTTTTTAATAAAATAAGTGATAGACATTATTTTAATACTAGAAATAAAAATAAAATAGATCAACCATTTTTCAGATTAGCTAAAGTACATACATGTATCTTTTATGGGGTACTGCAAAATGATACATCATTGGAGTACTGTGTTAAAAGTTACAACAAAATACTTTGTGATATATATTAAATGAAAGAAAATTTAAAACTCATATAAAAAGTACCCTTTGTATACAAGCATATTACAAATTAGAGGAATATATCTAAGATAAGAATTTTGGAAAACATGCTGGTCCAGCTCCAAAGGACAATCTAGAGTATATACAAAATCAAACTGGTTGCTTATTTAATTGTATAGGTACCTAATTTATTATGTTTTAACTGGCTTCAAAAAAAGGAGGAGGTTCTCAATTCGACTGTATTTTTTTAAATATTTTTTTTATGTGTGTTATTTCAGAACTTTTTTCTAGATGAACTGATTTCGATGATTCTTCTTTCTTTTATTTGAAAGCTGGTGCTTCTCATGTGCTCCCATATAAATTTGATCAAGATCTGGCTAGTAGTTTTTCAGTTATCCGTAATAATGCGTATTTTTTCCATATAATATATATTGATAATGTTTTAATAATTTCCTGTCACTGTTATTTACATATCAAGTAGTGGTACCAATACGAATTTGTGTGGGATAGGTGTACCGCAACAAAATAGTGAAAAATTAAAACCAAAATACAAAACCAAAGACACCGACTTCCGAAATTAAAGTGATTTTGCACCTTTTAGTGTTTTTTGTTTTTGGGAGTCTATTGATTTTTTGTAAAAATATTTTTATGACGTTGATTTACATTCTATAATTATTTTAACTCACATACTGACTTATTACATGTTAATTTTTTTTAGGATAATCGTATACTTTTACAATGTCTGTAAATGTTTGAGCACCACCATGAGCATCACATAATTAATTTATATATCATTGATTTTTTTATTTATTTTTTACCTATTGTGGTATAGTAATTTTATTCTAGGTGCATTGTCTTTACATAATTATAATTATAAATGTATACAAAATATTGGAGTTTCTTGCCCATTCTTCTCCATACGAAACTACCCTTTGGAAGGAGCGACTAGAATCAATTCTATTTTAATGTAAATTTTGACGTTCAAAAATGCCTTTTACGTGCCTATTTGAAATAAACGCTTTGACTTTGACTTTGATGTGCAGTTGCAACAAAAATGCTAAGTTTCGGTTGTTCGCTCTACTATTTCTTACAAGTCCGTAGAAGTAGCTAAACTATTTCAAAACAAATCAAACTTTATTTGTGAACATAAGTACAAAAAGGTGTTATTTATACATTTTGGCTGATCTGTATGTTCGGCCAATAATCGGCATACAAATATAATATTAGTGGGCTGGTTATCTTACTATCATAATTAATAAATTCTAGGATAAAATAAATGAAGCACTTGAAAAATGTCATGAGCCGCATAAAATAAAGTAATTGAATTTCATTATTAATTATTAAAAATGTCAAAGAAAATTAAATTTAGTCATAATTTGTCATTTAAAAAGTCTTCAATCGAGTAATACGTCTTTTCAACTAGAAATAGGAAGAACTTCCTTTTAAAATGGCTGACATTTTCCTCACTTCTGATACACTTTGGCAATTTATTGTATAATTTTGGAGCCATTACGAAAATACTGTTCTTGTGTAAAGCAGTTTTAGAACCAACAGTTTGTAGCCGGTCTGCTCGACGCTGACTACCTACTCGGTCAAATTTATACATATTGTTTTTGATGAACATAGATGTCTGGTATATGTACATTGAGGGCACTGTTAAAATTTTCATACTTTTAAAATATTGTTTACAGCTGTCAGTGGTTTGCAGGTTACAGATCGCTCTAATACACCTTTTCTGACACTTAAACACCCCATCTTTACCCGAGGCGTTTCCCCAAAACATAATACCATATCTTAATGTTGAGGATACTAGACCATGATATGCAGTTAGTACAGTGTTTCGATTGGCCGTTTTACTTAGCATACGCAGCGCGTGAGAAAATTGGTTCACTTTACTACATACTTTGTCAATCTGGGTGTTCCATTTTAATGTGCTTTCAATATTTAATCCCAAAAATTTTGTCACATTCATCTCATCAATCCTTTTATCATTATATTTTATATCTAAATTTAAATCCTTATTTACTGTTTGTTGAAATTTCATTATTACTGTCTTGTCTAAATTTATTACCAAATTATTATTCTCTAGCCAATTTATTACTGATTTTATGTTAGAGTTAATGTCTGATTCTAATGTATCTAATTGGTCACTGTTGAAAAGTAGAGTGCTGTCATCTGCAAACATTGTCATGGGATAGGTCGATGCTTTTGGGAAGTCATTTATATATATAATAAATAGGAGAGGTCCAAGTATGCTACCTTGTGGAACTCCATACATCACTGTTCTCGGGCTAGATTTAAATGTTGTTTCATGTTTTTTACATATTCTATCAATAACGGTTATTTGCTGTCTATCTTGTAGGTATGATTTAATTAAATTTGATATGTTACCTCTAATCCCGTATGCGTCAAGTTTTTTAATTAATATTCTATGGTCTACACGGTCAAAGGCTTTCGACATGTCCATGTATAGAGCCAGAGCTCTTCAGAGTTCTTTTATCTACGCTGTTGCTAACGAGTTGTAAAAAATCATAAATTGCCATGTCAATGGACTTATTTTTCCGGAAGCCCTTTTGGCTATCGACAAATAATTTATTTCTCTCGAAATATGAATTGATTTGATTGTATATTACTCTTTCAAATATTTTTGACAAAATAGGTATCAGTGCTATAGGTCTATAGGAAGACATGTTGTCTTTATTACCTTTTTTGAAAAGCGGTTTTATGATACTAATTTTTAATTCCTTTGGAAAAACACCATGCAATATGCACATATTGATCAGGTGACTAAGGACGGGTGCAATTGTTGTAGATACTGTTTTAATATTTTTTGTGCTAATGCCGTCATATCCAGTGCTGGGAGTATTCTTTAGAGACATAATAATTTTATGAATATCTTGTGGTATTGTAGGTTTCATAAACATGGACGAAATTGGAGTATTTATTGGTAATTTATTATTATTATTTGAACTATTAATTGATTTGACTTGATCCGCAAAATAATTGTTAAAAGCCTCTGCTATATCAAGAGGGTTGGTAAGTACTTTATCATTTGATTTAATTCTCATTGTGGATTGATTTGGTAAATTATGTTTGTTTTTATTTATGACTTTCCATGTTGCCTTACATCGATTCTTAGCCGAGTGAATGTAACGGTTATTATGGGCTCTCTGCGTGAGATTGACAATTCTTTTAAGCCGGTTAGACAACGTTTTGAAGTTTGTTTTATTATGTTCAGTCGGTGATAACCTGTATTTCCATAGTAAATCTCTATTTTTCTTGCTGCATAGTCTAATACCGCGACTAATCCAGTTTGGTTTTACTTTCGTCGATATTTTTATTTTAATGTTAGGAAAACATAAGTTATACAGTAATTTAAACCAGTTATAGAACAATTTGAATGCTTTTTCAAGGTCTGTTTCCTCATAAACATCAGAAAATGACAATTGTTTCAAATAGTTTGTGAATTTTTCTATATTTTCTTTTGAGTAGTCCCGTTTTGTACAGTGCCAGTAGTCTAAAAGGCACGTTTGTTTAACTGGGCAACGTAAAAATTGTGCTGTATGATCGGATACTGCTAGTTCCAAAACTTCTCCTTTAGCTCCTCGCACATTGTGGACTATATTATCAATGCAGGTCCCACTGCTTAATCTAGTTGGAACGTTTACGGCAAATTTAAGATTATAACCCATTATTAAGTGCTTGAATTGCTGCGAACTTATGGTATCTTTTAGCAAATCTATTTCTAGTTTTAGTGGCCACGGGCTCAATAACTATACAGCAGAGTCAAATTAAATCATTTAGCGAAACTCCGCAGACGTGATGGGTAGGTTATCCCTATCGATATCTAAACAAGATTTAAAACAAAAAAAAAATTCAAACCTACAAACAAATGATGTCTTCAATAACAAGGAATGAATATGATCCTAATGCCATTATTACTGTGCTTAAATGTTAAAGATAATATCACTAGTAGTCTCACCAAAATATGGAAGTTAAATTGTAAGTTTTTTTTTTTGTGTGTGCCTTTTATACTTTGAGCACTTGTCAAATAGGCAAAACAACCACATTCACATCATCACATATAATTACATGCATTTCTTAGTTACCATAGTGACAAGTTTATATTTTACGACACCAACATTTTTGTTGATAAGCTAAGGTCGACTAGGGATACTGTGTATCTGCCCATTAGTTATAGGCATCAAATAGCTAGGCTATTAGCTTTTAATATTAACCCAGACATAATTAGTATATTGAAGTGTGTATGTGTGTGTGTCTAGCATCACAATTAATTATAGTACTAATAATAGGGTGGTTATCCTTGCATTGTATAAACTCAATCTCCTTTGTATTATATGAATAATTGCATAGCACAGCGGGGTAATTACATAACACACTAACAGTAGGAATGGATTTCATTTTGACAGTTCAACAACATTCATTGCGTCATTTACGTTGTTGAGTAGACAAATTTTTCAAATATTATGAAGCAATGGATTAGCAATAGGCTTCAAAATGATTCAGATTGTGATAGATAGTGTGTTACGCAATTAGGGTGCAGGTGTGAGTACTATGTACTATAGAGCTTCAATTTACCGGGTAATATGTCTATCATTGACTTGAATGTGCCCTGGCGGCTGGTAGTAGGTCATGCTCACTCAAATGTCTCGCTGACGGTGGCGCGTGTGTTGGATCATTTAGCTCCCTTCACAATGGTTGAGCTGAATGGTGCTGATCCATGCGTCATGTTCGTGATCGGGCGCCGCACGCCGTGTGCTGAGACTAGTCACCTCTTAGCTGCTGTGGCTTATATTCTTTTTTGTATTGTTTTTTTTTTTTGTTTCTCTTAACTGTGGTCTGGACGCTTTTAACGTGTATGTCTTTTTTTACATCGTTCTCACATATAATTACAACAAATATTTTTGGTAACAATATAATTTAAATTAAAAGAGTGTATATGGAGTTTCTTGCCCGTTCTTCTCCATAAGTACCTACTACGCTTTGGAATGGGGAATTAGCTTCATATTTCTAACTGACCGACTCCTTGACACAATTCAAAAGTGCCTGTAAATGGTTTAGGTAATTTAAATAAATGCTTTGAGTTTGACTTAGATATCGATACCCATCAAGTCTGCGGAGTTTCGCTGACTAATTTAATTTGACCCTATAGACCTATTAATATGACCTACTAGTTTATTCTGTAAAAGTCCTACCGTGAAAACTTAGGTGAAGTGAGCTGTCATTCCACCTCATGCTAGGGGTTGACACTGTTGATAGCTCACTTCACCTAAGTTTTCACGGTGAGATTTTAACAGAATAGATCGAGTGATTTCTCTCTCTCTCTCTTACAACGGCCTGATGAAGCTCTTGCTCTTCTCGCGGCGCTTGAGTCGCACGGTGACCGCGGAGTCGCCAGCGCCATGCAGAGGTCCCTGCACGGCCTCGTCGATTGCCGGGGTCGTGGTCTTCAGCTCACCGAACGAAGACGAAGTCTCCTGACAGAAATCATTACCCAGGATTAACAAAGTCGTAGGTCATGACCACAGAAATCAAAAGAATGTTACCCTAGGCATCAACATACATTTGCTCTAAGTAAAAGGCCTTTCCAAACCCAAGGCCCTGCTATAATCAATTGCTGGGTAGGTCAAGGTGACAGTTTATAGTTGGTGGTACAAAATCACATGACATTTTACTTTTCGTCTATAGACCGACCTACGGTAAAAGTGTAAGCCCCCTGGTCATCAAAGAAAAATGTAACAACGAAATTAGTACCTTTCCAGACAGTCCCTCAGTGCTGTAGTCGGTGACCTTCTGCAGCACTTCACTCTCGGTGTTAAGGTCCTCTGTCGTGGCCCGACTGCCACTGTCCGAGTCCTACACATAGAAAAAAAAGAAGAAAAGAAAGAAAAAAGGTTTATTCTGCACAAACAAAACGCACATTACAAATAAATTACATTAAACTTAATACAGACATACAAAGTAGCGAAAAGCCTCGTAGCCGAGAAATAAAAATTTGTCAATTTTGTCATAGTCCCACAACTAGGGTTGCCACCCGTACTTTATAATAAAGTATTGTACTTTATTTTGGGCCAACGTTCTTTATACTTTATGAAGGCAATAAAGTACGTGAAAATACTTTATTTTATATATACAGGGTTATTGGTAAAACACCAGCAACCTCTTAAGGGGTTAATGTATTCATCATTATAAACAACTTTTACTACGGATCAAACCAGAAATCGCGAAAAAAATATCAGCTATTCCCTACGTTTTGACGTGTTATGCTAATATAAATGTAGGGAAAATCTGTTTTTTTTTTCGCGATTTCTGGTTTGGTCCATAGTAAAAGTTGTTTATAATGATGAGAACAATGACCCCTTAAGAGGTTGCTGGTGTTTTACCAATAACCCTGTATATACTTTTAAAGATTTTTTTAAATTGTTTACTTAAAGAACTACAATTAAAGTTTAGGCTATTTTTCGCGTGTAACGGACGATACAATATTGTTAAATTTGAAAGCTATCAGAACTTAATTATTTTGTGAGCTTAGAAGAAGACTGTCCAATGATATTAAAAAAATAATTATTGCTGAAAAACAGTGATATACAATTATGACTTGATAGATGATTACTTTAATTTTTATAGTCACATGCTGAAAGTATTTAATAAAACTTAAGTTCTAAGAAGAGAATAAAATTACAATTTTAGACGAATACAATATTATGCACAATCTAAGGAAATAATTAATGACAAGAAAAGAAAATCTCTTCTTTGGATATGAAACTGGAAAAAAGATAAAAGAAATTGAGATGTCTTCACTTGAAGTTAGTAAAAAAATTCATAAGTTTCATATTGTTCTTGGACAAAACCTTAGGGTATCTGGATAAGTGGTTCGATTTTAGTCACACAAATTGGTACTTTTCACTGTTTAACATAAATTTAAAAAGTAATGTTGAATATAAGCATTTTGTTCACATAGTTGAAACTTTAAAACCGCTAAAACGTAATATTAATATGTATAATTTCTATGAAGAAATTACCTTATTGGAGGCGTTATACGCACAAGTTAATCATTCTAAAGATTTTTCGGGATTATCCACATCACAGAACTGTAATTTTTTTTTTCAAAGTAAAATGTTTTTGTAAATAGGTATATACAAAATTATGTCATTTCTGCTATCCATTCCCGCCACTTCAGCATTTATACAGAGTTTTTTGTGTGATGACCGAAATAGACTGTCCCTATACTTAATAGAAAATAAACTATTTATATACTTGAATTAAGACAGTCTGTAAATATGCTGTTAAGATATTCACTAGTAACAAATATTTTTAGGTATAGCTAGAGCCAACAAAAAATATGCATGGAAAAAAATTGTAGGGCAAATAATTACTTAATACTTTATTTTCAGGTGTTGTACTTTATTTTTTAACCTTATAAAAGTAAATATACTCTATTTGCTTAAAAAAAGGGTGGCAACCCTACCCACAACCCACCCTTCCCCATAAGATTAACCATTAGAGGTTAGTTTGGCGTCTAACTACCTCCCTAGATTAACGAATAGCTTGCTTAATAGTTTGCTTCCCACTTTGCTCCATGCACCAGGATTATTGACCTTGAAGTAAATATAATTACTTTGTCTTATTGACATATCTCTGGCTGAGATCATGGAGACAACACGGCAACTAAAACCGCTATCTTATCTTAGGTAATGAGGGACTGCATATGGAGGAGGCTTGATCCAGAAAAGTTAACAAAAGAGATATTGTAAGTAATGGTAATTTTAAAACAGTGTATAACGAGTACCTCATCGCGTAGCTTCAAGTTATATGTAAGTGTCCAACTAGACCGTAGTCGATCGTCGGCCATCATCAGTTTCGCAACTATGTTGGGAATGGGTCGGCTTCCAGTCCAACTGGATGCAGCTGAATACTAGAGTCTACTCAAAATATGTTACCTGCCTGCCAATGTCGTCGATCGACCGCGGCCTGATTGCACCCTATGACTGCGTTCTAACCAATGCGATCGCTGCACGAGTAAGTGATTGTCGCGTTTGTTTTGTTCGGCGAGCCCGCGAGGTCGCGTTGACAGAGGGCACCTTCCGGTTTTCCGAACAAAATGACATTTATGACCGCGACGACGATCGCTTATTCGCTCGAACGATATTTTTGGTTAGGACGCGGGGTAAGAGTCCGCCCGTTAATTCAGACGCTAATAGCAATCTATCCTAGCATGTAGGTAGCATTTTTACAGATGCGAAAGTATTTTATAGAAGAGGAAGGCAGGAAGTGAAAATAAATACCTACAAGTGACTTCAGTGCGCTTTGAGAAATTTTACTATTTGTACTGAACATCTAGGTACAATTAACAATGTTCTAGACTTACCTCGGAGCCTTTCTTAACAACCCGCCGCATGAAGGATGGCACGTTGATCTTGCCAGGGAACCTTGATTAAAGGGGCACATTTATTTGTTAACCGTTTAGTACCTAAGTATATAATATCCACCCCGAAAATAAATTTTACCCAAAAACCAAGCTTTTTGTCGTTGGCATACCGCTATGTGAGAAAACCTACGTAGGACTACTATGTAGGTACCTATATATCTAGGTACTACTAGTGGACGCGGCAGACGTCGCGTCGTCCTGCCCGGAAAAGCAGCAGCGCCAACTACCGGGTCCAATTGTGTTTTCAAACTATCCAGGAACCCATTGAAATATAGACATAAAATTTCATCGAAATCAGTCCCGCCGTTTAGGAGGAGTTAGGTGACAAACACACGTACAGAAGTATATAATATATTAAGATTATATCCACAGGTCGACAACAACACACTAATCATCACTAAGGCTAAGCACGTACTAGGATTTTAACCGTGAGCGTCAAGATGACGGGATCAAGTCCCCAATTTAAAATGTATCACATTAAAGTGTTTGGACTACATATGTACTATTTGTACCCTAAACAAGACATTTGTACCACTAAAGGTAAAGGAAGTATGTCAAGACGTCCCTTTTTTTTGTGAGTGAAATCCTCAAATGATTTCTCCCGCTCTGGGCGGAGCAGAAGGGCGTGTCAGACTCTTACTGACTAAAACCCACCCGTGTTGTGTTCCTTCAGTTGCCTGTGCGCCAGGGCCACGGTAACTCTTTCGAACAATCCGCGACCCCGGCAGGCATCGGCCCTTCGGACCCCATCAATAATGCTGACATCTCTTTGAGGCGCGCGTGGAACACGACGCGCCGTCGACCCGGGCCTGGTCCTTACCGGACGGCGAGCTGCCCATTGCTCGTCGTCCGCAAGCCCACGCCTACGGTGGCCGGGAGTCGGCTATCGACTCCCGACGCCCAGGGCGTCTCCTCCTGCGGCGACTAGGAGCGTGAGGGCGCAACGGTCAAGACGTGGGTCCCGCCACTTTGACGTCAAAGTGGTGGAACCTTCTGGAAGCGCTACTCAGAGGCAGGTAATTCACACCCGAAGACTTAGAGGTATATACTCAATTTTCAATACAATTGTAAGTGCCAAATTAAAGTTATGTGATTAAAACATTGATCCCGACAATTTGATGATTCATGTTATCGTTGAATTCATATGAAAATCGTTAATCTTGTGATCTTGTTATGATATTTTTACTCATCGTTGTTATCAAAATAAAAAGTCGGTACCTGGCTGGAACAAGCACGTAAGAAACGCACATGAGGAGGCTAAAACTAGTTTCAGCAATTGGGTCTGGCATGGGAAACCCTCATCTGGATGCATTTATGACGCTATGTGTAAAAGTAGGAAAATTTTCAAATCACGACTTAAGTGGTGTCAAGACCACGCAGAGCAAATTAAAATGGACACTTTGGCATCTCATTGTTCTAAAAATAACTTCAAAAAATTCTGGCAATGTACTAATAAATTAAATATAAAGCAGAATCGGGCTGAATGCATTAACTCTGAAAGGGATCCTCGTAACATTGCTAATATATTTAAATCTAATTTTAAGGTAAGTCCACTTGTGTCTTCAGTAGCGACGCAATGCAGTCTCCAGCCAGATACCTCTACCATTATACAAATAAGACCTAAAGATGTTAAGAGTATTATTGACTGCATGACTCGGGGTAAATCGCCTGGACATGACAGCTTGAGCGTTGAACATTTACGACATGCGGGCTGTCATTTACCCCAGAGTATTGGCCATGCTTTTCTCCCTGTGCGTGAGTCATAGGTATCTCCCGCAGGATCTCATGAGAACAATAGTCATACCAATCGTTAAATGTAAAACAGCAGATATTTGTGATAAAAGTAACTATCGTCCCATCTCCCTGGCAACAATTCTGGCTAAAATAATGGACAGTCTGCTCAACGGGCATTTAAGAAGGAACCTGAACCTGCATCACGCGCAATTTGGCTTCCAACCTGGCCTCTCCACTGAGAGTGCTATTCTCTGTATGAAGCACACGGTTAGGTATTATTTGGATCGTAAGACACCTGTTTATGCTTGTTATTTAGATTTATCCAAAGCCTTTGATCTAGTTTGTTATGAGGTCCTGTGGGATAAACTGCGAAAACAAAATGTATCTACGGAACTAGTGGAAATTCTGAAATTTTGGTATGACAATCAATTAAATGTCGTTAAGTGGGCGGATTGCTTTTCTGAAGAGTACAAGCTAGTGTGGCGTGAGGCAAGGGGGAGTTTCCTCGCCTACTCTTTTTAATGTATATATGGATAGCCTGATTGGTGAGCTCAGTAGCATGCATGTAGGTTGTCATATTGATGGAGTCGCTGTCAACAACATAAGTTATGCCGACGACATGGTGCTGCTGAGCCCGTCAATTAGGGCCCTTCGTCATCTACTTAGAGTTTGTGAGCGGTATGCCGCGAGTCATGGTCTCAAGTATAATGCTGCCAAGAGCGAGTGTATGTTTTTTGGTCTTGGTGATAAAACCCCTCATGAACCTCCACCTATTTTTCTGAATGGTTCTCCTCTCACTAGAGTGAAAAAGTTTAAATATCTAGGGCACATTATCACCGATGATCTAAGGGACAATGAAGACATTGAACGTGAACGCAGAGCGCTGGCGGTCCGGGGAAATATGTTGGCTCGCAGGTTTGCTCGTTGCTCAGCTGAAGTCAAGTTAGCGCTATTCTGAGCATATTGCCAATCTTTCTACACGAGCAGCCTGTGGGTTAATTATACTCAAAGGGCATACAGGGCTCTGCGGGTACAATACAATAATGTCTTCAGGATGTTGTTGCGGTTGCCGCGGTTCTGAAGTGCGTCCGCGATGTTTGCCGAAGCGCGTACGGATGACTTTTACGCAATAAGACGCAAGCGTGTGTCGTCGCTGTTGGGTAGAGTACGCGGCAGTAGCAACGACATTCTGAGGATAGTTTCGGCTAATTATCAGTGTCCGATACACTCGCTCTGGGTAAGCATCGTGGTTGGGACGGTAAAATGAAATGTCTGATTGTTATTTTAATTCTTTACCTACTAACATAGTTTATAAGCTCCTGTTGTTACTAACCATAATGGATCATGTTATCTGACAAATAAATAAATTATTATTATTATTAAAATCAAATTTGGAAACTTAGTACGTCCTAAGTACATGGACGTGTGTAATTTCCGTATTCATAATCTAAGTACATCAAAAGTTATCTATCATTCATCGTTATCTTTGAGATGTATACGTCTATGCAGAAATCAAACAACCCAAAGTGGTTTTGATAATTAAATATATATATTGATCCAACTTCAATTATAACTGTTGCCTTTAGTGTTCTAATGATAAAAGTTACATAAATAATAAAAATAAAGTTTGATAAGATTTATTTTAGAGATTCGAGAAATATGAGGAAAAATATCGATATTGATAATAGGAAAAAGACATAATTATGTGGGACCTCTAGATTTAAACATTATAACCACCAGCATAGTTGCCCTCGAAAAATCGGCACATGAAATGATTCAAGACCAAATTTTATCATGCAGGGCATCTGGATTTAATGGAAGCAAAATCATATCCTACTCACTATCATCTAATATATAAAATTCTCGTGTCACAGTTTTCGTTGCCATACTCCTCCGAAACGGCTTAACCGATTTTGATGAAATTTTTTGTGCTTATCCGGTATCTATGAGAATCGGCCAACATCTATTTTTTTTTTTTTTTTTTTGGTAGGTAGGGTAGAGAGTTAGGGAGGTAGGTAGGTAGGTAGGATAGGTAGGTAGGTAGGGTAGGTAGGTAGGTAGGGTAGGTAGGTAGGTAGGGTAGGTAGGTAGGTAGAGTAGGTAGGTAGGTAGGGTAGGTAGGTAGGTAGGGTAGGTAGGTAGGGTAGGTAGGGTAGGTAGGTAGGGTAGGTAGGTAGGGTAGGTAGGGTAGGTAGGTAGGTAGGGTAGGTAGGTAGGGTAGGTAGGTAGGGTAGGTAGGTAGGGTAGGTAGGTAGGGTAGGTAGGTAGGGTAGGTAGGTAGGTAGGGTAGGTAGGTAGGTAGGGTAGGTAGGTAGGGTAGGTAGGTAGGGTACGCCGTAGATAAGTACCGCAACCCGTGCGAAGCCGGGGCGGGCAGCTAGTCTACTATATATTTGAACTGAATGATCTGAACAAGATTAACATTATTGAAATTCCGAGGCGAAATTATTCTATCTGCTATAGAGTTTATAGCTCCACATACATATATCTAGCGGCATCGGGCATTATCGAGCTCATATTTCTCGAATAATTGGTGAGCTCTGCTACGATGTCTTAAAGACAAAAGTTAATAAGAGTCAAACGTACATAGTGTTCGCGACGATGTCACCCAATAGTTTGTAGTTTGCACAAAGTAATGTAATAACTTAGAATCTTATAATTTTAAATGTAATTAGCTTCCAGTTAGCATTGAAGTATCGTAAATCTCAGTTAAGTAGGCCATACAGTTAGAAGCATATAGTTTTTTTGGTGCGTCCAGGTACACTAGACCGAGACCTAGCCCTGGACGTAACTTTTTCGGTCATAACCCTTAGAAAAAAGTCAGCTTAGCTGGGATAACAGATCAAGTAACCGTGTGAAATTGGTTTAACTGACACTCGTTCGGAGGCACTTCACGCCCTGAGGAGTTAACTTGTAGTATTTTAAATACTTGAATTGTATAGACCAATGGACCAGACTTGAAGGCTGTATAATAAGATTGTAATTCTTTTCGTAATTTTACCGCAATATAGTTCGTAAGACAGTTTTCTGTAAAAAATGTTAGTTTTTAGCCATTCAAGGCGTTATATCTCAGATCGTTTATTTAAATGTTATACTTATTATAGTTTCAATAGATAGGCAGTACTGGGACTTGCCTAAAAGTACTTTAAAATCGCCCAACAATTGTATATTTCGATGCATTTTGACACATATTGTACTGTAAACATAATGAAAATAAACGTTGATAAAAGTTTAAAATAAGGAAGCAAAACAGGGTTCTCGTTACGGTAAAGGTTGACCGTACCTACCCAAGAGTGAAAGAATTTTTGAAATCGGTTCAGTAGTTTCGGAGCCTATTCAATACAAACAAACAATCATATCTTTTCTCTTTATAATATTATAGCAGACCCGGCCACCGGTTTATTACAAAATAAATTTAGATTATACCTTAACCTCAGCAACACGTGGTGGTTATGCTATTAAATTGTAGCTTATATGAAACGTTTGTATTTTTAACATAGCGCCATCTATTGAATACTTACTCAATCCAGTCAACAGATACCGCTATCTGTTAGAATCGTTTGGAGCTAACAGATAATTGTGACTGTCAAATAATAGACAAATAATTTGCAATAAAATAATATTGCGACTATAAATTGAGATGTAAGCTATCCTATCTTTCAAGTTGGATCAAATTGCACACGGTGTGCAAATCAAATTTAAAATCGGTTCAGTAGTTTAGGAGTCCATCGCGGACAAACAACGTGACACGTAATTTTTATATATAAAAAAAATAATTATAAAAACCTATTTGGGTTGTTTTATTTCTGCATAGACGTGTCCGTCTCAAAGATAACGATGAATGATAGATAACTTTTGATGTACTTAGATTATGAATACGAAAATTACACACGTCCATGTACTTAGGACGTACTAAGTTTCCACATTTGATTTTGCACAAGCTCTAACGATTTTCATATGAATTCAGCGATAACATGAATCATCAAATTGGCGGGACCAATGTTTTAATCACATAACTTTAATTTGGCACTTACAATTGTATTGAAAATTTAGTATATACCTGTACATATGTATTACTAAGTCTTCGGGTGTGAATTACCTACCTCTGAGTAGCGCTTCCAGAAGGTCGCGCCACTTTAACGTCAAAGTGGGACGTCTTGACATACTTCCTTTACCTTTAGAGGTACAATTGTCTTATTTAGGGTACAAATAGTACATATGTAGTACAAACACTTTTATGTGATACATTTTAAATTGGGGACTTGATCCCGTCATCTTGACGCTCACTTTTAATCGTTGCGATTTTTAAACTACAAAATAAAATCGCGAACGTAAATAATTTTTCAAGAGTATTCTCAAGCGATTTTTTATCGCAGTGCGCGGTCTTTGATGTTCACAGATTTGCGATTCTTATCCGCAACAATTAAAATTCGTTGTGCGACTTAGCCTAAGAGTCATTACTGCACGATATTTTCTAGAATCTAGTTTCTCCAATTCGTTGGACGTAGAATTAGTGTGATAAAATCCCGAAGCATAAGGCTCAAAGCTGATAAAAACATTGAAAGGAGTAGACCCATGTGACATCCCATTTCTTGCCTAGTTGGTCTCCAAACAAATTCACCTCCTCAAACTGTAGCCAGCCGCTCCAAATACCTTCCAAAAATTCCAAGTCCTAACAAAAATTATAAACTATTTACCAATACTCCGAAGGTATTTCTTCAACGACTGGTAGATCCAAAGAGGAAGAGCTAGGCCACTTCTGCAAGACGATATCTGGCGTGTCTTCCACCACGTGCAGACTATGCTTTCCCCACGTGTCTTTAGGGGAAGGGTCGGGCCTTTCATCAGGGATCCAAGACTCCTCGCGTTTAGGAATGTAGCAGGGTGGATGCGCGCTGGTTTCCTCCCCAGGATCGTGACGGTAGAATTGCCTATGGGCCAGTTTGTTTTTTTAAACCGAACCCAAATAATTTTAAAGAGATATAATTAAGTACGTAAACAAAAACAGAAAGGGATCGTGGTCATTTAAAAATCTTAAGTACCTACCAACAACTCAAACTCATTCGTAACTTTTTCTCAAATACAACAGATTGATAGATTCTATGGTTGAACAAATGCTACCTACAGGGATCAGGGAAAATAAGAAGCTAAACCCCGTTACATATTACCAATTGATAAGCTTCAACCAGGCCTCGGCGACGCAGTGCACAGTGAACACAGCGGTTTGCTTTTCCATGTATTCCTGGTAGCCAATCTGTAGGGCAGCCTCCACGATCTCCTCTCTGATATCAAACACTAACAGGTCGTTTTCTTCTTTTTGAAGGATTTCCGCCCTGTTTCATAGTAGGACTAAAATTATACAATTTATTTGGAAAATCAGAAAAAGCAGCCAATAACATTCAAAGACGACGATATAAATTGATGCGCGGTGACTATCTGTAGGGTGTTGGCCATGCGTGAGCCAATCACTCATCATCACTCAGGTGCACTACAGATTGGCAGTGCCACGTCGTGATTAACCAAGTTGAGTTTATTGTAATGTGGAATCTGTTGATTGTGTGATTGAGAGACAAAGTGCAGAATTTGTACAGAATGTTCCAACTAGTTTTAGGCCATTTTCTGTGTCTAGTGTTGCCAGTTCAATTCTGAGTAGGCGAGTAAAGTGTAAGTATAAAAATTACCATGTCCGTTCAGGAATATCTCTTGGCAAAGCGACCAGGGTCCTTTGGTCATCTGATAATTGCAGCTTGCGTCCTCTTCGGGAAATTTTATATTTACTATGTGATGGTGTCAAATTAGTCATGATTAGCCTGAAATATTCAGACGTTACGTTACAAGTAAAATAATGATTATTTCGCCAAAATGAAAAATATAAAAAATGTAAACAAGCTTTCGAAATAACAAGAAATGAATAATGCACGTCGACTTAATGAAGTTGTCAGAATAAAACTTTTTTCTTTTTTTACTTTGTCTATTAATTTTGTTTCATTTGAAAAAGTTTTTGGACATGTCAGACATAATATAAGAAGAACATACAGCTTGGCAAAAATTAGTGTGGAAAAACTGAGGGCGCCACTAAGGCACGTGTAAGTAGTTTAAGGCACGAAATACTATGAATCCAAAGGCTTTATTTTAGATATAAGTTATTTTTAGAGCACATATCTATATAACGATGGCTGTTTCGATACTATCCGGTCGGTTTATCGAATATCTTTTTAGTTTCGACTGTGATCGCATCATACTCTTTTTTGCTAAATTGTGCCTACTCAAATTATAACTTTCCCTGAGAAAGCAGAGGCAGAGGATAGTGTCCCGTGTCACTCGCTGTTCTGAGATTGATAGACTAATCGCTCCCCGCTCCATTTGCTGTTCCACTATCATCACTACCACGCTATCCGCCACTCTCGTAAACACAATACAAAATCATAATTATTTGTACATAATTAAACTTGGTTCAGACAATTCATCATATTTTAGAAATATTTTATCATACTTTATCTGATGTATGAGCGGTTTATCGATAGCTAAGGGATTATTCACCAAGCAATAAGCCAATATATATTATGTACAGTAATTTTATTTTAGTTGATTTCATGTTAGTGGATGTTGATATTGTTATTTTTATTATCAAGTTGTAAATGAAAACAAAAAGTGGCCAGAAACAAAACTCGACCATAGACAATAATAATGACAGTTGTTTGAAAAAGTGACAAAAACCGAGCGCAAATTACAAAAAATCATTGAATTATTTTTATCTTGAAAATATATAAAGTGCAGAAGGATGAACATTTACATCAATTAGTCAAAAGTGCGCTTTACATCGAACGCTAAATAATGAGTGTATATTTTCTTTGTTTAGATTTTGTTAACGTTTGTTAATAATGTATACTTTGAAGGGTATCTTCCCCGAACCAAGTAAGTAATTCCGTTACATTTGATTTTCACTCTCAATACATAGAGCTGTTGTCATGGCCATCAGTTTTATTTGTTGTGACGTCGCCAATGTTACATTTATGAAATTACGGATTGACTTCTTTTACACAAACTGTCATGGCTATCAGTCAACAGTAAGTGTTCGAATTGATAGCTCTGAAGTCTTCAGGCTATGATCTTACAGTTTACTAATGCATCTTTATCTTTTATGTAATTTTTATTGCTACATTAGAATCTAATCTTGTGTATTTCAAGTTTGCGTGACATATCTTCAGTCTGTGATAGGCAAATGAATTGACTTTAAATGCTTCTAAGATGTCAAATATTCTTTTAGAGAAAGAACAAAAAAAGAACTTCATCAGAGAAAACATGAAACAACTAAAATACATACAGAGTCAGAAATCTCCTAAAGAACCAAAATATAACACGAAAAATGTCCACCCGCCGCGGTTGACCAACCCTGTCGCGACCGCGAGCTCACTCGGCCAAGTGAAGTCTTCACCTTCTAACAAGAGTGGGAAGATCTCACTCGCCGTTGCAAAGACTAGCTCTACCAGCACTCACAAGAAAGCAACAGACATAAGGATCAAAAAAGGCGACATGGCAGAGTTTCTCAAAAGAAAAGAGTTGAGACAGAAAGTGGTGGAAGACTGCACTGACGTTGATGAAGAAGTAAAGTCGTCAGAGTCATCAGGTCGCCTCAGAGATATTGCTTGTCAAACCATTGAGTCTAACCTTTCACAGAAACTAGCTGACAGCACAAAGTTAACTATGTTATATCCTAAGAAAGAGAATGATGATTCTGAAGCTAATTTGAAGGCCAGTGGAGACACCGGACTTCACCGAAGTCCCCCTCCATCGCAGGCTCCCCGCAGGGCTGGTGATGATCTAATAGAAATCGACAGAAATCGCAGCCGATTAAATGCCATTTTAGAGAGAAGAGACACCCGGGACCCCTATCTACCATCAGGTTAATATAATTTTTACACCTGGAACTTTAGTAAACTCTTGAGCTGCACTGAGTTAGACTGGAAACTGACCCCAATATACTTGGGATATGTCTGGGTCAATGATTATAAGTCATAGGGTTTCTGGATCTTGACACTTCTACATAATTTTATTGCTCTCAAGGCAACATACAATTTATTTGGTCATGTGAATATAATAATAGTAATCACTTGGTGGGGACAAACCAATAAATGGTCCACATTATCCCAAAATTCTTGGAACTCATGGGGCGAGGCTTTGCCCAGCAGTGGGATGATGAGACAGTTACAGTCCCAGTAACTTGGTGGATACATTTGATTGATGATGGTAGTAGACAGCTGGTATCGAATAATCCTTTAGTCTTTGTCTTGACTGCCAATAGTCTGTCTTTATATTCAAAGTTAAAGTGTTTGCTATTAGTAATAGTTCTTTGTTTTGAAAACCTAATCAATAAACCTACCATTTGTTATTTCCAGGTTACCAAAAGGGCGTGGTGCCTAAATACCTACGTGAGCGCAAAGAACAAGGGCCGAAGGAGGCAGAGGGCGTCAGGGCCGACGATGATCACTCCATGTGTCCGCATGGACACGTCACGCTGCCAGACACCGAGCGCAAGGAGACACTACGAATGCTTAGGAATAGTAAGACACTTGACTTCTAAACTAGCATTATATTTACATGGGACCTTTATAGCATTGTAGGCAACCTGTAGGGAAGACAGTATTGCATCTCTACTTACCTGTTTTGGATAGGTACAACACCCCACCATTCATACCCCATACATTTGAAAAGATGGTATTATAAACTTCGTAAGGTTTATTCGGTTTATTTAAATATGTAAAACGCTGGTAATCGGCACCGATACGCCTGCTCTTCTCGGCGCCGACAAGCGCTGGTTGTCATTGCTGGTCTGTGCAGGCAGTCTTCATACTTTTTGCCAAATCAGTGTGAACCGTCACGATTAAGCGCCGACCAGCGTTCTACATGTTCTAGAAAGCTGGTAACAGGCGCCGATATGTCAGCGTAAGTTGGCGCTAACAAACGCTGATTGTCAACGCTGGTGCGCGCAGCCAGTCTTGAGGCAGATATCACACCTCCGCCGCAAAACCGCAGTAGTTCCACCATGCCTTGTCCGTTGTACGACAAGCGAAACTGCCTGTTCTAACTAACGTGCCTACAATTTTTATAATGATGAATGGAAAATTTAAAAAAAAATTAATGATGATGATGATGATGAATTGTGATCATGATTTTGATTTTATTAAGTATTCTAAAATTTAATGAACCTCGTGAGCGGTTGAATAAACACGCAGATGTTTTGATATTTTTCGCTAACAAACACAGTCAAGTCAATCTGTCTCGTTATTGTAAGGCAAGTGGTTCCTAATGTTGTCGCATAAAAGAAATAAATACAGGTTAATATGTCACAGAAACACGTGCGTACAATAAATTATGTTAACTCGAATAATAAAGACATAAGAAAAAACAAAATTGATCATGCATTTTGACTAGCAGATTTGGACGGGGCGCACAGCATTGCAAAAATCCTGCCACATCACTTTCTTAAATTTTGTATGAGCCATCGCATAGGTACTACAGGCGAGGCGGGCCGCACCGCCTTTTTTTATGAAAATTCGTTGCGCTGCGGCCCGATGCGGCTGTAATATGCTCTTAGCATTAATTACTGAGTGATTTAAACACCCAAACAGTGTCATATGTCTATATCGAGTCCTCATTGAAACACAGCTTACTAATAAGTCTGTTCCCTCTGTATCATTATCTTGACACGGGTATCGTTTCTGTGAAAGGTTATTATATAAATAGCACAAATTACAGTGCCTGCTTGATTGCTTGCCTCGGAATTTCGAACCCACAAGTCAGGGAAATTAATTCTCTGATCGGATGCCGGTTACCCCTCCGCGCTCAGCCCGCCATTTTGTTGCGGTGCCGCGATTGTTTCGCACATATCTGTGGCAGTCGACAATTTTATAAAGCAAAACTTCCATTTTTGTTTTTGTAAAATGGATTTTGATTTTACGGAAAACCAAATCCGAGTAGACCGTGTCCGTGTATTTATTTACTAAGTCAAAAACAACGACATTTTGCTCACTTTGCTATTCAATTGTTGTTCGATGATATTCCGCTACCTACTCGAAACGCGACATAATGTAATAATGTTTCACAGCGAAATTCGTTTAGCGGCATCGCATCATTATTTTCGCGTCAGAGGTGTGCTAAAGGCCTTCATAGTTTTTTCCAAACCAGCTCGAAACGTCGCGTGTCGCAGAAAAGCGCTGATAAATTCCTATCTGAATTAGTCGACGCCGGTCCACACTGGTTCACCCTAAGGCTCAGCGCGCACTACGAATTTTAATCGTTACGGATAATAATCGCTAATCTGTGAACAATACCAATGTACTACAGTCCGCGCAATGCGGTAAAAATCGCTTGAGAATTCGCTTGATATTTTCGTTTACTATTTTATTTCGCAGTTTATAAATCGCAAACAATTAAAATAGTAGTGCGCGCGTAGCCTTACTGTCCATATTTTTTTTTTTTTGATGTTTTTGTCTATCCTGTCTTAAGCTCACCTCAATCCCATGGTATTGGTATTAGACCAAATTTTACCTTTTTTTATTTACTTTACTCATATTGTTATCTTGTTTTTTTTTTCAGGTTTTGCAGAGTTAGTAAGTGAACTGAACAAATTGCCAGTAAAAACGGACACGCTGAAAATGCGTAACAGAAAAATGGAGCTAGAAAAGCAGTTAGCAAAGCTTGAGGAAGGAATCAAAGTATTTTCCCGACCCAAGGTGTTTGTAAAAATAGGAGAGTGAGTCGCCGGAGCTTGCTCAGAGTTACTACTTGTAAATTTGTGGTGATCAACAGGGCTGTATAGTGCAGTCAGATTTGTAAATACATAAAAACAAATGTTGTGTTTAGGCATGTGAAAAACAGCTAAGCAATTAAGCAGTTTCTGTGTTGTGTGTAATATTTTTTTAGTTAAGAAAAAAATTTATAGCAATAGAAATTATGTCTACACTTAGTTGTTAATTGATGTATGTTCACAATCGCAATTAAAAATCAAAATTACTAGAAAAAAACCATTTCTGAAAGAACAGTCTAATATGAGGTGTATAGTTTATAATCCTTACTTGTTGTTATATTGATAGATCTGACTGCACAAGCCCAGTGCCAGATTCCGTCCATGCCAAATCTAAATTGTATGTTATGTCATGTTTGTTGTATGATTCCTAATTGGTTGCAAATGTCTAAGGCCCACTTGCACACCAATCACTAAACACGGTTTGCGCTAAACGAGTTTAAAATAATTCTGTTTCTGTCAAATGTTTGTCTCGAAATTATCGTGAGGTCACTCAGTTAAGTTAATCCGACCGTATCCTATGTTAGTATTAATTATATTATATGTATGTTATTCGTTGTTGTAACTAATATAATTAGATACGATTGTATGATTTACAGTGTTTCTATAACTTTTTTTGGTGATTTAATTACAACAATTTATTATTTGTGAATTTGGTCCATTTCTTTGAAAATTAAAAGATGTTGTAGAAATAGATTGATATTTCCAAACTTGACAAGATTACATTTTGCCATCATTATTTGGTTCATAAAATAAATTAATATCTAAAGCTATTATACGATTTTAAATCATACACAATTTAATTATGTAGGCACTTATAATTTTTCACAATGGATCCTTATAAATGTCATCTTTTTAGTACCTACTCTAGTATAACTACTACTTAGTACTTCGACTTATTTACTATGACTTTTTCTACTTTAACTTTCTTCTGTAGTCTGATAACTGTATTCACAACAGGACAAAGTTAATAGTTAGTTAGTTTTTTTATGTTATAAAATTTATAGTTCAGGCTCAGTAAAATATCTTTAATTAAAAAGGCACAAACAAGTAACAGTAAATACCAATAACACTTAAAAAACAAAAATTATAGTGACTTTCCACATTGGGACCAGATATAGCGTGGTCACGCCGGTCACTTAAATATGTGGTGGTATGTGGTAGACAATTCAATTCTTCAAATCAATTTCTGAGTTTATCTTGGACATTACCGACTGTGGTGAAGGAAAAACGTGAGGAACGAACGGGACTTATTAACAATAAAGTCTGAAATCGCCAATCCGTCTTGAGCAAAGTTCGTGTCTTATAGGTTTGTAAAAGCATTGCGATGGGACATAGTCCAATAGTTCATTTTCCCTTCGCTTTATAACATACTTATGAGGAGGAAAGTGAAAAATCATAACTGCGAACGGCCGAATTAATTAATTGGTAGTAGTCGACTGTCCTGCCCACACTATTCTAGATCTTAGACGTGTCGGAAATAAAGATAATCAAGGTACTTCTCTGCTTTAAGCAGGCATCAATCGTTTTCCATCATCCATATTCATGGCTAGTTTATATTATCATTATCACAGAACATTATAAATTATTAAGTTTATTAAACAAACAAATATATAAACAGAATTACTAAGCAATTCTATACCTACCACATATGTTTGGATACAATTTGCAAGACTGCTGCTATCCCCCAGATAAATACAAAATTATCTGCCACATAAATTAACCGAGAAACTGGTGGTGAAACAGGATATTAGCACCTGTCCCACCGAGGAAGCGACGAATATCTCGCTCAAGAAACGAACAATTATTAGTTGATTGCTGACTGTTCACACTGCTGATGCCAGCGAAAACTATCTTTCCACTAGTTTGTCACAGTGGCAAGAGCTATCAAAGAGAGTAGTCGCTTGGCCGGCAGAACACTCGCTAAGAGACTCAACATACGTATACCGCAAGTAATCGCTTGGCGTCGCGCACTTGTTGCTCGCCAACTGCGTGCACTGACTGGACAGGTCCACTCATTGTGGTTTTACCTCAAAAGACCATTTCAGACACAAATCTACATGGTCTTCACATGATCCAACCAAGATTATGTCTGTACTTTAAAAGACTGTAACCTCTGAGTTTGTTTTGGCCTTTCTTCTCAGAGTAGTCAGATAGGAAACGCCGACCTCATCTAGTTTTTAAAATATGATTGACGTGTAAAAGTGTTTGTACATACGTACATATAGAAATAAAATCATCCATCATTTAACTCGTTTTTAGTTGCTAGCTCTACTCACTTCTCCATAATCGCCAGCGGTGGGACAGGTGCCTAAGGGTCTGTTTCAATGTAGACTACACAGCGATCCAAACCTACCAGATAAATGAAGAATTTGTATGAATTTATCTGCTGGATAAATTAACTATACTTATCTGGAGGTGGTATAACATGCCACAACTCTTTGTTCTATCTAAATTCCGACCTTAACAACACGAGATACAGAGAATTAAGATAACACATTCTGTTTCTGACTGTGTGTGAAGTTTTTCATGAACAACCTATTGCCAACATACCTACTATGTTGAAAACCTTAATTAATTAATTAATTTTATAAATTAATGCTCTATTTGTATCTAGCTTTTCCATCATAAATGATGCTGCATGCTCAGTTCCCATACAATATCACAAAGTCACAAGTATCTACTTTTATCTATATCCTTGAATTTATACATAATAAATACAGAATATTGTCTTAGTTAAACTAGTTTCTTAACGTGTTGGAAGAAGTGGTCATTGAAAACGATTGGGCCCTTTCTGAACCATTCCTCATCATCTAAACGCCAGTGGTAGAAGGAGAATTCAGGGAAAAAGAACTTTATCTCCCTTTCAGCTGAGTCTTGAGAATCTGAAATAGGAGAAAGTTATTTATGTTATAACATTACCTTAATCAGATGCAGCTGTATTGTAGGCTGCGTAGCATTTACATATAGTTAAGAGACAACAGACAAACTTATATTATTGCCAGAGCTGACTGGAGCTGACACGGTTGAAAATTAATTCATAAATTACAGTATTTTGTATTTCTCCACTTAAGAAAATATTTATCATCAGCCAAAACATGTCCACTGCTGGATGTTACTTCCCTTGGGCATTTCCATAATAAAAAAAATTGTTTTGAAGTTATAAAAATTGTAACTTTACCTGATCCATGTGCTACATTTCTAGTGTCTGATATTCCGAACATGCCTCTCAAACAGTATGGGTCTTGGAACTGTCCTTTGTACACACTGGTAGGTCCTAGGAGCCGCCTCCACAGTTGAATGGCATTGATGTGACCCAAGACATGCAGGTCTATGCAGCCACTGAAATAAATTATGTCAAAAATGTAAGGTGGAATAATTGTGCCGGTACTAGCTGGTTACCTATGTAAGGCTATGTATTTACTAAAATTGTTAAGGTTAAATTCGCACATGTATTCCCTAAGAGGTAGGCAAGGGTGTGGGTGTGCGCGGGCTTGCGCACGGCGACCAATGGGCAGCTCGCTGTCCAGTAAGGACCAGGCCCGGGTTGACGGCGCGTCGTGTTCCACGCGCGCCTCAAAGAGATGTCAGCACCATTCACGGGGTCCGATAGGACTGATGCCTGCCGGGGCTGTGGATTGTTTGAACGGGTCACCGTGGCCCTCGTGCACAGGCAACTGAAGGAACACGAGTGGGTTTTAGCAGTAAGAGTCACGTCACGTCACGTCCTTCCGCTCCGCCCAGAGCAGGAGAGGTCATTTGATGACTTCCCACCCCAAAAAAAGGGTGTGGGTGTGGTGGGTGAACATTTTGCCATGTTTTAAGAGGTGAGGTGACCCTACTGCCATGTGCACAAGTCCAGTCTCCAGGCTGCCATTGAGAAATGTCTACTATTAAACCCAATAAATCTTTGCTCACTCCGGGAATTACACCCTATGAACCTATGCTCAACAGTCGCGCTTGCTACCACTAGTCAGACCAATAAATCAGTAAGGTAGGTACCATAATATTTTGCCTATTTCTTTGTATTTATAACTTAAAATACTCACCTGGTCATAAACGTAGTAAGGCGGTTATAGAAGAATTTGCCTACATGTTCCTCATAAAACCTACAAGCCGAATCTGTGTCCAAAGTAACCCGTTTCGTTTTCACAATAATGAACTTATTCTTCAAAATATTCCTGATGAAAGATCGCACTACCGGGTTCGATACCGCATGTGGTTTAATTATAGCTAGCGTTAGCTCCAGCTTCTGCATTGCATGAATTTACTTGTGTTTTTCAGTTTATGTCATAACTTCTATGTTTAAATTATGTAAATAGCAAGTTCAGTTTTCTTCCGCTTTTCCTTTTCCCAAAATTTCTATCAAATCAAAAGCACTGTCAATGTCAAAAACATATGTGAACGATGTTGCCAGTACGAGCATCAATGAGTTGGGTCCATGGAATTATTATTCTAAAAAGTATTACAAAAAAGAAAACCCGACTGCAACAAAGAAAGTTAAAAACAAGCTTACTTTTCAAGTAGTCTGATGCAGTTGGTGGCATCAAATCTGAAATTGAATTAAATTAACTGCCACAAACTGCGTCAGACTTCTTGAAAACTGAGCTTGTTTTTCACTTTCTTTGTTGCGGTCGGATTTTTTGATGTTTTCAATATAAAAAAAAATGCGCCTAATGTGGGGCATGAACGTCCTTTTTACGATAAGCCTCAACTCCAAGCTTTTAAGAAAATATTAAAGTTCTATGTTGAAAGTTTTATTTAGTACTTTTTAGTCAGAGATGTAAATAGATCGATGGTTTTTGTTATTTTTTGCATTTTAGCGTGTTATATTTTTGGAACCGTCTCTTCAAGTTCTTTATTTTGATACCCCGCATGGTCATGCTGTAGCTGTTATATTTTTGTTTTTCAATGCATTAGATTGACGTTTAAAATACGCCACACTAAAATAGGTTAAATGCAATGTAAATCGATGGTTTAAATTAAAATCAAGAGTAGGTACAATACGTACATACTAATTTCATGATAAATAATAATAAATAATGTGCGCAGCGCAGCATCTACAAAACCATAAATTAATGCACACGTTCTCCCTAAGAGTATATATGTTCTGTGCACACGTTACGGGAAAATAACGAAAAAATACTGTACCATAGAGACTAACGAGCGACGGAGCAATACAACAATAACATTGTAGGTTAAAATTAAGGATACTTCAACTACAACCTTACAAAAATGCCTGAAATAGAAGCAAAACGTAAAGCGGACGATTTGTCCTTAGTACCATCAAAACGCACACGAACTGAGATTTCCGTTGTTGGTACTCGAGAGAAAGCGGTAGTCACTTCATCCGTAAGTTGTTTCCAGTTTTCTGATTATATTTCCCTGAAGAATGCCAAAACGAAACTATACAAGTAAATTTTTCCAGGTGCCTCGTACTTCAAGCCTATATGCACCTATCATGTTATTGGAAGGCCATCAGGGTGAGGTGTTCACGTCTAAGTTCCACCCTGAAGGCAAACACTTGGCTTCGGGAGGTTTCGACCGACAAATATGTAAGTCTACTCAGTTGGTGTATTATCTTAATTAGCTTCTATTGTACAAGTATAGGTATGTATTCTAAATTAAGTTAGTAATGTTTGTAAAACGCAAAACTAATCATTCATTTCAAATCCCTTACCACCATGCATCTATTATTCTTTGTTTCTAGTCTTGTGGAATGTCTACGGTCAATGTGAAAATGTAATGGTGATGAAAGGCCACACGGGTGCTGTGATGGAGTTGTGCTTCTCTCCGGATGGTGCACATTTGTATTCATGTGCTACCGACAACTCAGTGGCCGTATGGGATGTACCCACTGGTACCAGGATCAAAAAACTTAAAGGACATGCTAGTTTTGTTAATTCAGTCTCAGGTGTGCATGTTTTTTATTATTTATATTAATTCATAAGAATCGTTTCTTAAAAACTCGATATAGTCACTACAAAATTACTCTTTTGGTATCTCTTTTAACTTTTAATGAAAATGTATAAAGAACAAAGTCAAGGTCAAGAGCAGGTCCATTGGGCAATAGATTTTTTTTTTATCAAACCTCAAACCCATTCTAATACTAAAACTTTTACTTTACAGGTGCAAGAAGAGGTCCTGAATTACTAGTATCAGCATCAGATGACAACACAATAAAACTATGGGATGCAAGGAAGCGCAACCCTATAGCATCCTTCGACAGTGGGTACCCCGTCACATCAGTCCTGTTTAATGATACCGCAGAGAAGATCATCTCAGGAGGCATTGACAATGTTGTTAAAGTGTGGGACATCAGGAACAATCAGATTTCATACAAAATTAAGGGGCATACGGATTCTATAACAGGTATACGTACGATAAAGAAATATTGCTACTCTAATACATTGTGATTCCCTAGTTTTTGTAAGGACACGAAATCTTAAATGCTCACATGGTATTGTACTCATACAGTCAACATCATAATTGCTACTTTAAGGTATTTGACAAAACTCCCAATAAATTGAAGCTTCATTAAGGTTGAAATTAACCAACTGTCACATAGACAAGTTTTATGACGTGCATGTGATATTAAACCTTTGGATGGTAAAACAATTACGAGGTCAACTGTACGGATTGGCATTTGGCACAGATGTTTCTTTAGTCAAAGCATTTATTTCAAATGGGCACATAAAGGGCACTTTTGAATGTGAACATTAAAATAGAATTGATTGTAGTTGCCCCTTCGTGAAGGTAGTTTCGTATGGAGAAGCATGGGCAAGGAACTCCACAACTACACAGAAATTGCTGTAGTTTTTTACTATTGTAGTTACGAGTACCTTGGTTTGGCTTAAATACTTGATCTTAGGGTGTATCCCTCCCTAATGATAGTATGGTGAATAATAATAAAGCTTCTTTATTCCAAATCAAATCAAATCATAATATTTTATTTCACATAATCCTACATGGGCACTTATGAAACGTCAGAAGCTAGGTGCACAGTTCTAATTGGTATGAAGAAGAGCCTTATTTCACATTCCATATTTTAAGTTTACAAATCAAATCAAATACAGTGATATCCATAATATAAATACTAGTTACAAACACAAATTGGTTGTTCCTACAACCAGGCTCAAGAAAATAGGTGTCTCGTTTAGATGCTAATGTATACTTTTTTATAATAAACTTCCTAGCCACATTCAAGAAATAAATAAGGCTAAATTGAATCTATACAAATAAATAAAATTTAAGTGTCTGTTTGTAATGTCAAAATAACAGCTTTTTACTAAATGCATGGCGGTGCGGCGTCAGGGATGGCTGAGTGATAGCACCGTCATCATCTCGATTCGGTGGTACGGAATCCATAGTTCATGTTTTCAATCAAACACGGTAAATACATGAAATCAGTTAGTATTTCACTCAAAATATAATTAAACACAGTACAATAGTAATAACGTTCACTTCACGCACTATTTTCTAAGTTCGGGCAAACCGTTAGTTTCGCGTAGGAGAAGTGGAAATCTGGAAGTGGAAGTCTGCATTCGTTTGTTGCCCTCACAAGACTGACTTGTTTTCTGGTCACTTTCCTTCACACGACTCTGTCCACGTGCCGTCCTGGATACCGAGCGCGCCACGGCGTTTGCCCTCACCTTAGTACTACAATAATCAATTGAGAGACTATTGTCGCTCAACTTTCATAATCCACGACATCCATAATTATGAAAGTACATACAGTACTTATAACAAAACAGCAATTGTTAAATTTTTTGTCTGTCTCTTTGTTCCGGCTAATCTCCGAAACGCCTAGACCGGTTTTGACGGGACTATCACTGGCAGATAGCTGATGTTATAAGGAATAACATGGGGCTACTTTTTGTTCCGGATAGCACGTTCCCGTGGGATAATTTCCGACATCCACGCGGGCGAAACCGCGGGCAGCAGCTAGTCTTTTATAAAGCGGAAACTGTGCTAGAAAGCCTATTAAACTATCAAAGACTACATTGAGGACAAAAAGGCTTGGGATTGAGCTGCTCCAATAAATTTACACAGTGAATGTTGATTTCTTATTTTCTTTGTTATTTTACTTTCTATTTTTTTTTTTTACCTATAGCTATTTTCATATACACTGGGTGACACTGAAAGTTCTTAGAAAATCAAAAACTGAAGAAACTAGGAAGTTATTAGTTTTATTATATCTTTTACAAGTGGCCAGTTCTAAAAACTTTCAGTGTCGCCCTCGTACAATGACATGAATATTTACTGTATAAAGTATAATACAATTATAATTATTGTGAATGTGAAGACTATGTGGGTCATAGCTTTTTGCTTTCTTTTTCTCAGTTAGTTTTAATCATGTTCTGGCAGTTTGAGTAATTTAAGCGGCCTACCCAAATGTCCTTTCTTTAGTATTGTTCGTCAAGTCGTTGAGCTCCTTAAGTTCTGAGTTGAGCTGCACGATTACTGACAAATGCGTGCACTGACTGGGCAGGTCCACTTAATCTTTATGGGTCTTTCCTCAAAAGACATTTCACACACCAATCTACATGGTCATCACATGATCTGACCAAGATTGTGTCTGGACTGAAGAGTGAAGAGACTGACCTCTGAGTTTGTTTCGGCTTTTCTTCTCAGAGTAGTCAGATAGGAAACGCCGACCTCATCTAGTTTTAAAAATATGATTGACGTGTAAAAGTGTTTGTACAAACCTAAATACTTACAGAAATAAAATCATATATCAAATGTAGTGTTAGTCATATTTTCTGTACCTTTTTTTAGGTAAAAGCCTCCTACAAATATTATTAACACTACATTTGATTTAAAAGATAATAGTTATAATAGTAAATTGTGTTTATTTAGATTCCACTTCCACTTTACTTTCCAGGCATGGCGTTATCCTACGACGGATCATACCTCCTCTCAAACTCGATGGACAACACTCTTCGCATATGGGACGTTCGCCCGTTCGCACCGTCTGAACGCTGCGTCAAGCTCATGTCTGGTCATCAGCATAACTTTGAGAAGAATTTGTTACGGTGCTCATGGTCTCATGATGGATCTAAGGTTTGATAAATTATAACAAAACAACATAAGACATGAATATCTCACGCCAATTTGCAATCATTATTCTTAGTACATACAATTAGTATTAGAGCATGCTGAATAAGGCGCGTCCCGATTCAGAAAAAAGAATCCCCTGGCTTATCCCAACTTTTTAAAAGAGCCTTGTTGCTGTTTTAAGACGTGTTTACACGAGAAGTGTACTCGACCGTGGAAAGGCTAGAATGAAAAAAAATAGTGCGATAAAAACGAGTCTGGCAGTCATTTTCTCCTCTCGACGGTCGAGAAACAATCCACTTATAAACGCGCCTTTATTTTAAAGATCGTAGTAAAATAAATTAATCATGCAGATCGCCTCAGTGACTTGTATTTGAATTACCTACTGGTAAGAAGATACCACTAGGTACATCAGTAGGTGCCATTTCAACTATGTAAGTTAAACAATGCTTCAGTTGATAGTGAGCTCATAAATATTGCAAGCGGACTCCCTACTTCTCGCTTACTATCTATCGCTCACCATTGCAACCAAATGTGATGACTAAGTGGTTAAGGTGTCGCCTGTCATCCACGAGGTTGTGGGTTCAAATCCTGGCAAGTACACATGTGACTTTTTCAGTTCATATGTACTTTCTAAGTCTATCTTGGACATCACTGACATTGGTGAAGGACATCATAAGGAAACCTGGACTTATAGTTAATATACGTCTGAAATCGCCAACCCGTCTTGAGCAAGCGTGGTGATCAATGCTCATGCCTTCTCTGAATGAGAAGAGGCCTTCGCCCTGCAGTGAGACAGTAACAGGCTGGTTTATTATTGCTCACCATAACTAGTGCTCGGCATACGACTATCCTTGTTTTTATCTCAGGTGGCAGCCGGATCATCAGACCGCTTCCTGTACGTGTGGGACACGACATCGCGCCGCGTGTTGTACAAGCTGCCCGGGCACAACGGTTCCGTCAACGACGTGGACTTCCATCGAACGGAGCCCATCGTGCTCTCCGCCTCCAGTGATAAACAACTCTATCTCGGCGAAATTGACAGTTAGGACTGTGAAGTGATTGTGGATTATTCGGTCTCTTGTTATGAATGTTACTTATACTGGAATAATTATGATTTTACTGTAGTAGATTATAGGTGTAAGATAATTAAGGAATACCGACAACATACCTAGGTACTATGATTACTTTCTAGCCAGCTTTCTTTAGATTCAAAGGATTGAAAGACATGATTATGTACTACTCTATTAATCTACTCAAGACATTTCAGTCCACTTAATGCAATGTGTTAAAGTCAACAAGTTGGACGTGTTGCTGAGGTTAATGTGAATGTGAGGTCAAGAAGGTACAATGAGTACCTAACCCCTAAATGTTCAAACAAGATGTCAGAAATATTTGTAAGAAACGTCATATAGAATAATATTTTTAAGATAATAAAAGGACCATTTATTTAATTCTCCATTTTATTTTAATACAAATATCACATAGAAAAATACAAACCAAGTTATTTTTACAACTGCTCGTGTTGAAATAGTCAGTTCAATTTTATTTTATTGTAAGTGGTAGGTAGACCTCTCATATCAAAAATAATTATATTTCTGAAGACATAAGTTTATTCATAAATTATCTACACATTATTTTTTCTGAGCAAGCCAAGGTCACAAGATGTCAACAAATATATACAGGTTGTCCGATACAGAATTGATAACCTTAACACAGCATATAATAGACGTTATGGCAGTTCTAAATATATATATAAAGTCTTTCGACCGTTATCAGAATTATGAGACATGTTCAGGTAGGCGTGGGTTATCGGGTAGGAAGACAATATTTCAATAAAATAACTGTTGCTATAATCACTTCACTTATAATTCTTGATATTACAATAACTATTTTCACAATTTAATTATGGATTGTTAAGATTAGGATAGATTAGAACTTTAACGTCCACCGAGCACGTGGTTGCGTGCGCGCTCCTCGGCGGTACAACACTAAGTGACACTTTTTACAATATGGCCGCCTCGCCAGTGCTCGGTGTTCGCTATGAGCTTTGACATGTGACATGTGACATCTGACAGTGACGTTTAGCATATTATAAAATGTCATCAGATATACTGAGTAGCGGATGCGCCGACACGGCCAATCCTGACAGTCGCACGACCTCGTGCGTGCTGTGTCGTGCATCTACATGCTAGGACGTCTACCTGTTCCAACAGAAAAGTGGGTATACATATTAACATACGCTCGACTATTCCTGACCAGACTAAGATTTAGTGTCATTGCCATGTAATTTGGATCGGGCGTGCTGGGCCCTTGCATCCGGGTATTCGACTGTGGTCCAGGTGTGCTAGGCCTCTTTGACCCTTACTCTTAGTGTGGTCCGGGCGTTCGAGGCCCTTTCAACCAACCGCCAAAGTATGGCCCGGGCGTACGAGGCCCCTTCAACCAACTACCAAAGCGTGGCCCGGGCGTACGAGGCCCCTTCAACCAGCTTTACTAAGTGCCAAAGCGTGGCCCGGGCGTACGAGGGCCCCTTCAACCAGCTTTACATTACTAACTGTCAAAGCGTGGCCCGGGCGTTCAAGGCCCTTTCAACCAGCTTTTACTCTACAATTTTAAAATAGACATGCCTTTTCGTACAAATCAAAATCATTCACTTCGGTGCACTTGAGCTTCTCCCACGACTATGTGAAAATCTTCTTCCGAAGCCGAGAGCGTACCAGAACCGGCAGTGAGAGTATTTTCACTGGCACTGGACGCTGTTTCGGTTTCGGTGTCCGAGGACTCTATTAAGTCAGTGCTATTTTCTTCGATCGCCGACACGTCATCCTCCTCATTAATCAATGTTGTTGATATCTCTAACAAGCCCTCGAAACCCCTAGGTACCTCACGCAAGTTTTCATGAGAGTACTTATAGACTCTGCTAGATCTATTAGCACTCTTTAATTCGTAGCGATCGTTGTCTAAGATCTTAGTTATAACGAATGGTCCCTTAAACTTTCTAGATAACTTAGTCTGATTACGCTCGCTACACTTGATGAAAACATAATCACCTAGTTTAAACGGTTTTATCCTAGCCTTGCCCCTATTAAAAAGTTTTTCTTGAGAGCTAGCTGCCTTGAGGATATTTGCAGAAGCTTGATTTCTTACGGATTCTAAATCAGCTCGAGAGGGGGTGCTGACATTGGCAGCTATTTGGGACATTCCAAGGGATTGGGCGCGTATGCCAAACATGAGTTCTGTTGGTGTGAAACCGGTGACCCTAGATCTAGTACTATTAAGTGCTAGTTGTACCTCATCTAGCTCGTCTCTCCAAACTTTATTGGTGTCATTTTCAACGATAGTTAGAAGGTTTTTCAATGTGCGCATTACCCTCTCTACCTGACCGTTCGCCCTGGCAGAGCCGGTTGCTATGAGGTGTAGCTCTATGTTGTGACCGGTGCAGAATTCTTTGAATTCTGTGCTAATAAAACATCTGCCCTGATCTGCTATTATTTTCTTGGGAGAACCGAAAAGACACACGGCTTTTTTTAAGGCTTTAACGGCACAAGCTGAATCTAGTGACTGGGTATATTCTAGGAGGACGTATTTTGTAAATGCATCTATGATGACACAAGCATATTCCTTTCTATCGCTCTTACCGCTGAGTTTGCCTGTCATGTCGATGTGCACGGTGTGCCATGGTACTGAGACTTTGGGGATGGGATGCAACCTTACCTGTTGTGCCCCCGAGATTCCTTTAGATGCCTTGCACACTATGCACGAGTCAATAAACCTCTGCACATTCTTAGACATTTGGGGGAACCAGTACTGTTCATATAGTTTGTTGAGAGTTTTGTCATGGCCTAGATGTTTGATTTCGGTATGTACATGATTTATTAGCGTCCATATCAAGGAACGTGGAACTATGGGAAGCCAGGTGCTTATCTTAGCCCTTTCTACTTTTCGGTAAAGGATGCCATCCCGCACATCGTAGGTGTGAGCGATAGCTCCTGGTAGCTCGCCTTTCTCATGCTGACTTATAAGGTTCTGGATTTCTTGATCACGTTTTTGCTCTACCTGGATCCAACTATTGTGTAATTCCACGAAATTCACAGATTTGCGAAAGTCTGTGGTGTTCGAATCTAAAGAAGCGATACTAGATTCTCCCGAACTTGACGGGGAGGGTAATGGGTTTCTAGAAAGAAAGTCAGCATGCGCCATATGACGTCCTTCTTTGTATATGATATCGAAGTCATATGCTTGAAGGAACGCCCACCATCTGTGAACACGAGGCGACAAGTCGGTCTTGGCTTTAGAGGCCTTCAAGGAGTTACAGTCGGTGTAGACTGTGAAGTGTTGGCCGTAAAGATAATGGCGGAAACTTTCGACTGCTCGTACCACCGCTAGGGTTTCTAATTCGTACGAGTGGTACCTGGATTCTACCTCTGTTGTACGGCGGCTGAAATAGGCTACAACGTGTGGTATATTTTGTTCTCTCTGAATTAACACGGCACCATAGCCATCGGAACTCGCATCAGTATGGAGTTCTACCGGTTTATCAGGATCAAAGATCGTTAATACGGGTTCGGATGACAGAATCTTAACGATTTGCCTATGTGCTTCCGAATGTTCCTGCGTCCAAGTTATACGACCTTTGAGTTTGGTCAAGGGGTATAAGGGACTTGCTATGTTGGCGAAATTGGGTATGAAACGTCGGAAGTAAGATGCCAACCCTAAGAATTGTCTTACTTGCCGCGCTGTCTTAGGAAATGGGACTTCTAGGAGGGCTCTGATCTTTCCAGGATTGGGTCTTACTTCTCCCGCTCGTATGACATATCCTAAGTAATTAATTTCAGTTTTCATGAATTTACATTTGGCCATTTTCAAAGAGAACCCCGCCTCCGTCAGAGCTTGGAGTACGGTGTCCAGGCGATGTAATCCCTCATCAACACTGGCTGAATATGAGAGGACATCATCCATGTACGCTAATGCTACTGTATCTTTCAGGGATTTAAGGGCTTTATTGATGCATCTCTGGTATGTGGACGCAGCGTTTCGCAAACCGAAGGGCATGGCGAGATATTCGAATTGCCCATCAGGAGTTACGAAAGCTGTACGCTCTATGGACTCAGGACTAACCCTGACCTGATGGTAGCCTGCCGCCATGTCCAGAGAGCTGAAGAAATGCGCTCCGTTTAAGCGGTCTACCTGCTCTTCTATCCTAGGGAGTGGGTAATGTTCTGGTCGGGTGTTGGCGTTTAGCTCTCTATAATCGACGCATAACCGGTCCGTACCGTCTTTTTTCTTAACCAACACGATAGGGCTAGCAAAAGGCGAAGAACTCTCTCGGATGATATCTGCATCTAAAAGTGATTGTATCTTTTCTCTTACAATCACTTTCTCCGATGGTGACATCTGATGAGGACGCCTTTGCACCGTTTTGTGCGGGTCAATAAGGTCGATTCTCAGTTCACCAGTGGTAACTCTACGAATAGGCATGCCTTCTATAAAATATTCACTATATTTGCTTAGAATCATAAATAGTTGCTCCTTTTTTTCGCCTATTAAATCTGTGTCAATCGAGCTAAAATCTAACCGACTAGAAGTTTGGCAGGTGTTGATGGGTTTGCGCGATGAAAATTGAATCGAATCACTATTGATTTCAACATGAAACCCTTGGTTTAAAATGTCTCTGCCTATAATGACAGATTCAACCAAGGTATTGTCAGGGACCACATGAAATAATATACTAACTGGAATGCCCTGAATACGGACGAGACTGGAAATTTGGGTCATGCATTTTACATCCTGACCTCCTATGCCTGTCAAGTAAACTGTATCTTTGTGTATGGGGCCTAGAAGCAGGGCCGCTACGCTATTCTTGATCAATGAACATGCTGAACCACTGTCGAATAGAAATGGAATTGGCTTACCAGTCGACGTCGACAAAGTACCTTTCACGAGATTCCGATCGCAGATGTTCACATTCTTCTTAGCTGAATCTGCTTTGTTGTTTGGGCAAGCCGTACTGACATGTCCCGGTTTTTGGCAGGTGAAGCATGTGACTGTCTTCTCTCGTTCTGGAACTTTTGTGACAGCGATCCCATCTCGACGTTTACGGCACTCTTCAATCTTGTGTCCACGGTGGCCGCAGTAGTGACAGGATCCTCCAAATTTCGAATCAGCAGTCACACGTGGTTTCTTAGAATTGGAAGGCTGCTCTTCATTTTCATCATGACGTCTCTTCAGCGATATTCCACCAAGGGCGCGGTACAATTGAGCCCTTGTTGTGATGGTATATGAATTTAGTTCTCTGCGTATCAGTGAGTTCCTTTGGCTGAGGACTGATATGACGAAGCCAGTGATAACCTCTTCGTTCATCTCCACTTTTGGTATGCGCTCAATGAGACTCCACAAACGCATAGCTGCTTCCGAAGCCGTCTCTTGCTGTGTAATTTCGAATCTCATTACACTGTCGAAATAGTCTTGCATGAGCATGGGTTTTCCAAAGCGTGCCAGTAGCAGTTCTTTAATACGAGGCCATTCTATCTCTGAACTTTTTAATTTGGTTAGACAGGATGCGGCGCGTCCTTTCAATGCACTGACTAAGGCAAGTAACAACTCGGTTCCAGTGAGATTTCGGCTAGAAACTATGATGTCCGTGATTCTACACCAACCTTCGATATCAGCCTCTGCATCGTCCGGATCGAATTTCACCAGCAGGGTCGAATTATGTTGTTGCGTCGATGGCTGAGTATTGTGGGTAGTTGCAGCCAGTAACCTCGTTAAAATCGATTCCATACCGGAGAGTAAATCGTGGGTACTTGCACTACGATCTTTATTTCCTTGATGTGATGCTGTCTCCTGTTCGTTTGACCCTTCGTATCCCACTTCTGATAAAGTCTTTCGACCGTTATCAGAATTATGAGACATGTTCAGGTAGGCGTGGGTTATCGGGTAGGAAGACAATATTTCAATAAAATAACTGTTGCTATAATCACTTCACTTATAATTCTTGATATTACAATAACTATTTTCACAATTTAATTATGGATTGTTAAGATTAGGATAGATTAGAACTTTAACGTCCACCGAGCACGTGGTTGCGTGCGCGCTCCTCGGCGGTACAACACTAAGTGACACTTTTTACAATATGGCCGCCTCGCCAGTGCTCGGTGTTCGCTATGAGCTTTGACATGTGACATGTGACATCTGACAGTGACGTTTAGCATATTATAAAATGTCATCAGATATACTGAGTAGCGGATGCGCCGACATATATATATATATATTTCCCAAAAACCTAAGATTTTTTTAGAACACAACATCTTTTTTACATTCTACTTCACGACAACCACAAATGAATTCCTTCCGTTATTTGTTGTGATAATATAGTACGTCGACTATGACGACAGAGCGGCAGTAAATAGTGTCTAGAAAATGCACAGTAATTTTTTTTTTTTCTAAAATATCTTAGCTTGGATATATTTTTACTTGGGACATATTTTTAGTGGTTTTTTTTGAACGGCCATAAGGTATATTATATTTTTTTTTAAAGGCCACAAGATATATAATATTTCAAGGTTATCCATTATTTACCGGACATCCTGTATAAGTGAAAATTAGTACCACAGTATTGCCCCAATCAAATAAATTCTACTCCTGCCTTACACCCTAAAATTTTGCTTAGTGATATTCCCCTTTATTTATAAAAGTTGTATAAAGTTAACTAATGATTAACATATACATTTTTGACGTTTAAAGGTCTGTTAACTTTAATCATTGTTTATAAATCAACCCCATAAACTCTGTGATGGTATATAAGGATAATAAAATTGACAGTCATAATAACTTAATATAACATAGCGTGGGATACACGTTTACACTTAAAATAATAAAAACATAACAACTTATTATTATACATTTTCTTAATTTTTATAAGCCTAATGAAACAATCTTGATTGAGGATAACACAACTCGCGCAGCGGCGGAAGTTCAGGAATGTAACCTAATTGAAAACTATCACTTTTGAAAGCCTCCAAGTCTATGTCAGTCAACTCTTCCAACTTGCTGTACACAGTTGGATCATCTTCTGTTTGTGGTTTGGTATTCTGAGCAGGCGGGAAAATGTTCCCTGGACCAAATGGGGAAGGATTTTGACTTTGACTTGGCTCCCTAGCAAAAATATTTTGGTTTGCAGAAGCAAATATGTCAGATGGGTTGGGTTGGTTATAATTATTCTGAGCTGCTGAAGCAAATATTGATTTAGCATCAGTAGTTTGGGTCTGCTGTGCAAATATGTTCTGAGATTGACTTTGACCAAATGAATTTGGATCATTGGCTTGAGCAAACAATTGTTTTGCTGGATCATTGGCTTGAGCAAACAGTTGCTTAGCTGGATCTGCAGCTTGAGAATTGAAAATGCTATTCTGTGCTTGACTAAATATTGATTGAGCATTATTAACATTCTGATTCAATACTGGAGCAGTTTGGACAGCACTGTGGAATATGGAAGCTGCAGCATTGTTGGAATTGCTGAAGTGAATCTGTAGCTCATTTACAAATGGTGAGGAAACTAACTCTCCTTTATAGAGGCTTCTTAAAACTTTGATTATGTTCACATTTGGTTGTAGAAGTTGTTCATATTTTAGTCTTGTTTCTTTAAATAGATTGTTTATGTATATTACCTGTAAGAGATATTTATTTGATTAAAGCACTTTCTAGTATTCAAAATGATCCAATTAAATGTATAATAAAATTGTTTTTAAACTTTTACTTACAGCTTGTTCAATATTATTTGTCTCTTTCGCCTCGTATATGAACAGTCTGGCTTCCTCTGGTGATAGGTCAGTAATTCCTGGAAATATTGGTTTTTCTTTAAAGGGAGAGTAGCACGAGAGGATCCACTGGCCTCCTCGGAGGGCTGCTTGCACGTCTGACTGCACTTGCTTCACTAGCTGTTCGTCAGTGACGCCAGCAGGCTGTGTAGGTTCTGGTGCCGGTTGTGTCGCTGGAATTTGTGGGTTTGCTGAAACACAGACATAGTTATGTAGATCAGAATACAATTTTAATGATTCACTACGCCTAATGGCACTAATATTATTAGTATAACCTAATAGAGACTCAATGTGAACAGTAATTTGTGATAACCTTGTAACTAAAAAGCATTTCTTTGGACAAATTTCATCTGCTGAGGGACAGTATTAGATGATAACAGCTGCAGTAAACAATATTACTATCGAAAATACACAATTAAATAACCACACAACAGCACTATTATGCAGAAAGTATGCAATTCCTGCATATTATTATTTTAATTGAAAGCCACTCGAAAATGATATATGAAATGATACCTAATGAAAGTTGTAAAACTCACCGTGGTAGGTATACTTGGATCCGTAGACATGTTCAAATCTACAGTTCTTTCCATAACGACAATATCCTGCCTGGAAAAATTTACAAACAACCATTTTTATAAAAAAAATATTTTGTTGACTTATTGTATCATGTAGTTCTGGCCATTGTTGGCCACAGAGAGTATATAAATTATGTTCTGTGGCCACAGAGCATGTAACTTTTAACTTTCACTAGCAGTGACCAGTGACACCTAGATTTAAATAATGTTCCTGACTCACAGCAAAACAAGAACACTGATTAATGCACAGAAGAATTTATTATTGTGTAGACTGGTGACACTGCCCTGACCTGGAAGTGGCATTAGGTTGTCAGTTGCAATCAGAGACTGGGATCAGCGTAGCACGGAATTATTAAGTACTATAGTAACATTGTTTTGACTTGGACAATATTCATCGTGAAAATCAGTGAAATAAGCTTCTCACAAAAAAAAAACTTTTCTAGATCTCACAGAACATTGATTAGTAATAACTATTGGCCTTTGTGTAGCTAAGTCCGTGGTCCCGTACTCTGAAGTTTGATTGTTCCGGGAACCGTGATTTTTTTTAGTTGAATGTTGGTTTGTTTGGTGTTTGTATCATGTCGTCTCGCTCTGGCGCTGCAGCTAGCTGTAGAGGGTTTGAGGGTATGCAAAACTACGTGCTGCGTCAAATAGTGAAAGCTCCTCGGGGACCTGCGTGTCGAGAGCATCGATGTTTTCAGTACTAATCTGGCGAGGAGGGGGTCCGCGCATGCTGACATGTCTGAACACTACCACATCAGGGTCATTGCACCGTGGCACGCGCGATCCCCCGACTACAAGCGCTTCCCGCGCGACCTCATAGCAGACGTCGCAGTACTGGAATTGACGCCTGAGAAAGTCGCCTTCACTTTATACGCGGCCTATTCAAACAAAAGAACTCCACACTACCACATGATACCCGCCGCGCGCAAAGCGCTCTTAGTTAATATAGGCGCAACGTACGCGGTTCACTTACACACACATTACTCCACACTCGCAGAAAAACACAAAGATAAACCACTCGAGCGACGTAATACACCTCAAGTCGCTTGATAGGTACTCACTACATTCCCCCGCATTCTGCAACGCTACCGGCTAAATGCGGTTACGTTGTTGGAGGGGAGGACAGCCTCTACTGTAGGTGAGCGCCAACCAAAACAGACGCCCTCGTTGCTTGATCGGCTCTTGCCGGGCCTTCCCTAGGGAATTAGGGATCTCACCCAGCAGGGACCTAGTCACACGGGCGTCGTGAAGCACTTCTGGCGCTCCTGCAGTCACACCCCAGAAACACACTACAGAACGCTGAGGAGAGGTAAACCCCTTAGTGACTAGGTGTGCAATAAAGCACTCCCACTCCTTCCCGTGAGAGGGGGAGGGAAACCCAAAGACGATTCCCCAATTATGTGGACCGAGAGAAAAATCCGTTATTTACCACCAACTCCTCGCAACCCCTTCGGGGGCGCAGGGACGATCACTCGACAGTCGACAGTATTCCACTAGCCGCCGCGCCGCGCCGGCGCGCGCGCATGATGTATGAATGTGTTGCAGCTACATTTGCTTCTAATTGTTCATCATTCTCCTGCCTCCTAATTTAGGGCCACATGCAGCGTGTCTTCGTCTTCATCTGTGTCTCTCGTTCAAAAACCTTACTTTGCTAGACGTACTCACGTCAACTATATTGAAATTTTCCTAGCAAAGTAAAGTGCAGTAAGCTTATCTGGCCCGGTGGCTTAATTGGAATTAACGAAATTACTATGCAAAGTGACAAGATCTGTCATTCTTAGTTTACTGAAAGCGCCATCATCACTGGCGGGGTACTTACGTAACACAGTAGGAATGCCTTTCATTTTGATAGTTCAACAACATTCATTGCGTTATTTATGTTGTTGAGCAGACAATTTTTTCGAACATATGAAGCAATGGATTAGCAATAGGCTTCAAAATGATTCAGATTGTGATAGATAGTGTGTTACGTAATTAGGGTGCTGGTTGGATGGGCTTGCTGCCTTGCTGCACTTAAAAACAATCTATCTCAGTCAGGGTACGTTCCGAATTGCACTGTAATCGATTTGAGCGTGCTTACAGCGGTTCCGAATTAGCGTGAGCACGATAACGATGTCATGTGAATCGTCATAGATGATGTCATGACATTCGCCATCTTGCGATAACGCCGACCATTCCTTAAATTAGGGTAAGTAATATATGATATAATTACAAAATCTCTAATATTTACAAGATATAACAACTGAATCTATAATTTTATTTGATATTATGATAATTTAATATAATAAACGATTGATATAATTTTAAAGTAACTAATTTTTATAAGCATAACATACATTGAATATAAAATCGTGTGATATACCACTCAAAAGACATAAAACCTATTTAGTCTAATATAATAAAACGCCTAGTAAAAAACACAAAGCAAAATTTCAGATACACACATTATAACATTGTCTAATTGTTAATAAGTTGTGAAATGTAAGTAAAGCAAGCATGCAGCATGCAGCAGGCATGGTTTTTGTCACGGCTCCGGCGGCGCTGCGGGGCTCCGGCGTTCCCATGCGAGCTTATCGTCGCAGATGTGTTTCACGCTCACCACCGTGGCTTTGGCTTGCTGGCCGGCATGGCCGGCTAGCCTCAACCGAGGCGGCGAGTGTTAAAACCACCTGCTCCTCAGCTCGCAAGCTTCCTCGACCTTCCGCACCTACACGATTTTAAATAACACTCTAGGGGTAGGGCAGACAAGACTACGTGAAGCCCGTTTTGCAGCGATTCGTTTCTGTCACGCTGCTCCCGCAGCACACTCGCTTCACTCGTCCGCCTTCGCGCGTTAATGGTCACTGTTCTAACCAAACCCAAATAATTCACCAACATAGAGGGGACCTGGCACTCCACTCCGCTCCCTCCTTAACCTTCTAACCTAAAATAACCCATCCGAGTCGGATTGCTTTGAATCGGGGTGTTAACCATAAATATATTATCAATATTATATAATTATTTTAAACGATAGGCCTAATGATTTTCGATTAAATAAACGTTATGTCCAATAACGTTATACGAAATGAGTTTTAGAGTATATAAACGTTATATGTAAACAAATTATATCAACAGTTGGTATAACTCACGTTTATTATATCTTGTGCATGTTATTGAAATGAAAATATACGAAATAACTTTATTCTTTATGATATGAGAAGTACCCCTTAAATTAACATCATCGTGAGCGCTGTCAAAAATGACAGTTGGGCGTTGTGCTTTTGAATTGTTTTGAATCGTTTTGAATCGCAACTTTGGTCTCAATAAAACAGGAGTGTTTGGGGTTAGTGTATTATCTATGGGGTTAACCGACGTTGAGCGAGCACTGTGAGCGCGTTCATGAGCGTTCCGTAGCTCTCAACTGTCATAATCGTGATATCTATGTCACGTATTACAGAACGTCACTCAGTACTCAAGCTTTACTCAAAACTAGTTTCAACCAATCAAATGGCTCTAAACTAGTCTTAAGTAATGCTTGAGTAGTGAGTGAGGTTCTGTAATACGGGCCTAAATCGGAAGGCAAATTATTGATGTGAGCGATTATAACTTAATTTGGAATGTAGCCACTGACTTCTGACTGAACAGAATCTGACAATGACATCTGTCAGTAACAAACTGGCCAAACCAGGCCAAACTGCTGTCGAACTAAATGAAAGAAAAAGTTTCGCTCACTTGTTTTTATTTAGAATTTAATTAAGTAGGTAGCTACTGTCTGAGTCATGTATCGGTAACGAAGTTTTGTTGTTTACGATTTGTCGCCTTTATCCTTAGGGTTATCATGACTTTATTGTTCCCAACTTATACAAAACTTTATTTTGGTCTGATGTCTATAAATTAATGTTTAAACTGTGATTGAAAATAGGTTGGTTTTAAAATAATTTATTAAAATAATCCAAATATTCCAATTAATTTATCCTTGTGTTTTACTTTTTGAAATGGATACTTACAGATTTTCTTATATTCTTCCAGATAAAAGAAAAAATGGATCAAATCCACGTCTTTATTATGTATGTGATACTCGCTGTGAGTGTTACATTTGGTAAGTTTTTGTTTCCAAAGATTCATATTGTTTACAACTTTTGATCCTCATTTTCAACCATGTTGATTGATGGATGTAAGTACTCATTTAAATTAATTACACAACATTTTGTAATTTTACGACATACTCCTACTGAACACTTCTGCATAATATTCCTCATATTCCTGTAGGAAATACATGCCTGAGCTGATTTCATAAGTTATGTTTGTCTAATAATATCAATAGACTTTAATTGATATAATGTTTATAGGCTCATCTATTCAACAATGAGGTCTTATTTATAATGTATCTTATTGAATTCAAACTCAAACTCAAAGAATTTATTTCAATTAAACCATTTACAGGCACTTTTGAATTGTCAAGGAGTCGGTCAGTTAGTCAGCAAGTTGAAGCTAGTTGCCCGTTCCAATTCACAAGTCACAGTACAACAAACAAATAACCTTTTTTTAAATCATCTGCCTGGCTTTTTTTCTATCTTGAGGCCAGCTGATGCAGCATTTATGCAGCTGAATACAAATAGGTACTTTTGTAATAAACATTTGAAATAATTCTAATAAATAAAGGATGTAATTCGGATATCTATGGATGTAATAATCACAGTTACATTAAATAGTTTTAATAATATGTCAAATTTTTATTCTTATTATTTATTTATTTAAACTTCTCACACACAATAACATACAAAGGCAGACTTAATGCCTTAGGCATTCTCTACCAGTCAACCAAGGGCGGTGTTGAGATAAGATGGCAGGTGCTCTGCTTAACAGGCGTTAATAATAATAAAAAAATATTAAAAAGATAACATAATTAATTATACATGAAATAGGTATACAAGTACCTAAATATATTATATATATATATATTATTTTGTATTATTGATTCATATAAATATATTGCTATTGAAAAGCATGTTGAATTAGCAAGCCATTTTTGAAAACAAAAATCGAACTTAACGCTGCCTATACTTGGGCACTTGTAATGGATACTGGCTGGCATTTAGTTGGTCATTTATAATTAAAGTCAAATTTAGGTGTTCTGTTGAAATAAAGATGTAACATAACTAATGTGTTTCACAAGAATGTAGATATATGACATCATCATAACAATTCCTGCTAAATATGGTACAGTACGGTCATTGACTACTGATATATCACAAAGTTGTAATCAGTAATGCTGTGGCGACGCTCTCTGTTGTACGAGACGTCGAGACGAGCTGTGTGCGAGAGAGAGCGCTAAATGTAGTTCGCCTTATCGCGATAATGTTGCCTTACAATTAGAATAAACAACTTTAATAACTGCCTTTAAGAAGGGCTATTTCTGTATAAAGGACTTTAACATGTTTGCATACACAAAGTAATATATAACAACACATATACAACTTCGTAATAGCAATAGGTATTTAACAGGAATAGGTACGATTTGATTATAGTTTCCATCTTGATTTCAAATAACTAAACGTATTGTTTGGTATGCAAAAAATATTTTTTAAAGTATCTGATATGGTAGGGGGGAAGGATCGCACGAATTCTTGAAACGTGTGTGTTATAGGCTAATTAAACAATTTACGTACGATCAGCAACAGAAGTGGAATAATTGTTTTGTACCCTATGTAGGCGATATTATGTAAATTATGAAAGAAACAAGTTTAATCCGCTTGTAATGCTAACTATTCTATGATTTGTTGTGTGTACCTATAATATGCAGTTGCGTAGCGTGCCTTGGCGGGGCCCCGTATAAAAATTTGTTTGGGGGCCCTTATGAAGGGTAAAAAGGAAGGGTTTGCTTATGCAAACATTTTATTTATTTTAATAAAAAAAAAACACGTGTGGCACTCGGGGACTGCCGCGGTAAAGCTATTGCATAGCATTTTTTATCAACTTATGCAATTATAATTATTTATTTATTTTTTATTTATGCAGTATTTTTTTTCTTTGATGTTAATTCAAGTACAGTCGTACCATATACAAACACGTTAAGCGAACGCTCGGCCGAGCTACATGGTAGGCGGAGTGGGGGGTGTTAGGTTTTATTTTCGTTACGCAATTTCTTGATTCGGTCGCCGCACTCAAAGCCCGGGATAAAAGCTATGCAATAGCTTAAAAAAACTACCATATAAATAATATATAATAAGTATAAATATTAAAAGAAATATTTATATAAATAGATAGGGTTGGGTAGTACTTACCTTTGCAATCTAAATCACTCACAGGAGCTGGTTTCTGAAAAAATGAAGAAATTTTGGGCACTTTTTTTTATGATCTCCTCCCTTTTCTGTTTACTTTTTCTTTTCGTAGCTCCGCTAGGATAATCTCTTTTCCTTTCACTCACTGTTTTTTACAAATCGCTGCTAATACTACTAAACCAGAAGAACAATTGTTTGTATTGTATTACAATGTAATGCACAATTAAATAAAACGCGTCAATAAATACTGCTCTCCGTGGTTTATCATCGTATGCACATCGATTATTGTGGGATTCCCCCGTTGAAGTAAATGACTTAAACGGGGAAATCCCGCAGCCCACGATAACCGATGTAGGGTGTTGGCACCTTTTGAACGCACGGAAAAGAAGAAATTGCTTTTTTTTGACTTTTGTCATTTCGGAGGTTTTTATAAATTTTTGCTTACGCACGTCGGGGGCCCCGTATAATTGATATGGCAGATATGGCGGTAGCTACGCCCCTGATAATATGTGATAAAATTTGAGTCCCGCCTGCCTAGGGAAGAAACGAGGCTGCGAGGCATTATGCTTTCGTGCCTTTGTGGTAACCAAACATGCTACCTACCTCAACAGATTAAAAAAAAAAAGGTATGAAACATATCTTACTACAAATGATTAATAGAATAATTGATAGAATTCTCTGACTCCAGGGCTAGACCTCCTCCTCCTGTGTGTGCTCCTGTGTTACTCTATTGTTAGTTGTAAGTTTAAAGATTCACAGTAACTCTTATTGTACTTTATCACTTGTTTTAGGGTCATCATATCTGTACTCAGACGATAAACATAAATGGTTTAATTTTGGTAAGTAAAAATATGTAGAAATCAAATAAGAATTAAAAATGTTTTTTTAGGTATTGAGGTACCTATATACAGGTTGACTTTGAAAACATGCGACAAAATTTAAGGTGGTGTTCTACCCATCAATATGAACAACTTTTACTATGGGACCAACTTAGAATTCTCAAAAAAGAATTCGACCTACTTAAACAAAATGGTCCAATCGGGTATGTACCTTTATACAGGAAAATCGTTTTTTTTTTTTGTGAATTCTAAGTTGGTCCCTTAGTAAAAGTTGTTCATATTGATGGGTAGAACACCACCTTAAATTTTGTCGCATGTTTTCAAAGTCAGGCTGTATATACTGGAGTCAACACTCCTACTCAACTATTTCAATAAACCGTCTTCATTTTCAGTGCGATACATCGTTTATATCTTAACAATACAAGGAGCTAGAGATTTATGCACAATTTGTTACAACATGCTATACAGAAGATTGAAAACTGAGCGCCTAAAAAATATCCGGCTTCAAATAATGAACATTGCATGTATAGCCTTTCTAATAAGCAACGATCAGAGGTGTTACGCTGAAGATTTTCCTTTGATTTTTATTGCTTACTTGGTCGTGGAATATCCGGAAATTGTAAGTTTATTTCAATATTTTCGATTGTTCACTAGTACGTGAAACTGTGAGTTCGAAGTCATAAGCGTTAGACTGGTATGTTTTTGCCCGAGTCTATTTAAAACTTCCGGTAGACTTCATTTCAGCTATGCATGTATTTTTAAACAATCTCAATAGGCACTAGACGTTATAAACACATTTAAGTCTCGAGAACTCCCAAATCCCTTTGTTATGTCAGTCGAAAAAATTCTGATTAGGCAAATCGTGGCTCATTATTTCTCGACTTTTCAGATGGACAAATCCGAATCTCCCATAAACTACGGAGTGGGGATGGCTTGCAACTTTTACGAGGGTTACCTCATGAACGTGATACCATCGGACGGCTGCAAGTTCGGGGGCTTCGTACAGAACATCCACGCCTTTGAATCGCGCGAGGGAGTCGTGGTGCCAGTCAAGAAGCTGTTCATCGTCATCACCAAGTCGCTATACAGTCCCCCGGATCTTGAGCTGTTCAATAAAACAGACAGAGACGACCTCCCGAAGTTGGAAGCCTGCTCGGTGAGAATCGGTGACTTTTCACAGGTTCGTCGCTTCGTCTGACAAAACTAAACGCTCACTGTCAAAACCTACCACTAACAATTATGGGTTTAAGTCGACATCACCCCCTACCGTCATCTCAAAATACTTCGTGTCGGTACAGCACGTCATCTTCTCTCATTCATCTTGGTTCTCATATCAATATTCGCCCCGTTTTCCACTAGTCCACCCATATCGTCTTTCGCACAATCTATCCATCGTTTCTTTGGTCAAATAAATAAATAAAGAATTATTATTATTTGGTCTTTCCCACTCTCATAGCCATTTATAGTCGAAACTTTTCTCACACGGTTACGACATATTTCTCATTCCTCTACATCCCACCCCCATGCTTTGACCTTGGCAACCCATTTCCACACAACTTTAACAGCGGTTTCTAAGAGTACATATATCTCAAACAAAGGTCAAATGTATTTAGAATGACTGTCTTGGTAGACGGCTATAATAAAGAAACCTTTAGCTATTGCAATTTCTGGAGGACAGCTCACAACCATAAACTGCCAGTAAGAGATTTACTTCATTTAGAAGAAAATCATTAATTCCCAGGAGCCTACTCCGTGTGAGGCTGCTGATGATGATCTGTTCCAGTCGCTGGATGACGTGGAGAAGGATATCGCCGGGGTGAAGAATCGCAGCTACAAAAACTCGGCGTACAGGATCTACCGGCCGCACGGCCTGCCCGTGTCGCTCGTGGCTGAGTGCGCCACGCCCCTGCACACCTTGTACCAGGTCATTAAGAACCAGGACCTTTATGAAGGTCAGTAGAGAGGTGGGAGTGTGGGACAAAAGTTGGGGAGCAGGCAGGGGAAAGGTTAGAGCTTAAAAATTAGTGGCAGTTATTGAGTTGTAGGTATAATTCAGAGTTCTTTAAAGACAGACTTACATTGCGTCTAAGGGGGATGCGCCAAAGTAGCCCGCGAAATTCAAATTGTCTTACGTTTTTTGCAATTTACAGGTAAGACCTGCAAATTGCAAAACACGTAAGAAAATTTGTACGTGTGTAACGTATTGCTGATTCTAATGGTTATAATTCTGAAAAGCCATATTTGTTACGGTCGCGAATCATATTTTAATCAACATACAACCTGACACTGACCTGCAAATTGCAAAAAACGTAAGTAAATTTTAATTTCGCGGGCTACTTTAGCGTTGTCAATCTATCTAGCCTTTTCCCAACTGCGTTGGAGTCAGATTCCAGTCTTACCGGATGCAATTGTTCACTTTTTATGTAGGGTATATGTAGGATATGTGACATAGGATTAAATATCAATTTGAATCCTAATTAGCCTGTCAATGGTATTGTAATACTCATATGGCCATTTTGCTATATTTTTAATTATACAAAACCAAAGTGTTGACCATTACTATGACAAACTATGAAACACGTAGAAACCAATAAAACACTTCTATTTCAGACCTAGCCGATGTGAATGTGGAAGAAGTATGCCATGACTTCTGCACCACGCTGAATAACATCCTCTCTAGGAGCTCTGAATGCAGGGACAGGGTCGAATTAGTTTTCTATGATGGTAAGTTTACACTGCTACGAGTATAGGTATCTTTTGGGGCTAGAATGACATCGGCAGGGGGGCGCTGCGCCCCGCCGCCTCCTTCGCGAGCATTACTGCTTCGCAGAAGGAGGTGTCGGCTTCCCATTCCCTCTCGCTCCGTACCGTGGCCTGAACCAGGGCCGGACGCGAGAGATCGCCGCCACGAGGACACGGCGGTGCTCCGCCCAAGCCGGGCAGACCTCCACCGTATGCTCCACCGTGTCCTCCGGTCGATCCACACAATGGTAACACCCGTGCGTTTCCTTCCGCTTTATCCGAAACAGGAACCTCCCGAAACAGCCATGTCCGGTGAGGACCTGCGTCAGGCGGAAGGTGAGGACGCCGTGGCGCCTCTCAAGCCACTCCTCAAAGAGGGGAATTACCGCCGCAATTGTGGCGTGCCCTGCGCTAGGTTGCGATAGTCGCTCTCTCCATGCCACCATGAGATCCCGCCGGAGCTCTGTCCGCAAAGCACCTGCCTGGGTTCGAACTTACGACCTATAACTCGTAAGCCGGAGCCGTTACCACAGGGCCATACTGCTCAAGAAAAAAAAAACACGTGTGGCACTCGGGGACTGCCGCGGTAAAGCTATTGCATAGCATTTTTTATCAACTCATGCAATTATATGTATTTTTTTTATTTTTATTTATTTGTATTTTTTTTTCTTTGATATTAATTCAAGTACAGTCGTACCATATACATACACGTTAAGCGAACGCTCGGCCGAGCTACATGGTGGGCGGAGTGGGGGGTGTTAGGTTTTATTTTCGGTACGGAATTTCTTGATTCGCCGTGCTCAAAGCCCGCAATAAAAGCTATGCAATAGCTTAAAAAACAAGATGGCGGCGTAAGGGCTGATTTTGGTCACGCGCTAAAAATACCTTTCGCTATACTCGTCGCTTCATACAGTCACCAAAAGAAGTTAAACACTGCGAAGTCTCATAAGATGTTATATGAACATCTTATGAGACTATGAGAGATCTTATGATGTAAGAAATTATAGAAGTTTTTTTTTTTTATTATAGATCAAGACCCGGAATCGAACCTGGCCGATGTGTTGCTGCATAGGATTCGTCAACTGGAACCAAACTTTGAAGAGCTAATTAGTGTTAGGAGGTAATATTACAAACAACCTAGTCTTTCGTCACTTTTTGAGAAAAAAAAAATCAGTCATTTGTATGTTGATGCTTTATAAATCATGTTGTAAATAGTTAATTTAAGTGAATCAATGTAAGCTAAGTAAATGATACACTATGGTGCCTGCTGTGCTAAACTAAAGTTCGCGCAAAACTTTATGAGCGCTCGGAAGTTGCACGCGAGTGGCTGCGCAATATGCATAATATAGGTGTCCGAGGGAACTCTCACACTTAACTGTACCATGCGCGGTTTCGTTCTCGGGCTTACGCTCATAAAGTTTAGCGCGAACTTATAACTTCAATATGCATGGGGCTATGTGGCCTCAGAATAGATTTTAAAAATCCTGACTAAAAGGTTCAAGGGACAAGGCCGGACAAAGTTTTTTTTAAGACAATTTTTTTAAAATACCAAAAAAACATTACATAACTATGTCAGTTTTCACGTTGTTATTTTAAATGTACAAACAAGTAAATGAATAGTAATTATTTAATGTCAATTTCAGATTGTGTACTGTTTTTTATTTTTGTAATGATGAGCGTATTTTTTACTGACGTATATTTCAGGGATGGCAAAACCAATGTCACGCGACGTTATAATTTGGGCACGGCATGCGGCACTAATTGCGGAATTTAGGTACCTAAGTAGGTAACATACATACATTTAAATCCGAGCGCGCCCGACAACGACAGGCGCTTCGATTTCGTCTATAAATGCAAGGGAAAATGTGAACCTGATATAAATTATTTGGCAGCTAGTTTCTCAGAAGTCGCACTAGTTTGTCCTTTCATTTAAATAAATATAAAACGGTATATCTTAAGATGACTGAATAATAGTAAAGGTCTATTTCTGTTTGTTAATAAAGAGTATCCCTGAAACTATTTGTTTTCCCAGTAGTCAATAAGTCAACATTGGTTGTTGGCACGTCACGGCCACATTAAATATTTAATTGGAAAAATGGCACGCAGATGTAAAGAGGTTCGCCGTCCCTGCTATATTTATTATCTAAGTACCTTCGTAAAATGTTGTAGTTTTTATACAATGATTATTCTGAGAATATTTTAATAAAAATACTAAGTACTATAAGTGTGTATTTTATTGTTGTGATTTTAGATTCCCCTTCGCCTATTTAATAAAATAGCCCTAGGTACGTGATAAAGAGATTCTACATACTATACAGCATGTATCAGAAAGATGTCATATCAATTCAAAAGTGCCTGTAGGTAAATGGTTTAATCGAAATAAATGCTTTGAGTTTGATGTGGTCAAATTTAAAGGTGTGGGACAGTTGCAAAACAATTATCAACTGTCACTCACTTCAATGTACAGTAGCGGCCATAAGTCCAGTAGCAGTTACAAAAATCTATCGCATCAAAACAAGTCGTACTTACGACCTTTTTCTATAACAAACATTTTGCACACATACACGATCTCGTATATCGCACTCTTTCATTATTATCTAGTCAGAAAGAGTGCAACATAATGATCATTTGCCTCAGTGACAAGCCTATCATGTCACGACGACGTATTAAGATACTGCTATTTAATTTCAATTAGAAGAATATGTGTCTGTGTGGCTTAGCGGTTAACGTTTTGACATAGTCCGCACCATGGTATAATAATAGCCATGGTCCGCACGTTGTAGCCTGCGTTCGAACCCCAGTGATATTACACTTTTTGTGTTTTAATTATGAATTCTGAACGTCTACGATAAGTTAGACACGGTGAGATGTGTATTAGTTGAACTTATTATTAACAAAAAAGAAAAAAATGAGGGTGAATGTGAAACAAAATAAACTACTTGATTGAATAAAGTAACGACGTTGTTGGTAGGTGAACTTTGTTACGAGCGTTTGTGTTATTATTGCGATTAACGTGTTGTTTGAATATCTTTAATCAAGATGCAAGCAAATATTAGTATTGATGCCAGGGCAAATATTGTAGCTTTGCGTAAAAATGGGCTTAATATTTCTCAAATTTCAACTGAAACCGGCTTATGTGTAAGTTATTTTTAAAGATTATAATTATGATGATAGTTGTGGTGTATGATTTTCTTATTAAATAAATCGCTAGTTGCAAGTGTGTAATAAAAATTATATTTTCGTTTTTTAGAGAAATACTGTGAGCCGTTGGATAAAGAGGTTTGATGAAGAAGATAGTCTGAAGAGTCGTGTAAGAAGTGGAAGGCCGCCGCTTCTTAACTCGATTCAGCGATGTTTCATGGTGGAAGAATATGAAAAAAATGGTTTCATTCCAACTAGAATGTTTGCAGATCAATTTGATACATCATTGCAAACTGTTCGCCGTGCACTCCATGCTGAAGGCTTACATCATCGGAAACCAGCTAAAAAACCATTTTTGACACAAAAACACAAGGAGGAACGACTACGTTTTGCTCGGGAATATTTAGATTTTAACTGGGAGACGACCATATTTTCTGACGAGAAGACTTTCAAATCATGCCAAAAAGGAAGACTTCATTTAAGGCGAAAAGACAATACTCGCTGGTCTGAGAAAAACATTATTCCGAATACACAGTCAGGTAGAATAAGTGTGAATATGTGGGGGTGGATTAGTGCACAAGGGCCGGGCGAGTTGAAATTCATACCTACGCGTGCCAACAGCTCTAATTACGTCGAAGTTTTAAGTGACATAATGCTACCTACTGTGCGTAATGTTTACCCATCGGAAGACTTTAGTGAACTACATTTTGTTCAAGATAATTGTCCAATACATCGTGCCAGTGTTGTAAAAGAGTGGTTTAGTCAGCATGCTGATATTAAAGTTATTCCGTGGCCAGCACGATCCCCTGATCTAAACCCCATCGAAAATATGTGGGGTTTAATGGTTCAAAGATGGGAAGCACGAGATGAGAGGTGTCCTGAGCAGCTTAAATCCCATTGCATTCAATTGTGGGATGATTTACGTGGCACAAATATATGTGCAAACATTGTGGCCTCCATGCGTCGACGTCTGCTTAGCTGCATTGACAATAATGGAGGTCATACCAAATATTGATACGTTGTTTTTTACAGTGGATGTGCTGGTCGCACGCAAATACGCATACGTAAGTTAGTTTATGATTGTAAGATTGGGGTTAAGCTTCAATCTTCTTTTCTCTTTGAGAAAATGAATAATTAAGCTATAATCTCAATACTTAAAGTTAAAAGCATAAGAACAATTGTATTTTCATATCAACAAACTTGATACAAATTTTGGTTTTTCAACTTTTAGGGAGTGACAGGGATTCACCGTAGATAATAAAACTCCGTATTCCAATTGGTATGAACACTGAATGCTGAATGCTTTATTTTCCGAAAGCCCTACTTATATATAAATTATCAATGCTAGCATCTAGTCCTAACAGATACTGTTTACAAACGCTCGACCAATAGCAACGCGCCGCAGGGCGAGCCGCGCGCGGGGCGAGGGGCGCTGTTTCGCCGCGGCACTCAGTCGACGCGAAGGTATAAATAAGGGTGACGCGCAAAGTTCGGTCCTTTCCATCGTGCGCCGCCGTCGAGTGAAGACTGTCTGCTCTGCTGTTACTCCGCCGTGTGTCGTCAGCGCCGCGTGTCCGTCTACGTAGTCCCGGAGTGTGCAGTGAAGATGCCGAGGGAAATGGTGTTACGCTTGCTCTGCCTGCTCGCCTCTGCTTATAAAACCGCTTCTTTCGAAGCGATATAGCCGGCTTGTGCGGCGTTGTGATGACGCCGTGCTGTGCCCGTGCTTCCATCCTATTTCTTAACATACCAACGTCTTTTTCAAGATGCTTGCTTCTGTGTTTCTTTTCGGAACGTCATAAACTTGTTAAGGTAACTGTTTCGGTGTTGAGTGGTAATAAATTGGTTTGAAGGATGTGGTAACTGGCTCGGAGGTATATGGTAATGGTTCGAAGCTATGGTAATTGTGTGACGGGTACTATGTCACTACATCACTCCCCCCTAAGCGAAGCGTACGTTGGGTTTTACTGCGCGGCCGGATCGAGTGACGTAGGAGTCATGCGGTGCGCTTGGGGTCGACGACGGCGGCTCGACGCTCGGTGATGTGCTTTCAGTGCGCGGTACTTGCTGCGCCGCGCCTGTTGTAGAGGTAGACCCTTCGTTGAGTAAGTGCGCTGGCTTTAGTCTGTCTATTGAGACGACTGTAGTTCGAAGTGGCATCTGTATGGTGAAATGCTTGCTGTCACGATGAATTACTTTGAACGGGCCGTCGTAAGGTGGGGTCAATGGACTTCGCACGGTATCATTGCGCACGAACACATGGGTACACGTCGCTAGGTCCTTGTGTACAAACGTGCTTCTGTTATTGGCGTGAGACTTGCTGCACGGGGACATTTTCGACATTGTTTCTGTCAGCTTCCGGACGAATTCTGCGTCTTCATTTTTCGGCTGTGAAGGCACGAAGAAATCTGACGGTATTCTAAGTGTCGATCCGTAGGTAATGAGGGCCGGGCTCAATTGAGTATCTTCCCGTAGGGCGGTACGAAGGCCAAGTAACACAGTCGGTAGTTCTTCGCTCCAGTGCGCACCGGCGTTTCGCGCCATAAGCGCGGACTTCAATGTGCGATGCCAGCGTTCAACTTGACCATTTGCTTGAGGGTGGTAGGCAGTTGTACGTATTCGTGTTATGCCGAATTTCTTCATAAGTAAGTTGAATAACGACGATTCAAACTGTCGCCCCTGATCCGTTGTGATTCGTAAAGGGCAGCCAAATCGTGATATCCATCCCTCGTAGATTGCTTGGGCGACGGTGTCGGCGGTGACGTCACGCACAGGAATTGCTTCCGGCCATTTAGTGCAGCGGTCGATTATTGTTACTAGGTATCTGTAATCGTTAGAGGGCGGCAGTGGTCCAACGATGTCAACGTGAATGTGTTCGAAGCGCGACGATTTTTGAAACTCGCCGAGTGGGCTGATAACGTGTCGTTGAATTTTCCCGCGCTGGCAACCGATGCATGATTTCGCCCACAAACCAACTTCTTTATTCATATTCGGCCAGAAAAACTTTGTAGACATTACTCTTCTTGTTGTTCGCACACCAGGGTGACTTAGTTCGTGTTGCGCTTTGAATGCTACTGTACGATAAGTCGCTGGTAGGTATGGACGAACGTTGCCGGTTGATGTTTCGCATATGATGGGTCGTTGACCTCCGGGTAATGTGATAGGAGCGAACTTGAGACTTGGGTTCGACATGCAGATCTTCAGTTCTTCATCGTTTTCTTGGTCTTTAGCGAGTTGGTTGTAGTCGATCGTAGAGTGCGACAAGTCGATTTCTTCGATGCGTGATAAGGCGTCAGCTGCTTCGTTCTTATCACCGTGAATGTATTTGATCTTCGCACAGAACTGACTAATGTAGTGTAGCTGGCGTTCTCGTCGTGGTGTGTCGCTGCTACTTGGCGTTCTTGTCAGGGCGTAAGTTAGTGGTTTGTGATCGGTGAATATTGTTAGGTCACTGCCCTCAATCAGTCGTCGTAGGTGTTGCACTGCGGTGTACATTGCTAATAATTCGCGATCGTACACGCTGTAGCGTCGCTGCGTCTCACTCATAGTTTTTGAGTAGAATGCCAGTGGTCTCCATGCGTTGTCCACTCTTTGTTGAAGAACGGCGCCGATGCTAGTGTTCGATGCGTCGGTAAATAAACATAGCGGCGCGTTAGGAATGGGGTGCGTCAGAGTTGTTGCCTCGAGTATGCTTTGTCGACATTTCTCAAAGGCCTGTTCTGCTACTTGAGACCATTGTATCGGAGTTTTGTCGTTCTTCTTGCTGTTGTGTAGGTATTTGTTCAATTCATGTTGGTATTCGGCTTGATGAGGTAAACAACTACGGTAGAAGTTTATCATTCCTAAAAATCTTCTTAGTTCTTGCACTGTTTGTGGTTTGGGATAGTCGACTATGGCTTTAATTCGTTCTTGAGTGGGTTTGATTCCTTCTGATGACACTTCGTATCCGAGGAACTCGATGGTTTTCTTGTCAAACTCGCATTTATCGATGTTAAGACTGACGCCGTAGGTATTAAGGCGTTCGAGTACTAGTTCTAAGTGGCGGCGGTGTTCTTCCTTGTTTCTCGAGTGTATAAGCAGATCGTCGACGAAACAGAATACGTTGTCGTCGAGTCCTCGTAGAACCTCATGCATGAAACGTTGAAAGGTTTGACCGGAGTTTCTTAAGCCAAACGTCATGCAGTTGAATTCGAAGAGGCCGAATGGAGTTATTATTGCTGTTTTTTGAGCATCTTTTTTTGCGATTGGTATCCAGAAATATGCCATTTTCAAATCGAGTTTCGAGAATATTGTCTTGCCATGGAGTTGGTATGTGAAATCTTGAATTCGTGGAATAGGGTATCGGTCGGGAACGGTGACGGCGTTGAGTCTTCTGTAATCGCCACATACTCGAAGTGATCCGTCTTTCTTTTTCACAATGTGAAGTGGACTCGCCCACGGACTGCTTGACGGCTTGCATATTCCCATTTCGATCATGCGCTCGAACTCGAGTTTTGCTGCTTTATATTTGTCGGGCGGTAGAGGGCGCGGCCGTGAGTAGATCGGCGGCCCAGTCGTCTCGATGTGATGTGTGACGTCATGCTTGGCTGGAGTTTTTAGTGTCATTGGTCGTAGTACATCTGGATATTTCTTCAGCAGGTCGTGATGAGTGTGGTCGCGGTTGATGATGTGGATGGATTCTTCTTTGCTGTTTATTTTGATGGCGTTCACACTAAGCTCAGTCACACGGTCGATAAGTTTTCTTTGGTGTAAGTCGACTATTAGTTTGTGCTGTACCAGGAAGTCGGCACCCAGTATTGAAGTCTTCACATTGGCGACGACGAAAGTCCATTTGAAACTTCTTCGTAATCCTAGGTTGAGCTCGAGTGTGCGCTCTCCGTAGGTACGAATCTCTGTTCCGTTGGCTGCGTAAAGTTTGTAGCCTGAATTGTCCGCCGGTCTTGAGTATTTCTGGTTTCGAGCGGCTAATACCGATATGTCGGCTCCCGTGTCGACAAGAAATTTTTCTCGGTTGTTGATGTCGATCACACATAGGCGGTGGCTTATTTGGTTTACATCGACACCCGCCACTATCGATGTACGTTCTAGTTTTCCCGCTTTTCTCTGGAACACGGCGATTCACATTTCCGTGCCTCGTTGCCGAATCGGTAATGGAAACGGCACAGCCAGTCGGGGTCGCCGGGCTTGCGGGAGTTAACATTACGCTGTCTTGAATGTGAGCGTGAGCGGCTACGATGTGCTGAGTTTTGGCGGGAACGGTGATACGACGAATGTTGATGTTTTCGTAGTTCGGCGACTTCGAGTGATAACTTCTCTATTTGTTTCGTAAGCATGTTGATTTGTAGGTTTGTTATTGCGTTTAACTGCACCTCGTTGACTGCTGGACTTGTTGACGGAGGATTTGCTGTGGAGACTGCGGCGACTGTAGTGGGTTCGAAATGCTCCATCATTTTGTCGGTCATCGCGGCAAGCATTTCGAGCGACGACTCGGTGTTGACGGAGAGCACGGCGCGAACTTGTGGGGGCAGCTGGTTGAGCCACATAACCTTCAGCGCCTCATCAGATAGTAGCTTGCCACTGAGATCTCGCATTTTACGCAGCAGCTGGCTTGGCTTGTTGTCGCCGAGTTCGAGACCGCTGAGTAGCTTCTGTAACTGCCGGTGATCTGACTCTTGGTACGTCGAGATGAGTCTGTCCTTGAGCGCGCTGTACTTGCCAGTGGCCGGTGGATGTAAGATGATGTCTCCGATTTGTTCTAGGTCGCTGTTGCCGAGTAGCGGGACGACCAGGTTGAATTTCTGCTCTTCACCTATCTTGCTGGCAGCGACGGCGGCTTCAAATTGCGCGAACCACAGGCGAGGATTTTGGCGCCAAAATGGTGGTAGACGTGCAGGAAGTGAGATTGTTGCCACGTCACTCTTCACTGATGTGGCGCCCTCAGCATCGCAAAAATCGTCGGAAGTCTTCGACATGATGGTGGTCTTCTATCTTGCTAGTGGATCTTGCAGGAGTTTGATGATCGAGGAGCTCAGGCTTCGTCTTCCAGGTCGTGTTCAACTTTTTGTTCGCGGGGTCACCAATTTAGGGAGTGACAGGGATTCACCGTAGATAATAAAACTCCGTATTCCAATTGGTATGAACACTGAATGCTGAATGCTTTATTTTCCGAAAGCCCTACTTATATATAAATTATCAATGCTAGCATCTAGTCCTAACAGATACTGTTTACAAACGCTCGACCAATAGCAACGCGCCGCAGGGCGAGCCGCGCGCGGGGCGAGGGGCGCTGTTTCGCCGCGGCACTCAGTCGACGCGAAGGTATAAATAAGGGTGACGCGCAAAGTTCGGTCCTTTCCATCGTGCGCCGCCGTCGAGTGAAGACTGTCTGCTCTGCTGTTACTCCGCCGTGTGTCGTCAGCGCCGCGTGTCCGTCTACGTAGTCCCGGAGTGTGCAGTGAAGATGCCGAGGGAAATGGTGTTACGCTTGCTCTGCCTGCTCGCCTCTGCTTATAAAACCGCTTCTTTCGAAGCGATATAGCCGGCTTGTGCGGCGTTGTGATGACGCCGTGCTGTGCCCGTGCTTCCATCCTATTTCTTAACATACCAACGTCTTTTTCAAGATGCTTGCTTCTGTGTTTCTTTTCGGAACGTCATAAACTTGTTAAGGTAACTGTTTCGGTGTTGAGTGGTAATAAATTGGTTTGAAGGATGTGGTAACTGGCTCGGAGGTATATGGTAATGGTTCGAAGCTATGGTAATTGTGTGACGGGTACTATGTCACTACAAACTTATTATAATAATATAAATAAATGTTTCTTCAAATTACCTACCTACTATTATTTTATTTCAACCTAAAATATTATTCACTTTTGTAATTTTCTTCGTTCTTCTTAATTCTTATCGTATCAATTTTAACTATGTATAACGAAATATATAAATAATATTAATATCACATATAAAGTAAGTATATAAGATTACTTATATATAATAATATAAACAATATTCATATATATAAAGTATATAAATATTACTTATTATAATAACTATATAAAACATTCATTTAAATATTAAAAATATATATATTTGTTGTTTATAATCAAAAAGTAAAGAATAATAACAAAATCGATCTAGCCAACCGAGCGGGGTTCGAACTGACAGTCACTCGTATCCAAGTCATACATTGCTGCACTTAACTACATGAACTGGTTATATTGTGTTTAAATTTTCGCTTTAGTTTCGGATTGACTCGGTGCAAACACTAATGTGAAGAAAACAAAAGTATATTGTTATCTTTGTCTAGTATTGACCCCACACACTATCACCTCGAAGTTATACCTGTATGACAGGTATATGTTTGCGTTGAAATCACTCACACATGTATTTATACGCGCAGTACCGTGCAGGCGAATACGATCGTTGATGTGCTACTGGACTTATGGCCCCTGACTGTACTTACCTAATTACTTTATTGGTCCCATGGAGAAAGTTCTTCAGTTTGATGGTCTGTATCACACCCTTAAAATATATAACCACACCTTTCTAATAGGTAGGTACATGCTGAGATTTCATTACTCTGCCGTTGTAAAACTATTTTATTCATAAACATAAAAGTTCCCATCCAAACCCTTAGCGTATTTGCAAACCTATTACATAAAACACAGCCTTTTTTAAAAGGGTAGAAAACTAAAACCCAACTACTACAAAAACAACAACTATTTACTTTTAATTATTTTGGGGATCGGGATCATCACAGAGCAGAGGGTCATTGAGGGTAAGTATCTACCCACTTCTTTGGTATGCGAAAATTCAACAGTATAATTTGGGGTTTATGTATAATGATTAATGATAGATAACCATTATATTTTTCACTTCTCTTGCTCGAAAAGTACCAGAGCGAGGAATAAATAGCATATTTTCCTCTAGGAGATTATTTTTTTTTTCTGTTACAGATCGTTTTATAATTTTAAAATTGGAGCTAAAATCGGCGATCCACAGATTAAGTTTCGGCGATCTCTTCGGAAGAATGCGTGCATTGCGTTGCGGCTACAGAAGAAATTTTAAAAAACGTATACTATTTAATATTGTATTGGATCATTTTATTTTCTCGCAATCGTAGTGAAAATTAAAATGTAACACACGGCGCTAAAACCCATTATAATTCCGTTTCTACTTACTCCCTCGCTAAAGGTCGGGAGTAAAACTACCTCGCATATAATGGGTAATTTTAGCACCTTGTATAACATTCTACTATTCAGAAAGTATTCCTTAAGACCTTTTATTAGATACCAAACACGATGTATTAACAATTCTTTTTTCGGCGTGACTTCGTCCACTATAAGCTTAAAATCATAACCCTCCGTTTTGCTTCGCCGTAGTCGGATATTTTTTTATTTTTATGATTTTGGTTTTAACAGATCAAACGATTTTACAAAAAAAACTATTTTAATTAGTGGTTCACAGTGATACTTTCAATAATCGCTTCTCTCGTGCGAGAATTCTGTCCATTTGCATTCTGTAATGTGCACCTATAATTTGACATTTTGACACTGACAAGTGTCAAAATTGGTTTTCGGCAAACGACGCGATTTTTGTCAATCCCAAAGTTATGACGACGTTATTGATGATAAGAAAATGTGCATGTTGCATTCCGGAAGTAACTACATCACTTTTGCTTCAAATGTAATTAGTTATTTATTGGTAATTAATGTTACTCATAGTTAACTTTAATTAGTACTAGTCAAAAAGTTTATATTTTAATTATTGGTAAATTTGAAAAGTTAAATCACGGCTTCATTGTAAGTGTATTTCAGTGCTAATGTGTTGTTGTTATTAACTGGTGAATAAACGAAACTAGGTTAGTATTTGGTTTGGACATTTTTTTAATTTTCTAAAACTATTATTTAATCTTTTGATCAAAGCATGTCTTTGAAGTACCTACATGGGAAAACTTAATAAAGTGAAAGTAACAGAGCATTGAAGAGGGGCCTAAATAAAGTATTTTTTTGTTAAAATGATACCACTCATGAAAATATGACTATAAAATATAACTTCACAGTAGGGTACCTATAATGATCAACTGCATTTTAAAGTTTATACTAAGTATCTAAATTAATAGAATTAATATTTTTCTTAAGTTAATTTATTATTACGGCAAAAATTAATAAAATATGAGAGTAAGGTGATGATTTGGCGTCAGTTTTGGTACTTACCTTAAATAAAACTTAATCAGTCTATGTTTCCACTGCTGGGACAGAGGCCTCTTGTGTGTGAGAGGGACTGGGCCATAATCCACCATGCGGGCCCAGTGTGGGTTTTGGTAGACACGTCTTCGAATTTTTGTTTCTAAGACATGCCTGTTTCCTCACAATGTTTCCTTCTCCGTTTTGAGAGCAATGAAATTAAATACACAAAATAAAGTGCCTGACTGGGTTCGAACCCACGCCCTACAACTCGTAAGTCAGGCGGATACCACTGGGCCACCACTGCTTAAATTAAAATTATGATAAACTCGTATCACTCCAATTAATTTATAGGATAAATACAGTTCTTTTGTATTACTAGACAAATCAATTAGCAACAGATACTATTTAAAATCTCAAAAGAGAATTGTTTTGTTTGCGTTTTGTTACCATAGGTTCCAAAACTATATTATTTGTTTTTTATGCTATAAATTTAGAATGAGCAAAATGTACCAAGAACACAAAAAGTCTCAAAATGTTTATTACTTTGAACCAAGGCCTAGTATATTTGTAAAAGCAAAGAAATTTATTAGAAAATCCTTCAAACTCCATAAAAAAAGTTAGGGACAGTAACTAAACTGACCGGTAACAAGTAACAAAATTGTAAAGCACAGTTCATATGATCTCAATGCGAAAGCCACATTGCACTTAGTTTATTTTTCAATATTAATCATTAACAGTATTATTACAAAAAAATAAACATGATGTGTTAACCGCATGACTAAAGTTCTTCTATTATAAAATCAGTAGAAGATTTTTAGACACACATTCGATACTTGTTTAACTATTTTGTAGTCAACCTGTAAAAATCTAGCTTGTTCTAAATTGAATTCTATGTTCATTTCTAGAAGGTAAAAAGCATGAAGTAGTAAAAAAGTTGAATTACAAGTTACATAATAAATCATTCAGGCTCAGAATGTCCCTTTTCCAAAATGTACCTTGGTTGCAAATGGTCCCTTTCCTGAAATGTCCCCTCCCCATAATGTCCATTTCCCAGAATGATCCTTTCCCGAAACGACCATTTCCCAAAATGCCCCCTTCCCGAAGTGTCCTTTCTCAAAATGTCCCTTTCCTACGACAGCTATAAATATTTACAAAATCAGTTTTTTTTTTTTTTTTTTGTGAGCATTATATGTTAAGTAGTTAGTTTACAGAACATTATACCATCACACTTTTATAATGCTAATTGTTTACTTTTACAGAAACCAAAAATGGATCATAATAAGTATATTTACATTTTGAGAGTTATACTTGTCGGCGGTATTGCATTTGGTAAGTTATTAACATTCAATAAATATCATTATTTCACTCATTCTATTTATTGCAGATCTACTCGAATTTATATTGTATTTTTAAATAAAAAGGTTTGAAAACTATTGTCCAAATAGTAGAGATTGTACATTGTACAAACATAAGTTTAATAATAAATGACAGTCAAAACATTGCCAAACATTTGAACCTTGCATGAGTTGAGTACGATGGTCAATTCTCCCCACATGTGCTATCTAGACTGCTCTGCTCTGATGACCAAGTGTATGGCCTTCTGTAAGGCCGCGTGCACTTTGGACGTGAATTTATGACGTACGTAAATGTTTTTTTTTTAATATCGCAGCATTATGCTGAGATAGGAGCCTTTTTGGCCTCGCACAGGTTTTTTTTACTTGTTTATTGTTTTTTTTTTTTTTTTTTTCTCTATTTCCTGTGCGTGTCCCAAGTAAAATATTTTTCTTTCTTTCTTTGTATATGCTCGTGGTCGTACGAATTGAGTGCGCATACTGCATAGGTACGTTTTTCTCCGTCAAATAGGTTGTGTTCCGGTGATATCGCATTCCTGAAATCCTCTTTGGAGCGCGAGGAATAATCTGTAACTACAAGATTATAATTTTCTTATAAAGGAGCAAACAGGCGCGAACCGACACCGCGACACGACTCAAGTAGAATAATTTCTATGAAACCTTCATGGAAATTGTTCTACAAGAGTCGCGTCGCGCTGTCGCGTAGCGCCAGTATGCGGGAGTCTTTACTCGGAGACTTCGACGGCGTCGTCGCTGTCTTAGAACCGAATAGGTGCGTGAAATATATTTAAAGAGACATGAATTCGGTGAATTTCATCATAATTATGAAATTTACGTAGGTACGTAAGTGATAACTTGAATCACTGTGATCCCACAAACATCTATGACCGTAAACCAACTTATTACATTATTCTACATACCTATATTTTTAATTTTCAACGCATCGAAAGTGTTTTAAAATCCCAATAAGTTCTGAATTCGGATTGTTTTCGGACGTCGGAACTACACGTACGTATACGTACAACTAACTCACGCCCAGTCTGAGCTAGTGTTACCAGTTGCCAGACGCCGACGGCGTGTCCTCGTACAGATATGGTCTAAAATCTCGTATTATGTCAACAAAACCTCGTACCATCTAATTAATCAATTTCTTAAAATCTATTGATTTTCTAGTCAGCCACCTCATAAACAAGCAGCAGTTTCGTCAAAAAGTAGATACTACAGGGCAGTTTGTACAAGTTGCACAAACACCTTACTCACCGCTGGACAATCTAGTGTCCATAGTCGCAGGTGGCAGGTCGCACAGTCGCCAGGCCATCAAGTTACCACAAACTGTCAGATTTTCTCATTCGATTTTGAATTTAACCATCAACATTTTAAGGTTTAAAATCGTTTGGAGAAATTTGATAGTTTTGTGTAGACTGACCTGCTGGCGACTGTACAACCGGAATTTTGCTTTGGATATTGTATGTTGTATCCGGACTGTATCTACTATAGTGGACGTGGAGTAGAGTGGAATTAAAATAGACAATAAAATTATTTTATAAAATATGATATATTTTCTAAATTTTTTGTAATTACATAATTTAGAAAAAGGAAAGCAACACTAAGGCTGAAGCGCTGGAAAGTCAAATATATGAAAGTATAATATCCATATGATGCAAGCACTACGCTCACCGTTCATCATTCATTGCGTAAAGTTATAGGCGCGTTCCAAAGTATGATTGTATCAATGAATCTCGTACAAAATCGGTACCTACAAAGTCGGTGGCCAAAAACGAAAATACACAACCAAAGACACCGACTTCCGAAATTAAATTTTTTTTAAAGTTTTTTTGTGTTATTTTTGGAAGTCGGCTGTTTTTTTTGTAAAAGTTTTTATTTTTCACTTTTTAGTTGTGGTACCTACCCCACATACATTCGTATACCACTAATTGATATGTAAATAACCGTGACAGGAAATTATTATAACATCATCAATATAAACCAAGTGGAAAAATACGCATTATTAGGGATAACTCAAAAACTACTGGTCAGTACTTGATCAAATTTAAATAGGACCACATGTGAAGCACCAGCTTTCAAATAAAAAAAGAATCATCCAAATCGGTTCACCCAGAAAAAAGTTCTGAGATAACACACATAAAAAAACAGTCGTATTGAGAACCTCCTCCTTTTTTTGAAGTCGGTTCAAAAAACAGTGGAATAAGTGGAGTAGCATATTAATACAATGGGAGCCTGAAAACGTTAGTTTTAAAACAATGCAACACAAAGCCCCGTTCTCAAGTTACCGGCTTCAGATTACAACTTGAATGCTCAATTATTTCTGCAAATCGTTTGGAATAATAAACAATATATATCCCAACTGCCCATGACTCACATTACTTTGAAATACAGTCAACAAAACTGAAAATCCAACTATTTCTTTGTACGGTCTCATCAACCGTACATTTACTTTGCGAACGCGGCAACCTACTTGGATGTCGTGCGTCACAAATATTATGCTATAATTATAACGTTTTAAGCAATGCACACGGAGTCAGACAATAACTGTGGAACTAACCACTTGTCAAGAGAAAGAATCGCTACCACTTTAAATTGTTAACCTTCTACATATTAATATAACTTTAAACTCAACTTGTGGTTCTTTCTGTGTACTCCATAACTAAACCAACATTAACAAAGTGCTAATGTACGGTGCCTACAACCATTGGCTCCTACATTAAATGGTCCTTCGAGCCGGATATTTATTGTGTGTAGTTTCTCTATTTACGATAGCGAATCAGTTCAGCTGGTCTCCCACAAGCGGGTCGCCCCAGTTGGATTGAGAAGGCGCATAATAGCGCATAGGCGCATCGTACATAGAGTGCGAACGCAATAAACAGAAACAAACGACAATTTCAAGACGCTAAGGATTACGCAACTCTACTACAACTACGAGAACGGTTCCGTGGACACTTGAAAGAAGAAGCCTGCAAACTGTGGTCTTCGTGTCGTGAACTAACGTCAAGATATACGTCTATCACCGTCAACTACGTGCTGGACTACTGAGCTACATACATCAAACTAAACTTACCGCTTCTCGACAACTAGAGAAGAGAACTCACTATGGAGAAGCTACAACTCCAACAAACTTGCTTTGAAAACATCAAAGCTCTGTGCTCTAACTATAAAAAGGATAGCCCCTCAAGAAAAACCGAAGACTACTTAGTCAAACGTCTAGAATCTTTCGAAGCACAGTGGGGTGACTTCAAGGAACGACATGTGATTCTGGAGCAAACCTTAGAAGATAAAAACATCAATTACTTCATGGATAACGAATACGAATCTACAAAAGGAGACATGCTTAACTTACTGGAACAACTACAGGGAAAAAAGTGTGTGAAGTTCGACCTAACTGGGATGCTGGATCGAGATACTGACGATACCACTAAAACATTGATGAGTAAGCAAGAGTGCAACTTAAAAGCCCTCGACCGCGCCATGTCGAAAATTTCCATAAAAGCTGTCACGGAGAAATGGGAGCTAGAAGACCATCTCTCTATTTTAAGGTCGAAGTGGAATGCCATCGACACACAACACTGGGAGCTGGAAGCGTTACTCAAAGGTTCCAACGGTAATACTACAACATGTTCGTCGATATGGAGGACAAGTACGACGAGCTAAGAAAAAACTTGAACATTAAGATTTGATTTTGTCGACAGTGCACTACGAAAAGTCGGCGCCAGAAATTGAGGTTCCTGAATTTTCGGGTAGCTATACTCAATGGATTTCCTTCAAGGATCTCTTCATGGAAACCATTCATAACAACCCGATGATTAACAAAACGCAAAAGATGCAGCATCTGAAAACGAGGTTGAGAGGCGACGCTGAAAGATTGGTGCAACATCTCAGTATTGGCGCAGAAAACTACACATCCTGTTGGGAAATACTGACTCAGCGTTTCGACAATCGAAGGCTGCAATTTACGTCATTCCTGAACACTATACTCAACCTGCCTGTCATCCAACAACCCGACAGCTTCAACCTCAAGAAGACGCACGACATCCAGGTAGGTTGCCGCGTTCGCAAAGTAAATGTACGGTTGATGAGACCGTACATTCTTATTAATTTTAAATTTAAACAGTAAATATCTATATTTACTTAATATTGTGGCAATTAAAGATATAAATTATTATTGCAAGTCAATACTTGCAATAATAATTTATATCTTCTATATTATTATATTATTTTTATCTTCTTTTTATTCTGTTTACTTGTGATTAGAATCAATATTCTAATCACAAGTATACAGAATTAAGATAAAAAATAAATCAACGCCATGACAAAATTATGGACTGAAAATTGGTATGACACGTATTATACCTTCAGAATTTACAGGATCCTACAAACAAAACTTAAAAATACCTGTTTTGATGACTGTACTATATAGTGTACTGCGATAAAACAAAATGCTTACGGGCGGCGGCGGCGCGGCGCGGCGGCGGCGTAGGGAACATTAGAGGCATTATTTTATTTAAAGTCAAGCTTCCTTAGTGAGCAAACATGGCGTGTAAAGAGGCCATCGTCGCTAGCACAGTAATTATATTGTTTGTTGCAGGGTCCCAGAGTCTGGACTTCAATAATAAACACTTTTGGATGTACAATATAGGTAAGCAGTTAATATTTTTTTTAAATAAGTGCTTAATTCTTGTTTATTTTTTGTCAGGTAGGTATTACAATAATCTGTTAATACAGGACTGACAAAACTCGCGAAATGAATTGCCAGGTTTTTAATTTGTTTGTCAGTTGCTTCTGATTGGCTATTTCTTTTGATAACAGCTCTTCAGGATAATCAATCAGGTTTCCTAAGAGTCTGAAGAGTTGGGAGTAAAATGAAATATTTACGGTCACCAAATGTGATAAGTAACCAGGGTCGTCGGATATAGTTGAAGTTTAGTAAGAAACCGATGGATATTTTCGAATAAAAATTATCTTAATTAATAGAAAAAAAAACAGTTCATTTATCAAATTAAATTTGATGTGAAAACATCAATCGGTTTCTTACTGAACATCAACTATATCGACGACCCTGGTTACTTATCTCTTTTGGTGACTGTACATATACAACGCATACATAAATTCACGCCTTCTTCCCATGGGCGTAGGCAGAAACTACAGAACACCACCTGCTACGATCCTTACATACTCATTTAGCTTCGTTTACATTTTATTATGTCAGAATATAAATGAAAAATATTTCTTTTCAGCGCGATATGTCCTGTACATACTGACTGTGCGAGCAATGTACGGTGCTTGTGGGCTAGCGTACGACGTGGTACGTAACACGCGGGCCCTAGACGATCAACTCCTGAAGAAAGTCCACAGAGACCATGCCATGATGTTCGCCGCAGCCATCGCGTACTTACTGTTCAACGATCAGACTTTAATCGATAAAACCTTCTTTAACATTTTGATTGCGACCGTGATTGCGAAGTATCCGGAAATTGTAAGTGTACCAAACTTTTTTTTTTGTTGTTGTATATATATTCATACTGTGGTGGTCAATGATATTATTAAGTTTTACTTATAATAGGTGGTGGTCACTAGACCACTACTTAGGGCTTTGGGTTAAACAGCAAACACACGAAATTTTCAGTAAGTACACAACAGCTCAAAGGAAGCGCCTAGACACCACAGGGGATAGAACGGAACTCTACTGAGGCGCTAACAATGAGTTTTGCGCTACATTTAATAGTACGAGTATATACCACATCCTGTAATAGCCAGTCGCTGACATATCGCCCTGTCTCAAATCTATTTTATAAAGGAGATGTAGATCTTTTATGGACAAGAAAGAAAGAAAAAAGAAAAATAAATGCGTGAATTGACATAAGAACAAAAAAAAAACGCCCTATAACTATGAAAACAGAAACTTGTAAAATTCTGTTTTAATTGACCTGCCTCACCTCTTCAGAATATGAATGAACCTCAATATTTTTAAGCACTTCAGTTAAAACTGAAATGCCTAACTTTCATCCGGATTTCCAATATAGGTACCTCACCTCATTAGCACTTATTTAAAGTATGTACCTAAAATATATGCAAATAAATACTTACTTACATTAATGGTCTGCACCTTTCAGGAGAAAAAAAAGAAAATATCTGTGAACTACGCAGTGGGGATGGCTTGCAGCTACTTCGAAGGTTACCTGGTCCACATCCTACCTTCAGACGGCACCAAGTTCTTCGGGTTCCTGAACAACATCCGTGTGTATGAGGCCACTCAAGGAGTTGTGTTTCCTGTGAAAAAGCTGTTCATTGTGGCCACCAAGTCACTGTACAGTCCTCCCGCGCTGGAAGACATGAATAAACCTGATAGAGATGATGTTGCTAAGTTGGAGGCTTGTACTGTAAGTACCTATATGATGTACTGTTAATTTATTTTTAGTCTTTATTTTTAATTAATATAATATTGGGGCGAAGACCATGCTACACCTTAATCGGGTTACTGCTACATTTAAGTATGTCTAAGTTAAATTACATGGCGAAACAGATAAACATTTAAAATCATTTCTTAGTCAGTAATTTTTCGATAACAGATCATGTAAAAAAAAACATTTTGTCTCATAGTAGAATTTACGTTCGTTCCACGGCCGTTGACCGCGGCAGCTGTATAGACCACATAGAAAAGTTTATGAGTTTATAGAATCATGCTTACTTACTTTTTTTGTTCTTTTATTTATTTACTAGCTGCTGCTCGCAATTTCGTTCGCGTGACATTAAAAACTTCGATAATTTTTCTTTTCTAAAATAAAAGTAGCCTCAGTTACTCCGTATAACATCAGCTACTTGCCAGTGAAAGTTCCGTCAAAATTTGGTCCAGCTATTTCATAGATTAGCCGGAACAAAAAAACAGACAATAAGACAAACATTAATGGGATGACAGGTGTCAGCCGTCACGTTAACATACTGCTCCCGTATTAAATTTGTTTAAAAATAGTTAATTACCTGTATCTACTGAAATCTTATTATAAAAGTAAAGAAAATAGTTCAATTCGTGAGTGGAAGTGTTATCTAAATAATTTATTCAATATAAACAAAATAAACACAACTTTAGTGAGTGATCAAAACATTGTGACTATTTTACCTTTGTGAGTGATAAAAACTACCTATTTTTGCATTAAACGGCTAGATACATGGCTAATATTACTGTGAGTTTTATAAACATTAAAAACAAAACGATATAAAGCTTAAAACTCAATTTTATAAAAGTGTCGCTTAGATAGTGGGTAAAAGCTAACATTCAAATTGTTTTCAAAATTGACGGGCATTTAACGAACTTTCTATTCCAAAGAGTCTACTGATCAACAATTTCAACACCTTCACTAACAGTCGCGCTGGTCTAGTGTCCCAGCAACCAACCTTGTATGCATGAGTGGTCTGAGTTCGATCCTCGCATAAGGCTTGTCTTTTTGTGAATGTTTAAGGATAATATTATAAAAATTCAATAATGAATTTCTTCGAGAACATCACATTCAGAAAATCGAATACAAAACGTCGTTCATTGACCCAGACCAATTCGGTAGAAACTAGTCCCAACAGTTCTAAGATAGATGGCAGTACCTGTAGCTTACCAAATATATCCACTGATGAAAATGATGTGCAGGCGCAACAACTTCAAACCCAAATACAACAGCTCAATTTACAACTAAATTCGGCACACGAGGAGATTCAGAACCTAAATCTCGAAAATACTTCACTAAAGAAGACCGTCCTTGAACTGACTTCTAAATATGATATTTTAAAAAAAGCTACCAAAACATTAACTAGTGAAAGAGGAACTCCTGTCAAAAGCAAGAATACACCTACCTCATCAACTCCACGTATTAATTCTCAAAAGAAAAACAAGAAGAAGCATAGTAACAAACTCAATGAGAACCTGGACTCCAGCAAGACGTCTGTTATTATACCCAGAAACCATGAAAACCAAATAATAAAAGATGTAAACATACCAGTGAAGAATAAATTATGTGTTGTTAGTGCTAACAAAGTTAATAACATTACATCAATAGCTGAAGAAACATTTAAAAACTCTCAAATATGTCACTATATATTGCCAAACTGTGGTATATTACAACTTATTAATCATTTAGATAAGAAAATAGCGGACTTTACAATGTCCGACCATTGTGTCATCTTGATTGGTGAAAAAGACTTTCAGCAAACAAAAAATTATGTTAATATAATTATAGAATTAAGAGAATCCTTGCTTAAAATTCAGCATACAAATGTAATTTTATGTGTTCCTACCTTTAAATTAAGTAACTTCTCAACTATGTTTAATTGGCGAATTGAGACTTTCAACAATTTACTACATCTTGATCTTCAAACTTATGGTTATGCAACTGCTTTTGACACTAACTTAGATCTATTGTATGATTTCTCTATGTTTTCAAGAATAAATAGAAAGATAAACGACCGCGGAATGAGCAATATTTTTAATAACTTATTGCAAACTATATCTGAAAGTTCGATAGAACGTGATGCCTTTATTCACGAGATTGATAATAACGTCGTTGCATCCTCAAGTCGTGAGTTTTTTCTTTGATTCTATGTATATTCTTCACCAAAATATTGCCGGACTTATAAATAAATCAGACCTTTTAAATATTTACATTCAGGAATTGTTGAGTCAACAAAAAGTAGTTGACGTAATATGTATAACCGAGCATTTTATAATGTCAGGCCAAGAAAAGTTATTATATATTCCTAATTATAAGCTGGCGGCATGCTTTGCTAGACAGAATAAAAAACGTGGCGGTGCCTGTATCTTAGCAAGAGTTGGACACGAGTATAAAGAACGACCTGACGTAATGAAATACTCGATATCAGGAATTATAGAATGTTGTGCTGTAGAATTTCCTTCTCAAAAAATTATTACTATATGTGTATATAGGCCTCCTAAATTAAGTAATCTAAGTAAGTTTTATGAAAATTTAGATCTCGTTTTAAAAAATGTCTGTAAAAAACCCTTTCAAAAAGTAATTTTATGTGGAGACTTTAATATAGATGTTTTGAACAGGAATAGAATCACCTCTGAATTTGAATGCTTTCTCAGGAGCTTCAACCTTAAACTAGAAATTAATCAGCCGACTAGATTTATCAGTAATACCTGTTTAGACAATTTTGCACATAATCTTAAGCAGAAGTGCCAACATGAAGTCACTGATTTTGGATTATCTGACCACACTGCTCAAATAATTAAGATAAAAGTTAGTAAAACGAATCAAATAAAAACATGGAGAACATTAATACGAGATATAACTCAAGAAAACCTTATTAAATTTCGATCGCACCTCGAAAGTCTATCATTTTCTAATGTATATAATACAGAGGATGCTAACAAAGCCTGTGATAACTTTCTTGACATTTTCCTACTGTTACACGATCTCTGTTTCCCGAGCAAATTAGTTACTGTAAAATCAGAGAAAAAAATAAAATGGGTCTCTCGCGGGATACGAATATGTAGCAAAAAACAACGGCAACTATTATGGCAGCAGAGACTAAAACCAACGTCTGAAAACAAAAATAAATTTAAGATTTACTCAAGGAGGTTTAAGAAAATTATTAAACTTACACAAAAAGCGCAGAATAACCACTTAATAAATAACTCAAAAAACAAATCCAAAACGGCCTGGCAAATTATTAATAACAACAAAATTGTAAGAGAACCCATTTCTCAAATAAAAAAAGGAGATGAAATAATATCAAACCCTAATTTAATAGCTGAATCTTTTAATAACTTTTTCATTGAACAAACCTCTGACATACCTAAACATACGTTATGCGATACCATTAACATAAATATAAATCCGCATACAATATTTATGGCCCCTGTTATACCTCAAGATGTAATGCGTATAATTAGAAACCTGAAAAATAAAAAGAGCTCTGGCCTCGATGGCATTTCAACAACAGTTATCAAATTTGTTGCACATTGTATAGCTGAACCCCTTGCTCATATTATTAATGTAAGCATACAGTCTGGCGTATTTCCAGAAAGTCTCAAGAGCGTAATAGTCATACCAGTATATAAAAAAAACGATAAAGAAGAAATGGTAAATTATAGGCCAATTGCTCTTATCTCTATATTCTCCAAGATCATAGAGAAAGTTATCTATGAATCTCTTGTCAACTTCCTAACTAAATACCACATACTATGTGACGAACAAATGGGCTTCAGGAAAAATAAAAATATTAACATGGCCATCTTTGATTTTCTCCATGAAATAATGCCTAAAGTAGATTCCAAAATACCGGTATGTGCAATATATGCCGATATGTCGAAAGCCTTTGACTGCGTGGACCACGATATTCTCTTAACCAAACTTGATGCGTACGGTATTCGTGGCAATGCTCTTAACTTAATAAAAACTTATCTCAAAGGCCGTAGACAATGTACAGAGATATCACGCTTATGTTTAAAATCTAGGAAGGAACAAAAAACTTTATCGTCATTTAAAGAAATAAAATATGGAGTTCCGCAGGGAAGTGTCCTCGGACCTTTACTATTCCTACTTTATATTAATGACCTGCCGCGCCATATATCTAATCCAATGATTTTATTTGCAGACGACAGTACTTCAATTGTTTCATGTACCAATAAAGACTCATACGTAAATGACATCAATAACTCGATCAGCAGTTTAATAAAATGGCTTGACAATAATAACCTAGTTATTAATCTACAAAAAACTAAAACTATGCATTTTCACCAACGTATATCTACAGGTGACATGGATATCAACTACAATGGCCAAACTATCGATAAAGTTAATAGCACAAAATTTCTAGGAATCTTAATTGATAGTCAGTTAACATGGAACCCGCAAGCAGAAGTTATCTGTAAACGTCTGAGCACAGCCGCGTTTATGTTATACAACCTATCCAAAAAAGTAAATCGGTCAACAATACTAGTGGCCTACCATGGTCTTGTTATTTCTATTTTAAGATTTGGTGTTATATTTTGGGGTTATTGTAGTGAACGAGAAAGCATTTTTAAAGCTCAAAAGCGCTGTTTGAGAGCTATATTTGGCCTCAAAGTTACTGACAGTTGTGTGCCTATATTTAAGTCTCAGAAACTATTAACTTTCCCATGCCTCTATATCCTCGAATTAGCAATATTTGTTAAAACAAACCGTAATTTATTTGCCACATTAACAGAAACCAGAAAACGGAGTACATCATTAAGATCACAATATCAGAATTTACTTCACACAGGCACATTTAAAACGAGTTTATTAAAAAAAAATGTAATTTGTATGGCTCCAGTTGTCTTTAATAAAATTCCCGATCATATGAAAACCTTGCCCTTGATGAAATTTAAAAAATGTTTTACTGATTTACTTGTAGATAAATGTTATTATTCTGTTCAGGATTTCCTAAATGATACATCTTAATAACCTATTTTGATAACTTGTATAATAATTATTGTGTTTGCATGCCAACAAGGCAGAATGTACACGGTTCTTTATTATGTTATTTACGATCCTATTTGTATGTACCTGCATTCAAAGCAAATAAAGTATATTCTATTCTATTCTATTCTATTAAAAAAAAATGTTATTGGTACCGTATATCGTCATATGCATTTAGTAAAAAGCTGTTATTTTGACATTACAAACAGACACTTAAATTTAATTTATTTGAGATAAAGGTCGGTACATCAACAGCTGCTGTATGTAATATATTTCCTAAGTACTATATTATTGGTAACAACAGCCTCGGACTGACACTGTCGTCAATTACAAGTTAACCAGCGCTCAAAGAAATAGGTGATAAGGATAACACACATATTATATTAAATAACTAGCTGCGCCCCGAGGTTTCATCCGCAGCGGTATGAAATATACTTTTCACTTCGGTAGCTCAAACATGTAGGTTTTGCTGCCTGAAATCAGTGAGCAAAATGCGATTTTGCTCACTGAGTGAGACCAAGTAACTTTTTAATTGTTTTTTTTCAGAAAGCCGCGAATATCTTATTCTTCCTTGAGTTAATCATACAATTCGAAACATTCACACTCTATCTCTTTCCCGCCATTAGAAAGAGAGAGAGACAAAGACCAGCCCTTTCGAAGTTCCGATTTTGAATTCGACCTCAAAGACAAACACGTTCGGAATTTCGTACTAACTAAAGAAATTTTTCAAAAAGATAATTATGTCTTTTAATGTAATTTATTGAATTTTTTACTTATCGTTGTATTTAAACGAAAATAAGTATTTACTGCAAATAAAACTGATATTTAACATGTACATATTTATTTCTAGTTTCAATAATGTTACGTAATATATTTTGAATAATAAAATATCATGGGTGCTATTTCCGAACACGCCTTAATTTAAATAAAAGAGCGGGTTACTTTTAATTTGCAGAATTGCAGTAATTTTACTTTTAACTTTTAAAATGTTCCATTTTATTGAATTGGTACCTCTACCTACAATCTTAATTATTTTGATTCACAATAAATAGTTATTTCAATCTATTCCTGTTTATTATTTTATCTCCTAAAGTGTTCTCGCTGCTGAAGTGAAAAGTTATGTGTGTTACACGAGAGCAAAGTTTTTGCATCTCGTGCCTTTGAATCCCTCGCCACACTCAGGATTCAACTTTAGAATCACTCGCTGCGCTCGTGATTCAATCGTTGAATCCTTCGCTTACTCAGGATTCAAAATCAGCACTCGCAGCAAAAAACGACTTTGCTCTCTTGTTGCACAAATAACTATTACGACCTATTCTCAGACCTACCAAATATACACAAAAAACTTCATAAAAATCGGTCAAGCCGTTTCGGAGGAATTCGATAACAAACACTATGACAGGAGATTTTTATATATTAGATAAAACTAGTGGCTCTAGAATTTAGTAACCACTCTGTTTATAAATATCTGCCCGTCATGACTATGAAGTTTCTCAAGTACTTTTTACCCTGTACACTCAAACAGCTGATCAGTTCGTAACACCAAAATTATTCCGTTTCAGTCACTAAGCGAGATAGAGAAGGACGTGGCAGGCGTAAAGAACCGCATTTACAGGAACTTCGCGTATAAGATCTACCGCCCCAACGGCCTGCCCGTGTGTCTGTCCGCGGGCGGAGGCACGCCCATGCACACGCTGTTCAGGGTGTTGAAGAACAGGGACTTGAGCGAAGGTGAGGGGTTGATTAACTGTGAATGGAAGTGATTTACCCTTCGTATGAACGTGGATCCACGCGAGGCACAATGGATGTTTAATTGTTTCTGAAATTACGGCATTGAACCGGTTAAAACCAGCCAAACAAGTGGTTGAAACCAGTGCTGTGGCTGTCTCGCAGTGTCACAGCATTATGCTGAGAGATATGGCCGTTTTGCGGGGCTGTGACGCATATATTTCCCCAACTTGTTCTTATTGTATTTGTGAGTTTTAAAAAATTCTTTATGCATCACATTTAGTGCACATAAATGTATTTTTAACCGACTTCAGAAAAAGGTTCTCAATTCGACTGTATTTTTTTATTTGTCTTAGCTCCGAACTTTTTTCTGGGTGAACCGATTTGATGATTCTTTTTTTATTTGAAAGCTGGTGCTTCACATGTGGTCCCATTTAAATTTGATCAAGTATCTACTGACCAGTAGTTTTTGAGTTATCCCTAATAATGCGTATTTTTTCCACTTGGTTTATATTGATGATGTTATAATAAATTCCTGTCACGGTTATTTACATATCAATTAGTGGTATATGAATGTATGTGGGGTAGGTACCACAACGAAAAAGTGAAAAATAAAAACTTTTTTACAAATAACAACCGACTTCCAAAAAAAACACAAAAAAACGACGAAAAAGTGAAAAATAAAAACTTTTTTACAAATAACAACCGACTTCCAAAAAAAACACAAAAAAACGTGAAAAATAACTTTAATTTAGGAAGTCGGTGGCCAAAAACGAAAATACACAACCAAAGACACGAAGTCGGTTGTGTTTTTGTAAAAAAGTTTTTATTTTTCTATCACTATTGTATTTGAAGTCACACACACAGTAACAATAATAAACACATACACAATAGGATGCAGCAAAGCTCTAAGCCACTAAGATAATTAGATAAGTGGTAAGAATGTCGCAAAGTGTGTCACATACCAAGCATGAAGCTCTCTACCAAATAGTATCAAAATCGGTTCAGTATTTTTGGAACTTAGTGAAGTTCCAGAAAAGCAAAACAAAAGTTTCAGAAAGGCAAAACAATTGCATTTATTTAGAGAGCATGTTTGATTCACAAGACTAGTGTATCTGTGGCCCACCAACGAGTGGGTCTAAAGGGTCTATACTTACTAATAACTCAATAATTGTCCGTTTCCAGAATTGCCTGGTGTTAACCGGGAGGAAACAGTCACTGTCTTTTTTAAAACTTTGCATAAGATCATAGAGAAGAGTCCAGAATGCAGAGACAAATGTGAGCTTATATATTTCGATGGTAAGTTGTTTTTGTTACTTCTTCATAGGTACAGTCAATTGCATGCTAATAGACGTAGTGGTGGTGGCAATAGATTTATTGGTACCTTAGTGCGGGAGTTTTTATTTGTATAAAAGACTAGCTGCGCGCCGCTGTTTCACCCGCATGTCTCGATCCCGTAGGAATATCAGGATAAAAAGTATCCTATGTTCTAATCCAGTTCATGGTCTACCAACGTGCCAAATTTCATCCAAATCCGTTCAGTCGTTTTAGCGTGAAAGCGTAACAAAGAAACATACACAAAATCAAATCTTTTCTCTTTATAATATTAGTTACTTGCTTTTGCCCGCCGGGTTCGCCCGCGTGGAGTTCGAAAAATAATCCTGTAAATCCTTCTCCATTAAAAATAGTAAACCTACTTACCTTCGTGCCAACTTTCATGGTGTTTGGCCAAACGGTGTTGAACTCACAAAATGTATTACTTATTTTTTTTTTTGTATACTACTAAGCGTTGTAATAATATAATTCAATCATGATTCGAAAGACACGTAGCGCCATCTTGATCTAGCGTCCTAAAGCAATAATAATAATCTGGGGGCACGGTAGTGCCCCCGCCAAGACGAGCCAAGCGCAGCGCAAGGGCATTACCTACCTTTTCTCGAAGTATATTTATTTAATTTGACAACATTGGTCTATTCGTGAGTAAGAAACTTATCAACTAAGAGTTTGTATTTATTAATTACACAATTATTGTTCATCACTGCCGTTTCTAACCGTCTAATTCTAACCGTCGAAATGTATTGTTCTTTCCCCCTGGAACAGTACTATTTTTCTGGATGAAAGGTACCTGTCCTTTTCTGTACTTACCATATTTTTTTTGTGTGGGCAATCATCGAATGACTTCTCCCGCTCTGCGCGGAAAGGGAGGGCGTGTCAGACTCTTACTGACTAAAACCCACCCGTGTTCCTTCAGTAGCCTGTGCGCCAGGGCCACGGTAACTCTTTCGAACAATCCGCGACCCCGGCAGGCATCGGTCCTATCGGACCCCATCAATGGTGCTGACATCTCTTTGAGGCGCGCGTGGAACACGACGCGCCCTCGCCCCGGGCCTGGTCCTTACCGGACGGCGAGCTGCCCATTGCTCGCCGTCCGCAAGCCCGCGTCTACGGTGGCCGGGAGTCGGCAATCGACTCCCGACGCCCAGGGTGTCTCCTCCTCCTGCGGCGGCTAGGGCCGCGAGGGCGCAGAGATTGCCTCTCCCTCTCGCGCTCCGCCTCCTCCTTCGCGAGCATTACTGCTTCGCAGAAGGAGGTGACGGCTTCCCATTCCCTCTCGCTCCGTACCATGGCCTGAACCAGCGCCGGACGTGAGAGGTCGCCGCCGCCGATCGCCGCCACGAGGACACGGCGGTGCTCCGCCCAAGCCGGGCAGACCTCCACCGTATGCTCCACCGTGTCCTCCGGTCGATCCACACAATGGTAACACCCGGGCGTTTCCTCCCGCCTTATCCGAAACAGGAACCTCCCGAAACAGCCATGTCCGGTGAGGACCTGCGTCAGGCGGAAGGCGAGGACGCCGTGGCGCCTCTCAAGCCACTCCTCAAAGAGGGAACTTACCGCCGCAATTGTGGCGTGCTCTAACCAAAGGTTTGAAAAGGCAACATACAGACTAGCTGTCTGTATGTTACCTTTTCACGCCTAAACCACTGAACGGGTATTGATTTCCTTCGAACATAATTTCTTTCGAATTTATAATATTATTATAGATGGATAAAGCGATTTAAGGGCTTACTGCATTTTAGTATCACTTAACTTCTTCATAAAATAACAATACTGTATTTTTACAGATACGAATCGAGAATTGAACCTAGCTGATGTGTTGTTGGACAGAATTCGTGAACTGGAACCCAACTTTGAAGAAATAATCGCACAGAGGAGTAGAGTAGAGACTAGCGACTAAAATTACATAAGTCTGGGTGCTTCCTATGAGCTCTAATCGCCACGTGTGCTAACTCAATGTGCCATATTAACGACAGAGTACCAAACAACAAAATTGCAAAGAAAATTATAAAAAATTATTAAATACCGCCTTTTAGAGCTCGTAGATGTTTATAGTAATTTTAGTATGGGAACGAAAGAAAAATTATAATTTTGCATTAGTATTTTTTTATAATTGATTTTGAGATTGTATCTTGAAGCCTAGTCAGTGAGGCGGACGACTTTTCTAATATATTATTTGTAGTAAAATGTTGAAACTACAAAGTGATTATTTTTAAAGAAATTGATTTTTTTTCTAAGTGATATTGCAATGATTATTAACGTCTGAATCTTTGTTTTGAATCTAAAAATGTTACTACATAAAATTAGGATAAAATTCTATATTTTTGTATCCATTTGTTCACTTTATAGTAGAAAACTCTCTATGTTCGTGCTTAGCGCATACTGAGCTACCTGTTCCTCTTGAAACAAGTTAATAAGTTATTAAGTTTTTCATTTATATGATAATAAGTTTTTTTTTCATCAACTTACATTTAACATTACAGGATAACCCAATGCGATAAATGCACCTAACCTAACTTAATCGATACTAACATCTATACTTACCTAATTATAAATAATGCATCCCTCGTGATATCACAAGAGAATAAGTATGTCTCACTCGTAATGAGGTTGAGCGTTCGGATCTGTGCAGGCGTCAGCCGCGCCTGCCTTATTACGGGCCTCACCTCGCGCATGCGCGCCGAGCGACGCCAGCCCTGAAATAACTGTACTTTCTGGGTAGCCCGCGAAATTCAAATTTTCTTACGTTTTTTTGCAATTTGCAGGTCACTGTCAGGTTGTATTTTGATGCAAATATGATTCGCGACCGTAACGAATATGGGAACCTTCAGGATAGCCTGCAAAATTCAAATTTTCTTACGTTTTTTTGCAATTTGCAAGTCACTGTCAGTTTGTATTTTGATAAAAATATGGCTTTACAGAATTATAATCATTAGAATCGGCAATACATCTCTCTAAGTTCATATTACTGTATTGAATGACTATTTCATGAAATCATGACATTTGCCGCCAATTCTAACATAGGGAGTTGTACTCGTATTGCTGATTCTAATGATTATAATTCTGTAAAGCCATTTTTGTTACAGTCGCGAATCATATTTTAATCAAAATACAACCTGACATTGACCTTCAAATTGCAAAAAACGTAAGAAAATTTGAATTTCGCGGACTACCCATGCGCTTCCCCCTTAAGCACCTTCCCTCTCAGTAACCTAAATATATAAGAGGTGAGTGCTAGATCCCCCGTAACCCTTATTTCATTGTATCCTACCATACCTAAAATAAATAACGTTGGATACATACGGGTAAAATGGATAGATCCCATATTACCGCTTATATGTATATAACTACCTTATTAATTTATTTGAAGTTGAACCAAAGTTGTACATACATAAGGACAATAATACAATTGTAATGCATAATTTGATGACTGCTTGTTGCTTAATAATTCAATAAGAAAATCATATGATTTTCAAATAATATAACTTAGGTCAAAGATTGTTTAAGAGAGACGATGATCATAGTGTGTCGCAGATGTTTTTGCATCTCGCTACTCTTCAGCTGCATTTAAACTTACGCGTAATGTTTCGCTAGGGAAATAGTCCGGGAGCTTAAAATAACAGGTTAGATTATCGTTCGTAGGGTCACAAAAGTGCCAAAATTTACTTAAAATTACTTGGACCGCCATCTTTCAACAACAACAATTTGTGATGTTTTAACGTTACATCAGTTACCTCTATATGATAAAATTGTGTAAAACCTATGAATAATAATGTAAAACTGAATATTTGATTCGACTTTCGTTGCTGACAATACCACACTTTGAAAAGTTCGCTACCGTGACCTCTAATTTGTAATATAAGCCAGGAGACGCCTCCAAGTGCACCTTTACCTCAGTAGCATTGCCTTATTACTTGTAGGATGTTGGTTGGTGGCGAGCGGAACCGGGGCTTCGCCCCCGGGCTGCAGATTTAATAAGGTGGCCCGTAAATACGAGCCAGCCCCTCATCATAGTGCCTTATAAATTTTTTAGCTACGTGTATATTTATTGTTTTTTTTAAGTTACCGGCTCAAAGTCCGACAGCTCATAGTGCATAGGTATAAATGAATCAAAGTTCACTTTTATGTATATCCTTTCTCTTCGAAATCCTGTTACTCTCCATCGACATGTAGTTAAATAAGCATTTTAAATGTGAGTCTGACAATATTGCACAAATAAAGCTTTATTTTTGAAACCCAATTGTTTTATTTTATTTCATCCATCTTTTAGTAACAAAATCTTGTTTTCATTATCATCACCCTCCTGTCTCTATCCCAATTTAGGTACCTACTTGTGTGTACGTGCTCACTGCTGTTGTACTCCCACAAGGTTCTCACTCAAAGATGCGTACAGTACATTGGTACAGACCTAGGACTGGATTAAGAGATCTTTCGCACGCCCTTCCTGACAATCACCAGGGTTATACAAGATAGATATTCAAAATAAACAGTAACAACAGAACTGAGCCGTGTGCAGGATAGTCAATCATACATGTACCTTACACTATAATGTACTATAGTCAATCGAAGAATGTGTAACCACTGAAACTACACTGTCGCTCCTTGTTGTTTTTATTAAAAAAATATAGTTAATTGTTATTGAATTTATGCTCGAGTTGTTTGTTTTAATGGAGCAAGTAGATATGAGCCACAATATCTTATGTGTTATAAGTGTATGGCAATATAATTAAATGTGTTACAAAAAACCGGTATATCTCAAAAGGCAAGATGCTAAGTCACATCATTACTAAAGTGTCAAGTCCACTGTCAAAATATAAAAAAAGTACATGTCAAAACATCTTCACGTGCGCGGTATTTTGCGTTTAAAAAGATTAATTAAACATTAAATGAGTAAACATGGGCAAACGTAAATTCGACAGTGAAAAAGATAGCTCGCCCAAAAAGGCCAAGAAGAGCGAATCTGAAGACGTTGAAAATGTGGACGAAGTACAACCTCAAAATGAAGTGGTGGATACCGACAATAAACATGCATTTGTATCGAAAAAGGATAGTTTTGATGTAAAATATTTTCGCAAAGAGCTGACAGCTAAGCAAGGCCAGACAATGGGTAAGTTTATGCTCGAAATTCCTGCAAATTTATAGTCATTTAAATACTTGCCCTAAATTATGGCACTTTCTATTTTCAATTTGTAGTGTAGATGATTAGTCAGGACTACAGTCGATAATTCACCATATTTTAAACGCGGCTAATGGCTACTGTCGGTCCCCTCGGCCAGCAAAGACGTGTTGAATATTAACTGCTTGCATGATTGCGAAACATTTGTTTAGTGTTCTCTTGCTTGTGGTAGTACATATATAGGCACTCACATCCCCCGGGTTCTTTCATATCAGTTGCAAAAGGTTATTTAGGCTGCTAAAGAAATTTTGGGATTGTAATGAAATTAACTTGCATGTAACCAATAAGAAAAAATATTATCTTGTTATTATTTGTATTCACAGCTCTCACACAGTTTCTGCAAGTCTGCCTAAACCCTGACAGCCCTGCAGACTACTTGCTGGAGTACCTTAAATCTGGTGGCAACTGTCATGAAATACTACGGCAGATCACTGCGGAGAGTAAGAAAAACCTCACTCTAGCCACACCGGTCTTTCACATTTTCCACCTGATTATCGTCAAAGTGCAGTCTTCTCTCCCGCACATGATAACAATCACGGAGGAAGCATGCCGCTACTTCCTCAACACATTCATGTCAACTGTTGAGATCATGATCAGTGAGAGCTCTGGTCCTCGTCACAGGAAAGTAGTCCTTAAACTATTAACTTCAATGGTCACATTAAATTCAGATTTAGGTGTTGAAGTACTGAACCAGGCACCTTTAACTCCTAAGCATTTGCAGCATGTAGTTGAGAAGCCTAACTTTAAAGAAAAAGATAATGTGAGGACCTCATTTGTTCACTTTATGACATCATTCTTGATAGAAGGACACCTGCCATTGATCAAAGCTCTGCTGGAGAAGCAAGGCTTGCTTGCCCTTGTTATACCAGGATTGATTAATGATGAACCAGAGGCAGTATTGATATTCTTAAACATTTTGAAAAAGAATGTTGTTGATAATGCATTGATATCAAAGAGTCTCAAATTGAAGACTTTCAGTCATCAAGTCCTGCATAATTTGTTTAAAGTGTTCTCATGGAAGGGACCTCCAGAGATGAGCCAGGAAGTTAGAAATGAATTGCGCCCTGAAGTCTTGAATTTACTGAGTGAAATAATACTAACATTATTCACATCACACAAAACAGGTCTTTACTTTATAGACAACTCTTTAGGAACTGTTGATGCAAACAAGAATCAAAATCTGTACAAAGCACTGCTCACATTGAAGAGGCCCTGGGAGAATGATCATGAGAGGGAAGTTATCTTAAATGTTATCTACAAGTGTCCTGATCTTCACAGGGCTATATTTAGTGTGATGGAACACAGCTTTGATCCCCAACATTCTCCAATATGGGAAAGAACTATAGATTTTACCATCAAGCTGCTGAATAAATTAAAACCAGAAGATATGGTATCAAGAATGACTCAACTCAATCCAGTACAAATTGCGAACTTTATCAGGTTTATTACGTTACCTGTCCCATTACTAAAGTTTATCAACATGAATCTAGGGAAAGACCAAACAGTGTCTTTGTACTGTGTCAAAGTTCTAGTAAAGATGTTGCAGTCTCTAAAAAGATACTTACAGATTCTGGAGACCAAAGACACATCACATATTGCTGATTTGCAAAATAAGCTAGAGTACTTCATTCCAAAGCATTTACCAACTCCAGCTGCAATAGTATCATTGATAGAAAATGTGACGGCAGGTAAAACTGATGCTGACACCACAAAGGATTACAGACTTCCTAAAATAAGTGACACAGATGCTCTGATATCTCTTGTTGATTTACTGCTGCTCTACAATGACATCCATCCTGCATATTTTGAAACATTAGAAGGGAGTATAGATATGAAAAAGATACTAGATTTCTCTAAAACACTAGACACTGGACATGTAGCTCTTTTGAAGTTTAAAGTTGTTTCACTCTGGCTAACCCTCGACGGCTCTGCCATATCTCTAAAGAATCATATGTTTAAAGAACTTTTCCTTATCATGTTAGATGTGTACATGAGTGATGATGACGATACTTGGATCGAAGCTAAAGATACATTGCGTATTTTTTTCAAAAACACATCAATATTCGAAGGAGATGAAGATGAGATACATTTGATATTGTACACTTTGAGAAACGCCAAAGTGAACCCTTCCTCATTAATTAGCGATATTGTGGAATACGTACTCGAAAATATTACAGACCTGACAGAATATGTAAGAAATCAGTTAGTACACTTCGAAATTTCTTCAGAAAACACTGAGGATAGTTTGAAAAAGCTATTCAATGACCTGATGGAAAATAAGAACACAGAAGATAATGTGTTCCTAGAAAGTAAGATGCCATCGCCTTTCATCGTAGGATGCATGCAGTACTTACAGTGTCACAAGGATGCTAAGAAGAGTCTGAAACATTTCCTGTCTCTATACATTGCTAATTTACTGCACAGTAACTACACCCCCGAGTTAACTGAAGTATTAATAGGAGATTGTAAATTAGATGCTAGGAATTACGTCGGTAGTTGGATTGGACAGCCAGTGTCCATCTCAGACACCATTGTGGGCCAAGATACTGTTCTGAAAGCGATATCAAATTCCATAATCGACAATGAAGATGTTTCTTTGAAGGACGTGTTTCCCTTTTTAGAAGAGGTGACAGAAGATGGTGACTTTATAATTAATAATGTCCAATACAAAATCGACGATACAAAGATTGTCGACAGTTCGGAAATGTTGATATGGGCAAAATATCTGATATTTTGCACAATAAGGCTGACGAATATGGGACAGTTGAATGAAGAACAGCAGAAAAGAATAACTGATTACTTCCAATGTATTATCGAAATCGGTAAAAAGCATCTTTTGGTAGATGTATGTCGGACAATACTACTAACGCTATTCAAAAACCCACAGTTCCTCAAGATCTATAAACCTCTTAATCTGGGCAAAGATTCATCAGGTTTACACGCCACGGAATTTCTCTTACAAGTTTTTACACAGCACAAAGATATTATAAAATATTTAAATAACAAACATAAGCTTTTAAAATCGTATCAACAAAAGAACTACAACGAAATTGTGAAAGCGTTCATCAAAATTAATAAGAGGAAGAATGTGGACAGTCAGTACACGATCCACGTTTTAGAAGTAGTGGGACTGTCCAGTGAAGATGACTTAAAGTTGTTCAATCTTATTTTTAGTGCAGACACGGATGCTTGCTTGAGAGATGACAAAGAACCAAGTTTAGTGCTAGAGTTACTAAGATATTTAATTGAGAAATATTCAGAAACAATCAGCTTGGAGCTACAACCTAATATTTTGAAGAAGACTACCTCTTTGTACACGAATTTACTTTCAATCAAAGAGGTGAATCCTAATCTAACCAACTTGGAGACCGCGTTAACGAAATACTTCGCAAATAAACCACATCAAGCATTGCGTGTATCTGATGAAGACTTTAAAAAGTTCTTTTACGTTAACAACATAAGGAAATCTACCGCTAATCTCGCAGCGGTGTTATTGAAGTTTAACGTAAAATTCTGCAACATTTTTAAAGAAGAAATCGCCAGGCCCGAGATATTAGCCCAAAGAGAAATAACGTTGCCTTTAGGCAATGCAGTTATAAACCACAATCAATTCTTGCTAGATAATAAGGAGTTCTTAGCAACTATATATAATGAATATAAATCGAATATTATAAAAATGCTGGAAAAGCCTCATAAGGCTGGGCAAATCTATGTTACATGTTGGCAATTTATTAGGAAGTTAGTAATCGAATGTATGGACGTACAAGATTGCTTGAAACTGTTTAATAAAATCCACAAATTCGAAGCTGTAGAGTGTAGCCACATACAAATATTACAAAGTATATTTTTGAAGATATGTGAAAATGTTGCGAAAAAAGATCACCTTATCAACTATTTCTCGTCTATGTTGAATTTGACAACGATAGCGCTAAAAGAAACAAAGGTCGATGCGTTAAATGAAATAGTTACCAGCATGCATACCGTTGTACAAGTTTGTAAAGTCGTCGAAGGATTAGAGACTGAACAAAAAGATGATTTCAAGAAAATGATCGAGAGCGCAATATGGCAGAATTTCTGCAAGGCAACTTTAAAAGATTCTTTGAAAGTGAAAACGGTTGATCAGGGGTACACAATTGGTCCTAAACTTCTTGCTTTACTCACGGAATTGGTCAAACTAATGTATCCAGACAGTCACGATGATATAACCACATTATTTGACATGGTGACATCTCACTCAGAATTCTTGAATGTGATGCTCAGTCTTTACAGCCCGGATATTAAATCTAGGCTGATAGAATTTTTATACACGCTAATATTGAAGAACAAAACTGTGATGAAAACGCAACATATTCCTGTGTACCTAAGCGCGTATCATGCCACGAGGAGTCCATGTGACAGGCTTATTGTGGCCATTTTACATTTTTATGAGACGAATGGCCAGCCGGTCAATGAATATAAACCGTACGTGTGGGGGGATTCAGCTGCAAACTATTACGCTGTTCGTAAGAACAGGTTATCATCCTTGTGGTCCCATCCAACGTCCAATCAAGTTTTGAACATATTCGACAGAGAAGTTATTGAGAGAACAGTAAGAAACTTCCCTGTAAACCAAAAATTCGAATACCATTATGAGTTAAATCCGAATATTGGTATAGCGAGTGAAGTGACGGATTCAGTGAGATCTGTTCTAAACGAGATGTTTGAAGATGGAGCGTTGAAACCTTGTGTGACTAAAGATGGTGAAGGGGTGGTGAGGAATTTGACAGTAAAAGGGAAATATGAAGGAATAATATCTCAGTTTATTGGAGGGGATTTGCTGCATACGTCAAATGTAGACCAGGACGAAGGGATATACGATCCTGTGTTCGTGTTTCCGCTGCTGAGTCACTTGTTGGCGCCGGGTTCAGTGGCCTCATGCTTCAAGATGTTGAGGAGCGGGCTGCTGTCGGTGCCTGTGATGGCGCTCAGCTCGCACTGCTCCAGCATGAGGGCAGCGGCTTACCACGTGCTGCATCGGTTCTGTTTGCTGCTGGAGACTGAAACGTAAGTCATTTGAATATTATAACTAACTAGCGACCCGCCCCTGCTTCGTGATAACGCATTGCGGCAGTGTCATAATGATTAAAAGTTAGATTTGGTATATTTTTTTGAATAATTTGCTCATTTTTATTCTGTTGTTTAGTTTTTAACTAAATATTAGAACTATGTTATAAAATATTGTTCTTAAGAGACATTCTTCTTCCGTTCCAGACGACACAAAAATGACAAGTTATTCCTGACTGACTTCATCAACACGTTACGTCGTAGTCTCACATCTGCCATCAACAGCCCAGAAAACTTCGATGGACAAGACATGAAGAACCCCAAACTTCCAGCCATCGACGCCCTTTACCTCGCGAGAGCTCTCATGGTCTCAACGGCACCCTTCGACCCCTTGTACAAACCAGTCAATAACTTCCTCATAGCCAAGAATTTCGTCGACTGCACCCTGGTTCCTGACTTCCTCAGCCTCTTCCACGACAGTGATGTTGAATCTATCGATAGAAGACTCTGGATACTCGATATCATCAGGGACGGGACTAAAACCATGACAGACATAGATGTCGTGTTCAAAACGATGTGCTTGAAAATGATTATGGATTTCTATTCCTCAGTTTTAAGTGATAGAAAAGTCAAGGAGAGAATTTTAGGCGTAATGTGTTCAATAGTAGCTGTGCCGAGAGCTTTTGAGATATTAATTGAAGGATACGGGCTGCTGTCATGGCTACATTCCGTGGTGCGGCAAACAAATGATAAGCTGTTAATCAAAGGAGTTTTTAGACTCATCCAGAATATGATATACAGTATGAATATTGCTGCCTTCTCCAGAAACGTATCAGCTAAGAATGGAAAAGTAAACGAATTCATTGAATTGAGAACCAATAAGGATGTGGAACAAGAAATTTTAGTGATACACTACGATTTACTGAAACATTTAGATGATTTAGAAGTTGAAGATGCAGCAGATTATGTAAAGATTTGCAGACTTATGTCAAAGAGGACTATCAAAAGTTTATCTAAGAAACAAATGTTAAGTTTAGTGAACAAAGTAGGTATTTGGTTGAAAGATAGTGAAGTGATAAGGTTGCTATCGAAAGCGTTACTTGCTAATGATTCTCTTGTCTTAAAGAGCCATAATATGGGCGTGAGTTTTGATTGTGAGCATAAAACTAGTTTAATTAACACATTGACAGAAGTTGTTCAGACATATGTTTTTTGAGAAACAATATCTTTTTTTAAATAAGAGGTTATTAATAAATGTGGATACTTATTATAAAAAATATGATTATTTATTTCCCAACAAGATCCCTGCTGCACCTTTCATAATCATCATCAATTCATCCGAAAGAGGACCACAGCGGGGCATAGGACTGATGTATGTTTAAAATCATTCAAAATTGCAGACAAATTTTAATCTGATAAGGAATAGCTAGAAGGTAAGCAAGTAGATGTGTGCTTGGTACATATGTCGCCATCGCGTGTCTTAATGTTTGTAGCTACAATTTGACAGAATGCGCGTCGCGTGTGCAGCTCACTTACATAACGGCTCTTATCTGATCGCTGATGCTGATTCACTGCAGCATCTCGTAAGTGATGGTCGGCGTTAGACTGATTTACGCGAATACTTTTATTAGGATCAGTGTCGGGTATTTAGTTTGTTGACTAATTGAAGCGATCTTTGATGCTATTATTTGTGTCGTTATCTCAATATATTTATTAGAAATCTTTAAGTCGTTTGCGTTAGAGGAAATGATAACAACATAAACAAATAGGTATCACAGATGTTTCTAGTATTCAAACCAAATTTCACCCGACTGCGCGACAGCAAAGACGGTTGTGTTTTTACGCGTATCTATGTATTTTTTTATGGGAGATTCTTTATACTCTAGAACCATCGTAACAGCTGATGGAATTTAATACATGAGGTGTCTTATCGTCTCGTCTAGGTCGTGCGATGGTTGTAAGCTTGGTTTTATTTCTTGTAATTATTATGCTCTAAACCTGATTTCAATACCTTACTATATGTACCTAAGCTTGAAAGCTGCTATTTGCTTCAAGACAAGTGTATAGCATGTTTCAAGCAGCTTATTGAAGGGGTAATAAAATACAGCACTTCGTTAAATAGTTTCTTCATAGAGGGGAATTCCATACTTTCTCTGGCACACAGGCGCGGTCGCAGCCCAAGATTGGGGGGGTCACCATAGGTGCCGAGACATATTTTTAGGGAGGTACGCCCCTTATCACATGGGACTTAACGTAACTGACGAAATGTGGGTGTACGATATGTAGGTACACCTCTGCCTAACCGTTCGGGGATTAAAGGCGTGATGTTATGTTATGTATATCTTCACCTCCACATTACTTATGCTCTTCATGGACGAAGCTTTTACATGGGGGGAGTACTTAATAATGCTGGCACAGCACTTTTTGATAAATAGTAGGCATTGGACCAATAGTTTATGTAAGGTGAGAAGAGCAAGCGAAGCGAGATCTAAAATTTAAGCAACCCGCCTCGGTTCGGTTAGGTTTTGTTTTATTTTCCAAACAGAAATAGGAGTTACATCTTCATTGTCAACTTATGCAGAAAGCCCAAGGAATGTAGAAGTGAAGTGACAAGAGCGAGCGAAGTGAGCTCAAAAATTTTACACAGTCTCGGATAGGTTACATTTTCTTTTGATCACTCCAAAAGAATTAGGAATTAGTTGCTTTGTCGACTTATGATGAAAAGCTCAAGAATCAAAAGAACGTAGAATACAAGAGCAAGCGAAGCGAGCCTAAAAGTTGTACCTGTGAATAGGTTCTGTTTTCTTTTACCATTATACAGAAAGAGAACTTACTTTGTCGAGTTATGACGAAAAGCTTAAACTCGTTTTACAGCAGTTCAAGTTTTGGAATCTGGCCCTAACCAGCCTTTCGGACCTCACGTATGAGCGGGATTCTCAAATTGCCGAGTTTGCGTCGCTCGCTCTTGCATCCTAGATTCTATATTTTATAACAGGCTTTTTGAAGAAAAAAGCTTCTTTAGGCGCGTTGGGCGGATTTTTGGTAGTTGAAATTCATTTAAGTTTTCTTTTCACTTCTGTAGGCAGTCCTCATGACTGGAGGTCTCTGTAGCTCCAGTACAGTTTTAAGTTAGTAAGACAAGTAAATCATTCAGGCTTACAACAGCTTGAATGATTTGGAAGGAGGGGGGGGGATCACGATCCCCATGACCTCCCCCCTCGGACTGCGCCTGCTGGCACACCTGTTGACAAAACTGTTCTTTTTTTTTCTGTCCAAGAGAGATAGATTAGTTGTCTTCTGCCTTGTAAGCGAGAGCCCATAGGTAATCAACATAACAACCATCATGTAATAACTTTTCCAATTAACAGCTGGTGTAGATAAATGGACGTGTAATGTATCTTACGTTATCGGACACAGTTCGGACGCGGTGATTTTCTTGTCCGGTAAGCGCGGGACACTTGTATGAGAGCGGTCGGCATGCGACAAGTTGATTCTGTGCGCCGGACAACGCCATCTAATTATAATTGTATTTAAATATGTTGCCGTGTTATTTATGTGTCGGGTCCGTTTGTTTATTTTGCGTTTACACAGTTATTTGCAAGGCATGTTGCTTTGGGTGACCGAACTTTGGGATCAGGTTGGGAAATGCTACAATGAAGAACGTAAGTTCAACATGACAAAGCAGTTTGCCGTCTTTGCAATAAAGGTCTCAATGAAACTATCACAATCTATTGCTGGTCGTAGTAGGTACAGGTACTCTCCCAAGTTGCACCACACCACAACCCAATAATTTTTAACATAAATGAAGTCAATTCCCTTACCTAACGACTATGTCGGAATTTTACAATGCTTTCAATCACTGGCCAAAAAACGAATTTGCATATCACGTCATCTAATTAGGATCACCATGTTCAATTCAGTCCGCATGCAACTATACAGCATGTAGGTATTGGGAAAGATTTTATTTTTGGAAGAATGATTTGCTTTTACCTGACCGAGTTAGTCGTCATCTTTTCTATAGTCTCCTCTGTCTCCTCAGAGTGCATACCAGCTTGAAGCGAAGTATGTAGTTTAGGTACCTACCTACCTTTATTTTTAATGATTCCCACTTAGAGACGTCTTGTAGGGACTCTGGTTTTTTTGTTTAATCATTTTGTGTCTGCATTCTTTCCAACTAAAGTTGATACTAGCATTCTCTTATAGCTAGTGACTCAATCATCTCTGCAGGGTTGATCTTCATTGATTGATGGACTTGCGCGGAACTCCCTGTATAGGTAGATACTTCGCGACATGATGACATGACCGATTTGTGCCTCATTTAGTCGTTCCCACGGCGCCGCCTTCAATTTATGCATTGTTACATATACCTACTGACGATTGCTATGCGTCGGTATGCGGCTTTTGTTAATTTTAGGTGCGGTTGTGATCGTAAATGTATTTCGGTTTTAGCACTATTGGGTGTCGAATCGAAAAAGATCGAATTAGTTATGGTAAGGTAGAGACCAGAGACCGTCTGAGTCGAAAACAACAGTCGTTCATTAGTCATGAGTCCCACAATCGGTGGAATTGCTCACCCTTTGTGAAAGATACGCCGAGCAGCATGGGCTAAAATATAATCCTACTAAGAGCGAGCTGCTGGTGTTTACGAGTAGAGGAAAAAATACAAGTCCCTCAAATGTCCCTCCCGTAGAACTAAACGGTTCACCTTTGCAGAGGGTAATACAATTTAAATATTTGGGTCATATTGTTACGGACACGGTTTCAGAGGATCTTAAAGATGACTCAGATATGGAAAGAGAGCGCAGGGCAATGGCTGTGAGGGGAAACATGCTAGCTCGCAGGTATGCTGGTTGTTCAGTACCGGTTAAAATAACACTTTTTAAGTGTTCTGTTCGGTGGGCTAATCATACCCAAAAAGCAGACAATACACTGCGCATTCAATACAACAGTGCCTTCAGGGCGCTGTTGCGGCTTCCGCGCTACTGTAGTGCGTCAGGGATGTTCGCTGATGCGCACACTGACGATTATTTAGCGATCATGCGCAAGAAAGTGGCATCAATGATGCGCAGTGAGGGGGAGCAGCAACAGCATTCTGAAGATTTTTCAGATAAGTTAGAATAGAAGGGCCTACAATGGATAGGTTTATCAAGCTACATGTCAGACATGGGGCTTGATAGATCTTCATCTAATTGGATGCTGTGTTTTTGTTTTGTATTTTTTTTGTACTCTTGTGTGTTACTACTAACATAGCTTGAACGTTTTTTTGGTAATACTAACACGCTATGGGCCTTCAACGCCTGAAAATATTTTTTGTTATTTTTTTATTAGGCCTTCACTCCTCTGGAAAACCGAATGTCGAATACCGAAATGCTTGACATCCAATCATAACTTTATTTCCACTTTTACCCAATCATGATGTGTGGGCTTCATCTAGCAGTGTGGGCTTCATCCAGTAGTGTGGGCTTCATCCAGTGGCTTACCAATAACTGTACTGTATTATTCTTAACATACCAAATTGATCTAATAAATAAACGAGCAAGGATTGCTCAACTCTCTATAGACATATCTGCACTAATCTGAGTATTAGAAGGTATAGACTCACTAAACCTGATCAATGGGTCTGTTTGACCGCCTGTCGGATTAGCATCACTTGTCGCGGTGTCAGGTTAAAAGGATTTAAGATGTGGAAACTGGATAAGTAGGTACGTACCTACACCTACGAGTGTGAATTGTTAGTAGGGCTAGGATTGAAGAAATAAAAGCGGTGAGGAACTTTATTAAATTGCAGGCACACATCGTTTTTATTTATGTAAATACCTACATTTTGACTTCAAGTATGTAAAAAAAAATGCTAGGATATAATATAAATATCTATCATGGCCGATAAACAGCGCTATCGTCATGAATATATGAACACATTGTATTTGAGTGAGACGTGTAGGCACAAAGTGAACACATAGTAGATATATCCATGCTCGTATGAATACATGTGCGCATATGCAAAGCAAAGGTTTCATCGGCACAGCTTGCAGGGTGACTACAAGGCAGTGCAGGGTCCGGATATTAAATATACCTTGTCGCACTTCGTCTGTTATCAATCATTTATCATCACTAGGCCACATGAGATCTAATCAGCTGTTTTTTGTCATGGTTGAAATAGATTTCTACTTACCTAGATAATACCGAGTGCTTAAATTGTAGTAGTAGTTTTAGATGTTTTGTATTTGCCATATAATAACGTACGAAGTGGTATGTGGTAATAGAAGTGGTATGCCAAAAGAAGCGTCCAAAGGAATGTTTCCCTTTATCTAACGTTTTGTAAAGCCTTGTATCTATACCTATTGTACCTATATCTCATTCATGGTCCCCCTACATCTTCATCCCTGATTCGCTTCTCATTAGTTCCTTTGTGCATTAGATGGACGGCGGCCATTTTCCAAGATGGCAGCCCTCTTATTTTGCCGCCAATACCCATGTTAACGTCGAACGCACAATATCGTGCTGATCTCACAATTCTTTTATTTATCGGTAAAAAGAACAAAGATATAATTGACGGTATCTTTTACTGTGGATTGTGTTAAGTTATTATATTTTTAGTTTGTTGTTAAGTAAGGTTGATTTTTAAGTTTTAAATTAATCAGTACCTCGCTAGGTTTTTTTTTCATTTTCGTTCGAAAAAGAAAAACAAACGTAAATATATGCGAAATTAAATTAAAAACTACAATAGGTATTTGCAAAAAGTCCTTGTACAAAATGCAGTTTTCACATTGTCGTTATTCTTGATTAATTAAACAAAACACTTTCCTATATGTACTTTTAATTGGGTCCCCTATGTTATTGGGTGCAGTACGTTTAATCAGAATATCTTCATTATGGTTACCTGCCCACCTTATAGGTATGAACGCGCTTTTAGCTAGGGCTCGCATGCATTATCGCGTCTCACTCAAGTGATGACTGATCTGATTGGCTGTTTCGTTGCGTGGTCCTAAAATAAAGAACCTGTCGCTCAACGTTGAAGGTAGTGTATGGCTATAAAATAACGTTGAAGGCAGCGTAATGGCTGCAAACACCAGTTCGCATTTTATTTATGATCCCTTTCAATATGAAATAACTTGTCAGAGCACTTTTAAAGGTTCCTAGAGTTTAAGGTGCATGCGAATTGAGTCCAGTGTGAGTTAATTTTTCATTTTCTGTCTGAAAATTACAGAAAGTAAAAGTAAGTATTTGAAAAGTAATTGTTCCTGTTGCTTTTTATCTCGCATAAAATGTTGATGTTAGATACTAATGTATTAAAATACTTATGGAGACCCTACAAAGGCTTTGTGTTCTTCTAAGTGAATTAGCCTGCACTTAGCAAGTCTAAAGGAAGGAACCCTTAGCTATTTAATGGCTGGTCATTCTTTTGCTTAGCGTTGCCTCAACAGTTTTTTCTATACCGGAAGGAAATTAAGGTGTTTAACTCTCTCTAGAGGTATTGTCTGCACCTTAAGCTAGCAACCACCTACCTAGATGTTACGTAGTTGCACTAAACTGAATTTGAAATGCCTACAAAGACTACAAACTTTCTACAGATCACGTTTGACGTGTACAACTTTATACTAACGACCAATTTGTTGGTTGATCTGTCACGTCAACGTGGAGACAACTTTGTAAAGCATCGTTTCAACCACCTCCCACATGTACCACTGTTCCGGTTTGTTATTTGTCGGTTAAATATTCAGCCCAGCTCATGAAAATAACCAAATAAGCAACTTTGAGAAAATATAACATTAGACGAACGATGTCTCTAGCTGTTCGTGCAAAAATCAAGGCGAATCATTCATTCTACCAATCCCTGTCACCTAGGCAGCACTTCGCAGTTTCTCAGAAACTGAAATCGTGATGTCTATTGTCAATAAACAATGAAAAGAACATCATTGGATACTCTTTAGATATTACCAATAATAATCTTTCGAACACTTCGTTAAACGAAATGGTAGATACATATTTCTACTCAATGAAGAAATATGGAAGAAAAATATATGTTGCGCCGGCCCCAAATAAATTGGGATAAAGGGAGGAGAATGATGATGATGTCCTGGTAAGAATGATGATGATGTCCTGGTAAGAATGATGATGATGTCCTGCTAAGAGTGATAATAATGTCCTGCTAAGAATGATGATGATGTCCTGCTAAGAGTGATAATAATGTCCTGCTAAGAATGATGATGATGTCCTGCTAAGAATGATAATAATGTCAGGAATGATGTTGATGTCCTGCTAATAATGATGATGATGTCCTGCTAAGAATGATGATAATATCCCGCTAAGAATGATGATGATGTCCTGCTAAGAATGATAATAATGTCCTGCTAAGAATGATGATGATGTCCTGCTAAGAATGATAATAATGTCAAGAATGATGATGATGTCCTGCTAAGAATGATGATGATGTCCTGCTAAGTCCTGGTTTTTCAACAAGTCGGTCCCAATCTCAATGTAACCGCGGCTTAAGAGTTAATAGCATCAGTTAGCTTTAACGTATCAAACTTTATGTGAACTAATTACGTAACTCTGTATGACTTAATAACTGGTCGGGACTTATTGCTATTTATTTTATTAACAGCTTATATGCGTGTGGTCTCTTGCTAAATACAGGCTAGACTTTGCGGTGCGCTATATAAGTACCTACTTATATACGGTAGCTAAACATTTTGACATTCGTGAAAAGTTACAATCATAACAAAAATATTGCGTCATTGTTATGCCTTTCTACTATCTTGTAACTAAGGCAACGCAAAGGAATGCGTCCCCAACATTACAGTCATTGATCTCTGCAATTAAATCTTAATAAACACAATGAACAACAATAAAAACTTCAGGGAAAAGCGCTTGAGAAACACGAAAAGCTGCATTTTTTTGCAGTCCTATCAAGTTCTGAAGAATACATTGCTTGTCCCTTTCTACAATACAGCGATTTCTCAATGTGGGAAAAGAACAGCATGTTTCGCCGATGCAAAGCCTCGCGGTTGTATTCCCGCGGTGTTCGTCGGAGACGCACGAACGCTTACGAATGTATTAAAAAAAAACCGTTACATTTTTTATTCGCTTTTGAAAAATGTCACGTATAGTTTTTCGGTTTGGAAATAAATAAACAGTGCTCGTGATTGTGGTAACAGTGTGGTGTGATGGTGTGAAATTATTTAGTGAAGGTGATAGTGGCTGGACATTAAGTTGAAGTAAGTTTTTTGACATATTTTTAATGCGAGTTGGGTTTCAGGTACACCTCTATCCAACGCTTTGGGTAAACAAGGCGTGATGTTATGTTACGTTTCGATAAAGTAGACTGCTCGAGAAAGCACTGAAACACTAAAAGTGTTAACAAAACTTAAAACCAACTTAACGGTGAAACCACCTAATGAAAAATTAACATCCTGTACTACACACAGAAGCAGGAAAAAGTTCAGAAAGTTAATGAAATTTAGATAACCTTATACGTAAAAGGAATTAAGGAGGAGATAAGTTCAATGACTAACATCAATATTTATAATTTACTTTTATCGCGGTAGTATACTATCAGAAATTTAATAGTATCTATCCGTACTGTGGTTATAGTACGTTATTTTTATACGTGCGAAAATTATAAAAACGAAGTGCAAAAAATCTTTAAGCCAGAAGTTCAACATATCCTAAGTCGAAAAACTGGGGAAAGCCTATAAAGCCTAGGGCACATGATCAATACAGACATCGGTAATGTCACGAAGGTCTATGTAGGGCGCAAGTTGATCACGACGGTCTATTTATAGCTTTATTTGCACGCAAAATATGAGATTGCACCTTAAATGGCAGCTTTAGGTTACGGTCGTGATGTGTCAGCGGGTTTTTATTGTTTCAATGGTGTTGCGAGCCGGTCCGAGGCAAAAACCAACATTGCCTCCCTGTCTTTTTTAATTGGTGCCACAAGAGGTGATATAAGATTGTGTGAAGAACTTCAGACTGGTGCCCTCTTAGGCGTTAATAAGTGTATGAATCAATTAGCAAAACAATAGCTGATTCAGTAGGTACACTTTTTAATCAGAACTCAGATCTTTAACTAAACGCGACAGCTGAACACATGTTCAGAAGAGGCATAAGTATCAACATCACTTAAAAGCCAATTACACACACATCGGAGAGTAGAGAGAGAATGTCACGAAAAACCAATACCTATCTATGTTTGCTTATTTTTATATAGGTAAATAGCTTTAACGCAAAACCCATTAGTTGTTCACGACACGAGACATCTCTCTGCTCTGGTAGATAACGGCCCTTAGGCTGGCTTTAGATTATAAAAACTAGATCAATATCTATTTAATATACTTTCTCCCGTTTGTCCTGCTTTCTACTCCGATAAATCATCATCAGCAGTTGTAATGTAAATCCAGCCGATTTATAAATAACAGTCGGTATTCTAATAACTACCGCATGCAGCAGTCATTTTCACAATAACAGCCGCCGACGTGTAACTGCCGCCAATTTAACGGCCATCAGACCTGACCACCGCCTTCAGGCGTCGTCGTGAATATAGACGCTGTTACAAAGATTAGCTTTAAATAAGGTTGACTAAGTAAGGTGCAAAGGCGGAATAGATGCTTTAAGCTTTTATTTAGGCTTGCAACTCTTACAGACGGGTTTAAAAGAAGAAGTCTGCCTGCGGCCTTTTGCAGCAGATTCAAAACTATGGACCTTAACCTATTTGAAAAAGTATATCATCCCTATTTAGAAGCCAGTTTTATTCGATTCTAATTAATATTTTGCAGTGCTTTTTAACTTTAAAAGCTCTCATCGCCGCAGTCTCAAGCCCAATTGAAAAGTCTCGGCTGGAAACCAGTCCTATTAAGTTCAAAACTTTTACTGACGTGGCTTTATTTTCGGTAGGTAGTTAGTTTACAGTTTTTCCCGGAATACCTTTTGAAGTAAATTATAAAGGCAAATCTTCTGTAGAGGATAGGTCTCACCTAAAGATCGACGTAAATCAGGCATATGTGTTTCTTCATAAGATCTTTTACCTACTTTTTTTTGGCCACAATTTAAATGCTCACCAAAAAATTTTTTTGACCATAAGACTAAGTAGCAAGTAAAATATGTTAACTTCAAATAAAATAAACCCACTTTATACTGAGGTGCCTAAAGAACAACGTTTTAAGTTCCAAAATAATCACACACTCATCAGAATATAATTGTACGTGTTGTATTTATATTCTTTTTGCCTACCAAAATGGATAAATGCTCACCAAATCTTGTTTAAGTTGCTCACCAAAAATAAGTTTGCTTCAAAATGCAAGGGTGGGATAGGATGCAAGAGCGAGCGAAGCGAGCTCGGGACTTGGGGCACCCCGACTTGGACAGGTTAGGTTAGAAGGGTTAGGGGAAGGGAAAGGTAAGTTATTTTTTTTAAATCACCGAGAAGTAGAAACCCCGCAAAGCGGGGCTCCGTCGACTACGCCTTATAAATAAAAAAGGAAAAGAGGTTAATTTCTACAATACTTTATGAAACACAATTTGGTGAGCATTTATCCATTCTGGTGGACACAATTTGGTATTTCGAATTTTTTGGTAGTAAATAGGTTATTTTTCTGGTAGGCGTTTAAACACAAGCCATTTTTAACCGACTTCAAAAAAAGGAGGAGGTTCTCAATTCGACTGTATATATATATATATGTTTTTTTTATGTGTTTTAGCTCAGAACTTTTTTCTGGGTGAACCGATTTGGATGATTTTTTTGATTGAAAGCTGTTGCTTCATATGTGGTCCCATTTAAATTTGATCAAGTTCTGACTAGTAGTTTTTGAGTTATCCTTAATACTGCGTATTTTTTGCACTTAGTTTATATTGATGATGTTTTAATAATTTCCTGTCACTGTTATTTACATATCAAGTAGTGGTATACGAATTTCTGCGGGGTAGGTACCACAACTAAAAAGTGAAAAATAAAACCTTTTTTACATAAAAACAACCGACTTCCAAAACAAAACACAAACAAACGTGAATAATAACTTCAATATCGGAAGTCGGTGGCAAATACGAAAATACAAAACCATAGACACCGACTTCCGAAATTAAAGTAATTTTTCACGTCGGTTGTTTTTTTGTAAAAACGTTTTTTTTTTGCTTAACTTAATCTGGCTTTGAAGCCATTAGCACTAAGCAGCCATATACTTATTGGTATTATGGTAATCATTTCTTAGCTCTATGGCTAGATAAACGAGGGAAATACAACAGATGCGCTGTCATGGACGTCGTATATCAGCATTATTGAGACATCTATAGAGGTGGGCTTTACTTCAATATATTCAGATTAGCTTCGGATTGAGACGTATTTATCGATTATTGTTGGTTTTCTTTATTTTTACATTTATTTATGATGCAATAGTAAGTAAGGGTCGCTGCAAACAGTTCTATTGCTGGTCATGGTCGTCGACGAACTCTTTACTATCTTAAATGCTTCTTGCCAGTTCACCGGGTTGTTCGCAGTTTGTAATTTTTTCACATGGCTTTTTTCAGCTTATTTTAGGCCTATAAATTATTTATTATTAGCATCTAAAGTATCCATAACATCAGCGGTCGCATGTTCATTTAAAACAAATGCCTGTGCGTGACGCAGCGCCATGTTGCGACTCGTACAAAGTGGTACTGAGTGAGCCCGTGGCGCGAAATAGACGGATGTTGTGCTCCATCTCTTGGTTAGTACCCCAGTATCTCAGCTGTAGGGCTGTGTGCAAAGATAGCATTAGAAAGCGGCATAAATAAGAATAGAGCGAGAATTTGAATTTCTAATAATGTAGTTTTAGTTGTCTTACTTTATCTTTGGTTGAGTTTCGTTTGATTTAAGAATGGTAAAAAAAAAATTAGGCTTTGGCACCACTCTCCAACATATTAAACCCCTGATAATGTGGCAGCCGCTAAAAGTGCGTCAAAAGTTTCTGTTGGTTTTGTTTTCAGTACGAAACAAGCCGATAATTAGGTGGCAGTTTTCATATGCACAAGTTCGTACCTACCTACAAATTCAATAGAAGGTAGAATGAAAGCTTTCACCAAAAACTCTCAAGAAACATCTTTATTGTTTATAGAAATGATGAAAGTAAACGATATTTATTTAATGAAATGCTTGTCAATATACATAGTCAAAGTCAAATCATTTATTTCAAGTAGGCCATTAAAGCTACTTTTGAACGTCAAAACTTACAAGAAATGCTTCCAAAAGTAGTTTCGTATTGAGACGAATGGGCAAAAAACTCCACAGTTAGTCTTACAAAATATTTTTCAATATTTTGTATAGAATAAACGTGTTGTGTCTCAAAGTATTGTGTAGTATGTCATTCATACATTCTTGCAGACTAGTATATTTTTTTCTGCTACACTATTCAACTCACAGATCAATAATATTTACCATAGTAGCTTGGGCATGTTATGACTACCGACCAATAGGTCACGGGTTCAAGACTTACCTCGTTGAACTATTGTGACCCCATTCTTGCAAGACTGAATAACTTAGGAGAGGTTATTGAAATTAATTCTTCCTATAGGGCACTTTTGTGCCGCGAGGCAAGATCTAGCTGGCTTGATGTGAAGCTAGGACGATCATAAATTGAATATCAATTCAATTCTGTTATTTATCATAAATTATATTATTTGAAAACTTTGCAAGCCGTAAGGTAAAATGTCCCGGGCTGTTGAGATAAATTCCTTCTTATATGAACGTACTTATACCTATATTATAAGCAAATAAATGATATAAATTACTATTTCTATTTCTATCACATCTGACAGTTTTTTAGTTTGTAACAATTCTGCAAGATTTTCATCTTCTTGGCAACCCTTAGATAAGTTAGACTGCAATGAAGACGTGCCAATGATCTGCGCGACGCCTTTAATTGGAACACATTTGTTTTTGAGACGCGGCGATCATTTCAACTCCTATTTTAAATTAGCTTAAGTAGTGTAGCACTAGCACGCGCACTTCATTAGCACATCAATCTTTCCTGTTCCTGTAGGTACATGTAATTTTCAAGCACATGCATGAAGTCGCTTTAAGTGATATTTCACAATTAATTTCGTGTAAGTCTGCTGTTAATTAGTAGTAAAAAACAGCACGAGCATGTTATTTTTGAGATTACTATATAAGACTTAAAAATTCACCTAGTGGTAATTGAAGTCAGCCTCAAAAAGATGTAAACAAGAATGTCAATGTCGACAAGAATTCGTTTACTTGTCTACAATCTGTGTTCCATAATATTATATCAACGTGTAACCACAACACTTATTACACATTGTGGATTTAATATGTAGGTACCTACTTATTGATACAATATTATGGAATACAGATGGTAGACAATGAAATATATTCTTGCCAATGTATAGCACGAGCGGTACTGCTCGGTACCGCAGCCAGTAATAAATTCGCGATGCGCTCTGTAGCCTTCCGCCCTTCCACATCAGCTCAACCACTCACGATGTTATTAAGAAAATAGAAGAAAATTTATCTGTTTAGGTGGCAGATTTGTGCTCGGTTGAGGGTAATAAGCTTACCTCCTATTACATGAATTTACACATACGTAAACATAACCAACGGGAGGCGCACTGCGTTTAGGTTACCTACTAACTAACCCCTTCGAAGAATACCGGCGTGGTTTTATGTTATGTACGTTATTTCAAATTGCCGCAGGCATGCACTTAATACTGCCTTGTATGCGCGAGAATAAACTAAAGTTTACAGTCGCATAAAACCTTCATAACCCGCTTTGTAAGAAAGCTCTCATTGCTCTATTTGCTCTCATTGCTCTCTTTGCTCAGAGCAAAGCTGGTTTTCCAATGGCCACCTGTTCTGTACATAAAACTCAACTGTTTACGTTCTTATAATTACAAATATTTAACTGAGCCGCTTCCATTTACCTCGTTACAAACTATCTATTGACACAGAATCGTTGTCGCATTCTGAACAATTTCTCAACGCCCTTACTGAGTGACACACGCAATAGAGCGATGCAATGCGATGTGAAGATATTGATCAGTAAGACTATATACAGTACATAGTCGGCTTTAACTTTTGTACTCAATGCAGAGGCGTGGTGCAATGCAGGTAATTTATGCTACAAAACCAAAACTTGACTGTTTTTGCAACAGAAATTGTCTATGTTTGGTTTTGTATAGACATCACAGACACTTTGTCTCACCAAAGACAAAGCTTAAGTGCCTCATTTGCCTGAAATTACACCAGCACTACCACGACCAGCACCAGCAGGACTAGCCAGGGGTTTTCCCTCTTATGACCAAGCAAATAAGCAGCGGATTTCTCCTTTTCCTATGCACACTTATAGATTGATTGAGTGACACCGCATCCCGTAAAATCATTCGCGTGGCATAGGATAGCGTAGCTTTTGTCTGTCATGTAGGACGCTGGCCTACTGAGCGGTTAGGTCCAAATGATGGCTTTCTCCATAATCGATGGATGACACCCGCCATTACACTCGCCATTCATCCGTAAAATTATCAACAGTACCCACACAAGGTGGCAATACTGTAGTTTATATTCAAATTGTGGGCAGAATGTTCGGAAGTGGGTTAAGAGGGAGGCGTGCGTTTTGTCTCTAGTCTCAGAAGGAAAAGTATGGAGTGTTACCACCGTGAGGTAGTCTGTAAAGTTAATTAGGAAGCTGTTTGAGATATTTCTATGACTTAAAAGAAAATCTGCTATGGTTAAGTTTTTACCTATAAGTACTTCATAAGCAACATAAAAGTATGAAGTGTTTTTGACAAAACTGATGGTTTGCCCACCTAATGCTAAGCAACATTTTGATGAAGGAGTACCTACTTGAAAAAATATGTCAAATCATATCTCAGCTCTGCGTTCCACATTTGTCTTGCATACCATTAAATTCAAACCACTTAAAAAGATCGTCATAAAATAACATGACAGGCAACGCATTTAATTTTCTTTAAGAAAACACAATCATAATAACGACCATTCTTTCCAAACATCTAATTTTGGACTCGTTTAAGGAGCTATAAACAGGCTATAAAATATCTCTCGCCTGAAGATCATAATCCGCGATGATTTCTCAATACCGGCCGAGCTCTCAATAGCGTCCGGCCGATAATACGTTTAATGGTTAAAGACCACCATAAAACTGTGGAAGTGAAATATCGCGGCTGAAGTAACTGTGGTATTCACTAATGAAGCCTTGTGGGATTACTCGACTATTAATGTTTGTTTTTAGTTCAATATTGTTGGGTATCGTGGGACTTTTATGGGAAGAGATGTGTGTTAAAGGAATGCTGGGTCCTTTGTGTACTGGGTAGTGAGATGTAGAAATATTTGTGAGGTTTTCAGACTCCATATATTTTGAGCATTAAGTATTTTGTTTCTGTGGTGTCAATTTATTCTGGTTTAGAGTTTTAACATCGAATGTGGTTAACTCAACCTCTTGATATATTATTTCGCAATTTTCCCTGTTATGTCTAGAAATTATTAGCTCAATATGCAATGACTTTTAATAAGCACCATGTATTTAGCATAGCCACAAATTTACACATGAACGGGTAAAGTTTCTGTATCAGTAACTCCACTAACTCCTACGTCTCGGTATCGGTTACGCGGCGGCGATGCGCGGGCTTCCCTCGACCGCCACATTCTGTAACGCCATACCAGCTTAGTGATTACACGCAGGTGTGAACACTGATCTTATGTTATTATCTGTGTGACTGTAAGCTTTGAGCTTGTGGCTGAGTTAATATAGGTAGGCTTGTGGGTAGTCACTAAGTCACTACACTCACTACTCACTCATAAAAACAATAATTAAATCAGTCAGCCTTAAAAAGATGTAAATATCGACAAGAATTCGTTTACTTGTGTACAATCTGTGTTCCATAATATTGTATCAACGTGTAGCCACAAAACACATTACACATTGTGGACTTAATTGTAGCTACTCTTTGATTCAATATTATGGAATACAGGTTGTAGACAATAAAATATGTTCTTGGGGATGTATGAGGAATAAAGTATCCGTTGACTGATTTTCATTTAAGTTTCAGAAATATACAACTTCCTAATTAACTTTACAGACTACCTCACGGTGATAATACTCCATACTTTTCCTTCGGAGGCTAGAGACAAAAACGTACGCCTCCCTCTTAACCCACTTCCGAACATTCTGCCCACAATTTGAATATAAACTACAGTTTTGTCACCTTGTGTGGGTACTGTTGGTAATGTTACGGAACAATGGCGAGTGTAATGGCGGGTGTCATCCATCGATTATGGAGAAAGCCATCATTTGGAACTAACCGCTCAGTAGGCCAGCGTCTTACATGACAGACAAAAGCTACGCTATCCTATGCCACGCGAATGATTTTACGGGATGCGGTGTCACTCAATCAATCTAAAAGTGTGCATAGGAAAAGGAGAAATCCGCTGCTTATTTACTTGGTCATAAGAGGGAAAATCCTTTATTAGTCGCCGTACTGCCGGCTGTCAAGAGTATCGGTGTGATTTCAGGCACATGAGGCACTTAAGCTTTGTCTCTGGTGTGACAAAGTGTTTGTGATGTCTAAACAAAACAAAAAATTGACTACTTATTTTTAGTTTTGTAGCATCAATTACCTGCATTGCACCACGCAACACAAAAAACACACAAAAAGCCAAAAGAGCACAAAATCCAAAGCCGACTATGATATACTGTAGTATAGTCTTACTGATCAATATCTTCACATCGCATTGCATCGCTCTATTGCGTGTGTCACTCAGTAAGGACGTTGAGAAATTGTTCAGAATGCGACAACGATTCTGTGTCAATAGATAGTTTGTAACGAGGTAAATGGAAGCGGCTCAGTTAAATATTTGTAATTATAAGAACGTAAACAATTGAGTTTTATGTACAGAACAGGTGGCCATTGGAAAACCAGCTTTGCTCTGAGCAAAGAGAGCAAAGAGAGCAAATAGAGCGTTGAGAGCTTTCTTACAAAGCGGGTTATGAAGGTTTTATGCGACTGTAAACTTTAGTTTATTCTCTCGCATACAAGGCAGTATAAGTGCATGCCCGCGGCAATTTGAAATAACGCACATAACATAAAACCACGCCGGTATTCTTCGAAGGGGTAGGCAGTCAGCGACATACTTAGTTAGTAGGTAACCTAAACGCAGTGCGCATCCCGTCGGTTATGTTAAAATACCCATGTAAATTCATGTAATAGGAGGCAAACTTATTGCTATCAACCGAGCACAAATCTGCCACCTAAACAGATAAATTTTCTTCTATTTTCTTAATAACATCGTGATTGGTTGAACTGATGTGGAAGGGCGGAAGGCTACAGCGTGCGTCGCGAATTTATTATTTGCTGCGGTACCGTGCAGTACCGCTCGTGCTTATTATAAGTACCGATAAATTAATCGGGAATTGTGAATCGCAGTATTAACGGTGATATTTCGCAATGCATGGCGAAAATTTTGGGGGGCGGAAAATTATGAGCTATAAAAGGGCGCTGTTTAATTGTTTCAGGGTATAAACGCTTGTGCTTATTAAGACAGGAGTCGCACCGTTTAGTGAATCATTAACCCCATATACAACCAGTTTGAAGTTCGGTTTAACCACACATTTTTAGAGGTTTAAGATTGGCATAACTTTACTACGGCTTTCAAAATTAGGAGACTTTTGTTTAGCGATGGAATCAAGCAAGGTAGAAGCACCAGATATACCTGCTTGCCAGTCAGTATTTACTTAGGAAAATACAGTCTATCACCTAAATAGTAGATAATGTTTTGGTTTTGACATTGTGACGACATGCTATTCACTGCTGAAAACTATTCTGTCTCTCGTAACAGGCGAGCTCGCTCCCCATGTCCCCAGCCACTTTAAATAATGATTCCCTTTATAACTTCTTTGGCATTAAAAGTTTGACAATACAATAAAATCAGACCAGTCGGAACTCGGAACGATGCAATTCTTTTGACTTATTCCTTCATAAAAATCAGCAGTCGTGGTGTTTCGCGTTCTCATACAAAAGGGCTTGCTTACTCCCCGCGGTGAGCGACGCGAATTTATTATTATCGCCGTCGGTACCGTGCCGTACCGTGTTGTACCGCCCGCGTTTTTTAAATTAGGGCTGTGATACCTAACTGAGGTATTATGTAAGACATTAATTTAATTAGGTAACCGTCTTACTATTCTGCGTAACTGGGAACTAGGTACCTATTTCGTTTTTTCTGCTGCTTCGGTGTCCAATCTTTTTTTTTTTTTTTTTTTTTTTTTTTTTTTGGGTGGGAAATCATCAAATGACGTCTCCCGCTCTGGGCGGAGCGGAAGGGCGTGTCAGACTCTTACTGACTAAAACCCACCCGTGTTCCTTCAGTTGCTTGTGCACCAGGGCCACGGTAACTCTTTCGAACAATCCGCAGCCCCGGCAGGCATCGGTCCTGTCGGACCCCGTCAATTTTGCTGACATCTCTTTGAGGCGCGCGTGGAACACGACGCGCCGTCGACCCGGGCCTGGTCCTTACCGGACGGCGAGCTGCCCATTGCCCGCCGTCCGCAAGCCCGCGCCTACGGTGGCCGGGAGTCGGCAATCGACTCCCGACGCCCAGGGTGTCTCCTCCTCCTGCGGCGGCTAGGGGCGCGAGGGCGCAGTGATTGCCTCTCCCTCTCGCGCTCCGCCTCCTCCTTCGCGAGCATTACTGCTTCGCAGAAGGAGGTGACGGCTTCCCATTCCCTCTCGCTCCGTACCATGGCCTGAACCAGGGCCGGACGCGAGAGGTCGCCGCCGCCGATCGCCGCCACGAGGACACGGCGGTGCTCCGCCCAAGCCGGGCAGACCTCCACCGTATGCTCCACCGTGTCCTCCGGTCGATCCACACAATGGTAACACCCGGGCGTTTCCTCCCGCCTTATTCGAAACAGGAACCTCCCGAAACAGCCATGTCCGGTGAGGACCTGCGTCAGGCGGAAGGTGAGGACGCCGTGGCGCCTCTCAAGCCACTCCTCAAAGAGGGGTCTTACCGCCGCAATTGTGGCGTGCCCTGCGCTGGGTTGCGACAGTCGCACTCTCCATGCCGCCATGAGATCCCGCCGGAGCTCTGTCCGCTGTGCCGTGATTTCTCGCGGCAGCGGAGTTACGCCCCGGCGTTTCGCCTCCTCGCGCCACTCCCAAACGTGCGCGAGGACCTTTGCCTCCAGATCCCACGGCGGCAATCCGGCAAGGAGGCTCGCCGCCTCGCAGGAGACCGTGCGGTATCCCCGTACCATCCGGATGGCCATGACCCTTTGGGACGCTTTCAACCGGCGGGCTGGCCGGAGCCTTAGCGAACGCGCCCACACCGGTGCCCCGTAAAGGGCCATGGACCGCACGACCCCCGCGTAGAGCCTCCGGCAGGAGGCGTTTGGCCCCCCCAAATTGGGCAAGAGCCGCTTCAAAGCAGCCCCGGCCCGCTGCAGTCTGGGAGCCAAACGTCGGAAGTGCTCGACGAAGTTCCACCGGCTGTCGAGGACGAGTCCCAGGTACTTCATCGTCGACTCGACGCCGATGTGAACCCCTCCTACCGTTATTTGGGAACCCGACAGTGGCGCGTTCCGAGGACCATGAAAACACATGGCCTCGGACTTGTGCAAGGCCACCTCGAGTCCCAACTGCCGGATCCTCTCAACGACTGTCGCAACCCCGCGTGTCATTAGTTCGGCCGCCGCCTGGTGCGACTTCCCCTGTGCCAGGACCAGCGTGTCGTCAGCGTAGCACACTACGCTGACGCCGCTAGGGAGGTCGGCGCGCAGCACCCAGTCGTAACCGATGACCCACAGATGCGGCCCCAGGACCGATCCCTGTGGGACACCGCACGACATCTCTCGCCGGTTCCATTCTCCCTGGTGACCGGGGTAAATAACCGCCCTATCCGTCAAATAGGCCTCGACTATACGACAGAGGTAGGTCGGCATCCGGTGATACCGGAGTGCCTCCCTGATGCAACTCCAGGGCAGGGTATTGAAGGCGTTGGCGATGTCTAGAGACACCGCCAAGACGACCCCACCCCGGGCCACAGCATCCCCCGTCGTGAGGGCTCGCACGCGCATGATGGCATCCACCGTGGAGCGCCCCCTGCGGAAACCAAACTGGCTGTCCGGCAAATCCGGCCCCACCCGCACCAGCTGCCCGACGAGGCGGTCTGCAATGACTCTTTCAAAGAGCTTGCCCACCTCGTCGAGTTCGGTGTCCAATCTGGTGTTCGGTGTTCTTTTTATTTTTTTTTTATTTTTATTTATTTATTTTTTTTATTACTTCGGTGTCCAATCTGGAAGTAATAAAAAAAACACTACAAAGTGAAAAATTACTTTAATTTTGGAAGTCGGGTCTTTGGTTTTGTATTTTTGTTTTTTGTTTTTGCCACCGACTTCCGAAATTAAAGTAATTTTTTCACTTTGTAGTGTTTTTTTTTTTGGGAGCCAGTTTATTTTTGTAAAACATTTTAAATTTTTACTTTTTAGTTGTGGTACCTACCCCACACAAATTCTTCTTGTTATGTTCATAACAGTGACAGGAAGTTATTATCAACATACATTAAGTGGGAATAATACCCTATTATTTAAGCTAACTGAAAAACTACCCAAACAAAGTTAATACAATTTATATGGGACCACACCTCGGGCATGACACATCCATAAAAAAAAATCGAAGGCGATTCACAATTGCCGGGGATATCGCGTAACAAACATAATTGAGACTAATTGAGAACCTCCACCTTTTTGAAGTCTGTTAAAAACGAGATAGATATACCTAATTACAGTTGGTGTAATTTATTAGTTCTATGGCAGTATTATTGTTAGGTCATAGTTTAGTTTAGTTTGTTTTATTCATAAACAATTTACATTGTGTTGAATTTCATACAAATACAAGATACAAAAAATAGAACTATGAATATACAAATTATGAATTAGTATCCAGCTTTTTTACAGTTTCAAATATAATGTCAAACAGTTTTAAATATAATGTCAAACAGTTTTAAATATAATGTCAAACAGTTTTAAATATAATGTCAGACAATTTTAAACATTATGATTAAAGCTATATTTAATGTCGGCAAATTATTTGAAAATTATATAATGTCAAATGATTAAAAACAAAAACAAAAACAAAAAAAAAAAAATACAATATAATTCATCTATTATTGTGTGACACTAACTCCGATATATTATACAGACATTTCTCCAATAAAAAGACCTTTAATTTTGCTTTAAACAAGTGGGTGTTATAAATCAAGATCTTTAGATCAGAAGGCAGCTTATTGAAAATCTCTACAGCTTGATACTTCGAGCAATGTTCTACTATGTTAAATTTTGGTGCTATTGGTTGTTTAAAAATTTTTCTTCGTGTGCTCTCTCTAATCTCACGTTCCTCTTGCGATTCAAACTCATGTAGATACTTGGCAAAATAACTTAAGAGGACCAATATGTACAGACTAGGAACTGTTAATATTGCTAATTTTTTAAAGTAATCTCGGCATGAGACACGTTGTGAAATTCTGACTATTGTCCTTATGGCTCGTTTCTGTAAGACGAATGCTCTCTGCCAGTTATAACTGTAACTATTTCCCCAGAGCAGGATGCTATACCTAATCCTAGACTCGACCAGCGCATAATATATAGCCTTTAATTGTTCTATATTCAATTCATCCCTAAGACTGCTAAGTGCGTAACATGCTGACGATATGGATGATTCAATAACAGCAAGCTCTGGTTTCCAATTTAAATGCGAATCTATGTTAACCCCTAGGAATTTAACCTTGTCCACTAATTCAATATTGTCTCCATTTATTTTTATATCTAAGTTGTCATTATTACGAGCCGTAGTCCTAAATAACATGAGGTTAGTTTTACTTGTATTTAGTAATAAGTTATTGGCTGTAAACCATTCGCAAACTTTATCTATAATTATTTTTGTATTTAATGTCAACTTTTCTATGTCCTTTTCCCCAATTATTACGTTTGTGTCATCTGCGAAAACAACAAGTTTCTCATTCGGCTGGGTTTTATTCATGAAATTAAGAAAGTCATTTGTAAAAATAATATAGAGTATAGGTCCTAAAATTGACCCTTGGGGCACACCTCGTTTCACATATGTCATTTTTGACTTGTATGTCACTTCGTGATTATTTTCGTCTATATGTTTGATTTCTACATACATTCGTCTATTTTGTAAGTACGATTTCATAAGTTGTAATGTCTTGCCTCTAATACCATAATGTTCGAGTTTAGTAAGTAGTAGTTCATGATCTATTGTGTCAAAAGCAGAACTGAGGTCGACAAATAGTCCAACTACTTTCATTTTTTCATTTAATTGACTAACTATGTCATTTATTAAAGTATTCATAGCCTCCGAGGTACCAACACCTTTCTGATATCCAAACTGTCTCAGATTGATAATTTTGTTCATACCTAAATGTAGCATAAGTCTAGTTTTAATAATTTTTTCAAAGAGTTTTGATAAAGTTGGTAATAAGGATATGGGCCGGTAATTTTTTGGATCGGTCTTAGTGCCCTTTTTGTGTATCGGAATCGCTTTGGCCAATTTCAACTGGTCAGGAAAAATTGACTCTTCGATGCATAAATTGAAAAAATCAGATAGAGGAAAAGCTAATACGTCTATATTCTCCTTTATAATCGATATTGGTACGTCGTCGAACCCGCAAGAGTGTTTATTAGCCATTTTACTAACCAACTTTATTATTTCATTTGGTGTTGTTGGCTTGAAATTTATATCACTTTCAACTCTCTTCGTCGTGTCCATCAGAAAAGTTGCTGCTTTATCTTTATCTTCATTTGATATTGATGACTTGAATACAAAACTTTCTATAAATATATTTGCAACATCCTGAGGATCAGTAATTATTTTATTATCTACATTTAATATAAGATTTCTACGTTGTTTGTTTTTCTTCTTCTTAGTATGTTCGTTTACTATTTTCCATGTCACATAACTTACAAAAGGTAGGTAAATGCCATGCCACGCCCTTTGTAAATGAAAGGTTAGGGTCATTCAAGTGTCATGTCATAATTTCATAATCAACTTAATTGACACTCGCAAGTAATGTCAATGGTCAATGAGTAAAGCAATGGTTAATCATAGTGGCCACTTCCTACTTTTTAAGAGTCGAATTGAAAACACCTTTTAAAATCTCTTAATCATTAAAATGGGAATGGCTTGTTATTTTACTTTTTTACTAGCCATTACTGTCCCACTGCTGGGCAAAGATGTCTCTACTCTCTTTCTACCTCTCTGTCCAGAGCTTCCAAGGAACAATCTTTATTAAAGGAGTCGGTGTAAGGAGTATTAATGGTTCGTGATATAAAATATTAAATTACCTACGATTAAATCACGTTCCAAAAGCAACTGTTTACCGAATAAAAATAAAACGAAAAGAAATGAAATAATCGATGTTTGTCGCGTGACCGATGCCCGATTTTTCGATCGCGATAGCCTTGTCGGAGTACCACAAACCGCGGGAGGTTCGGCTAAAAATAAACAAATGAACCGATAATATGTACGTATTGGGGGAAATTAAAACTGGGTTAGTGGGAAAATAATGCCTTTGGTAATGGTTTATAAACCGAACAAATCAATGGAACTTGGAATATAATATCTTTATTGTTTCAGTAAGGTTCAGACTAAGAAGTGGTTTCAGTATGAGTTCAGACTACTTAGTCTGAACTGGGTTTGTAGATTTTTTCAATTGAAGTCCTGCTACTATTTTTTCAATTGAAGTCTTGCTACTAGTTTTTCAATTGAAGTCCTGCTACTATTTCTTAAATTGAAGTCCTGCTACTATTTTTTCAATTGAAGTCTTGCTACTAGTTTTTCAATTGAAGTCCTGCTACTAGTTTTTCAATTGAAGTCTTGCTACTAGTTTTTCAATTGAAGTCCTGCTACTAGTTTTTCAATTGAAGTCCTGCTACTATTTTTTAAATTGAAGTCCTGCTACTATTCCCATTTCTGCCGTCAAGATGCATTGTTGTGTTCCCATTTAAATTGTCTTAAAGGAAATAACCGCTATTGTGACACATAACAAAACCTGAAAGTCTAAGTGAAGGCTTTCGAGATATAATAGATAGTAGATAATATCTAGAGATTTACCTCTTAAGATCAGATGGGTCATCCACCACCAACTGAAAATAAAAAACTTGCTCCCTCGTAAAAGGAAAACACCAGTGTCTTGAAAACGTGTCCTATAAATAGTAGCCCATACAGGGTTAGTAGAAAATAAAAGTGTAGGCGCCCAGTGCTCAGTGGCCAGTGCCTAGTGCCGCCAGTCGCGCAATCGTTACGTGTGTAATTGGCCTAATAGTCGCAAGTGCGCACCGCCCTTAAATTACTGCCAGTGCGCCAGTATTCCTGTCCACGATTATTTATTTATAAATAGCAAATTAAGCATTTGTTATTTTATAAATTTTCCATTTTGTTGGGCAGTTTTATTTATTGTTTAGAACGCCCAAAAAAGGGGATTCAATTCGATTTAGGAAAGGACATGAAACAGAAAGCTATTTATTGAATTCAAAGACACTCAAAAGAAAAACTGATGCAGTGATGCTATTCAGAAACTTTTAACGATAAGTTGTGCAAATGTGGCCACCATAGCAAATTAGAGTGTAACACTAGCATGTGAACAGTAAGCTCTTAATTAACTTTCACGATATACAGAGTGTAAAAAGACTCATCACAGCGCCGTCAATTACACATTCTGTACATCAAACTAAGTAACATAGCACAAAAATAATTGCTGGGAAACGAATTTTATATTTGGTGTGAAAAGCTGTTTGTGGTAGTGCGGAATAAAACACACGCAAATATTGTGCTTATGGGTGCATGCAACGTTACGGGGGTCGGGTATTTAATTTAGACTTGTCTTATTATAACATTCAAAACTTATTTTCGTAAAAAAACCGTCAATATTAGTTGGAATTTTATTTATTATTTATTTATTTATGTAAAATACATACAACGATCATCACAGGCTTACCTAATACAATAGTGTAGTTATAATGAACAACTTAGAGTAATTTTACAAAATGCGGCCCGTGTGAATTCACTCAGAGTACAATTGAAGCAGTCAATCTGTTGTGCCACCATATTGGGGGTACTCAGGGCGCGCGTCAGCGGCGCGTGCTGCAGCAGGTTGGTGCGAGCGGGCGGCACCCACAGCAGCGGCGGCCGCCTCCGTCGCCCCACGTGCCCATCAGGTACACACAACCCAACCTACAATATCAATATCTCCATAACTGGGTTCCCAGGTATGGTCCAGTACAAAAAAATTATTATAATGACGTGGAGTACAAGTGACTCCTGGCTTTTACACCCGTTATATTCCTATCTAAGAAAAAATCAGTCGCCTACTTCAACCTAAACTCCTTACGTAACAAACGACAGTCTATCCACCAACCAATAAATCTATTCCAACATAAATCGGTTCTTAAGTCGATCGGTATCGGGAAATAAATACCTTTTTACGGTAAACCGGCTTACCGGGCGTGGCTCACCTTAAACGGAGCTCAGCCGGGGCTGCTCGAACGCAACGCGGCAACGGCTAGAACGGAGCATCTTGTTCTGCTAATTGAAGCGATGGCGGATAAAAAGTGCGTGTCGCTGTGACTTGGAAAGAAACTGACGTGTTATTAAAGATTTTGTGATGTGTGGTGATTTTAAATCAGGGGAATCTGGCGTGATGTTTTGCTAAGCTTTAATCATTCAAGGAGTAGTGTTTGCATTGAGATTCAGGTAAAATCTGCTAATCTTTAGGTAATCATAGGCAGCCTGCGTTGTACCTAGTATACCTACACATTATATGGATAGGCATTAGTTTGACGACTGAAATCTTAAAATTATGGCAAAATGCAGTTATTTTTCTATTTGGTTTAGTCACATTACTCACATTGCAAGCACTCTGTTCTAATACTTAGTTCTAATCCTAATTTCTCAAAGAGCATTTTCATCTTAACTTGACAGTTAGCTAGACATACCTAGTTGAACCACAGAGCAATAAATTAATCCCTGAAAAAAAAAGCGTTCTAACACCCACTTTAATTAAATAAATCAGCTTAAAAGGTCTTAAAAACTAAGGCTTCTTCCGTTCGTGCACTTAAAAATATTTCTTCAGTACAAAACTTATTGATTTTTATTAAAGCCGCGAAGACACTTGATCGGGGAAGCCGTGCAAACATCGAATAATGTTCAGACGTAGATTTGTACATAATGTACATGAACCTGCCTGCAATACACACGAGTGTAGTAACCGGATGATATTACATACGGCTTGTAATATGCGGTAATAGATATGAGCATACATTCATTAAGGGGGAAGCGCCAGGGTAACCTGCGAAATTAAAATTTTCTTACGTTTTTTTGCAATTAGCAGGTCAGTGCCAGGTTGTATGTTAAACAAAATATGATTCGCGACCGTCACAAGTATCTATTTACAGAATTATAATAATTATAATCATCAATGCAACCCTCTCATGTTCATATAACCCTATTAAATGACTATTTCATGAAATAGTCTACTCTGGCGCTTTTTAAAATGGGGAACGATAGTTGTGTGTTTAACGCGTGCGGATTTTTCGTATGCGAGATGAGATTTTTAAGCGTTTGTGTCATCATCATAGTCATCTAAGGCTTTACAGCCGCAGGTGGGCCTTAGCGCGATCAAATGTATTTCTCCAACGTGACCCATTTTCGGCGTTTTCTCTCCAATTACTTACTCCAACAGTTCTTAAATCTTGGTCTACGCCAAGCGTTGGTATATTATGACCCATAACACTGAAAAGAATTGTCAGTCAGTATCGAGACCTAGCTCGTGCGTGGTGGCGAACTCAGACCATTAACTTCTGGTTTTTCTTAACCATTACTTAGCAAAGACAAAGACTTTTTTTATTTTTACTGTTTCTTGTTTTTGTGTGAATATTGTGTGCCTTAACCTGGGTCAAATAAATTTATAGTCTTTCTTTTCTTTCAATCAAAAGTTCGAGCAGTTAAATTGATAAAGACTCATTAAGTCCTTTAGTTCTTGAACTTGCAACTTAGATCTGACAACGTAACATTATATTAAAACAACATCACGTTTGTATTCCCTGAAGGAGGTTAGGCAGAGGTGTACCTATATGATAAATGATTTTATTTCTGTAAGTAGGTTTGTAAAAACACTTTTACACGTCAATCATATTTTAAAAACTAGATGAGATCGGCGTTTCCTATCTGACTACTCTGAGAAGAAAGACCAAAACAAACTCAGAGGTCACAGTCTCTTTTAAAGTCCAGACATAATCTTGGTAAGATGACCAAGAGCATGTAGATTAGTGTCTGAAATGGTCTTTTGTGGAAAAACCACACAGATTAAGTGGACCTGTCCAGTCAGTGCACGGATTTGTCAGTAATCGTGCAGCTCTACTCAGAATTTCAGAAGCTCAACTAGCTAAAGTAGGCACACCCACATTTCGCCACTTATGTCGAGCCTATTGCCATCAACCGGGCATAAATCCGGATCCCAATAGTAAGTAGATAGGTAAGAAAGAATTTATCGTTATACTAAGATGCCATTCCTTATCCACCTTATAAAATACCTACCTATAATCTTACAACACTTGCAAGATCACCTCATCATAACCGTGAACCGTAAAGTAATAAATCAGCGATCAACTCAAGTCTTGTATTACTCACTAACGGCAGTTTATTAATCTGCGATTCAACTGACTACGGTTAACATAAGAACCGAAGCTATAAACTCATGATTAGACATCCAGAGTTTCCAGACAGGTGAATAGAAGGACGGATATGACAGAATGTAAATGGTTGATGTTAGCAATGGTCCATAATGTCAACATGCCCATTCTAGTACACGAAGATAAGTAATCAAATCAGTTATTCATAATTATCGCAAAGCTTTTTGAAAAACGTCGATCGCTGGATGCTTGCTTTGTCTAGGTTTACCAAAAACAGGTTAACTTTGGATTTGTGAAGTGCCAGACTGCCAGTTGATGATGACATTTTATTTATCATCTTCAAATCTTTGTCGATACGATAGAAGGCATATAAGCTGCTAGGTAGGTGGTAGGCTGCAACAGGAAAAAAACATAAGCAGTCATGGGGACTGCTGAAGTGAAAACTTAAAAATATGAAATAACAGTGTTTTTGTTTTTATTTCCAAATTAATTGTAGTCAGTATCAAAAAATTTAATTTCATAATTTGTGAATCAAAATTATTAGCATTAGTCTGGTTTTCACATCTATCGGCACTCCGAGCAATGATTAAGTATATACATTTTTGTAAGCGCAACACATCATACACATAGGTTTTTGAACCCATAAGATTTTTCCGCACCAAACATTGCTCAACGCGCTTAAAGAATTTTCACTTAAAAAAAAAAGGCTGTACTTACCTGCACGCAACGAGTGTACCAAGAATGGCCGCAGGACCCGCCCACTCATAAATAACTAGACAAAAAACTCCGGCGGCTTACTAACGCAGGTAAACCACTCGTCTAGACCAGTAACCTAAACTAGACTTGCCGCTATTAAGGTATCCGTTACTTAGACTAATGTCTGTAATAAATTATTCATTGACAATTGTCTCCTTTATCTTGGAGCAGAAACGTTCAGATAAGTAAAGTACTAGTATTTAGTCGTGACCAGCTTGATAATAGCTGGACTATTGAAGGATAGCACTTCAAAATGTTATAGCTATAGTCTAATTACCTACTTACTAATTAACATATAAGTTACCATAAACAAAATAGATTTTATTTTCAGAAATCTGTTTTTCATTTTTACAAGTAGGTAAGGTCCTAAAGCATAAGTATGTGGACTGCGCATAAAGACCACCAATTTTGACATCTGATGAAAACTGTATTTACAGTAAATAAATGATTCGCGCGGTTTTGTGATTTCTAATGTGACGATATCGTGGACGTCCACGTCCACGTAAAGGCATCATGATAACACAGGGTAGTAAATGTATCGAAATATATGAAGACCGTCCACGAAAACGTGCACGTATTTCCATACATTTTATTGACGTGGAAGTGGATGTCCACGATAATATTAGAAATAATAAAAGCGCTCATTTTGCCAAGCAACACAGCGGGCTCACATTAGGCCAAAACAACAGAGCAATTACAATATTTATCCGTACTTTTCAAATCCCTATCCAGGGAGAAAATCCCAATCATTGTTTTTCACCCCTAATCGTAGAAGTGATTAACCTAAAAGAGAATGTAGACGAATGCTTCGTCAACAGCTTGTTGCCAATGCGATCTAGGAATCAAAGAAAGTGTGTCGGACAGATTCTTACTTAGCACTGCGTGGTCTGTGCCTAGTCTAGATCTAACGAGTTGCTACATTCCAATAATAGAGCTTTATCGACTCCTTAATTAATTGACTGCTAGTACTGCTACTCGCAAAGCGGTAGGAGCATGAATGTGTGCTGTTGATAGGTTTCTGAATTTACTTGGAGGAAGTACTCTCGTACTTGGTTAAAAACTATCTGGTTGATTACCAATCTATTTTTTGTGCTCCACGTTAATCAAATTATATCGATAGTATCTTAATATCTTCAGAGATATGTAGAGAAATCATATTAAGAAAAAAGTATTCGGTTTTGAGAATTTTAAAGAAAACTAACTTTACAACTACAATAGTTTCACAGACAGTATTATTTTAGAGAGACTTTTAAGTATTTCACCTAAAACACATACAACTTAAATTCCTCATAAACTATAGTCTGGTTTGGTCTGAATGGGCTGCGCGAGACGTGCGCAGACGCAGCCGCGGGTCGACGACCGCGTGCAATTCGTCAACGAGTGTCACTGCACCCCGCCTTCGCGAAAATACGCGACTTATTGAATAACAGTCTGAAACCACTTAAACTGTCGTAAGAGACTGTGGCGCAATAAAATTGACTTAGTTACTTTACCATTGCAGGCCAACCTGTGTTGGTAAAGTTTTTTTATCGATGAGAAAGATCGCTCATTATGATTTCCAGTTTTAGCGGTCTAGTAGAGTCCATCTTGAGCTAAAGCTAATCATTTCATTACATAAAACTTATCCGAGAAAAAGAATCGCCCATTTGCTTGGACCACGCACAGTGAAGGGTTCCGTAATCGGGATGAATATTTACACTTGCACATTATTGATTTTGTCAATAGCAAAAAAATTGTTTGTATGTCATAGTAATTCTCGAACAAACTAAGGATAAAACACAAAAGATATCGCGAGATCTTAAAATCTATTCACATAAATAATAAAAGTTAATAAAAACATCATAATCTTTTTAATTATGTTGTCCAACAATGCCCCACATGCTTGTGCTTCATACATGTAAATTGAATCGCTGAAAATACAGTGACTGAATTTACATTTATGAAGAGTGCTACCCCTAATTTGTTTTGTTTTTGTAATTTATCTACACTATTGTTGAGCGGTTCATAGAATACATCTGCCTTCTAAACATCGATGTAGTGCTAATAGTCTGACGGCGAGCAATGGGCAGCTCGCCGTCCGGTAAGGACCAAGCCCGGGTCGACAGCGCGTCGTGTTCCCCGCGCGCCTCAAAGAGATGTCAGCACCATTGACGGGGTCCGAAAGGGCCGATGCCTGCCGGGGTCGCGGATTGTTCGAAAGAGTTACCGTGGCCCTGGCGCAGAGGCAACCGAAGGAACACGGGTGGGTTTTCGTCAGTAAGAGTCTGACACGCCCTTCCGCTCCGCCCAGAGCGGAGAGGTCATTTGATGATTCCATACCCAAAAAAAAAAGTGCAAATAGTCTCCGAGTAAAATTACTGTGAAACATTCAGAAGAACAGGCGCGTAGGCGGACAGGACGAAATTTTAAGGGTTCCGTTTTTGCCATTTGGCTACGGAACCCTAAAAACAAGGTTCATATTTTCCGGATGTTCTTTTAACCGGTAAAACAGTTACTTATCTGAGGCTGAATCTTATATTACCTATAGTAATTACTTCTACGACTTTCAGTAAGAAATGTTTTCCCACTAAAATTTTGTATACGGAGTATCATTGTGCGTTGTTATAATGTAACTAAGCTGGCCTTAGTAAACTCTTCCTGGGTTGACGCACTTGCTGTTGGTTTAGAAAAGACACGACGTGCCCAATAATAATGTTTATCGTAAGATATGGTCCCTCGATGTGCCATTATATAAATAATGCAATACAAGTGCCTCGTCTAACGTAGGTTAAGATCATATAGATTTATTTTATTGTTGGGTTCAGAGTAAGTGCATGAAAATGCGGCGCTGGACCATCGTAATTTTAGACAGAATATACTTTACCATATCCTAACTAATACTTTGTCGTATTGTTTGAAGCTTTTTTGCATTATTTTGTGCAGAATATTCTCTATGCTTCTTCAGGTTTTTAAATATGGTATTTTTAATCAAGTACATAACAGGGTAAGATTTTACATAGAGGAACCTCTTCTTCTCAACTATCCAAAGGAAGAAAGAAAGTACAGGGTGGTCTCTGAACACAGGCACTATTATACAAATATCTCTCCAACGGTTCTCCGAAAATAAAATGACAATAATTGTGCCAAAACCGTAGTATCTCCAAATGTGACGGAGATAAATGTCTTCCGATCATTTCTGAGAAGCCCGTATCGAGTGGACATCGCGTACCGTCGTGTATCCCTATTTAAAACTTAATTAAGTGATAATGTACCGCAATTAGTGCCTCGGTACACGAGACGAAGCCCGGCTTCCTCTTTTTTTCAGCGGTATATACTTGGTGTTACTCTCAATCAGCACTTGGTAGATTGGTGAGATAGGAGTGGTATTAGGTTTAATAATGTTAAAAGAAGTGACTGTAGAACTGGAGATACCAAATTATTTGCCGCGGGGCTAGCTTCGGGCTATGGGTCTTATAAAGGCAATGCTTCACAGCAGTGACCATGAATTGCGTAGCTTATAAGTTAATTTAAAAATTCCGTGCCCAGAAAAAGTTCTGACAAGTTCGTTGAAAAAGATGTACAGTTTTATTACATTACAATGTCACGCCAATTCATCCTCGTACCAAGTTACTTACGTCGGAACATATCCCTAATACGTGAAAGTAGAAAAAGCTCTACGTTCGTTAAAGTTAATATTTGTGTTCGGTTCCACGCTGTGTAGCAGCGGCTTTACAAAAGGCGGGCATCAGATACAATCTACATTGATACACTTCTTTTATTCCCGTATCAACACTCGACCAAAATAAAAAGCTGCAAACGATAATGCCTTATCTTAATGCAATGTATCTTTTTAACATTGGCTTTCTGCGACGATCGACTTCGACTTAAACATGGACGTATACCTGGGCACTTATACTTTTAATACAAGTCTACCTTTATATAAGTATTTTGTATGAAAAACCTGTTGTATAGCCTCCTATTGTTTTACTTTCCTTCCTTGAAATATAACTGGTACCAAATGAGTGTATATTTTAATGTTATTCGGAAATACTTATTATTCGTACATCCGTTGCTGGTTGTGTATTGACTGTCAAGCGTGTAGTTGAGACGTAATGAGCAATGTATGGAGAATGGATCGATACATAGTTGTTGTGGAGTGTCATGATGCAAGTTATAGCCGGAGGCTACGTTCTCTGGTCCATAGTACTTGAAACAGGTATCGGCTGTGATCTAAGTTATAAAACATTAGCGGTTTTGATTCACGGGTAATATCTAACTTCAATGTCAACGTTAACCTGCACGCATGGCCACTTTTGTCTGTACCTTCGATCTCTGCACTACGTGCCGTAGAAATCTTTCTACAATCTGTCATTTTGTCTTTTGATTTGCTGTCCGAGTGATCCTAATTCTGGTTTAAAAGGTTCTGTTGCTGGTAAAATAATAAGCTACACATAAGTCGGCACATAGCCTATTATTTTATTTTGTTTAGATACTACACTACGCTACTACTATTCCACCAAAATGTAGGTGAGCACGTTTGGTTTCTTCCGCTGATTTAGCTATGACGACAAGTTCCTCATCCAAAAAATCGCTACCGTTTGGACCTTGCACCTCTCACGTAATAGCTTATTAAGAACGTTCCTGGGATGTTTCCCGATGGTTAGCCGCGGCCTGCGCCGGCGCAAGAATGTATTAATTCTCTATAGCCGGCTGGTGTAGCGTCCAACTCGCCATGTCATGCTATGTGCTACGACGATTGTGTTTCAAAACTTTTGTAGTGTTTTGGGTGCTCGTTTTTTTCGCATTTAGGGCTCTTGCAGACGAGATACTTTTTGTAAGATCAAATCTGGGGTGCACAAAAAGTTTGAAACTCAGTTTTTATTTTTTGTGGCGGTCTTTTTGTGCATCATAAGTATGTGTAACTTGGATTTAATTCTATATTGACCATTTGGACAAAGAAGAAGAAGACGATAAAGAGTGATTAAGGATACTATGTAGTCTGCGTAGGTCGTTAGAGTTAAGTTTACCTAATTAAAATCCACACTAGCTTTAAAGCAATAATATAATCAATTGAATTGCGATTGCGACAGACTTATAACAGGCAGTTATATGGGACATAAAGCGCCCGTATATCACTTAATTTTCTCCATAGAAAATCTGGTAGCAATTGAACCATTAATTTCACCACAACCGGCAGTACCTTATAATCTCTTATGTCACCTGTTGGTCAGGTCCAAGCGACACATCACTATAGATCAGTATTTCAGTGTAATTGGCGGCGCTTTCTATCGACACGTCGCTGTACGGGGCTGGGCGCGGGCGCTTTTCACTGGCGAAGTCGCGACTCTTGCGCACCAATTGAAATTAATATTTCATTAAGATGAAATCTGGGGGCAAATCACAGGGTAGGGTTAAGCAGGATTATAAATTTGATTCCTTCACTTTGTATTTGCACAATTCAGTGGAGTAATTAAAAGGTATTTTAGCTGATATGTTTAAAGCATGAGAAAATATTATATCCGTATCCCAATCCCAACTATGATTGATGAGGTTTTTGTGGAACTGTCAACGACGACGGGTTATCTATGTGTGAGCCGTATAATTTTAAAGGAATTATGTCCATATTGTTGACCCTCATTACTGACGGTTAAAAGTACCTGGCACCCCTTGAGACTGGGGTGATAATGTAAGAAGACAAAAAATACAGAATTGGAGATACACTCTTAAAACAGCGTTTTCTGAGGAAACTACATGATCCTTTTATTTCGTGTATAGTTGTAGTAATCGGTATAAAATACATAAGTAGGTACATGTTTATAAGTCACTGGTTTTGAGAGGTGGGTCATAAAGGTAAGTACCTCATGGTAAGTCATGAGCTACGCTACGTTTACCGATTCTTGCGTTATAAGTCGACGCTCAAGGGATTTAAGCGGCCATTTGTTCTTCGGTAACCGTGGTCAGCACACTGTCGACATTTTAGATTGAACATAAACTACTGTCTTTTGTTTTACTGCAATTTTATTTTTACTGTACAGGTATTATTTCTTCCAAGGACGTCCAGTGCTGGACATGGGCCTCCCCCAAGAGACGTCATATCGACCGGCCCTGTGTTTCTCGCATCCAGCGGTCTGCGAACCCTGGACAGTGTTCCAGTTAGCTTGCCACAGTTGAGCACACGTCACTTTCAACTGGTTCAGTGTACCTCGTTATGTCCTTACTATCACGCCGCTATACGACCAATGTTGGGCAGCATTTTATGTGGAAGTACGTCAAATAATACGGGACATGATGGTTTTTGTAGACATCCATTTATATTGAAGAGATTTGGTTGTGCCATCTTACTGCTGTTCTGCAAAACTTTCGTCTGTTGTCACTTGGCTACTGTTTTGTTAGCACTTTACTACAGTTCAACTTCCCCATAACCTGCTACTATGAGCTAAAGTATCTGTAGTTCTACTTACTTTAAGCAACGTCCGTACCAGCAAGTGGTAAAGTAAGAATTTCCATCGTAAACTGCGCGTGATTAGTATGCATGTCTACACTTCATCTTCCAGTCGACATTTCCCAGAAAAAGCACAAGGTTCGCTGTTACCCATAATTGACTTGGAAAGGAAATCGAAGTTGCAATATATCACCTTACTATAGCTTTGGCCGCGACTTCGCCCGCGTGGAGGTCGGAAATTATTCCACGGGAACGTACTACCGGGATAAAAAGTATCCTTTTTTTTTCATGCAGGTTATAAACTATCCGTGTTCCAAATTATATCCAAATCCGTTCAGTAGTTTTTGCGTGAAAGATTAACAAACATCCATCCATCCATCCACCCTGACAAAATTTTACATTATTTTATAATATTAGTAGGAAAGGATAGGAAACTCTATGCTTATTGCAACCCTCAGCGGTTGCAATAAGCATAAGAGCACCTTATTTCTGCGCGGGGTAATTGCGTAACACACTAACAGTAGGAATAGCTTTCATTTTGACAGTTCAACAACATTCATTGCGTTATTTACGTTGTTGAGCAGACAAATTTTTCGAACTTATGAAGCCATGGATTCGCAATAGGCTTCAAAATTATTCAGATTGTGATAGATAGCGTGTTACGCAATTATGGTGCTATAGGGAACTGACCTCAGTATTCATGTTATTTTCAAAAGACCGCATTAATATCAATCAGGCGTGATCGAGATCAATAGCAGGCCCATTCAGCAATCAAAATAAAAACAATAAAACTAGCAAATCTTACTGCTGGACATAAAACTTTACCAAAGCTAGATAAAAAATCCTACAGTATCCGGAGATAAGATAGGTGCCATCTATGTTAGAAAAAAACGAAGAATTTTCGGTAATAAACACTGCACACGAAGTACATAACCATACATTATTAACAAGTACATAGTTCCCGCATACCACAGTAATAAGTGTTAATACTATTACAGAGTTAATAGCCCGGGAACCGAACCCGTCATTTTGTGCCCAATTACATAATAATACCCTCTTTTGGCCGAAGAATGGGCACAATATTGGACAGTCATGGACACTAATCTGAGAACTTTAGATCATGCCGGAAGTTAACTTTAGTTAATAATTCAATTAAATGTGTTTTTTATAATAAATTCGGAAGCATTCCAATTTCTTTTTGTTACGATATAATATAAGAATACTTACTTATGTATGTTCAAAATAATTTAATATGGCTTACATAATACCGCTTTATGGCTTCTGTATAGAATCCAGTGGTATTCCAAAATAAAGTGAAAGTTTCCTCAACAAATTAAGAAATAATCTACCGATTGTTTTTACGATTAGTTAAAACTTAGTTATATGACGGACAACCCACAAACTTACTGAGAGTTTACAGGCCTTCACATTAAATTCCCCTTTATTTTGGGCACAAGGGCTTCAACTTGCCCGATTGGAGTCTTATTACTAAACTCTTCGCAGTTCAGCAGTCTCAATAGTCAGTACTCATTGGCTCTCATATCATGCACGTGCATAAATAAATACATTTACTTGTAAATTCGTAAGTAAGCGAGCAGCATCGTAAATACTGTTCACAGGCGGCGAGGCGTGGTCGCCATTAATAAAATTATGCTTTAGCACTGCTTTCTTAATCGGCTAACGATTACCATATTAATTGATAGCCGACTGTACTCGACAGTGGCGCCATCTGGTTACAAGTTATTAAGTAATTAGTTTAATATTTGTAAATGATAAATGATAAATGATTTTATTTCTGTAAGTAGGTTTGAACAAACACTTTTACACGTCAATCATATTTTAAAAACTAGATGAGGTCGGCGTTTCCTATCTGACTACTCTGAGAAGAAAGGCCGAAACAAACTCAGAGGTCACAGTCTCTTTTAAAGTCCAGACATAATCTTGGTCAGATCATGTGAAGACCATGTAGATTTGTGTCTGAGATGGTCTTTTGAGGAAAAACCACACAGATTGAGTGGACCTGTCCAGCCAGTGCACGCATTTGTCAGTAATCGTGTAGCTCAACTCAGAACTTAAGGAGCTCAACGTTAGTAGAATATTTAAACGAAAATGTCTACTTGTAGACAGTCGAGGGAGCCAGTGCACTGGTGGAAAGTGGTTATTGCTGCAAATGGAGCAGGCAGTAACACCAACAGGTTTTCCGATGCATTATGCTGAATTGAGAAACTAAGTTTAATTAAAAGTTTGGCTTAAATTCTCTTTTTTTTCTAAACATCCAAACTCTTTAAAATGGAACATAGCATAGGAAGGCTTAGCGGCAGAAATATGCAGGTATCGGGTAATTCTTCCTAAGATATGCATAATTGCACATCGCTCATTTGGAGAAACATCGACGTAACTCACGTAACTGATGCTTTTAAAATTTCAAAGGAAAGCGATTTAATGTTTTTTTTTTTTTGTATTGGTTTTTTGTTTTTGTCTCGTTCTGAAATGTTGATAGATCCCAATATATATATTAAATATTTCATGCCACTGCTCCTCTGAAAATTTGTTCGAGCACAAATATGGACAACAAATTTTTGGGACAAATTACATTTACGTCGATGTTTCTCCAAATGAGCGACATGAGCTCTATAGGTTAGGTACTAGCATAAAGTTTCAGGCAGGCTGTGTTATGCGTTTCAAAAGTGCACTTATTTTATGGCTGTCCAAAGCCCATGTTCCTGATAACTTTAGAGGACAGTTTGCTATAGGTTTCAAATAAATCAAAGAACTGTATAATCCCCGTTAGGTATTTAATACCGCATTTCAGATCTTGCAACTATTAACCTCTAGCTCTACTTTCAACAAGGAAATACATTTTGACAAACGTGCCATTAAGCATAATTTGTGGAAATGTACAGAAATTGGCGTGCCGACGATGTTACCGCTCTGCCTACCCTCAGGGGAGCGATGCGCGAGAGCAACGTAATTGTCGCTCCGAGCATACATGCGTGTACGACTTAGATTTACTTGAGATATGTATCGCAGGAAAAATGCTACGCTTTTTATTAATGCTGTGGAGATGTGTCTGGGGTACTTACATACGTACTTACATACATGAAGTTTAGTGTTAACTAACAACGTTTAGTTAAGCCAGCCTTGATTGATTAGTTTTGATTACGAATTAGAACAGTTTGTCATAATGGGTTTGGTAAATGTGTATCTTTCTTAAAGTGGAAACGAAAGATATGTACCTTTTTGGGATAATATGACGAATTCAAACTGTTGGTAGAATAATCGCCTTAACTAGGGTAAGCATGGTGATTGGTGACCTCTTGACGGAAGCTCTTAGTTGCGTTTTCCGACAAATACCAAAATTACATTTTAATGCTGACATAAATTTTATGACATTGAACTCAGATTAAAACTAGATTTTGAACATTTGTTAGTACGAGAATGGGCTTTCAAGGGGGGTCTGATCTGTCTAAGACGTAAGACATCAGATTGCCCCGAATATTTCAAGCTTGAGTGATACAGCACGGCTAACATTAACGTGCACACACTCTACACAATACCGCTGCACTGATTGAAATGCAAACAAACGGAGCACAGAACAGTTGCAAGTTGTAGTGAACGGGCACAGGCGGCGATGTGAACGTAGCATAATATAGCATTGTAGACCATTCAAGTCTGAATTAATTCGCATAGTGCGTGTCAACTCGGTCTACACTGATGGAGTGAGGAGGCTTCATGTGATGATGTTGATTGCGAGTGATAATGTGTTAGGTACTGTAGTACACGACGTGCTGTCTGTCTGTAATTCTCGTCTTGAACTAATATTCTGGAGGTTTTAGGGATGAAACCTATAAGCTTCTGCCCATGCTTTAAGTAAATGTCGAATCTGTTCAAGTTCATACGCTAGGCACCAATTGACCAATTTCTCAACGAATAGATAAGTTCCTAAATTCCTTTTCTTGTTTTTAGGGTTCCATAGGTCCTAATGAAAAAATGGAACTCTTCTAGGATCACTCGTGTGTTTGTCTGAGTTGAAATTGGTACACATATGAATTCCTGTGACCCAGAAACGTAAATAAATGAATTTTGAATATGGGGGTCACTTTTGGGGGCAAACTAGACATTTTAAAACAAATGTTTTGCAAACTGTACCGTGTGACATATCGAATGAACGGCCTTGTGAGAGTCTCAATTAAATTTTGCATATAAGTTTAAAATAAACAGAATTGAAGTTATTTAAGAAAATATATAGAAATTAACTATTGGGGCCCTTATCTCCAAAACTACTGAGCCTTGAAAAAAATACTGAAATGAGTTATTTACTTACAGATTACAGGAAAACTTATAAGAAGTCTTTGGTCTTAAAATAACTTGGTATATCACAGTTGTAGTTGGAATGTATGGGAGAATATGTTTTTCAACAACAATGTCAAGTTTGTTCTTGGGATCTGGGGGCACGGTAGTATCTCCGCTAAGACGAGCCAAAAACAAAAAAGCAGGGTCACTACCTACCTTTTCTCGAAGCGTTTCGTCGTATTTTCATACCCTCATAGCTTCGGCCTGGATAATGCTAGAGAGCTCAAATTCTCAAGATAAAATGTAATTAGTAAACATATAAAACACACTAAGTTTCATGTGTATAGCTGATACTTTGGATTTTATAAGACCATTATACATCGATTTCGTCACTGACTGATTCACTCACTCGCTCATCAAAACCTCTAGGACACTTCCCGAAGTCTTGAGAAAGCTGAAATTTGGTATGCGAGTAGGATTTGCAAACAACAACAAAAAAAAGTTAAGAAATCTGTAACTTTCACCCTCCAACTCCATTAAAGGGAGGTGCAAGTCTATATAAGGTGTATCTATTCATACACGAAATATCTGAAGGGGTCATTGTACTCATTATTATGAACAACTATTACTATAGAACAAAACGTGAAATCGCAAAACAAAAATCTGCTGTTCCATACATTTTGACGAGTTCTGCGAACATAAATGTAGGGAGCAGCTGATTTTTTTTTCGAGATTTCCGGTTTGGTCCCATAGTAAAAGTTGTTTGTAATGATGAATACAATTACCCCTTAAGAGATTTCGTGTATGATTAGATATACCTTATAAATAAAAAAAAACCTTTCGGGTACTTCCCAAAGTTCTAGAAAGCTGAAATTTGGTAATGTAAGATAAGATAAGATAAGATAATTTATTTATTTGTCCAAAACATGAGTATACACACAATAATATGTCATGCAAGATGTTACATTTTGTTTTTTTTTTTTATTGTAGACTAGGATTTGCACACAAACAACAAAAAAATAAGGATATTACTAACTTTAACCCTCCAACCCTCGAAATGGGGGGTGCAGGTCGGTATACAAAATAAAACCTTTGGAGTACATTCTGAAGTCCTAGAAAGCTGAAATTTGGTACGGACGGTTTTGGACGTAAAGAGGGGAGGGGCATGTATACTAACTAGAATTGGACATGAATATACAACACTTAAAACTAACTGTTCTATTAAAGGTGTTATAGAATGTAGCGCCATAGAACTTAATGAACATAGACTCATAATAGTGTGTATATACAGAGTGCCAAATTCATGTATGAATCTATTTTACGATAATTTAGAGAAATTATTACGCAAAATATGTGACAAAACTAACAAGAAAATTGTTCTATGCGGAGATTTTAACATAAATATACTCAAACGAAACCGCCATTCTCTAGACTTTGAATATCTTTTGGAAAGCCACAATTTAAAATTAGAAATTAGACATCCTACCAGGCTCAGCAGTAAGTCTTGTATTGACAACTTTGCACACAATATTCCTAGATGCAAAAGTGAAATAATTGAATTTGGTATATCCGATCACACAGCTCAACTTTTACAATGCCCCGTCAAAAAAACCTGTGTGATAAAATCTTGGCGTATTAGAAGACGAGACTATAGTACTGAAAATCTAAGTAAATTTAAAAAATGCATAAACAGCTTGTAGTTTACTGAAATTTACAATACAAATGACCCGGACGAAGCCTATAATAATTTTCTAGACCTTTTCCTATGTTTTTACAATTTATGTTTCCCTTTCAAAATTATAACAAAACCACTAAACAAAAAATCTAAATGGATATCTAAAGGTCTTAGAAAATGTAGCAAAATTAAAAGAAAAATGCTATGGCAGTATAGGATACATCCAACAAAAAGAAATAAAAACATATTTCAGCAATACGCAGCTAGATTAAAAAAAGTAATATCACTAACCCAAAAGTCACAAAACAATTATTACATAAATACATCACAAAACAAATCAAAAGCGACATGGTCAATTAACTAAGCGACATGGTAAATAAGTCTAAATTTAACTTTCCCAAAGAGCCTATTACAGAAATACTTAAAGATGACATCAAGATTTCAGATCCTAAATCTATTGCGAGTAATTTTAACGACTTCTTCATTGACCAAGCTTCAGAATCAGACCAAACATATAGTTTAAGGAATGACAATCAGAATAAAACTCGACCCTCAAATCATAAAATTAACACTAATATTAATTCAATTTTTCTTACTCCCACAACACCTACAGAGGTAAACAGAGAAATAAAGCAGCTGAAAAATACCCATAGCGTGGGCAACGATGGTGTCTGCACCAAAGTCATAAAATATGTATCCCCGGATATTTCAGCTCATCTATGCTACATAATTAACTTATGCATTTCTAATGGAATATACCCAGAAAAACTTAAAACGTCCATTGTCATTCCACTACACAAAAAAGAAGACAAACGAAAAATGGAAAACTATAGACCCATAGCGTTGATCCCCATTTTTTCAAAATTATTTGAAATAATCATATATAGCCGACTATACAGTTTTTTTGAAAAATATAATATACTGGTAGACGAACAGAAAGGCTTTCGCAAGGGGAAATCGATAAATATAGCCATATATGACCTTCTGAAAAGTATTTTGGTCGCCATGGACAAAAAAATTCCAACATGTGCTATCTTTATGGGTATGAGTAAAGCCTTTGACCGAGTTGACCATAAGATACTAATGCAAAAATTGAGCATGTATGGCATAAGAGGTAAAGCGCTAGATCTCATCTTTTCTTACCTGCATAATAGAAAACAAATAGTAGAAATAACACAAATATGTCAGAAATCACGAAATGAGATTAAACATAAGTCAAACCCGAAAACTGAACAATTTGGAGTTCCACAAGGTAGTGTCCTAGGCCCGTTACTGTTCTTGATATATGTCAATGATCTTCCTAAACATATCAACCAACAAATGGTACTATTTGCAGATGACAGCACAGTTATAGTAAAAAGTGACAAAGAAAATGATTACGAGCACGTAGTCAACCAAACATTAAATACGATAATACAATGGCTTACCGAAAATAATCTTAGAATAAATATAGACAAAACGAAAAGTATACACTTTCACCAGAGAACTCAACCGACAAATATAAACGTTAGTTACCAAGGCGAAATAGTACATCCTGTGACAGAAACAAAGTTTCTAGGAATTAATATTGACCATAAACTGACATGGAAAACACATTTAGAATATGTCTGCAAAAGAATTAATAAATCGTCATTTGCTCTATACAAACTCTCAAAAATTTTTAATAAAGAAGCTGTATTAGCTGCTTATCACGGACTTGTTGCACCTGTCCTAAGATACGGTATTATATCTTGGGGCAACTCAGTCGATAAGGAATCTGTATTTAAAGCTCAAAAGAAATGCATTAGAGCAATGTGTAATGTAGACAACACTACCAGCTGTCAACCCTACTTTAAAAGCTTGAAAATTCTGACACTGGCTTCGTTATATATATATGAACTAAATGTTTTTGTGAAATTAAATCCTAATTATTATAAGACTGCTTCTAAAAGCTACTATAGACAACTACGTGACAAAAAAAGATTAGAAATTAATATACCTTATGGAAAAACAGCACTAATGAATAAAAGTATTCTCTGTATGGCATCATTGATTTACAACAAGTTGCCCGATGATGTCAAAAAGTTACCTGTTCATCAATTCAAGTCGAAGCTGCACAAATTCCTGATAAATAAATGTTATTATAATGTCAAGGAGTATTTACAGGATAAAAATATAGATAGTTAAAAAATAAAAAATAATATTTTTTTTGGAAAGATAATTATGAAACAATCTGTGATTTTAAATAGTAAGATTACAAAAATGACAAATATTGTATCACATTATTATAATGAAACTGAAAGATGTTAGATATTTAAGTTAGTCTTTTAAATAATAAATATTTTCTCCTATCGACATTTTTATTTCTTAGTCCCCGCACTATGCGAGTGATATTCGTAGGTGTGCTTCGTGGAACAGAAAATTAATTATTTTAAATTTTTATTTGAAGCCCACCTACGGGTGTGCTAAGTGAAATACTTTAGGTGTGCTTCGTCTGGGTGTGCTTCGTTTGGGTGTGCTTCATGGAATACCTCAAATGTATGGCTTGGCCGTTCCATTGAATTATTGCATGACACAAAAATTAAACCCAGTGTATTAATTTCTTACCATAAGCCCTTACTTAGGGGTGTTTGTGCGACGGCCGCGAAACGGCCAAGCCGTACATTTTGATCAAGATGTAATGTTTGTAGAGTTAGGCCTTGTAGAATTAGGGGCTTGGCCCTACATTAGATTTGCGGAGTAATTGCGTAATGCACTAACAGTAGCAATAGCTTTCATTTTGACAGTTCAACAACATTCATTGCGTTATTTACGTTGTTGAGCAGACACATTTTTCGAACACTATGTAACAATGGATTAGCAATATCTTTCAAAATGATTCAGATTGTGATTGAAAGTGTGTTACGCAATTAGGGTGCTGATAACTTTTAACAGTGAAAGCGTTATGTAAGTCTTTGCAACCAACTTTACATGAAATGTTTTTGGTGGGTAACATATTCATCGTACGGAACCCGCTACTCGCGAGTTCAACTCGCACTTGTCCAATTATTTTTATATTAGTTTTGTGTCAAATTTATATTTTTTTTATTTTCCTCTTTTTCAATCAATATCCTATTCATTCAATCCTAACAATTAACCAAACAATAAAAACCTCAAAACAAAGAACGCGACGGAGCTATTTCACAGTTCTCAATCGCACCACAAACGCGCCGCGCCATTAATCGGAACACTTTAATAAAGGCACGGCCATTACATTAAACAGTCAATCAGTGATAAATGTTATAATAAAACTAATTCTGTTGGTTTTGGTCAATTCCGCGTCAGTCACGGCTTCATTACGACCGACGAGGTCGGAAGTATTAAATCATTAAACCTGCTGAATGGTAAAGTGTTGTGGTCTATGGTTATGAATTTTTGCGGCTTAGGTTCGGCAACAGTGATGGGATTTCCCGTCGCCGAAAGTAACGAACTTTCATTTCATCCCCTATTTAAATAAACCCTTTAGGTGATGAATGATCAAAAATCTTTCCTTAGTTGCTCACCTTCGGTATTTATAAAGAAATCTTGTACAATATTGAATGCTCTAACTAGCGGTGTTGTGTGTTGTCAGTCAGTGAGTGAATGGGTTTTTATTACAAAGAGATGTAATCTTTACGGCATTAGGTACCTCGAGTATGACGAGCTGATTACCATGGAAGGGATACATAGAATTTTCAATTGTAAGCGTTGCATCTCATGCGAGTACCTACGCAGAATTTCTCACATATTTGTTCAATACGATGGGAATGATGGGACCGAAACCAGGAACGAAGATCAGTGGGCAAAAGTCGATGACCCACGCATTTATTATCCTTTAATCCTCTGCTTCCTTAGTAAAAGACACGTTTTATACGCTTCCGTTGTTTAATTTCCATTCCAAATGGTTAATATGCTATAAATACTCGATGCAGTAACGTTTCAGTGAAGCAGTTGGCAAGATAAGAGCTCGACATATATATATCTGTTACACGATCGACGTGCGGGGTTTATCAATATATCTTACCGTTTTAGCATCACATAGAAAATAGAGAAGGTTTAGAGTCTCTTTCACGCTAACATAGAACTTGGGATAGGAACTGTGGCGTGAGGAGGCGCAGACGCGGGGCGTGGTACTGGTGCAGCGGCAGTTCACGCTGCGCCGGTCCGAGGTCCGTCAGGTTTTGGTAGCAGAATGGCGGAATAGGCTTCTGCGCCCTACCGCCGGAGTCGTCACCATCGGGGCGGTCCGGCCGGTGTTCGATGATTGGCTCCGAATGAGATGTGGCTCCCTTTCATTTTGGGGCGACACAGATGCTCTCGGGGCACGGTTGCTTCAGAAGGTACCTGCATCGCTTAAGCAGGGAGCCAGACACTCGATGACATCACTGCGTCCATTTTCGGGAGGACACGGCGTGGCAGACGCTAGCAGAGTGTGCAGCTTGGGAGGAGCCACGCCGTGCCCTCGTTTTGGAAGTGGGAAGCGACCTGTCGCTGCCGGCTGTGATTTGATCTATGCTCAGCGTCGCAGCGTCGTGTGATGTGGTGATCATGTCGCAGACTGAAGCAGCGAAAAGGGAGAGGGAGATTTTGAGTGCTCTCCCGGCAGGCAGCAGATGCACCGGGCGTTGGTAGAGGGCAGATAATGTCCTCTTTTGGCCCCCCTAAATAGATCCAGGGACGGTGGATTCGGGGACTTCCGCCGCTCCCTATCATATAAGACCCAAGGTGGTGGCGGGCCGGCACCAGTGAGGGGCTGCGTTGACGAGGATTTCCAATCCGTTACAAAAAGGTACAGTGACTTCGGACGTCCACCATTACTGACCCAACAAACGAAGCATCCGTAGACTGACGGCAGCGTGTAGTAGTTATGGGTCAGACGAACTGTTGAAATTGTATTTTGATGTAGCAACGGAGGAATGACGATGGGTTCCACTGAATATCTTGTATTGAATTATTAATATTTAGCTCCATTCTGCTTGGAGTTTTCCTACTGTACTTCGATTTGAAAGCAACTTTCCGATATCGAATGCGCTCGCTATCGATATCGACAGATCTACGACTGCGCCGGCGCAGGTTTTATAACATAGTTGTTACCGTCGTTTAGTTAAGCTATTCACGATTTAAAAAAGATTTCATTTTGTAGCTGTAGTTGTTGGAGATGGACTGATACTGAAACTGATATTTTATCAAATCGGTTATCACAGGAAACCATTTAGGAGCATGTCTCTTAAAAAGAAAGTCCTGACTTTAGTCTAGATTTCCGTTTCATAATAACATACTGCTGAACTTGTAGTTTTGGGATTTTGAGTTATTCCATTTTATGGCAATTTGTTTGCAAAAATGCCTACTCGCTTCCATTCTCAAACTACTTACATAAGTTTTTCTGTAACAAACGGCTTCAGGCCGCAGTAGCCGCACGCTTTTATAGCGATGTTTGGCAGTGATAGCCTTCTAACTACTTTAACGGTTATGAGCTCTGACCCTAGCCTCCGCTACTGTACTTAGATTGTAGAAATGAAACAATTGTAGAGCATTCAATTTTGTGGCGTTTACGTTTGTGGGTTGTTGCATTCTGTAGAACACCTACCGATATAACGGGAATAGACGTAAAGGGAATCATGCATTACCATTACTATCATCAGTATTATTCGAAGAATTTTTGTATTCGTTGTAAATCGTATGCACCTGTTTTAGTAGTGTGTCTTGGCAATGCTTGGAGAATGCCCTATTATTGCTCCAGAAATATCTATCTATATGTATATGATAAGCAAAGAAAGAAACCCTTTTTGCCATGCATCATAGGATGTGTAAACATGAGAAATTCTTATAACCAATGGCATGGCCACGCTATATCCACACTTAAATATTTACATACATTTTAATAAGTTCTTTGTTTTACTCTAAATCAATAACGTGACCATACCACGAGTGCTATCATTTTCACGCCTCACGCCATGACAGTTATGTTAAAAAACACGCACTTGTTCGATGGCAAACAAAAACGGCGCGTGCGCACCGACCGTTATTGAGCCGAATTCGAAAGTTAACCTGTGGGGTTTGGAAACATACGGCCCAAGATGTGGAATAGTGAGGTGTGGCTACCTAGTTATTAATATGAGTTGGTCGTAAACTGCAATATTGTGTATAACGTTCATTGTTATGTCGACTCAACTGAATGTATTGATGATTAATGTATTCAAGGCTTCAAGTAATGATGAGGTTCTACGCGTTGCACTGCCGGTAACCTTTTTAATATTTGCCTTTCTAAAACAGAAGTTTTCAGTAGCAAAATAGATACCTAATAGACGAATTTTCTGAATCGTAAATATGGGCATGGAAATCATAAAAGCCATTCGTACTCTTGAAAGTACGACGACATTCATTAGCATTAGTTCAAAGCTGTTAGAGCAGCAAACACAAAAGTACCAAAAGCTTCATGAATGAGACCAGTGTTTTATAAATATAATACCTGCACTATATGGCTTCCGCCCGCGACTTCTTCCGCGCATTATAATACAAAACAAAGAGTTTTTTTTTATATCGGGTCGTTACTTGCAAAGATTAATTACCCTTTACAAACATTAATTTAAACAAACAATTTGATTTCTTTAAAATTTATTGTATGTAAGTATGTATAAACTAATATCAGTTTAGATACATTTTGTTTAACCGGTTATATTTTAAGAGCAATCTTACCGTCTTATTTTGACGTATGTTCCCCAGTGAGCGCGATATCCGTTAAATTCGGAACTAATTGAACATGATCCGATGTCAGCTTTGCGCGCGCGCCGGTCTAACGTTACATTCACTCTGTTGACGTATCAGGTAATGATGCCGTGATGTATGGTGTTTAGATGATGACAGAGATTGCATATAAAGTGGCGATTAGTCCAACATTTAAAGGCTCCCGCAGACAGGCGCGACGCGATGGTGCGACACGAATCTGGTAGAACAAATTCTATGAAATTTTCACAGAAATGGTTCTACTAGAGTCGCGTCGCGCCTGTCTGCGGGAGCCTTAAGGCGAACAGGTGAGTGAAAGGTCGTGAGTTCGCAACTGTGATGTGAACACCGTAGCACAGGTTTGCTAGAAATCTTTAAGATAGCAAGAGGTTTTATTAAGATGAAAAATTAAGTAGACAAGTGAGAGGAGCACCACACTATCAATCACAACCTGAACAATTTTGAAGGATATTGCTAATCCATTGCTTTATTATGTTTGACAAATTTGTCTGCTCAACAACGTAAATAACGCAATGAATGATGTTGAACTGTCAAAATGAATGCCATTTCTACTGTTAGTGTGTTACCGCGCTGGTAGGTAGTAGGTGATCTTTGTGAATTTCTCCAAGTTGTGGTGAAAGAAAACTAGTGACTTCTTGCTACAGCTTTACGAGCTAGTAAGAACAACGAAGTTCTTCACACTTCGTAGAATTTCCGTAAGTCAGAGAAATGCAATGACTGAAGATGACGTGGCGATCGTAAACTAAGTATATGATTAGTAACTCCTGGGAAAATTGCGACAGTGCGGCGACAGGTACTGACAAGTATACCATAGCATAATCAGCCTATAATGTGCCCACTGCTGGGACACAGGCCTCCTCTTGGTGAGAGGGAGTGGACCGTAATGAACCACGCGGGACCAGTGCGGGTTGGTAGATGTCACATATCTTCGAATTTTTGGTTCTAGGACATGCCGGTTTCCTCACGATGTTTTTCTTCACCGTTTTGAGAGCAGTGGTGATGAAATAATTTACACAAAGTAAATCGTCTGTCTGGGTTCGAACCTACGACCTACAATTCGTAACTCGCGGCAGTTACCACTGGGCCACCACTGCAATACACTGACAATTATATGACGTACTCTTATTCAAATTTTCTCACTTTGTCATTTCCATTTTCCCTTGGGAGGAAGTAAAGGTTATTCGGAATAAACTTCACTGGCTTTCTTTCGAATATGGGTGGGCTTCATCCGTGCAGGATAGACAACGTCCCGGTAATATATGACCCTCAGCTTGAAATGTCTAAATTCTTAAATCCGCTGGTACCTACGCTACGATAGTATAAAAGTACATAAGAATAACTTTATGCACATGCTTATGCTGACACGTAACTTTTATCTTTATCAGCCACATCTTAAAGTCCAAATCTGAATACACCAAAAAATCCTTGTTATAGTCCATGAACATGCCATTGTATGAGCACAGAAATAATATTGCGTTCATCATGGATCTTATGTATCCAACAATAAGGCACAATATCAAATGGAGTGGTGCTGGAGTTATGTTGGTGTGTTGTTATTCAAATTCGGCGTCGGTACGGTCCGGCTGACAACTCTATAGTTTTGCATGGCGGGGCATGTTTTGTTTTATTTGCTTCGTGATAAATGCGCATGCTTTGTGTTCGTATGCTATGGGAAATGGGAATGCTTCAGTAAAGTACATCGCAGTTTATTTAACGTGAAATACCAATGTGGATGGTTATTCCGTGTATATTTGCAAGCGAAAGGAAAAGGGTGAATTTATATCCACTGCTTGTATCAAGAGACCAAACAAGTAGCAATTAAATTGATATCTAAGTCAATGCAAATGCGAATGGCTATTATAGTACTTACAGTGATATATAGGGTGACTAGTAATTAGTGACCGATACTTAGACACATGATTGTACTCATCGTATCAAACAACTTTCCCAAAGAAACGATGTTTTTTTATTTACCAAGCCTGTGACCTTAAATCACCCCAGAAAAACGAATAATGCATGGTAAAAGTGGAATAATTTTGTTTGTAAAAAGGGATTAAGTAACTAAATTAAATTACAGCTGATGGTGTATTATTCTTGTTAGGTACTCAATATTCTATTGGGGTGATTGGGACGACGCGCTAGGTAAATTAAAAAAAATTGTTTCTTTGGGAAAGTAGTTTGTTATGATGAGTACAATCATGTGTTAAGTATCGATTACTAATTACCAGTCACCCTATATAGTTTATACAGAATAAACCATTTTTACTTTCTTTCTAGTTGTGTAGTGGTTTCTAATACGCGATCAATGCGATGAACCCTAATTATTGTAGGTACGTAAAACTATAGGTAAAGTAGTAGAGCAGCAAAATATCTAACACAGAACACAATAATCAGGGTTGCAAGTCAATAAGTTAATTTTCCATTTTCCCATAACATTTAACGAGTAATTATAGAAAGTGCTGGCGCTACTTCTAAACACAATAGTAGATACTTAATTGATTTTACAATTGGACAGACCAACAAAAGTTCACACGTGTATTACGACAGTTGTACAAACATTTAATAACAACAACTATTTGAAAGCGTGACCAACACAAGGTTATGCGAACGAGAGATTTATCACATCGTGTCGGCTAAATCCATAATACATAAAATTTATAGTTATAAACCTGTTTGGTCATCTATTTACAGCTTAGCCAAAAAGTATAGACACGAAACTATTTTTCTTCCTTATCTGTAACCATGGAATCTAATTTTAAATTAAGTGTAGGTATACGTGCTAGAGAGAGATGATCAGAAATTCTACAAGAGAACTACTGCAGCAGTAAGGCCGAGTATACAAACTGTTCCAATAGCTAGATTTAAAAAAAAAAATTATACGTTGTCCCACCCTAGGTATTTCTCCAGTATTGTGGGTGCGTTTACAAACATTTAAACTCATATACACAAACAGCCAGACCCGGAACAACTACTTGTAGGTCATACAAATATTTGTTCCGTGCGGGAATCGAACCCGCGACACGCAGCGCAGCAGTCAATCGCTTAAACACTGCGCCAACCGTGCCGTCAATATGTATCGAAGTCCTCATCAGCTGCCTATCCTTATCCTCAACTATGCTGGGGTCGGCTTCCGGTCTAACTGGATTCAGCTAAATATCAGTATTTTACATGGAGCTACAGCCCATCTGACCTCCACAACTCAGTAACTTGGTAATACGATACCCCTTGGTAAGACTGGTGGTCAGAATCGGACTTTCGGGGTGTAGGTACCGAGTTATATCACTTTTATGAACGAGCCTTAAAACCATTGTAGGTAACCTAATACACATATTTTGAAAAAAAAAACTGTCAGGCTGTCTTTGTCGACTTCACCAGTTCTTTTTATTGTTTAGAATTTTATATGTTCAGTTCCTCGTATCATAAGAACTGATAGAAACCATAGACACACAGTTGCATGCATATTTATTTAATAAAAGTACCGAAACTACAAAGATATCCATATTAAGACTTTAGTTAAAAATACTCAGACACAAGTAGATATGTTTTACAATCCCAAAAACCAGTTCTAAAATACCAATATTTATTTTATTTTGGCATAAACGTCAATGTAATTATTATTTCTTTAAACTGCAGACATGGAGTATCATGAAATATGGACAAAACGGTTATTTATTTTAATGGTTGCTGAGCTATTGCAATAAGAAAGCATTAGGTATATGTTTCTATTCTAGCTTTGGCAATAAATCTTATAAACTTATTTTGCGATGCGGTTACATGCTTTTATCGCTCGCAATATATCATGAGCATACATAAAATTCGTAAAAATAGATAAGGAATGAATGTTCAAATTATACGAAAGTCATCAACACTACTAGACCAGACTTATGACTGACTATTTAAGGCATCTATGCCGCAAGAGGTTAACCAATTAGGCATTTATTAGATTATCTAAAGAACTTGTGCTTAAATAACCCCTGGGTCGGCAGTCTCGACATGAATAGCGACAAAAATCTGTCGCTAAGTCGTATCGATGTCAAATTCCTTTAATAGATTTTCAACTTTATTTCCAATGCGTAAGGTTGAAAATCTATTAGAGAAATTTGACAACGATACGACTTAACGACCGATTTTTGTCGCTATCTATGTCGAGACTGCAGGGCCTGATCTAAAAAAGGATGTAGGTAGGTAAACCACCGTCACCAACTTTCAATGTAACATACTTGTAGCGGTTATTGCTACGTTTTAGCATTTTTTTCTTATAATAGTAATGCCATCGGATTCGGTAGATATCATTGATGGTATTATGTTAATAACATAAATGATATCAATCACAATTACTTCACAATTATTCGGTGCTACTTATGGAAAACCGTATCTCGACGCGTTTCCGCAACAGCCCGGTAAATCAACTGCTCCAAAAACAAAAATTACCATAGAAAGAATCCGAAACATCACCAAACTTAAGCTTTATCGTCTCATAAATAAAACGAACCAAAACCCCGAGATAATATCGTGTCACAATTAATTGTAAGTGTTTTAAGTACGCCGCGCCGGCCATCAATAAGACCTCCGCGCGGCGCTTGCGCAGGTGTGAAACCTCTTACTCCGTACATCTTACAGATTAGCACACTTTCATATGCAAAACTTGAGATAAAAAGTCTTGTGTTGACATGGCTGTGTTAACGAGAGGGATTAGCGTGACATGGGTATTTGTAATGTTTGCTTTTCTTTCATTTTGTGTCAGAGTGTTAAATTTTAACAAAACTTCTGCATTGTCAGTGTTCCATTTCAATAAACTCCACCGTTTGACAGTCTATCAAAGAGCATTGAATAAGTTGCGGTGAACTTTCACAAAAGCCACAAAATAAGATTTAAATTCAAATAAAACAGCAATTCGTCATTTTGGTTTATACATGGATTATAAACAACAATGTCAAAGGCATTACAGGCGGCCTCTTTGATTTGGAATAAAATGCACAATTTTAGGCATTATTTTTAGGCTAAACATTGATAAATCAATCTGTCTAGCCCTTTGCCAACTATGTTGGGGTCGGCTGTCAGCACCTGAATACCAGTATTTTAAATGTAGCAAATGCTTAACTGACCTCTACAACCCAGTTACTGGGTAACGCGATACCCCTTGGCAAGACTGGTTGTCAGACTGTTGGGCTTCTGACTACCCGCAATTACTATCAGATCTACGAATGACAGCCGGGACCAACGACTTAACGTACTTTCAGAGACACGGAAGGGTCTCGACATTGTAATGGATCCACGAACCGACCGTCGCAAGAGAGTTTCTTAATTCTTATTCAGCACATACAAAACAAATCAGCTTACAATATTTACACGTACCTATAAAATATCATATTTCTATCCATAATCGAAGCCTATTCTTACGCTAAACACAATATAACATTAGCATAATGATACTTTCTCATTCATAAATAAAATATTTTTCCATAGACAATATCTGAAAATGGTGGGCGTCAACTAGCAATAATTTTAAGTTCAACAATGGCGATCAAAGATTTAACGTTGAGTTAGATAAGTATAATACCTACCACTTAAATGTTGTGAAACATATCAATAACAATAACATTTTAAAGGTTATAAATATAACATATACAAAAAATCTCAGAGGCTTTATTATTAAAAGTGTGGAAAAATATAATTTCGTAGTTTATGGCCGTGTGCCTTGACCTTTGCAACTTGTAAGGTCATGAGTAATACGTCGCCATCGGATACGAACGGCCTGTACTCTACCTATGGAAATTTAATATTACATACATCCATACATACACTCACGCCTTCTTCCCATGGGGGTATGCAGAATCTACAGAACGCCACCTGCTACGATCCTTACATACTCCTTTTGCGTCGTTTACGTTCATAAATCTTGTCATACACGCACGCCGGTTGCGAGTACTACGCACGTGACCTTTCTGAAAAAAATAATATGTAATATTATGAGAGTTAAATAAGCGCAGTTAGATGCAACTGTATCCCGTTAACTTAGCAACAATCTTGCAAGTAAATCTTAGTTATTTACACCCACAAGTTCGAACTTTTACCAGAGCGGCTTTACAAATATCAAAGACTAATCAACGATCAACTAAAAGATATGAATGAACTAAAACATACCATAAAGATTAGGAACATAGACACCAGAGCATCATAAATAGAAATGTTAAAGAAAATCATAAAACACTTTCCTTTAGAAAGTTCCGTCACTTACAGAGAAAACCGTCAAATTCTGTTAATAATTTGGTCAAAAGTAAGTCATTTTTTTTAAATTAAAAATATCCACCATTTGCTGAAGTAGCAGCGGAAGGAAAAATAAAAAATACGATTTTTGATTTAACATTGAGTGTAAAATTTTACTTACCTTATTGGTTTAAAGAACTACATGTCTCGCGGCTCTGACATTCTATGACCATTACAAAAGGCTATGTGTAGTTCAGAGTCCATCGCAAAGGCTTAAATCTCAAACACTTAATCACCAAAAACAGCTAATAAATAACACATTTACTTCATTATCAGGTAACTAATCCGCCCACCCGGGCGGTCGGAGCGTCACTTCAGACACCTCTCAGGTTACCTTACATTCCGAGGGCTTCCCGTGCCACTGTTGACAGTAGCTGTCAAATTAATTACAAGCATAGCTAAAGGTAATATGTAACCAGAGATTAAGGTCTTTGGGAATTGTGATGAAAGGCGTATAAGTTGGGTAAATATTTGAGTAAAAAATGGGTAGCCCATCAAGTAGTCAAAGCAGACTCAGAGGCCTCTAAGGGAAGAGCTTCCAATCCAACAATGCGATGCCTTTGTGTCCAATACCTGTTTGTTTCATTCAAGCCCTGGAATCTATGCCTGAGTCGAGGGTCGAGTTTTTCTATAATTTCTTGCTTGTAAAATCATGGTTTGTAAATGTTTTACTTTGTGTTTTTCATCTTTCTAGAACAATAAATGATTATAATTATTTCTATACTCAAAGTATACCGTCCATCACTCTTTTCAATGCGTTTATCATTCTGCTTAGTCGTCTTTTCTAAAATCGGCAGTAAAATTATATGAGAATAGTTCTTGCCGTGGTAGAAATATTGACCAACCAGCAATGAGGTGATAGCGAGCGTGGTGGAGTTTGCCTGAATACTATTAGCTGTGCGGACGACATGGTGCTGCTGAGCGCAGCGGATTGTGCATTTTTTTTAAGCTATTGCATAGCTTTTATCGCGGGCTTTGAGCGCGGCGACCGAATCAAGAAATTCCGTAACGAAAATAAAACCTAACACCCCCACTCCGCCTACCATGTAGCTTGGCCGAGCGTTTGCTTAACGTGTATGTATATGGTACGACTGTACTTGAATTAATATCAAAGAAAAAAAATACTGCATAAATAAAAAATAAATAAATAATTATAATTGCATAAGTTGATAAAAAATGCTATGCAATAGCTTTACCGCGGCAGTCCCCGGGTGCCACACCTGTTTTTTTTTTTTTTAAACCTTGCCCCGCACTAGGAATTTCTCCTGTATTGTGGGTGTGTTTACAAACATTCAAACTCACATACACAAACAGCCAGACCCGGAACAACTACTTGTAGGTCATAAAAATATTTGTTCCGTGCGAGAATCGAACCGGCGACACGCAGCGCAGCAGTCAATCGCTTAACCACTGCGCCAACCCTGCCTTCGCCAATGCAAATCAAATCAAATCTGCAACAATGTTCTAATGAGCATTGTTGCAGATTTGTGAGGCATATGCTGAAGGACACGGTCTGAAATCAATGTGACGAAAAGTCAGTTTATGGTGATTGAGGCCGGCTCTAAATGGCCTATAACAGTACCACCCATCAAACGGTACGGTACTCTGTAAAAGTGGACCACTGTAAATACCTAGGGCATTTAATTACCGACGGTATCAGAGACGATACTCATATCTAGAGGGAGTGGATGGCGTTGTCAATTAGACCTAATATGATAGCCCGCAGGTTTGCACGGTGTTCCCAGTCAGTCAACCAAACACTTCTTAGAGCTTATTATACGTTATTGTTCACGTGCAGCTTGTGGGTTAATCACACACAAAAAGCACACGAAGCCCTCCGCGTTCAATATAACTACGCCTTCAGACCACTGATGGGGTTACCGCGACACTGTAGTACCTCGAGAATATTTGCCGAAGCTAGGGTCGCGTCGCGTCGACTGCTTCTATGCAACGATGCGTATGGCAAGCGCGCCTCTGGAGCGCAGGGTGCGCGGCAGCCGCAACAGCATAGCGCTACGATAACGCTACATACGGCGCTGCAGTGACTTGCACGTCACCTACAGTCGAAGTGTAAGTGTTGAAACTGCGGTGGTTTTTGTTCTGTATTGTATTGTCATGTTAATGTTTTGTTTGTTGTATATGTAATGTATTGAATATTGCCTATGAGCCATTGTAACTTGAATTAATATAGTACATTACTGCAGCGGCCGACATCAGAGGTATTCGCGTCGGCCCACACATACGTGAGTACATCAATGCCTAGTTGCGGCCAAGAGTATAGTACTTTTCTCAAATGAGGCGCGGAAATTCAAACTACGTAAATTAATTATTTTCAGAATGAATGACGAATAACGATAACTTTTCTCGCGCCAATATGTTCATTTGTTTCTTTATCACTTTAAAAAGCTCTATTTGCTAAGCTAGTTCAAGATTTATATAAAATCTTTGATAAGTTACCTCCTTGGTTGCCCGAATAAATTACTATGAAAACTCATATCTGTCGTGTAATTTAAAAGTGGAAGGAACTTTTTACTTTGATACGTCAAAGTAAAAAGTTCCTTCCACTTTTAAATTACACGACAGATATGAGTTTTCATAGTAATTTATTCGGCCGCTAAACACGACAGATATGGATTTTCATATTAAAATTGCCGGCTGCTAAACACGACAGATATGGAGTTTCATACAAACTACAATACAGCTTTTTCGATTTATCTCGAAGAAGATTTTCAAAATAATGCTCGAATTTCCAAGCATGTTTGAGACAAATTGAATTATTACTATTATAGCAAGACTTATGTATTGCCCAGGGTGCATAATCAGCCTATAATGTTCCCACTACTGGGACACAGCCCTCCTCTCTATCAGAAAGAGTGGGCCATAATCCACCACGCAGGCCCTGTGTGGATTGGTGGATGTCACATGTCCTCGTTTTTTTTTGGTTCTAAGACATGTCGGTTTTCTCACAATGTTTTCCTTCACCATTTTGAGAGCAGTGTTGACGAAATTAAAAACACAAAGTACAGCGCCTGCCTGGGTTCAAACTAACTCGTAAGGCGGGGCTGATACCACTGGGCCAACCCTGCTCCCAGGGTGCGTCGGACGTATATTCAAGTTTCACCACTCGTGGATAATCTTTGCCTGTACACTCCAGGCCCGTGTTAGCAGACTAATGTATGTAGAGGGCGTGACAAGCTAGCCCTTAATCAGTTCCCCTACAATTTGCATGCACTGCAGTGTAATGTATGTGCTGGCTCAACTTGTAATTGTTAAGTAATAACAGATCGGTAGATATCTCAGATCTGCTTGTAATCGGCTCGGTTCGTTTGTGCGTGATATTGTTTGTATAGGGCTGTAAATTGTTAGCTGGAGTACATGTAGGCGTAGGAAGCCTTCCTTAGTACGGTATTCATCGCTACCTGCATTCGATCGCAACCTGCATAGCTCAGGCTGTGATTAAATATCTACCGCTTTATTTATAACCCTTGCTATAAGGAGACGTTTAAACGTCAAAACGGTATGGTTAAACAGTCGCTAATCATAAACACCGTTTATAAATAAACCCCCCAGACAAAAAATTCTAGAGATTATTGTATAGCGGTCGGGCGAATTGTAGATTGGAAGGACGATATGTAGCTAGCTTTACTTTTTAAATCTAAGCCAGGTTGGAAAACTACCGTGATAAGTCAAACGATACATTTCGAGAAATAAACCTAAAACCAATCATCTAAAGCACGAGAGAATGCCATATTGACCAGTATATTATTCATTTAAATATAACTGCGCTATGACTTACATCAACATTATCATTTCAGTCGAAAGACGTCCACTGCTGGACATAGGCCTCCCCCAAGCACCCACTTCGACCGGGTCTGAGCTTCTCGCATCCAGCGGATTCCTGCGGCCTTCACCACATCATCGGTCCATCTTGTGGGAAGCCTTCCAACTCTACGTCTTCCGGTAAGCGGCCGGCCCTCTAGAACCTTTCGGCCCTTTGGCTTACATACTGCCATTAAATTAAGAATATACTTCGGAAAGCAATTGAAATGTTTTTATATTACAAACAGCATGAAGTTCCGCTTAGTAATAATGCTGTTTAAGAAATCACAGCAGATGTAAAGCTTTGTTCAGATGCTCCAACTTTTGGGGCACAAATCAACCACACAAGAGCATCGGCAAGAATAAAGATTTACTTTTCAATTCCATTTGCAATGATGTTGCTCATTACATGAGAACTTAATACTTATGTATGACTCAACATCGAATTTTACCATAACTCTTCATACTGAAGTTTTCTTACAAACGTCTACGTCAGCCTATCATTAACTTGGACCTACTTATCACAGTTATTACAACATAATCCCTTTCTCTTAGTCGACATTAGGACTTGCGAATATGCGAGGGAGTAATCGTGTATCTCTGAATAACAATAGCATATTAAGCCAAAAGTAGAACAACACACATAAATTGAACATATTAAGACATAATTGTTCGTTTTGTTTATGTAAGTGATAGTCTGTAACATATGCTTATTAGCAATTTTAGCACCAATTCAACTCAATTACACTTTATCATTTAATTCATATTTTTTTCATATACAGTGTGTCTGGTCACCGATGTCCAATCCATTAAGGGCAAGTAATACGATCAATTTTATCGACAAATCATCCATCAATGCAAACTCAACAAATTAAAAATACAAACAAAAAATAGCCCTATTTTTTCATAATATTTTTCGTTTTCAAATTATTTTCTTTTTCTTAATTGGATAATTTATCAAAAAATTGAATATCAATTTATTGCCTACGCTCTTAGCTGTCGACCGATACCATTTTTGTGTCTGTAGGATCTCTACATCACTAGATATTGCTAAATTGATGTGCGCGTCCGTACTTGGTCGATATTAAAAATTAAAATGGCACCCATTTAATACGGTTGGGTTAAAATTACATATGATGGGTGATTTGTCGTTACAATTAATCGTATTACTTACCTTTAATGGGTTGGACATTGGTGACCAGACACACTGTATAAAATTACTCCCATCTGAACCTAGCCTTACTTCAAAGTCACCGCAGGCTCCATCACTAATTGAGCTAACGCGGATTATGTCTGAATGAATTAAACGTTCTTATTAATTAGGTAATTAGTAGGCTTATGAGCCGCGATCAGAGCGCAGCGGGAGACCACGGCTATATCCCCGGCGTGCGATCTTTTTCAAATGTTATTGGATTACGATGTTATTCAGAAAATGTTGAAGAAATTGATTTGGAAGCTTTTAAGGATGTTGATAATTTTTATCCTGATTTCATAATTAAGCAATTTGATAAAGTTGTGGTGATTCTTATGAGAAATAACTTAGCTCGTAAGAGATAAGCTGACCACTTCTACAGATGTCGTTTCGTTTGAGTCCCAAAAGAGGTGGTCCCAAACGAAACGATTTCATGCATTAGTATGCACCGTAATAGAGTACTTACTTGGTCTTTCTGTCTGTTAAAATCACCAAATTAACAGTTCTTGTAGTAGCATCCCCACATAATAATGTAGAACAACTTAGACCAAAATAAACCCAATAAATAGTGCCAAGCATTCAAGCACTAATTTCAATCATAGGATAAGAAACTCTCATTCGCACGATAGGGATTTTTAACATGCGGGAACCCGAAAAATATCAGATTACATAATCAACTCCAGGATATGTCCTTTACCCGATAGTGTATCACCGACATCGTCACGTGTGTCGGTTTACGTGATCAGTAGCGTGGCTGATGGCGACGTGACAAAAAATATGTTATGAGCGAGTATCGATCTATGCGTGATAGAAATATTAAGTACCGCAGTGTTTGTTTAGGTAAACTTTACGATCGTGACTAAAGATAGAGGTAAAGTTGTTGATGTTTTACTTCTTGTTCATCTTTATTGACTACCATTTCCGCCGACAACTACAATGATTGTTTAAAGGGTAAATTGTTATGTTATCATAACTTTAGGCAGATGGATTAGTGATCTGGATACTTATACTCGAATAAAGGCTCCCACAGACAGGCGCGACGCGACAGCGCTACACAAACGCGCCGCTCGTCGCGCGACACGCGGTGCCTTTGTGTCGGGCGTCCCGTCGCGCCAGTGTGTATGAGCCTTAAAGCGTATTGGGCTTGGACAATCTGATCACCTAGTTGTGACTGACCTACGCTATATACGAGCATAACCAGCTTAGAGATTACTAGTGTACTGTGATCGGGAATGATCAACTTACCTTTGTTACGAACTGTCTCTGGCACCCACCACGTTACCACACCACAGTCCTCACAAAGCGCTATGGATTACTCTATTAGGAGTTAGGACAGAACGTTAACTAGATAGCTGGCTACATATTTCCGTAAAAGGCTTTGGAAAGCATCGCTGTGGCAGTGTTAACACGATCGCAATGAGACATGTCATGTGTTCGTGGAATGGCCGCGGTTGGCGCGACCCCCGAGTGGCGCGACCATTAGCCGTGAACCGGCAGATACCTCGAATACCTGCCTAGTGTCTAGTGGATAGACAGTAATGATGGTTGAGTGAGTTCTACAAAGTTTTAGTTCCGGTGTGGAAATAATTGGCTATTAGTACTACGTGAACTCATGATCAGCGATCAAAATTTTTTATGAAATTATTGTTTTACTTTTAAAATATCAAGGACCCTTTGGTACCTCTCGAGATACTATAGGAACAGAAACTGTTACAAGCATTGGCATAAACGTCAGAATGCTACGGCTGTGTGAAAACCCCCACGTCGTTTTGCCTCGTCCCCGTTAATACATCGCCTGTATACTATGGACGCCTTCTCAATATAAGTTCTGAAAACAAACATTCTAAGTGCCTCACCCAACAGTAATTTTCAGCCCACCACACTATTCCCAACCGTAGCATCGCCTGAAACCTAGAATTAACAGTCGTGACAGTCAGAAAAGCGCCGAGATAATGAAACTCTACAAGATAATGAAACTCTACAAGATAATGAAACTCGACGAGATAATGAAACTCTACAAGATAATGAAACTCTACGAGACCCCGAAAATCGATTCAACTGTCTTGGACACCCAATTTTAGTATATTTACTGCCGAGGCAAGTACAAACAGTCCTAGGGAGCAGTGGTGGCCCAGTGGTAACGGCCTCGAGTTACGAGTCTGTCGTAGGTTCGATCCTAGACAGGGGCTTCGCTTTGTGTAAATTATTTCATCACCACTGCTCTCAAAACGGTGAAGGAAATCATCGTGAGGAAACCGGCATGTGCTAGAAACAAAAATTCCGTTTCGTCGCGTATGGTCAAATTCGCAATGGTCAAGTGACTGAAAACCGTCAAAATTGCGCGCGGTCAAAATAGCGATAGTTTGAAGACACGTGACATCTACCAACCCGCACTGGGCCCGCGTGGTGGATTGTGGTCCACTCCTTCTCACCGAGAGGAGGCCTGTGCCCCAGCAGTGGGAACATTATAGGCTGATTATGGACACCCAACTGACAATTAACCCTAAGCACAAGTGACAAGGCAATTTAAATAACAAAGCCTTCGCACCTAAATCTCAAATACCTAGAACTATTAAAACTAACGAACTATTGTTTAGAACTTCAAACAATAACGTTCAAACATTTCCTTAGAAGACTTGAAAGCGCACCGCCCGACTCCTGCGCATACAGAGAGCTTTAATAAGTGTACTAGGAATAGCATAGCTTAGCCTGTGGTTTTGCCCGCAGCATGTTGTAATTTAAAGTTACAGAATATATACTACTGTAGAACAAACGTAAGTAGTGCGACATAGTACTACGATAAAATCTATACCAAAAGAATTAGATAGAAATGGAAACAAACCTGATAAAACGATACATATTCATGCATCACACTTCCAACAAAATTCCTTTGAAAAAAAGAAAAAAAATGTGAATATAAATGAAATTCTTGAAAACGAAAAAGATCTGGTGTATTTAAATATTAAATCAATTTTTTATTCGTACACAATTGACTTTCCACAGTCGCGGTAATGACCCTTTTTACTAGGCGTTTGTTTTATACTTCTATTAAAATTGATTGAAACAGAACTTAGGAATAAGTACAACCTAGCTTGGCCTGCGGTTTCGCCCGCATCATGTTATAATGTCTGCGTTTCCCATCGAGTTTATGGTTAGAGTCGGTGAACGGGTCTGGGCATGTGGTCGAGGACCTTACATAAAATGTAAAGCGGAGCGAAAATAGCTCAGCTTTTTGCGTTGGAATAGTTCTTAGAGGTTCATGATGTTGTGTGTGATGATGTTTTAGTTCTAAAAACTAGCTGTGGCCTGTGTGGTTTAGGAAAGATCAT